>CM029651.1:9021098-11459184 GCA_017311315.1 Dendrocalamus latiflorus | reverse complement strand
TATATGGCTTTGGAATTCCAGGATAACGATTCTGTAGTATTCAAATTCATGTATTACAAATTTTGGAAAGTAAGAAAAATATCTGAAAAAGAGTATGCAGTGGTGTTCCCATCTAAAGAAGAACTTGATACTTGGTCTAAACCTATAGGAGTTGATTTTGCTCTATATTCAATCAAGGCAAAAGTAGACAAGTCCAAGCTAGAACCAGAAGCTACTTGGGTAAGAATTTCAGGTATTCCAATGGCAGCAAAAACTGAGGAGCTGGTTAAGGAATTTACATATACAGTTGGGGAACCAGTGGAAGTGGATGAAATCAGTCTAGTGTGACCAGGGCTAACGAGGGTCAAGGTTAACTGCAGGGATCCTCAACATGTTAGATGTTTTGTAGAAATTTTTATTACTCAACAGGTTATGAGCTCAAATTTGAAGCCGAAGGGGTGTTAGAGCAACTTCAGCCGTAGCCCTCAAAACAGGGCCCCTACTTTTTATTTGAGGGCTCTCCCTACTTTTGAGGGCTCTATTTTTTGGGCTACACTCCAGCAGGAGCCCTCAAAACAGGACCCTCAAATTCATTCTTAGAGGGGATGACACATAGGACCCACCCTCATCCTACTTTTGAGGGCCGAGGGGCAAAAAACTCACTCCAGCAAGGCCCCTACTTGAGCCCTCAAAAGTAGGGGGCTCCCTTCAGACCCCCCAGGAATGAGGGCTCGAGGGGAAGATTTGAGGCCCCCTACTTTTGAGGGCTCAAGTAGGGGCCCATACTGGAGTGAGTTTTTTGCCCCTCGGCCCTCAAAAATAGGATGAGGGCTTAAGTAGGGGCCCTGCTGGAGTTGCTCTTAGCCAATAGAAGAGACATTTATCTAGGCCCTGGGGATGACAAACCAGATGATAAGAAGAGGGATGAGGAAGAATCCAATTAGGGGTGGAGCCACCACCTGACGGGCCTAGCCCCTACTTGGGCTCGCCAGCGATGAGCTATGGACTTCCAGTTCATCCCGCCACTGGTAGACACCGTAGGTGCGAGCTAGCCTAGGCAGGCAACTGTCATGGTGGGCCGGTGGGCTTGAAGAGCTATGCATGTGGATCGTTAGCCTGTTACATGCATGGGGCTTGGAGAGCCGTGGCGTCGCACTGCGTCTTGTGGGCGGGTGGCAAGGAAAGGCACGCTGCGCGTGAGTGTTGGGCTGCATGGTGTGCACCATCATGGTATGCCCGAGCTCCAAAAAATTTTGGCTCCACCATTGATTGCCACGGAACTCTTCTTTACACTAGAAGACTTTGATTCCGTCTTTCTTTCTTTCTTTCTTTTTTTCGAAGTGATATCCCTGTACCGTAACATATATCATGCTAATATGTAATAAATCCTTCCTTTTTTTAGAAAATAGCAGGAGAGTTGCTCAATTAATTGATTTTAGTAGAAGGAAACATACAAAACAGGTTATAAAATTTTGTTGTGGGCACCTGGCCCCTACATGCTAAGCAGTGTTGATCTATTCCACTAATAATATTTTGAATTGTTTCACAAGCACTTTTTATTGCATTAGAATATTATCTATGAATTATTGGAATATTGAAACCAAAAACGTGTAACATTTGCCTACCTCCCTTGAACTTAATACATAGAACAGTGCCGATGAACTATAGAACATTGAAATCATGTTGTGGATACATGATCTAGAATCTCTAACAAGGAATAAAGAAGATCAGCACGTTCACTGTCTCAAGGGTTTGATTGTAACATGCTACGTTATACATGTAGAGTGTTCAGCATAAAAGCTGGTACTTACGTATAAAAGCTTGTGTTGGTGATAAACCAGGGTCCAGGGTGTTCTTCTAAAAGAAATTGATCCCTGAAGACCGACCAAAAACTCATGTGCTGGACTCAAATCCCGACCTTGTGCAGTTAGCAGTACTAGTACGGCCCTGTTCCTGCTAAATTCCCATGCAGGCATGCCCTCCTTGGACTCTGGTCTCTGGCTGCACGAATATTTCCATGGCGAGCGAGCTAATTCCCATGCAACTGAACCACCCTACCCAAGGAGTACTAGCAATTCAGTAGGCGCGTTTCTCTCTCTGGCCATCGATCATCACTGGCTCAGCCAGTCCTCCCAGCAACAGCGTCCTCGGCCGGTACAAGGCCCGAATCAGCACGAATCCTCAAAATGTGTGACTCGATAGCAGCGGCAGCAAAAGATAAAGCCAAGAGAGATGCTGCTGCCCCCGTGCCTGTGCCTGCGTGCGGAAGAGGCCCGACGCCAACGCGAACGCCCAAGAATCAAGACGGCTATATATATCCTGCAGCTTTCTGCGTGACAAGAACCTCTCCTAGAGCGTTTCTTGCCATCCGTAGCGACCCAATGATCAGATCGCCTAGCTCACCTCAGCGTCTGGAGCGCTAGATTCTTGATTTGATTGGTGGCTACATGCCCTAAAAGGATGCCGCGAGGTGAGACTGGTACCACTCGATCGCACTCACTCCTTAGGAAATTTTTAAAATAGTCCATTTATTATTTAAAATTACAGAAATATACCTACACAAAAATCTTTTACAGAAGTGGGCTCTAGTCGCCCAACCGTTAAGCGATTGGAACCTGTCGCCCAACAGCCGCGCGACACAAATGCAATCGGTGGGCCATTGGGCGACAGGATCTAGTCGTCAAATGGTCGGGCGACTGCAACCTGTCGTCGAACTGTTAGACGACTATAGGTCTAGTCGCCCGACCGATCGGCGACTACCACCTTAGTCTATTTTTTGCGCAATTGGTACCCAACAGCTCATGAGGGTGAACGACAATTGTTGTACGTAGGTGATATTTACAAAATTTTATCTTTGATTTGTATTTTGTGAAAAAATGGTAGACAATGTTGGATGATCTATTTATAATTTTTTTTTGTAGATTATTAATGGTACAAAATCTGTTAGATTCACAATAACAATTTATGATCGTCGTATGTTGTTGCAGTGCAAGAAATTTTTTCTGAGGATGATTTAGATAACAACGATTGGTAAGTATGAAGATAAGTGATATTGTAATGCAATCGGGAATTTATACATGGAGAACTTTTTTTATGTTGTTGGATGCCTTGGTACGTGAAGAATTGAATACGAAAAGATGAGGAGATGTGATGTTGTGAATTAAAATAGACTTCATAATAAGCTGGGAATAACATGGCGCACAGCGTTTGTTTACATGTATAAGAAACAACATCTTGCACGATGCAACAAACTGAAGTATTCGTACGATACATATGTGCCTTATTGGAAAAGAAATAAATTCGACCTACGGGGAACTAATGCGGAACGGCCCGACCTACTGCATGGACTGAGGCTATTTTCCCTTCCTTGTGAGCTCGATGTTGAACTCCTCAGCAACCTCTTTCGCCTTGGTCGCCATTTTCCTCTTTTTTCACGCTCTCTCTCCAAGCCTCACGCTCTCTGCGCGTGCACGCATCGAGATGAACTTTTATCCCCCGATATGTATGCTTGGTTTGCTCGTCGTTGCATCGCTCCTATTCCCAGATCTCGCAAGCTCTTTTGACATTCCACTCCTTGAAGTCGAGAGTCCACTGGTTATATGGGTAGATCTCTAGGTCGATCCACTTACGTAGTCACATAGTGGTTCCAGAGACTACGGGTAGATGGAAGAGGTTGTTAGTGCGAATTTTGAAAGAGAAATAGTAGGGGGAACACACTGCAACTGATCTTTATCGGCTGCTGGTAGCTGCTCATGTCCCGACAGTGGTCGAGATAATCACAGGAGTAGTTTGCACAACCCCAATAAAGCATGCCCAGGCTGAACCACTACTTGGACATGAAGAAATTGCATGGGTCCCTACACCAACAGAGGGGCGACGTCTCCTTCTCAGGCGGTTGTTGTGGTGAACGCTCGGTTGGAACGTTTAGGATGGGTTGCTGCTACGAGGAGCGTCATTGCGTGGAGGTGTCCTCCTAGCACACTCAGCTTGTTCACCACGAACCGCAACAGACTTTGCTAGTTCGCGTGTCTCCACCCATTACTTCATCATCTTATCACATTGCTTCTTCTTCCTCTTATCTACCCCGACGTGGTAATCCAAGCTCTGGTGTAGTGTTAGGTTTGATAGTGTAGTATTTTCTCCCAGGTCTCTTCTACTTCATTTTATAAGCCAAAGGGTTGGCATGACTAGAGAGCTGTCATGTCATACTTTGCAGAGTCCTATCTTTTCGGTCTGAAAAGCTGAGGAGGTGTAGTGTTGTCATGTCGATCTAAAAAGCTGGCGAGGCCGAGTGTTATCACTACGCAAAGCTACCCCTTTGGTCTTGTCAGTGTATAAAATTGTCCTCTTTGGTCTTGTCAGTGCACAAAGCTGTACCTTTTGGTCTTGTCACTACGCAAAGCTTCCACGTCTGGTATTGTCACTGCACAAAGCTACCTCATCTGGTCTTGTCATTGCTAAAGTTGCCTCCTCTAGTCTTGGCACTGCACAAAGCTATCCCATCTGGTCTTGTCATTGTGCAAAGATGGTCCGTCTGGTGTTGTCACTACAAAAGCTACTCTATTTGGTCTTGTCACTGCGTAAAGCTACACACCTTTTATCTTGTTAAGTCCTGCTTTGTAGAGGTCTATCTTTTTGGTGTGAGAAGCTGAGGGTGTAGTGTTGCCAGTTCTCTCTGGGGCAAAACTGCACAAAGCTAGCGCATGATCTAGTTTGTCATAAAGCACACTGCCTCCCCCCATGGGCTATAAAATGCACGCCCATCCCCTTGAGAGTAGGAGCACTGGATGCAGTGAACCATAGGAAGATGAACCTTGTTCGTCCTAGAGTAACCTACCAGAGCAGACGCCGAGGGCCCAGTCGAACAGGGGTTACCAAAGCTAGACCTTCTGCTGCAAACGATCCAGGACTTCGGCCCTAACTACTGCTTGATGCCAAACAGGCAAGCACAACCGGTGTGGCCAAAATGTAGACACAGAGTGGATGCGGTCGTGCAGGTCGCGGAAGGCTATTCAGATGGCAGACGACATTTCTTCTGATGCCCACACTCTGGGATAAAATAGGCAATCATTTATTTTGTATTACTGCTAATAGAGTTTCGATGTTAACCCTCTTTTGCAGCATATGGCGAAATGTGACTTTGTCCGCAGGATTGATCCTCCCCGTGAACGCTATGTTGTGAGGTATATGGATATATAGTGGGAGCCAATCTTTAACTTGGAGTGCATGGATTGAATGTCTCAAAGAGGACAATGATGACTTCCGTCAGCATATGTAGCACGAGAGGAGCAACAAGGAGGTCGTCAACAAAGGAAGTTCGTATGATCCAACATGTTGCTGTGTGAACCCTACCTGCATATGTGCATGCCACTACAACGACGGCCAGCCACGTCTGAGGCGCCCCCCTCTGCAACACTCCATGTGGGCAACGCGAGGCACAGTGTACCAGTAGACATGCATGGACAAGGTTGTACCATAATACTCTCTCCTGTTGTTCACAGTTATATTCATTGTCGTAAAGCATGTAGTCAAATATATTATCCATCATTGCGGTTGCCATCTATTGAGTGGACTGTTCTATCGGTGCATCACATGCATTGAATTAGAGGCGTCAACATGGATCGAACAAACAAACATTGTAAAAAGAAGTACAAATAAGAATGCAACAATATTGCAAACATCACATAGTAAGTAAAAAATGTAAGTAACAAAAAAAGAACAAAAGTACAGCTAGCATAGGCAGAAGGCCCGTACTAAACCCCCCCCCCCCCAATAGCACCCCTAGCAACCCCTCCATTGTCACCCTGGCCCACTTTGGCTCCTTGTCTATGTCCTCCCGTACGGCCCCGCTTGGCTTTCCTCCTTAGTGCCTGGTGTCAGGGCCCCGACAAGGTAAGACACTCAGGAGACTTGCACACATGAGGTCCCAAAGCCAGAGGGGTGGACTGCAACGCCGGTTGTGTGGGTACTGGTGCACCACTAAGCTGTGACTCAGAGAGAACTCTAAGGGTGTGGGCTAAGTCCCATGCCTGTCTCCTGGTCAGCCCAATCCGCAAGGTAGAAGTACGTATTGTTTTGGCCTAGGGAGACCCCAAATCCCTCAGGGGGCGTAAGACTTGTAGTGCAAATATCATTAGTTTGTGTAGTAAAGGGATAGGAGCAAACAATTGGAGACACGACGTACTCTCGGCTAGCACCATGGTGTGGTCAAAGCTATCCAAAGGGTAGAATGGCACGATGAATGCACCCAGCATGGGAAAGCCAGAGAAGTATGTAGGATGCATGAACTGCTGTGCTGGCATAGAGGGCTGTGCCCAGGCTAACCCTCCAGCCTCATCAGGCCGTGGTCGTGTCTGATGTGCGCTGGCCAACCCAGGCCCGGCCCTGGAGGGGGGCGAGCGGGGCGGCCGCCCCGGGCCCCCAAAATCCAGGGGCCCCCATATGGCCATATACATAGTATATATACTATGTAGAGTAGAGTATACTAATACTATCCGTCAGTCTATGATCTATTCCCTAATCCCCGGACCGACTTGGCGTTGGCGACTTCTGAACTTCTCGTCTTCTTAATCGTCTAGGGCCGGCCGTAGGGCACTAGGGCGGCGCGCCGCCGCACCGGCGCCGGCACCAACCAGGCAACCATCACGCGTCACGCCGCGCCGAGCCCGAGGGTGGCCGTCTGCCCGTCTCACCGCCAACTGCCGCGCTACGTGCCTATGTCGGTACGTCCCCCCGCCCGTCCTTGAATCCGTCAGGAGACTGTGAGCGGAGTCTCCTCAGATTAATGTTCTCTCTATGACTCTCTCTGCTAATCTGCTAGTGCTATGCGTCAAAGCAATTCGATCTTGGTTAATTTCTGCGCAGAGAAATTCGATCAGCGATCCGCGATCTTGGTGGCCGTTGTCCAGACTCCAGACGTCCAGTTGACGTGAGCATCAGCAATCCGCTTTGCATGCAGCATGTTGCATGCAGCCATGTAGGCGCGCGTATGGCGTACAAGGCGACTCACTCAATAGCTAGTAAGGATTCATGATTCTTTACATTGAGCAGATACTAATTACTACACCCAAACAATGACAATTGTACTACAACCGGTAATGTTAAGATGTTGCGATAGGCCACAGGCAAGCCGAGCGGAGCGAGCGACCAGCCGCGGAATTTGGAATTCCCAAACCAGCAGGTCCACATCTATATCACTTTGTCATTGCTTCTTGTAGTTTGCATATTAGGAATTTTTTAATCAATAATTAGTGCTTTGTAGTTACTAATTATACTATTGTCTTTAAATTTTCAGTACCATGTCATCTAGAAAATATGCATCCGGCAGTGAAAAAAGAAAAAAGAGGAAACGAATAGATGAGTTGATAGAATCACAGAGGGGATCCATTAACAAAATTTTTAAAAGTAATACGAGCAGTTCAAGAAATCCTAATATTTCTATTGCTTATCGGATTTTATTTACTATGCCTATGACTGTGGCATCAGCTGAAAGAAGCTTTTCAAAGTTGAAATTGTTGAAGAATCATTTAAGGTCAACAATGTCTCAAGAGAGGTTAAACGGTTTGGCAACTTTATGTATTGAGAAGAAATTGTTGGATGAGATTGATATCAATACTATCATCAATGACTTCGCATCTAGAAATGTTAGAAGAAATTTTTGAGGTAATATCTATAAACTCTTTGATATGAATTTTTCTTTAATACATAATGCATTTTAAGTGTTTGTTGGTAAAATTAGATATATATATATGTGTGTGTGTGTGTGTGTGTGTGTGTGTGTGTGTGTGTGTGTGTGTGTGTGTGTGTGTATGTAGATTTATATTTAGATATTTATACTAGGGCCTCTATTTCTAGTTTCGCCCCGGGCCCCTAAAATCTCAGGACCGGCCCTGGGCCAACCATCTGGCCTCCTTAGGGCGTGGTGGACATGGCCACACAGACCCTCCTGTGAGGTGTGGTGTCGGATGGGATGGCGTCGGTGGACGTACAGAGTGTGCACTAGGTGCTAGTGTGTCAACCTCTGGGAGCCTTATGCACAACAAAAGGGTGACGACACATGCTCCCATGGCCTGCACATGGCAGAAATCCTAGACCACCTCCTCATGTGTGTACTCCACACCATTGGTGATCATTTGTCCACGGTGCAAGAGTCCCTCCAAATTGCAACACTGAGGTCCGCCTGCAAGGAAAATACGAAAGGGTCAAACCTCTAAGTAGGATTAGCAGAAGTGAAGTTTTACAAATATGATGTAATGTACAGCGATATGAGCGTTCCATGTGAGGTGCGTGGTGTATGTGTCGGTCGGTGTTGCGGCATGTCGTGCGGGCGAGTCAACAACATGTATCAGCCTAGTACGTGTTCGAGGAGCGTACCAATGAAGGTACATGTCGTACGCGCTGTCGACATTGGGGGTAGCCTCCTACGCACAGTCCTACAGTGCACCCTCCCACTGGTCGATCCATGCCTCCATCTTCGCCATCCAGTTCGTGCCGCTTTTGACTCCCTTCCTAGAGTGCTTGCAGGAGGTAACATTTGTTTACAAGTCGTGCAACAAGACACCAGTAAATGGAGAGACAACTACGGCAGTAACTCACTCATGCACATTTTCAGGCACAGGCGGCCTGACTAGTACAGGAAATAGCTAGCGTAGTAAGAACTGGTGCATCACATGATGCACCGCGAAGTCCTCCATGAAGATGTCAAACACAAGCTTCCTCCGCATCAGCCAGAAAGCCTGGTCACACCAACATAGTGTGGATAGGCCATCAGAAGCATGGCTCTCCAGTGCCTCGGGTGAGTAGGGCTCCCAGCGCATGTGTTTGACCTATGCCACAAAGCACAGGTATACCCATGTGACCTACACGTGTGCGAACTGTACCTGCAAGAAACACCAGATATTAGATAGGATAATCTATAATACAAAGGAATTAATCGCAAGCGAGAGTACGTACCTATCTACAGCACCAGAGAGAACCCATTGTAGGCCGGTTCACCTCACCCCCTAGGTACATCTTCGCCCCCTACAGGGTGATGTCCTCCAACATGGGCCGTCCTAGGCTAAACCGCTTGAACGACCACAATTGCAGTAGCAGCGGACACCTTGCGAGGACCAAGTTCGACCTGGTCCTCTGGCATGCATTGCACAAGCCACGACAGGTCGCGGCAAGTGTGGCCGAACCCCAGCTGATGTGGGGGCCTCCCCATCAACGATGGCCCTAGCGTAAGAGACGAGGTGTGTGTTGACGTTGTCGCCATGGCTGGTAGTGAAGAGAACCCAACCAAAGAGCCACAGCCTCTAGGTGTTATGACACCTGGTCCTTGTCTGTGGCCGGGTCCATCCACTCGACCTGAGTACAGGCAAAAAGTTAGTACGACCATAGTGTGCAAAGTAGAGCGTAGTGGTTCGAATGTGAAGGGTGTCGAACATGTACTGGAACTATGAGAGCCACAGCAAAGACGGGCCATGAGTCTGAGTAGGTGGGAAGATGTAGTACTCCTCCACAGCCCCATGCGGAAGGACTCCCTGGAAACTTGCCAGCAGGTCCTCGTGCTAGCTGGCCGAGGCCTCCGGCAAGAAGGCAGCAGCTCCTACAATAGGAAGGCCGAGTAGCAGCGAGTCGTCCTACAGAGTAGGGGCCATCTCCCTAAATGGGAGGTGGAAAGTGTGCATCTCCAGCTGCCACCGGTTCACCAAAGCTGTTAGTAGGGAACGGTTGAACGGGAAGCATCACGATCGCTCTTGGCTATCATCCCTGAGCGTAGCTGGTGCCAGAGCGTTCTCATCTATGGCCTGTACCATCCGGGCGAGAGGTAGTAGTCTAGCATCATTGAGCCTGTGAAACAAAAAAAGGTCAGTACACAACCTACACATGGTGAGAAGATAGTGCCGCCGAAGTGCGGACCTGTCTGTCCAGGATGGGTCTAGCCTCTAGGCCACTTGAGGTATGCGCGTGCGGATCACCCCCCAAGTCAGTCGCCTTAATCATGCTCCTAGGAGGTGGGACATCACACGACGTGTGATGCATCTAGTCTACGCGCTCATGCAGGAGGCCGTAAGGTCAGTTCGATCTGTGAAGTTCACAAGCCATAGCTGCAAAGTGACTTGAAGTTAGCAGTTACACAGAACAAGAAACATCGAATATAAAAGCAGCAGTTAATATAACTTGTAAATAAACAAACAAAGTAGTACTATGCTACCAGGACAATACTTAAAATAGTACTTAAAAGGGGGAAATAGCACAATAGTTATATAAACATAGAAAATTAGCAATGCACGGTGTAGTTACAATGGCATTACATAATCAAATGTAACAACTAACAAAATACAGATGACAGTGTACAATGATTTGTAATGTTCAAACAACTTTGCACACTCTAACAAATGCTACCGGAAACATGCTAGTGTGCCTACTCATCAGTAGGTGCCTTGCATCATCTGGCTATGTGGCCCTCTTGACCGTAGCGTTCGCAGCGTCTACCTGGCCCCCCGCTTGCGCTTTGTCCATATCATTCGTAATATGATGGCTCTACTGACGACCTTTCCCACCCTTCATCATATCAACATCCAAAATCCAAGTCTTCCCTACAATGTTCAAGGTGGCTTCGGGATACACCATTTGTTTCTCATATCCAACCAAGGGTACAGCTCGTTGGAGTCTTCCTGAAGTTTTCTTATAGCCTTCACCATCCTAGCGTGACGATCATGGATTATGCACACACCAAGATGAGCTCCAACAATTGCTACCCTCACATGTCGAAGAAATTATAACTAGCTGTCGTAAGTCTCACTTTCGATGACATGCAATGGCTAGGGGCAAAATTTGATTGTTGCTATCAACGCCGATGGCCGTAAGAATCTAGTCCTTGTATTTGCCGGTCAAAAAGGTCCCATCAACTGAGATCACAGCCAGCATATGCCTAAATGTCTCGATGCATGCACTGAAGGCTAAGAATGCCCTCTACAACATTGCAAACCCTGGCGGTCTTGTAGATGGCTTGTCCTTCACAACAGTATACGTGCTCGGGTTCCTGTCCTACAGCACCTGAAGCATATGAGCAAGGTTGTCGTACGTCGCCTTGAATGACCTAAACCATTTTTCCAAAACCTTCTGCTTCGCATGCCATGCCTTCACGTAGCTAATTTTATACTTAAATTTCTTCTCGATAGCCACCATGATGTGTGTGGCCTCTATGTCTATCTTCTTCACTATCTCTTCATACATCAAATTGGCTATGAAGGTGAATATTAGGTTATGATGCCTTGTTAAAACACAGCTGAGAATGCAGGAGTGTGGATCCACCTTCGAGACAATTCACTGAGTCTCATACTTTGGTCTTCATGCGTGCATCCTCTAAGGACAACTGGCCTGCTCGCACTTCACGGTATACTACTCCTGGCTAGATTGATGACCTGAAAAGTTCGTTGCATGGACGGGGTCTACAGCTTGATGGAATCCTACAACGATGCCTTATCAGCATGCATTGAGTGCAACCGAACTTCTGTGCTATGATACTCCCATGGTGATTTGTACTCGTCCTACGTAGCAAAACCCTCAACATGAAACCTGTTCCATTCCTGCTGGATGGTAGCTTTGTCCTCATCAGAACTGTCACCGTCCTCCTCCTGTACAACTTCCTCTTCAGCCCAAACCATCCGCTCATCCCTCTCTATTTGATGCACTATGTACTCCATATGCTCCTCTCCATCAACCTGTCCTATAGGCTTAGCATGCCATGACCCTTCGTCCTCTCCCCCATCTACCACATCGGCCTCGTCCTGAGCAACTTCCTCTGCAACCTCTTTGACATCGGCCTCCGGGTCCTCCTGTTCATCAACATGTTGGGTGCCCGAGCCGCAGTCGCTCGCACCACCCGCATGATAGCTGTCGGCAAGGCTTTGTACAGCTTCTATTAGGTATGGTTTTACAAGCAGCATGCACTCGTATCCACGATGCTAGCAGCCTCCCACAAAGCCCTTCAACGCAGTAGTGCACATCAATGGTCTTAACTCCCATCTAATGTACATGGGAGACCGGCTCCAAAGCCCTTGTATAATGATGTTGCACACCTCAGGGTCCAAGGAGAAGCTGCGGGTGAGCCAGTATATCACATCTGTGATTCAAGCAGTCTCGCCATTTGGGTGTACCAGAGTGGCTTGTGTAACACTGCTCAAGTCAACACCGTTTAGACCTTCACGAATGGTGCCGATAATGTAATGCACTTTTAATGTAGTGGGTATCGGCATTGTTGATGTCTACCTACAAATATTTTTAATGTTGCTACTAGTCAAATTGCATCACACAATATGGAACTAATGTTATACTGTAATTTATATTTCTATGACCGTTCGCCTATCTTGAACTACTACAATACCCTCATAACATAACTCCTCCTCATTCGCACAGCCACCGTTCTCTATCCTCTGCCCCAATACGTATCAACTCCCTATCTGCTCCCACATACACCGACGCCGCTCTTCTCTCGCTGCTTGAGCTCTCTCCTACTATAAATTATTCCTAATGGGTTTCGATAATTTACATGACATAATGATTTAAATGCCAATATGTAAGTTCTAACGGTACACGTGCATTCTCAATGTACTAATGACATTACATTCATTCATAATAAATCATAAATATTATCTAATAGTATTTTGTATGAAGTGAACTATTTACATCGTACAAAAATATTGACTAAATTTTCTACGACTACAATTATGTACGAATGCTAATTTTATATACAATATTGACTAATTTTTTTATAACTAGAATTTTCTACGGATGTTTATTTTCTATAACTATATTGACTAAATTCTTTACAACTACAATATTTACTAAATTTTCTACAACTATAATTTCTACGGATGCTAATTTTACATCACTATGTCGATTAACTTTTTATAACTATTTACTTGATAGCAAAGTTTTACAACTATAATTTTCTACAGATTCTATTTTTACACTAAATAAGCTATCTACTTCATACAAAAATATTGACTAAAACATAAAAAATATTTACCTCACAGAAGTAGCAGAACCTCTCCTCTCCTTTCCTCTCTCCTCTCCTTTCCTCTCTTCTCTTCTTTCTTTCTCTTCTCTCCTCGCACGCACGCTATACTGGAATCAGCCGCTCGGCCGGGGGGCTCGACCAAGCGGTCTAATATATATCACGTCCAGTCGCCGAATGGTTGGGCGACTGGACACTACAGTCGCCCAACCGTTGGACGACAGCATACAGTCACCCCATCATTTGGTGACTACAATTTGTCACCCAATGGCCCACCGATTGCATTCGTGTCGCGCAGTCGTTGGACGATAGGTTCTAGTCGTCTAACGGTTAGACGAGTGGAGCTCATTCATGTAAAATTTTTTTTGCGTGGGTATAATTCTATAATTTCGAATGAAAAATGGATTATTTAAAAAAATTCCCTTAGGAGGACCTCGATCCTTCCGAAGCACAGCACGATTATTAAAGAGATCATTGGGAAGATGAAAAGCTAACAAATCTGTGACAAGAATCTTTCTTTGTTCAGTAGTAGAGCATTGTGTGAGCTTTACTCTGTGAATGAAGCACTAGCAAGCTAGCTTGGAGTTGGAGTGCTCCTTTTAACACCATTAACCCCTCCAAAGAAGAAAAGAAAAAGAAAGAACAAAACCTCATCAAGTGAGAGACATCAGAGGATTCAGGGCGCTTTGGCCAAAGCAGGGATGGTGCCATGGCGTGTGCCTGGCCCCCCACCCCCTCTCGATCTCTAATACAAGCATATTTATAACTATATAACTGCCTCGACCATCATGAGCACCACCACCACCATGCACCATGGCTGTTCGTCTAATGAAGCAGCCATGGAACCTTTCATTCCACTTCAATGCCTGCTCTCTTTAGCCTCTTTAATTACCTTTGATCGACAGCTTATGTGCTTCTGTCGCTCTACACTCTCTTCGCTGGTGCATCTCCCCATCTGGCTCTCCTGAGAAATCAAATGCATGAACAGAATCATGGTTAGGCACATGGAGAGTGGGAAAAAAGAAACTCGGTGAATCGAGGTCAGTTTGCAAATCAGTAGCTTGTTCAATGGGGGCCAAGCATTGCATGCATGGCTGGTGGAATAGGATCAATAGATAGCTGCCAGCAGCTACACTGCATGATTCTATAATATAGTAGTACTTTGTTGTGCGTACTGCAATCATTTGTTGTTTCCTTCATGCTACTTTGCTTCTTTCTGCTGGGCACCGTAGTTTGTCTGATCCCTGAGCGAGACGTACTGTCATCGATCGACACGCGCAAATACCCAAGTATATATGCGTACGCCTCTTCTTTTCAGAGGGCGACGCACTGGCGCTTGGGTGCTAGCTACCATCAGTGACCGGGGAAACACCTCATGATGAAATAGGTAAACCAGTGCTGTTTTTTTAGTATGTTACATACATATGCTTCACGGCTTAGTGGAACTCTTTGCAACAATAAGGCTGTAGAGATTGAGTTGTTAGATACTAAGCACACGGTCAGGAATATAAATGTATTATATCAGAGCTTTGCACTTTACTTTGTACAAGCTCTGATCAGATATTTGGTAGTTGTAAGCTGCATCTCGTGAGTCAGTACAAGCTCTGGTCTGAGATTTGTACTAGCTAGAGAGAACTAAAACACTGGCAGGAACACATATGCTTTGCAGTTTGCACTATAGAAAGGAAGAACTATCAGATAAGCTGAATACCTATTGTGAATAGGATCAGGCCCATTCGGCACCTTCCTCTTGCTGTCCTTGTATGGATCATCCACGGCAGCCTGCTCTGAAGGGGCCGCGTTTGCAGCGGTAGCAACCGGCGGCGCCGTAGCTTCAATGGCAGCTTGTGCTGTCACAGCAGGACCAGGAGCACCCGTGCCATCAATAATCCCAGTCCTAATGCCGTTCGTCATCGTCGCCGACAAGAGGACGACGCAGATGAGCAAGACCAGCCCACTGACCCGGCATCTACTGTCATGGCCGCCCATTGCGCTAGCTCCCTGCCTGCTTCTGCTGGCTGTTCAGGTGACTAATCACTACTTGTTTACCAAGTAGCAAGTTCTCCACAACCTTCTCTTGTATCTTGTAACTCACAACTCACAAGTGCTATCTCTCCCTAGCCTCCTGATGCTGCAGAGATGAACAGCAGTGGCAGCCTGTGGGCAAACAGATCATGGCCATGTATATGTAGGAAAGAAATGTAGTAGTTCAGAGGAGAGGCAAACTGGCAAAAATTGGCTAGAAGAGAATGGAGTTCTTTCTTGGGAGGAGAGTGACAAGTGGAGATGGAAGAAGTGTGTATGATATGATCCTACCTACCTACATATAATCCTATATATATATCTGTTCTGCTTCCCCTCTGTGTGTGTGTATCTGTTCAGCCTAGCTTTGATCCCCTGATGTTGATACGTCGATAGAGATGTGGCGAGGCATTGCCTGCTGGCTCTGGTTTTTCTTTGTTGGTTCACTCAAAAAGTACAAATCAGGAACACCAGGTCTAGTCGTGATCAGCCTATACAAATAGACGCAGAATTAGTTGTGTAACCGAGAAAGACGGAAGTTTACAAAATAGTAGTGCCCAGCAACCTACGCCAGCTCGGAATGCATGCAAGGGCAAGTGATCAAAATACATATTCAAATGGGTTTATCTGGGTGTGCAGGGCCCTACTCGGTCTGAAGCCTGAACAAGCTGATTTCCATGCCTAGGTTGCTAGTATTATAATATTGCTAGCGCTATCAGATATGGTCGCTTTATACGTTCCTCGCCAATGGTTCCGCTCTGTAGATGCTAACATGTGAGCCTCCTCGCATCGACAAGCAAGGGGGAACACACTAGTGGAACACACTAGTGGAAACACCGCTGTTAACATCTTTTGTAAACTTGTGTTATTGCTCATTATTTTCATGTCTGCATGAAGTTCGTAGTGGGTCAGTTACATCAAGTAATTAGTCAGTTTCTCATACAATTAGTGGTCAGTTTCTAATGCAATTAGTAGTCAGTTTCTACAAGTATTTAGTGATTAGCTTTACTTGCTGCATGTATGTAATTGCTATAAAAGAGGAAGCAATAAACAGAAAAGCTGAAGCAGTTTGCACAGCGCCAAAAATTCTCTTGCATTCATTCTGTGTTCGTTGAGTTCGTGAGGTTGAGTTGCCCTTGGCCGGAGGGATCCGGCTGACAACCGCAGAACACATAGTATTTCCCTTCTGCTTTTACGCCTCTTTTTTTTCTTTGTTGGTATTGACGCAATAGGAATACGTCGATTTATCAAGGGAGGTGATTAAGTTCCGTTAGGACTGTTCTCATGTTAATTTCAGGATCTAGAATAGTTAAACTGGCTGGTCGATATAATATTTCGAAACATGCTTATGTACTTTGATCGTTGATCGATATGCAGCGAACATGGAGTCTGGAGGGCTGGATCGCTGGATTCCGACACGAAGAACTAAACACCATGCATTCCAGGTCACCGGCTCCTGATCAACTGCGGTGGATCCTCAAATCACACACACGCACAAACACACGAAGAAGCAAGTACTGAGTAGTGGTGATTCATCTCCTTTCCCTTTCCCCTCTGGCTCCGGTCCGGGTTGCGAAAGCGACCGTGTGATGCGCTCGGCGAGCGTACGGGGGGACAAAGCCGGATTCTCCCGGACCTACGCCGCGGCCGCTTTGAGCTTCCAAACAGGACGCATCGCTATCCTGCCGCCCGCCGCCTCCTGGCTCCATCTCTCGATCGACCAACGGCCATGGCTGCACGGTGGCGCACACATTGATAAAAAAAAAACCAGCTGCTGGTATTTTTCAAAGACGCGTCGTTATCCCCTCCCCTGCCTGGAATCATGGCTGCTGCCGCCGACCGACGCAGCGAGCTAGCTTCTCCGGCTTTTGAGAGGGCCAGGGAAGGCTGGTGTGTGCTACGCTTGCTGCTATACATGTCACAACGGATATCCCTCCTCCTCCTCCTCCTCCCGCTGTTGCTGTGTTGCATGCGGCAGAGACAGGATGGATCGATGGAGGAATGCTTTGGGGATCTTTTGACCGGACGGTCCTTTCCCGTGGACGTCGGCTGTATGGCCACGGCGGCAGCTTTCGCGCAGGTTTTATACGTGAGTGGATGCTGGTTAATTAACTGGTTGTGCTGCTCTGCTCCCGAGTGCATGGCAGCATGGGATTATGTTCCTGAGTTTTCAGTCTTTCCATTAATTATTAGGGCAATCAACTCGACTTACGAAGTCCTCCTGTCTCCGCGGATCCTCTCTCGTTAGGATAAATCAATCACCAAATTCTCGGTGGTTGTTTCAACTTATCAAGCTCTCAGGGCACCCCAAGTAAAGATAACCCCAAAGTCATTTCCAATACTTTCCACCTCATCTAGTAACAAAACTAGATACAACTTTCACAACACACAGTTTGTATCTATGAGCTTAAACAGTAAATATACAGTCTGTGCCCACATTCTCTCTCCCTCACCATCCGATGGTGACCATCATGCTCCTTGCTAAAATTGTGCCGTCGTCGCTCCTCCGATGGCCGCCTCTCCATTTGCAGCTTGTTGGAAAGTCTTACGACCTCCCAGGATCTTTTGCGACCGGTTAGAGTCGTTTATGACTGATTTCGACCACTTACGATGACGTATGACCACTCAAACTCGCCACCGATCGCTTTGAGTCGTGGTCGTAATTTCACTGTAGCAGTTTACGACTGCTCCGCTGTATCGCAGTGCTGTCTTCCTCCAGTCGCTCACGAGTTACCGTGATCGAAACCTTCTACGATCACGCAGTGATGCTGGCGATCACTGTTCACCGTGGTCGAACACCCTTTCGACCACGTTCACTTCCTTCAACGTGGTCGGAGTCACTTCCGACCACGTACTGGTCTTCTTGTCGTAGTTGCTGCTCCTTACGACCACGTTCTCCGTGGTCGTAGACTTCTCTGCGTGGTCGAACTCCTTCAACGTGGTCGATAGCCCTTTACGACCACGTTCTGTGTTTCTTCAATCACCTCCGCCGATGCTTTGTTGTGGTCGTAATTCCTTCCGACCACGTTTGACGTGATCGTGAGTTCTAACGACCACTTCTACGAAATTGCTCAAGAGAAACCAAGAACACAGGGATTGCGTTTCTCCTCTTTTTGGTATTTTCTCAAATACTTGATTCAACTTGGCGGGGTTACAGATTACACGGCTCAAGGCCTCTTTTTATACCCGGTTTTCTCAACTTTATCTCGGGTTCGACTACGATTACAACTCGGACTCCGACTTCGATACGACTTCTACTTCGATTACAACCAAACTTTTCACGTGACTTCTAAACAAGATTATTTACAACACAGCTGTCGTACCTCTAACGATCACCTCTCCACTCGCCGCCGTCCTCTCCCCATTGCCACCCCCCTCTCTCTCTCTCGGCATCTCCCTAACCTCCCTCACCACCCGCCTCTTCTCTATTTTGCCACTAGCAGCCAGATCCGGCCTGAGTCGAGCCACCAATGACCAGATCCAGCCAAATCTGAGCCGATGGCTCCCGGATCCAACTGGAGAAAATGATCTGATCGAGGCCATGTTGAGCGAGACGACGGTGCACGGTGACCGAGGCCATGGCGGCGAGGGCGACAACGATGACAGTGATCGAGGCAGCCATGGTGACACAGGGCGATGAGCCATGGGCGTAGCCTCGCAACTACGACTGCCGAGGTGGCCATGGCGGTGCGCAACAAATGGTGGCGTGGCGGTTAGTCCCAGTGTTGCACGCTGTGGATTCGGCGTCATGTGGCTGGATTTGAGTTGTCTCCACTGAGGTGACCATGGGCATGTGCATGGCGGCATAGGGTGACAGGGCGGTGCGGGCGGTGGTGGCCTGAGCGACGGGCCATGGTGGCCTGTGCGATGGTGGCAAGGGGCAACGGAGTGGAGGTGGCAAGCTACAATGGCCTATGCGATGGCGGCGCGAGGTGATGATGTAATGGCATGGGGTGATGGTGATGCGAGCGGTGGTGAACTACGCTACAGCGGTGCAATGGACGAAGGTGGATGGCGGCTCGGCCATCGCGGCGGCGGCCAGGACAAGGCGATGGCACGGTTTAATTGCAGTGGGTCCACTAGCAGTTAAAGAATCTAGATCCGTCATTATGAGTTAATGGTATATTTTATAATTAGTGATAATCATATCGTGAGATTAATATTTTCTATGAGTTGAATGAATAGATAATATTTCATGATGATGAAAACTTTGGATGGCATCATGAATTGATCATCATCAAGTCAAGATTTCGGGATGAAAGATGGTATCATA
The DNA here is from genome assembly GCA_017311315.1 of Dendrocalamus latiflorus. NCBI lineage: Eukaryota > Viridiplantae > Streptophyta > Magnoliopsida > Poales > Poaceae > Dendrocalamus > Dendrocalamus latiflorus. Next base: position 11,439,904 of record CM029651.1, on the reverse strand, counting down.
TGCCAATGAGCATCAAGTTAAGATCCTAAAGAAAAGATGCTCACGAGTTGATAATTAAGTCAAGAGAAGACACATCATGTGTTGATGGAGTGCAAATGAAAGATGCATCATTGGTTGTTGCACATCGAGACAAAGACCTAGATGTGAAGTGAGAATATTCGTCATCAAACTTTAAGAGGATACCTAAGGAAAAGATATAACTAGCATAGGTTAAGAATGTGTTCTTAGTCTTTTACCAGTCTAGGTGTTTGGTTAGAAAACATGATTACTAGTATAGCTTGTTATACTATTAAGAGGGGTCATGTCTATAGGATTGAGTCTTATCATATGTTGATAGCTCAATCTCTCTTGCTCTAACTCTCTTGCGGCATGATATTAGTATTTGCGAATATGTTTTGTAAGTAGTTGCAGCTCGTGCATAATTCTTGTGATATGTGACTTAGATTTGTAAATGTGTTTTACAAATAGTTGAAGTCCATATTTTCTACTTCTTATGGTATGATGCTTAGATTTATAAATGTGTTCTACAAATAGTTGAAGCTCATGCACAATCCTTATAGCATATGACTTAGGTTTGCAAATATGTTCTGCAAACAAGTTTAGTCCATATACCCAGTCCTTGTGTCATGATTCTAAAGTATACAAATACGTTTTGCAACTTGTTGTGAATCAGCCTTGATCCTTGTGTGGATGGTACTATAATTTGCAAATGTATTTTGTAAATTTGTTGATGTATATACACTCTTGTCTCTGCTAGAAAATGAACTACGGTATGACAACACTTATATGGTGGTATGACTGCGGCGACTCGATTGACTCTGTGTGAGCAGTTTGACTAGCCTGTGGTATGACCGCTCTGCCTGTGGTCTGATTGGCCAGTGATCTGACCAACTATTAGTTGGCAGTCTGATTGGCCAGCAATCTGACCAGCCATTAGTTGGCGGTTACAACTAGCTCTTGGCTAGCAGTCAAACCAGTGTGGTATGATTGGCCTTCCGATACTATCGGGCATTTGTTATCAGTAGTTATTTTTCAAAGAGCTCTATTTTCTAGTCGAGATCAGTGTGATCAGACTAACCTATGTGGCGGTTCGACTAGCTGAGGTGAGGACAGTCAGACCGAACGAGTTTTGTAACAGCTAGTTTTCTAGCCATTGTGAGGAGAGCGGTAGTATCGGCCAGTTGCCTACAATAGTACCACATTTCCTAGTTTTTGCTCCCAACGACTAGTTTCTTGGTGTAAATATAAATACCCCCTTGTAGCCGGTTGGAAACATGTTGTTTATGCCCAATTCTGCATTCGTGAGCTAGTGTGAGTCTCTTCTCTCAATTGTAAATGTGTTGCACCTTGTGAGCAAAGAGAAAAGTCTCTAGTTGCGTGTGTTGCATCTGAGGTAGATTTTCATATCCATATTGAGCTTGTGCATTCATTGCATGTAGTGAGAATTAAGCAAGGGGCTTGACTTGTTACTCTTGGAGATTACTGACTCCTAGACGTCTTTGGAGATATCTTGCTCGATGATCTTCTCGAAGAAACTTATGAGAAGACCTGGTGTATTGTGAAGATTAGAACTCATCTACCTGGAGGGGGAAAAGACTACCATTAGTGAAATTGATGTGATTGGTTTAATTCATGAAGCTGGTCCAATTCGTGTGGGCTTACCTCAATGTGGACTGAGGGAAACACCACTGTAAAATATCATATGTCAATTGTGGTTTGTTGTATTGAGCTCAATTTATATACTTGTAATTTATATTCATAGAAATTGAATTGATTACTTGTCACCCTAGGATTACAAATCTTAACATAGACTTAGAGCATTGGTGCACTTAGGTGAATCTAGATGATTTAGGTCTTAATTGTACAAAACCAATTTGATTTACGCTTCTGCACATAAACTCAATTTTAGCCAAAATGAATTTTAAAAGCACCTATTTAGTCCTCTCTAGTCGGTCTCCTTGACTTTACATCAGTGTAGTTGGATATGGCTCTTCTCCGCAATACAAGTTTTTGTTTTTTCTTGATGATTGGATTTCGTGCCCAACCTGTATCTCCATGGAGAAACTTCTCTCTCTTCTTTAATTTCTCCTCCACATTAGCTGTAATCACATGTGGCATGCTATAGAAACTGCTTATGTAAGAGCATGAGAGTACCCTAATGCACAATATAATCCTGCTTTCATGGTTCTTGAAAAAATGAATTTAGCTTTAAGTGCGACTAGAACAATATAATAAATAATTACAACTTACACCTTTTAAGCTCCTATGAAGCAACAAAAAATTAGGCAAAATTAATTACAAGACACTATAAATTTATGATGTTTGCTCTAGGATACTATCTTTTTGTGTGTTTATTAAAAGACACTATTTGATGGCTCTTTACTGGTGGACACTTCGCCTATTAAAAGATCATTTTTGGCTAAAAGAGGAGAGAGAAGGTGAATGAAAAGTTTATTATGCCCCTATAACAGCCAAGCCCACATGCCTTGTCCCCGTTGTTAGCCTCATCCACTCTATCACTTCATCTCTTGCTCTCTCCGGCCAAGGCCTTGCCAATAGTAGTATGTTACAAGGGCAAAACATACTTTTCACCCACCTTTTCTCTTCTCCCTCTGTCAAAAATGATATTTTAATGGACAAAGTGTCCACTAGTAAAGAGTCACCAAAATTTAGTGTCTTTCAACAAACACATAAAAAATAGTTTCTAACACCTCCGAACTATGCAATTGTTGTCGTCTTCAAGTCTTGTCTTCTCCATATGCTTGGTGCACATGTGTGGTGATGTGGGTGAAGTCCGTAGCCACGTTAGCTATGGGGAAGTGGTGGTAGAGTGGTACGTCCTCGCTCTAACGATGCTTACCCGTAAGCTTCCTCGGCTTGTCAGGTTGATGGGCGGCCTTCACCTCGTCAGTGCCCGGCTTTGTGGAGTGTCCGTGTTGTCGGTGTCGGATAGGTTGATTTGCTTTCACCTCGTCGGTGCCTTGCAGTAGATCGTGATTTGCTTCATTGAAAAGTGGACATGTCAGTGGAGGGTGGTGTGTGTCCCCACCTTGTACTCTCAAAAAATTTATTACATCGCTTTTTTGAACTTTAGGCAACTTTATTCACTCATATAATGCTCCCTCCAGTCACAAAAGAATGTTGTTTTGGGTATGCGCAATCAAACTTTGTAGAACTTTGGGTATTGATATCATGTCCAGTATTTCGATTGAATGAAAGAAAAATTATATGTATAATAGTATAATTTTATTAGGCTTTATAAATCTATTACTACAATATAAAATATTAGTTAAAGATGCATTTTAAGAATCGTATATCAATGTTAAAAAACGATATCTTTTTGTGACTGAAGGGTAGTTACATTGTATACGAGATTGTTAAGTACAGTACAACTTGGGGTTCCTGCCTCCAGATCATAGACGATTTGGCTTGTAGTTCCTGACGAGCTAGAATATGCGCTACCTGGTACCTAACTTATCGCATTAATCACCTCCATTGAAGCTAAAAACATTTGTTTTAATAGGTATCGCGATGCCAAACGAAGCCTAAATCTTATGAGCTAAGGACGGAAAAATCCTTAGAGCTAAGCACGAGTTTTACTTCTTTTAGTATTGTTCATGTTAAACGGGATATTAATTTAGCAGCTCATCTTTGAGCGTAACAAATGCCTCCGTCTAGTGTAGGCTGTGTTTGGTTAAACCCAGCTCTAGACCTTTTATTGTATTGTCTACAGCATGATTGAACTAATCCTGATTAATGAAATATAAGCTCTTTGTCTAACGAAAAGGACGGAAATGTCTACAGCCATCACAGACCCGTTTTGGCAAAGGGATCGTTACTGGCCGTTTTGCTGGAAAGCTCGCCATCACGTTAGCTCAAACAAGCCCAACACGAACCCAATCCTCAGCCCGTCTACACCCTGCTTAGGCCGCAGTACACTACGCTAATAACGGACCAAATTTGTCCACTAGGCCCGCTCGTTTCGGCTTCAGCTTCTAACTTCCAACTTATTTTTCACTATTTATAAATTTCGTCTTTTTCTGAATTTTTGGCTTTTGTTTGAGATTTTTTGCCGGTTCTTTTTTTCCCGTATTCGTTTACGTTGTCCGTGATGAGCTAGCATATTTTTTCTATTTTTAAATTTTTTAAATTTAATTACGCCAAATAAGCCACCTTCAACTACAGTGAAATTTCAGCCGCTACAGTGCAATTTCAGCCATAAGACACGTCTGCCTTGACGCCTTGTACTCTCTCTCTCTCTCACTTCGAATTTCGGAGTCAACGCAAAACGTGTAAATAGGTGAACTCACGAATTAATAAAATACTAGTAGGTTGGTCGTGCTTTAAAACAGAATAAAAATGGATATACGTTTTTCCTTTCCATGCAAAATGCACAATTAATTCCAAAATGCTCTTGCCCGTTTGTTTAAAAAAATTCCCTACATGAACAAATCAATCCAAATACATTTGGACTATACATTTGACAACATCGCAAGCAATCCAGCGTTAAGTATGAGACCGGGACAAGGGCTACAGAGGGGTCAAAACAACTGTGTACCACTTGTTACCACAACAACCCTAAATCGGCCGGCCACAGAAAGGATTACGTAAGTAGTTTGCTATATGTTCCGTAATCTACACCAAACACTGGTAATCTTGCACCTTCAAAGAGTCTTCCTGTCAGTTCGGTTGCGAAAGACCATGCATTAAGATTACTTATCAATTCTGCAATAGCAAAGTGGGTGAGATCACTTATCTCCATGACGGGCATGTACACGCACTCGGTGTAGTGCACAACTGAGCCATCTGTCCGCAGGGAGAAGCCATCGCGTGGTGGGCTTTGTAACCCCTATTTCTAAGGCTGTTAGATTTTTTTGCAACTGTCCATAATATTTAGCTGCTATTGTAGGGGTGGCCTTCACCTACACCCGTTCGGCCTGCTGGGCCAAGAGGCCCAATAAACTTTTAAAGGGACCTCAAGCGACCCTCATGCCCATGCTAATACATCAAGTGACCTCGAAGCCCACACCGGCACGTCCATCGACTTTGATGCTCGTGTTGGCCCTATTGTCAACTACCTCGCTCATCTAACCAGTGCACCCAACAACTCCGGTGCCTAAGCCATCATCGCTAATGACGTCGTCGCACGCGCCTCTACGCGAGCAAACCCCATTGCTCGTGCAGTGGAGGGCACTCTAGTGACGGCCCTCGGAATGCTACAGCGTGAGTTGGTATACCTCTGGAGTGCTATATGGGGATGCAAGAGGCTCGGAGTCAACAAACACCTACGGCAACGGTGGTAGAGATTGCCATTGAGAGGGCGGATAGCCATGAGGCCCCTGCCGATGCTCGCAATACTATCCAATGTGTAGACCCAGAGTCTCCCCTGTCCGCCGGCCTACAGCAATGCACGTGGCCGAAAGACTTCAAGATGCTGACGATTGAACCGTACAGGGGTGATACAGACCACCGGGAGTTCTTACGCGTCTACGAGATAGCCATCGAAGCGGCGAGGGGTGACGACTCGACAAAGGCAAAGGGGTTGTTGCTCGCCCGTCAAGGGATAGCACTCTCCTAGTTCTTCACCATTGCGTCGAACTTCATATACACGTGGGAGCAGATTCGGGACCGTTTGCACAACAACTTCCAAGGAAATTACGTCAAATGGGTGGACGCAGACCAGCTTTTTGCGATCAAGTAGAAGCCTTCGGACAAGCTCTGGGAATACTTCAAGTGCTTCGCGAAGGTCCACTTCCAGGTCAAAGACGTAAACGAGGCCACCATCATCAATGTAGCAATACAAGATCTCCGCCCTGGGCCATTGGCCGAGTATAATGCTCGCAAGCCCATAAAAACGGTGGTAAAACTCTTCGACAAGATGAAGGAGTATGCAAGGGCTAAAGAGGACGTGCAACAACACCAGGGTGACACTTCCGAGGCAAAGTAGCACCTGATCCTTCAAAGGATGGCTCTTGCCGCAAGCAGCGGAAGGGCCAAAAGCCCAGATACATCCTCGACATCAAGAGTGGCAGAGACAATAACACCCCAACCAGCCAGGGGCGTGGCCACAAAGGTCGTGATCACAAAAGAGGATGAGGTCGTGATGATGGAGGACAGGGCCATGATAACGGACAACAGGGCTGTGGTGCGAGGTGCGCAACCAGGGTGAACACCTCACTCAGCACTGCCCAACCATAGCAATGCTCTGTGAAAGTGTCGCTAGGGATAGAGCCCTCAAAGCAAGGGTGCTGATGGTGGCGCCTGTGCAATAGCCTTCGGAGGGCCAGTTAGTCCAGTCCACCTCCACCACTTTGCGCATACAGGCCCCTAACGGTGGATCACGCCAAGTCATCAATGTCATCACAGGTGGTTCATCATTAGAATTCTTATCCAAAAGACAGAGGAAAGCCTACACCCACTGGCAGCATCATGTTGCTACATACCCCACTCAACTACCCCTGAGCTGGGCCCAAGCCGACATTACCTTCACGATGTCCAATGAGGCGGGAGTCGACTTCCCACACCAGAATCCCTTGGTGGTGCAGGCAAGTATCACAGGGTGCAACGTCAAGCGAGTCCTTGTCGACGGAGGCAGCTCGATAGATATCTTGTTCACTGATGCCTTCAACTAGATGGGCATTCCCCGGAGCAGGCTTAAGCCTCTGGGTGTGTCGCTTCAAGGCTTCAGAGGGTAGCCGTTGCGGGCCCTAGGATAGGTGCCACCCAAAGTGTCCTTCGGGCAGGGCAAGCAAGAAGCAAGGTGGTAACCTTCGACGTCGTCGACCTTCCCTGCCCTTACAACGCTATCCTTGGAAGGGCGATATTCAACGCTTTTGGAGCAGTCCCTCATCACAATTTCTTGTGCATGAAGCTCCTGGGCACACAGGGGATTGTCACGGTGTTTAGAGACCAGGATCTTGCGTGCTAGATAGAGCTAAGTGCGTGAGATCCCCTCCACAAGGTGCACACCATCAATGAGACCATCGCAGCACCCATGCTGTCGTTGCCTTAGTCCCGGGGTGGACGCCCAAGCCCAAGCCAAAAGGTGAGGTCAAGAAGGTCCCCCTGTTTGGGTCAGACGCCTCTCGTTAGGTCGTTATCCGTGAGGGTCTCACTGCAGAAGCCAAGCAAGAACTTCTCCAGGTCCTCCGCAGCAATGTAGACGTCTTTGCATGGTCACCAGCCGACATCATGGGAGTAGACCACTCCATCATTGAGCATAAACTTGTGGTGCGCCCTGATGTCAAATCGATCAAATAGAAGCTGAGCCGCATGTCCCTCGAGCGCCAGCAAGTCACAAAGACGGAGGTCACCAACTACTCTGGTCTAGCATCACCCGCGAAGTGCACCACCCAGAATAGTTCACCAATCCGGTGCTGGTTAAGAGGCCAGTAGCGCATGGTGCATGTGTGTGGATTTCACGAACCTCGACAAGGCATGCCCAAAAGACAACTACCCCTCCCGCGAATCGACCAGTTAGTGAACGTCACAACGGGGTGTGGGTTAATGAGCTTCCTAGACATATACTCCAGCTACCATGAAATTTGTACGGCAACCAAGGACGAGCCCAAGATAAGTTTCATAGTCCTGGGGGGCACCTACTATTTCAACGGAAACTAGAATGCCCTTCGGCCTAAAAAATGTGGGGGCCACGTTCACCTGACTGGTGGCCCTCGCCCTCGCCACCCAGCTCGGGTAGAACATCGAAGCCTACATTAATGACATGGTGGTCAAAAGTAAGTGGGCCGTGTCCCACGGAGAAGACCTCCAAGAAACTTTCAATAACCTCCGGTGGGCTGGCGTCAAGCTAAACCCGAACAAGTGTGTCTTCGGAGTGCAAGCCGGGAAGCTACTCGGATTTTTGGTGTCAGGACAGGGAATTCAGGCAAACCTGGAGAAGGTTAACGCGATCCTCTCCATGGAACCACCCAAGATGACAAGGGAGGTCTAGAGGCTGACAGGCCACTTGGCCGTACTCAGCCACTTCCTATCCAGGGCGGCAAAGCGAGGCCTCCCATTCTTCATAACACTTTGCAGCTGCGATGGATTCCATTGGAATGATGATTGTGCGCTGGCCTTTGCTGAGCTAAAGAACCATCTTGCCAAGCTCCCTACGCTGGTATCCCTAGCACCAGAGGCTCCATTGTTACTTTATCTGGTGGCCGCACCATCAGTAGTAAGTGCAGTCCTCATCCTAGAAGAGGGTTCCATCCAGTAGCTAGTATACTTTATCTCAGAGGCACTCCAGGGAGCCTCGCGAAAGCTCCGACACTACTTGGATGGCATTTGTTTTTTAGTTACAATGCACGGATACATGACTAGTAAGAGATGAAAGTTGAGATCCGATAGCAATAAAGAACTTAGTATTTTCGCATAGAACCAGCTAAGTTTCGGTGATAAATAAAGAATTTCCCTTTTGGAAGGAGGACGAGACAATACTTCAAGATTTGTGCTGCGATGTGTTCAACTTTCAGGCATGGTGCCATGTACATGTTCAAGTACAAACGTACTGCACTACCTTTCATTAACGATCTCGTTTAAAAATGTGAGAATTTTATAGGAAAAAATCTATATAACACCTTGAATTTTACTTAAAAGTCTGTTTAGCACTTTAATCTATAAAAATCGGACATTTGATCCCCTGAATTTTATAATCCAGTTCAAATAACACCCTGATCTGATTTTGGATAATGGTATTACCCGTATGGTGCGATGATTGGATGGTTTTAAGATGACACGTTGATTAAGTTTGAGTGAATGATAGATGAGACCCCTAGAGCGCTCTCCCAAATCGAAACAAAGAGAGAGAACTACAATGGACAGTAGCCACGGAAGCATGGCTGAGAGCTCGGTGGGAGAGAAACCTTTGTGTGCCTCGCATGTCATTGGCCCATCTTAGCCGGCATGTCGACCAACATGGTAAAACTGCCCACTCATCGTGCCACGCGTTCAATACCACTATGCGAACCAGGTCAGCGTATTATTTGAACCGAATTGGAAAGTTCGGTGTTAAATATCTGATCTTATAATTTAGAGTGTTGGATAGACTTTCAAGTAAAGCCCGAAGTGTTATATAGACTCATTCCAATTTCGTATGAATTTGGTAGGAAAGGAAATTCGTGCTATTTTCATCGGTACAAATAAATTTCAAAAGGTTACTCGTCCTTAACTAACTCGTGTCACACTCATCGTTAATTTGGAAGTGGATTTCATATCATCTTGCCATACTCATCAGTAGGGGTGGAAACGAGCCGAGCCAAGCCGACTCGAGCCAAGCTCGGTCTGGCTCGGATGAACAGTAGGCTCGGCTCGGCTCGTTTCCGAAACGAGCTACGCGAGGGGCTCGGCTCAAAATGAGGCTCGAGCCGGCTCACAAGCCCGAACAAGCCAAAATGGCTCACAGATAACAGAGGCACAAAGCAGCAGATTCACAGACAGAGAGCATTCAGACACAGGCAGAGAGCATTCACAGACTGTCGACGCCATACCATCCCAGCTCGCCGCTGTGAGGCCATTACTGTTGGTGACTTCTTACCGCTGGTGGTCATGGTGGGGACGGCGAGCGGAACAGGCGGCGCCCACTGGCCGGCGGCGGTGCCGACCTCGTTGGGGAAGTTGAGGATGGCTTGGAGACGCGGAGGCGGAAGGCTGCGCGGTCGTAGGCGCGCGCGGCCTTGATGGCGGTGTCATAGGTGCCGAGCCACACGCGGGCCCCCTTCCGCGCAGGGTCCGGGATCTCCGCCGCGAACTTGCCCCACGGGCCACGGCCGCTGCCGCATGCCGCGGTACCGCCGGATGTCCTTCGCTCGCCGGCGCTAGTGGCAACATCGTCAGGCTAGGGTTAGGGGTTTGGGGTGGGAGTGGGAGCGTGAGATTGGTTTGGATGAGAGGGAGGCGGCCGTGGAGTGGCGGTGGAGGGAGAGGGAGGCGGCCGTGGAGCGGCGACGGAGGGAGAGGGAGGGGAGGTGGGGGAGGAGGCGGAGGCCGAGCTGGTGGCAGGTGAGCGGGGAGGCCGCGGCACTGGAGGAGGGGGCCATGGCGGCGGCGGAGAGGGATGGGGAGAGGGAAGTGGAGATGGGAGCCTGGGAGGGGAGATGGGGGCGGTGAGATTCCCGGCGAAGGCAGTGGGGAATGAGGATTCCCGGCGGAGAGGGATGGGGAGAGGGAAGTGGAGATGGGTGGGAGATGGACCGGGGGACCGGGGGAAGCAGGCAGGACCCGGGAGATGGACGAGAGACGCGAGCCAAATAGCTCGTGAGCTGGCTCACGAGCGGCTCAAGCTCGGCTCGTTTTTTTTTCACGAGCTATAAAGGAGGCTCGGCTCGGCTCGAAATTTAACGAGCTCGAGCCGAGCCACGAGCCTCAAGCTATTTTTCCACCCCTACTCATCAGCACAAATAATTTTCAAAAGCATACAGAAGAGCATAAGCGAATAAGCGATACATTTTAACAGACACTTACAAATGATAAAGCAGAACAAAAATTTTGAAGGAAGGAAAGAAAGAAAAAAGCTACACCGAACTAACTGCATGCTTGAAGAAATCTAACTTACAACTGTTAAGAAAGAAAAGAAGGGCGCTTCCTTTCGTCAGTAACTTGTTGAAGACAACTTTATAACACTACCAGATTCGTTGCAAGGTCAGCGTTTCAGAATCAACCTTCATCACTGTCATTGCAAGGTACTGTGTACTGAATCACAACGCGAGCTCCCGACGATAGCCTGCAAGGTTTAGAATATAGACCTCAATACCAAGATCGGATCATCGCATAAATTCTATTGTTCCAAGGGGAAAGCATCGAGTGCATACCCAGTACTGACAAAAAGTTGAGGTAAAAGAACCACTAGTTGCACTTAACTTTCTTCAATCTTGACGAGCTTCTCCTTCTCCCTTCTGGAAGAGTCTAACCTCGCCGATGCTCCTGAGGCGTCGGTGAACCTTTTACTCCCTTCTCCTGACGCCAAGCTGCAGTCTGGCCCGGCCGAGGAGCTCCTCCGGCGGTCAGAGACCGGGGACTTCAGCATCTCGCTCTTCGGGTGAAGGAAGGATGGCAGTATAGGCGTCCGGGGTAGGCACCATGAACGCGATGTGTCAACTGTATCTTCATCATGTCTTGCACAATCTAGGGTCTCGCCACTCCTGTGGGTTTGTTCATGGGTAAGAACATGTTTCATGAAAAGGAAAATTCGCATGCTAAGCAAGATCCTAAGGCGAAACATAAAAGAAAAGTTACTACATACCACATAATTGCTGTATCAATAACCAACTTTTCTGCTAAGTTCTGACTTCTGCCAGATAAAACTTTGTATTTTAACAGAGTGAAAGAAATCATGGTTCAATCCGGATGGGGATCAGGGCATGAACTTCACTGGCTTTTGCTGTAGCAGTTAACGAATAGGTCCCTCTATTAGAATGACAGCTTGTTAGGATAGCAGCAAACTGTTCATGAGCATGAAGCAACGGGTTGTCTGCTATATTTTCAGTTCAGCAACTGAAGAATCTTGCCAGCCAACTATGCAGTGTGGTCCCCTACATCTGACAAGTGGCTTGTGTTGTGGCAATGTAGAGATCAAGCTAGCGGCATGGAATTAAACTGTAGAAATGAAGTAATGACAAAAAAACGTAACAGAAGGGCTATCTGTGCTTTTATTTTCTTTGGGCAAGATATTCAGAAAATTGATTCACCCTCACAGTAACTCCTGATTGCAGCTATCTACCCATGTTCTTCGTCTTCTAACCAGATTTTTGTATAAGTTTTTTTAGAAGGCATACTATGTATAGCAGCATTGCTCAAAGCAAAACTAATAATATGAAATGAGCAACATAAAAGATAGTAATTTATCATTTTGTTTTGGGCTTAGTTTCCGCTCTTTCTCATTAGCCATATTTACCAATTTTGCAATCTTTGAACTTCAGTTTTAATCAGTGGGTAGATTCCCTGTACTTCCTTATTTTGTTTGCTACATGGATGCCAGCTGCATGCTGGCAACATATGACATAGGACATGCTGTGTTGTTGGCATCAAGCTAACTGCAAACGGCCGAATGATGGAAAAGCAATGGTCCTTGCTTCATAAATTCTCTCTGGTACATGGTTCTTTTCCATCTTTTAATTCTCTGATCCCAACCTAAACCAACCCCTTTCTATGTGTTAGGGCGTCCACAACACTAAACCAACCACTTTCTATGTGTTATGGCGTCCACAACACTAAACCAACCACTTTCTATGTGTTATGGCGTCCACAACACCATGAATATTATGTGCAACAGCAATGGGCTTAAATGAACAATTAGTGCAACATTTTAGCTTGAATGTCCATATTTCATACACTTACACCTAACGACTACTTAGTAGAGATGATTTTGGAAAATACCACATCTGATCAATAAAATCTAAGCTGTCATGCTAAAAGCACAAGGGAAAAGTGCATTCTACAACATGACAAAGTATGAACTCATGGACTGTTGATACTTGACAGTTGAGTATCTCTTCTTAAAACAGTGTCTTAAATGAAAGGTCTACTAGCAGAAAAACTTTTGTAAAATTAATAAAAGTGAAGTATCCAAATTCTAAGTAATCTAATCACAATGTAAATATCACACTGAAGCACTGAAGCTTACCTTTCCTCATTGTAGGAAGAAGAGCGTTTAAGCACTGAATACCTCTCAGCGGGAACGTCTCTTTGCATCTTTGTCTCAATAAGGCTCCCACTGAAGTATTCCTTATCCATCCCCATTAATCTCGGATTTTCTGAAAGGTAATCAAGCTCACCCATCATCATGGTGCGAGAAATTAACGGCGAGGGGAACTTCAGGTTTGGGAACCTTGGCTTGTATGCCTCAACAAGTCCAATATTGTCATGATCTTTCACTGAAAGTGAACCACAAGTGATGAGTTGCATCAGTACATTCGTCGGCCTCAGCTTTGGGCAGGTGGGCACAACAATGTCATCCTCTTCAAGAATCCTAAAGCTATTCATTGCATTGTTGTCCGCTCGTATCAAGGACTCCAAACTCTCGGACTTGCCACGGGTTGAAGGTATGCTCAATGGAGTAGCACATTGCGACATGACTTCCTTGGAAATTCCTTGGAGTTCTGCTGACCGGCGAGGATGGCTTTGCCGGTACTCAGTGATTTCACGAACCACAGAATCATGATCGGTACTCAAACTCTTTTTATGCATCTCAGGTGCTTTCCGAACCGATCTTCTGACAAGGTCATCAGTTTGAGTTGCAGCATCCATAGAACCGGTGGGCTTATAAACTCTGAATTCTTCTTGACTCGCAGAACCAGCCCTTGACAAGAGAGTCCTTTGAGGCTCTGACTCCGGTGACATGTTCTCCAAGGAGTTAACCCTGCATGGCAAGGGGGAGTCATCCTCATCTCGCAAAGGTACCGAAGGCGAACGCCGTGGCTTGGCTTCTCTAACAATCACACTAGGAGGGGAGGAGGAACAAGATGCCTCTCTAGGCAAAGACAACCTTGCACTCTCTTTCTGCCTGCTCTGTTGCTTTTGGTTGCCATTACTACCATGGTAAAATTGACCTAAAAAGGCAAAAGATAATACCACAATACTAATCAGCACTAAAGTTTCTCGCTCAAGTTCACAAAGACACATGTCAATTCAAAGGGAAATATTTACCTGAAGAAGGTTGGTCCAAGAGCTCGGAGCCCTTGAGGACGTACTCGCCGTCGGTAGCCGGGAGGACAAGATCATCCTCTGCGAGGTCGTGCCACACGAATCCGTTCTTGTAGCTCCTGAAACCATGTATTTGTCAAGCAATTAAGAATGCGGACAACTCAAAATTGCTCCAAAAAAAGAGAATTTCTTGCATTACCTCTTGCAAGACCACGCGTACATGGCGGCCATGCCCTTGCCGCGCACCATGTTAAGGTGATTAAGCACATCTGCAAACCCAAGCAATCGCCATTAAACAAAATTTTCCGAGAAGACTATACACGGAGAATTTGCAGCAACAAAACTGCATCCCTGACCTCTGAGGTAGAGCCCCTCCTGCGAGGGCACCGGCACCTCGATGAAGTGCGGGTGCTCGAGGTGGCGGCTCCGCGTGAGGTAGTACACCACCGGCACCTTTCGCGCCGCCGGCCTCTGCCGCTCCGGGCTCCGCGGCCGCCTACCCCGGCTCTCCATTCCCACCGAACTCTCCTATCCTCAATCAAGATTCTCAAACTTTCGTCGATTCAGCGCGCGCACCTGGAAAGCGGCGGTGTTTACCAGCGGCAGAAGAAGGGGAGAAGGAAAGCACCCCAAAAAAAAGACCGAGACTTTTTTCTGCTGTTACATTACATCCGATGGCACAAAATACAAGATCAAGGCCAGAATGGCCAAACGGGGGCCTCCAAAATCTGGTAACTTCACAGCGAGTAAAAAACAGAGACGGCTACACGCTACAGCAAGCGAAATGGAGTTACCTGAAAGGCTCAGGCTTTCGAGAAAATTACCGGACGCGTGCCTCCAAAACCTGCATTTTTGTGGCCGTTTCAGCAATCAGATGAGAACACAGAGAGGATTTGTTAGGCCAAGAACTGCCAGGTAGGTGGTACGTGCCTCCAGGAAATATTTAACCCCTTTTACTCACTGAACCAGGCACATAAGAGGACTGAACTGAAGACTGAAGAGAGATAGGTGGCTGACAAGAAGTGTGGTAGCTGCAGGAACTGCAAAGGCTTTTACCACCCACACTTGCGAGTGAGTGAGGACAAGACGGGCCAAACGGAAAATCCAAGCATTGCGTGAGAGGGTGGATGGATGATAGGAGAGAGAAGATAAACAGGGTACCTCCAAGATTGAAACTTTTCGACAGGCAGTGAGGGGATGGTCGTGGGCGGACAGGGCAGGAGGACAGGAAACGCAAGAACGGACAAGCAGGTCCCTCCAAGCCCTCGAAAAAGTTTCAGCGAAGACGGGAGCAGCGGAGGAGGGGAATCAAGATGCGACGATGGAGCACGGAACGGCAATTCAAGATGCGACGATGGAGCACGAGAACGGCAATGTCGCACCTCCAATCCTAGGCGGAATCTCTCACGCAACCGACCAAAACGGCAGTCCTTCGCAACCAACCATCCCCCTTTGGCCGGCGACCAAACAAACGAAACCTTGTGAGGATGAAGGAAGGAAGGAAAGCATTAAATTGGAGCATAAAGAAGCGTAATGGCGAGAGCATGGACCTGCAAGACCGGAAGGAGTTCTTTTTATCGAGCAGCAGGGAATGGGCAAGTGGGGTAGCTAGCTAGGTAGACAGCCCGCCCCAGGATCAGCGAGGGCTGGAGCTTTTCGCGGAACAAGTGAGCTACTGTGAGGCGAGCTGGAGATGGACCCTGCCTCGGCTGCAGCGCAGTGCGTGTCAGGGCAAGGCGAGGAAAGGAAAGGGAAAGCGCGAGAGGATCAGAGCTCGCGCGAGGTCAAACGACACGGGCAAAGGGGGGAAAGGGAGGCGGGAGAGGGATAAAGCAGGGCAGTGGAGTGGGGAGTGAGGAATGTACAGTACAGTCGGGTGGCAACGGCGAGGCAGGGACGGGACGGACGCCACGGTGAGCGGGAGCAGTTGCGGGGGGAGGACGGGGTGGGTACGAGGCGCGCTTTAGGCGGGGTCGGTGGCATTTATTGCGTCGCGCCGGGGAGGCAACGCAAAGCCGAGCGGAGCGGAGAGGTGGCGCGGTGATTAGCGGGATCGAGGAGGTGGGAGGGAGGGTCATTACGCTGGCTAGGCCCAGTGTACGTGGACCACGGCGGTTTGGCCGTGATCGGGGGCACGCTGAAACCAGCGTTGCCCTCTGTAAGATAAAAAAAAAAAGAACACTTCCGTTAATTTTGCAGCGCCGTGTCGTGGAAATCATGTTGTTTTCTGCGAGATTTTTGCGTTTCATAGTTGTTTAAAACGAAATAATAGATCCACCGTTAATTAAGGACAGGTTGATTTTAAGCCGACGTCTGTCCAGACGTAACACATTGTGCGGAGTCAATAATTGGATCTCGTGACTTTGAATTGTTGTGCAAAATCTGCTTAAAATACATTTATTTTTCTCTATTTTTATGGTAAAATTAGGATTGTGCGTAACGATTGTTGTGCCGTGCTTATTTTCTAAGCTGATGTGAAAAAAGAATTTATAAAAAGTCTATTACTCTACTTTGTAAATCAAATTAAAGTTAGATAAATTGCCATCTAACTATTACCCTCTCATGATTTATCTCATAAGTTTTAGAATGCAATAATCTATTCGGAATTTCGATAGATTATAGCAATCTCGTTTGATGGAACCACTATCGCATGTTTTGGTGTTTGGAGCTGGGAGCTCTGTTTTAAGAAATTTCTTGTATTTGAACCACATTACAAACAGAAGATATTGCATCACAACACATAGTAACCACAAACAGGCAATCGCCGTACTAGGTAGAGTGGTAGACCCAGCTCACCGAGTGCTCTACCTAGTCTAACGCCGAGAGGCCCGCGAGAGAAAAGGTTTCGGTGCTTTCATTGTGGCATAGAGGACCTTGTACGAAAAGTTTGATCTTTACGAAAAGGTCGCAAAAAAGTCTAAACGTGTAAACGTATGTTAGAAAATACCCATACTAGCAGCATATCTACTATCGGCCTTGTATATCTAAAAAAAGGGCCAGTATGGTAAGCTAGCCCCGAATGTACTTCGAAGGTTTATTAAATAGTCCTCCCTGTTGGTGCTAGGATCATAGGTTAAGGATTGTTTGTGGACAAGACTTAATTGCACCTACTTTGCAGCATGGAGTGTGTATATGCTTTTCCTAGACCAGGCCGCCGTCCTAAGGCTAAGGCGCATTGCATATTATTGATGTTCGAGCGGGGATCCTAGCCTTTGCCATGCAACGGTGATAAACTGTGCCATTGTCAATCTCATCTATTAGATAATTTGACCTCGCTGCTTCAGCTTCGACTTCTGACTTCTAGCTTTTAATTTACTATTTTTTAAACTTATCTTTTTCTAATTTTTTGGTTATTTTTAGGGCTTTTTTGCCTTTTCTTTTTTCTTCATATTCCTTGGTAGTATCTTGTTTTTCTATTTTTAATTTTTTTAAATATAATTACGCTAAATAAGCTATCATCAGATATAGTAAAAAAATAATCTAGTTATAATGTAAAAAAAGACATAAGGCATCACCAAACTAAGCGCCGCGGAAAAATCCGGTGGTGAATGCCTCGATGGCTACCCGGCGCGGTAGTATTTTTAGTATGCCAGTTGGTTGTGTGTACAGTAGCATTGCACTGTTATCCTTTGCCGTTACAATGGAATGGCATAGAATAACCTTCACCTTGTTTATTTTACATGTAACTCTTTAGTAGACATGATGTGGTTGTCTGCCAATTTTAGAAACGCTCGACCTTTCACAACTTATCTTAGGGAGGTGTCCAGACTTTAGAGCCTAGTAGGAGTAATTTGTAGCCTACACTCCCTCTCCGTTCTTTTCTATTTGACGCTTTGACTTTCTAAACTTAATCACAAATTCGTTTAAAACTATTTGGATCTGGAATTAGGATGTATCTGTTTCAAAATATATGCTTGAAATGTAGTAACTAGAAGAGGGGGATATATGACGATCAGAGAAAATTGTATCGCCAAAATTTCGGCGGGGATCGACAAAATTTTATATCAGACAAAAAAATTGAGATTCAACAAAATTCATCTAAAAATTAAAAAAAACAAAATTTTCAATTGAAAGCATCAATATGTGAAGGAAAGGAGCAAATGATTTCAGTCACTGGTACACTAGTATTATGCACAAGCGCAAGCAATGCTCTCGGGCATATTTCTGATTCCTATGATTCTCAAACCAAGAAGTGTTCTTTTAAAAATATAGCTTTTCCACGTGTATATAGACATCCATGTACTATAACTATCAAATGCATCTCAAGATTAATAAGAACTTTCAAAATTCAAACAACAATCTCATCTTCTTGTTCTTTGCACGAATTTGAGGCACTTTAGAGCGCTAAGAAAATATATGGTTGTCCATATACGCATAGACTTTATTTTCCATATACACATAGACTTTATTTTCTTTCTTTTTTTTCTTCTGGTTTCTAGGATTCTTGTAGGATAGAAACTAGAATATTGTGGTCAACAATCTAAACATATGTGGCTACTGTAGGTGCGCTCATCTCAATAAAGCACATCCAGGAGCAAGCAGCAAGGCGCAGCAAAGTGCCCAGTTACTAGGGAATTGGGAACGAGAAGGTTACGCGTCTAACTGAAGTTAGCCCAAATATTTAACTTACGTTACCTGGGAACGAGTAGCGGCACAACACTATACAGCGGCAGCAGAGGAAGGCAAGAGAAACAGACACAGACAAAGACGCCTCGCAAACCAGACAGGAACGCATGTTACTAGGGTCAACATGGCTGGCCAGGACAAAACAGCAGGCGTGCTCTCCTTTTGTCACCACATGTTGCCGACCCACTCTCTAGCTGATTGCATTCCATTATTAGCAGCTGCTCCAGTACTGGCCTAAATTTGCAGACCTTCTAATCTGGAGTTTAATATCAGCTTGATGCCAAAAAGGATCAGTGTTATTTGTGGACTAAAGGGAGCATGTTCATAAGGAGGAAAAAATAACGGGAGAAGAAGACGGTGCACGTGATAAAAATGTGCCAGAGAGATGTGATTATGATATAGAAAGCCGAGTAATTTATGTTACAGATAGGATGTTGTATAAGTTAACTTTTGATCTGATGGATATGCGTTTACCACTGCTTCCAGTGAGTAAAACAACAAGCTATACCCTCTGTACATGTGATGTGGTAGTAAGGAACTTATCAGGTTCTCCTAACGCTTAACTTACCAATCTCTCCCGAAAACTGTGCTGAATTTATCCAAGGGTAGAGCTGAACTTGAAGCGAGCCTTCAGAGCTTTGTGTCATCTTGCGTTGCAGCACTGCGGCTTCCCTTGCCCCAGCTTCTCCCAGAGGCACACCATCTGCCCCGGCGACTGGTAGTGCGCGGTGAGGTAGTCGTCGACGCAGCCGAACTGGCAGAACCTGAAGCTGTGGGTGTACTCCACGGCCTTCACCGAGCCGTTGAACTGCCCCACCCACATGCCCATGCTCACATCCTCCATCTTGAACAACTGCAGCAAAGCAAAATATTGCAACGCAATCATTTGTTAACCACCCGTGCACACCACGCTGCCATGGTGATGGAAACAACTTTTGGCTTTTGGTATGGCCATCTTTTCAGCCTGGGCGTGATTGGGTTCATGCCTTTTCTGTTTTTATCTATAGTGGGATCATCTAAGGGCTCCAAAGTGAAACCACGTGGTTCTTGAGTACTTTTGTGGAATGTGGTATGCAACCACTGTATAGTATCCTCTGCCACTTGATATGAAATGAACACAAAGAATGGGAAGTTGGAAGTGGAGAGAGAACTTACATTCAGTCTGCCCTTCTCCATTTCAGACACGACGAAGTTTGCAATGTCAGAAGAAACAATGTAGCCAGGACCATTGGCATAGGGTGGGTACGCTTCTCTGGGCCACTCCTGGAATTTGAATGGAGAATATTACAAAAGAGTTCAACAGGCACAGGGGAAACTCAATCATGGTGCACCAAACGATTGCACTAACGACATGCAATTAGCAAACATGATTACATGAGACAACAACATATTCATGTGGACAACAGGTATTGCTCTTGTGCTGCTCATGAAGTGACAGCCAGTTCCATGTTGAAATGATGTGTTGCCCACATTAAGAACAAGAACAGAGTATTTTTGTTAAATTCAGGAACCATAGTACTTAAGAATGATAACACATCAATAGACAATAAGCTGTTCAAGAAAATGGCAAACCTCTGCAATTGACTTAGTCAACAAAAGTTAGTAATGATAGCTTTATTTCTTCTTTCTAATGAAATTGAATGCAGCTGTCCTGTGCTCTCTTCACAAACAAGTAATTTGATTTATCTTTCTGACAGATTCTTTGTCATTATAAATGTCACGGCAGCATTTCACTACATTTGATCAATAGACATAAAAGTGGAGTGAAGTCTGTGTATATTGAAGATAACCTTTGTTGATGACATTTTCAAAAACAGGAAAAAAAATTGTGGTGGTTCACTACTTCACCTCATATGAGACAGCCCATTTTCCTTCCCGAAGTGGTCTGTGGTAGTAGTTCATGTTCCCCAAATAGAAGCTTTTACCATCTGGGATTTTCTTGACTTCAGCCATCACCGAATCAAATCTAACAAAGGTATCATCATCACACTTCATGACGTACTTCGCCGAAACAACATGAGCCTTCCAAGGACAAAGTAAGAAAAGGAGACGTGCCGTGCATAAGAACTGCCAGAAAGATACTTGAAATACTCATACAATGTGGTTATTTCACATCCATCCTTGTGCTACGTACCACATACTCGCAAATGGCAACAGTCTTCAGAACAACCAGATCGTAGCTATCCGCGAAAGGCACAATGACAATGTCCCCGAAGAAATCTGCCTCTTTCTTCAAATATTCATTTACTTCCTTTCTTCCATTCTGCCCTAAAACATGTTTCAGTTATATATCTTCTAATTTGAATAAGAGAAAGACAGCTAGCAAAATTAAATGGCAAGAGTTTGAATTACCCAGGCAACAAAAAAACGAGCCATGGTGCTAGATGAATTTCGTACTGAAGACATCCATGATCTCCTAACAGCCATGCGTTCGGTGAAGTGGCTTCCTGCTGAAAGAATGCCTATGAACAGCTCTACAGGTTCTTCAGGAGGAGGAGGGGCTTTCAGTTCGGTCAGCAACTCCAGATTTCTTTGTATATTGCTAGGATGAGCCGTGGGTAATGAACCAGCAACTATTGATTCAACGTCAATATCACCATTCACTGACAAGACAGCGGCGTCCTCAAGAACAAAGCCCTTGAAAGAACGAAAGTAATGCATTGACATGTCAGACAACCTTAAATTGAGATGCTAATCTACAGTGGGAAGGAGCTGCTATGCATCTTTAAAAAACGCATATACGTTAGATCAATTGAGTTGCTAATCTACACCCAGCCATACCAAAATGTGTACAGCTTTCAGTTAAAAAGTATAGAAGCACTCTCTCGGAAACAGATCACTTGCATCATAGGATGGTTTCGGAAGGAAGCACCACTTACAACACGGTAAGGAAAAGATGTGACATGCTTCCCATCAACTTGAACGTGATAACCTTCTAAACCGGTGCTTAGTGTTAGAACAAACAATTCATCCTCCACAAAAGGATAAGGCCAGTCTACCAAATGTCTGCTTCTCTGTCCAGCAACACGGTTAAGCAACCACATCCTCTTCAACTCCTCGAAAGTGCCGCCAGCATTCCCAGCCCATTGCTCACATTTCACCAATCCATCAACTGCACCACAGATAAGCAATATAAGAAAAATCTGACAACAATCACCAGTTAAACAAAACCACCATGTTAATATTTCTCAGCTCAAACTACTTAGGGGAAATATTATCATTAGCCCTATAGCATTTGTAAACAAGTTACCATCAGATTATCGGATGGATATCCCATTGGAATCATGCAAATATATTCGAACTATGGAGAAGTGGGGCAGCATTTTCGTAGAAAGGATTGTCTCTAAGTTCTCTTTCAATTACGAAAGTACAATTAGAAAATGGGTGCCATGAAATCTCGTTGGTACGAGAAATGGCAGTCTATGGACGACCTATGTAGTTAGTCTTGGTTGCACTGGTGAGTTGTCAGCGTACAAATGTTGGATGGGGGGTTGCTGATAAGGCCTATAAGACTGGTTATCGGCCTTATCAGCTGACATTTTCAAATAGAGATGTAAACTTATATCCAAATTTGACTGAATTTTTTCGTCATTTTGAAGAATTGGCCATATACATCTCTTCTGGTCGCCAAAATAACAGGGCTTTGGTAGCCAATAACACAAGAAATTAAACAAATGCATAGTCATATACTACGTTGTGTGGATATTTCCCAAAAGTTGTGTATCCGTATCAGATACAGATACTCCTTCGATATGCTTTGATACATATCATGCCTGAAAATCCCGATACTTCTCCAATATCTCATCCATACTTTGCTAATATGGCTTGCCTAAAACAAACCATCCCTCAGACCTTCACAGCATCCACACCACTCGGCTATTCGCACGCCCCATCTCACGACTCCCTCTCCACGCCCTTGCCACCGCCGTCCCCTTGGTGCCGCTGCTCCATCGTCGGCGACTCCCCTTCCCTCCGGTCGCCCGCTTTCCTTCCGCACGGCTCCCCTTCCCTCCCCGGCCCCACACCGCCGCCTCCACACCGCCAAAACCCTACTGCTTTCACGCCCCTTCCACCCCACATCTCTTTGGATCCACCCGTCTCTTTCTGCCTTTGTACGCGCTCTCCTCTCTTCCCTGTCCCTGAGATCTACACGAGTCCCGACTTTTAGATTGCGCATTGAGGTGTAGGATTCCACGGTTGTTCGATTGAGAGCCGGATCTTGTGCGAGGCATGTAGATCTAGCGACCTGAGCTAGCGGAAAGGAAGAGTAGAAACTGAGATCGCATTTGCGCGTGGGGATTGTGTTTGTGTTGCAAGCGAGATGAGGTGGGAGAGGAGGACATGGGGCTCACGTTCACCAAGCTGTTCAGCCGGCTATGCGCCAAGAAGGATATGCGGATCCTAATTGGGGTGGGGGGCTTGACGCTGCCAGAAAGACTACCATCCTCTACAAGCTCATGCTCGGCGAGATCGTCACCCAGCACCAACCTGCACGCGCATCGCATCACATATGTATCTTTTATTTAAGGTTTGCTTTTGTTGGGAAAAGTCTCCGCTAATCAGCTCACTGGAAGCATCCCGAGTTCATTGTCAGAACTTAAAATTTTAACAGACATGTAAATTTTAAGTTCTTCCTTTCTTTTGTCAGCGTGTGATTCATGCTAGTTTGTTTTGTAAAGCGCATTTGCTAATATCCTTATTTTTCCCAGGTCACTCAATGGCAACCATCTAGATGGAGATCTGCCAAATGCTTTTGGCTCACTCATTGAACTTGTGAATTTGTAAGATGCGACCTAGTTTCGTATATTTGTGTGTGTGTTGATCAAGATGATGTCTTGATTGATTGATGATAGCATCCTATGATGCATGGACACGGATACGTCGACGCGATACGACACGACACTGACACGGGAATTCGCTGTTTTCCCAAAAATACCAATACGCCGACACGACTATATATATTTAAATAATAAATAAATTATATATATATGTATGTATTATTTTCTATGTTTCCACATGCTTATTATCTGAAATAATGTAAATTGTAAATTTGTAATTTGTAAAGTGTATACTTGGAATATGTACCTTATGAATTGTTTTGTTAATCCTGACGATAATTGTTGATGTGAATACCATTTCTAGAAATAAGAACTCCATTAATCTGGGAAAAAGTAACATGATCAGATCGGCAAGACTACACGGGAGGAGATGCGGGAGCCGACGACGCACGGGAGATGTAGTCGGCGGCAAGACGCGGGAGATGTAGTCGGCGGCGAGATGCGAGATATGTCGTTGGCGGCGAGATGCGGGAGCCGGCGGGCAGATGAGATGCGAGTGAGAAGATGGAGGCGGCGGCGAGATGCGGGAGCCGACGGGAGCGGGCGGTGGCGAGATGCGGGAGCCGACGGGAGCAGGTGGTGGCGCGAGCGGCCGATGCGGAGAAGCGCGAGCGAGTGATGGGAATGATGCGCTCGTGAATCGGCGCTTATGGTTAGGGTTAGGGATGGGCCGACCGTGTCCTAGGCTGGCTATGTCTAGGCCGTGTCCGACTCGTATATTTACTGTGTCCGACACGTGGCAAGAATTTTAAAAATTAAAATTAATTCCGAAATCGGCCGATACGTTGCCAACACGTGTCCGAGACGTGTCCGTGTCGTATCCGTGTCCGACACGTGTCGGACACGGATACGGCGGCTTTTACATGTGTCCGTGCTACATAGATAGCATCAGAGCCTGCTTTACAGGGATATTTCTTCGAACAACTTGACTGGCGTGTTACCACCTTCAATGAAAAGCCTGTCATCGTTCTTTCGTCAGATGGTTCATTATATTTGTTTCGTCAACTTATATAAGGCTAACAACCAGGAGGGAGAACTAGAGAACAAAGCAATTTGCTATATCCATATTAAGGTATGAGATTTCTCAATTCCTTACAGGAATTCATTAATTTTTGATTTTTTATATTTATTACATATATATAAACGTATAGTCGTATTAGTGTTTTTGGGAAAATCGCGAATCGCGGTATCGACGTATCATGTTTCCGTATCCGTATCGAGTATCCGGGCAACATAGGTCATATGCCTCTGCTTTTGCTCAAATTTTAAATGAGGCCGATTTTTTTTGCCCAATATGTTTTTTATCAGGGGCCACCGATATCACGGATAAATCCAAAATTTCATTGATATATCGTCGATAATGTTTATTCTGGTTATACCTAGTCCTATCTATTGCTGCAGAGGAGAAATAGCAATAACAAGCGGACATACTACAGCAGGAAAGGATAACATAAACAGTTGTTGGAAAAGCAAAGAAATAATTCATGGATGGCCTATACCAAATGTTCTAATGGAATGGGAATTCAAGCACCTTTTCATATGATGCAATAGGACTCCAACAAAATATAAGGTGTCTACATGGGTCCTCAACAACACCGATGAGGCAAGGAGGCAAGTCGTCTTCTTATCAAAACATAGAGTAAATGAAAGAAATCTTATCATTGTCAAGGACCAAATAGGTTTGGCAGAAACAGGTACATGTTCTTGGGCACATTTAATTTTGTCAAAATATTGGGAGTGAATGATTGATCCAGCATTCATTGATGAATCACCTAAAGGACATCAATCCTCAAAGCTTGGATACATTCATACTTGCCCTCTCTTGGTAACTTTGGAAATGTTGAAATGGCATGGTGTCCATCAATGCCAAGGGCAAAGGATCGAGATTACTCAAGCTTAAGTAGTACAATTATCAAACACGGTGAGTGATGACACTTACCTTTTTGAACAGTAGATTAGTACCTTACGTAGTACAATTATCAGATATGGCGAGTGATGACATTTTTCTTTTTGAATAGTTCCTCTCTCACGATCCATTAATACCCTCAAACTATGAAGCAATTAACCACACAGCACAAAGCTATTAATCATTGACATTTGCCGAGGGCCGAAAGCTAGAGGAGCCTTTTGCGCACCAAACTTAGCACGATCAAACCACAATCATATTAGCACCAACCGCGAAACATGTCACTAAATGCAAGCCATTACCAACATGCAAGCCACTTGGTTAATTATGATCACATACTACATGTAGCAGTACTAGTGGTAGTAGCTAGAGCTCCCCATAGATTGGTTGGTAATTACCGCGCTGATCCTCCTGTTCATGTACTACTACTGTATAATCTATATCGCCGTGGAATCACGAGGTGAATGTTGAAGGTGAAAAGTGCTAATACACCATGAGAGGAAGAGACGAATCCACGCACCGGTTTCCTCGTCGGGGCGTGACCGCCAGCCCTCGCACCGGAGCGCGGGGCCCCATTGGCCGCCGAAGCGGGTGTTCTGCTCGATCACCGGCCGGCCGCTCCAGTCCCCCTGGAGGCGCGGGTTGAAGTGGAGGATCCTTGCAGCCGCGTCCCCGTCCCCTGCGCCCCGCAGCTCCACTGCGAACTGCGCGACGGCGCTACCGGCCGCCCGCCGTGGCGAGGCCACCACCGTGACGTGGGACCCCAGCGCCAGCCCGCAGGGCAGGACGAGGACATTGTCCGCGCCGCGGAGCTGCGTGCTGTACTGCGCGATAGAAGGCGGGCACCGGAGCGGGGCGGGGCTCGTCGCGGGCGGCGCCGCGGCTGCGGAGACGGAGAGGACGTCGCGGAGGTGGCGCCCGCCGGAGCGGAACGCGCGGACGGCCGCGGCGTGGAGCGGCGGGGTGGCGTTGA
The DNA here is from genome assembly GCA_017311315.1 of Dendrocalamus latiflorus. Lineage (NCBI taxonomy): Eukaryota > Viridiplantae > Streptophyta > Magnoliopsida > Poales > Poaceae > Dendrocalamus > Dendrocalamus latiflorus. The sequence goes on along the minus strand of CM029651.1, from coordinate 11,413,923 downwards.
TCGCGCGGAGGTCGAGGCCGGAGATGGCCAGCCGATGGGTCGAGGAGGAGGAGAGCTTCGCGGTGTCGGTGGCGGTGGCCGTCACGGTGACGGCGGTGGGGCCGAGGCGATCGGGGGAGTGGAGGGAGAAGGTAGCGACGGAGAGGAGCGCCGCGAAGGGGAGCAGGAGCGCCAGCGGGCTCCGGCGGCGCGGGCGCCGCATGGCTGGCCGGCTTGGCTTCATCGGTTCGTTTGGATTGCTTCGGGGAGCGAGCGAGCAGCGAGGGAAAGGTGCGCGAGTTTCGGAATTTTGAGGGGGGTTTAAGAGGGGAAAGGAGATGTTCATGTTGGTGCGCTAACTTTTTTCGCGTGCGCCCACCGAGAGTTTGTTAAGTGCTTGGTGATGCGCGCTAGTGTTGTGTGCATCATACTTGTTAATAGGGTGTAAAAAAACCTAAAGGCTCGTGAGCTACTCAAACTTAATTTACTCTAGACTCGAGTTTTAAACGAGTCAAGTTTGAGCCTAAGCGAAGGCTCGCAAGCCCAAACGAAGGCTTGCAAGCCTAGTGAACTCGAATATCTAGTTATGGCTTAAGTAGATGTGTAATAGGATTTGTATGTCTTTTTTACTAGCACACCAAGCCTTTTACCTCTTCCCTCCATCAAAATTTTATTTTTTTTCAAAGGTCCAACGCCACTTGTGATCCAACCTACGCTTGAGCCGAGCTTGAGCCTACTCAAGTTTTGTAAAAGCTGTATGTGAATAGATGTATTTGTAGAATCAATGATAACCGACTAAATGGGGTGAATAGGAGATTCTAAAAATTCACTCCTTAAGTACAACAATTTTAATCACAATAAGCTATATAAGCACCTGAGCACAATGTAAGAGCAAATTTCTATAGCACCAATAAATATATCTCTACCAAATATAGTTCTTAGCTTTACAAGATATCAATTCAATTTACTTCAATAGCTAAAAATATAAATGTGAAAGAGTAGAGACAAAAAAATAACCAATATGAAGACACACGATGTTTTTACCGTGGTATCGAAAACTTACCGATTTTCACTAGTCCACGTTGAGGAAAGTCTAAACGGATTAGACCGGTTCCATGAATTAAGTCTCTGCACCTCAAATCTACTAAAGTTGTTCTTCCTCCACTTCGGAGATGGTAAACATTGAGCCATTCACAAAGGACGTCGAGCCTCTTCACAATCTTTTTTAAAAGATCACCGTACAAACCTCCGCCAAGCCGTATAATGCCAACAAACACCAAGAGTAATAAACCAAAGTGCTTACTTGACCAAGATCAAGTGCCAAATGATCAACAGATAATATGAATACACTTAATAGCTCAAAACTACCTCAAATGCCTTATGGCCAGTATTACCACTAAGCGGTAGTACCTCATGTCAGTATTACCGTTCTCCCTGATTTTGCATGAACAGATTAGGGAATGTAAGTGATTCTTAATTTACACTCAATCAAACATCTTTCGGAATCACTATGCATTAAATTTGCAAATAACACCCAAATAAAATAGTTTTTATGAACATAGAGATTTTTATGAAATTTCTAAAAATAATTTTCTCAAGAGCTCTAAATAACCCCAAATGAAAGCAAATGGCATGAGGCATGAGTTCAAGCAATATTTGAATAATCTATGATATTTAACTCATTTCTCAACTTACAAAAGCGGTTTTTATCTAAGGGTTTGGTGAAAATGTTCGTTGATTGATCTTCGGTCCAAATGTAACTAATAACTATGTCACCTTTGCTCACATGATCTCTCAAGAAGTAGTGTCGAATATCTATATGCTTGGTTCTTGAGTGTTGGACTGGATTATTCGCTATTTTCACGGTACTATTATTATCACACAAAAAAGTCACTTTATCAAATTTTTGTTGGAAATATGCCCTAGAGGCAATCATAGAGATGATGATATTTCGTTGTATCCATGATTTAATAAATGTTCCTTGAATATTGCCTTTGTGTTGATTAACAAGTATGTGACTTGTTTGTGAAACTCTTTACTTATATGGTTATTCTAAAGTTGTCCCTGGTCGGAGTTCATGTGAGGACACACGTGAATGATGGATTAGCACATGTATCGGTTGATGACCATGTTTCACAGGTCATAGACATGGAGATGTCAAACCAATAATGTGGACACATGTTTAGAACATGGGGTTGGACCGACCCAACATGAGACATAACAATTATACTTATGATTCTCTCTCTACACAATGTGTACGCCTTGTCTTTAGACTTGAGATTGTCGCATGTACTTGAGATGTGAATCGACCTACTTAGGGGCTATCAAACGCTACTCCGTAAATGGGTAGTTATAAAGGTAGTTTTCGGGTTTGTCATGAAGCATGCTGCGAGGCATGGTCAGTCGAGATGGGATTTGCCCCTCTCTATCTGAGAGAGATATCTCTGGGCCCCTCGAGTGATCGGATCCAGAAATGCATGGCCATGCTACTTAAGGTTAAGAGTTAACCTAGTAAGGGATTCCGGACCACAGAATCGAGAAAGAGTGGTCAGCTTGGAGCTCGACCAAATATCGTGAGGCAAAGGGATTGGCATGTACATAAAGTTGTGATGGTTCGTCCGATATGATCTTTGTGTATGTTTAGGAGTTGGCACGTCTTGCTAGAGGCCACTGCCAACTATTGACCAAGTATGTGTACTCGCGTCATGTCTAAACATACGTGAACCTATAGGGTCACACACTTAAGGGCTGAAGCCTAATTCGGATTGGATCCGGGTTAGACTGGGTATTGAGTCCTAATGGGCCTCCATTCGTAGAAGCCCATTGTGAGGACGTCTATAAAAGGAGGGCAAGGGCGCACAAGAGAGGAGAGTTTTTTTGGTGACATCCTCAAACCCTGGCCGCCACCCCTCCCACGCCCTGGGCGCTCGCGCGGATCTAGTAATCCGGCGTGCGTCGCTTCCTCCCGTACGTGTGGATACCTTTTGGCGGCGCTGCATCTGTAGCGTTTGGACGAACCGCAATAGAGGAGTTGTACGTGGGACTCCGCGACGTGGACGAGGAAGTAGTACGACTACTCTGCCCCGACGTGCTGCATCGACGTAGTACAACTACTCTGCCCCGACGTGCTGCATCGACGTAGTACGACTACTCTGCCCCGACGTGCTGCATCATTCCGCACCTGCGCGTCTAGTGGTAGTTCCGTGATCTATAACTGCAGTGATCTTGGTTTACGGGTAGAATTTTTTTTTAATTTGCGCTAGCGTAGCCTACCCGTAGTCCTTCAATTTTATTCTATAATCTATCAATATTTGTCTCATCCATAACAATTGTGTACAACAACTATCCGTGGAAACATATTCGGCTTCGGCGGTGGAAAGTGCTACGGAATTTTGTTTTTTGGATGACTATAAAACTAAAGATCTTAACAATTGACAAATATCCTAGGTGCTTTTTCTATTCACTTTACAACCCACATAATCAAAATCCGAATATCTAATTAAATCAAATTTAGCACCTTTGGGATATCATAAGCCAATGCTAGAGAAATAATTTAAATATCTAAAAAAATCTTTTTACGGCTACCAAATGGCATTCTTTTTTGGTGATGCTTGAAATCGTGCACACATGCAAATGCTAAACATGACATCGGGCCTAGATACAGTAAGGTAAAGCAAACTACTAATTATAGACCTATGAAGCTTTAAATCTACCGGTTTACTTCCCTCATTGAGATCAAAATAACCATTTATCACCATAAGAGTCATGATGGACTTAGCATCCTCCATGCCAAACTTCTTGAATAAGCTCTTCACATACTTCGTTTGGTTCACGAACGTCTTATCCTTGAGTTGCTTGATTTGGAGTCCAAGGAAGGAGCTAAGCTCTCCAATCCTAGATATCTCAAATTCCCTAGACATCATATCAATATCTCAAATTCTCTAGACATCATATCACCAAATTCTTTGCAAAAATCTTGGTTATTAGACCCGAAAATAATATCATCAATATAAATTTGGTATACAAAGAATTCATCATCAATAATTTTTATAAATAATATTATATCAATCTTCCGAATTTTGAATCCTAGAGAATAGAAAATCTCAATGTACTCATACCATACTCTAAGAGCTTGTTTGAGACCATATAGCACATTGGAGAGTTTATATATATGATTTGGATTCTTAGGATCTCCAAAACAAGGAGGTTATTCGACATAAACAAGTCCAGTTATTTTTCCATTCAAGACTGCACTTTTAACATCCATTTGAAATAACTTAATATCAAAACATGATGCAAAGACAAATAGTATGCGAATGGATAGGCAAATAGTATGTGAATGGACTCAAGTCTAGCTATGGGAACAAATGTTTCATCATAGTCTAAACATTCGATTTGAGTATAATCTTGAGTAACTAACCTTGCCTTATTTCTCACAATAATTCTGCACTCATCTTGTTTATTGCGAAAGACCCATTTTGTGTCAATTACATTGTGCTCTTTTGGTCTTTCCACCAATGTCCAATGTCATTCCAAGGCGAAGTTGTTTAATTCTTTGTGCATCACATGACATGCTTTACTATTTGATGAGTAACCAAGCAAGAAACCAACATCGCAACGACTTGTTAGGGTCGAAGTCGGTGTACTCCTCATCAAAGTTCCACTATCTAATGTGAGCTTTGTTATTGCCATCTTTTTTAAGCTTCTTGAAAAGCTTTATTTTGCCGTTAAATCCTTCTTCTTAGATGACTTGCCCTTGTCATCCTTCTTTGTTGAGCAATGAGAGGCAATGTGCCCCTTCTCATCGCACTTATAACAACAGATGTTATTATAGCACTTGTTGTCGTTATAGGAGCTCCCTTCTTACTCTTGTCATAGCTAGCACTTCGGTTTGATCGCCTTTTCATGAACTTCTTTATTTTTCTCACGAGGAGAGCTAATTCCTCCTTAGAATCATCCTCTTCATCTTCCAACTCATCTCTAGATATCACTTTGGCTTTGAAAGTGGTAACCTTCTTATTCTTGACGGAGGATTGCTCCAAAAGCTCCTCATTGTCCTTCTTGTACAACTCATTTGTTATGAGATTACCCAAGAGTTGTGTTGGCGTCATCTTTAGTAACTTGTAGAGATGGCAACGGGTAAATACCCATCGGGTATTGCCATTCCATACCCGTACCCGCTAGGTGTAAATTTACCCGTCGGGTTACCCGTATCCGCACGCGGGTAGGAAAATTTACCCATACCCGTACCCGCGCGGGTATTACTACCCGACGGGTAACCCGTACCCGCAAGCATACCCGGTTCAACACATAAGAATATCATCAATTTAGACATTCATTAATCATACATGCCAAGCACAAAAGTGTCTAATGATCAAAATTAGTACATCACATAAACATACTTGACATGACCATATCAATATATGACAAACAAATAAACAATCAACAACAAGTAGATAATAAAATTAACATTTGAGTGGGATGTCTAGTTGTCTAATGCGGGTATTCATTACCCGCGGGTAGGCAGGTATGGGTAGTATATACCCACACCCGCACCCGCCTACCCGGCGGGTAGAGGATTTCGCCCAATAACGTACCCATGGGTACATAAAATTTTCCATACCCGTCTCTTTATCGGGTAAAACCCGTCGGATATTCAGGTATCGGGTACCCATTGCCATCTCTAGTAACTTGGGATAGTTGAGAAAGAGAGTCACCAACGTCTCATACTTCTCCGGCAAGGCCCTAAGTATTTTTCTCATTATATCAACATCCGTTAATGAAGTGCCTAGGTCCTTGAGGTCATTTACAATATTGTTGAAACATGAAAACATTTCATTATGCCTTCATGAGGCAACATGGTAAATGTCTCATATTTGATCCGGAATTTGTGCTATTTGGCATCTTTGACTGTGGATATTCCCTCATGGATTTCCGAGAGGGTGGTTCATATCTCATGAGCGGTTTCTAAATTGCTTACTTGATTGAACTCATCCATGTTCAAGCTCTAAAAAGAGCATTTATTGCTTGAGCATCTAAATGAGCACTGTGCTCCTCAAGTTTCGTGGGGTGGTTCGAATCAAGAGGCACAACACAACCCTCTTTTACAATTCTCCGTATACTCGGACTCATGGTCTTTAAATAAATGGATATTCTAATTTTTCAATATGCATAATTACAGCCATCAAATAGAGGTGCCTTTCCTGTAGCAATACCCTCACTAGCCACCCTTTTCTCTCTTAGATGGTTAAGTCTAAATCAATGAGAGACTAAACTCTGATACCACTTGTAGGATCAAGATAACTGACTAGAGGGATTGAATAGGAGGTTTTAAAATTTTGCTCCTTAAGTACAACAATTTTAATCACAATGAGCTATATACGCACCTTAGCACAATGTAAGAGCAAATTTCTATGGCACCACTAAATATATCTCTACCAAATATAGTTATTAGCTTCACAATATATCAATTCAATTTACTTCAATAGCTAAGAATATAAATCTGGAAGAGTAGAGACAAAGAAATAACTGATATGGAGACACATGATGCTTTTGTCGTGGTATTGAAGCACTACAAGAGTTTGTCCATTTGGTGATGAAATATTGTGATGAAAGCTTGTTTTGCCGCTATATACCATAATTATAGTGACAAAATATTTTTTTCCTCATCGCTTCATCTATAATTAGTGGCGAAATATTAACTCATCACAATACAATTTACTAGTGATGATTTTTCAGTGATGAGCTATTATGCCGTCCCTACTTAATTTATAATTAGTGGTAAAATATTTAGTCATCATAGTATGCCTCAGTAGTATGATTCTTTAGTGATAAAGTATCACACCATCACTACTTGATTTATAATTAGTGGCAAAATATTAATTTGTCACAGTACGCCTTAGTAGTGATGATTCTTCAGTGGCAAATTATCATGGTGTCACTACTTAATTTATAATTAGTCTCAAAATATTTAGTCATCACAATACAACTTAGCAGTAATGATTCTTTAGTGACGAACCATTATGCTATCACTATATGATTTATAATTAGTGGCAAAATATCAAGTCATCACAATACACCTTAGTAGTGATGATTCTTTAGTGATGAACTATCAGGTTGTCACTACAGTGTTTATAATTAGTGGCAAAACTATTTTAAGTCAACATGCTATACCTTAGCAGTGACGATTCTTCGGTGAAGAATTAGCACATTGTCACTACTTGATTTATTATTAGTAGCAAAATATATTTCATCATAGTACACGTTAGTAGTGATGATTTTTAAGTGATGAATTATGAGATTGTCACTACAAGATTTATAAATAAGTGGTAAAATATTAAGTCATTGTAACATACGTTTGAATCGTACATGTTCTTGATGACACAAAACAATAGCCACTACACATATTTTGGGTACGCAGCTTATTTTGATTGTTGTAGTAGTTTTTCTTCTTCTTTTTTTTTTGTTCTGCATGGTCTTGGAACCCTTGATCGACCTAACTACTAGTGCTTATCTTAAGCAAACTTTGTTGAAGAAGTTTGCATGCAATGACATGTTGGGGTGCTCTGATAGATGGCCTAGGCAGTTTCTGTACACTAAGTATACAAGTCGTAATTGAATTAATTTTAATTTGTAATGGCACTCTATCCTAGTTAAACATGGTTACCTTTCAACTGCACATGTGCATACAAGTTATACCTCTTAACTCAACTTGTGGGACTATACCTAGTTCAGGTCCACAATGTGGCAAGCGTATGCATGGTCGGATGGCTCGTATTGGTGCTGCTCGGATGATATCTTGGAAGCATGCAGCGTTTGGAAAACTAATATATATTCCCAAATCTAATTAGATAATCCTCACATCCTTCTATTGAGTAACTAACCTGCCTGAAATCACGCAACTTGGCTGGGCTCACGCAACAAATCTATGGCGGCGCTAGCCCCTCCAACCTGTTCACCCTAAGCTTCACATATGAAAGGTCATGTTCTCTACCATGCACATGATAGAGATAGATAAGTTGAGATATTGAGTGTTGTGTGTGTTTTTCGAAAGCTTTAGAGCACTTCTATGGCAATGACTTCTTCTTAGAATCAACACTCAGTGTGGAGTCTAGTCCTTTCTTTTATTCTTATCCTCATGTCTTGGGTTTGTAGCTATTGTAGATTAACCATAATATCTTGCTGGGTTTCTTTCTCTTGCAAGTCAAACAAGCATGAAACTAACGGTTGTTGTGTATCCAGCTATAGTGTGGCATGCAAAGTGCTTATCTTGTTTTATAAATACATACATTTACTTGGTTGTCTTCATTTGATTGTCAGTACGTGCGTGTAAGTACAAATCAATGAAGAAGAACAAGGAGATACATATGAAGAGGATGGTAGGGATAGAGCATGTTGCTTAAACAAATCGTGGACAAATGAAACAGGTCGATGATATTCATGCTCACAGAGGATGATCGGGATCATGAATTTGTAATATGAGATCAATGTATAATGCATATGTTTTCTTGCAGTAATGTCACGCAAGTACGTGATAAATACTATTTTATTTCAACAAGTTTCTTATGATAAGTATAATTACCTATAATGGCATGCTATAAATGATATAATGATTGTTTTCTTGTGTTAGCCATAGTGACAATTGCCATGCCAATTTAGTGTCATAATAAAGTAATATTTCACTATTAAAAAACAAAATGTGACAATTTTTTCTATCACAAATATGCATGCATTTCTGATGATGAAATTGTCACGTATACTAGTTCTAATTGTGGGGCTTCAATTGCCATTAATTGTTATTAATTTGTGGGAAATAGTTTTGTGACCAGTTGCATTATTTGTGATGAAAATGGCAACACTAATTTAACTCATAATTGTGACACATCAAGTTGTCTCTAATGTAACAATTAGTAGTGATGATTTTCTTGTCACTAATGAATATATTATTTGTGATGAATAAAAATTCATCACTATGTTACTAGTGATGCCAATATTAGTGGCGATGCAGTGATGACTCAAAATTTCATCACAAAGCAGTAATTGTGATGAAAAATCGACTTATAGTGAGAAAATTTGTCGTCACAAAAAGGGTAATCCCTTGTAGTGAAGACTTATCGATCTTCACTAGTCCACGTTGAGGAAAGTCCAAATGGATTGGACCGACTCCACGAATTAAGCCTCTACGCCTCAAATCCACTAAGGTTGTACTTCCTCCACTCCGGAGATGGTGAACATCGAGCCACTCATAAATGGCATCGGGCCTCTTCACAATCTTCTTAAAGAGATCACCGTGCAAATCTCTGCCAAGCCATCTAGGTGCTCGCAAATACCAAGAGTAATAAACCAAAGAACTAGCTTGAGGAGGATCAAGTGCCAAATGATCAACAAATGATGCGAATGCACTTAATAGCTCTCAACTACCTCAAATGTGTGCAAAGTGAGTAAATGAGGTGAGAAGAGCGAACAACAAGCTCAAGTGTATTCAAAGAGGTATCTTATATTTGTCCAAGAGTTGGTGAGGGGGTATTTATATCCCTCACCCTCAAATTATACCGTTTGGGAACAATCCCTACAAAATTCAGTACGGGCATTAGTACTGTCTTGTATGGTCAGTACCACCTCACTTACTGTTCAACGATTATAACAGGTGCAATTAATGCAAATAAACTGGTTGTTGAACCTGGGGTGCGGTACTACCGCTGGGTGGTAGTACCACAAGGGTCGGCCGGTACTACCGATTTTCCAAAACTCAGAAATATTCTCAAAACATGCCCTCTAGAAAAAATGTGCTGCATGAAAGTCTAGTACTATCACTGGTCGATAGTACCAATCCACGATGCCAGTACTACCACCGGCCGATACTACTGCATGTTAAATTCAGTACTACCGTTTTTCCTGATAATAGATTCTACAAACAGAATTTAGACGCATGCATGAATATTTGTTGATCAAGATGGCACAAAATTAATTCTCAAGTTACTAACCATAATCCCTCTTCATAGTATGACGTCTAGCATATCAATCCTGTCTTTTCTCCAAACTCCGAGATCGGCAAAATTAAAAGGAACCTAAGCTAAGTTTTCACCTTTGTCTTGAGCCATGTCGATCCTTCACAGCTCTTTCCATGCCATAGTTGTGTTGTCATTGATAACCGGGACTAAACCTTTTAACACATCTCAAGTACACATGTTAGTCCCATATTTAACGTTGTCATGAATTTTCAAATATTATCATTAATTACCAAAACCAAATTTTAGGGGCCAAGATGCTTTCAAAATGTCATTTCTAAATGAACTTACTTGAGCCAAGCTTGAGTCACTCGAGCTTTGGATCGTACCAAACTCGAGCCTAGGTCCAACTCAGACCCCAACATAGGCTCGGCTTGAGCTTATACCAAGCTCAAGTCTAGGTAAACAGGCTCACTCGAACTTGGCTTATTTATAGGCCTACTTGTCAATACCATTCTAGTGGTCATACCGGTATCAGCCCATATCGACATATTGTTCCAGGGTTTAACATAATAATATATATTTATAAGTATATACATGTTTAATCTATACACACCAAAATTCACTTGTATTATCACTCCAAATCATAATAGTAGGATCAAATATAACATATAGTTCAATGTGTTCAATAGACGATATTATCAATTCCGCTGATATGGGAGGCATTGGCCAGTATCAAAGCCGATATAGACAGTATTGAGTCGATATTGATCGGTATCGTGAACAATACAAAATGCATGACTACTTTGTATCATTTTAGGTGACGAAATAGTACATATCGACCATACCGATCAGTATCGAAATGGTATTGATAAGTTTGGTGTGCACTAAAAAACGTTGGCTTTCCTTGGGGAAAAGGATACAATACCGATGCACTGCTAATGTTGTGCCTCAGTTGGTCTATGGCCCTATTCTTTTGGGTTGCTGCTAATAGCTTTTGCCTACTCTTTTTGAGATGGTAGTAGACGGCAAAGATGCCGACACGAACGACACACACGGTTTTGGACTCGAGAAGCCATTTGGAGAATTCGCTTCAAAAGGCCCCCCATGTTTTGACATTTGGCTTTTCGACTTTCGGAGAAGCCAAAAAGAACACCCCCTGTAATCACTGATCACTACAACGTGAGGCTGTGTAGTAACCATTAAAAGGGCTTGTTAGGTATGTTGGGCTATAAAATTTATCTTTACCAGTTCTAGTAGAATGCACTAGCCACTTATGTGTTCTCAAATTGATAAATCTTGGGATCAAAAGCATCTTTTATGAGTCATCCTTTGTACTAACTATCAAGGTGGCCCGTATGTGGGCATTATTCTTAAAGCATATTTAAATGACTTGGAAACATATGTGTGATTTTGATTTTTGACAAAATAGATCGTTTCAGATCTCTATTTATGATATTTTGACATTACATATTATGATAGAGAAAATACTCACTTTGTTTTCCAATACTTGTCATATGTGATCAAAACTTTCTTCCCCAAATACTTGCATAGCAAAACAATAAACAATAACATAGCATACCATAATATTTTTCATTTATATCACCATCATCCATTTCTTTTAATATTGCAATACTTATCTATACTACATGCTCATAATATACATTACATAGCTTATACTGGTATAGTCGATTGAATACCAAATAAAAGGCTAGAATGATTTTTGAGAATTTTTAGCATGTTCCGTTTTTTTTCATAGCGACTGCAAACCGCCTGACGTTGACTTTTATTACATAATAGATTTTCATTCTGAATTTATATACATATACCAATCAAATTCCTTATCGTATTTTATTTTTTTCTTGAATTAGTGTATTTATGAATTTTTAATTCTGAATAAAGCCAAAATTTGTATATTTCACTTAGTTTGGAATTAAAAAAACAATCACTAATTTATTTTTTTTTCTGAATTTGCATATTTTTATATTGTACTTCTCATCTACTTTCATTTTTAGTTTTATGTTCAAACTCATACATAAATATAGATGCTAATTTTTATTTTGAATTTACGTTATTTCATATTATACTTGACATAGATTCTTTCTTTTAACCTAAATTTTTTTTATTGAATTTCAAATTTTAGTCTTAGGTTAGAATTCATGTACAAACCCAACTGCTAATATTCATCTAATTTCTATTTTGAAAATTTCAAATACGTAGAGGTTTTAATTGAAGTTCATATGAAAATCAAATTGCTAATTCATTTTTTATTCCCTTTTTTTGTTGTTATTTTTAATTTTAATTCCGGTTTAGGTTATAATTCATATACAAATCAACCAATAATTTTTATGTAATTTTTATTTCGAATTTAGGGTTTTTAATTTGGAGTTTGTATGAAAAATAATATTGCTAATTTCCTTTTTTTCATTCCAATTTTTGGTTAATTTTTTATTTATTTTCAAATCTTAATTTTAGGTTAGAATTCATATATAATTGAACTACTAATTTTCATTCTGAATTTTGGCTATTTGTGGTTCTAATTTGGAGTTTGTTTGAAAATAAAATTGCTAATTTCCTGTATTTTTATTTCGAATTTCTATTGTTTTTATTGTACTAGGCATGGACTCTTTCTTTTATTGTAAGCCTTCATTTAATTAATTTTGAATTTTAGTTTTAGGTTAGAATTCATATACAAATATAACCGGTAATTTTTATGGTGAATTTCAATTTTGTAGGATTTAATTTGAAGTTGGTATGAAAATCACATTGCTATTTTACTTTTATTTTTCAATTACAATTTCTATTAATTTGTGTTGTTAATTTTTTATTTTATTTCGAATCATAGTTTTATGTTAGAATTCATATACAAATTCAAGTGCTGATGTGTATTTTGAATTTTAGCTATGTACAGGTTTTAACTTGGAGTTCGTACAAAAATCAAATGGCTAATTGTTTTAGTTTTTTGTCTAAATTTCTATTATTTTTATTGTACTTGGCATGGACTCTGTCTTTTAATCTAAACCATTATAACTTGGTCCGCTAGATAGATGGTTAAATATTTTTTTAATAATAATATCCAATGGTTGTTATTGTTCAACTTAGTTAGGGTCCTCCAAATTAAATTCCGGATGTTTTATTTTTTCTATGAGAATTTTTAGCTTATTTCTCCTTTTTAGTAGTTCTGAAAACCTATCACGTGCTTTTAATATATAATAGGTAGTCTCAAGTACATCCTTATGGTTGTATTAACCTATAACTACGTACATTGGATTGGTCTAGCAAGTGAAGGACTAAGAGCAACTCCAGCAGAGCCCCTACTTGAGCCCTCATCCTACTTTTGAGGGCCGAGGGGCAAAAAACTCACTCCAGCAGGGCCCCTACTTGAGCCCTCAAAAGTAGGGGGCCCTCAAATCTCCCCCTCGAGCCCTCATTCCTGGGGGTCTAGAGGGAGCCCTTACTTTTGAGGGCTCAAGTAGGGGCCCTGCTGGAGTAAGTTTTTTGCCCCTCGGCCCTCGAAAGTAGGATGATGATGAGGGTGGGCCCTATGTGTCATCCCCTCTAAGAATGAATTTGAGGGTCATGTTTTGAGGGCTTCTGCTGGAGTGTAGCCTAAAAAACAGAGTCATCAAAAGTAGGGAGAGCCCTCAAATAAAAAGTAAGGGCCCTGTTTTGCGAGTTACTGCTGGAGTTGCTCTAAGACATGCTATTGCAGAAGCCTAGCTGCACGGTTACTTCCCCCCTTTCTTCAGTGACATAATTATTGAAAGGTTGAGCTAGACTCGTATTGCCATTCGTGCTGGCCAAAGCAAATATACCATGAAGACGCAAGATGATTTCCGCAACAAGCACTGGCACAAGGGAAGGGAAAAAACAACAAAGATGGTTTCCACGAAAATGCACCTAGAGATTTAGAAGCTCTGGGAGGGTCTATTCACAACATTCTATGGACCCGACCACGTAGCATTTGGAGCGTTTTAGGAACTCTTTGGCCCCCCCCTTTTTTTACCGTGGTTGATAGTTTCATTTGTATTTTTGAGATAATAATAGATAATAAAGATATCAACACACATGATATATATGATTTTAGACTCAAGAAGCCATTTAAAAATCCACCTTAAAAAATTATTTTATTTATTTTAACTTCCAAACAAACCAAAAGCTAAAAAAAAAAAAAGACCTACATGCCGCCTGGAAATCACAGCTGCACACCCGATGCAGACGCAGATGCAGCGGGTAGAGGAGAAGGGGACGCGTCACGCTTGGGGTGGTGAACTCAGGGGAGAAAACGGAGGCCGCGACAAACGCAGCCGTCGGTTATCTCGCCGCGGTGCCGCATGGCTCACGGGACGATCCGCCCCCGACCAACACGGCCGACGCCATTTCCAAGAGAGTTCTTCGAGATCACGTAGACTCGAACAGTCGCCGTCGTCGCTTCATCTGATGGCATGCATCTATCTGCGTTGCATCTGGTCGAATCCTAACCCGTTAGCGGTGATGCTGACCATCGTCGAGATGGTCGCGCCGCCGTGGATTGCGATGCCAAGGAAGCAAGCTAGCGAAGTTTGAAATCGGGTATGTTTGGAATTGAAACCGTAGGAATTGAGTGGGAAGCTAGCGAGTGCACGATCTCGAGGGCGTTCCAGCTAAAACAAAAGCTCCATTAATAAGCGTTTTCACGTGTAAAACCTCCTCAGGGAATATAAGATTTTTATAAGACTGATCTTAAGCTGCCATCTACATACAAATACCCTTGTTTAAAAGAATATTTTTAGTGTAAAAAGTCTCAAATACAGGATCTTCCGCTGCACGGATTTTCTAGCAAATGAAATCATAGGCACTGCACAGATTTTCTAGGAAATAAAGTCATATTTTCTAGGAAATAAAGTCATAGGCACGTAGGTTCAGAGCCAGGCCAACTACGCCAATAGCACTCACCCATAAACCGATGACGGGTATTAGTTCTAGTTGATGTCTTTCGACTGAAAATAACACTGAAAGAAGTGGCTTTTAAAATGAGGAATGAGTAGTGAAAAAAGTAAGAAGAGAGATACATGTACGAGATAGAAGTGATAGAAATATAGTCCGTGAAGTGCTCATGACCCTCTAACTTATCCTTAAAGCACGATGAAAATAATAGAAGTAGAGAATCTACTTCGAAAAACTAAATATTCATATTAATGTCTAATTACTTCAAAAAGTCTAGAAACACAAAAAATCTAGAAACAGAGGACCGTGAATCACAGGTCGTCGAACAATTGACGGGGGTAGAGAGAGAGAGGATGGGTGTGGCTCGATCGATTCAGGCCCAGTCGCATGAGACCACACCAGTCAGCAGGCCACAGAACCGGTCCTGCCCGCCTAGACTTTACAACGGTGAAAATAATGATGGCAGTAACACATGATAAAGCTAGCAAATTAGTTTATGCAAGCCACATGCCCACACGTACCATACATATCCATTGCAATTCCAGCCTACACATCACTCATTTTTCTTTTCTTTTCTTTTCTTTTCTTTTTTGGTGCCTCCATGCCATCAGCTCATGGGTTCACGCTTGACTACTCAAGACAAACCGAGCGTTCGAGAATAATCTACATTTTACACTGGTTCGATAACAGCACACGGATCTACATTTCTACACAGAATCCGTGTCTATTTAACAAGAAAGAGATCAGACCACATACAAGCTCAACAGCACAACATGGCGCAAACGCCCAGCTCGAAGTTCAAGCCTGGAAAGATCAAAAGGAAAACCTTGTCAGATAGCATCTACTAGTGAGGCTCAGAAAGACGCAAGTTAATTGTATGCACTTCTTTTTCATTGGCAGCTTGGTTACAGGCATAATTCAAATATATACATGAGATAAAAACATCACATTCAACTTTAGTTCAATCTAGATACCAAATTGATCCCCCCGGCCCGGTTGATACTAGTGTATAGCAGGACACAGCAGAAAGGAGATACAGCCCAGCACGAATATATGACGAACGATGACGAATGAGTAATACTATCTGATTTTACAAAGGTGAATCCATTTTATCACTGTCATCCTATATATTCTACCAAATAATGCACCTATAGCAATCAAATACTAAAAAACCGTAAAACAAATTATTGTCACACGTGTGTTCCATGGAACATTACAAATAGAAAGGGTCACTACATCCAACACAAACAAGCACATATTTCAGTACTAGGTTGTAACTTGTAACAAGCATAGTAACAGAATAGCATTTCAATGGGATGCAACAGTATACCCAATTGCCAATAATCAGGGCTAATCCTCAAAGAGCATGTCATTGAACTATGCACCATAGTTTGTTCAAAATCAGACAGAAGAGGGGAAGGGGGGAAGAGACCAAATATTCATGCAATCATACCAATGGAACTAGTCGCCATTTTGGAAAAATGTGCAGCCATAACATCACAACATTATAATTAAATCAAAGAGTTCTGGAGTTGTATCACAGCCAAGTCTTATTAGCCACTTGCACACATAATTTAGCCAATATAGACCCTCTGAGAAATAGCAAATTAGTGAATTGTAATTCCATCTAGTAAAACTTTCATTTTTCATACTTTGGTCCATAACCAGATCAAGTCATTTGCAATGCTGGGATCCAACTAAAAAAATCAGAGAGCATTACTATATACAGAGGCATAATAAAATCACTCAATAACTTTGTTCCACTGGTTGAACTTCTAGTTCAACTCCCATCACATCAGTGGAATGGGAGTAGTAAACTTGTTTTTTGGGGGGGCATGTAACTTGCCAAATTACTATTATTCATATCTGCAATGCATATCCATAATTGTATTTCACAGGTAAATACATCCCAAGATCAGCAATATATATCCATATTTGTATTTCTTGTATAGTTTGGATATCCAAAAAGATTCTATACTGAAAGTTCTAAAGATATAAATTCACATTTAAATATATAGGTCGGTGAGGTCACTAGGGCCCATGACTAAACAATCACCTTTGACTATCTTGTCTTCAATGCTTAGCACCACCTTTTTGGCTCTAGGTTGTGCAAGTTCAATAAATATTGGAACTCCCACATGGGGGTTGGGGGGGGGGGGATGATATGGCCCAAGCACTGCAGCATACTGTCCACCCTGTCATCTACAGTGACCACAAACACTACCACCGCAGTAGTCATGCCTTATCACATAGGAATTTTCGATTCAACTTATGGCTTATACCTTATAACTTACGTCTTTCCTCAAATAAACAAATGGGACAGCTTTTCCATCGTCGTTTCAAAGCGGCTTATTGATATTTGGTTCGTTCGTATAAGCATTCGCACTATAATCAAAAGCCATCAACCACAACCATAAGTCATAACTCATAAGCCGCAGTTGAAAATAACACACCTGAAACTAGGGGTGCGATCAGGTCGGATTCGAACAGATATTGTTCATAATGTATCATAACCCATATTTTTCCCAGATTCAAAGTCGGATACGAATACAAATTCGGAGTTTCGGATACGGTACCATCGGGACGGATATATGACGATTTCGGATCGAAAATGGATAATATAGACGGATAGTATGTGCATACATAAAGGAATATACACTGAAACATACCACCATTTTAAGCCTTCAACTAGAAATAAATTCATCTAGATTACTTAAGTACAATAGCCAACACAACACAAGTTCAACATAAGCAATAAATTCATACATAAGTTTGAAAATCGATAAATTCATACGCAAGTTCAACATGAGTGGAGAGAATTGGTAGCGATTGGGTAGAGTGACTAGACTCTGGAATTAGGTTATGACTTGGGTAAAATCTAGGTCGGTTGGTGTCAATGATGGTTGATGGGCTGGGCCGGTTGAGATACTAACTTGCTTGTCAGATATCCGGTCGGATAGTGTCTGGTTTACCATTTACCGACACTATTCGGCCAGATTTTAGCTCTCCTGTTTTCGCTACCGTATCCGGCAACAACTATTTGGTACCGACCGAATTCGGTACCGAATACTAAATTACCTTTCCAAATTCGGTACTGGGTCGGTCGGGATTAACCCGTACCATTTGCACCCCTACCTGAAACACTTCCAGTGTCTTAACAATAAAGTAAATTTGGAAACAGCAAAACTATTGCTAAGTGGCTGTAGTTCCTGGGGTGATGGTCCCTTGGAGTTGCCTCAAAACTCCACCGAGTGGATTTCACCACATTAAGACCGTTGGTTATTTTCCATGGACTAGATCAAGCCACGTGATTCTTCTCCCCGTCCACACTCCCCCTTCCTCCCTACCCATGGTGTTCTGCTCTGATCCCCCTTCTTCCCTAGTCCACTGCTCCAGCCCCCAGGATCCAGTTCTGGTTCCACAAATCTAATTCAACCAAATCCAAATCCATCAGCTGCAATCTAACTGGGAGGGAACGAAAGGATCTGGCTACATCGTCAAGATGGAATCTTTACACAAACCCAAGCTGGGTTGGGTTCAGTATGTAGTCCGGCTGAAGTGGGAAATCTTTTGCTTCTTGTTGGGCATTGTGGCAATGCAATCCGTGGTGGGGGTAGTGGCAGACGACGACGAAGCTCAGCACGAGGATGAGCAGCCTACTGACGAGCTAGCCCGATGTCGACGATGGTGAGTAGCCAAGTATGGACAGCCCGTTCCCCCTCATCAGCGGCAGTTGGTACCCATACAGGTCCTTTTCCTGCTGCTTCTGATCCATCTGAATGGGTAGAGAGTTTCTAGTGTGAAAGATGAAGACAATGACGTGGCTTAATCTGGTCCACACACAAAAGGTAACAGCACAAATTCACTGCATGGAGTTTTGAGGGAATCTCCACCAGTAGTTACTGAATCCTAAGAGATACTATATTTTATTCAATAACATTGGCTTCAATTAATCTGCCAAGCTCGACGAGTTCGGAGTTACTTTGTGTGGATGCCAACAATATGATGGGCAGGTGCTTAGGTGTATTATTGAAGAATCAGTGCAGGTAAGCCAATGCCAACAAACAAAATAAGAAAGTATATCTTCTATGGACCACAATAGCTTCCCCATAGCAAATTTATCGTTGCCAAATTTACCGTTGAATGTAGAAGTAGTTAGTCGTTGAAAAAGCTTTTAGTTTAACTAATATCTATTCAGAACTCATCCAAAATTACAGTTCTTCAACATTTATGAAATCATCACATACTCCTGAAATGGACACCCCTTTGAGTAGTATTTTCATAATTTGCATGCTTCCTACCTTGGTACTCAAAAAGTGGTTATAAGCAGTAGTGGCGACGAGCCAAATGTGGTGCTTAGCTGTGGACCTCATCTTAGCATCTATTAGTCTGTTCTAAGTACTGGATTTTTGTCCTAAGTGCCATTCCTCTACTTGTTGGCACTGATTCTAAGGAACCCAAGCACAAATCCATTGGAGTTCTCTAACGGCACATTTAGTTGCTTAAATAAGAAGACTCAATAAGATGAGTTCATACTTCATTTAGTCAAGATAGGACTTGTGGATGCAAGCAGGGGTTGTTTTGTGGTGGCATGAAGTGATACGAGCTAAGTTGGTATGCTGTTCGATTCGTTGGATGTGTGATGCAAGTAGGTGAGGTGAAAAGAATATCAACCCTTACCCTAATAATCCTTAATCTTAATCACTCAGTTATCATCAATAAGAGGAGCTTCAGTTAATGCTAAGCTTGACCCAAGCTTCACTACAAGCAAAACCAAAAACACACCCCGAACATCATCAAAGGTTATGCATCACTGAGACACGACTGCATCTATCACATCAAGTAGAACCGTCCTAATAGATTCAAAACAAAACTACCTAATGCTAAAACTAAGCCTCTAAATTCTAATGCTCAAACTATCCCAAGGTCAGATTGGCTCTTCCAAGTTCGAAATGTGCATACCAAGCACCAAACGCTTACGGATCCAACTATCAAGTCCAGACCTCATATCTAATTTTCAGCAGAACCACTCGAGATATTTAGCCAATATCTAAGATTCAAGCAAACAAAAGCACATTGAGCGCATAAGAAGCACTATTAGAAGCCATACCTCGGCAACGGGGAGCAGCCCAAGCTCCCGGATCACCCCAGCCGCGCCGCGGAGCTGCGCGCCGGCGCCGTCGCCGCAGACGGGCACCTTGTCGAACTGCGACGCGGGAAGCTCCTCCGAGATGAACCCGACCTGGAACTCGATGGTGCCCTTGTCGGGGTGCGCGACGATGCCGGAGACGGAGACCCAGAGGAAGAGCTTCTTGGCCTGGATGCCGGAGAGACCGGAGATAGCGCCGTAGGAGAGGCAGCCGCGGATAGTCTTCTCGTAGTAGACGAGGTGGGATCCGAACTTTACGTAGCAGGTACTCCTCGCGAGGTGGATCTCGAAGTCGCCGGTGGTCTCGTTGAAGGTGTAGGAGGCGACGGAATCCGGGATGAGGCCCTTCGGGAGGCCGTACTTGGGGAGGAGGTCGTTCGCCGCGCTGTTGAGAGAGGCGCCAGCAGCAGCCGCGGCGAGCGGCGCGGCGGCGGCGGCGACGGCGAGGAGGAGGGTTAGGGGAGACATGGCCGTTGGGGGTTTGGGATTTTCTGTGCTCCTCTTCTTTGCAAGGGAACTTTGATGGGAAGACTAGCTAGTAGGAGAGTAGGGGTAGCTTTTAAATTGGTTTTATAGATGTCTGGACTTTTGGATATTATTTATTTGTTTTTTCTTACTTGAGGGAGAATTTTTTAGAGCGATTCGTCCGGTGCGCATACAAATACACCTCATTTTTTTAAAAAAGAAAATGTACAGATAAGACAAGAGAATCCCTGAAAACTCTTTTTTTCAAGACTCAAAAATCTGTAGCTGCCACATCATCATGCAAGACTACGCTGTGTGCACATACTTGACCTACTCAGTTGTGCACCAAGTCGCCTTCTAGAAGTCCTATTTAATACTAGATCGCAACTTCGCAAGCATATCAGCAATTAACCAAAGATTCTGTTTCCAGCAAATCCGATATGGAAGTATTAAAAGCGACAGCGATCAGGTAGCAGAAGTTTTCTACGCTGATTTTTGTGTGAGAATAAATAGTAGTTATTAAAAAATAGTTTTTAGAAGGAATGGACGAGCATTTCAAATAATAAAGGAGATATACGTACATACAATGGTAGTAAGAGGAGTGAGGTGGATGATATATCTATGACTTCTCGCCTCATCCTCGGAGCGAGATGATAGCGTGACAGTAGAGAAGCCGCTTCAAAGAGTCGGATGTTCATATTAGTTTTTTTTTTTGTTTTTAAGCAGAAGCTAATAGACTAGGACCTTAATTATGTCCTTGAACACTGACAGATATATGCTAAACTGCTAGCTAGTACTCCCTCTGGTCACGAGTACGTATCATTTTAGATATGGGTGTAGTTAAAATTTTGAAACTTTAACTATTAATGTTTTTATAAATATTTAAATTAGTGTGGTGGCCCGTGTCATTACCGAGGGGTAATAACACTAGTCAATAAATTATTATTCGTTTGTTCGGTAGAACACCACTTCAATGAATAATAAATTCATCAAAGTGGTTGCAGCAGAACAATAATTAGAGACTATGTACTTTATTATTACAACTCTAAGCCACATAGGGCTTAAGATATTGGGCACACAGTAGCCTGATGATATTACAATATTAGTTATTCTCCAACGTCAATTATACAGGGTATTCTAAATAAAAGAAAAACTATATAACATAGTATACATCCTACCCGGGACGATGAACCACAGGTCGTTTACTCCCCCCAGCTGCCTATATGGCCTCCACCTCGTCTAACTCCCAATCAGTCTTAACCTCGTACCCCTGGTTGCCTTCATTATCCACTCCACTCTAGTCAAATTCCAAGTACAACTTGACTGAATATGGCTCTAAAAGGGGAGATTTAATAACAAGAGTGAGTATAAAGTACTTAACAAATTTATAAATAATGATGCACTTTTATCCTCATATTTCTCAAGTTTTTATCTGATCTCTCATTTGAATTTGCAAGTATTTAGTGTCTGAAATTATTCTAACAATCATTCTAGAGAAAGAGAAAGCCCCTAGTTAGTTCTTGTAGACTCTTATCCAAAAGACTAACAAAAATTCATGATTTATTAAGTATTGCGCAAACTTATATCACTTTACCGATAGTTATTCTGAATTCTTATGGACGTTGCGTTTTTCGTATTTCCTTTGATGTAATCCCAAATTCAGATTACGGAATGTTTTCTCAACTCTTATAAATATATCTCCATCCAACTGTAGAATAGCCATTGACCGAGCAGGTCTAAACACTCGACACTCCACTGTGCTAATATTTTCCCCTTGGATCTCTTATTTCTAGGCTCTATACCGGTTCGGAGTTCCTTCCCTAGTCTTATACTATTTACCTATTATGGAGATGATAGTAACAGAAGAGAGGAGCATGTTCTTCCCGATCATAAAAAAATAATTGTATCCAAAATAATTCATGTATCACAGCATGCTTAAAAAGCATGTTCTACTTGCTTGGATGTAGGGTAGCTATCTCAGTGGTGGCTTAACTGGTCTCTTCCCTTTGGACCAGCTCTTCCACTACATTATTTGAGATCAAAATTATTTAGGTATTTTTTATTATATTCTGGATGAAGCAACAACCCTTTTACACTTATTTTTAGAGTCATTTCTATTATTTGGAAGTTATGTTTTACGGCTTTTCTTTAGCAATATTTGTTAGGGTTAATTTTGGTTAGGTTTTTAGGTATTTGATTTGCTATTTACATGAGGGTATTTATATCTTCTTAATATTTTCTTTGAATTTATTTCTTGTTCAAATTGTTGGCCCATTTTCTTTTCATCCGACGCACGACGCATGAAGCCGGCCCACTGGCCCGTTGTCACCCCCTCTCTTTCTTATCCTTCGCCTCCTCTCGACTTGAGTTGCACTGCCCGCCTAGCTTCTCTTCGTGTCCTTCCTCTCCTCTCTCGGTTCCTCCACCAATCCTGGCCTCGCTGGCCTCAACGCCGTCAATGGTGCCCCTATGCTCTGCCTCGCCTTCCCTCATTTCCTTCCTCTTTTTAGGCGTCGCGGGTGCTCCGGTCCCACTGGTTCTTTTTGTCTCTCCTCCGATCTTGAATCTGGCTATCCCTGTGGTGAGTTTGGGGTTTGGCTTCACTGGATCCGGTCCCGTGGTGAGTCAATCCAGTGTTCTTTCCATCGGATTCATCGTTGACCTCTCATGCCTCTTTTGGCCTCCGTCGATGTTGCGTGTCTTCACCGGGCTTGCCTGCCCTGCCAACACCATGCATCCTATTGATCATTTGTTGGCACCTCCACCTCACTGTTGCCATGTGCCTCAACGGAACTAAAGCTCTGCCGACGCCCTTCTGCTTTGCCAGTTCTTCACCCCATCGAAGTTGTGCGTCACAGCGGTGATACACCATCGATGCCTGGTGGCTACACATCGCCGGCGTCATGCTCCGGTACATCGTCGACCCATCCTTCAGCTACTCTACTTTGGCGCCATGCGTCCCGGTGGCTACTTGCCGCTGACACCATGGCCCTACTCCTCCGATTTACTGGTTCTATCTTCTCCCCTACTCCTACATTACGGTATTCCCTTCTTGTTTTACTTTGTTGTTGCTCATTTTATCTTTAGCTATTTGTGGACTATGGTGCATGGTTAAGTGATTACCCGTAGAGGTGTTTAAGGTAGGCTTTTGTGCCAGCAACCATGTGGGTTCTTGGGGTATGGGTATGCATTGGGGAGCATTGGTAATGGCCTTGGGAGCTCATGGATGGCCACCTTCGCTGGGTTCTTAGACCTCTAAAGTTGGTAAAATGGAATGGTATTGGCTATAGTGTTACCTTGCTAGAGTTATTAGGCTTGATTTAGGTTGGTTTCGGTGATGTGCTTGCTCTCACGTATTTCCTTATATGGTTAGTGCTCTGTAGTGGCTTGTAGCTACGTTCTTTGGTCGTGGCACTCTCCTCTGGTGTCCTTTGGTCTTAGCACCTTCCCTTGACTTCCCTCTCTCGCTGAGTTTAGGGTTCTTGTGTGGGTTTAAATGGGTGAGTTGTACCTTTCTTTGATTGTCAGCTTGCTGGTGGTGGCTCATGAATGCTTCTATGCTGTGGTATGGTGGTGCAGTGCAGTGGTAGTGACTGCGTGTGGTGGCTCTTTGTGAGTGGTGATGAGTGATGGCTCGCTTACTAGCTATGGCAGTGAGTGAGCTTCCCTCACTGGAAGCTATGGGTAGTGGTGTTGTTGCTTTCTCCCTGCCGGCTCTCCGTTGGCTCTATTTCATGGCCTTGGTTGGTTTCAGTTGTGACTAGTGGCTTGCAATGTGTCTTGTGCATGTGAGTTGAATGGGTGACTCACCAGGAACGATAAAAAGGAAAGGGTAAATGTAAGAATGGGAATTACCGCCAGATGATGAAAACCCATTACATGAGAGGTGCCGATTGGCCCTGAACAGTCCCGGTATCTTGATGAGCGATTGCCCTTGTGTAATTTTATTTGAATCCAGGTTTTGACAACAATTCTATTATTATATTATAGTTATGGTTTTTGGATAATGTGACTTGCAGGTGTCTTCAGTCTTCAATTTGATCGGCCGTGAGGATGTTAGGTATATTTTTATGCAATGTACTTGTATACGCTTATTCTTGTAATTAGATGAGATTGTAATTTTGTAACATTTAATTGTAGGACTTTATTCTTTTCTAAATCTTGATATTGTAATTTTGTACATTGGACTTGTGGCATTTATAATTAAATGTATGTGATATTCATTTATGCAATAAGTTTTTTATGTAATCAAACTTTTGTATAATGACACTTCATTTATTTTAATTATTGTGTTGGATGATTAAATGTTAATTCTCACATTAATGTATTAATTACTTCTTAATTATGTGATTTTGGTTAAATAATTTTCAGGGTTATCAAAATTAGATACATGAAAATCATATATGTAGAGTTGTCTCGAAAAATACTTTCATAAATTATAATTTTGTGGGGTTTTATAAATATATTAAAATAGAAATTAGTAATCAAGTAAGAGTTGTCTCGAAAAATACTTTGAAAATATTATAATTTTGTGGGGTTTTATAAATATATTAAAATAGAAATTAGTAATCAAGTAAGTGTTTTGGAGACCTTATCGATATCTAATACGATATGTATTTGTGATCAGATGAAGTACTTGGCTCTGCAAAGAAGCAGAATTTTGACCTTTGAAATTCCCTTTTACCTCTTCCAAACCACAAAAGTATGACCTAAATTTCCACATGAATTGTGTTGTTTCTATGAAATTCCTGCATTACCATTGAGAATGAGTATTTTGTCACCACTCATGGCTCACGAGAAGTATGTGTAGAAGTAGCAATGCCATGCAACCTTTAGACACAAATATGGTTCGTTCCTACGCTGATTTAACCACTCACATTTTAGACGTGTGGTGTATATACGTGCGGTGGTGTGTGTATGTCCCCTTGTAAGAGCAACTCCAGCAGGGCCCCTACTTGAGCCCTCATCCTACTTTTGAGGGCCGAGGGGCAAAAAACTCACTCCAGCAGGGCCCCCTACTTGAGCCCTCAAAAGTAGGGGGCCCTCAAATCTCCCCCTCGAGCCCTCATTCCTGGGGGTCTGGAGGGAGCCCCTACTTTTGAGGGCTCAAGTAGGGACCCTGCTGGAGTGAGTTTTTTGCCCCTCGGCCCTCAAAAGTAGGATGAGGGTGGGTCCTATGTGTCATCCCCTCTAAGAATGAATTTGAGAGGCCTGTTTTGAGGACTCCTGCTGGAGTGTAGCCCAAAAAACAGAGCCCTCAAAAGTAGGGAGAGCCCTCAAATAAAAAGTAGGGGCCCTGTTTTGAGGGCTACTGCTGGAGTTGCTCTAATAATAAAAAACTACTCACATGTGCCAGGAATAGGTGCCATGGCCGTTAATCCGAAAGGACACAGGCTCACGCTGTTGGGATACGGGTAGACTACACTAGTGCAGATTAAAATTTTCTATCATGTAGACTAGGAAGCCATACAAGTACGAGATCATAGATCGTTACTACTAGACACACAGTGCAGCGGACGTAGAGTTGAAGCGATCGGTTCATCGAAGCACGCGTCAGTATAATGAAAGGAGTCGATCATCCTCTGGCCAACCGTCTTCTCCTTGCAATTGTCCCAATCAGCGCCACAGTCACACCAACACCTTTACAGAAATCCACACGTCCAGAGATGGAACATTGTGTGACGATGTGATAGCACCAGCACGTACGGCATAGGGTTGTGAGAGGTGGCGGCTAGGGTTTTGATGGGTGTGTCTCAGAATACCCCCTCAGCCCCGGGCCTTTCTTAATATATAGTCTCCAATCAGATCCTTATCCGATACAATTAGATATCGTATCCAACTTGGAGAGCCTCTGACTAGATCTTTATCCAATACAAGTAGATATCGTATCCCACTCGGAGAGCCTCCGACCAGATACAATAAAAGTAGAGATCGTATCTGACTCAGAGTCTATCATTTATACCATTATTGTTCCAACCTATTAAGTGTGTGACTTTGTAGGTTCATATATATTTGGCCATAGCCCGAAAACTCCTTTCCGATCCATAAGTCAATAGCGGTCTCTAGCATGATATAGTGACTCCCAAATATGCATAAAGATTATATCGGACGAATCTATATAATGCTTATGTACCGATCCCTTTGCCTCACGATACCAGATCGAACTCAAGATGAGAATCGTGCTATCCTATAATAGCTCAATCCTTCACTCGAACCTGTCGTGGTTTACTCAATTATAATTGACTCCTCAACCACATTCGGTATGGCCATGCACTTTCTTAATCTAATCACATTGAGAGGCCCAGATATATCTCTCCCATTATATAGGAGGGACCAATTCTATCTTGATCGCTCACATTCTTCTGCATGTTTAATAGTAAGCCTAAAAACTACCTTAATTTATGACCATCTAGTTACGGAGTAGTGTTTGGCAATCATTAAGTAAACCATTACATATGTACGCAACTATGACGATCTTAAGTCTAAAGATCCTACATATATTATATATGAGACCAACTGATGACATTTAAGAATATAATAATTCTCGCGGTGTCTCATGGTGGTCCATCCAACACCATATTCTCTAATATATGTCTACATTATTGATCTGATATCTTTATATCCATGATCTGTGAAACATGATCATCAATCGATACATGTGACGCTCTATAAATCATAATTGTCCCACATAATGATATAACATCATAAATAATTTAGAATAACATCAAAATATGAATAAATATTCTACGAATAAGTCCCATACTTGTTGATCAATAGAAATGCATGTATTCAAGAGACAAAATAACATACTATTTAAATAATCATAAATATAGAAATAATATAACCATCTTCACGATTGCCTCTAAAGTATATCACTAACACACACATACTTGCAGGCAGTGGCATAGCCAGGATTACAATCTTGTTGGGTCAAATATACGATTATCTATCCCAGTTGAGCCAATTCTTACAAATTTTGCATTGTTTTCTGAAATTTTACATGGCTTTTATTAGTATTGGATTACGTTGTAAAAAAAGTTGTGGGATCAATTGACCCACGGCTCAAACGTGGCTCCGCGCGGGGCACCTGCAATCCTACGTAGTGTTTGGTTTGAGGGATATCCCAGGATGGGAGGGGGCCAACCCTTTTTTTAGGGTGTTTGGTTGTAGGTTTTGATGGAGTGGGTTGAACCCAAAAGAAAAGATTCCTTAGAAAAGTGGGTTGAAACCATCCGCCAAAACCGAGCGAACGGCCGCAACCCACTTTCCTTCGCGCGCCGATCTGCCCTAATCCTCACCCCCGCGCAGCTTTTCCTCGCCCGTCACCCCCGCGCAGCTCTTCCCTCGTCTACCCCCGCCGGCCACGCCGCCCTGCACTTCCCCGCATATCCCCGCGCCGCTTTGCCCTTCTCCCCCCGCCGCCCGCGCCGATCTGCCCTCTGCCCATCTCCCCCCGCCGCCCGCGCCGCCCTGCCCTTCCCCCATCTCCCCCCGCCGCCCGGATCTCCCCCCGCCGCCCGGATCTCCACCCCGGATCTCCTCCGCGCTGCCCGGATCAATTTACTGACACAATTGATATTTGTGTGATATATGTGATATCTGGGCACTGCTATCTTGCAAGTAATTGTGAATGCAGCAATATCAATTTTCTGTTTGACAGTAAATATTTGTGATGTGTGAGTTAGCATGTGAATGCAGCAATATCAATTTTTTGTTGATTATCTGTACTATACTGTATTTGTGATGGAGTGGCATCTATTGCTAATCTGTACTATACTGTATTTGTGGTCTAATTATGTATGGGTTGAAAAGTACTATTGTGTGTACCACTAGACAATGAATTGTGGTTTAGCCATATGTAAGCTTTAATATTGCAATTACTACTGAAAATTGCAAATGAGCATATTTAGATCTGTCTTATACTTGTGCATATGAGAATTAAGTTGGTAAGGAGGTAATCCTACCAAATTCATGGGAAGGTGAGTATATACAGCTATCCCACTCCATTCCTCCATCCAAACAAGAGGTGAGATCATTAGATCCCATTCTATCCCTCCATCCAAACAAAAAACAGGGACGAACCCATCCTTGCAACCAAACAAAAAGTGGAATTATCTCATCCCACATATCTAGGATGGAGCTATCCCATCCCACCAAGTCCCCAATCCAAACACCACCCTAGTGCTTGGGGGCCACCTGCAGTCCAGTGTCGGTCGAACCGTCGAAGCACGATCATGCGATCGGGTAGGAGCCGGTGGGGCTTTCTCGTGTCTGCAGTACGACCAAGTCACCGCACCTTTTCCTTTCCGCGCGTACCTTACTTGCGAAGCATCCTTTCCTAACCTCGTATTTTTTAGATGCTCAAAATGACTTTTTAAGTAGTTTATAGTTGAAAAGTATCGTAACTGGTTAAAATTACACTATATCTAATAGTGGTTTATTTAGCATAATTAAATTTAAAAGATATAAAAATAAAAAACAGATAGCCCATTAAAAACAGGACAAACGAATACAGAAAAAATAACCGATAAAAAAAAGCTCAAAAAAATTTAAAAAATTAAAAAAAAGATAAAATTATTAAATAGTGAAAAATAAATCAGAAATCAGAAGACTAAGCCGCTTCGATCATACGTGCAAACACGCGGAAATGGGGAATAAAGCAAGATAAGATTACCCATTGCTAGTAGCTAGCCGTAGACTTTTCTCAGAAAAAAACGAGAAAGAAGAGAAAAGGAGAGTGGCTAGTCGCCTAGTCGGCGTCTCGCGCCCGACGACACAGACGAGACAGAAACTGCGTGCTACTCCCGCCGTTCACGGTATTCAACGAACTTTAGGTGTGGAAACATGCTGCCTTGGGCCTTGGCTTACCACCTCACATGGAAGGCTCGAATTGTCAAGACACATGACCCTTGACTTGTGCAAATACACTAGACGGGTACATCAATTAGCAGGTAAACATATCTTGAGTCAACCGTATCACATATCAAGCAAGGTCATACTATGCTGCAACGATACTGAGCTTCTTAGCCTGAGAATGTACTCTCATTGCTCACGCAGTTAAGCTAACCACTATAAAATAAATTTTGTCTTTTTCTAAATTTTTAGCTTTTTGTTGAGCTTTTTTGCCGATTCTTTTTTTCCTATTTGTTTGTATTATACGTAATGGGCTAACATATTATATATATTTTTAAATTTAATTATTCTAAATAAGCCTCTGCCAGCTACAGTGTTTTTTCAACCAGCTACAGTGCTTTTCAGCCATAAGTCACTTAAAATAAGCCAAAATGATGACACCCAAAATAAACAGCACAGGAAACAAGCATGCAGTTTACAAATAAAAAACAACAACAAAAATAGATCTACCCTTTGCCGCTAAGGCAAGACCAACCACCATTTCCTGTTTTATTTGTTTTTTTCTCGAACAACGCAGGAGAGCTGCGTGTCATTTCATTAAGAAGAAAGAAAAAACGGAGAGATAAGAGTCTACTCCAAGTACAAGGGGGAAAAAACTAACTCTCGCACCCAATCACTTAAAACCAAGAAAAACTAACACCCCAGCACACATCAAGCCTGTGTGCAAAGCAGCTGAAGAAACATCTCAGTAAGAGCAGAGGCTCCAGCCATGCACCACAAAGCACTCTCATTAGCCACAGCTTGTAGAACCAAATGGACATTTGGAGGAGCTCCTTCGAACACACAAGCATTACGATGCTTCCATATTTCCCAAGCGACCAAGATGATTAAAGAATTCAGCCCTTTTCTCATTTTTTTATCAAACCCCTTGATTGCTTGGCACCACCAATTGGAAAATTGAGACTCTCCAGGCTGAGGAGCAAAAGTTAGCAAACCCAGTCTGCTCAAGATCAGAGCTCAGACCTGTCGAGAGAAGACGCAAGATACAAGGATATGCTGAATTGACTCCTCTGCTTGATCACATAAGGGGCAGGCTGAAGGGTGGGGTAACCCACGTTTAGCCAGCCGATCAGCTGTCCAACAACGGTTGTTGATGGCTAGCCAAATAAAAAATTTGCACTTTAAAGGAGCCCAACTCCTCCAGATCCTTTTCCAGGGAGAAAAACTGATCGTTCCCAGGAAAAAAAGCAGCATAGGCTGACTTGCTGGAATAGATGCCGGATTGTGTCAACTTCCAACGAAATTGATCAGGAGTATCTTGCTGCAAAATTACCCCATCCACCAAATCCCAGATCAGCAAATATTCCACCAAGACCTGAACAGAAAGAGCGCATCTGATGTCCTTCACCCATCCACGATTGTTGAGGGCCTGCGCAACTGTCCTAGTTTTTATTAATCTCTTAGGAACCAAACTGTACAGGTTTGTGGCAAGTTCAGCCATATTCTTTCCTTGTAACCAACGATCCTTCCAGAATTTAATAGATTCTCCACTGCCCAAAATGCAGATAACAGCCACGTCAAAAAGGGCTCGGGCATTCCGCAGAACTTGGATAGGTAATCCAGCCCAAGGTCGCGAATCGCCTAATTTTTCAGCCCACAACCACCTGATACGCAGAGCCCAACTCAATGTTTCGAGCTTATGTATGCCCAGGCCGTCGTACTGCAAAGGGCATTGAACTTTTTCCCAAGAAACTAAGCAATTTCCACCGTTGGCCTGCTCTTGACCTTTCCAAAGAAACCCTCTTCGCTTTTTGTCAATTGCTTTAAACACCCATTTTGGCAAATCCAACGCAATCAAGTGATGGATGGTAGTAGCTGTCAACATAGCATGTACCATGATTAATCTTCCAGCCCTGTTCATGAGAGAAGCTTTCCAACCCGGAAGATGATCAGCAACCTTATCAACTAGTGGTAACAGATCAGACTTTGTAGGTTTATGAATTGTGAGCGGTAGGCCAAGGTAAGTGCAAGGGAAATCTTTCACAGCACATGACAGAGTACTGGAGGTGAGAGCTAATTCCTCCTCGGAACATTGAATGGGTGTCACTGAACTTTTTGTCATGTTAGTCTTGAGACCCGAGGCATGACCAAAAATTTCCAGCGCTAGCACGATAGTATGGAGATCAACACTCGAAGGCCGAAGGAACACTATTGCATCATCTGCATAGAAAGAAACCCTGTGCTTGACACCTTGGACAGCAAGTGGTTGCAGCAGATTCAAATTAGCAGCGTGGTTCACCAGGGAGCTAAGAACGTCCATAACAAGGATAAACAACATTGGGGATAAAGGATCTCCCTGACGAAGTCCTCGGAGATGAGATATTGAATCCCCAGGCTCACCATTCAAAAGAATCCGCGTCGAGGAGGTAGATAACAGGAGACATATGAGATTCCTCCAGCGCCGACCAAAACCCATGTGTTGTAATACTTCCAACAAGAAAGCCCAAGAAACTGAGTCAAAAGCCTTAGAAATGTCCAACTTTAGGAGGATGTGTGGCTCCTTTTTGTGCAGACTCCTTGCCATTTGCTGAACAAACAAGAAATTATCGTGAATATTCCTTCCTCTCACAAAAGCACTTTGATTTGTAGAAACCAAACTGGGCAACAGAAGAGCTAAACGGTTGGCCATGATTTTTGTCACCAACTTCGCAAAGCTGTGAACAAGGCTAATCGGTCTGTAGTCCTTAATTTCCATGGCATCCGCTTTTTTGGGTAACAGAGTTATGAAAGCTGTGTTGAGGAGTTTAAATCTGAAAACATGACCACGCTCAATAGCTGAAAGAGCTTGCATCACATCCCCTTTTATAATATCCCAACAAGACCTATAAAAACGCCCCGTGAACCCATCTGGAACAACATCCTGTTTTATTTGAAGTAAGCAAATTATAGCTTATTCATATTCTACACTATTGCTTTATATAGGAAGCAGCTAGTATTCACCACAAATCCTCCAAGTTCTAAGTGCGCCTAAACCTACTACTCTTTCACAGGGCAATTAGTGATATTTACTAAATCTAGAATCATGGGTAGCAACAGCAGAGGCAATTGGAGCTCATTCATGCAATGATATACAGACTTACATGTATCGATGCCTCTGTTAATGTTACTTGTATGCAAATTTCGCATGCTCGGATGGTGTTTCCACAACAGCAAAGAGAGTCAACTGTGGTTCCTAGCCAGAAAGAATCCAAACATTGGTTAGCTGGTTCTTGTAGGCTTTAAGTTCAGGCACCATGTGTCATCACTGGCTGATATTGTGTGTAATCTATCCCATTCAAACTAACACAGCATAAGACCTGCTCAGGCAGTTCTTCAGCTTTATTACCCTGCATAGTAAGAAGCAAGCACTAATTATTCTGTCTTGAATAGCAAAGAATAAAAAAAAGGAACTGGTCACTGTTATTATTGACATACCTGAATAGTTAGCCCAACATCTAGCTTGCATATTTTTAGCCTGTCCAAAAATGCTTCAAAACCTTTCCTCGAGATGTAGCTAAATCTATGCATATCAATGTCAATCTCAAAGTAGTTGTCACACTGCACAGAAAAATAAGCTTTTTGATCATTCGATTTGAGTAAGTAATTAAAGCTAAAAGTACAGGATCAAAACATGGTATTTTTAGAACATCTCAGATGTGGCGTACAAGCCTAAAGATGTTGATGCATGTTAGAGATAGAGTTCTAGTAGTCTATCTTAACCAATCTGCTTCTGTTATCTCTAGAGATATCCTGCGGTCAGATGGTTAGCCGCACCTATTTGTATTTGTTAACAGATCCAAGAGATAAGGCAGCAGGTCTGTTAGAGATAGGAAAGGGTTAGTTATTTCCTTGTATAAATAGATTCAGATCAGACCTTCTATCCTTATTGCTTCCGGATCAATCTGTAACCTTTGAGCCTTTGCTCTATATAAACATGAAGGGATCGGCAGGGATCCTTACAGCCAAATATTTCACATGGTATCAGAGCCTCACCCATCAATGGCGAGCGCTTCTAATCTCTCCTCTGCTTCTTCCCTTGCCGTCCCGGTAACGGAAAAACTCACCAGATCCAACCATATGCTGTGGAAGGCTCAAATCCTCCCCACAGTTCGAGGCGCGATGATGATGGGTTTCCTTGATGGTTCAGCCAAACCTCCGCCAGAAGAAATCGATGTGAAGCAAGGCGAGAAGGTATGCAAGGCCGCAAATCCAGATTATCTTCAGTGGCTGGCTAAGGATCAACAACTCCTTGGCTATCTGTTGGCGTCTCTGACCAGAGAGATTCTGGTTTATGTCGCCGACAAGAGGACTGCTGCTGAAGCGTGGAAGACAATTGAAATGATGTTTTCCTCGCAAACGCGTGCGCGATCAGTCAATACGCGCATAGCATTAGCCACAACACAGAAGGGCAACATGAGTGTGGCTGAATATGTTGGGAAGATGAAAGCCCTAGCTGATGAAATGGCTTCTGCTGGCAAGCCGCTAGAAGATGAAGAACTAATCTCCTACATTCTCAGCGGCCTTGATATGGAGTTCAACCCGGTGGTGTCAACCATTCTAGGGTGCACTGAACCGGCCTCAGTTGGAGAGGTATATTCTCAACTTCTCAGTTTTGAGCAGAGAGTTCAACTACTGCAGGGAAATCTGTCCCATCCTCTGCAAATTCTGCTATGCGTGGAAGAGGAGGCTTCCAACGCGGTTTTCAGAAGAATCGCGAGCGTGGTCGTGGCTATGGAGGCCACAGCAATCACAACTCCTCTGGACAGCGCAATGGAGAAGACAATCGGCCTAGATGTCAACTCTGCAAGAAGAAAGGGCACACGGTGTAGATCTGCTGGCATAGGTTTGATGCTGATTTTGTTCCTCTAAGTGACAAAACTGCCGCAACTGCTTCCTACGGTGTCGACACAAACTGGTACGTTGATTCGGGTGCTACTGACCACATCACCAGCGAATTGGACAAGCTGACAGTTCGCGACAAATATGGAGGAGGAGATCAGATCCATGCAGCAAATGGAGCAGGTATGGACATTGTGCATGTTGGTCATTCACATATTCACACCCCAAAACGTACTCTTCAGCTTAAAAACATTCTTCATGTTCCTAAAGCTGCAAAGAGTCTTGTTTCAGTTCATCGTTTTGCTGTTGACAATCATGCTTACTTTGAATTTCATCCTGACTTGTTCTTTATCAAGGATCGAGCAACGAAGCAAATTCTGTTCCAGGGCAAGAGTGAAGGGGGTCTTTACCCTTTCTCATCCACTAGCTCAAGTAAACAAGTCTTTGGTGTTTCAAAGCCATCCATGTCACAATGGCATAGCCGTCTAGGTCATCCTTCATCATATGTTACCCAGCATGTCATTAGCCATAATAAATTGCCTTGTTCCTTAGAGTCAAATAAGAATTCAGTTTGTAATGCCTGTCAGCAGGCCAAGAGTCATCAACTTCCTTTTTCAAGGTCTTCTAGCATATCTAGTGCTCCTTTAGAGCTAGTTTCCTCTGATGTATGGGGACCTGCCCTAGAATCTGTGGGAAGAAATAAATACTATGTCAGTTTTATTGATGATTTCAGTAAGTTTACTTGGATATACTTGCTAAAGAACAAATCTGAAGTATTTCAGAAGTTTCATGAATTTCAGAATCTTGTTGAAAGATTGTTCAATAGAAAAATTCTTTCTGTTCAAACAGATTGGGGTGGTGAATATGTAAAACTCAATTCTTTCTTTCACAAAATAGGGATCTCTCATAGGGTTTCATGTCCTCACACTCATCAACAAAATGGTGCTGCAGAACGCAAACATAGACACATAGTTGAAGTTGGCCTTTCTCTCCTTTCACATGCATCTATGCCTCTTAAGTTTTGGGATGAGGCTTTCATTGCAGCCACTTATTTGATAAATCACACACCCACCAAAGTTCTAAATTGGTCCACTCCTTTGGAACGTCTCCATCACACCTCTCCCGATTACTCCTCTCTTCGTATCTTTGGGTGTGCATGTTGGCCCAATCTTCGTCCCTATAATAACCATAAACTTCAATTTCGTTCCAAGCAATGTGCCTTTCTTGGTTACAGCAATTTACACAAGGGGTTCAAGTGTCTAGATATCTCAACCGGACGAGTTTACATCTCTAGAGATGTTGTTTCGATGAGCAAGTTTTTCCCTTTGCCAATCTCTATCCAAATGCAGGAGCACGCCTTCACTCTGAAATTATCCTTCTTCCAGAACTCCTGTCTCATTCTGTTGATCAAGGGGGTGAAGATGTGTTTGATCAAACTGCTGTTATATGTCCTCCTGACAATGCTTCTTTTAAGTCTGCTGCTCAGTTTCCAGGAATAACCAGCGACGAACAGGAATTCACAGCATCAGTCTCAGGTGCTAATGGTGCATTATCCACTTCTGACGTAATGCCACCAAAAGCACCTGTAACTCAAGTCTACAGCCGGCGCTCCAGACTTGCAGCAACTGCGCCTGAGTCTGTACTGCCGGCTTCTGTCCAGGATATTCAAGTTTATAGCAGGCGTTCCAGATCTGTGGCCTCTGCACCTGAGTCTGAAATGCGGTCTCCAGTCCAGGAAAGCGCTGCTGAGCCTCTCTCCAACAATCTGCTGACATCCTCATCTGATGATTCCATGCCATCACAAATTCCTGGTAGCAGTGCCGCTCCTCAAGCTCCTGCCGCAGAGTCTTCTCAGCATCGTCCAGTAACAAGACTGCAGAGAGGTATTATGCAACCCGCAATCTTTACTGATGGAAGAATTAAGTATACTAATGGTCGAGTTAAATATAGTTTCCTTACTTCAACTGGAGAACCATGCACTGTAGAAGAAGCTTTAAAAGATAAAAACTGGAAGAATGCTATGGATCTTGAGTACATGGCACTAAAAAACAACAATACATGGCATTTAGTTCCTCCTAGAGATGGAATGAACTTGATTGATTGCAAATGGGTTTATAAAATTAAGAAGAAAGCTGATGGTTGCATAGAAAGGTATAAAGCTCGTCTGGTTGCCAAAGGTTTTAAACAAAGATATGGGATTGATTATGAAGACACTTTTAGTCCTGTTGTCAAGGCATCATCTATTAGAATTGTTTTGTCTATTGCTGTTTCACAAGGTTGGAGTCTTCGACAACTTGACGTTCAGAATGCTTTTCTCCATGGATTGCTTGAGGAAGATGTGTATATGAGGCAGCCTCCTGGATATGAAGATAGGATGCTTAAGAACTATGTTTGCAAATTGGATAAATCCCTGTATGGCCTTAAACAGGCGCCAAGAGCATGGTATTCTAGACTCAGTGACAAATTGGTAAGGCTTGGCTTTACTCCTTCTAAGGCTGACACATCTTTGTTCTTCTATAGAAAAGGCCGTACTGTTATTTTCATGCTTATTTATGTTGATGACATAATTGTTGCTAGTTCAAATCCTAATGCTACTATAGCTCTACTTGAGGATTTGAGAACTGAGTTTCCTTTAAAAGACTTGGGAGAGCTACACTATTTCTTGGGCATTGAGGTGAGAAAAATATAGGATGGTATTCTTCTAACTCAGGAAAAATATACCTCAGATTTGCTAAAGAAAGTGCAGATGTACAACTGCAAACCAGCAAATACTCCTATGATAGTAAGTGACAAATTGACAACACAAGGTGAGAAACTTGGGACAGAAGATGGAACCAGGTACAGAAGCATTGTTGGAGCCTTACAATACTTAACATTAACAAGACCTGATATTGCTTTTTCAGTAAATAAAGTCTGTCAATATTTACATGCTCCCACTACTCTACACTGGATGGCAGTTAAGAGGATCTTAAGATACTTGAAGCATACTTTAGGACTTGGATTAAAGTTAAGTAAGTCATCATCCATGCTTGTCTCAGCTTTTTCAGATGCAGACTGGGCTGGTTGCTTAGATGATCGCAGATCAACAGGAGGTTTTGCAGTATTTCTAGGAAGAAATCTTGTGTCATGGAGTGCACGAAAATAAGCAACAGTATCAAGATCCAGTACAGAAGCTGAGTACAAGGCAGTAGCAAATGCTACAGCTGAGATTATGTGGGTTCAAAGTCTTCTCAAGGAACTTGGCATACACAGCCCATCAGTTGCAAAACTATGGTGTGATAACATTGGTGCAATGTATCTCTCAGCTAATCCTGTCTTTCATGCTCGTACAAAACACATTGAAGTGGATTATCATTTTGTTCGAGAAAGAGTTAAGAACAAGCTATTGGATATTGAATTTGTTTCTTCAGGAGATCAAGTAGCAGATGGATTTACCAAGCCTCTTCCAGTGAAGCAACTTGAGGAATTTAGATACAATCTCAACTTAGCCAAGTTGTGATTGAAGGGGGGTGTTAGAGATAGAGTTCTAGTAGTCTATCTTAACCAATCTGCTTCTATTATCTCTAGAGATATCCTGCGGTCAGATGGTTAGCCGCACCTATTTGTATTTGTTAACAGATCCAAGAGATAAGGCAGCAGGTCTGTTAGAGATAGGAAAGGGTTAGTTATTTCCTTGTATAGATAGATTCAGATCAGACCTTCTATCCTTATTGCTTCCGGATCAATCTGTAACCTTTGAGCCTTTGCTCTATATAAACATGAAGGGATCGGCAGGGATCCTTACGGCCAAATATTTCACAATGCATACTACAGAGCTACAATAAGTTCTAAAACATAAGCACAACTAACCAGGTAAAACTCATGCTGAGGTCTAGAAAGCACAGGCTTCTCGTTGTATGCATGCATTAGCTTCCTCTCGGCTGCACTTAAAGGAAGGTCCTCCAAATTAGCCACTTGCCCGAGTATCTTTAGCCGTTCTCGAAAAGGTACAGTTGCTTCCATTGGAAATGCCTTTATCTTTTCTACATCATCATCAACAAACCGCTGTTTGGGAAGTCAAGGAAACAATTACATTGTTGTTAACAATAATTAGTACAGGAAAAGAACTGAATGAATGCCTATTGAAAGTGCCAATAGGGAAATTGACAGATCAGCGATCACAAATCATGTAGAAAAACAGTGTTGATTGATGAATATATTTTCTAAATGTTATTGATAAAAAGATTAATACAATTCCTAAATATACTTCCTTTCCCTGAAATAACATTTTGACCGCATACTATCCTGAACTGTCAGTCAGCAATTTATGAAAATGTTTAGTATGAACATTTTTTTACCTTGGTCAACTATAAAGTTAAATATGCCTAGAAGTTGGCCATAGAACCCTGAACTTACAAGAAAGGGGCTTTTAGCTACATGCCACCCTAAAGTTTGTGGCTCTTGGACCTGAAAATGCCTTTCTGTTGTCACTAAGTAATTCCCGGTTTAAATGTACAGCAAAATATGCTAATCTACCTACAAAACATACTAAATTACATTGAACCCAGCAATATGGTATTCGCCAATGTAGTTTTACGTTGCCTGAATGAATTCAATATATACCGATTGCACATTTATTTTTCTTTTATCTATTTCATATCACGAGAGAAGCTGGTCAGAGTAAAATTGTTTGGAACTTTCACCGCATCCAGAAAATGGTTAGAAAATGCTAATTCTCAACATAATGATATATTCTCACAACAAACAGCATTTGTAAAGGTATATGTATAGCATCAGCACTACCATTATCATTACATATTAAAAAAATAAAACCAAACATCACAAAAATATTAAGTGAGAGATATGAGAGCCTCCAAAATCTATTATTCTCTATGAACAAGGGTGGAAGTTCTTTTGAGTAACCTTCAGAAAGCTTAAAATACAAAACAAAGCTCATGCCTTCCCCATCGGTTTCATTCTGAAATAATGAAGCAGGATATAATGGAACCTGGGAAAAACATAAGGTCAAACCACTGAATAAAGATTAACAAGAGCATAGAATGTTTGCATTTGAAAGGAAAAATAAGTATGTTTAAGTCGAAATTCAAGTCCCACTTATCTTAATTACAAAATATTGAAAAATTCCAGCACTGGCATCCTGCTGTAAGGTTATTCAGGCAAATTATTATCCCTACATGAACAGTTGATCAATGGTTCTACCCTAATCCTTCATAGTAGTGTTCTACTCTTGTCTCGAAAGTTGTAGTGAACACATAGGTGTTAGCTAGTACACATCTAGGTCCGTATAAGCAATTGATCATAAATAACCTCTAGAACAATTTTTTCCCAAATTATAATGATACAAATTATATAAAATGTTGTAGTCAGTCAAATACAATAACTTTTATCATTTGGAATAACACTATTTTATTATGTAAAATTGCACATCGCTATAACAACACGAAGACTGCTAAGATCAGACAGATGTCTTGAAGCATGTGGACATACAATTACATCTTCACATCCTTCTACATAAACAAACAAGAGTTTGCACGTGTAATTATTACACAAATTGTGCATCAATGAGCTAG
Source organism: Dendrocalamus latiflorus (assembly GCA_017311315.1). Taxonomy (NCBI): domain Eukaryota; kingdom Viridiplantae; phylum Streptophyta; class Magnoliopsida; order Poales; family Poaceae; genus Dendrocalamus; species Dendrocalamus latiflorus. Next base: position 11,374,156 of record CM029651.1, on the reverse strand, counting down.
AAAAGAATAACATGCAAAACTTTCACCCTGAACCAGAGTATCAACAATATTTTATTTCAAAAAAAGTCTAAAAGGCTAAATTTTCATAAATGCATAAGTATTTGGCATGCTTATGACTCACCTGTACATTGACCACCCAAAGAGGTGGGAGTTTGCTGGAGATTTGAGTGTCAGGAAGTTGAACAAATCGAGATATATGGTTGAGTTTTTGTGGTGACAAGTATACATCAACTCCAAATGGATAGTATGCTGCATAATTTGGAGCAAGCTCTTTCTTCTTATCCCTGAAAAAGTTCAGTTGAAACTAAGAGCACTTGCTTTCCAAAAGCATCCAGCATTTTCAAAGAAATGTGCATGATGGAAATGAACATGATGCTAGTATGTTTGAAACGAATCCAAAGAACGATGTTTACCTAAAATAGTTTGATCCACGAACTCGAAATTTACCAGGCTCAATATGAGACCAGCTATTCAGCACTTTCTTTTCCATCAAACATAGCTGTACTTGAGAACCTGCTAGAGGTCTTTCAAGGAAATCTTTTGTAGACACTGAACAAAAACGAAGTACAGATGTTGCTTTAATAGTCTTTCTTATGCCAGATAATCAGGTTTGCCATATTCGTGTACGAAGCAAAAATCTTCCAAAAATTGAGGTGCACTAACATGTGAATGTTACCAGTTGAAATAATGATTAATGTCTAGATCCATGATGTTTCATAAATCACTTCACAGCGGACTGACACTATAGCAGCATGGCATATAAAGATGCTAGTAAATAGTATACGAAATAGTAACAGTGAAGTGATTTTAAGAATATAATTGTTGCTGACATTGAGCTGAGTATTATTGTTCTTTTGAGCTAAATACCACATCTGATCTTACAGGGTCACACACCAAGAAGTCCAGCAACTTTCTCTACAGCAAAGTCCATCTCGCTTTGCAGCTAATGGGCATCAATTCAAGGGCATCCTCTTGGTCATCCCTCGGTATCATTGCCAGGAAGTAACTTTGTTGCCTCGTCGCCTTCCCCTGCTGCATCTGGTGGCTCTTCCTCCGTATTCAGGGATTATCGCCCAACGAATTGAACGTAATCCCCAAGCTTAGTGAAATTAGCATCGGATTCAACATAAGACTACGTACAGAACAGCCGTCTTAAATAGTTCAATGTTGTTTCTACTCCACTCCTGGCAGCTACTTTGGGAAAAAGGTTATGTTGGGGCATCATGTTGTACTGCAGGCAGCGCTAATGAATGGAAATCGTGTTATCTATGCGCTTAGTTGGGTCAAAATGTAACATCACCCAAATTATGTAAACAGTAGGATGTTTATTGTAAAACCAGGTGTAGGATCGTCGATGGCAATCAGAGGGGGTGAATGATTGCACCGCACAGCGGAAACTTTTTTTTCTTCAGCACAGTGCATATCAACTCTATCTCGTATCATGCATGCAGCGCCGCCTTTTTTTCTTCTATTTCCTGATAGCTCCGTGCCTCGCCGCCGCAAAAATGTGTCTCCCTTTTTTTCTCTCGCGTCACCGTTATTTTTATACGGCCAACTCACCCTCCTATTCAATCTCTATTCAAAACCCTAATCCAACTCGTCTAACTGGGCCTAGGCCTTTTTACCTCAACTAACCTATTGGCTCACTAATTTTCAAGGGACACGAAACCCTTCCTAACACGGGTTTTTTACACTCCCGACTTTTCTAATGCGTCACGTGTCGAAGCCTCCAGGACCACACCTCCCTAGCTTCTCCACGCACCATCCACCTTTAATCTCCACGCGCCCCAAGCATGAGCTCGATCATCCCATGACATCCTCGACCATCTGAACCTCGGATCTCCTCATCCTAGTTCCGGTCATCCTCGTCACCGACCATGATCGCCTCCATGCTCAACTTGCACATACAAAGACCAAAGAATATTTTTCCGACACAAGTTCGTCTCAACTTGACCAACATCAGTCCACACACACGCGACACAACTCGCATAACAACGCTAAACAAAATTACCAATTATTCAACATAACAAATTAACCATTATCAATTATTCATCACCAAAATATCCTAAACCTAACCACATGGTCTAACGCCAGGTCTTTCGGACACTGTAAAATACTATTTACGCAGTTTGTATCACTGGCCACATACGGAATTCCTTATGGTTCCACACGCTGAAAGGATGAGCAAAAAATATATAGTTTTTCTTTTCAGTTTCTGAGAACCAAAATGTTTTACGTCTGAGAATTCGAGGATTGATGGTGTATCTTTCATTCCTTAATCTCATGGAACTCTCTTGTCGCAGAGCTGGATGGTCGCTGATATGGATATAGAAAGACAGGAAACTTGTTTGGAGAGTATTTAAGTTCCTACCAAATGTCACTGCTTCACAAGTGTCATTGTATTGAGAACAGTGGTGTTGTATTGAGAACTGTTTGCATGTTTGACATTGTAATGTAATTTTTTTTTTCAAATTTGATCCAGGACATCCATTTTTGCAATTTTAACCTCATCCTCGAGCTCGACAGGTGTAGTAGGTGACATTGTTTCCTACCGCACCATCGGAGCTCGACAGGACGGCCCGTGTGCGACAGCCGGTAGAGCCTACCGAGCTTCTCTTGCTCGGCAGGTGTTGTTAAGCTACCACAACTCAGTAGGTGGCTTGGTGGCCGGCTAGCTGGACGCGACACGACGCGCTCGGCAGTGATTCACGTGACCTTCGGTAGGGTTGGGCTTTGCCCCCACGCACGCATGCACCCATGTGGCCCTGTTGGTCACCAACGCCTCTCCGCATCACTCTATGGCCTCTCATCCGAAGCGCTGTGGAGTGCAATGTTGATTGGGATGGTGGTGGCGAAGTGAAACCTACTGTTGCTGCCCATGGTGGTGGAGTGATAAAAAACGGTGCAGGTCGGGATGATGGATGACTATCAAGGTTGGCCGAAAGTGCAAGGAGATGGTAGACAACGCGCATTGACTATCATGAATATTTAGATGGCCTCTTGGATGGAAGCCATTCCGACGAGGAGGATAACGACACAGCCAGCAGTGGAGACAAGGCTGGTGTAGCCATGTAAGCGCTAGTGGGGGTGGTGCATCCGATGGAACCATATGCACGGATATTGAGTATGTCTCATCTAGGTTGGATACTATTGTGTTGGCCTCCCTAGTTCTGCCATCTGAAGATGGGCCAGAATGATATTTCGACAAAGACACTTTGGTGAAAGGGTAACGCTTCTCCAACAAGAGTGCTGTGCGACAAGCCATTGCAGTGTATGTCGTCCGCATAAGCCGCACGTATCGGGTGCACAGGTCGAACAATGTCACATATGTGGTGATGTGTGTGGATGGTTCTTGTCCCAGAAAGATCTATATACATAGATTGAGAGGTGGTGCAATGGATTTTCGGATAACAGTGGTGAAGGATCATACCTGTGAGCTTACGGAGCTGCTACACAAGCACAGTAATGTGACCTCGTCAAGCGTCACTAGTCGAAAGTCATAGTTTCACCGAAGTTATTGATGGCCAATGCCATTAATCTGATTGATTTCCCGATGAGCTACGATAAGGTGTGACAGGTGAGGAGGAATGTCATACATTGAATGTACGACACATACGAGGAAACCTACAAGTTTGTGCTAAAAATGCTACATCAGATTGTTGGAACCAATCCCGGGACATATATAAATAAGATAGAGTATGCACCATTCGAAGGGCCCAATTGTTTCATCCTTGACTGAGTGTTCTGGTAGACGATCAAGAGGTTCAACTACTATCATCTAGTGCTCACGATGGACGATACATTCCTCTCTGACAGGTACAAGGGCAATGTGTTGATGGCGGTGGCCGTTGATGCAAATAATTTGCTACTCATAGTGGCTTTTGTAATTGTGAAAAATGAGAACATTGATAGCTGGTTATGATTTCTGGCCAATGTGAAGCAAGTAGTAGTCTAAGATTGGTCCAACATCTGTCTTATCATGGACCACAACATCAGGCTACTGTCGGGGCTGAGCACCACGTAGTAAAGGACGTTACCACCATTCCAGTGAATGACATAAGGACCCATTGGTGCATGAGGCATTTGGCGCGAGCTTCTGCACCTGTTTTTACAACAAGGAGTTAACGAAGAAGTTCAAAAAGCTTTGCATGTAGAACCAGAGGCGCAAATTCAATGCAATATGGAGAGAGCTTGACAAGGAGATCTCGAGGACTGTAAGGGAGTTGCAGGCAGTGGAAACTACCACAGCTTGGGCCGCTCTGACAGCAATGGATGAGTTCATCCAATGGATCAACTTGCATGTCTCTGTGCTAGAGAAATGATCCCTATTTCACCTCCAAATCCGTCCAACGGCATGTCCGTGGGCTCTGTCCTGCTAGTTCTTGTCCCAATTCTTATCTTGGCTAACTCCTTCAGGAATGGTAAGGGCAAGAAACTGACACCACAATTCAGAAATCAAGAACCAAAAACAACCCGCACCTTAGGAGAGCAAGATTTGCCTAATTCAGCGGGGATCATGGTTGATACCTTAACCCCCCCCCCCCCCCCCCCCCAAAAAAAACTATGATCTTGTCGCGACTCTTCTAAGCCATTAGAAATTGGTTTATTCTGTACTTGCCTCTTTATCCTAAATCCCTACACACAAATAATAATCAGCCCAAATGTGAGGCAAGGTTTAGCAGCCATCAGGGTGAGAGCAAAAAAAATTTGGTAGAGCAAAAAAATAATTGGTTTCATACTTTGGATTGCTTTTTTCTCACCTAAATAGTCATCAAAACCTAGCAGAACTGCTATTCGTTCTAGGCAACACAGCTGATCTGGCCACAAAGGGAGTGGTTGGCTGCACGGGAGCTTGTTGGTAGCAGTCGCTGAATCAAGAGCATGTGCTTTTTGCTACTAATTGGAAGATACATAATCAATCAATGTAAAGCACAAAAGATTCCAATAAAAAATATACCATTGTTCTTTACTTATTTTAATATGGAAGTAAACAAATTTGAAGCATCAACTGCTTCCAAAACCATCCAATACAGAAGCATGATTTCGAGAATGCTTATGACTGCCAGGATTCACTAAGTTAAATCGAAGCAAATATCTAACTGGCCTCTAACTGATGTCTAACTGATTAGAAGAAAAGGAGAAAACATAACACAAATCCATGGTGGTAAAATGAAATTATGCAGTGAACTCAAGCTCACTAATCTAATACTAAAAGAGACGGTGATAGCTTTTTCACTGTACCTTCCTGAACTACAGAATGTGAAATCAAAGTCACTCACAAATCACTCCGAAATCGCCCTCAAATGGCTCAATTTCATGGGAAAATTGACCACATATAGCCACCTTGGTGCTTTGGCATCCCCTCGGAGTCACCCTTCGGTCTCAGCATGAACCCTAGGAGGAGGATGGAAACGGTGTGATGCATATCACCGAGGCAACAGGGTAGGGGAACAAAATAAGCTAATGTAGCACAAACAAATGGAGTGACCAGCACCGCCGCACTAGACGCCCGATCAAGGTGAAGGGAAATAAGAAGAACACAAAGTCAGCAAGAATCTAGACGAAACCCAAAGGGGGAGATCTATCTCGTCGCCAAGACACTTACTGTTGCTAGAGGACTTGCCCATGAGCAAAACTGTTTAGTCTTTTTCTCCAATTTGGAAACTGCGTTGTCTCGTCGTTTCCTCCTTTCCAATTTTAGAGGTGCATGCCGCATGGGTGATTGCAGATGGTCGCGCATGCTCTCGATCACTAGCAATTGCCTTTGCATGGGTAGCAAAGATCAAAGAGGAGGTGGGAGCCTAGGGTACTGTGGGTACTAAGCACCTAGCGCAGAGCCACACCACTTTGACCCTAAGCTAGCTTGGTGTTATTTTTAAGTAATGGATTTGCTATTTCTAACTTGCCTGAAATTTTCTTAAATTTAAGTCAATTTTTTTGACAATTTGATTTGTGTAGAGATTGATGTGCCATATGATTTGATGTTGATGCAATGGATGAAATAAATACTTATGCTTGAGAAAATTTCCATCACATTATAAATAGACAATCCCTACCTGGACAACAAGCAGCTCTCATAGTAGCTCCTTTTCAACTTGCCTCGTAGTACTACTAATAAACTCCTTGTTCTGTTGTGACTTTTTTCGTCTCAAGAAAGAAATTCCCTATTAGATCAACTGTTGCTACAATTTTCTTTCATTAAAGGATCTAGAGAGAACAACCAACAATTTGGCAAAGAGTTAATGTGCTCCCAAAATGCTCAATGGGTCTTTTTTTTGGGCAACGGCTTATGGCTTTTGGTTATGGTTTATTACTCTAATGAATAGTGATTGCTGAAAAAGCTGAAATAAAAAACTGATTGAAAAGCAAAAAAAAAGGGCTAAATATCTAGAAAGGTAAATGTTTCGTGGATCCGGTTGTCCTCTCACTGTGCTAAATTGACCAGTGTCACTGCATATGTGAAATGAAACATGCTAATACTGTTTCTACCTTCTCAAAAGCGCCCCCCGATATACATACACACCTTTTTCTTCCTCTTCAAGCGGCCAATTCAAGAAGCAAAATGGTTGCGCATGCAAAAATATGTTCCAGTTGAGACCGATGTGTGGGCTTCACTGAATTGCACCTCAGTCAAGCCCTATATGTCAGTCTCAAATTGGAACATGGTTTGTATAGCCTGTACATGAATTTGTACGTATACATAGTGTTGCGCTTTTATAGAAGAGAGTGTTGTTGGAATTAATGGTGCTAGCACAAAAAGGATAAACCTGAGTCATCACCATTTTTGGCTTTCACATGTTATACGAGGCTCATATATATCTACTAGTCGTCCGTGCGTTGCAACAGAAAATAAAGCTTTATGTAAAAAATATTCAGGTGACATGTAGTATTTCCTGAGCAACCACTAACTAGTACAGACCACACCATCTGCAATCAATAAGTTACATGTACTTTCTTTCACCTAGTAAATAGGGCAACACCAAGCACACGAAAGCAAAAGCAAGAGAGATGATCTTGAGCTTTGCCGCAACTGTTCCATGCTCCTTAGCAGTCGCCTCAAAGCTGCGCTACGCCTCCATGATTTGTGGGTGCGCACAAGCCTATGTGCACAGCTCGATCTCAACCTGCTACAGCTTCTTTCGCCACCTCACGATGCTCTGCAGGCGCTGCTGCAGGATGTCCTCGTTGAGGCCCTACTCTCGTTGATGGTGATCGAACAGAAGTCCTCCAGTCCTCCCCACCATCCTGCACCAAAACTCAATCCCCACCATTACAAACCACATCACGTACTGTAGGACCGAAATGGCGACAGAGGGGGGGGGGGGGTGAATGTCGTTCGCTTCAAAAATGCCCCCGAGAATTCGTACGCAGATATTTCAGAAACAGAGCGGCTCACAAAAAAAAATAATTATGCTGAAACTTGGAACGCATGCGATACCCAAAAATCCAGCATAAATCAGAGATTAACCAGTAAAAATTTCAGCTAAAAATAATACCGTTTGATCTGCAAGCAAAATGGTCAAAGGCAGCACCAAGAAGAAAAAGAAAACTAACTACTTCTTGCCATTTGATCCTCCTGGCTGCAAGCAAAGAAAAAGTAAAGAGGAAAGAACTTTAAGTACAAAAAGAGAAAGTGTTCACACGTGAACTACCGAAGGACATCAATCTTGGAAGAAATACCAACTGCAATCACTAATGAATCTTCCTGAAGACATCCAATCGGATTGCATGCTGGCCAAGAGAAGGTAAAAAGAGACTACTAGAACCATGCATGTTCGGCAGAGAGGACTGGGAGCATCCGAACCAAGAAGGGCACAGTAAATCGCTTCGGCTCTCATAGGGAAGACTTACAACCAAGAAATGAGCTGCCGAGACTGAAATTTCTTCTGCCGAAAATCTACCATTCCAGTTGGCCGAAAAGAAGCACAAAAAGCAGAGAAAGCTCTGGCCGAACAAAGAACTTCAAGACTGCACTGGGTTCAACCGAAGAAATACTTGCAGACTAGAGCTATCACAGGAAATAGCCAGGACAAAAAGAGCAAAATGGTGAGACTTGCTTGACCCAAAAGAAAAGATCTGAGGCTACGAACTGACTTTTACTCTGAAAGGCAATAGACAACACACAAGAAAACCAATCAAGGAAACAGAGAATCAAGAACAGAGAGCACGAACAGAAGATAAAAACTTCAGATTTTCATTCCACGAAACACGAGATACAATGAACTACGTCCCCATACGCATGGACATTCGGAGGAATGATTACAAGAAATCTCAATCCATCCTCTCCCTCTTAATCCTCAAGAACACCAAGAGCCACACATGCTTCTTGGGAGGAACACACACATACACACATGGAGAGACCCAAATGAAACCCTAACTTTTACATCCACTCTCTCTCCAATTTCAGCACACCATCTCCCTCTCTATTTATAGCCTCCACTAATGGGTTCACAAACCACTTTACCCATTAGGGCACCACCTACTCGATGCTTTATCCAAACCCGCTTCCTTTAGTGCAGCCCTGCGTTTTTACCGAAACGCCCCTCGCGCACCTTCCAGGAAGCTTCCTCATCCCTTGCCTCGCAAGCCATGCAGCTTCGCCGTCTTCAGCACACCTCGACCGTTCTGACCTCAGCGCCACCTGCGCCTAGTCCGGTCCATCGTGCCTCGCCACGACTCCACCTCGAGTCCACGTCGTCTTCGACACATCCCGACCGTTCTGACCTCAGCGCCACCTGCGCCTAGTCCGGTCCTCCGTGTCTCGCCACGACTCCACTCGATGTCCTGCAGCCACACAGACAAGAAACACGTCAAATAGCACCGCTCGACACATGAAAGCATAAATAGCATTATACTTACCCATGGAGAAGTCCAAACCTGTCGAAACATTAGAATATGCATCCTAAACCCATACGACCAAGTTTGACCAAGTCCGACCAAGCCCGTTGCACCATGCAACGTCAAGGTTCGAACCACCCCAAACCAAACTCGACTTTCCTAAACCGATGTCAATTACTCATCATACACACGGGATGACCTCCACATGGTCTCTCAATCTCCCCCTTGATGAGTATATTGACAAACCCCGAAAAAGCAATAAGTTGAGTTTGAGTTTGAAAAATCCAACATGGTCCAAAGAAGGAATATGAAGCTAATGACCATGTCGACACAAGGAGCAAACGAAAGAACAAGTTTTCCTCAAAGCTCCAAAAATGGCTTTTTCTACCACTATTCTCCCCCTTTTGGCAATAACACATCAAGAATGCAAAGGAGAGAATATGACATGTCAACGGATGAAAAGGCTGAAGTTTGATTATTCTAAGCATTTAGAGCCATGAGAATTATCCATAATGACCATAATGTAATACACCAAGCCATAACTCAATAAAACGCTATCTAGATCATGACAACATATATATAAGCCAGCTAGAGCACATAGATGACAATCTGAAATGTAATGCATTTTGTGAGCAAGTCACGTCATCAATGAGTAAAGTCTAGCTAGAGACATCCAAGGATGATGCAGGCCATGTCAATAAGCTAAGCGGAACAAAGAAGCTAACATTGAGTCCAAATAGAGTGCTACAAGCTCAAGATTGAAACATTGGTTAAAGTACTTGGTTCTGATTGTAGATTAAGCAAATTGAGCACATTTAACATTGTCTTTTGAAAGCATATGGTTGTTTTCAACCCAATTTTTGTTTATGTGCTAGATCTCAAGCCTTATGCGACTACTCCAAGCAATAAGCTTAATAAGATAGTCTAGGTCATCCAAAACTCCCCCTAAGTTCATGCCAAGTGCAATGGCAAGCCGTCTCATAGGAAAGAATTGGTGAGATCAGTTTTTTCGCACAAAAGAGATTTTTTTGCTTTTTAACACATTGTACTAACTCATGTATCATCAGGAGACTAAAACAGCTCAAACTAAGGCTCAATATAGATTCAACGCTCTACTCAGCCTATTTGACATGGCATGAATCATAAAAGGATAGCTCAAGAAAGACTAAACTCAAATGCTAGCATGACAAGTTTAATTTAAGTTGATCAATTTTACTTAACTTATCATGGCAAACGCTAGTCTACACATATGAAGTCATGATAAATTTAGCAAGCTAAGCACAAGTCATGGCAAGGTGTAAAGTACTGAAGCATGTCACAACAGGATAATAATCAAGGCTCAATGCAGATTGATTATAATACTAGAATGCTGAAAATGCACGAAAGACCAGTTCCTCCTCAACATTAGATGCAACTTTTAGTTCAAGTTGAGTTAAGTCAATATTAAGCTCCAGAAGCTCCCAAATGAACTCCCCCTGAACCAAAGCATTAAATTCGAGAAGCTGGCAAAGAAAATCCAAACGGGTAGTCCTTAAAGCATAGATAAGATATAGAAGATACTATGGCTCAGACTGACTCTCATCTACCCATGTGACTCCAGAACTATTAGCTTGACCGTAAAACACACACTAGAGAGCAAACACGTACCCTGTCTACCCGAGGGTGGCCCAACCCTCGCTAGAACCTACAAGAAGTGAGTGAGCTCAATCTAGTGAAATAAGAAGCAGCTAATAAGAAGCATCCTGGAAGCACAAGATAAGAGTAGGAAGTCTAAGCAACTAGGCAAGAGAAGCACTCTAACCTATGCTAGAAGGACTAAACCCAATGCACCCAAATGCAAAGAGACAAAAATGAGACAGAAGCATAATCAATATAGTAAAGCAGTAAAACTCAAAGCTCCCCCTCACTACAATCCGTAAGGACACACCACCCCAAGCTCTCCCCGCAGAGCTAAAAACCTCGAACTATCCAAAGGCTTGGTGAAGATGTCAGCCAACTGGTGGTCACTCTCCACAAACTGGAGCACTATATCACCCTTCTCTACATGGTCTCTAAGGAAGTGGTATCGGATATCAATGTGCTTGGTCCGAGAGTGCTGCACTGGGTTTTTAGCAATGTTGATAGCAGACGTGTTATCACAAAAGAGTGGAACACTGTCTAAGGCTAACCCAAAGTCCCGCAGGGTCGAAACCATCCAAAGTACCTGGCTGCAGCAACTGGCAGCAGCAACGTACTCGGCCTCTGCAGTGGACTGTGCAACACCGGACTGCTTCCTCGAAGACCAGGAAACGAGAGAAGTGCCAATGAATTGGCAGGTGCCAGAGGTGCTCTTCCTATCTATCCTACAGCCGGCAAAGTCTGCATCCGAGAAGGCTCTCAAGGAAAGACAGGATGAGGAAGAGTACCAGATACCATAGTCAATGGTAGCTCGAAGGTACCGAAAGATGCGCTTCACCGCCTGGCGGTGAGATACGCGAGGAGAAGCCTGAAAACGAGCACACAGACACACTGAGAAGTGTATGTCTGGTCTCAAGGCAGTGAGGTAAAGAAGGGAGCCGATCATACTTCTGTATTCTTTCTGATCAACTGGCTCGCCATCCTCATCTGGGTCAAGATAGGCTGTAGAAGCCATGGGAGTCGACACAGGCTTACCATCACTCATGTCGAAGCGTCTCAGGAGGTCACGAGTGTACTTTCCCTGATGAAGAAATGTACCCTCCCGAGTCTGCTTGATTTGGAAGCCAAGGAAGAAGGTCAACTCGCCCATCATACTCATCTCAAACTCGGTGCTCATGACATCCGAGAACTGTGAAACCAGAGTATGGGAAGAGCCGCCAAAGATGATGTCATCGACATAGATCTGGACGAGCAGAAGGTCATTGCCATGACGGCGGATGAACAAGGTCTTGTCAACTTTACCCATTTCAAACCTATGACTCAACAAGTAGGACTTAAGCCTCTCATACCAAGCTCTGGGGGCCTGCTTAAGTCCATACAACGCTTTGGAAAGCTTGAAGACATGGTGTGGGTATTTGGGGTTCTCGAAACCTGGAGGCTGTCTGACGTAAACTTCTTCCTCAATGACTCCATTAAGGAAGACACTCTTGACGTCCATCTGGTAGAGCTTGAAACCCTTAGAAGCTGCAAAGGCAAGCAGGATTCTAATGGCCTCAAGTCGAGCTACAGGGGCAAAGGTCTCCTCGAAATCTAGACCCTCAACATGGGAGAACCCCTGAGCTACCAGTCTAGCCTTGTTCCGAATAACCACTCCATCCTCGCTCTGCTTGTTCTTGAACACCCACTTAGTCCCAATAATATTGTGACCTCGCGGGGGCTCGACAAGCGACCAGACCTTGTTCCTCTCGAAATTTTCTAGCTCCTCATGCATGGCATTGACCCAAGACTCGTCGGAAAGAGCATGAGAAACATCCTTGGGCTCAAAGGAGGCAATGAAAGCAGAGTGGAGACAGAATTGAGATAAGCCAGATTTTGAGCGGGTAACACGCTCGAACAGGTCTCCAATCATCTGCTCAGAAGGATGTCTTTTCTGGATATGTCTGGGAGGTCCTGGATGAGATGAAGAAGTGGCCTCTACCTCGTGAGCTGACGAGGTAGGAACAGAGCCACTAGCTCCAGAGGAAGCAGAAGGCATGGGCTGATCACCTGGAGGTGCGGTGGAAGACGGCACCTCAAGGGGTGGATAAGGGACTGGATCGGGTAGACAACCCTCATCTCCATCGTCCTCGTCATCTACGAAGATGGTCTCGGACTGCTCTAAAGAACCTGAGATATCAGGCCTAGTCCCCGGACTGGCCTCGTCAAAGGTCACCTCACAGGTCTATACCATTTTGCTAGACTCACAGTTCCAGACCCTATAAGCCCGCGAAGAAGGCGAGTAACCTAGAAAGATCCCATCACAAGAACGTGACTCGAACTTATCTAGGTTCCCGGACTTCAGAATAAAGCACTTGCAACCAAACACACGAAAATGAGAGACGCTGGGCTTTCGCCCGTATCTCAACTCATAAGAAGTGCGGTGCAAGTGTGCCCGAAGAAAAACTCGATTTGAGACATGGCACGCGGTGGCTATAGCCTCAGCCCAAAACTTCCGCGGTGTAGAGTACTCATCAAGCATCGTCCTGGCCATCTCGACCAAGGTACGGTTCTTCCTCTCCACAACGCCATTTTGTTGTGGGACGTGCGGAGAAGAGAACTGGTGCTCTACACCTGTCTCACCACAGAAACTCTCGAAGTAGGAATTCTTGAACTCCGTGCCATTGTCACTGCGGATCGCTCGTAAGGCACCCGGGAGCTCAACAGAAAGCCTACCGAAAAGACCTCGAAAAAGTGAAAACGTCTCATCCTTCGAGGCTAAGAAAAACACCCAAGAATACCTCGAGAAGTCATCGACCACGACAAGAACATACCACTTCCCTCCTGCTGACTGCACTCGAGCTGGTCCCACTGTATCCATGTGGAGCAGCTGTCCCGGTGCATCGGTCATAGTGACTGTGACCGGAGGATGGGAGGCGGCAACCATCTTGCCGTGCCGGCATGGAGCACAAACTAGATCTTTGACCATCTTGAGTTTCGGCAAACCACGAATGAGATCGTGGCCGCTAACTCGAGTCAAATGGTCAAACCCAATATGACCAAGTCTCCTATGCCAGAAAGAGAGGTCGCGGGACTCAGAAGCAACTAAACACCTGAGAGGATCACCAGAAGACTCAGAAAAATCAGCACGAAAGATCCTCCCAAAACGAGAAATCCCGCAAACCAGACTACCCGAAGAATCAAGAATTTTGCAATTGTTTTTCTTAAAGCTCACCTCAAAGTCGTCATCGGTAAGCTGAGAGACTGAAAGCAAGTTATACTGCAGCTTACTAACCAAGGCAACATCTTTCAAAATGAAAGAATCATTAATGCGCACAGTACCTTTGGCGATGATGCGCCCAAATGAAGCATCTCCGAAGGTGATCGTCTCATCACCTGGAGCACGGGCAAGGGAAGAAAACCAACGGGAATCTCCGGTCATGTGTCGTGAACACCCGGAGTCTACGAGCCAAACCTTTCCTTTCCCTGCCCGGCGAACCTGAGTCAGACAGAGAGTAAAGTCTCAGTACTGGGGTAAATCAAGAGAGATTTTGGCACCCAATACTGAACAACACGTCGAGTAGATGAAGTCGTCAAGCACGACTGACCTCTATCTACCCTACGCTCTCTGAGACTCAAAGAAGCAGAAGGTCTGTGAGCAGACCTGAAGCTGTTGCGGGGTCCGACTGCTACGGGAGAGCGAGTCGGAACACCGGCAACACGCTGATCATGCCGCGGGTAGCTATCTCGATGGGGAAAACGAGATCTACCCTCAGGACGGCGGAAGTCACGACCAGAAGCAGCATAAGGACGGAAAACAGAAAACTCGGAAAAACCAAGTCCTCTATGCTGCCTAAACTCCGCAACAGGAGCAAGCCTAGACCTCGTGTTGGTCTTAGGTGTACTCAGGATCTGGGGCTGACCCTGAATATGCCTAAGAGACTCAACACGGTCTCTACGTGCGATCTTGGCGCGCCTGAAGCATCTCTCGATCGAGTGCCCATTCTTCTGACAGAAGGTGCAGTGGTACTTCACCTTCTGAGAGGTGGAAGTAGCACGAAGAGGCTTCGCCTTCTGAGAGGCCGAAGCAACAGGTGGAATCACCTTACTGTCAGAGATCCCTTGGACAAAGCCCGCTGATTTGAATTTCACCTCGTCAGACCTGGGCTCAACCTCGATCAAACCTCCTAAGATAGGTCGGAGAATAGCAGGAGGATGCTTCCTCATATCCTCATAGAAATCATATCCTAGACCTTGATTGAACTTGCAAATCTTGGATTGGTCTAGAATAAGATTGAGCTTCTTCTTGCCGCCTACAAACCTCTCGAGAGTGTTCATAAGATACTGACACTCCCGAAAGAGAGAGATGCAAGAAGAGCAGGGAGAAGAAGAGACAGCAGAAGGTAAGGGAGCAGAAGAAGAACCAACAGCAGAGGGAAGAATGGCTTGTGCACGCACAGCCGACTCTGAATGGGCAGTCCTACTGCTAACCAGTTGGTTCACGTTCCTAGGCGTCTCCACCTTACCCTGGGGCTTCTCCCCCTTCTCAGCACAAACAGTACAAGCAGTTGGTGCCTTCACTAGTTGATCCTTAGTTAGCTTCACACATTTGTCATTCAAGGCAATGAGTTCAAGTTTTAGTTTATCACAGCTAATGCAAGGTGAGCTAACAGGATCCTTAGTCGCGAATTGAGCCATTTTCTTATTAGTGTCAATCATTTCTTGAAACTGTTTTGAGACAGATTCAAGTTCAGCAGTTAATCTAGGACAATTCAAACATGAATCAATGGGCTCAAGCAATGAAGCACGCAACTCAGCAATCTTGTGATCTGCTCGTTTTAGGTTCATCTTTAAATTATTGCAATTTTCACAAGACTCGGGCAGATCAAGGAGCATGGCATAAGGTCCTCTAGCAGCAATGTCCTTATCCTCACATGAGGTGGGAGAAGTAGTCTCATCAGTAGTAAGTAGGGTAACAGCCATCCTACTCAACTCTAATTCAGCAAGCAGACTAACATTCTCCACCTTAACAATATCAAGCTCGGAGGACACACTATCATGAGAGGTCCTTAATTTCTCCATGTCATCAATCAAGGCACAGCATGTATCACAGTCGTCACGGGAGGGAGCAGATGTAAGTGAAGTAATCTCCCGTGACAGTCTATCTACTTCCTTCTCTAACTCGGTACACCTAGACCTAGCTCTAGCATGAAATCCACCTAGCTTAAGAAAAGCATCATTTAGCTGGTCATAAGAAGGGAGTACCTCATCCGAGTCGGAGTACAGCTCGCTGTCGCTGAGTTCGCCCTCGAGGGCCATGAAGCACATGCCGGAGAAGTCGTTGCCGCCGTCCTTGGGCTCTTGGTCACCCGTCCTGTCGTCGTCGCTCCATCCCTCCACCTCGCTGAGGTCGAGGTCGTCGAAGGCGGTGAGGACGCGGTGGAAGAGCTTCTTGGCCTTCCCGAAGTTGCGGAACTTCTTCTTTCCCGGCGTCGGAGCTGGAGGCTTCTTGTTGCGGTTCTTGTCAGTGTAGTCGATCTTGCTCGAACCGCCGTAGTCGTTCTTGCCCTTCTCCAGCTTGGGGCAGTTTGCCCGAATGTGGTTGGGGCCACCACACTCGAAGCAAATCACGGGTCCTCCTCTCTTTCTGTCTCTCCTACCCTTGTAGGCATGTGAAAACCTTCGGGCTAGGAGGGCCAGCTGATCATCCGCAAGCTGCTCTAACTGATCATCAGTTATGTCACAGAGAGCAGCGAGGGAAAAACCGCAAGAAGAATCAGAAGAGAGACCAGAAGCAGAACTGGGATCGGTGACCAAAGCCATCGACTGTGACTTCGACCGACGAGAGACAACGTCAATCTCGTGAGTCTTGAGGCGTGAGTACAGCGCGTCAAGAGTCAGGGTCGAGAGGTCTGTCGTGTCTTTGATGGTGGTCACTTTCATCTCCCACACGCGCAGATCGAGTGCCGCGAGCATCTGACGAGCGTTGTCCGAGTCGGGGTATGTGAGACCGACCGCTCGGAGGTTGCTCAAGATTTTGTGAAATCGCGAAAAGCACTCGTCCAGGGACTCACCAGCAAGCATCTCGAATTTGTTGTATTCGCGCTTGAACTGGTTCTGTCGAACCGTCTTGATCTGGGTGGTGCCCTCATGGTATGCGTCGAGGGTCACCCAGATGTCGTAGGCGGACGACAGGTGAGATATACGGTCAAACTCGCTACGACTCAACCCCTGGATGATGATGTTCCTTGCCTTTGCATTCGCCTCAACATCAGCCATGTTCCCGGCATTGATGTTCTCATCGGCAGGAACAACGAATCGTACCTTGACCTTCCGCCAGATGGCATACCCCTGGGCCTGGATGTATGTCTCCATTCGGCTCTTCCAGAAGGGGTAATCGATGCCATCGAACACGGGCGGCTTGGTCGAGTACTTGTCCGTCGCCATGGCTCTTGAGACCGGTTAAGATCTATGAATTAGAGCTAACCGGCTCTGATACCAATTGTAGGACCGAAATGGCGACAAAGGGGGGGGGGGTGAATGTCGTTCGCTTCAAAACGCCCCCGAGAATTCGTACGTAGATATTTCAGAAACAGAGCGGCTCACAAAAAAAATAATTATGCTGAAACTTGGAACGCATGCGATACCCAAAAATCCAGCATAAATCAGAGATTAACCAGTAAAAATTTCAGCTAAAAATAATACCGTTTGATCTGCAAGCAAAATGGTCAAAGGCAGCACCAAGAAGAAAAAGAAAACTAACTACTTCTTGCCATTTGATCCTCCTGGCTGCAAGCAAAGAAAAAGTAAAGAGGAAAGAACTTTAAGTACAAAAAGAGAAAGTGTTCACACGTGAACTACCGAAGGACATCAATCTTGGAAGAAATACCAACTGCAATCACTAATGAATCTTCCTGAAGACATCCAATCGGATTGCATGCTGGCCAAGAGAAGGTAAAAAGAGACTACTAGAACCATGCATGTTCGGCAGAGAGGACTGGGAGCATCCGAACCAAGAAGGGCACAGTAAATCGCTTCGGCTCTCATAGGGAAGACTTACAACCAAGAAATGAGCTGCCGAGACTGAAATTTCTTCTGCCGAAAATCTACCATTCCAGTCGGCCGAAAAGAAGCACAAAAAGCAGAGAAAGCTCTGGCCGAACAAAGAACTTCAAGACTGCACTGGGTTCAACCGAAGAAATACTTGCAGACTAGAGCTATCATAGGAAATAGCCAGGACAAAAAGAGCAAAATGGTGAGACTTGCTTGACCCAAAAGAAAAGATCTGAGGCTACGAACTGACTTTTACTCTGAAAGGCAAGAGACAACACACAAGAAAACCAATAAAGGAAACAGAGAATCAAGAACAGAGAGCACGAACAGAAGATAAAAACTTCAGATTTTCATTCCACGAAACACGAGATACAACGAACTACGTCCCCATACGCATGGACATTCGGAGGAATGATTACAAGAAATCTCAATCCATCCTCTCCCTCTTAATCCTCAAGAACACCAAGAGCCACACATGCTTCTTGGGAGGAACACACACATACACACATGGAGAGACCCAAATGAAACCCTAACTTTTACATCCACTCTCTCTCCAATTTCAGCACACCATCTCCCTCTCTATTTATAGCCTCCACTAATGGGTTCACAAACCACTTTACCCATTAGGGCACCACCTACTCGATGCTTTATTCAAACCCGCTTCCTTTAGTGCAGCCCTGCGTTTTTACCGAAACGCCCCTCGCGCACCTTCCAGGAAGCTTCCTCATCCCTTGCCTCGCAAGCCATGCAGCTTCGCCGTCTTCAGCACACCTCGACCGTTCTGACCTCAGCGCCACCTGCGCCTAGTCCGGTCCATCGTGCCTCGCCACGACTCCACCTCGAGTCCACGTCGTCTTCGACACATCCCGACCGTTCTGACCTCAGCGCCACCTGCGCCTAGTCCGGTCCTCCGTGTCTCGCCACGACTCCACTCGATGTCCTGCAGCCACACAGACAAGAAACACGTCAAATAGCACCGCTCTACACATGAAAGCATAAATAGCATTATACTTACCCATGGAGAAGTCCAAACCTGTCGAAACATTAGAATATGCATCCTAAACCCATACGACCAAGTTTGACCAAGTCCGACCAAGCCCGTTGCACCATGCAACGTCAAGGTTCGAACCACCCCAAACCAAACTCGACTTTCCTAAACCGATGTCAATTACTCATCATACACACGGGATGACCTCCACATGGTCTCTCACGTACCAATCATTGAGTGGAAGAAGCAAGCACACACCTCGTAGATGTCTCTATACTCAGACTGCCTCATCTTTGCGTGCTCCGCAACATCCTAAACACCAAACAACAACACAGGAGGCCCAATATATTTCGTTGCAAACTCTATGTAAAAAATACAATTGGTAATAATTCCCGGAGCAAAATCTTCCTGACCGTGCTGATCCTTCATGCAGATCTTGAGTTCATTATCAAGAAGGTAGTAGGGCCTATTCTTTTTTTTTTTGGTTTATGGCTATGACTTATGGCTTTTGGCTGTAATTTTTGAATTTTAGATATTCGCGACAGAGATTATGGAGAGAGATATTCGTTTGCAATTTTGGCTGGTACAGATGTTAGGCTTTTGACTTATACTACAATTAACTTATAAACCCCGTCTTGAGAAAATATTCCGTTTGAATGTTAGGCACTGTAGCAAAAATCCAAAAGTTGTTTTTAGAAGCCGCAAAGAACAGGCCGTACTCTCTTGCTGATAAATCCACACCAATCATTTGGGCCTGCACATTGAAATATTGCAACATATTAAGATCATTAAAAATATTTTTGAGTAATGCAATAACATCTGTAACGGTAGCAGCAGGTGATGCACTGCTTCTTGAGCATGCCTAATTTTTGTAAGAGAAATAAAACATAACACAAGATCATCATGATAGTAGTTGCTAAAAGCTGAAGTTATCTATTACCTAGGAAATTAGTCCATACCAATTTGGATCATCTCCTAGCACTAATACTAAAACCCCATCTCATTAACTTTTCTGCTAACCCACCCTTCCCTTTCAACAATTGAACAATTTGGATAGATATGTAATCATTTCCCTTTAACTCCAGAACACATGCATCCCCACCCAACACACATTTACTGTCAAGCTAACCTCATCGATCTCAATGGGGTGCTCTCAAATTTTCAATTGTATTGCTATGCATGTTGGTGGTTGCACTAAAGCCAAAAGCTATCAACTGCAGCTGTAAACTATTAGTCGTAGTCGAAAAGAGCACACCCTTAGACAACACACACTGAAAAAGAAAAGGAATAATCATTCCAAATCTGAAGGATACAACAACAATCTGCTGCTACAGTATGTCATATCATATCCTGAGAGGCTGGTTCCCAGATCTGGCTTGGTCAGCTTTTAGTCTCTTCCTCTGCCGTGATTTGATCTCGGCCGTCTCTTGGAAAGGGTTCGGTCCACTGAAGTCTTCCTTTGATTTCTAGACCTTCTTCCTCTTTCCATGATCGTACTACTCATCCCTCGAACAAAGATGATATGAGTGACCCTGATGTTCGGCTCTTTGATGTAAGTTATAAAATCCAAAATTGACAATAAACTAAGAAAAAAGTTGTGAACCGAAAACATTCAAACATCACAGCACTATAATGGAATGAACGGGAAACTAGATCACTGGAAAAATCCTAGAATTAACAAGTAAATAGTGACAAGGTTTGCAAACCAGCCAGGAAGAAAACAGATGCATATGCAAATTAACAAGGGCTTATTATTTATATTAGATCCTAGCCACTTTGCAAAGCAGAATGCTGCTGTATTAGCATATTATAGTAGGATTCTAAAACCTGCTATAGTCAAATCCAAGAACGAGCATGTTCCTGCCAGTGGCTGGGATAACCAAAGTTCAGCCATAGTCGGTCTGGTAACTCTGGTTGGAGTTCAGGATCCACAGTGAAGGCTCTCACCAATTTTAGTGTCGACAAGAAAATTCAGACATCTAGCATCACCATCAAAGAGTATTCAATTATATTTTATAGACTTACCATTCATGTTGCACATAGCCAATGCTATTGGTCCTTGGATACTGAAACTTTGTTGCCTTTGTATTTGGCATGTCAATGTCATCTCATCATGGAACTGCAAATACAAAAATGATAAGATGTAAATATGTAATTTTGATGGCAGGATAGGAAAATGAGAAAAAACATGCTTTACACATTTCAGTGAAGTTGCACATGTTTACAAGAAATGAGAGTTATGTGCTGAACAATAATTCCTCTTAAACCCCTTGTGAGGAGATTAAAATGCCAGGGGGCTCTCTCATTAGCATGTGTACAGTTTCTTGAATCAGTCTGATTCGTCACAGAGCTTGGACATGAGCTTGGTAGCTCAGTAGTGGCAAGTGTTGCATGCTGGTTGTCTTTCTTGTCCATGGGAAGGTCAACAACATCGGTGGAGTCTCCAGCAAGATGTCATTTCTTATTGAACATCTGATCAGCATTATCAGAACTTGTAGAGGGAGAGTTTTCGTCTATGGGATTTACATGACATGTCCTTAATACAGACAGTTTCTGATGTGGATGTCTGCTGATCATTGGCAATGCTTTCAATGTCCATAGAAAATATAGACCGCCTTTTAGTTCTTTTGTGTTTCCTGTTCTTGCGCAGTTTTAGTGCAGCTAGTAACAGTTGTTTGGACAAAAAAAAAAACAAGTTCACAACTGCATGCTTCGCATGCTGCTTTGATTTAAAATCCATCTTTTTATTTAAATTTCCATGGCATGGATCCTTATGTACGACCTATGATGAGTCTTCAAAGTAGATCACTTGTGCAGAATCTTCAGAGCAGACCACCTGTGCAGAGTCTTCAGAATAGATTTGCTTCTCAGAGTTGACCTGCCCAGCTTCCAGTGCATTAGTCTGCACAGAAGCCCGCAGAAGTATTTGACAAATCAAGTCACATATCAATATGAATAAAAACTCTTATTTTTCCATGCAATAGAGTAGTAGTAAACACATGCTATATCCAGTGTTACATGGGGCTATGGCATGCACATCATTGTGTAAAACCCAAAAGAAAAGGGTGGGGAAGGGCCAAATGGGTGGTTTGGTACCTGTTCCTCTGCATTTGCTATATGGTCAGTGTCCTTCATAGAAAGCACCTTCACCGTAGCCTGCCCAAACTCCAGTGTATTATTCTGCATTGAAGTCTGCAGAACCAATATTTAGCAAATCAACATACATGTAGCGGTATGAATAAAAGATTCTTTTTTCATGCATGCACAGGGCAGCAGCAAATACATGATATATCTAGTGTTACATGGGGCCATGGCATGCACATCACCATGTGAAAATGCAAAAATAAAAGGAAGGGATGGGTGGTTGGTTGGATATCTGCTCGTCTGTGTTTGCTATATCGTCAGTATCTTTTGTAGAAAGCTTCTTCACTGTTACTTTTTCATCATGTTGCTACACAGGCTCTGCTGACTCCTTAGCTTCATTACTGCTAGTTAAATCTTCTCTACTGAATATTGTTCTGTCAGAAACAACAATGTCCTAACATGTTGGCAAGAGAAGGCAATAGAGTCAACATCAAGTATTCGAAACTCAAATACGCAAAAACCAATGGCAAACATCACATAATTACCTTAGTTGGGATGATTTGTGCCATAACCACTGTATTACTTATATCAAGAGTTGGTTTACAAAATGGATCTATTCGAGGTTCAGAACCCTAGCCATTTGCCCCCAACAATCCATCAGCACCATTGCATGGTCTCTTCCTCTTCCCAAAAAACATCACCGCCGCCGGTCTCCTCCCTCCCTCCCCTCTCCTCCCCTTCCGCTGCCCGAGCTCGCCGGCGGGTGTCCGCGCGGGGGCGATGAAGGTGGCGGAGGGGCCCTAAACCATACGCTCTCTGTCGCGAGCGGGCGAGGCGTCACGGGAGCGGCGGCATAGGGTGGCGGTCCGGCGAGCGCGCAGCGGCGCCTCAGGCGCAGATGCGGCTGCGGCGAGGCAGAGGCCGTCGGCGGTAGCGCTTCGGGCGCATCCCCCCACTTACGGTGGCGGCGGGCAAGCACGAACCGGGCGGCCGCATACGGGCGACGGCGAGCGGCTTCAGGCCGGGCGGGTGACGGTGAGCCGGGCGGCCGCATGCAGGCGACGGCGCTATGCGCTCTGGCGGCGCAAGGAGGCGGCCCGAAATACGGCTCGGGTGGAGGCACGGCGTCCGGGCCGGGCCGGCGGAGCCAGCGAGCGGCGGGCGCGCGTGCGGGCGCGGAAGGCGGAGCGGCAGCCGGTGCGGGAGGCGAAGCGGCGGCCGGCGCGCGTACGGGCGCAGGAGGCGAAGCGGCAGTCGGCGCTCGTGCGGGCGCGGGAGGAGCTGCTTCGGGCGGCGGCGGCCATGCCTCGGGGTGCGTGCTCGGGCGTGGTTGCCGGTGCTGGGGCCGGCGTGTCCAAGACCGGCGACGGCGACCTCCCTTGCGGGCTGCGGCCCGTGTGGATTCTTTGCGCATGCAAGCGCGTCGGCTTCTCTGGTTCTTCGGTCGGCCGGTCGGCGCTAGTGGCAAAGGCCGGGAGGCGGCAGGAGTTGGGGCTGCTGGTTTTGTCCAGGGACCCATGGCGCGACGTTGCTCGCGCGAGAAGCGGTTCGTCGTGGAGTTCAAGGATGGTTAAGCCATGGCCTTGAGGCGTGTAGATCCCCGGTGTGCCGGTGGCGGTCTTTTTGTGCGTGGGTTGCTGTGGAGGTGCTGGCGAAAGCCTTGCCGGTGTCCATACCGGTCTCGACAACTATGACGCCTTTGGACGCCATGTTCCTTCTTGAAGGGTTGTCTTCGCACTTCACAGCCCTAATTGGTTCTCCAGGTGAAAGCCTAGCCTCGGTGAGGCGGGCGGCGTCGGCGACCCTCGTCGCTTCTTTGAAGACGTCGCCTCGGAGTTTCATCGGCGCGCAAAATAGACTGGAGTTTGGGTGGCTCAGTTGGAGGAGGTTTAGGGATTGGTTGAAAGCAAGGACGGAGAAGAAATGCTGAAGCTTAGTCTTTCTAGCTTTTTCTTAGTCCTTAAGCTTTTTTTTTCTTGCTGTTGTGTAATCCTCAGTGTTGAGACTTTGAGCCTAAGAGCTCGTGTAACTTTTGGCTGTATATATCCCAAGCGGATATAGAGGCCGGATTTTATATCCTTTATCTAAAAAAATCAGCACCATTGCATATAGGAAGGGCAGCAGGGGTTTTATTGTAAGATATCAGGCTTTATATAACTGTGCTGTATTACTAGCTTTGATTAAAAAAAGGAAAGCCAATTGTTTCCTTTGCTTTTTGACAATTGTAGAATCGTATGGCACAATCAGAGGGGGTGAAAAATTTTCTCCGCCTTTTGAAATCTTTACGTAGCCGATGAAGGATTCAACTGCTCGACCGATTACTAGCTGCTCAGCTCTTGATCACCTTCGCACGATTTCGGTGGATTTACAAAGTGCTCTCACAAAAACTCCTAAAAACCCTAGCACCCAAAAAGCCTCTTCCAAACTTGCGGCTAAATCTCTTAGTCTCTATTTGCTTTTATATGCGACCATGTTTGACTTAAATATGAACACGAAATTTTATCTCTTCCTCAAATCAAAGGACTCGAAACCCTTCTGAACATGGGTTTTACTCAAACTCTCAATCTTCTCAGTTATAGATTTCATCCACAACTCCTAACACAACATATGACGGAGCCTCCAGGATCACAGCTCCTGTACATCATCACGCCTCCTCAACTTCTGTGTGGAAACCTCCAGGATCGCACCGCTCGTAGCTTCTCCACGAATCACCCCCTTTGACCTCCACGTGCTCTAGTGTTAGCTCGATCACCTCGCATGACATACTCAATCATCTGGACCTTGGATCTCCTTATCCTAGTCCCGCTCTTCCTCGTCACCAACCATGATCATCTCCACGTTCACCTACACATGCAAAGACCAAAGAAATATTTTTCTGGTATAAGTTCTTCCCAACTTGACCGTCATCAGTTCACATACTCAAACCACACCTTTAATCATCACTCAACACCAACTAGGTCATCCACGACCACAAATTTTATCGCTATCCAGAAATCAACTTCAGATCAATCAATACGACCGCTAACTAAATGAGTACTTGAAAACGCCAAGTACTTAGGAACTACCATCACTCCGCTCAAAACACTCAGAGATACCAAGCATCGCTATCGACCAGAATCAATGAGTACCAATTACTGAGTACCGATTGCTACGATTACAAATATTGTTCCTCCGAACACTGTTCACCATTCACCGCCAGTCAGTCCTACTGCTGACTTAACACGAGTACTCGAAGCACTCAAAGATAGAAAGAGTTAAAGCACTCGTACCGACCATGAAGTATATGAATACAGACCATGAAACCTATGGCAACCGATCGTAAAAACTTCGAATGTCGATCGCGTGGTCTAGGACAACCGATCGAAAAGCCAAAGATAACAACAACAAACCACAAAGTCGACGAATATGATAACAAGGTTGTAAAGTCTTCGACTATGACGACAAGACTGCAAAGTATGCGACTATGACAACAGTCTGTGAAATCTATGACCATTGATCGCAAAGTCTTCGACTATTGTGTATCGACCAGATACTATTACTATGACTGGTTCACTATCATTTATGATCGGTTAAATGTTGCTTACGATCGATTCACTGTTCGAGGTCAAAATCTATGATTACTGCCTTTGTCAAAGCTGGATGTGGTCAAAGTTAGCCATGGTCGATGTCGGACGTGGTCAAAATCTACAGTGTTTGCCTTACCGTGGTCGAAGTCTACTGATCAGACAAGGACATTTGGATCACCTAACACAGAGCTATTTGGACTAACGATACAAGGCCGTTCGAACCACTAACTACCAAATGTGGTCGAAACCAGTCGCGGTCAAAAAGCCAACCTGAAAACTCAAGTACAGAAGTGCATCGACCCGAACATTCACGAATGCAAATTTCAATATAATCAAATATCAATTATTCATCATCAATGAATTCATGACCACATATAGTCTAACAATCTCTCCCTTGATGAATACATTGCAACATCTCAAAAACTTTTGAATGAGGGAATTTGCAAGAGAACCGACCACAGCCAAAAGCACACAGACCACTCAGAAAAGTCAGAAAACTCCCCCTTAACTCTAGAGAGCAATTTTAAGCATAGAAAAGCTTAGAAACCTCATAAAACTCTCCAATTCTCCCTTTCTTTAATTTCTCCCCCTTTGACAATGAAATCATCAAGTACTGCAAAAAGAGAATAATTCTAAAAAAAATAAGGGAATAAACATCTAGAAGCTTTGAGGATTATCCAAGTCACATGACATTGATTTAAGAATTTAAGCAAGTCATCCTTTTGTGTAGAGATCCCAAGATCATATAAACTCATATATCATATAGCACCGTCAAAACTATCATCTCAACATGGACCAAACTGATTACAGAGTGCACAATGAGATATCACAATAAAAAAGTCAAAGCCTAAAAGTGAAGTGAACCTTAAATCTAGATGAGCTAGCAGTCTCGTATAGTAACCTATTGTTCCATTCTGATGAGGACATCCCAACCTTCAATAACCACACTGAAGATGATCATCTCCGCGACCAGGATATTCTCAAGGACCAACAATATCAAGGACCAATCACGAGAAGACATGCTAAGCAAATACATGATCAGGTGAATGCTAATCTAAGCTACATTTCAGATTCTTGTGACTTGGTCGTGCCCCCACCTCTTCTTCTTTGATTGAACTCAGGTGCATTGGAGAGGAACAGGGAGGTCCAGAAAACCAATGAGTTTTGCAATAATTATCTGCATAAATTATAATGTTTCCAATCCGTATACACCAGACCAATGGATGGGTTGTCTAGTCTATTTTCCTATGTTTCAAACCGTGCATCATCTGGAGTTGTGTAAAGAAAGTTATGGTCATTTTAGTAACAGCTGCACATGCTGATAAATGCTGTGCGAAAACTGAAGAATCTTTGAAGGCTTGCGCACCAACCTGTCATGTTTTACTGTGCATATCCTATATGGATGGAAAGATAATCAAGTCTATTTTCACCTCCAATAAATGGTTCATCTTTTGGACTTTCGAGGAGAGAGTTATTGCTGTTTTACTAAAGACTGCGCAGAAGTTGAGCAGACGCACTAGAATTTGAGAAGACTCATTGAATGCTTCAACCAGTTGGCCTTCCACCTTCCAACGTGGTGACTTATGTTCATACCCAGCTAGGAGGGTTGTTCCTAGTATATATACCGATATGTGAAATTGCAGCAAGACTGCTGAGTGCCTTGCTCCTTTGCTCTTGTGAGTTCTCTTGAATTTGCAAGAAGATTCCTCTGGGATCCCCTAATTCGTGCTCTACACTTCTGGGCGTTTTGTGTGGGTTTTGTTTCTGGATTGTGGTTCTGCAATTGTTCGGATAGCAGGTCGGAGTCCAGAAGGCTTCGGATCATCTCTCCCCAACGCTTGGTCGCATCCAACCTTGGCAGGTTAAAGCTAGTTACCCTTTTCAGCTACTCACAACTAGTTATCCCCGCTACCCACAGCAAGATTCGCTTGTTCTTCAACCTACGCCGTGAAGATCGGGCCACCCCTAGCGTGTACCCATCAATTGGTATCAGAGCTTTTGTTGACACGGTAGGTTTCGCCATCCACATATTAACCGTGCATTCCAGTGTGTGTTCTTGTTGTTTTGTTCCCTTCCTAGAGTACACAAATCACCCACACAAAAAATACCAAGCCTTTGTTTAGCACTGCTAATCTTGTGCCGTTTGTGCTCATCTTGTTTCTAGTCACCATCGATATCTAGCACCGTGTTTGTTGTTTAGTTGTTGAGCTTGTTGTTTAGTGTTAAAAAAAAGAAGAAAAAAACAAGAGAGAAAAGCAAAAGCAAAAAAAGAGAAAAAAGAAAATAGAAGAAGAAAACGAAGGGTTGTGTTGCGGTTGTCAAATTGCAAGTTTCAGATTCATGCTCTGAATTTTTTTGGGTGTTTTGACCGGTGACTTTCATGTATCCATTGCGTGGTTTACGACACTTGATTCCAGTACTACAATCCACCTTGTTTAGCCCACCAAGCCCCACTAAAACCCAAAGCCGGTTCTTTCGATTCGTGTCCTATCAATCGCTTGACCACATCCAAGGTACTGCCACTCTTGTACTCTTGCTGACCATTGAGAACGCATAAGAACATTGGTGAGTAAGAGGTGAGGGAGGACAGCCTCGGGGTCGCCGTGAAAGGGATGATCCGAGATCAAGTTGAGCGTCCCTAAATTCAAGGGAATAGAAGACCCTGATGCTTACCTTGATTGGGAAGAACAATGTGATCAGATTTTTCATATCCATAATCTCTCTGATCAAAGGTAGGTAAATCTTGCCTCAGTTGAATTCCCAGGTTATGCTCTCACTTGGTGGAATCAAATGCAACAAAATTAGCTACAATCGAGGCGTGGTCATATCAATACTTGGGCTGAAATGAAGCAAGTGATGAGAAGGCGCTTTGCGCCTTCAAGCTACCAGCGTGACCTTCGCAATAGGTTGCAGGCGTTAAGACAAGGGTCTAAAACGGTGGATGAGTACTATAAATAAATGGAATTACTCTTGATTTGTGTTGGAATTCGAGAGGATGTTGAATCCAAGATGGCAAGATTTTTGCATGGTCTAAATAATGAACTCTCAAGTTTTGTTGAGATGTTTCCTTATAACAATCTACAAGATCTTGTTGCCCAGGCTATGCGTACGGAGAGAAAGATTCGACAAGAAGGACGTGGTCAATCATTTGGGAACCATTCTTTTTCAGCTCCATGGCATTGTCAATAGCCGAGTACATCCTTTGCTGGTTGTCGTTCTCAAGGTGCCCCTACCGAGACGTTTCCATCTACTCCTACTGCCAAGCCTACACCTTCGTCGGCTTCTTCACCTGCAGGACACCAAGATAATCGACGCTCTAGTGGAAAAATAGGAGCATCATCTGCCACATCGGCAGCAGCATCCACACCTCGCAGCCGTGAAATTAAGTGCCATAAGTGCCAAGGGCGTGGGCACATTGCCTCTGAGTGCCCTAGCAGAAGAAACATGCTTGTTAATGAACAAGGAGAATGGGAATCTGAGAGTGAGCCAGAGGAGGATGGGCTACTTGAGGAAGCATCGGATGATGATGGTATTCCAGCTAATGATGGAGACAACGATTGTTTTATTTCTCGACGTGTGCTTAGTGTTAATGTTGTGAAAGGAGAAAATGGTCAGCGACATAACCTATTCCACACTCGAGGCACCATCAAGAGCAAGGTATGCAACATTATTGTTGATAGTGGTAGCTGCAATAACATTGCAAGTCTAGAATTAGTAGACCGAATGAGACTAAAACAACGACGTCATCCTGCCCCATATAAGATGCAATGGCTCAATGATTGTGGAGCACTGCGAGTGAACAACATTGTGACCGTCCAATTCCCAATTGGAAAATACCAAGATTAGGTGGAGTGTGATGTGGTTCCAATGCAAGCATGCCAGTTACTTTTGGGGCGACCTTGGTTATATGATCGTGATGTTTAGATCAGTTGCCGAGCCAATACCCTTGTTTTTATGTATAAAGGGGAGCGTATCACTTTGCTTCCTTTAAAACCGGAGGAGATAATGACGGATGAACTGAAACAGCGAGAGAGTGAGAAACACTTGAGTGAGAACCACAAACATAGTGAGCGAGTGAAACCAAAACCAAATAAAACTCTACGGCCTCAAAATACCAAGACACGGGGAAAAGAGGGATTAGTGATGATGGCTAGGAAAGGGGATATAAAAGAATTGAGAGAACCCAATGCCATGTTCTTTGTACTCCTGTACAAGGAAAGCCTTTTATCAACTAATGACTTACCCTCTATTTTACCAAGTGTTGTGTTGAATCTCTTACAGGGTTACGATGAAGTATTTCCTGACGAAATACCACCAGGGCTACCACCAAAAAGAGGTATTGAACATCAAATTGACCTTGTTCCTGGCGCCCCACTTCCTAACCGACCAGCATTCCGCACAAATCCAGAGGAGACCAAAGAAATTCAATGCCAAGTACAAGACCTACTCGACAAAGGGTATGTAAAGGAAAGTCTTTCACCCTGTGCTGTACCGGTTCTTTTAGTCCCAAAGAAAGATGGATCATGGAGAATGTGTGTAGATTGCCGAGCCATTAATAACATAACAGTAAGGTATAGGCATCCAATACCTAGACTTGATGACATGCTTGATGAGCTTAGTGGTTCAACCATCTTTTCTAAGATTGATTTGCGAAGCGGCTACCACCAAATTCGAATGAGAGAGGGTGATGAGTAGAAAGCTGCATTCAAAACAAAATTTGGGTTGTATGAATGGTTGGTCATGCCGTTTGGATTGACAAATGCACCAAGTACTTTCATGAGATTGATGAATCATGTGCTTAGAGCTTTTATTGGCAAATTTATTGTTGTTTACTTCGATGATATCTTAATTTATAGCAAGTCTCTTGAAGAACATATTGAACATCTAGAAAGTGTGCTATGTGTCTTGAGAAAGGAAAAGTTGTACGCTCACCTTGCTAAGTGCACCTTTTGCACCGACAAGGTAGTTTTTCTTGGCTTTGTTGTTTCAGGTCAAGGAGTGGAGGTGGATGAGGAGAAGATAAAGGTTGTTCGTGAGTGGTTACCTCCACAAAATGTAAGCCAAGTGAGGAGCTTCCTTGGCCTTGCTGGTTTTTATCGTAGGTTTGTGAAGGATTTTAGTACCATTGCTGCCCCAATAAATGAATTGACAAAGAAAGCAATACCTTTTCAATGGGGTGAGACACAAGACAGAGCATTTGAAGAGCTGAAAGCTAAGTTGACATCAGCCCCACTCCTTGCACTCCCGGATTTTAGTAAGACGTTTGAAATTGAATGTGATGCAAGTGGTATAGGGATTGGAGGAGTACTTATGCAGGAAGGTAGGCCAATCACTTATTTTAGTGAAAAGTTAAGTGGTCCAACTCTCAATTACTCTGTTTATGATAAAGAATTGTATGCCCTCATAAGAGTTTTGGAAACTTGGCAACACTACTTGTGGCCTAAGGAATTTGTGATACACTCAGACCATGAATCTTTGAAACATCTTAAGGGTCAACTAAAACTGAATCGACGAAATGCAAAATAGAGTGAATTCATTGAATCTTTTCCCTACATTGTCAAGTACAAGAAAGGGAAGGATAATGTTGTAGCTGATGCCTTGTCTAGACGTCATACTTTACTTTCTCAACTTGATGCTAAAGTTCTTGGGTTAGAAAGTATCAAAGAATTGTATGTTCATGACTCATATTTTTCTGAACCATTTTCCAAATGTGGTAATGGAAAGGGCTGGGACAAGTTTCATTTGCATGATGGTTTTTTATTTCGCGCTAATAAGCTATGCATTCCAGATTGCTCTGTTCGCCTATTGCTTTTACAGGAAGCTCATTTTGGCGGACTTATGGGCCATTTTGATGCCAAGAAAACTGAGAGTGTGTTGGCTGACCATTTCTTTTGGCCAAAGTTAAGGCACGATGTTGAAAGATATATATTGCGATGTGAGACATGCCATAAAGCTAAGTCCCGTTTGAACCCTCATGGCTTGTACATTCCTTTACCTATTCCTAATGTTCCATGGGAGGATATTTCAATGGATTTTGTTCTTGGTTTACCTCGGACAAAGAGGGGGAGGGATTCAATTTTTGTTGTGGTTGATAGGTTTAGCAAGATGGCTCACTTTATTCCATGTCATAAGAGCGATGATGCTTCACATATTGCTGAAATGTTTTCAGGGACATTGTGTGCTTACATGGTGTGCCACACACCATTGTATCAGACCAAGACACTAAGTTTTTGAGCTATTTTTGGAAAACCTTGTGGGGAAAGCTTGGGACCAAGCTGTTGTTCTCTACAACATGCCACCCTCAAACGGATGGACAAACTGAAGTCGTGAACCGAACTTTGTCCATGTTGCTTCGAGCTGTTCTGAAGAAAAATTTGAAGATGTGGGAAGAGTGTCTACCTCATGTGGAATTCGCATACAACAAGGTAGTACATTCGACCACTAAAGTTTGTCCATTTGAACTTTCATATGGTTTCAAACCCACTGCTCCCATAGATCTTTTTCCTTTACCTTTGCAGAAGCGCGTCAATTTGGATGCAAGCGAACGTGCTGCACATGTCAAGAAGATTCACCAAAAGGTGAGAGAATATTGCGAAGATGACCCAGCTATATGAGAGGCATGCAAACAAGGGAAGAAAGAAGATGTTTTTTGAACCAGGTGACTTGGTATGGGTCCATCTCAGAAAAGATCGTTTCCCTGACCAGCGTAAGAACAAGCTACAGCCACGAGCAGATGGCCCTTTCAAAGTGGTTCAAAAGATCAATGACAATGCCTACAAGATTGATCTCCCCAGTAAGTATGGTGTTAGTGAGACCTTCAAGGACGACTCCTTTTCAAGAGGAAGAGGATGATATGGACATCCCAACCTTCAATAACCACACTGAAGATGATCATCTCCGCGACCAAGATATTCTCAAGGACGAAAAATATCAAGGACCAATCACGAGAAGACGTGCTAAGCAAATACATGATTAGGTGAATGCTAATCTAAGCTACATTTCAGATTCTTATGACTTGGTCGTGCCTCCCACCTCACTACACCAGGAAAGGGCTATAGTAACACGTCTATGTGCTACAACATATCAATAAAAGTGTTACTAGTCTTTGCAGTAACACAATTTTTAAGTGTTCTTATAGCCCATGTTACTAGCTAGGTTTGAAGTAACACTTGATAAGTGCTACTACATGTCTGAAAATATGTTACTACCTTGCAACACATATCTTATCTATAAGAACACATATTATGTGCTACAACAAACTAACCTGGTAACACAAATATGTGCTACAACAAGCTACTCCAGTAACACATTTTTGGAGCAATAGTAACACCACTGTAATATGAGTAGCAACACACTTTCTTACACCAAAACATTTTTTGGAAACTTATTTTAATATATATATATATAAATATATATACACTAAGATCTAGAGAGAGGAAAAGGTAATGATTTTTTCAAAATGACAATTAATCAATTGCAGAATTATTTTCTTTCACAAGAATCACATATTGCACAAAATTATTGAAACGACCCACGTTATTAATTAACCCTAAATGACGAATTAGGACGTTAAGTAGGATTAATTAGGTAGCTAATGATCTAAAATACAGGGGAATTTAAACTTTTTTGTGTATCAATGTAGGACGAAACCAACGAACGATAAACAAATGCGTTACTACCGTAACTCCATTGACGAGGGCGAATACCAGTTTGTATAGGCTAAAGTGAGTAATAAAATTCAATTGCACAAAAAGTAAAAGCTTTCAACTCAACTAAGATATATATAACAATCTGTAATACAACAGTAATTAATTACAATTCGTATATGATAAAATCAATTGCATCCATTGTGCGACAAATTAAAACTTATAACAAGTCAACTAAAAATATTGCAACTTGTACTACATGACCATGACAATACAAATTACAATAATTATACAGATTCCTTCCCCATCACCAGCAAAGCCGACAGCGATGGGAGCCAGTCAAGGCGACGAGGATCAGTGACCGACTAGGAGCGGAAGGGGCGACCAGGAGCGGAAGGGGTCGACCGGGAGCGGCATCGGCAACCGCAGCGGCAAGGAGGACGAACCGCAAGCCAGAGACTGTCAATCCTAGAAGGTCACCACCAAGCAACACCCAAGCACCCAAAGCTCTAGCCGGCCGTGACCACCCTAGGGCAGCACACCTCCGTGCCTAGAACATCAAGAATAAAATCATGAGAAATAAAATGAAATAACAACCAAATCAGTGAGAGATCGGGGCAGATCCGGGGAAGAAGGTACCAGATCCGGGCCCTAGGCCCCGGATCTAGCAGCCGCAATCGTGCGAAGCCGAGCGGCGAGGAGAGGGCGACCCAGGCGGCGCGGCACGGCGCCGATGAGACCGTCGAAGTGAGGAGGGGGAAAGGCGCATCGGTAAGGCGGCGCAAGGGGGCGAGAGAAAGCCGGCGGTAGGGGCGTGGAGGCGGAGCCGGGGAGTAGAACGGAGGCGGCGCAAAGAGAGTGAGAGAGAGCCGAGAGAAGAGAGGCGGGGAGACAGGAGCCGAAGCGTCGGCAGAGCGGCGAAAAGATAAAGGCCGGGGCAGAGGGGAGTTGAGGCGTCGGTGGAGCGGCGAGAAATAAAGGCCGGGCGGAAGAGGAAGGGTCAGCCGGCGATTCCAGAAGAGAAAAGAGCAGGGGCAGAGGAAGAGGTAGGAAAATTAGGAAAGAAAAGAAGAAAAATGAGAAAAATAAGAGAATAGGAAAAACAAAAATAACAATATGTAAGTTAATTTATTAAATTAGAGGTACTTGCACATCAGCAGGCATTAGCGAAACTTTGTTATAAAAGAATTGTCGAGTGGAAATAAGCCTGGTAAATAAATATTCGTCGCAACAGCGTAAGAGACCTCTTTTAGGAACGAACTAAGAATTAATACGACCTTCAATGTCAGAGCAATACCTTAGACTGTTATGCATACAGGTGACGTTGAGCCGATTATAAGCGAATCGAGAAACTAGAAAGGCCGCGAGCACATTTAGTAGAATACACGTAATTAATTAGAAATCCAGAATATTTCTCAAGTTCTTATAATAAATGTAATACTGTTAATGGATTAAAACTAGTACGCAGGTGTATTAAAAAGTTGTGTATTGTAGTTTAGACCACCTAGAGCATATTTACATCCTCAGGCAATGCTATTAGTAGCATTTAAATTATATAAATCCACTTATGATTACTTCGGAATATTAGAACAAACTAACTGCAGTCCGACGATTTAAAAGATGCAAGTCGATTAAACTTATACGTGTACGGATTCAATTAAAGTACTTTATTCCAAGACCATTTTGTTGCAGGTTTGAATACATAGATAAATTGGTTAAGTTCATCTAAACAATAGAAACCCACTAATCAGTATTTGCAATGATCAGAATAATCGGATTGCCATCTGTAGAATAAAAACGTAGCGTGTACCAATTTAATTGATGCATCGCTAATTAAATCGTTAGGGATCATAACTAAATACCTAATTAACCCAGATAGTGTTAAATCATATAACTGTCTTAATAAATATTCTTGGTTATGAAAGATAAGTCAAATGATGCCCATAGGCTAGACTTTGTACGCGTGCAAAGTACATTATCATAATATTATTTAGATCTCCATTGCGTATTTAAATGCTTAGTAAATGGATATTAGTCAATTATAAATTGTAGAGATCCACTAATAAGTATTTGGAATTATTAGAATAAATTCTTAGCCATTAGAAGATTTAAAACTGTTTGCGACGATTATAATAGCACGCGATGAATTTATAATAGTATGTGTCGATTTAAGATTACGCATAGCAATTTAAATTATACGAGGCGATTAAATAATAGTTAAGCTGTAAGAATATGTAAATGACTAAAGCAAAAATTAAATAGGCATAATTGCAGTGTTGAGATTGACTAGGATTAATGTTCACAGATAATGGTGTGTGTGTGTGTATTCGTATTACAACGGTAGAGGGTAGAAAACCAACAAAAGACTGAGTTTAACCTTTAAAGTAAACAACCCAGCTCCATGCTAAGAAAATAACGTCAAATGATGAGTATGGAATACGAGATAACTGAGGCTACCGATAGAGCAGTTGGCCATTTCAGTTATGTAAGAAGGTGGGCAGAGGTTGCTAGGGTAGGTGATAAGTGGGAAGGTGTGGGACCTCTGCATAAGAATAGAATATAAGGAATTACAAACTTCATCCGTGTGAACAGATTGTACCACACCGTATCAACCAACATTCCGTTTTTTCACGGACACTCCACATGGGTAAGTATTAACTAGGGAGTGGAACCCAAAAGACTGGTTTGTGATCAGCAATAAAGTGGGCGATCCACAGTTGCGCGGAACCCAGAACTGGTAAGTAGGCCAGAAGTGGGGGAGGCGGATCGCAAGAACCCAAGACTGGTTTGTGATCAGCAACGGGCTATGCGATAGGTGATATATTACGCAGTGGGGTGTTGGGAGATGGTCAGAAACCGCCCCAGCCAACAATTATTATTGCTTTCGGTGGGTCTATGTGAGGGTGGTACACCGCTCCAGGCTGCCGCTTGTGAGTAACTGGGTGGAGATATAATTACTGAGATAGATGTATTAGCACTGTACTCTGGTCTAGGCGCCGCTTTAATTGACGCGATTGGTTTATTTATGATGGTCATGAATATTTATTAGTAACGTCTCACGAGTTTATACTACCTACAAGGTTAAGTAGGTATTTAATTAGGATAGCAAATAATTTGAACGGCAATATACCAATTCAATCGATACTCGCCAAATTTTAATCTACTAACAGCCCTTCCCCTGTAATCATACTACATCTTATGTCTATGATGTCGAAGAAGATCATGGTTTAAGTAATTAAACGAATCCTGCTAAATGTGTTCGCGTTTTCTAATTTCTAATTTTCCTTATAATTAGCACATCACTTATCTATATGGCAGTCTAAGATTTTACCCTGACACCGAGAGTCGTATTAATTCTTAATTCGTTTCTAACAGATGTCTATAACGTTGGGGTAGCTAATATTCAGTTGCAGAGTTCCTAAACACTTGCAGTTAATTTATTTATTTTTGGCAATTCGCTAAAGCAAGATTATTACAATACATGCTCATGAGTGTTCTTAATTTAGCAACTCTACTTTTTCACAATTCTACTTGATCTTCCTATTTTGGGAAAATTGAATATATAGGACCAAGTTGAGACTGCTTTGGTAAAATAGGACCAAGTTATTTGTACTTGTAAATATAGGACTGAGTTGGGCTACCTCTTGCAAATATGGTATTTTCCCATTTTAATTTCATTTTCATTTTCCAGCCCTTTTTTCTCTACGCGAAATGACTCTTTTGCCCCTTCCTCCATCGCATGGCCCGCTGCAGGCCGCTCCCTTGCCTGCCCCGCGCCGCGCCGCCGCTCCCTCGCCTACGCCGCGCCGCCGCTCCCTTGCCCCGCCCCGCCCCGCTCCGCCGCTCCCTCGCCCTGCTCCGCGCCGCCGCTCCCTCGCCCCGCCCCGCCCCGCGCCGAGTCGCCGCTCCCTCGCCTGCGCCCGGCCCGCGCCGCCGCTCCCTCGCCTGCGCCGCGCCGCACCGCCCCGCGCCGCTGCTCCCTCGCCTGCGCCCGGCCCGCGCCGCCGCTCCCTCGCCTGCGCCGTGCCGCACCGCCCCGCGCCGCCGCTCCCTCGCCCTGCCCCGCGCCGCCGCTCCCTCGCCCCGCCCCGCGCCGCGCTGCCGCTCCCTCGCCTGGAGCTGTGAGTGGCAGCGCGGGGCGGGGCGGGGCGGGGCGGGGCGAGGGAGCGGTGGCGCGGGGCGGGGCGCAGGCGAGGGAGCGGCGGTGCTGGGCGGGGCGAGGGAGCGGCGGCGCGGCGCGGGGCAGGCGAGGGAGCAGCCTGCAGCGGGCCAGGCGAGGGAGGAAGGGGCAAAAGAGTCATTTTGCGTAGAGAAAAAGGGCTGGAAAATGAAAATGAAATTAAAATGGGAAAAATACCATATTTGCAAGAGGTAGCCCAACTCAGTCCTATATTTACAAGCACAAATAACTTGGTCCTATTTTACCAAAGCAGTCTCAACTTGGTCCTATATATTCAATTTCCCTCCTATTTTCCCCTTCCGCCCCTGCTCTTCTCTTTCTGGAACCGCCGGCTAACCCTTCCTCTTCCGCCTGGCCTTTATTTCTCGCCGCTCCACCGACGCCTCAACTCCCCTCGGTCCTGTCTCCCCGCCTCCCTTCTCTTATTTCCTCGCCCGCTCCACCGACGCCTCCATTCCTCCTCCCCGCCTCTCTTCTCTCGGCTCCCTCTCTCTGCGCCGCCTCCGTTCTACTCTCTGGCTCCGCCTCCACGCCCCTACCGCCGGCTCTCTCCGAAGCACCTTCCCCCTCCTCACTTCGTCGGCCCCATCGGCGCCGCGCCGCGCCGCCTGGACCGCCTCTCCTCGCCGTTCGGCTTCGCATGGTTGCGGCTGCCAGATCCGGGGCCTAGGGCCCGGATCTGATGCCTTCTCCCCTAGATCGGCCCCGATCTCTAATTGATGTGGTTTTATTTCATTTTATTTCTCATGATTTTATTTTTGAGGTTCTAGGCACGGAGGTGTGCTACCCTGGGGTGGTCACGGCCGGCTAGCGCCGCTGCACGCCGGGGGAGTGCGACGTGGCCGCTGGCTGTGGCTGCGCCAGTGGTAGTACGCCGCTGCCCTCTATGGTAAGCTCACTCCTATTCCTCCTCTCTACTCCACTTCTCTAACCCCGGTTGGCCTACTTTATGGGGTCTCCAAGGTGCTTCCCAGTGCTTGATGGTTTGATGTTCTTGTTGTGTATGCTTGATGTTGAGAAATGTACACTACGGTTGTGGTTTACCTTCACCGGTGTCGGGTGATGTTTGATGGGAAGGACTGGGGGTGGCTGGTGGGTGTGGATGTCTTGTGCTCGAATGTTGCTGGACGGTGACCTCCTAGGGGATGGGCTCACGGCTTGCGGTTCGGCCCTCCCGCCGCTGCGGTTGCGGACGCTGCTCCCGATTGGCCCCTTCCTCTCCTGGTCGACTCTTGGTCTTCGCCGCTTGACTCCTCCTGTCGCTTTCGGCCGTGCTAGTGGTGTAATTGACGCTCTCTATTGTAATTACTTCATTTTTGAGATAGTTATTTGGTTAAGACACAAAATTGTATATTTGTTGTAATTCATAGTGTTGCTATTATGTAATGCAAATTGTATTATTTTTATTAGACTTGATATAAGTTCTAATTGTCGATCAAGGGATGGTATTAATTTTATCCTACCCAGATTGTAATTTAATGACTGATGTACTACGAACTGTTATATATATTTGAATTGAGTGAAAAGCTTTTACTTTGTCGCGCAATTAAATTTTATTTCTCCTTTTAGTTTGCACCGTTGGATATACGCCTCGTCGATGCAATTGTGAAAGCAACGAATTAGTTTATCGTTCATTGATTTCAATTTATACGACTACATAGAAAATTTTAAATTCCCTCGTATTTTTAGATTCTTAATTACATAATTAATCACGCTTAACATTGTAATTTGTTGCTTGAGGTTAATTAACACTTTGGTCTAGTTTTATTGAACTCATTTGGACTGTACATTCGTGGCCTGGGTACATGTTATCTGAGAGAGGAAAATTTCTGTTATCCAATGAATGCTTGTTCTTAAGGGATGTTCCAGGTTAACTACTTATGGGAAAATATAAATGCGGTTAGAAAAGCTTGTCTGAATGTTGCGTACACACTTATATAATGTCTAATTATTTTGGACTATATGAATTTACAAATCTGGATTATTTTGTATGATGAACATGTTAGCACTTTTCGTCACAATTAAATTTTCAACTTTGCAAATAAATCTACCTTGTGGTTCTACAACCTGGAATTAGATTTTCTAACATGAAAAATAGCAGCGAGTTTCTATATATATTTATCTCCGCTTTACTAAAATTCTGGCATGTTTCCAAACCAAAAGCTAGGCTGCAGTTTTTTTATTTTAAAGGACAAAATTAGTGTAAATTTAAGAATTTCTACCTTTGCCCCCTCCAATTTCTATTAAATAAGATCAATATCTTCAATCTAGCAGTGGTGTTGTTTGTACAATCTATCAATGTTAGCTAAGGTTATCTCCAGAGTAGCAAGTAACACATGTCCGTAACACATATATTATATGTTACCAGATGGTTTTGTAACACATGTTTAGGTTGCTGCACTATATGTTTGTAACATGTTTGTTGATCATATTGTGTATGTGTTACAGAATCTCCTAGGACACAAAGTATGTGTTGCTGAGTTTTTTCCCTGTAACACAAATTGTATTGTGTTACAGTCAAGTGTTACTATACCCATGTTCTATTGTAGTGCCTCTTCTTCTTTGATTGAACTCAGGTGCATTGGAGAGGAACATGGAGGTCCAGAAAACCAACAGGTTTTGCAATCATTATCTGCATAAATTATAATGTTTCCAACCAGCATACACCAGACCAATGGATGGGTTGTCTAGTCTATTTTCCTATGTTTCAAACCGTGCATCATTTGGAGTTGTGTAAAGAAAGTTATGGTCATTTTAGTAACAACTGGACATGCTGATAAATGCTGTGCGAAAACCGAAGAATCTTTGAAGGCTTGCGTAACAACCTGTCACGTTTTACTGTGCATATCCTATATGGATGGAAAGATAATCAAGTCTATTTTCACCTCCAACAAACGGTTCATCTTTTGGACTTTCGAGGAGAGAGTTATTGCTGTTTTACTAAAGACTGCGCAGAAGTTGAGCAGACGCGCGAGAATTTGAGAAGACTCCTTGAATGCTTCAACCAGTTGGCCTTCCACCTTTCAACGTGGTGACTTATGTTCATAACCAGCTAGGAGGGTTGTTCCTAGTATATATACCGATATATGAAATTGCAGCAAGACTGCTGAGTGCCTTGCTCCTTTGCTCTTGTGAGTTCTCTTGGATTTGCAAGAAGATTCCTCTGGGATCCCCTAATTCGTGCTCTACACTTCTGGGCGTTTTGTGTGGGTTAGTTTCCGGATTGTGGTTCTGCGATTGTTCGGATAGTAGGTCGAAGTCCAGAAGGCTTCGGATCATCTCTCCCCAACGCTTGGTTGCATCCAACCTTGGCAAGTTAAATCTAGTTACCCTTTTCAGCTACTCACAACTAGTTATCCCCGCTATCTACAGCAAGATTCGCTTGTTCTTCAACCTACGCCGTGAAGATCGGGCCACCCCTAGCGTGTACGCATCACATGCTCAGACCTTTTAGCATATGGCATGCTTGTAGCATATTTCTTTTCATAATAACATCTTTGTAGAAATTTTTTTGTATTAAATGGTGGCATGCTTAAAGAATACTTCTTTTCATTTGTGCACTTTTTGTGCCTTTTTATTTCTGTTTAACCATGGTATGCTTGAAGCATACTTCTTTTCATTTATGCATTTTTTGATAAAAACATGCCAATTGAGTATTCATAAAAAGATTGCAATATGAAACAGACTAGTCTTATAGCCAAGATTTAAAATAAGACTCACAATCTAGCTAATCCTTTTAGATGAACATCGCAAAATAGTATCTATAATTAATCTAGTCAAAATATTCCACCATGTCATGTGATAATTCAAATGTAGAAAAGCTATTAAAACTAGTTATGATCAAAGCTACACAACATATGAATAAATATGATAAAGACAACTCTACTACTTATTATATCCCAAAGACTTGGTCTTGATATATTATTTAACAAGTATAATAAACAATGCTTCTGAAACATTTAAACACCAAGCTTCCCCCTCATAATAATCCCATATGATGCAACACACCCAACTCACTCCACAAACAAGCAAAATGAGAATAATCAAGTGGTTTGGTGAAAATATCAGCAACTTGAGAATCGAAATCAATGAAATGCAAGACAACATCTCCCTTTTTCCATATGGTCTTTAAGAAAGTGATAGCGAATATCACTGTGTTTAGTTCTCAAATGTTGTACAAGATTTTTAGCAATACTAATAGTACTTGTGTTATCATAGAAAAGTGAGGCACTATCCAAATTTAGGCCAAAATCCTTAAAAGTAGCTATCATCCAAAGCAATTAAGAGCAACAAGAACTAGCAGCTACATATTTAGCATCAGCAGTGGAAAGTGCAACAGACACCTGTTTCCTAGAAGCCTATGAAATAAGAGATGTGCTTAAAAAGTGACATGTGCCCGGAGTACTTTTCCTATCAATTTGACAACCCCCAAAATTAGCATCTGAATAAGTTCTAAGTGTAAGACATGAGGAAGAGGAGTACCATAAGCCAAATTCCAAAGTTGATTGAAGATACATGAAAATTTATTTTACCGCTTGACGATGTGAAGCACGTGGAGAAGCTTGAAAATAAGCACACAAACACACAACAAAGTGTATGCCTGGCCTTGAAGTGGTGAGATACAAAAGAGAGCCAATTATGCTTCTATATTCCCTTTGATCAATAGACTTTCCATCTTCGTCAGGATCCAACATAGTAGTAAAATGTGGAAATTGATTTGATTGCCCCATGTCAAAGTGATGAAATAGATCTTTGGTGTACTTAGTTTGATGAACAAAAGTGCCCAACTTTGATTGCTTGATCTGAAATCCTAGGAAGAATGTGAGCTCTCCCATCATGATCATCTCGATTTCCTTGCTCATAGTACTAAAAACTTGCAAACAAGAGCATGAGAATAACCACCAAAGATGATATCATCCACATACTCTAAATGAGTAAAAGATCATTACCATGCTTGAGAGTAAACAAAGTCTTATCTACTTTGCCCATTTAAAAGTCATTTTTAATCAAATATGATTTAAGGCTATCATACCATGCATTGGGTGCTTGTTTTAGATCATATAAAGCTTTGGATAATTTGTAAACATGATCAGGAAATTTAGTATTCTCAAAGCCAAGTGGTTGTCTTACATAAACCTCCTCCTTGATATAGCCATTAAGAAACACTTTTCACATCCATTTGATATAGTCTAAAACCCTTTAAAATAGCAAATATTAACAAAATTCTAATAGCTTCTAATTGAGCAATAGGAGCAAAAGTTTCACTAAAATCAAGACCCTTTACCTAGGTAAATTCTTGAGCCACAAATCTAGCTTTATTTTGAACAATAACACCATCCTTGCTCTATTTATTTTTAAACACCCATTTAGTTACAATAACATTATGACCATAAGGAGGTGAGGCTAGGGTCTAGACTTTATTACGCTCAAAGTTTTCTAATTCCTCATGCATGACATTAATTCAAGACTCATCAGATAAACTGCGACTTACATTTTGGGGTTCAAAAGAGAAAACAAAAGTTGAATGAGCGTATGAGGCATTAGAGTTATACATGCTGTGAAAAACTCTCATTTAACTCATCAATCATTTGTTCTGGGGGATGACATCATTGAATGTGCAAAGGAGCTTGCAGAGTGGTCGTAGAAATGGTCATTGAAGTAGTCAGAGCAGCCGTCGTACTAGACATAGGTGCAGTCGTAGAAGCTGTAGTCGTAGAAGTGGTCATAGTGACTATTGTCGAAGGTGCAGTAGTAGTAGCTATAGTCGTAGGAGTCACAGAGGTTGTCATTGGTGTCGCAATGTAGCTCGAGGACTCCTTGTAGTCATCGTCGGAGTCATAGAAGATGTCATCGAGTGCGTCAGAGGCTTGTATACTTGCATTGCCGGGTCTAGTACCAATACTAGCCTTATCAAAAGTGACGTCACATGTCTCAACGATTTTGTTAGTTTCTAAGTTGAGTACCGGATAACCCCGAGTGTGAACTACATACTCAAGAAAGATGCCATATGAGAATCTAGATTCAAATTTATCAAGATTACCATATTTAAGGATAAAATATCGACATCCAAGCACCTTAAAGTGAGAAATATTAGGAGAACGGTC
Source organism: Dendrocalamus latiflorus (assembly GCA_017311315.1). Taxonomy (NCBI): domain Eukaryota; kingdom Viridiplantae; phylum Streptophyta; class Magnoliopsida; order Poales; family Poaceae; genus Dendrocalamus; species Dendrocalamus latiflorus. The sequence goes on along the minus strand of CM029651.1, from coordinate 11,331,104 downwards.
AAAATGAAGCTCATACGAAGTCTTATGCAATTTAGCTCTCAAGAAAACTCTATTCGAAATATAGAAAGCAGTCGAAACAGCTTCAATCCAATACTTCCTAGGCGTAGCATGTTCATTTAGCATCATTCTAGCCATCTCAACCAAGGTTCTATTCTTACGTTCGACCACACCGTTCTGTTGCGGCACTTGAGCTGACAAAAATTGATGGTCTAAATGCTTTTCAGCATAAAAGAAAGCAAATGAAGTGTTGTTGAATTCAGTTCCATTATCACTTCTAATTTCTCTAAGTGCTTCTGGAGGTTCATTAGCAAGTCTAAGAGCTAGCTCTCGAAAATGACCAAAAGCTTCATCTTTAGAGGCAATAAAATACACCCAAGAGTATCTAGAGTAATCGTCAACAATAACAAGAACATACCATTACCTCCAATAGACTAAACTCTAGAAGGACCTATGGTGTCCATGTGTAATAATTGTTCCATAGAATCAGTCATCACAAGGGGGAGTGGGGGATGTGACGATGCGACCATCTTACCATGTTGATCAGGTGAACAAACTAGATCCATTGACTTTTCAATCTTACGACTAGGAATTACTCTACTTAGATTCATATTACTAAGCCGAGCTAGATGATCAAAGCCAATACGACCTAATCTACAGTGCCAGAAGAACAAATCCTTAGAGTATGATGAAATAAGACACCTAAGATCAAAAGATGTTGAATATGAAAAATCACCCTTAAACAAATGACCAACTTGACTTATTTTGCAAACAAGATCACCAGATAAATCTAAGATACAACATGAATGACTTTTAAATTTCACCTTAAGATTATCATCTACCAACTATGAAACCAAAAACAGGTTATAGCTCAACTTACTAATAAGAGCGACGTCTTTCAAGATAAACTTGTCGTTGATGTGCATAGTGCCTTTTGTAAGAATGTGTCCTTGAGAATTGTCCCCAAAAGTGATAATCTCATCACCGGGGAATGAGTGAGAGAGAAGAACCATCGTGAGTCTCCGGTCATGTGGCGAGAGCAACCGAAATCAATGAGCCATATGTTCTCCTTCCTCTTGCGACGAGCCTACAAAGTACGAATAGTCATCGGTATCTTAGTACTGGGGTTGGACAGTAGAGATTTTGGTATCCAGTACTGAGATACTCAACAAACAGGAGCAAAAGCATGCATTGATAAAGATTTAAGTGAAGTATTAGCATTTGACATATTTCGACCAGTCTGTCGTTGAAAAACAGGTTCGACCACGGGGCGATCTGACCTTCTTAGTAGAGCTGGTCTGACAGCTAATCGGTCAAATCGTACGGGCAGCACTGGTTGAAAGTGATCTAACTAACCACGTGAAACTGGTCTGGCCATCGACTGGTCTAAACGAGCGTAAAACCCTAGAGAACATCTCCTGAGAAGCTTGTCTAACAGCGAGACACAACTGGTCAAAAATATTATTTGACCACTCTGGTCCGACCATGAGAACTAACTGGTTGATTGCCTAGTCTAGCCGCATTGATTTGACCACAGGAAGTAGTTGGTCGAACATGCTTCTTTATCATGTCTTTCTTCTCTTTCTTTGCTTTTCTAAAACAGAATTGAACCATGTGGCTGGCTTTACCACAATAAGTGCATTAATACTTGACTTAATGAGTGGTTGTATCAACTGACTTAATAGCACTCAGTTTGGTAAGGTATTATTTTGCAAACCAACAGATCTAACAATGACTTGTTTCGGTTTCGATTCTACTTCAAATTTTCCTAGTTCGAGTATCTTGACCACTTTAGGAGGATTATTCTTAGCATACTCAATAAAATTAAATCCTAGACCATAATTTTTCACACTAGTTTTTAACTTGTTTAGGATCATATTCAAGTGTTTTTAATATACTCGTTTTCTTGAGACAGTGTGGAATACGATGAACACTTAACAGATTCATTTACAATCTCCTTGGGAGCACCAGACTGAACCAATTTCTACTTTTCAGTAAAATCATTAAGTTGTTTAGTCAAAACTTCTATTTCAATGTTAAGCTTAGGACAATTAGGGCAAGAAACAATCTCATGATAAAGTATTTGTTGAATTGACTCCCGAAATGAATTAAGCTTAGCTTGAAGCAAATCACAGTTAGAGCAAGCTTTGGATTGAGCAGCAGAACTAGACTTGAACTTTTCAATTTCATCATATGCAAGTTTTAACTTTTAATCACAAGGATTGTGTGCCAATTTTAATTCAAGTCTAGTAGTTATATAACCAAATTGAACCAGGGTTGATGCATTAATTTTTCTAGCAGACTCCAACTCTGAATGTAAAACTTGATAGGACTCACATGATTCATTATCAGGAAGAGAAGCTCTAAGACTATGAGTTTCAGATTTTAAGTTCTCAACAGCAGGATCATAATTTTTAATTTTCTTTTTATACTTCTTGAGCTCCTTTGTCAATCTAAGCACAACACGAGATAAATCGGTATAGGTAGGTTTTACCTCATCAGGATCGCTATAGGGGTCATCATTCTTGAATTCGTCACTTTTGCCATAAAGCACATTCCTGTAAAATCCACCTCCTTTGCATTCTTGCCATTATCCCCCCATCACTTGCTGCATCAATATTGCTCAAATCAATCTCCTCAAGTGCTTGGTTGGTCACTAAGTCCAAAGAATTAGTCTTGTTTATCCTGGTCAAAACATCAATCTCATGTGTTTTCATCTTGGAATAAAGATCATTCAAGATAAGTGTTTTCATGCTAATAGAATAATTGATGGTAGTGACTAAAACATTCTAAACAGACATATACAGAGAATTCAAAATTTGTTGAGCAAGAGCATCTATCGATTCTCCAGGTTTTATCTCAAACTTAGAATACTTCTTTTTGAATTGATTCTAATATGCACCTTTAACAGAATTTGATCTTTCATAATAGTCGGCTAGAGTAGTTCAAATTTTATTTGCAGATTTAAGATGAGCAATTATGAAAAACTCATTTATACTTAAACCTTGCAATAAAATATTTCTAACCTTAGCATTTGCTTCTACATCAGTAGTATTTCACTAGAAACGACAGAAGGCACTTCATATGAATTTTCAACTTTTGCCAAATAGCATTACCTTGCGCTTATAGAAACACCTCCATGCGTGTTTTCCAATAGAGGTAGTCTGAACTATCAAAAAATAGTGGCTTACCTGAGAACCAATCTTGATCTGGCGCTGTGGCAACCTTGCTTTGATACCACTTGTAGGATTGTATGCACAATCAGAGGGGGTGAATTATTTCCTCCACTTTTTGAAATCTTCACGTAGTCGATGAAGGATTCAACTGCTCGACCGATTACTAGCTGCTTAGCTCTTGATAACCTTCACACGTAGTTGTACACTTTTCCCCAACAACAATTACTAGAAATCTTCAATGTAGATTGATTCAAGATGTTCTTTATTGCTAGATTTCCGTAGTTTACAAAGTGCAATCACAAGCACCCCTAAAAACCCTAGCACCCAAAAAGCCTCTTTCAAAACTTGCGGTTAAAATCCTTAGCCTCTACCTGCTTTTATGTGCTAGAGCTCTAAACCATGTTTGACTTAAACGCGAACACAAAATCCTATCACTGCCTCAAATCAAGTGTCTCGAAACCTTCCAAATACGGGTTTTATTCAAACTCTCAATCTTCTTAATTATGGATTCCATCCATAACTCCTAACACAACACATGACGAAGCCTCTAGGATCATAACTCCCATATCTTCATCACACCTCCTCAACTTCCGTGTAGAAGCCTCCAAGACCGCACCACTCGTAGCTTCTCCGCGAATCACATCCTTTGACCTCCACGTGCTCCAGCATTAGCCCGACCACCTTGCATGATACACTCAACCGTCTAGACCTCGGATCTCCCCATCATAGTCCTAGTCCACCTCGTCATCGACCATGATCATCTCCACGCTCACCTACACATGCAAAGACCAAAGAAATATTTTCTCGGCACAAGTTCTTCCTAACTTGACTGTTATCAGTTCACATACTCAAACCACACCTTTAACCATCACTCAACACCAACCAGGTCATCCATGACCACAAATCTCATCGCTATCTAGAAATCAGCTTCAGATCAATCAATATGACTACTAACTCAATGAGTACTCAAAATGCCAAATACTTGGGAACTACCATCGCTCCACTCAAAATACTCAGGGATACCAAGCATCGCTACTGACCAGAACCAACGAGTATCGGTTACTGCGTACCGATTACTATGATTACGAGTACCGTTCCACTGAACACTATTCATCGTTCATCGCTAGTCAATCCTACCGTTGGCCTAACACGAGTATTCGAAGTACTCAAAGATAACAAGAGTTAAAGCACTCGTACCGACTATGAAGTCTATAAGTATAGACCGTGAAGCCTACAGCAACTAATCATAAAAACTTCAACTACTGATCGTGTGTTCTATGACAACCTATCAAAAAGCCAAAGATAACAACAATAGACCACAAAGTCTACGACTATGACAACAAGACTGCAAAGTCTATGACTATGACAGAAGTGCGCAAAATCTACGACCATCGATCACAAAGTCTTTGACTATTGCATACTAATAAGGTACTGTTGCTATGACCAGTTCACTGTTGCTTACGACCAGTTAAATGTTGCTTACGATTGATTCATTGTTCGAGGTTGAAATCTACGATTACCTACCGTGGTCAAAGCCGGACATGGTTAAAGTTAGCTGTGGTCGATGTCGGATGTGGTCGAAGTCGAACATGGTCAAAGTAGAACATGGTCAAAATCTAGAGTGATTGCCTTACTATGGTCAAGTCTGCTGATCGGACAAGGCCATTTGAACCACCCAGCACAGAGCTGTTTGGACCAGCAATACAAGGCTGTTCAGACTACTGACTACCAAATGTGGTCGAAGCCAGTCATGATAAAAAAGCCAACATGAAAACTCAAGTACAGAAGTGCATCGACCTGAACATTCACGAATGCAAATTCCAATATAACCAATTTTCAATTATTCATCATCAACGAATCCATGACCACACATGGTCTAACTAGAATTCATTATAGACAACCCAATAGTAAAAAGAAAAGGTTTTATGAAATAGCAGCTGAACTATATTAATTCTAACTATATAGATAAAAAACAATGCAAACGAAGGCGTCATTGCTCACTGCTGGTCTCCCACTCACATCGTGTACATTAAATGGAAGAAATTTGAGCATGAATAAGCTTGGCCAACCAATTACTCATAATCATAAGATAAACTGAAAGAAGAACCTGAGGAAAAGTTAGCATCCTCTTGGGCTTGGTGCTTGTTGTGATCTCCCTCCTCTTTCCTAACTTATTTTCCTTTATTCCCTTTAAAAGCTCTACTGTAAGAAGAACAAAGAGGCATATCAATAGTTGGGATGTGTTTCTTCTATGAATCAAGTAAAGGTAAGAAAAGAATACATAAGGACAGATTATGTAATGAGCACATAATTAAAGATAGATTATGGAGGTATGCTAACATACTACTACAAAAAAGGCTATAATGGACGTCTCATCATAGATGGTTCTCTAGAACCATCTGTGTTACAATTATCACAGACGGTTTTACAAGCATGACTGTCAATGTTACCAATGATGGCAAGAATCGTCTATGAATTATCACAGATGGTTTGCATTAAAAACTATCTGTGATGTTTGCAATTATCACAGATGGTTTTCAATAAGAACCATTCATGATAATTCATAGACAATTATTAATAAGAAACGTCTGTGATGTCTAAAATTATCACAGATAATTGTTAATTCGGAGGAGAGAGATGATGCATGGCTAAGCAAAAAAAGGTAGACTTGGTCTATCAAGTGATGTGCCATGTCACATCTAGTTAAAAGGAGAGAGATGATACATGGCTTAACAAAAAAAGGTGGAGTTGGTCTGCCATGTCATGATTCTTGTTGATCCATCAGAATTCACCATGACGTGGCAGATTAACTCCACCTTATTATTATTTTTGAGCCATCAGAATTTATAGACAGTTCTTGTTAAGAACCTTCTGACTATAATTAGCACAGACAGCTCTTATAAGCCCCATCAATCCTTTTTTTCCCTTCACTCTAAAGGTTATCAAGAAGATGAGGTGATGACTATAGCCTGTGAATGTGATTACAGGCTATGACGAATGGGAGGGTGCCAACCTGCATGCACCATGTTAGGACACCAAGCAAGCACAAGCGTTACTCTATTCTATTTAGGTCTGTGCCCAAGGGCGACGGCATGCTCCGCACTTTTGATGACACTCTGCTATATGGTCCCTGCAGCTTTGACGAGTACATGAAGTTCCAGTTCACGGAGCAAGGGGGCAAATGTGATGATCCATTGAAGGCATTCTATGGAGTAGAGAAAAAGATGACAAAATAGAAAGATAAAAAATATCAGTACAAAAATCACAGATGGTTCTTATTAAAAACTATCTATGAATTATCACATACAATTCTTATTAAAAACCGTCATGATAATTGTAGACATCATAGATGATTTTTAATCCAAACCGTCTATGATGACCGGCATATCATAGACGATTTCTACTACAAACCGTCTGTGATAGTCAACTATCGTAGATGGTTATGAGTTAATAATCGTTTGTGATAGTATGTATCACAGACGATTCAAAAATCGTTGATGATGACCTTATGTCATTACTGACCCATAAACTTAGACGGCTCATGAAACCGTCTGTGATGATCTTTTCTGTAGTACTAACATGGAACATTTCTAAACAATAAATCACAATGAAAATTTGTTGAGTGCAATAAATCGCAATGAAATAGCATGCATTTATCCTCTTTACCCTCATTGAATACATTGAATCATGCTCAAGAATCTTGTTGAGTTTCTCCATAAAAATTCCCTTACTTTTGACAAAAATTATACTGGATCAATTCCATTTCGTATTTTTTATGAATTTTATATAGCATAGTTATATGCTTACACTTATATCCAAACTATTTGTAGCTACTTAAAAGAAAGTGTTCTTGGTAATATAGTGCCAGGATAAGGCTAGCAACCCTTATTAAGACAAATTAGCTCCATTTCACTTGCCACAAAAAATATTCACAACATGTGAGAAAGTGGTCATAGTAAAGGTAAGAAAAGAATACATAAGGATAATGGATAGTAAAGTTAGTAAAGAATTACTAAGGATTACATATTACCATAGGCGTTCAGCAAAACTGCTCATGGTCATTGAAGTGACTCATAGCTAACAAACAAGAGCCAATAAGTGATCCTATTGTTTTCCATTGTTCTTTGCTACCTGTAAAGTAAATGGATCCTTAATCATGTAAATCATCAAGAGATTCTTTCTAGTATATTCAATAATCATGTAAATCACCAAGACATTCTTTCTAGTATATTCAACTACAATTATGTTAGCTATATACTCCACATCAACAAGGTTTAGGAATTAAAAGTCTAGAAGAAAAGATGAAATTGTTTGTGCATTTTTGCTTCCACAACAATGGAAATTGAATATCATTAATATAAAAATTCTGGAATATATCCATATAATAGCAAGATAAGAGGACATAATTAGAGGTGAAAAAAGTATAGGATAGATGTAAGCAATTTCAACTTTCAATTGTATAAAATGAACTTATCGATGTTTTAGTATCGATCTTACATATGATTTATTTGGGTTCAGGGGAAACCTTGAAGACCTAACTACGATCACATAGAGAAAAAACACAGGGATTTTTATACAGGTTTGGGCCTTTTTCTGGAGAATAACAATCCTACTCCTGTGTGGCCATTGTTCAATGAACTGATTACAATAGAGAAAGTAATGCGAAAAGTCTTGCTCTATTTCTATTCTCCCTTGGGTCTATCCCTACCATGCTCCTTTTCCTCCCTAACATCCACCTTTATATAGCTTGCAAGGCAATGGCCATTTCTCCTTGCCAAGAGACACCTTAACATTTCGAATGATAACTGTTCGATGGGAGTTATTATAGACGTGGTATCTCATTCATTGTGTGGCAATTTCTGCTAAGGAGAAGTTACGCTCACATATTCCAAAGAATAAATACACATGCTAACCGCCTCATCAGATAGGCCCATGATGCAATGGGTCATCGTAGATAGGTCAATTGATGTTTGGCTTAGTCGTAGGAGGATCTACGACCACAAGGTGGTCGCATGATAACTTACAATTATGTCATGGTCGTAGGAGAACTTACGACTATGAGGTGGTTATAAGAAAGGCTTACGACCAAGGAGTGGTTGTCATAGAAGAGCTTATGACTAAGGAGTTGTCGTAGAAGAGCTTACGACTAAGGGGTTATCGTAAAAGAGTTTACGACTACCATGTGAAATCTCTCCCTTATAGATAAAAGGTATATATAAGGGGTATACTCGAGGAGTATAATGATGTAACAATATCATCTACAGGTAAATAATAATTTGGGGATTGTTATATCCTAATCATCTAACCTACTTGAGAAAGAGTGGTCATGGACAAACAAAGATTGAAAGCACAGTCTTCTTGATCTAATTTGACCAGAAGTGAATAGGTCAAAAAGGTAATTTCCCTTGAGTTGTAAAGACACGTCGGTTTCGAATAGAGGGTTTTTAGAATCATCACCAACTCTCGTTGATCTGTCCGTTTGGCGTAATCCCCAAAGCGGTAGTAACCGTTGGGTTCCCGAGCTTGGAAAGTATCGTACGATTATAAAAACTTACCACGGGGTAATCTTTTGGGCTTCTTACTTTCCCCTCCTGCTCCAATCCTCCTCACATTTTTCACCGCAGACCAAGCCTTCTTCTTCCCCCAATTTCTTCCAAAACCAAGCCAATCGCTTAAGAAAAATGATGAAGTCTTCTCTCAATTGGCTGGTGCCAGAGATGGATGTTGCGAAGATGAAAGCCTTGGTCAAAGTTGAGAACATCCCTTCAAGGAAATATGTGAAGTGGATTGAAGCAGCCAGACAACATTGGCCATCGAGGGAGTTGGGCAAATCCCAGTTTTCCAAGTCTATTGTGAGTGCGGACTTCGACTTCTTGCTCATCTCTTTCTCGTAGTCATACTCGAGTACTTTGTGGTGGAATTGGTGAACCTAGTTCCTAATTCGATCACCATGTTAAGTGTATTTGTGTACTTGTGCGAAGCTTATCTGGAAATTTCTTCAAATCTGGAGCTCTTTTGGTATTACTACGAAATGAGCAAACAAGTCGGGATTGTTGGGATCTATGGTCTAAAGCTCTATGACAGCAAAACAGAAGAATATAACTAGATGTTTACTCAGTCCTCATGGTCGAACTGGAAGAAAAAGTGGTTTTACTAGGAGATAACCAATGAAGACAATCTTTCCTTTGTGGGGAAGGCTGCTGAGAGAAATTCTTCTTGGAATTTGGTCCCCAAAGACCTTACTCAGATAGTCCCTACATCCAAGCCATCATGGAGCTAAGGCAAAAGGGGCTCACTGGTTAGCATGTGGGTAAGGATTTCATCACTCGTCGCATTAGCCCTTTGAAGAAACAAGCATATCCCATGTAGATGTACTCAGGGGCCAAGGATACGACCAGAGACTACGAGGATGGTAAGTAATAGATAAACTCATTCTCTTAGTTAGATTATGAATTTTGAGTTCTATTTATTGACCAATTTATATGTCCATGCAGATCTTGCTTTGGAAGAGGTTGACTCCCGAGTCAAAGCTATCTGTGAGAAGGCTCCAACACTAGATGTGGAGCCTTCCCACATCTTAGTGGATTTTTCCACCATGGAAAGAGAAGAATGCCTAAAGGTAACCGAAGTTCGATCTTATCTTTAGGATTTCATAGTTGTAAGCTACGAGTACTTAGCATTCTTCTCTGTTGTAGAAAGTGGGCATGGAAAACCATCAAAATGACCAAGAGGTCAAATTGATGGTAATCGAAAAAGATACAGGAGATTAAAGCTGGCGTCGACTGATAAAAGTTGTCAACAAGCAAGGTGAGAGTTCAAGTGTTGCTCCTCCCTCTCTTCCTCTGTCTGCCCCCATCGAGTAGTTCTTTGTAGACGTGGCTACTATAGAAGAAATAGGGGCAGTTGTGCTGGCACAACTGGCCCCCAAGATCAAGGTACCTTTCTATTACAATGACAACTTTCTCAGTTGGAGCTTCTCAAGGCTTTATTAAGAAACTCAAAAAGGAGAACTGACAGAGTTTTGTATCTTTTATGAAGGAGACTGCCGCAGCAGCATAACCTATGATTGAGAAGGAGACTACTCTTCAGGTGGTCAAAATCAGTCTTGACCATCTGGAGGGGCAAGAGGTACAAGGAGTTGAAGTACCTGCTTAGGGTCTACAACTAGACGTGGTCAAAGATGACCCTGCTCTTCAACAACCAGACGTGGTCATGAGAAAGAAGCCGAAGAAACCTTCTTCAGGGAAGGTTCCTTCTAAATCGAGATCAAAGCTAAGAAAGCAAGGTATGTAAATAAGAGCATAAGAATAACATTTTACCTTTTTGTTGTCTTAAATGCAAATTTACCACTCTTCTCGTGACTTTAGCAAGACTCCCGCATCGACCAAGGATGCTTCTATCGAGAAGCCCCTTGCCATTCTTCCCACAACCGAAGAAACGGGGAAGATGGTTGGAGAATCGGCCACCATCTCGGATATGGAAGCTACCACTAAAGCAATTCAAGAAGTGGGAAATTATTTTGGCTGCCACACTGAGGAGGAGTCCACCGAGGAGGCTACTCCTTGTCTCCAAGGAGGTACAATAGAAGAAAAAGAACCTGATTTCTTCTCTGAGTTTTTCAATCCTACTTTTGTAGTGGGGTCTTCCTCGTGTCGATCTCATGACCAAGTTCCTCACCCCAAAGATATTCTCAACAGGGGTAATGTCTTCTATGACGAGTGCCTCGAGAAGGTGTGGTGGAACGAAGTCAAAGATCTCGATTGACTAGAGGATTCCCAATGAGTACTCGCCAAGTTTGCTCCTATGAGCATGAACATAAGCATCTAATGCATAGTCATCTACAATTGGCTTTTCTCGATTCTCATTGTCTCTCTTTATCCAGAGAGTTTTGGAAGACAAGGTTACTGTGGCTGAATACCACAGACAACTCATGCTCGTAAGGTAGGAAAATGCTGAACTACACGAACAGGCGAAGAAATGGTAAGCCATTGGCATACATAGTCTTTCTTTGTTTCAACCACTAGTCTAGCTCTTCATATCTATCTTTAACCTTTATAGGTCTAAGAGCGATGAAAAGTCCTTATCTGAGTACTCGACAACGAGAAGGTCGAGACGTAGAAATAAAGGAAGGAAAATATTGACCTTACGGTCGAGCTTTTGAAGGCAAATTCTACAACTGGCAAGTTACAAGATAAAATAAACACTAAGTTAACTTACGACTACTTATTTGGATGTCTTTCTAGTCTTTCTCTAACTCTTTTCTTTTCATAGATAAATAGATCGAAATGAGTAAGTTGCGTACTAAGGTCGATGAAAAGACCAAAGTGATCGACGATCTTGCTCGTATTGAAAAATCAAAAGAGCGAAAACCTAGAGGATCAAGTCACTGGAAGACCAGTATAAAGATGAAGTCGAGAGACTCAAGTCTTGACTAGCAAGTAAGGAAATCTTTATCTTCGACCAGTTCTTACTAACTAGTCTTTTTATGAAGTCTTTTTCTGACTAAGTTTCACTCTGCTTTGCAGAGGCTATAGTCAAAATAAAGTGACTCGTAGAGGCTTTAACTCGTAGTCGGGAGGAGACACAGTCGATGAAGAGCATTCTTCAAGAGAACGTCTCTTTTCTAAACGATCCACTCTGAGGGCTTGGTGTAGAGAAGATCAATCCTTCCGAGGACACCATGATCACTCAGACGAGTACAGTCGAACGACAAATCAGAGCTTTAGAGAAGCTCTTAACCACTCTAATGACCAACCAAGCTGACTTGATGTGGGAGGTCGTTAAGAGTGCTGTTAGTTATGCCTTGGCAAAACTCAAGGCATGCGACCAAGGCCTCAACCTCCGATCGATCGATTACGACTTCGATTGCTCTGAAGCAGAGGTAGCCTGTTTGATCAAAGAACTAGAGCTAGCTAGTCAGAAGATCATGGAGGAGATGAAAATCAGCTCTCCTTCATCAGAGTAATTTGTAATATGGAACTGTTCAAAAACAAACTTGTCGAAGTTTTAATATTGATTTGTTTGGGTTTAGGAAAACTTTTGAGGACCTAGCTATCAACACACAAAGGCAAGACACAGGGACATTTATATAGGTTCAGGCCTTCTACAGCAAGAATAATAGCACTACTTCCTGTTAACTATTGCTCAAAGAACTAAGTACAATGGAGGAAAGTAATGTGAAATTACAATCGAGAAAGTAATGCGAAAAAGCCTGCTCTATTGCTACTCTCCCTTGGGTCTATCCCGGATCCTCCCCTCTTGTTCCTAATGTCCACTTTATATAGCTTGCATGGTGGCGGCAGTTTCGTTTCGCCAATAAATGCCTTAACATTTCGAGTGATAATCGTCCAATGGGAGTTACTATAGACTTGATATTTCACTCATCGTGCGGTGGTTTCTGCCAGGGTGAAGTTAAGTGTACTTATTCTAGAGAATAAATACTTTGGCTAACCACCTTACTAGATAGGCCCTATGAAGCAATGGGTTATTGTAGACAAGTCAATAGAAGCTTGGCTTAGTCGTAGGGGTATCTATGACCAAGAGGTGGTCGCAGGATAATTTACGACTATGCCAAGGTCATAGAAGAGCTTATGAGCACAAGGTTGTCGTAGAAGAACTTACGATTAGTGATTAGTCATAGAAGAACTTATAACTAGTGGGTTGTCGTAGAAGAACTTACACTAGCGGGTTGTCGTGGAAGAACTTACGACTAACGGGTTGTTGTAGAAGAACTTACGACTAGTGGATTGTCATAGAAGAACATGACTTCCTTGTGAAATCTCTCTCTTTTATAAATAAGGGGTATACTCGAGGAGCATAATGACATAACAATATCATTTATAGATAAATAATAATTTTGATGATTAGTCATATTCTCGTCATCTAATCCCCCAATTTCAAGTGAAAATAACTTACTTGACAAAGAGAAGTCGTAGAATGAACGGAGATCGAAAGCAGAGACTTTTCGATTTGATTTGACCAGAAACGAACTTGGTCAAAGGGGTAATTTCGCTTGAGTTGCAAAAAACACACCAGCTTCAAATAGAGGAATACAATTGGATCCCATTGATCTGTCTACTTGGAATGGTTCCTGAAAAGGAAACAACTAACCCGAGTGGTTATAAAAACTTACCCAGAGGTAACTTTTTCTTACTTTTCCCTTCCGCCTCAATCCTCTTCGAGCTTTTCGCCATCGACCAAGCCTTCTTCTTGTCCCTAATTTCTTCCAAATCCAAACCAATTGCTTAAAGAAATTAAAAAAACCTTCTTTCAATTGGCCGGTGTCGGAGATGGACAAGAGGAAGATGGAAGCTTTAGTTGCAACAAAGAAGATTCCTTTGAGGGATTTTGTGAGGTGAATTGAAGCTACCGAAGAACATTGGCCATCGGGGAAGATTGTACAAATTCTAGTTTTCCAAGTCTTTTGTGAGTGTGGTCTTCGACTTCCTGCTCAGCCCTTCCTCATAGTGGTACTTGAATACTTTGGTGTGGAATTAGTGAACTTGGTTCCCAATTCGATTACCATGTTAAGCGTATCTATGTATCTGTGCAAAGCTTATATGGGAATTCCTCCAGATCTAGAGCTCTTTCGGTATTATTACGAGATGAGCAGGCATGCCAGAATTACTGGAAACTGTGGTTTGAACCTTCATGATGGCAAGATGAAGAAATACATCATGGCCAAACTAGAAGAATAAATAGTTCTACTGGGTGACAACCAGAGAAGACAACCTTTCCTTTATGGGAAAGGGTGCCAAAAAATCTTCCCGGAAATCGATCCCAAAAGACCTTATGTGGATAGCCTCCAACATCCAAGTCATCAAGGAACCGAGGAAAAAAGGGCTTACTAGTTGGCACGTGGTGAAAGACTTCATCACGTCTTTCACCACGCATCATATCAGCCCTTTGAAGAAACAAACACACCCAATGTGGATGTACTCAGGGGCCAAGGATACAACTAGGGACTAGGAGAATGGTAAATGACGATCTAAGTCATTCTCTGGATTTTGAGTTCTGTAAGCTACGTCTTAGTAAAACTCAAGGCATACGACCCAAGCCTCAATCTTTGACCATTCGACTATGACTTCGACTGCTCTGAAGCAGAAGCAGCTCATCTAATCAAAGAGATGGAACCAGTCGGTAGGATGATCGTGGAGGAGATGCGAGTTGGATCTCTTTCATCAGGGTAGTTTGCAATAGGGAATCTTGTAAAAAACAAACCTTAACGAAATTCATCTTTCTTTTCCTGTTATTCATCTTGTTGAGCAGTTAGTACTCGTAAGACAAAAAAGAAATGAAAGTACAACTAAGAATTGAAGTTATTTGAATAACTCTATCCTAGCTCCGACTATTTATTTAGTTTATACGAATAAACTAGGCAAATAGTATAGAATAGGGTAACTATAAATTAAAGCAGTTTATCCAATTATTTTTGTTGACTTCGATTGTCATGTTCTAGTAGCAAAAGTCAGAAATGAGTCGACGCTAGGAAGCTCCTTCTAAGGGGCAGGACCATGTGCAGAGAAGAGAGACTTTGACTAGGTGATGTTATCTTTCTTCGACCAGGCTAATCAAGTTGAAGGCAAAACGAGAATAGGATAAACATTTAGAAAAAGGTATATGGAGATCAGATCAGTTCATTCAACTACCGCTGTTGACTTCGATTATCATGTACTAGTAGCAAAAGTCAGGAATGAGTCGATGCTAGGAAGCTCCTTCTAGTAGTTGATGAATCCTAAGCGCTTTTGTGGCTCATATGCTAGCCAACAAATCTTTGTATTCAACCATGTTATTAGTGGCTGGAAAGTTTAATTGAATGATATATTTTAAGGTCTCTCACTCAGAAGATTACATGACCACTCTAGCCCTAGAGCCACTAAGCTTAAGTGACCCAACAAAGTACATCATCCACTGGTCATGGGAAGTGTACAGGAGATCCTGAACAGGTTCAGAATTTGTCCATTTAGTGATAAAGTCTGCCAGAGATTTAATAACTGTTTGGGACACAAAGTGGAGGTCAAACTTCCCAAGTTCTACCGACCATTTGGTTAGGCGTCCCACTGCTTTCATATTCTGGAGGACTTCTTCTAAGGGAAACTTAGATGACACAATAATTTTGTGCACCTAAAAATAATGCTGCAGTTTCCTCGAAGACATGAGGAGAGCATATAGAAGTTTTTGAACCTGAGGGTAGTGCTCCTTAGGCCCGTGTAAAACCTCACTTACGTAGTAGATTAGTCATTGGATGCTCTCACGTTCTGCATCCAGTATTGCGCTTACTACCTGTGGTGTGGCAGCTAGATATATTAAGAGTCTCTTTTGGTTTTGGAGAAATCAGAACATGAATACTCATAAGATATCTCTTGACATCCTCAAAGGCATAATTAGCCTTTTTCAACCACTCAAAACCTTCATATTTCCTTAGAAGCTTAGAGAAAGGAAATTCTTTTTCTCCAAGTCGTGCGATAAAACAACTTAAAGCCACCATGAACCTTGTGAGCCTCTGGACTTCTTTCTTAGTGGTCGGAGGGTGCATTTGCTCAATGGCTTTTATATTTTTAGGATTTGCTTCAGCACCTTTTGCTGAAACAAGGAATCTGAGCAACTTTAATAAAGAAGCTCCGAGCACACACTTCTCAGGATTGAGTTTCAAACAATGTTTTCTAAGGTTGTCAAATGTTTCCTGTAGGTTTAAAATGTGATTAAGTCATTTAATGCCTTTTGTTTTATGGTTTCTTGTTAGGCTATGGAGCTAGCCTGTCCTTAATCACCTTCCTAGGGACCCTGAGCATGTCGGATGCTTGCCACACAAACACATCTGCGTTTTCTTGAAGGAAGGTGACGAGAGCGTCTTCCAATGTAGGGTTGGAAGAAACCCCAATATGAACGGTCTTCGAAGGCTCCGCTGGATCCAATGGAACTTCCTTGACTTACTTGTTCGGCTTCGGTGCAGCTTTAGATTTCGAGTGCTTGGTCAAAGGCTGCGCCTTGTTTCCTTCTCGAGTTGGTAATTGGCCTCCATCTTGAGGGATTTGCGGTCGTATGTAAGTACCATCTTTTTATCATAGTGGATTGTGATCACTCACTTGGGATCTAGCATCTTAAGACATTGATAGGCATAGTAAGTAACTATCAGAAAACATGCCAGAATTGGTCTTCTGAGTACGATGTTATATGCCATGTCGAAATTGACCACATTAAAGGAGGTTTTCTCTATCCTGAAATTACTTGGAGAACCAAACGTGACAGATAGAGAAACTTGGCCAGTTGGCTTGGCCAAAAGCCCTAGTACGATCATACATAGCACCTGGTATGAGGAACTTGCATCTCATCAAGAGCACCTACAAATATGATATTCAAAGAACTATCATCATCGATCAACACTCGATTAACTCAACAGTTGTTGATGGTGGGCTCGACCATGATTAGAAACTGACCTAGTTGAGTCGAAGGGATCGGGTAGTCACTCTTCTCAAAAGAGATAGTGACTTCCGACCACTTCGGAAAATAATTAACAAGGGGAGGGTCAATGGAGTTTACATCGCACTCAATGGCTTTATATTGTCATTTATACTCATATACCGAAGATCCTCCATAGATGTGCTTGACAATATGCTATGGATCCTAAAATTACATCTCCTCATCATCATCCGACTGCCTCTGACCACTCATGGAGTGTAGGGAGTGGTCCTTTGCCAGAGTAGTAGTCCTCAAGTTTTCATTGGAAAACTCCGCAATTATGAAGATCATGTCCTTCCTTTTTATGAAAGTGATGCCACCCAGAGGCTTGTTGTTGTACTTCCATGCAGGGATTTCTCCCTTGCCCTGATTCGAGTACTGTTTTGGATTTCATGGCTCTTTATCACCCATGGCCAAGACCTCCTTAGAACCTTTGGCTTCATGCTTCTTACTTTTTGCCTTGTTCTTGGATTTCTTGACCTTCCCCTTTCTTTTGCTACCTTCGCCTACCTCTTTGGTACCTCGATCAACATGGTCGATAGTCTTACTCTACTCGACTGATTTAGTGGCAATGATCAGCCATCTCGAAGAGCTCAATGACAGTAGTTGGAGGGTTCAAAGTCATATCTTCTATGAACCTTCTATTGCGGACTCCCTGCTTAAAAGCTCGAATAACAGAAACATTAGAAATGTTCGGAATGAAATTATGAATCTAACTGAAATGCCTGATGAATTATTTTAGGGTCTCATTGTTGCTCTGTCTCATCCAATATAGGCTGTCCTCCTTCCTAGGGCGTTGTACGTGCCTTCAAATTTGGCTAGAAGAAGATCACAGAGATGTTGCAATGAATGGATCAACTCTTGTGGTTGATTTAGTAGCCACAATCGAGTGGATCCCTTGAGCACAGCCAGAAGGTAATTCGCTATGACATGCTCTCCTCCTACTGCTCAAATCGCAGTCGTATAAATTTGAAGGTACTCAATGGGATTTTAACGGAGATAAAAAAGAAAAGAACTCCCTACCAAGGAATTAACGGAGAATTGGCGAAGAAGTTCCCCACAGATGGCACCAACTATTGATGTTTTAATATTGATCTTATGTAATGATTTGTTTGTGTTCAGGAAAACTTTTGAGGACTTGGCTATCAACACGCAGAGGCAAGACACAGAGATTTTTGTACAGGTTCAGGCCTTCTATGCGAGAATAATATCCCTACTTCCTGTTGAATATTGCTCAAAGAACTTAGTACAATGGAGGAAAGTAATGCGGAATTATAATGGAGAAAGTAATGCAAAAAAGCCTGCTCTACGGCTACTCTTCCTTATGGATAAAGTAATCCTCCCCCTCTTCTCCCTGAGGTCCACCATATATAGCTTGCACAGCAGTGACAATTTCTTCTCACCAATAAATGCCTTAACGTTTCGAGTGATAATTGCCTGATGTAAGTTACTACAGACTTGATATTTCACTCATCGTGTGGTGATTTCTACCAGGGTGATGTTAAGTGTACTTATTCCAGAGAATAAATACTTTCGCCAACTACCTTACCAGACAAGCCCTACGAAGGGATGGGTTGTCGTAGACAAGTTAGTCAAAGCTTGGCTTGTCGTAGGGGGATCTATGACCACGAGGTGGCCGTAGAATAATTTACGACTATGCTAAGGTCATAGAAGAGCTTACGAGTACGAGGTTGTTGTAGAAGATGTTACGACTAGTGGGTAGTTGTAGAAGAACTTACGACTAGCGGGTTGTCGTGGAAGAACTTAAGACTAGCAGGTTGTCATAGAAGAGCTTACGACTAAGGGATAGTCGTAGAACAGCTTATGACTTCCTTGAGAAATCTCTCCCTTATAAATAAGGGTTATACTCAAGGAGAATAATTACGTAACCATATCATTCATAGATAAGTAATAATTTTGAGGATTAGTTATATCCTCGTCAAAACCTTCTGTTAATGAAAAATCACCTTCCTTTCCCTGCAATTCATCATGTTGAGTAGTTAGTACTCGTAAGACAAAAAAAAAGAAATGAAAGAAAGTTAAATTGGGTATTGAAGTTATATTAATAACTCTATCCTAGCCTCCAACTATTTACTTAGTTTTTAGGATAAACTAAGCAAATAGTGTAGAATAGGGTATATAGAGATCAGAGCAGTTCATCCGACTATCGTTGTCGACTTCGATTGTCATGTTTTGGTAGCAAAAGTTAGAAATGAATCGATGCTAGGAAATTCCTTATAGTGAGCAAGACCATATGCAGAAAAGAAAGGCTTCGACTAGGTGATGTTACCTTTCTTTGACCAGGTTGATCAAATCAAAGGTATAAACAATAACAAGATAAGCACTCAAAGTTCCTTCTTTAAATCCATTCAACTTTTCTTGGCTAACTCAATTGTTCTTTACTGATAGCAAGGGTTGGAAACGATATGACGCTAGGAAGCTCCTTCTAGTGGGCAGAACCACGTGCAAAGAAGAGAGGCTTTAACTAGGTGATGTTTCTTTCTCGAATTAGGTCGAAAATATTGAATGTACTAGAGGCGGATGAACAAACATAAAATAAGCTCTTCTCCGCACACGACAATAAAGATTGAATAAACTAAAAACTTTATTCAAAGAGTAGAAAAGTTATACATAGAACTTACACAATTGGTCAATATTCCATGAGTTTGAGAGAATTTGGTCGTCTTTAAGGCAAGTCATACATGGTCTAGTCGTGTAACTTCGACCACTGTGTAAGGACCATCCCACTTGGAGGAAAGCTAGTTCCAATTAGACTGGGATTGAATTTTCTTCAATACCAAGTCACCTACAGCAAGACTACGAGGTTGGACCATATGATTGTAATATTTACGTATGGCTTGTTGGTAGACTACTGAACTGATTAACGCTTGATTTATCTTCTCTTCAAGTAGGTTAATGTCATCTGCTCGAAGTTGCTCTTGGTTGGAGTTGTCGAAGGTCTCGACTCTTGTTGACCGTATCTTTAGTTCTAAAGGAAGAATGGCTTCAGCCCCAAAAACTAGAAAGAAAGGTGTTTCACCTGTTGCCCGACTGGGAGTCATGCAAATTGCCTATAATACTGAAGGTAATTCTTGTACCTAAGCCCCTAGGCGCTTTACAAGCTAGTCGAAGACCCGAGTTTTAATTCCTTGTATTATTTGGCCATTCCTCTTTCGACTGCCCCATTGCTTTGAGGATGGACGACAGAGACAAAACACAACTTGGTACCTAATTCCTTGCAAAACTCTTGAAACTTTGCACTCGAGAATTGCTTACTGTTATCTATAATTATTTGACTTGGTACCCCCAAATTGAGTAATCACACTCTTCACCATAAATCTTTTAGCCGCTTTTGTTGTTATCTCAGTAATAGGTTCGCCTTCAATCCATTTTGTGAATGTATGAATAGCTAAAAAAAGAAATTTAAAGCCCCTTGGTGCTTTTGGGAATGGTTCTAGGATGTCGAGATCTTAGGTCACAAAAGGCCAAGATAAAGGTATAGTCTGTAGAGTCTGAGCTGGAATTGGTGTATTTGCCTACTATAAAATTGACATTGTACATATTTTTTAACTAGCTCTTTGATGTCGTTAAGGGCAGTTGGCCCGATGCTCGCGGTGCTTGCGCTCACCCAGTTCGCCAACGAGGAGAAGGATGAATGGGTGCTCACGTAAGAGGAGAATTGGAGGCCTTCATTTCCAATATTTTTGAACTCACTATCATGCTTATATTATCGTAGTGGGCTGACCTATCGGAATTAGGATAAGTCTCCCTGGACCATTCGAAACGTGGGAATTTTCATATGAACTTTGAATGAAACAAAACAGATTGGGTTAAAAATTTTCTACTTCTTTTGTTATACATTATGATGGACTGATCAAATCTCATATCAGCTGGGCCTAGGTTCAGAAAGGCTTTTACACCAACAAAAACGACACAAATAGTTTTATAAAGCTTGAAAATTGTTTTTTCTTCTTAAGACCAAAAGATGGGTTGCATGGAATAATAGTTGCTGTGAAATGCCTATCTGATTTGCATCTACTTTTCCTTTTAATATATACATGTATGAAAGTCGTTTTAGAATATATGCAGTGTGATAAGTCGTTTTAGAATATATGTAGTGTGATAAGTCGTTTTAGAATATATGCAGTGTGATCCATGCATGCAAGTTTCTTTGAATTATTACAAGTGTCTTTCCCTCTTCACAGCAATATTTTCACAAGAAATTAATTTACTCCGCGAGGTAGTAATGCCACATCGACATGCTGTAATATTGAAAACTATCCTCTGCATTACTTCAAATAATGCATGATGTAAGTACGTAAGCTGTTTTTAGACCTTTGGATCAGAAAATAGATTATCGATTTCACTTTTGGAGGTGAAAGAGTGAGAAATTAACGAAGTACTTCTCATCAAACAACGATTCGAGGCATTAAATTTTCATTCTGATGGCTCTCCATAGGTAACGCACATATATAGTGTGAAGTAGTGTAGATTGAAAGTGACGAAATGACTAGTACGTACTACTATGGACATGGATTTTTATTAGACTATGCAGTTAGATCTAGAATATTTATGACCATGAATAAATGACAATGTTACTTATTGATGTTATTTGAGACATGTGACGTGTGTAGATTCATATCGATCAAGTTGGAAAGAATTTGTGCCAGGCTTTACATGTGCAGGGTAACTCAGAGGTGATCATGGTCTATGGCGAGGACCGGGAGATGACTTGTGCAAATTCACGGTCCAAAGGGTCAAGGATACTGGAGGAGATGGTCGTGCTCGAGTTGGAGCGCATGAAGATCAAAGATGGATAATGCGTGGTTGGAGCTACGAAGGTACGGTCCAGAGGCTACGATACGTGACAAAACTTGAAAAATCTATGTTACTTAAGGGTTTCGAATTCCTTATATGTTGAAATTGGATAAGAATTTGTTTGAGCCCTAGCCTATAAATAGGGGTGGGGTTACGTGCTAACCCCAAGGAAAAAAAGAAAAATATATGCAATTTTTGTACTAGAGTTTGAGGGGTGCCAGGAGGACACTTTGTGACCACAAATACGATGATCTAGTAATAAAAATTAGATCTAAAAATTATCCGGCGCATTTTCAGTCTCCTCGTCTCGGATGCATGCATGGATAGTCTTCACAACGATGTCTGCTTCTTCCTTGGTCTGATTCGCTATGTCCCTTCTTGATTTGTGTGCATCACAGAGGAGGCGCATCTTCACACAAGAGGAATAGAAGCGTTGCTTCTTGATCTACCAGGCACATCACCAAGGAGGCGCATCTTCACGCAAGAGGGACAGAAGCGTTGCTTCTTTATCTACCAGGCACATCACCAAGAGGTCACATCGTGAGCAAGCACATCACGTGCTAGGCAATGTTATTCCATTGCGTGGGAGGTCTTCCAACAGAGCAAAAGACATCACGCAGAGAAGAAAACTCCGTTGAAAGCGACATCTCCAATTTTTAATCGGGTTGCTACAGTACTTCCACAGTATCAAGTAAGAGGAGGCGCATCTTTATGCACGAGGGACAGAAGAGTTGCTTCTTTATCTACTAGGCACATTACCAAGGAGGCGCATCTTCATGCAAGAGGGACAGAAGCGTTTCTTCTTTATCTACCAGGCACATCACTAAGGGGTCACATCGTGAGCAAGCACATCACGTGCTAGGCAGCACTATTCCATTGCATGAGAGGTCTTCCAATAGAGCAAAAGACATCACGCAAAGAAGAAAACTCCGTTGAAAGCGACATCTCCAATTTTTAATCAGGTTGCTATAGTACTTCCACAGTATCAAGTACCGTTTGCTACAGTAAACATCTCGGTTTGCTATAGTACCCAAGGGGAAAATAATTATTTTTCCTTTCCTTTTGTTTTGTTTTGTTTTGTGTTCTTGTTGTGATTAGTAGGTTGAAAGAGAAGATAGTAGATTTGGAGAAATAGTTTCTGCTACGGATTATAATTATTCATCTCGCTTTGATTGCCATCGATGATCCTACAATTTTCATCTCTTAGGGGATGTCCCTCCACAATTTAGGAGAATGACATCAATTTGAAACATAATATTCTCATGGGAATTTAGGAGAATGACATCTCACATCTAGCGAGAGTCGATGTTTATTTCCTCCAAAATTACTATAATATTTCCGTGTTTCAAACGCCTTGAAGAATGGTTTTGTTTAGAGGATTTGCAAGAATTCGTAATATTTTGAAAATACAAAACTACCTGATGACCATCACATTTAAGATAGGAAAATGGAAACAATTTTGTTCTGTTTGGAGCAGTTGCAACATTTGATTATCTCTCGAAAATACCAAGCAATATATTATTCACTTACTATTCAATCGTGTATTCTTGTACCTTATGGCATCCCTTGTTCACTTTGAAAGTGACAAATGACATGGCTACCTACCTTGACACTACCTCGGGAGTTTTGGGCAAAAATGATACTATTGATCACCAGAATTCCATGTGTAGCCCTCAAACAACAGGATTTTCATTTCTAGCTCCCTCCCCACTGCACGATTTATGTGATGTTGACACGTGCCAATCGTGCGGTCGGGGACCGCATGACTCCACTGTTTATGTACTAATCGTGCGGTCAGGGACCGCACAACCACTGTTCATGTACTAATCGTGCGGTCCCCGACCGCACGACCACTGTTCATGCATAGTATTTTTCTATTAGCTGTTGCGTGCGTTTGTGTGCTTGTAATGAGGTTTAAATTTTGTAATTTTGTGTGGATAAGAGTTTATTTAGTTGTACAAATTATTTGTATTTATAAATATTACACATATTCATGTGTAATTTATTTTGTTTGGAGTTAGCAGTAATTTTGTAATATAGTAAAGGAGGTGCAAAATATTATGAAATATATTTTGAAAACTCCTTCGCAGTGCAGATGAAACATATTCAGTGACCGCACGATTTGTACATGAACAGTAGTCGTGCGGTCCCCGACCGCACGATTAGTATATGAATAGTGGAAATCGTGCTGTCCCCAACCGCATGATTGCCACGTGTCGACACCACATAAATCGTGCGGTGGGGAGGGAGCTAGAAATGAAAATCCTATTGTTTGAAGGCTAAAGTTGAAATTCTAGTTACCAACAATGTCATTTTTGCTCAAAATTCCTACCTCGGCTGGCCTGGCAAGCGAATGGTAGGCACGAGCCATCGGTCCATGTGTGCCACAGCCGACAGCCGACTTTGATGCCGCCGATCGCTTCAACTTAGGAAAAAAATATACCAGTTTGAAAATTTTGTGGAAGGGTAGTAATAGAACCGATAACGGCAAATTTCTCAATTTTTTTAGGATGAAAATTTTGAATTGAAATTTGATTTTTTGAAATTTTAGATGAATTTTAGGTGAATCTAATTGTTTTGACCAGTTCAAAATTTTACCTGGACTCACCAGTAAGCCTGTTAACCATGGTTTATTGGTGAAATTTCGGCAACAGATTTTTCTTGCTTCAACTACGCAGCAAACTTGCTGGATCCGGAGGACACCTGTTGGCCCAATTTCAGGAGAAATTTCACACATTGCACAAATTCATGCTGGAAGAGAATAAATAGAGAAGAACACAGAAGAATTGCCCCGGCCGCAATAGCCATAAGCCATATGTCACTGTGAATCAGAAAACTCGGCTACGCAGTTGCAGTCGAGGCAATTCTTCCATGTTCTTCTCTATTTGTTCTCTTCCACCGTGAATTCGTGCAATATGTGAGTTTTCACCTGGCGTTGGGCCAACAATGTTTGAAATAATCCTGACTTAGAATTTAAAACAAGTTTGAGACGTAGTAGAGTTCGTTTCTGTATGTAACTCAAGTTGAAGTTGCGACTAACTTGAAGTCCAAATACGTATATTAGTAGGAGAGTATTAGCCTATATAATGAGAATGCTTGTAACTAATTTTGTAAGAGAAAGTAAGAGAGTAGAAAAATTCAAAAAAACTCGGCTAAGTAGTTGCGGCCGAGGCAAATTCTCCGATATTATCTCCGTTTATTTGCAATGTGTGAGTTTTCTTCTGAGACAAAGTCAATAAATGATATCAGAGCTAGACGATTACTAGAGCAAGACGAGAACCGAGTCACTGAAAAAAATTGTGTCGACGATACCGTTTCGGCGTCTCATGTAGCACTCCCGAGGCAAAAGTCTGTTTTTCCATCTCGTGCATGTCGTCTCAAGCGCGGAGAGACAAGGTGCACACCAGAAAAAAGCCAAGTGATATTGGAGTCAAATCCACACATAAGGGTGCCTTCTTTTTCACTTATAAGTTGTAGCTTATAACTTATGGTATAGTAACTAGCTTTCAAACGGTGTATTTTTAAAGCGTGTCAATAGAAAATTATAATAAAAAGTGTATTGAGTTCTACTATATCAGCCAAAATCATATACGACAATTTATCTCTGTGTACTCCCTCTCGCGAACTACTAGAATTCAGAAATTTAAACCATAAATCATAAGCTATAGCCAATCTAGCGCAGGACACATGCACTGATGAGTGCAACTTTTGCACCAGGAGAGGAAAGTGCTAGAGTATATTGGCATATCTCTATATTTAGTAGTTTAGGATTTGTAATCTCATGATACATGCCTTATCTCTAGGAGAGATTTCTTGACTTCCAAGCCTTGTACTCTATATAAACCACCATCGAGCCTCAATACAATCATCCATTGCAGTATATTCATCTTCTCTCTTGATATCAGAGCGGCACTGTACCTAAGCCGTCGCCTCCACAGCTTTTGTTGCCCTACCTCTGGGAGATGATCTCGTCTCCATGATATCTCCCGGGGTTGCGCAACCCATAGTTTAACTCATGTCACCGATCATCCGATCGGCTACCAATTAGAGTGTTCCCCGGTCATCTTTAGATCGGATTTTCTCTACTTTTTCTAATCATAGATCGGTTTGCATCACCTTGTCGACCCATCAACATTCCTCGGCTCTGGACTTCACCGCCTTGGTTTCGACCTCTCCAACGCCTCCTCTCCTCTGATGACATCGTGGTGTCATACAGTATGCTTGTCGACATAGCCCTCCCTCCGCGGCCTTCCGAGCGCCCCGTTTACCGTTGCCATCACCCCAGATCATCATTATCGGTCCGTCATCTGCGAGTACGAGACGTCGCACCACATGGAGCCCACACTTGTGGTCATGCCATTGATGTGCACGGGCTACCACTACATCGCCCCTTTGAGCTACAGTGTCACTGCCCGTGGTCACCATTGCCATCGTTGACGCCATCATCCTCATCCTGGCACTTCTTTGTGCCTAAAACTCCCCAAATTTGCCACCTCTCTGCTCTCCTCGGTGGTCTTTCTGCCCGGATATAGAGCCGGCTCTCTCTGTTGCTCATCTTTGTTGGCTCCAGCACTATGGAGCTCCACGTCATGTCTGGATCTAGCTAGATCTGAGCTCCACAGCCCCAAATCCGGGCTCGTTGACTAGTGGCCCCTCCTCCCGATGGCAGTCGCCGCTGCCCCCAATTGCTGACCATACCTGCCATTGTGATTAACTGCCACTTTGTCATCCCCTGTATCTTTGGTGATGCCAACTATTCCGCTAGCATCTTCTCCTCCCCTTCTACTGCCAGTGAAGCCAGCTGTTCTGTCGGCATCTTCTCTCCCAGTCGTTGACAAGCTCAGATTGACCATGGCAAGTCTACTATACTGCCCTCCTTTCCTCCCACTGCTCCCTCCACCAGCATAGCTCTCCAACTTCGTAGTCGCTCTGCTCCTTCCTTAGCAGATCGACCACGGCTCATGCCTGGATGACCACGACCGATCAACCACAGCCGGATGACCGCGGTTGGTCGACCATGGCCGGATGACCTCAACACTAGGTACCTCGACATGGCTCAACATGGCTCCCTCCTCCATGGCTACGGCCATGGTCACCTCACTCTTGGTTATCTCGGCAACAAAGGGCTATCATTAACTTGAGCAAACTTATCGGTTCCCTCTACAGTCACCGTGTCTGCGATACCATAGTAGTCCCTGACACTCCCCTGCGATTGCAGGGGATGTCAGTCCGACGGTTTCCCCACCTTCGGCTTCCTCTCTAGTCTGACCGTCCACGATGCTACAGCTATGACCGCGGGGGTATGTTAGAGTATATTAGCATATCTCTATATTTAGTAGTTTAGGATTTGTAATCCCTTGATACTAGGCTTATATCTAGGAGAGACTTCTTGCCCTCTAAGCCTTATACTCTATATAAACCACCCTCGAGGCTCAATACAATCATCCATTGTAGTATATTTATTTAGTTGCATGTACCAGCCAGTTCACCTAAAAGCTTAAGCTGACGAGAAAAGATTGGCAATTCATTTATACTTCAACACTCTCCCTCACGTGTAGGCTCTCTTAGAGCCTAAGACGTAAAATAGAAATGGGCTACAGTTATTTTGTTAATTGCTCCAGCCGGGTCTTGAACTTAGGATCTCTTAGCTCTAATACCATATTGAGTTGCATGCACCAGTCAATTCATTCAAAGCCTAAGCTGATAAAGAAATACAGATAATTCACTTATATTTTAATACTTCCCCTTACGCGTAGGCTCCCTCAACCATAAGATATAGAATAGAAGTGGGTTGCAATTGTTTTTTTAATTGCGCTAGCTGGATCCTGAATTCAATATCTCTTGACTCTGATACTGTATTAAATTATATATATAAGTTAGTTTATCTAAAAACTTAATATGTTAAAGAAAGATGAGCAATTTGCCAATAAAGTAATAATTCAACAGAAAGAAGCAATTGTCAATACGCCAGGATCGGGTCTTTTCTTCAAGCGAAGTCAACAATTGGGCGTCATGTCAACAGTGCTGCAGAGGCCAGCATCGGCAACAGAGAGCAAACTTTCTTGCGTCACTTTGGCCAGAGAAGGCAAGGCAGGCGAGAGGACTGCAGGAGTTGGATGAGAACGGATCAACTACAGATGGATAATAGTTTTATTATATTTATTTTTATATATTCTTTATATATGGATATAAAAATAAATGTTTCATATACGAATATAAATATGAATAATATCGAATATAAATATAGAGCGAATATGAGCCAAATTGAATACGGTCATAAATATTTTCTGGAATATAAAACCCTTTAAAAGCTACGTATAAAATGAACAAAAAAACAAAACTAATTTATTTGATCTAAACAATCGTGAAGAATATTTATGAATTCTTTATATAGGCTAAAGTTACTTCTCTAACTCAATGTCTTAATATATATGTTAATGTATGATGGGCTACTAAAATATCTTGTAAATGGGCTGGACTGATATAGAGGATGTAGGTTGCGGACATCCATCCCTTGAATATCCGGATCCGTATTCGATGGATAGTGAGCGAAACACTAGTTTTTCTTTGGTCCGAGCCTTCAATTAAAGACAGAAACTGAACTGTCTAGCGGATGACAATAAAAAACAACAGTTTGCTTCAGTCCCTCAGTTCAAGCGAAAAAGTAAAGCCCAGTGTTCAGCAGTTGTCTACCCCAAATCCGAAGATAAGGTTCCTTGCTTCAGTCCGTAACAGAAGTTTAGCTAGCCTGACTTCTTGATCTGTGTGTTAGATCATATGGTGTTCTTCAGGAATTTGTATCATCGGTGACCAAAATAACTTTCACTATCTCACTACATTATCCAATGCTCATGACAAATAATTATATAGTCTGAACAATCAAGATCCCAGATACGAATCATGTGATGGGGTGCCATGCCGGCGCGAATTCCGAGGCTTTGACGTCAGACCGATTGGTGCTTGCTTGGATTTATTCGTTCAGGGATAATAATAACTCAGGCTTGTAGTCGGATAGTTTATCTTGTCAGGTTAGTTTTATTGCGACTCTTGTTCTATGATTAGTGGATGTTGATTCCTGGTTTATTACTCTTCTGGCGTTTTATTTCGAGCAAAGATTATTTTAAGATACATGTGATCATGTTATGAGTTTTTTTGGTTAGCCAATCAATGTGAATCTTGGGTTTAGCTAACACGAAGCTTGCAGGTAGGGATGAAAACGGTCGGAAAACTCCTCAACCGTTTTCTACTTCTACATTTGAATACGAAAACGAAAGCGAAAGCGGTAAAGCCGGACACGAAAACGAACGCGAACTTACGGAATATCGAGAATTTCGAAAACGAACCAATTCGAGCGGAATTATGTCGAACACGGTCGGTATACGAAAATTCAATACGGAATACCGACCTGTAGGACCAAGTGCATAACAATTAACAAGTGACCAAGTACATAACAATTACCAAGTGCATGATCAAGTTCAAGTGCATAGTTTAAGTTCCCTGGGCTGGGCTATCACATAAACAGCACTTGACATGAGTTTCATTGTACCAAAGGAATCCAATTTGGACACTTTGATAACTTTATAATTTAGTAATCTATACCAGGATAAGGATATGAAACAAACTATTCAACCCACAAACTTAAGAGAATACAGCCCACCGAAATTAAACTTTGCTCAGAACATACCAACCACATTAAAGTGGTGCTCTTCTTTGCAAAGAAGCATTGGACACTGAAAAATTAATAACTTTTGTGACAATCATATGAACTGATTTGTCATGCTCAGCCCTTAGGCATGCTTTGTTTCACAGCTAACAGAAAGAAAATAGGCTCATGAACAATCTATTAAATCGTGAAGGAAAGGGAGAATATTAAGGATTTAGTTAGACAACATGATTTAAGAGATTAGTTCATCTTGGTTAAGAAAATAGAAATAGTTTAGGGAGACAAGGAATCGAGAGTACTACCCTATATCATCTCGATTTAACAGTGTATGAGGAAGGAGTTGTGATGCCAGGGAAATAAAGAGCCGCTGAGCAAGGGATGGACGAGGTCTCTACTGCTTGCTCGTCTGCTCCTCGCCTCTGCACTTCTGCAACCGGCCGTCTCCACTGCTCCCCGCCTCCGCAACCAGTCGGTGGCCGCCGAGCATCCCCCTTGCTCCTCGGCAGCTCCACCTAGTTTCACCCCTCCCCGCCCTGGCTGCCTCCGCTCCTTGCCGACCCGCCGCCACGCCTCCCCGGTTCGGCAGCCCGACCGCCTGATCTGCAGCCCAGGTGGCCAGATCTTAAAGCCCGGTGGGAAGCGGATGGGGAACGCGAAGCGAGCGTCCTCCTCGCCGGAGCCGGGGGCGCGGTGCTCGCGGTAGTGGCGCTCCCGGGAGCGCTCGACGGCGGCGACGGTGAGGTCAGGTGGGTCGGAGGGGGAGGGCAGGAACTCGACGAACTGGTCGGGGGTGAGGCGGAAGAGGGCGGGGTGGGATAGGATGACGGAGTCGGCGAAATCGTCGGGGAGGCCGAGGTCGCGGCGGAGGAGGTGGATGTGCTCGAGGCGGAGGCGGTGGTGCGGGGGCGCGAGGAGGAGGAGCTTGCGGATGCAGAGGACGGAGGCGGGGAGCGAGGAGGCCACGGCGTCGGCCTCGAGGCGGAGGGCGGAGGCGGCGCGCGGGGTGAGGCGGGCGTGGAGGACGCGGCGGGAGCAGCGGGACTGCGGGGTGCGGCGCCGCGCCGATAGGAAGGGAAGGGGAGGAGTAGGGCTGGGGCGCTGGGGCCTGGGAGTGGGCTGGGCCAAATTCGGTTTAAACCGTATTTACAATACGGTATATTCCGAATAAAATGTAGAAAAGTAGAAAACGGTCGGAAAACGTCTAAACCGTTTCCGCTCCGTTTTCGAATTTGGTATTCCGTATTTCGAACCGAATTCGAATTTGTCCGAAAATACGAATTCGATCAGGTCAAATGTAGAAAACGATGCGGTTCGGTACGGGATATTTCCGTTCCGTTTTCATCCCTACTTGCAGGTCCTATTCTACATTCTGATGATGCATGGAGGGTGTTCATTTACATTACGGGCTTGATTAGAACAAGAATTTTATAGGAAACAAAACAACAATCAGGTGCCCAGGTGTAAATGAGCTACCACTTACCATTGACAAGACAAACAACCATACAAATTAAGTAAAATCGCATTTATTCCAATCATTGCAAAAAAAAAGAGAAATTACATTGAAATTCCTCGCCCAGGTACTGAACCACGAGGCCATCTTAAGTTACTCCATCTTATTACAGCTGCTAGCTTGACAGTAAGCATAATTATGTGTGCTATGCCGAGTAGTAATTATTTAGCTGGCATGCATATCGAATTATCGATCATTTCATGCCAACAATTCCGCTAAGCCATGCATCATCCATGCACGTATATTACGCGGTCTTAATACTACCACCAGCGAACTTTGACTTGATGAGATCAACGACCCCAGCATCCACCCGGAGCGCCTTGGCGAGCACCGGTGTCGGGATCGGCGGGTTGGACCCGAACATCGTCAGCGGCACGAAGACGATGCCAGGGTTCTGGCTGTTGAACGACACGACCATGGTGGCCTCCTCCTCGCCAACGTTGAATTGGAAGTGCATCAACCCGCGCGGGATGACGAACGTCTCCCCCGCGCGGAGTACCTTGGAGTAGTACCTGTTCCCTGTGTCGAGGCTGCCGATGATGCCGACGAGGAGCTTACCGTGCGTCACGAGCCCGATCTCCGTGGCGCGCGGGTGGACGTGAGGCGGGTTGGTGCCCCCGGGCGCGAAGTCGACGCGGTTCATGGACACGCCGAGCGTGTTCACCCCGGGCCACTCCGCCACGTCGAGCTCTGTCACGTTGGAGCCGTTCGGGTTGCACGTGTCGCCGCCCATGGTGAGCTTGGATGAGAACAGGAACTCATCGCCAGTCGTCGACAAGGGCAGGCACGGGTGCCCGTTCACCGAGATCTGTCTGCCGTGGAGGTCGGCGACGCAGAAGTCCTGAAGAGGGTCCGGGTCGGAGGCTAGGATGACGGGAGCCAGGAGCAGCGTGGCTAACAAGGCTGTTAGGGTTTTGGGGTACTCCATTATTGCTAATTAACTAACTAGCTAGTGCTTGCTTTACTCAGCTGAAGTTGATGAGAATGAGCAGGCAGCAGCGGTGATGGGATGGGTTGAGCCATATGGAGCCCTTTATATACAAGTGCATGCATGTCTATGTTAGCCTATGTAGTTGTCAGTGCATGTGATTTTTGGAGATATAGTTTATTTGAAAATTATGTACCGTCAAGATGACCTTGTGGTTGAGAGATTGGGAGCTAGCTAGCGAATCTTTTGCTATTGTGCTCCTTTAATTTGCATCTTTTTTTCTGTTGAAAATTATGTACCGTCAAGATGACCTTGTGGTTGAGAGAATGGGAGCTAGCTAGCGAATCTTTTGCTATTGTGTGCTCCTTTAATTTGCATCTTTTTTCTGCAAATCGCCCTCTGTGGTATTTTTTCGGTTTTGCTATTGTATAGGTGATTAAATTTTTTTTTATCTCTCAGTCATCTAAAATTACACTTTCAATCAACTGAAATTGCAGCTTCCCTTCAAAAAAACACATGCAACCTCAGATGATTCAGAGAGTAACAGTTGCACTCTCAATCAACTGAAGTCGCAGCCCCCCTCTAAAAAAATCATCTTCAACTTCAGGTAATTCAAAGTGCAATTTTAAGTGACTGAGAGATAAAAAAAATTCAGTCGCCTGTGCAATAGTTGCTCCCTTTTTTTTGCGAATTTGAACTCTCCTGAGCGCGATAGAAGAGGCGCTGGACATGTGGTGCATCTCGCGGGCCTAGTGCGCGGAAGGTAGGGCCGAGCGCAAAAGGATGCCTGGTGCGGTCCACCAGCCTTCCGCACGACTGGATCACATGAAGTGATGGCACTCCCCACTATCCAACCGGCCACTTAGTATTTCATGTGCTCCCTAAGGGCATGAAGTACTTCATGCGCTCTGACGGCCCGGAAGGCTGGCAGACCCTATCACCAGCCATGCCTGGCGTTATCCTGTGTTCACCTTTGCCTTTTTCGTGCTTCGAGGCCGTGGGATGCGCCTCATGTGGAACATCTTTTCTTTCGTGCTTGGGAGAGGGTAAATCCATAAAAAAAATTGTCAGGCGCTAGATTTACAAAAACAAAAAAGGGCGTAGAGAGGCCACAAAAGCAAAAAAAAAAAAAATTCCTAGCTAGCAAGTAGACTAGTCAGCAGTCAAGGCCACAGAGGCTTTGGCTTATGACTTATGTTACGGTAATTAGCTTTCAAACGGTGTGTTTTTAAGACAAAGTTAATAGGAAGATTATAGTAAAAAGTGTATTGAGTTCAGTTGTACTGGTTAAAATCATATGCGACTATTTTTTTTTCTATATATTGTTTTTTATGAATAACTAGAATTTAAAATTTTAAACCATAACTTACAGTACAAAAGAATCCACCGTTAGAAACGGGTAACTGTAGACAACGAGGTGCTAATCTCAACGGGCTATTGCAGTTTGATACGGGTCTAGCTTAGAGCATCTCCAAGAGATGCCCAATAAATTCACACCCTAAATCTCTTTTTACAGATCCTAATCACGATATAAGGTCCCAAAATAATCATTCCCTCCAACAGATACCCTAAACCAGAAAAATAGTATTGGGAGTCTAGATCATCCTCTATAAGTAGAGAGCGAGAGCCCATTTTTTGGGTGTGTTCTATTTTTGGGAGTCTATTTGAGAATCTGTTGGAGCTACTTTTTACCCTTCAACTCTAAAATTTAAATATTAAGAGCCATATATAGTATCTATTGGAGATGCTCTTGTACTCTTGTTCCACGTCAATGCAGAAATAACCTGAGGCGTGTGCGTATGGTGCACGTGTGTGGTTGCGTATGGTGCACGTTTGTGGTGATATATGTGCTGACGTCTACCTATTGTAGGCAAAAGAAGAATTAACCTGACAAGTGTCGTGCGATGCAATCGACAGATGTTCTAGTTGAACACCTGGCCACTTGGGCCTCTTTATTTTGCCATCTAATTAGTAATATATTACCCCTTGGCCACAAAATAATGTTATTTTAGATTACGTACAATTAAATTTTTAAAACTTTGATTATTAATATGTTTTTTCAATGTTTAAATTGAATACATAAAAATAATATGAATCGATTTGTTTTGAAAAGAACTTTGTAAAAGTGTAATTTATTAGGTTTTATAAATCCATTATAATATATATTAGTGATTAGAGTTGTGTTTTAGATACCACGCCAACGATCAAAATAATATTGTTTTTTAACTCAAGGATGTACCTCACGCCGAACGGTACTAACTAGAAGGACTTCTCTTCATCCCTAATACGTATTGTTCTTGGTATATTTTTCTATGTTATCTTCTTGGATTTTTCTAAGGAGCACTTTGACTAAATATTTAGGATTCCAGTCTAATTTTCTCGCTGATAATCTTGTTTAAGATCCTGTCGACGGTGTCGTCTTCACTGAATGCCGCCTTCTCCCTCTTTGAATTGAGGTTTTTTGAGGTGTTGCCGGCATATGAGGTGACAACTGAATGAGAGGGACAGCTACAGCTGAGGGAGGGATTTATCTGTTGCATCACCTGCCAAAAGAATTCGAATAATTTAGCAAGAAACCATCAATCTAACTTGCATTTTCGTTGTTTAGATAGCGTCTCCGTTCCGGACAGAGAATAATGGGTGAGAAGAGAGGAATGGCTGGTTTCGCTTTGCTCACTGATTAAGGCAGCATGTATCACTACTACAGAAAAGGTCATCACAGACAATTCAAAAACGTCATCACAGACGGTTTTGTGAACCATCTGAATTTATAGGTCAGTGATAATATGAGATCATCACAGACGGTTTTCGAACCGTCTGTGATGCAAATATCACAGACGGTTTTTCGTTAAAAACCGTCTGTGATATATAGTCACTACTACAGAAATCCACATTACAGACGGTTCAGAAACGTCATCACAGACGGTTTTCTGAACCGTCTGAAATTATGGGTCAGTGATAATCCAAGTTATCACAAACGGTTTTTGAACCGTCTGTGATTATGCGATATCACAGACGGTTTTTCATTAAAAAACCGTCTGTGATTATCCGATATCACAGACGGTTTTGTACTAAAAACCGTCTGTGATACTCCTCCCCCCCCAGCAGAATCTATTTCTGTTTATAGCTAGCCTCAGGAAATGCTAGCCATGCCCTCTGAAACAAGCAGATAATCACAGACATAAACATATACAATTCACACATCTCATTTCATTTCAGATACATTTCACATCTCAATTCATTTCACAGACATAAAACATCCAATTGACAACGCACTTCATTTCACAAACATAAAGCATCCATTTCGCAAATCAATTCATCGAGTTGAAATAAAATATCCATTAACAAATACACAATTGTAAAAGATCTACACTGTATTTGCACTTAGAATTACAATAAAAAATCATTCTGGGCAGTGGAACTCTCCATCTGATCTTACGACTTTTGACCACAAAAACCAAATGAGCTCTCCTCGAATTTTTGCAAAATCCGGCTGTGTCAATGCAGATGTAGAGATGGACGCAGCCTGTCGATAGGAATATCAACGCGCGCATATATAAAACTGACATGTATGAAATAAATGTGGTAAGATTGACAAACCTTAGAATTAGTGATCTTGGTGGAATCGAGGAGTAGTCTCATATGGTGGCACACGTAGTATCCACACGTGTTGCCCGGCTCCTGCTGGTGGCACTGCAAAAAATATAATGTGTTAAATCAATTCGTTCTCGTGCAACTACTCCGACCATGGTTCGGAATGCGTTTACTGCTTTTTGAGGAAGGATAGGGACCCCAGATGCATTCACCGCTGTGATGATCTGTCGGCCCTCAGGCTTCTTTGATAGCCCTCTTCCTTGGCGTCTTGATGTTGGAGCGGACGCCTCCGGCGATGATGTTGAAGAATGCGCGGGTGACATGTTGCTCATTTTGTGGGTCTATTAAGATAAGATGAGAAAGTAATCATATTGAATTGCAAGACAAGAGAGGAGTAGAGGGGAGGGGGTGATGTGCCTATCTTACCAATGTACCAATGTATCAAGTCCTTCTTTTTCCCGCAAAATTCAAGTCAATTTTATTACAAAAGTGCAAAAAAAAGACATTCCAGATTCTTCGGTGAGTAGCCGACATAGCCGACTTCTTCGGTGAGCGACTATGCATCTGCTTCTTCCCACTCCTTCTCTTCATCTCTGGTCTCCGGATCACGTACGCCAGTAGTGATGATTCATCTAACTGAATCATCGCTACTGGCGTACGTGATCCAGAGATCAGAGATGAAGAGAAGGAGTGGGAAGAAGCAGATGGATAGTCGCTCACCGAAGAAGTCGGCTATATCGGCTGCTCACTGAAGAATCTGGGAATTTTTTTTGAACTTCTGTACTAAAATTTCCTTGAATTTTGTAATACTATTACTACAAGGTCTCTAAACAAAGTGCCTATCCTAGCACCTACTTTAGTTGCTAAAACTATAAACCAAATAGCAAAGTCCCTAAACAAAGGTCTATGAAGCAAATGACACAAACTAGTGTATCCGGTTCATTGAATGGGAACACTATAGTATGTCACTTGCTTCATTTGCTGTTTTTTGTCTAGATACATGGAGCATTTGGGTGGAAAGATCAACTGTTTCGTCAGGCGCATGACTGCCAATTCGAAGCATAGCATAGCATCCGAGGCACATCCGAGGCCTGCTGCTGTGTCTTGAGGAATGCCAAGAGCTGGTATTCAGATGGGTTATGAGAATAAGATTCATAATTTATAGTTTGAGGAATGCCACATCTGAAGACCAGCTCTTGGCATTCTTCAAGACACAGCTGCAGGCCTTGGATGTGCCTCGGATGCTACGCTATGCTTCAAATTGGCAGTCATGAGCCTGACGACACAATGTATTTCTTTCCACCCAAATGGTCAATGTATCTTTTGCAATAATCGCAAGATTTCTTTATCCGGATACACTAGAATGTGTTACTTGCTTCATGCCCTTTGATCATATACTCTTCCTTGATTGGTTAATTTGTGCTCTCAAATTGTAGGGTTGCACATGATAAGATGAGGAAGCAAGAAAAGTGATACATGATGCTCAATGTTAGGAAGAGATCAGGAGAGGAGTAGAGGGAAGGGGGAGAAGGGAGGAGAGGAGTAGAGGGAAGGGGGACCCAAATGATTTCAAACTATATACTATGTACTATATACTATATACTATATACTAACACAACAAGCAATGTAATATGTACCAATGTAAACTAAGCAACTGCAGTAAACAATGTACCAATGTAGTATGTACCAAATAGCAAACTAATTAAGCTACTGCAGTAAACAATGTACCAATGTAATATGTACCAAATAGCAAACTAATTAAGCTACTGCAGTAAACAATGTACCAATGTAATATGTACCAAGCATCAAGCATCAACCCTAAACACTAACAGTAAGCATGAAGTATCAACCCTAAATATGTACTAAGCAACTAACCATAACAGTATGAAGCATCAAGCATCAACCCTAAACACTAACAGTAAGCATGAAGCATCAACCCTAAATATGTACTAAGCAACTAACCATAACAGTATGAAGCATCAAGCATCAACCCTAAACACTAACAGTAAGCATGAAGCTCGGGGAGGGATTTGATGACCTTACGGTTTTGGTGACCTTAGGGACGCAGGAGGAGGAGGCGGCGGCGACGGAGGAGGAGGAGGAGGAGGCGGCGACGACGACGGAGGAGGAGGAGGCGGCGACGCAGGAGGAGGCGGCGGCGACGGAGGAGGAGGAGGCGACGGGCTCGGGGAGGCGGCGACGGAGGAGGAGGAGGCTGCGGCGACGTCTTCGTCCGGGGAGGCGGCCGGCGAGGGCTGGGGGAGGCAGCCGGCGAGGGCTCGGGGAGGCGGCGGCAACGACGGGCTCGGGATTTAGATCTAATCGAATAACTGCAGCGCACACGGAAAACCCTAGCGAGAGGGTATATGTAGGAAGATTATCACAGACGGTTCTAAACTTAGAACCGTCTGTGATATGTTATCACAGACGGTTCTAAATTTAGAACCGTCTGTGATAAGCCTTTGCTGGCTGTTGCAATTAAGACAACACCAATAACTACACAGCTGCATTCATATCAACTACCAAACAGCTGCATTCATATACAACACCAACCAGCTGCATTCACACAGTGTATTTCTTGATATATTTTGTCATTCTCAAATACATCACACATATACATTTTCACATATACATCTCAAAATTGACTACATCACACATTTTCACATATACATCTCAAAATTGACTACATCACACATTTTCACATATACATCTCAAAATTGTCACACATTTTCACATATACATTCTTATTGTACTTGCTTATTTCCTTTAAAAATTAGCCCTTCATCATGATCAATGCGTACGTAACTAGTTTCGTCACGTTGTTCATCGTCGACCCTTATGCCATTTCCAAAAGGAAGTAACTCGTCAAATTGATTGTATTCCTCCTCGTCCACTACATTCTCCACTCCGACAATTCTCCTTTTTCCATGAAGAACTACATGACGTTTCTTACTTGCCGGGTCGGTTACATAAAAAACTTGAACAACTTGATTGGCGAGTACGAATGGTTCATCTTTGTACCCGACACATTGGAGGTCCACGGTCGTGACACCGTGAACAATGAGATGGACCATGATATCGAAAAACGAAGGAGGGAAATACATTTCAAGGTGACATAGAGTCATCACCACCTCGTCCTGCAGAGCATCTAGTCCTTCGGGATCGATGACCTTCTGAGCAATTGTGTTAAAGAAATAACATAGCCTCATGATTGTCTCTCGGACTTTGATCGGCAAAATATTTCTAATTGCAATAGGGAGCATCTGTGTCATCAGCACATGACAATCATGAGACTTCATGCCATTTAACTTCAAATCTTGCATCGAAACAAGTTTCTTCACATTGCCGGAGTAACCAGATGGAACTTTGACACCATGCAAGCACTGGCACAGTTCTGTTTTCTTAGCCTTGGACAGAGTGTAACATGCAGAGGAAGGTACGTTCGTGCATTATCAGTGCATGTCGGTGCTAACTCGGGCCTGATGTGCATATCAGCCAAGTCAAGCCGTGCGTTGACGGCGTCCTTTGTTTTATCACGGATGTTCAGTAAGAGACCAATCAAGCTGTCGCACACATTCTTTTCTACGTGCATGACGTCGATGCAGTGCCGAACATCTAGTATTAAAATCTAGAATAACTAATTATAACTACATATATATCGGCCACATTTATTATATTGAGACTTAATTTCCTAGCTCAATTCATATTACAAACACAATAGCTATTATATAACCAACAATTTTGCAAATTAATTAACCATCT
This sequence comes from Dendrocalamus latiflorus, assembly GCA_017311315.1. Lineage (NCBI taxonomy): Eukaryota > Viridiplantae > Streptophyta > Magnoliopsida > Poales > Poaceae > Dendrocalamus > Dendrocalamus latiflorus. The sequence goes on along the minus strand of CM029651.1, from coordinate 11,292,198 downwards.
TCAATAACCACTCATGGATTACTTACACCTAAATTGTAATGCAATTAAAAATAAATAAATTTCATTACTAACCATATCTACAGCAACCAGGAAAGTCTGAATCTTAATTCAAAGCTCAATCTCTGCCTCTTCCCACCAAATTAACTGGCCTGAAATCGCTCTAGCTTCCTCCCGAGTGAAAAAGTGCGCAGCAGTGGCTAGATCTGGATCGAAATGAAGACGATGCGGTCTGAGCAGCGCAATAAATGCCTTAGTCATTATCACAGATGGTTTTTAACTAAAAACCGTCTGTGATAAGCTTCATACCAGAACGCTTCGTGCGTGTTTCGATGCCAGAACGCTTCGTGTTTCGATCGTCTAATTAACGTCTCTCGATCGTTATACGAAGCGTCTATATCATTCATGTTTGGGTATACGAACCGTTTGTGCTAAAGGTTAAATATGCGCTCCTAATTCAGGTCTCTAGCTTCTACGTACGTATAATACAATATACAATTAATACAACATGGCTTCTACTACTGTTCTTGTGATCATCTCCTTCCTCTCATCTGTTCATCACGAATTGTTCGGCCGGAACCTTACACAGGCGGCCAGCAATTTGCATCTGGAGCAGCTTCTCCGCACCCGCCCTGCTCTCCTTCCCTGACTTTCTTGCATCCGTCAGCTTGACCTGATCCTCCGCCGTCGTCGGAGGCGTCTCGCTGCCGCTCAAGAAAGGGAAACAGACCTCACCCTGGTTCTTCTCCACAATGTGCGCAATGCGGAAGAAGCTCTACACGCATTGCAGAGACTGATGGATAGCTTTGCCGATCAAGCAGAAACGGCAGATTCTGAGGAATCTTTTCATGCTATCCTGTACGACATTATGGATGCTGCTGATCATTTGCCCAGGCTGCACGAGGAAGTGCTGAGGACAAGGGCAATCTTAACGGCGTTCGAGAATTTAGCGGCTGATCCTCCAAGTCCCCAAGTTGAAGAAGAAGCTTACGAAGACCAAAAGAATACAATCTGGGAAACTCTTTACCTGTGCGACTTTTGTAATAAATTTGCCTCTAATTGAAATTAATAAATTTGCCTTTAATTTGTGACCTCTTGTCTCAGTAGTTCTGTAGTTAAGTTATTAGAAGCAATGTGTACTTATATATCAACCTCTGATCTAGAATATGACAGACAAAGGGACATCACAGCCGGTTCTTGTGAAAAACCGTCTGTGAACATTCCCAGACGGTTCTTAACAACAACCGGCTGTGATAGTCGACACAACACAGACGGTTTTTAATAAAAACCGTCTGTGATATTCCAGTATCACAGACGGTTCAGCAGTAAGAACCGTCTGTGATACTCCTTTTTCCCGCCACAAATACCACAGACGGCCTTCAAATTAAAACCGTCTGTAATAGTTTACATTACAGACGGTTTCACAAAACCGTCTGTGATTTACCGTCTACTATTAGCCTTTCTGTAGTAGTGAGTTATCACAGACGGTTTTTAACTAAAAACCGTCTGTGATATTTATAAATCACAGACGGTTTTTAACTAAAAACCATCTGTGATTATAACTATCACAGACAGTTTTTAGTTAAAAACCATCTGTGATATTCCCTTCTATTCCTAAACCTATTTCTGTTTATTGGCTAACCTCAGGAAATGCTAGCCATGCCCTCTGAAACAAGCAGATCAACATGTACATGTATACATCCAATTCACATCTCAATTCATTTCACAAACATAAAACATCAATTTTTATTAAGATTAGAGTATACCATTACAATATCTCAAAACAACGAGCAGGTTACACAACAAGAACAACGAGCAAGTTACACAACAAGAACAACGAGCAAGTTATACAACAAGAACAACGAGCAGGTTACACAACAAGAACAACGAGCATGTTACACAACAAGCAAAGATTCTCTATGCCTTCTCGCCCCTGATGCAACGCATGAGCTGAATGTCTTTGACGACCACCATCGTCGGCGTTGATTGAGCGTCTGCCCGGTTGGCACGAGCTAGATGCTTCTGCGTCGTCTGCAAGGAGGAGGAGAACAACAAGGAAGAGGACAGCAAGGAGGAGGACAGCAAGGAAGAGGAGACCAGCAAAGAGGCTGGATTTTGGTTATATTTATAGGGGAGGGAGAGGGAGGGAGAGGCGGGAATTCGAAATTTTTGGCGCGGGAACGGAAAGGCGGAGCTACGATTCGTGGGGCTGAGGATCGACGGGCCCAGCGGTCAGATTATCACAGACGGTTCTATATATAGAACTGTCTGTGATAAATGAATATCACAGACGGTTCTATATATAGAACCGTCTGTGAATTGGAGCACAAATTTTATATACCGATGCAATATAAATAACTAGTCTGAAAAGATAAAATAGCAAAGGTTTATATAGTTTATATATACTCATTTGAAAGGTTTTGACGAGATCTACAACTTTGCAGTTGAAGAAAAATCCAAATTCCGAAAATAAAACTAAGAAAAAGGGCAAAAACAGAAACTAAAATTTTGCGACGCAGGTTTAGGTCCAAAGATGGCCGATTTTTGGGGTCTTGGAGGGCGACTGGCACAAGCAGGTTGATTTTTTTGGATCGGGCTCGTTGTTAGCTTTTCAACGAGTATAAAAACGTCGAAAACGGACACCGTATGCAAAAGTTATGCCCATTTTATTGAAGGTGTCTCAAAACTGAACCATACTCGGACTTAAGCGGGAAAATATGAAATTTTGAGGGATTGTAAGGCGGGAAACGTATCACAGACGGTTTTTATTATAAAACCATCTGTGATATTCTAGTATCACAGACGGTTCAGCGGTAAGAACCGTCTGTGATACTCCTTTTTCCCGCCACAAATACCACAGACGGCCTCCAAATTAAAACCGTCTGTAATAGTGTAAATCACAGACGGTTTCACAAAACCGTCTGTGATTTGGTGTCTACTATTAGGCTTTCTGTAGTAGTGTATCTAAGTTGCATCTTCTCACAACACAACCATACACAAATTCCGGTTCCAAAAACAAAAAAGCAGTGATAAACAGTGATCGAACCCATGATGTGAATACGAAGTTGTTTTTTTTTGAAGGTGAATATGGAGTTGTTCTGCAATCTGCATATCGTGGAAAAGCACAGAAAACAATGAGCTTATGAACAATAATTCTTTGGCAATTGTCGGTTTGTCACGTAAATCCTTTTATTTTAGGAAACACGATGCATCATGCATGGTACCATACATACCTATGTTAAAGTTTGCATTAGTAGAGTATCCATTTTCAGAAACAAGGTGCGTAGAACTGATGAGACCCCATTGACCCGACTGCTGCATTTACCTAATCCTGGACATCAAACCATCAAAGTGCCAAGCCAGTTTGCCACTATCTCGGTCAGCTTGGAATGCCTTTTTGTCCACCCAGCTAGCTTTCCATCGCCGGCTAGCTGCTGCTTGGACGTAATATTAATCAATCTCAAAGTTCGGGCATTTATCAAAATAAAGAAAGTTTGCATTAAAACAAGACAAAAACCGAAAATACGAAATATGATTTACTCGCAGATAGAAGATGGCCAAAATAGTTCTAAATATATTCATACACATCATATCAAGTAAGAACTCCTAAGGATTTGCGGCAAAAACATTGGATTAAAATCACCCAGAGAGATTAAATATATGCAAAATTGGACAACTTCATAAATTTGCCAAACCTCATGACTAGATGGATGGAGTTTGATTTTCTATTATATAACTCCATCACTTATTTATTATTGGCATTTAGCAAGATCAAGAAGGTAAAAGAAAATATCAAAACTAACCAAACTAAGAGCAAATCAACCAAATCAACTAAAATAAGAGAGATTCATAAGAGATGAACAAAGTATATATATTGCTACTTGAGAATGAAGATTTTACAGCTACTCCACCTAGATGACAAGAGAGCACACCACAATACTCACACTTCTCAAACCCTAATCTTAAAACACTTGGCTTCAATGAGTAAAACTAAAATGGTTAACTAGCAAGTCTCCATCCCAAACTATTAAATAGATAGGCCAACCAGCACCTATATGGATACTATCCACTAGCACAAATGGGGAAAAGCCATTAACCAACACAACATGTGTTTTACTCACAAACCACATTTATATATCCGCTTTTCAAAGCACATAAGTCCGAATCCGCTAAGTCCTTAGCCTTGATCTTACTTGATCTTCTCAGTTTCTTCTTAACTTAAACCACTCTCCCAAGCGCCGTGGTTTTGATCCAATATGGTTTTCAGTATTTTAGTCAACTTACTAAAATATTCTTTCTTGACCCTGGTCTTCATCTTTCCTTACAATCAATCGTTTGCTTGCCATGTGTAAGGACACCACTGGTTTGCCCCCATGTTGGCAAGTCTCTTCAGTTTCAGTTCCACCGGACCACGCCTCACTTGGATAGACTGTCACTTGAATTTTGTTCAATATTTTCCGCCTTTCTCGTGCCATGCTTGAGCTTAGCCATCTCACTCGGCCTCCTTGATTGTTCTAGGCCTTGGCTCCTCCATGAACATAACCTCAATCCTTGATGTTGATCATGGTTGCTCCAAGTCTCCTTGAATGTCCAAAGATAAAGAAATCATTTCCAGCCATAAGTTCTTCATAACTTAACCCACATTAGTCAAATCTGTAAACATGCAAATTTCAAATCTTTACTCCTCTAAAATAGCAATTATTCATCACAACATAACCTTGGATCTTCTCACATGATCCTTCAATCTCCCACTTAATGAACCCATTGACAATTTCTCAAAAAAACAAATAGGAGGTGGATTTTGAATTAAAGAGGGAATTTTACAAATAAAAGCTCAAAATGGTCATATAAAAATTTCAAGGACTGAAAATTACCATATGAACTAGAAATAGAGTGAAGCTACTAAAAATCGCAAGTTTTCCATAAAAAGCTTCAAATCCACTAAATAAACCAAGAAATCTCACTCTATGTCAATATGAGAGAATAACTATTCTATTTGACATTAGTCATGGTGAGAAGAGATCCAAAGATCAAGAGAACCACAAAATAATATAAAAGCTCCAACTTAGGCAAAGGAGGGTAGAGGTGTCATCGCACTAGTGCTTGGCAGAAGCGGCGAAGGAAAGGTGTGTCACTGCACCGGTAGTTAGATTGGGATTTGGGTGTTGGGCCTTAGGGTATTGGATTTTGAAACTGGTCTAAGGGAATAGGAGGGGTACGTGTGGTGCGGGAGGGTTGGGAAATTACGAGTCCTAACAAACTGCTCGAGCTTGGCTTGTTGGGGCTCGCGAGCTTTGGATCAAGCTCGAGCTCGATTTGACTGGGCTTGGGCTGAGCTCGAGTAGCTTGTGAGCCCATCGTGTAGGGTTGTAAAGAAATCTCGAGCCTAAACCAAAGCTCGTGAGCCTCGAGCTTTCTTTACAACCCTACACGATGGCTTCGACCAATCTCTTCCACTATATGACATTTACTAGATAGAGGGGCGTACTATGCTACACCCATATAATCATCTACAGGAGTGGAAAGGTTGGGTTTAAACTGGTACTAGGTCAGCATTTTGTCATGGTAATCATGGAAGTATAGGTGTTTTTAGCTAAAACATCGTGTTTGTGTGTGTCTATATATATGTATACTATTCAAAAATATATAGTACTATTCAAAACAATATATTCTTCTTATGTAGTTACTATTCAAAATATTATGGTCACTATTCAAAATGAATTACAATAGTGAACTTCCACTTCGTGAATGGTATTCTTGCACTATGGTGGTGGGTGTACTATTACTATTCTGCTTACTATTTACTTAATAGACTATTTCTTTCACGATGATGTTAATTAAGTTTGAATAGTATTTTTTATCAGGATCTTGTAGGTTGGCGAAACCAATAAGATAGCTGGTCATGCAACAATGATGTAAAGATCCTACTCAGTACTCATCATATTTCTTGCTAATTTGCTTTAGAAGTAGCTAAGCTTTCCTTAGACATTCCTAGTCATAATCATATGGGATAATTTTTTATCGTCACCCTAGGTAGTTCCACGTAAAGGAACACTTCTCTATGGCCTCAACATTCACCACAGCCAGATTCAAGGCTCATCGGAGAATCACCAAAGAGTTTTCTCCTATAGGGCCCTTAGTATAAACCTCGTCCCACATAATTAGACTAAGGAGACCAAGGGGTTTTCAAAGGAGAACTACTTTATTTCCACAAAAATAGCTTATATATATGGTTTTTTCATTCGGGAACCCCGACAATTAACACAAAGATAGAAAATATACCTTACACTGGAATGTTACAACCCTTTCTTAGATGGATATCTTACAGGAGTGTACTCACAGTAACAACTAAGAACTGAAGAGAGAATGCTAGTGGAAAGCTCTCGCTTGCTCAGAAGGCTTCATCTCTCAATTCTCAGATGCCTCAATCTTCTAGCTACCATCTACTTTTATAGGAGCGGAAGAAGTCTTCTTTTCTTTATTTAATGTGGTCTATAGCATAGGCTTCGTTGGCTGGCATGATATGTCTTCAACTAGCTTCCTTTCATCTTTCCTTTGCTTCATGATGAGTATTCTTTTGCTGAAATGTGACTTCAGCTGGAGTACATGCATAATTGGTGTGCATGTCCTCTTTAATTGGTGTGGCGTGCATTCATTACTAGCATGCGCACTGGCTTGCATGACCCGTGCATGTCCTTTTTTGTCCTTCGTGAATATTGCGTTGTCCTTTGATTCTGGTGTATGTATGTCGTTTTGCTTAATAGCCTTCCGTGCCTGAATAATCGATAATACTCTATCAATATTAGCGTACCTTTATAGGGCTACCTTTAGATATTTTTCTTTCATATAGCCTACCTTTTAAGATTCTTTCTATTTGTAGGCTACTGCTTCAGCATATTCTACATTTTAAATTTTGCCTATGCCCAGCAATATCCATAATATTATCATATGATAATGATATTTCAAAATTTTCACCATATGCTTTCTTCATATTTTCAAACTTATCATTCATATCTATTCGTAATTCTTTTAGGATTTCTTCTTTAATATTTCTTTTCCATTGTGGGGATATGATTCAAAATTTTCTTCTATCTTCTAGTCTATATATGATCCATCTAAGGGATTCATCCCTTTTACTAGACATTCTTTATATGTAGGCTTCTTTGATGTTTCTTCTTCTTCTTTTATATTTACCAAGAGTGATGATACTGAAATTTCTTATTTCTAGCTCTTTTATATTTCTGGATATAATCTTTGACGGCTAGTTCCATGTAATAATTTATTTCCAATATTTTTCTTGCTTGAGTTAATGCTTCCTCAATATTTGTATATTTTTTCCAAGATATTCTGCCAGCTAGTTTTGAATCTATTTATTGAGCTATTATTTCTTCAAATGATATATATATATATATATATATATATATATATATATATATATATATATATATATATATATATATATATATTCCTGGTGTTCTACCTTCAAACACCACATATAAAGGTTTTAGTTCTATGAATTCAGCATTCTCTGATATGGGTATTAATTCATTTGACATATAGAAATATTCAGCGAGGCTATTTAATATGGACAACATATATCCTTTTTCTTCACGTGTATTATTGTATTGGTACCAGAAATTATCTAATATGCATTCTTGCACTTCATCGATAATTATATGATCCTTCGGCTTGAATTTATAAGAATTTGGAGGAAATATTTTCAGCTTATTGTCTGCTCCAAAGTTGAAGAATTTGCTCCCATTATAATTCATTGATCTCTTCATACCTGCAAAATAGACGAACACAATAATAAGTCAGGTAGTTTATTATCTTTTCCTTTTATATGTTCAAATATAATTTTATAGCTATTTTCGGTAATTATATCTTCAAATAAAACCCATCTTTTAGTAGAACTTTTCTTACTATTAATTTGATTGTAGTGTCTACAAATGGCTTCGCAATCTGTTTTTACTATAAATTCTTCAAAGCCTAGGTATAATCTGAAAGAATTTTTTGTATTGATTATTATCAAGATTTCTCTATCAGTATTGATTATAGTTTTAACCTTATAAATTTCTGAGGCATATCTACATATTTTTTCCTCTGTCTTTGCTGAATATTTATTAGGCCTTTGTTTTAATATCGCTCTCCATCCTATTTGAGAAGCATCGGTTTCAATGATAAAATAATTGTTATCTAACGGTAATTCTAAAGGTTTCAAGTCTCTAACCTTCTCTATTATTATCCTAATTAATTTAATATCCTCAGAATTAAAGTATTTTTTACCATTCTTTCTTCACATGGTATATAATGGTCCAACTAATTTTGCCAAATTATCTATGTAATTTCTAGCATAATTTACAAGTTGTAGAAATTGTTGTAATATTTTTTATCATTCATAGTATCAGAGAATTATAAAATCTTCTTTGCAATATGATCTTCTAAATATATTTTACCTTCTCCTATTCTATGACCAAGGAAATTGATTTTTTTGGTTTACAAATTTCTATTTTCCTTTTTAGATTATATTAACCCATTTTGCTCTACTTTCCTAAAAAATAATTTCTATTTTCCTTTTTAGATAATATTAATCCATTTTGTTCTACTTTCCTAAAAAATACTTCAAGGTGAGCAATATGTTCTTTATAAGATTTTGAAAATATTAACAAATCATCTATATATACTAATATGATTTCTTGGTTTTCATTAAATATATTTTGTATTTTTGTCTAAAATGATGTTGGTGCGTTTTTCAAACCTAAGGGCATTACAATCCATTCAAAATGTATATATGTATGTGTGTGTGTCTATATATATATATGTGTGTGTGTGTGTGTGTGTGTGTGTGTGTGTGTGTGTGTGTATGTGTGTGTGTGTGTGTGTGTGTGTGTGTGTGTGTGTGTGTGTCGTACGTGCTAGGTGTTTCATGTGGGGATTAGAAACAGGATGCGTAACAATAGACAAGCAGGTACGACAATTCTAATGACGCGCAATTCCGTAATTAAAAAACTTTCATCTGTTAGCCAAATACTAAGATGAGAAGTGTATGATATTTGGATCAGCAATTCTTATCTAGATTGGGTGTGTAAATCAGAAAGTAACAGATATAAGCAAATGGGAACGTGACTGAATAGCATGACAGACTTACAAAGTGAATATCAGAGTTCACTGAGAAGGAAAATTTGTAAAACAAAGCAAACTTGTTATTGGAGTTATTTGGGCTGGCCTAATTTTATTTCAATTAAATTTAATAAATCCCAAGGCCCACAATTAATGCTAGGAGTTTAATCCCACTTGGGAAATGAAGAGCAGATTGACTCAACTTAAATGGGTGGAACTAAGTTACACCTGTTGTGAAGTTGAAAAGGGTGGAAGGTGTGTTACACACGAGTTGAAGATGGTATTCAGTGACTTGTCCGTTACTAGTAACTGACACTTTGATGGTGGCTGTTACTTGTGATTGATGGCACATGATGGCTTCCTCCCTCATACAACACTTTTAAGAGCTCTTCTCCATTGTTCCTATATATATCTGGAGCGCTGTTTTTTCTACTTCCCCATCCCAGCTCCTGCGCGCACAGGCGTTTGGGAGAGCAGGCCTCCGTAACCACGTCCAGCTGTAACATCTGCACGGATAGGCGGGCAATCAGGTTTTTGGGGAGTGCTCAGCATGATTGCTCGTTTCTGTACTCGACGTGATCGTCTACTTCCCGGCGGCTTTCTAGTACACGGCAAGTACGACTACTTCCAGAAGGCCGTTTGAGGGATTGCACTGCGTACGTTGTCCTGCACCAACTAAGATCGACTACATCGAACAGCTGCTCATGTCGACTGAGCAGAACAGCGCATCCGGTGCCTCTGGCACTGGCCCCGCCTCTGGGTATAACATTTTGTCCCTGATCTTTCTAGTATCGTTCTTAAAGTTAGTTGCACTGTTTAGTGTTCTCAAAATGAGCAGTACTAGCACAACACTTGTCATGATTTTAATTGGTAATTTCTGGATTAAAATATGCCGTAATTTGCCTAAAATTCTAACAATCCAAAAACCTGATAGGCATTTTTCGGTTACTAGCTTTGCCGCTGCGCTGAAACCGAACGTGTTTGATGGCACTAACTACAAGAGGTGGCGTGCTAAAATGGTGCTATGGCTGACATCCATGCATGTGTATTACGTGCATCAGGGTAAGCCTGAAGGAACGCTTTCTCCTGAAGCGGAGGCTGCATTCGAGGTTCATGATAACCTGTTTCGTGGTGCCGTAATTAGCGTGCTGGCCGAAAGCATCGTGGATGTGTACATGTCACTGCCGACTGGCAAGCAGATGTGGGATGCACTCAAGGCTAAGTTCGGTGTTTCTGATGCCGGGAGTGAGTTGTACGTCATGGAGCAGTTCTACGATTATCAGATGGTCGATGACCGTTCTGTAGTAGAGCAGGCTCATGAGATTCAGGCTCTGGCAAAAGAACTCGAACATTTCACGTGCGTGTTGCTGGAAAAGTTTGTGGCAGGAGGCATCATTGCTAAGCTGCCACCCTCTTGGTCAGGTTTTGCCACTTCTCTAAAACATAAGAGACAAGAGTTCAGTGTGACTGACCTCATTGGCTCTTTGGATGTTGAGGAGAAGGCGAGGGCAAAAGACACTCGCGGGAAAGGAATTGAAGGTAGTTCTAGCGCCAATTTGGTGCAGAAGAAAAACTTCAATGGCTCCCACAATAAGAAAAAGAAGAACAAGCCTGAAAACAAGCAGAAGATTAATCAAACAACCACTTTTAAGAAAAAGAACAAAGAGAAGGGCAACTGCTTTGTGTGCGGTAATTCTGGCCATTGGGCTAAGGATTGTCCCGACCGCAAGGACAAGCAGAAAAAATCAGCTAATATGATTATTGGCGAGACTGAGATGGGAACGTCGGGGTACGGTAATCTATTACCTACTGTTCTTTCAGTCTGTCATTCACTTGAGTGGTGGGTTGACACCGGGGCAAATATTCATGTATGTGCTGACATTTCCTTGTTTTCATCTTATCAGGTCGAGAGGACTTCTTCCTTGTTGATGGGAAATGGAACACATGCTTCTGTTCTTGGTGTTGGCACGGTCGATTTGAAGCTTACTTCGGGAAAGATCTTGTAGCTAAAGAACGTGCAGCATGTCCCCTCAATAAAGAAGAATCTTGTTAGCGGTTCTCTATTGTGTAGAGAGGGTTATAAACTTGTGTTTGAATCCAATAAATGTGTATTGTCTAAATTTGGGACATTTGTTGGAAAAGGCTATGAGAGCGGAGGCTTGTTCCGTTTTTATTTATCAGACATGTGCAATAATGTTGTTAACCATGTGTGTAATGTTGATGAGTCTAATGTTTGGCATTTGCGACTTTGTCACATTAATTATGGTTGCATGACGCGGCTAGCTAGTTTGAGTTTAATCCCGAAATTCACTTTGGTCAAAGGTTCTAAATGCCATGTGTGTGTGCAATCGAAACAACCTTGCAAGCCTCACAAGGCCGCGGAGGTGAGAAACTTGGCACCTTTAGAACTAGTTCATTCTGATTTGAGTGAGATGAATGGTGTGTTGACTAAAGGTGGTAAGAGATATTTCATGACGTTGATAGATGATTGTACTAGATTTTGCTACGTGTATCTTTTGAAAACAAAAGATGAAGCTTTGCATTATTTTAAGATCTATAAAGCTGAAGTAGAAAACCAACTTGAGAGAAAGATCAAGCGGGTAAGGTCGGATCGTGGTGGAGAATACTTTTCAAATAAGTTCACTTTATTTTGCGAGGAACATGGTATTATTCATGAGAGGACACCTCCATATTCACCTCAATCTAATGGGATTGCTGAAAGAAAGAACCACACTCTAACTGAGTTGGTTAACGCCATGTTAGACACAGCGGGACTTTCCAAGGAATGGTGGGGTGAGGCTATATTGACTGCGAGTCATGTCCTAAATAAAGTTCCTACAAAGAATAAAGATGTAACGCCATTCGAGGAATGGGAAAAGAAAAGATTAAATCTCTCATACTTGCGGACTTGGGGCTGTTTGGCCAAGGTTAATGTGCCAATTCCAAAGAAGCGCAAGCTTGAACCGAAAACCGTGGACTGTGTCTTTCTTGGTTATGCTTTTCACAGCGTGGGTTATAGGTTCTTAATAATAAAATCTGGAATACCTGACATGCATGTTGGTACAATTATGGAGTCCAGAGATGCTACATTTTTTGAGGATGTGTTTCTGATGAAAGAGGTGCATAGTTCATCGAGTCAAGAACCAGCATTAACCCATGAATCGTTTAATCCGATAGAACATATTGAACAAACATGTATGGAAAATCCTGAGGAGGATAACACTGTAACTACTCGAAAAAGTAAGAGACAAAGGACTACAAAGTCGTTTGGTGATGACTACATTGTATACCTCGTGGATGACACTCCAAGAACCATTGATGAGGCATATCCATCCTCCGACGCTAACTTTTGGAAGGAGGCGGTATGGAGTGCAATGGATTCTATTATATCTAATGGAACTTGGGAGGTTGTTGATCGTCCTTACGGGTGCAAACCTATGGGATGTAAGTGGGTGTTTAAGAAAAAGCTTAGGCCTGATGGTACGATTGAAAAGTACAAGGCAAGACTTGTGGCCAAGGGTTATACCCAGAAAGAAGGCGAAGACTTTTTCGATACTTACTCACCAGTTGCTCGATTGACTACAATCCGAGTGCTACTTTCTTTGGCAGCCTGTCACGGTCTTCTCGTTCATCAGATGGACGTTAAGACGGCTTTCCTAAATGGAGAGTTGGAGGAGGAGATTTATATGGATCAGCCAGATGGATTTGTAGAAAAAGGTCAAGAAGGAATGGTGTGTAAATTGTTGAAAATCTTTGTATGGCCTTAAACAAGCACCTAAGCAATGGAATGATAAGTTCGATAGAACTTTAACATCTGCTGGCTTTGTTGTGAATGAAGCTGACAAATGTGTGTACTATCGCTATGGTGGGGGTGAAGGAGTGATATTGTGCTTGTATGTTGATGACATACTGATCTTTGGGACAAACCTTAATGTGATTAAGGAAATCAAGGAATTTTTGTCTCAAAATTTTGAGATGAAAGATCTGGGAGAGGCTGATGTTATCCTAAATATAAAGCTAGTAAGAAAAGGTGATGGTGGGGTTACACTTTTACAATCCCATTATGTGGAAAAGGTCTTGAGTCACTTTGGGTATAGTGACTGCAAGCCAGCTCCAACACCTTATGATGCTAGTGTGATATTGCGAAAAAACAAAAGGATAACAAGAGATCAGTTGAGATATTCTCAGATTATTGGCTCACTTATGTATTTAGCTAGCGCTACGAGGCCTGACATCTCGTTTACTGTGAGCAAACTAAGCAGGTTTGTCTCAAACCCAGGAGATGATCATTGGCGTGCTCTTGTGAGAGTAATGCGCTATCTTAAGGGCACTGTGAGTTATGGTATTCACTATGCCGGGTACTCTAGGGTACTAGAGGGTTATAGTGATTCAAATTGGATTTCTGATGCTGATGAGATTGAAGCCACAAGTGGATATGTGTTCACACTTGGAGGTGGTGCTGTTTCATGGAAGTCTTGCAAGCAGACCATCTTAACGAGGTCAACAATGGAAGCAGAACTCACAGCATTAGACACTGCCACTGTTGAGGCTGAGTGGCTTCGTGAACTCCTTATGGATTTGCCGGTTGTTGAAAAACCGATACCGGCTATCTTGATGAATTGTGATAATCAAACGGTGATTGTCAAGGTGAACAGTTCTAAGGACAACATGAAGTCATCAAGGCATGTGAAGAGGCGGTTGAAGTCTGTCAGGAAACTGAAAAACTCCGGAGTAATAGCTTTGGACTATGTCCAGACGGCTAAGAACTTGGCAGACCAATTCACAAAGGGTCTATCACGTAATGTGATAGATGATGCATCGAAGGAAATGGGCCTGAGACCCACGTGAGTCATGCCATAGTGGTAACCTATTCTATGTGATCGGAGATCCCGTGAAGTAGGGTGGTGAAACAAGCTGTGCGCTGACTGGGAGGAGAGAACCTTTGTAAAAGGCCTATTCTATTAAAGATGCATTTCTCTCCTAATCTGTATGGCAGGTTGGTGTATACCTTAATGTGTTCCGAGTGGCCTGGTTTAATAGAGATGTTGTCCTACAGAACATCTTATAAGGAACACACCTATATGAGCTTGACTGCTAGTCACAGTTTATGAGATTGGGTGATCTCTAGAAGCTCATGAAAGGCCAGGGAGTATGACTTATACGCTCCAAACCGAGGGGACGCATTTGGCAGCCTAGTACCAGTAAAGGGCTTTGGTAAAGCTTGTTCACACAAAACTGTCAATTCAAGGCATAGTCCATTGTTCAGTTGTGGATGAGTGTAGCCTCTGACCTAGGTGGACGTTCAACTTAACTGTCTCCAACGAAACACTGGTATATCAAACAACAGTGGAACTGAGAGCATTTCTTATGTGCCTTGGAATTTGGTGGGGATTATTGGAGTTATTTGAGCTGGCCTAATTTTATTTCAATTAAATTTAATAAATCCCAAGGCCCACAATTAATGCTAGGAGTTTAATCCCACTTGGGAAATGAAGAGCAGATTGACTCAACTTAAATGGGTGGAACTAAGTTACACCTGTTGTGAAGTTGAAAAGGGTGGAAGGTGTGTTACACACGAGTTGAAGATGGTATTCAGTGACTTGTCCGTTACTAGTAACTGACACTTTGATGGTGGCTGTTACTTGTGATTGATGGCACATGATGGCTTCCTCCCTCATGCAACACTTTTAAGAGCTCTTCTCCATTGTTCCTATATATATTTGGAGCGCTGTTTTTTCTGCTTCCCCATCCCAGCTCCTGCGCGCACAGGCGTTTAGGAGAGCAGGCCTCCGTAACCACGTCTAGCTGTGACATCTGCACGGATAGGTGGGCGATCAGGTTTTTGGGGAGTGCTTAGCACGACTGCTCGTTTCTGTACTCGACATGATCGTCTACTTCCCGGCGACTTTCCAGTACACGGCAAGTACGACTACTTCCAGAAGGCCGTTCGAGGGACTGCACTGCGTACATTGTCCTGCACCGACTGAGATCGACTACATCGAACAACTGCTCATGTCAACTGAGCAGAACGGCGCATCCGGTGCCTTTGGCACTGGCCCCGCCTCTGGGTATAACATTTTGTCCCTGATCTTTCTAGTATTGTTTTTAAAGTTAGTTGAACTGTTTAGTGTTCTAAAAACGAGCAGTATTAGCGCAACACTTGTCATGATTTTAATTGGTAATTTCTGGATTAAAATATGCCGGAATTTGCCTAAAATTCTAACACTTGTAAGCTTGAAGGATATGTTGGAGTATTTTACAGAGCTGTGGAACTGCTGTAACGTAAGTGCCACCCGCGGACACGGAAATAAAACATATACTTTTGTAAGGAAAACATGCTTGTAAAAATTCACCAACTTGTTCCTGCCTCTTTGTATAAGATTCTTTTCAAATGACTCACGGGGCAATGATTTATAATCTCTTTTGTCATACTGCTTTCAAGCTACCAATGTTAAAAAGACAGTACAACATAACTATGGGGGAAAAGAATACAAGCAACCCAAGATCAAATAAATTGACTAATAACACGAAAACTCTCAGCCATGGCCTAAGCGATTAGGCAAGAACCAAGCTACAATAATCAGTAAATTAGAAACCAGGGAAGCCTTACTTTATGTTGAAGAGGAGCAATCAGTAATGTCAACCCAACAGCTAGCCAGTGATCTCCATATATGTAAGCTCTCGCAAAACTTCTAGACTATCAACCTCAAATCCGAGGCCCTGAATCCCGCTGCTGCATTCCCGTCCTCACATGCCTTGCCATCAACACAATGCCAATAGCTGAAGACTGCGTACGGGGCCTGTTCTTTTCAGTTTCTAAAAACAGTTTTTCGATTTTTCTACAGTAACTAGCTTTTAAACGAAATATCTTTTTAAGATAGGGTCTACTAGTTAATTATAATACATATTGCACTAACTTCATTTATATTGACAAAAACCGCACGTGAGTTTCTGTTACTTTGTAATCTATAGTGCGAACAGCTCAAAAGCCACAAACCGCAGGCAAAAGCCATAAGCTCCAGCCAAAAAGAACAGGCCACGGAAAGAGAATAAGGGCTTCAAATTGCAGAGGGGCTTACATAGCAATCTTCTGTAGTGTAGAGTGTATCTGCCTATTAGTTGCTAGAGCAGAGTGGAAATCTGGGATAGAGAAATCACCTTATGCTATATTTGATTCTCCATTTTCATAACTCGACGGTAGCCAATTAAAGAATGTGGCAACCAAGAAATCCTGCACACATCAGAGTTCATGTTTTATCTAACCAATATAGCATTTCATGAACAGAACTAAAAAACAACGCGATATAGTTGCCAACTGACGCATTCTCAATGCACTCACAAGAAAGTAACTATTTTTTTCTCGAACAACGCAGGAGAGCTACGTGTCATTTCATTAAGAAGAAGTAAAAGTTCGGAGAGACAAGAGTCTACTCCTACAACAAGGGAGAGAAACTCCCAAACCCACACTCACACCTTAAAACACTAAAACACCACTCCTAACTCTGAGCTTAGCTGAAGAAGCATCTACTTTAGAGTAGAGGCTTCTGCCATGCACCAAAGAACACCCTCATTAGCTACAGCTTGAAGCACCAACTGGACATCTGGAAGAGCTCCTTCAAACACACAATTATTGCGATGCTTCCATAATTCCCAAGCGACCAAGATAATTAAAGAATTCAGCCCTTTCCTCATCTTTTTATCAAACCCCTTGATTGCTTGGCACCACCATCTGGAAAAACTAGTCACATCAGGCCGAGGAGCAATGGACAGGAGGCCTAGCCTATTCAAGACCAGACTCCAGACCTGTCTAGTGAATACACAGGACACCAGGATATGTTGAATTGACTCCTCCTCTTGATCACAAAAGGGGCAAGCCGACAGGTGAGGTAAAGCGCGTTTGGCCAGACGGTCCGCTGTCCAACACCGGTTGTTGATGGCTAGCCAAATGAAAATTTTGCATTTTAGAGGAGCCCAACTCTTCCAAATTCTTTGCCAGGGAGAGAATTTGATGGTTCCCAGAAAAAAGGCAGCATATGCTGACTTGCTGGAGTAGGAACCGGATTGAGTGAACTTCCAGCGAAATTGATCAGTTGTATCTTGATGCAGAATTAGCCCATCCACCAAATCCCAAACCTGCAAATAATCAACCAGGACTTGGACAGATAGAGCACCTCTTATGTCTGCAACCCAACCACGATTGACAAGGCCTGTGCAACTGTCCTAGTCTTTACTACCCTCTTTGGAACCGAATTATACAGGTTGGGTGCAAACTCAGCCAGGGTCCTTCCTTGTAGCCAACGATCTTTCCAAAACTTTATAGATTCTCCGCTGCCCAAAATACAATCAACAGCTACGTCAAAAAGGGCTCTGGCATTTTGCGGCACTTGAATAGATAATCCTGCCCAAGGTCGCGAACGATCAGTTTTTTTTGCCCACAACCATCTAATACGAAGAGCCCAGCTTAAAGACTCAAGGTTATGAATGCCCAGGCCACCATACTGCAATGGACATTGGACTTTCTTCCAAGAAACCAGACAAATACCACCGTTGGCCTGCTCCTGACCTTTCCAAAGAAACCCTCTTCGCCTCTTGTCAATTGCTTTAATCACCTATTTTGGCAAGTCTAAAGCAATCAAATGATGAATAGTAGTGGCCGTCAAAACAACACGTACCGTGATAAGTCTTCCAGCCTTGTTCATGAGAGAAGCCTTCCAACCCGGAAGATGATTAGCTACCTTATCAACCAACGGCAAAAGGTCAGACTTTGTAGGCTTGCGGATTGTGAGCGGCAGACCAAGATAAGTACAAGGGAAATCTTTCACCGCACAAGCCAAAATATTGGAAGTGCGAGCTACATCCTCCTCCGAACATTGGATGGGTGCAACCAAACTTTTTGCCATGTTAGTCTTGAGGCCCAAGGCATGTCCAAAAAACTGCAGCACAAGCTTGATAGTATGGAGATCAATACTTGAAGGCCGAAGGAACACTACTGCATCATCTGCGTAGAAAGAAACTCTATGCTTGGCTTGTTGGACAGCAAGAGGTTGCAACATATTTAATTCAGCGGCATGGTTCACCAGGGAGTTGAGAACATCCACCACAAGTATAAATAACATTGGGGACAGAGGGTCTCCTTGACGAAGTCCTCGTAGGTGAGCAAAAGATTCCCCAGACTCGCCATTCAAAAGAATCTGCGTCGAAGAAGTGGATAACAGAAGACATATCAGATTCCTCCAACGCCACCCAAATCCCATAATCTGCAGGACTTCCAACAAGAAGGACCAAGACACCGAGTCGAAAGCCTTAGAAATGTCCAACTTTAGGAGGATGTGTGGCTCTTTCTTTTTGTGCAGAGTTCTTGCCATTTGCTGTACAAAAAGAAAATTATCATGGATATTCCTTCCTCTCACAAAAGCACTTTGATTTGTAGATACCAAGCTGGGCAACAAAGGGGCTAAGCGGTTGGCCATGATCTTTGTCACCAACTTCGCAAAGCTGTGAACAAGACTAATTGGCCTATAGTCCTTTACTTGCATGGCGTCCACCTTCTTGGGTAACAAAGTTATGAAAGCCGTGTTGAGGAGTTTAAATCTGAACACATGACCACGCTCAATAGCTGAAAGGGCCTGCAACACATCACCTTTTATAATACCCCAACAGGACCTATAAAAGCGGCCTGTGAACCCATCCGGCCCTGGGGCTTTGTCCAGCGGCATGTCTTTGATAGTCGCCCAAACCTCCTCCTCCGAAAAAGGCTCATCAAGGGATGCAAGATCATGCTGCTGCATATGGATGGCAGCAAGGTCTATGGTATAATCCCTGTCTTCAGCCGAACCTAGCAGGTTGACGTAGAAATCCAGGACAGCTTCTTGTTTATCATCTTGAGAAGTGACAACCCGATCACCAACTTGAAGCTTAGCAATGAAATTTTTCTTTTTCCGGTATCGAGCTTGCTGATGGAAGAAAGATGTATTAGCATCTCCTTCACTTAGGTACAGCACTCTTGATCGCAGGTGGGCAATGGTGCGTTCAAGTGAAGCCAGGCCAAGGCAATGGAGTTTGAGTTTTTTTCGAAGCCACTCCTCTCCATGAGAGAGCAGCCGGCTATCCCTTGCAATCTCAATTCGATGGAGTATCTCTTTGGCCATGCTCAATTGCATTTTTATATTACCAACTTTCCGCGGACTCCATTTTTGTAGCCCCTTACTAAGTCTCTGGAGCTTGAGGAAGAAGCGCTCAACCGCACTATAAAATCATGTAACATGATGAACCATGTCAATCCAACACATGGAGGCATTGCATGACATATTGCATTATGCATAGTGAAACCATCTGAATCCTTAGCTCGATTAACTACTCTACCAAGATTGTCCCATATAAATATAAGAAAATTTTGTTCATGCCACTTAAAATATGTACAATATCATTTCTGCCATAGAAAATTTGCTCATTTTATTTTTGCCAACCTTCCGTCCATGCGCATTTTATTTTTGCCACTCCGTCCAATTTTCTGTCAAGTTTACGACACATGCCACCTGCCACACACGGTCAAAGTATGTTGACTTGATGAAAAATTAGACAAAGTGGCAAAAACAAAATGCGCACGGAAGGAAAGAAGGCTAAAACAAAATGAGTAGATTTTCGATGGTAGAAACGATATTGCACATATTTTGAGTGGCACGACCAAAATTTTCCTTGTGGTCACTCTACTTAGACTTGCTTCCTCTATTAGAGAATTTTTGCCTCTGACCTGGAAAAAGAGCTAGATAAAATAACTTCTCACGCATTTTCTTTTATCATTCAAGAACTAGTCACCAGATTAATAGGTGTAAAAATTAATATGCCTATTTTCTAAATTATAGGCGAAATCACACAACAATTTTATGTCTAAAAAAAATGATAAGGAGGGCCACCTAATTTCTTGCAAATTCATGTAACCTGATTATATGAGATCATAATAGGATCTGAACGTTGTGGTGAAACACGAAATAACTTCAGAAGTAAAGGGGAAAGTGAGCCTTCTATGGAGTGTCCCTAGTTCACATAACTCTATGCCAGATAGTTCATGTTCAGAAACAAACCTCCTGTAACATTAAGAAGGGCATCTGTAGCAGAAGAAGATATAGCTAAATCTGTTAACTGTGTTGGCGAGCAGCCCGTTGCCCAGAATCCTTGTATGTTTTCTGGTTGCCAGCAGCTATGCCACATCGTTCACACTGAATATTTCTGAGGAGTTATATAGTTTAACCTAGCACCCCAAACAAAAACAATCTAGTATAAAGAGGAGGCAATGATGATATCAAGTAATCAGCTGAAATATTTTAAACCAGATTTTATATGCTGGCCTAGTGAAGCCCAAAAGACTAACTTGACTGATAGGCTCCTTGATACTGAGACAAATATTCAAATTTCAGATGTGGCCTTTCTCTTCACACAGGTTGGCAACCTTAAGCATAGAAGAGCCAAAGCACATACATATATAAGAAAAATGAGAGGAGAGAACAATTACTCACTAACTGGTCATGAGCATCTGCTCAATGGTTTTCTTCTCCATAAAATTAGGATGGAACCCTGCAAAGTGCAAATTGAACAAAAAGAGCAGCTAGTTCGAACACTCATATGCATACTGAGGAGAAAAATAAATATGAACTTAATTTGCACACATGTTGTAGGATCGTATGGCACAACCAAAAGGGGGTGAATGATTGTTCCTGCTTTTTACCACCTGAAATCAAAACACACGCAGAGAAACAAAAAGAAGCACTCTGAATTACCAGATGACAATTACAATTACAATTGCAGACTGCGTGGTCATACGTAGTCGTAAGACTCTGTCGACCAAGAGCATGGTACGACCGCTCTGTCTCCCAACTACTCGTTACGACCACTTGTTAGCCTCTATCATCTGACTGCTCGTTACGACCAAACGTTACGACCGCTCAGATCGATCGCCCGCTCGCTTACAACCTCTCATCCCGGACGCTCCTTTACGACCGCTCGGTTACGACCGCTTGCATACGACTGCTCGATTATGAGTACTCAGATCGATCTCATGTCCGTTTTGATCACTTGGCATGACAACGAATCGATAGCCTACTCGGTACAACAATAGATCGACAGCCTTCTTGTTCTGATCACTCGGTATGACAACAGATCGACAATCTAATTGTTCCGGTCGCTTGGCACAACCACGACGTATGTAGTCGTGACCTCCTTCTGCCTAATGTCCCTAGTCGTTCGACCACCGTCCGAACGAGTACGCGCCAAAGTCAAAACAAAGCATGGAATGCAGAGGAACGGAGCGATGAACTAGAAGTTGCCGGAAATCTTTATATGGAAAGAATCTGATCTATTATTTCTTCATCAATCTTTTGGCTACGAAGCACCTCACGGCACCCCTAAAAACCTTCTCCACGAAAGCCCTAAAACCCCATACGCTAGCCTACAGCCTCCCATACTTTTATAGGCTAGACCACAAGACGTGTTCAACTCAAACACCTCAAACTGCCAGATAGCATAGCCCTGACCTTGTATGTAGGACTCCATCCTACTCTTCCAGAAGGGATAGTCGATCCCATTGAAGATAGGGGGCTTGGTGGAATACTTGCCCGTTACCATAGCTCACAGACCGGTTAAGATCTATCGAGAAGAGCTAACCGACTCTGATACCAATTGTAGGATCGGAAATGGCAACGGAGGGGGGTGAATGGTGCCTTCAAAAATTGCCCCAAAGTATCCACATATTTCTTCTTCTCCGATAGCTACAGAAGCTATGAAAAGTTTGATGCTCACTGGAAGTGAAGAAAAGACCAGAAAACAGAGAGGGAAAAACAGGACAGAGAAAAGTATTGCAGATCAGAGAGCATGAAATGAGGCCGGTCAGACTACTCAAGCATGGCCGGTCAGACCGCCTGGCTATGGCCGGTCTGACCGCCGAGCTGTGGTCGATCTGACCGCCGGTGGCCGAGTGGTTGGACCGTCTGGGGCACAACCGGTCTGACCGCTAACCCTAGCGGTCTGACCGCCAGCTGAGGAGCGGTCTGACCGCCATGGGGAGTGCGGTCTGACTGGGAACAAATCCAGCAAAGGCAAATTTAAAAGCAGAGAAACTGAGCCTGAACTGAAAAATCACCCGATACAGTAAATACTGATCACAACCGTGAATCAGGGAAATTTGTGAAATTTTGCTGCTCTTCTCAGGCCTCCTTAACAAGGACTTTAACCTAAACATCAAATTGATCTCAGAGAGAAGAAGATGCAGACAAAAACCCAATCACAATAGTAAATTCAATTTTTGCTGAAAAGCTGACAGCAAGAGAGACAAAATGCAAATTGCTCATGATTCTCTAATCTTCTGCTCATGAAACTCTGAAATAGACCAGAGAAGCATCCTCAGACGAGAAAGTATGGAGCTAGAGCCACTTATCCCTGGACATCAAGAAGAACCAAGGTTGCTCTGCCTCGAAACCCTAGAATGGATGCAAACAGAGGAAGTGTTGCAACAGACATTCTTTTGAGAAGATCAAGGCTATTAAAAGTTTGCTCTCTGGGATAAGCTAGTAAAATGGCTTTGATGAAGATCCCCTATTCAGAGCATAAGGATTCCATAGCTAATCAACCCAAGAATCAAACCAAACCAAAAAGGCAGTGAAGAATAGAATGCAGTCCTGACGCAAAAGAAACACAGAGAAATGCAAGGAAATCATAATAGCTCAAACTCAGGACTTTTCATATTGAATCACAGAGATGAATGATTACACAAGGGTTCTTCTACAGCCATCTCACTACATGATTCTCAACAAAGAAGAACACACGCCAGACAAGCAAAATACACTTCCATGAGCTCTACCCACTCTGCCAACTCTCACTCCTCACATAGAGAAGGAAAGAGCTCACACACTCAAAATAGAAAATCAAGAAGTGGCAGCCAATTCTGACTCCATGGTTTCTATTCTGGCAAGGAAATAAGTCAAGGGTCTGCACTGCCAAAACCTCTCCTCACCAAACCATACACCCAATGAGACAAAAGCAAAGCCCTACATTCAAATGGTGGAGGGAACCAGAGTCAAATCTCCAAACCCTAACCTCCTCTATTTAGCCTCCACTACCGGGTCTCCAACCCATTAGCTTCAACTGAATCCGCTTCCATTTTGCAGCCTTGAGTATTTTATCGAAATGCCCCTGCTGCACCTTCCTGGAAGCTTCCTCTTTTCTTGCTGTCCACGCCTCACAACCACTTCAAGTCCTCGCCGTCTTCGGCATCTCCCGACCGCTTTGACCTCAGCACCGCCTGTGCCTAGTCCGGTCATCCCATGCCTCGCCACGACTCCGCCTCAAAGTCCTACAACCATCACAGACAAGAAAACATCACATAGCACCGCTCAAAACAGTATACACAAACATTATCATTAAAAGAAGATACTCCAGCATGAAATACCCAAAACATGCTCAAACTCTCTAACCGTCAATTACTCATCACAAACATGGAGATACCTCCACATGGTCACTCACTAACTGAACCAAACCCTATGATCACTCAATACAAGTACTCATAACCCACAAGTACTCAGAAACCAGTCACATAGTTGAGTATCGACTATCGAGTATTGATCAGAAAACACAACTGTAACATGTACTCGAAGCCTACAAGTACAGACAAACCTCCGACACTTGACCACTTACCGTGATCGTGAAACTACTTCTACCGAGTACCGAGTCCTCTGACTATGAGTACCTCAAGCAACGACCATCCATCATCGATCATCACACACCGACCAATCAACCACTGGCCCAACACGAGTACTTGACGTACTTGAAGATATCAAGAGTGAAGTACTCGTATCAACCATGAAGGTCTATGAGTACCGACCGTGAAGCCTATGGCAACCGATCATTTAGCCTTCGACAACCGAACGTAGGATAGCAGACTGTGAAGTCTACGAGTATTGACAAGACTGCCAAAGCTATGACCATCGAGTACTATAGCTACAACCATGAAAGCCGTCTGCAAAATCTATGACCATGGATGCAGACTGCAAAACCTATGACCATGAAGGCAGTCTGCACAACCTACGACCATCGACTGCAAAGCCCTGGACTATTGACCAGTAAAACCTTCATCTATCGAGTATGACCAGTAAATTCTATAACTATCAAGTACTGTAGCTACGACCATGAAAGAATACTGTAGCTACGATTACCTGTCGTGGTCGTAAAACCGAAGTCGTATTGCTGTGGTCGATAGGTC
This sequence comes from Dendrocalamus latiflorus, assembly GCA_017311315.1. Taxonomy (NCBI): domain Eukaryota; kingdom Viridiplantae; phylum Streptophyta; class Magnoliopsida; order Poales; family Poaceae; genus Dendrocalamus; species Dendrocalamus latiflorus. The sequence continues at coordinate 11,267,834 of CM029651.1, read as the reverse complement.
AAAGTCGTACTGTCGTGGTTGAAGCTAGACGTAGTCGATAGCTGTCGTGGTCGTAAGCTGAACGTGGTCATAGCATGTCGTGGTCGTAAGCCAGCCGTAGTCGTAGTCGTGATCGAGGTCTGTGGTCGAATCCTGTCATGGTTGAAGTCTGTGTATACCGTGGTCGTAGTCTGATGTATGTCGTGGTTGTAGTCTGTGTTTGCCGTGGTCGTAAGAGTGTCTGAAGTGATGTGATCACTCATATCTGAGCAAAGTCACTCGAAAGCAAATACATATAAGGTCATATGATATATGACCTTATATGATCTAGGAAGCTCTACTCACACTGATTTCGCGTTTGTGAAAGACTTGGTCGTTTGCTGTTGATGTATTTGCTTTCGAGTGACATTACTGATTGCTCCTCTTCAACATAAAGTAAGGCTTCCCTGGTTTCTAATTTACTGATTATTGTAGCTTGGTTCTTGCCTAATCGCTTAGGCCATGGCTGAGAGTTTTCGTGTTATTAGTCAATTTATTTGATCTTGGGTTGCTTGTATTCTTTTCCCCATAGTTATGTTGTACTCTGTCTTTTTAACATTGGTAGCTTGAAAGCAGTATGACAAAAGAGATTATAAATCATTGCCCCGTGAGTCATTTGAAAAGAATCTTATACAAAGAGGCAGGAACAAGTTGGTGAATTTTTACAAGCATGTTTTCCTTACAAAAGTATATGTTTTATTTCCATGTCCGCGGGTGGCACTTACGTTACAGCAGTTCCACAGCTCTGTAAAATACTCCAACATATCCTTCAAGCTTACAAGTGTTAGAATTTTAGGCAAATTATGGCATATTTTAATCCAGAAATTACCAATTAAAATCATGACAAGTGTTGCGCTAGTACTGCTCATTTTTAGAACACTAAACAGTTCAACTAACTTTAAAAATAGTACTAGAAAGATCAGGGACAAAATGTTATACCCAGAGGCGGGGCCAGTGCCAAAGGCACCGGATGCGCCGTTCTGCTCAGTTGACATGAGCAGCTGTTCGATGTAGTCGATCTCAGTCGGTGCAGGACAATGTACGCAGTGCAGTCCCTCGAACGGCCTTCTGGAAGTAGTCGTACTTGCCGTGTACTGGAGAGCCGCCGGGAAGTAGACGATCATGTCGAGTACAGAAATGAGCAGCCGTGCTAAGCACTCCCCAAAAACCTGATCGCCCGCCTATCCGTGCAGATGTCACAGCTAGACGTGGTTACGGAGGCCTGCTCTCCTAAACGCCTGTGCGCGCAGGACCTGGGATGGGGAAGCAGAAAAAACAGCGCTCCAAATATATATAGGAACAATGGAGAAGAGCTCTTAAAAGTGTTGCATGAGGGAGGAAGCCATCATGTGCCATCAATCACAAGTAACAGCCACCATCAAAGTGTCAGTTACTAGTAACGGACAAGTCACTGAATACCATCTTCAACTCGTGTGTAACACACCTTCCACCCTTTTCAACTTCACAATAGGTGTAACTTAGTTCCACCCATTTAAGTTGAGTCAATCTGCTCTTCATTTCCCAAGTGGGATTAAACTCCTAGCATTAATTGTGGGCCTTGGGATTTATTAAATTTAATTGAAATAAAATTAGGCCAGCCCAAATAACTCCAATAATCCCCACCAAATTCCAAGGCACATAAGAAATGCTCTCAGTTCCACTGTTGTTTGATATACCAGTGTTTCGTTGGAGACAGTTAAGTTGAACGTCCACCTAGGTCAGTGGCTACACTCATCCACAACTGAACAATGGACTATGCCTTAAATTGACAGTTTTGTGCGAACAAGCTTTACCAAAGCCCTTTACTGGTACTAGGCTGCCAAATGCGTCCCCTCGGTTTGGAGCGTATAAGTCATACTCCCTGGCCTTTCATGAGCTTCTAGAGATCACCCATCTCATAAACTGTGACTAGCAGTCAAGCTCATATAGGTGTGTTCCTTATAAGATGTTCTGTAGGACAACATCTCTATTAAACCAGGCCACTCGGAACACATTAAGGTATACACCAACCTGCCATACAGATTAGGAGAGAAATGCATCTTTAATAGAATAGGCCTTTTACAAAGGTTCTCTCCTCCCAGTCAGCGCACAGCTTGTTTCACCACCCTACTTCACGGGATCTCCGATCACATAGAATAGGTTACCACTATGGCATGACTCACGTGGGTCTCAGGCCCATTTCCTTTGATGCATCATCTATCACATTACGTGATAGACCCTTTGTGAATTGGTCTGCCAAGTTCTTAGCCGTCTGGACATAGTCCAAAGCTATTACTCCGGAGTTTTTCAGTTTCCTGACAGACTTCAACCGCCTCTTCACATGCCTTGATGACTTCATGTTGTCCTTAGAACTGTTCACCTTGACAATCACCGTTTGATTATCACAGTTCATCAAGATAGCCGGTATCGGTTTTTCAACAACCGGCAAATCCATAAGGAGTTCACGAAGCCACTCAGCCTCAACAGTGACAGTGTCTAATGCTGTGAGTTCTGCTTCCATTGTTGACCTCGTTAAGATGGTCTGCTTGCAAGACTTCCATGAAACAGCACCACCTCCAAGTGTGAACACATATCCACTTGTGGCTTCAATCTCATCAGCATCAGAAATCCAATTTGAATCACTATAACCCTCTAGTACCCTAGAGTACCCGGCATAGTGAATACCATAACTCACAGTGCCCTTAAGATAGCGCATTACTCTCACAAGAGCACGCCAATGATCATCTCCTGGGTTTGAGACAAACCTGCTTAGTTTGCTCACAGTAAACGAGATGTCAGGCCTCGTAGCGCTAGCTAAATACATAAGTGAGCCAATAATCTGAGAATATCTCAACTGATCTCTTGTTATCCTTTTGTTTTTTCGCAATATCACACTAGCATCATAAGGTGTTGGAGCTGGCTTGCAGTCACTATACCCAAAGTGACTCAAGACCTTTTCCACATAATGGGATTGTAAAAGTGTAACCCCACCATCACCTTTTCTTACTAGCTTTATATTTAGGATAACATCAGCCTCTCCCAGATCTTTCATCTCAAAATTTTGAGACAAAAATTCCTTGATTTCCTTAATCACATTAAGGTTTGTCCCAAAGATCAGTATGTCATCAACATACAAGCACAATATCACTCCTTCACCCCCACCATAGCGATAGTACACATATTTGTCAGCTTCATTCACAACAAAGCCAGCAGATGTTAAAGTTCTATCGAACTTATCATTCCATTGCTTAGGTGCTTGTTTAAGGCCATACAAAGATTTTCAACAATTTACACACCATTCCTTCTTGACCTTTTGCTACAAATCCATCTGGCTGATCCATATAAATCTCCTCCTCCAACTCTCCATTTAGGAAAGCCGTCTTAACGTCCATCTGATGAACGAGAAGACCGTGAGAGGCTGCCAAAGAAAGTAGCACTCGGATTGTAGTCAATCGAGCAACTGGTGAGTAAGTATCGAAAAAGTCTTCGCCTTCTTTCTGGGTATAACCCTTGGCCACAAGTCTTGCCTTGTACTTTTCAATCGTACCATCAGGCCTAAGCTTTTTCTTAAACACCCACATACATCCCATAGGTTTGCACCCGTAAGGACGATCAACAACCTCCCAAGTTCCATTAGATATAATAGAATCCATTGCACTCCATACCGCCTCCTTCCAAAAGTTAGCGTCGGAGGATGGATATGCCTCATCAATGGTTCTTGGAGTGTCATCCACGAGGTATACAATGTAGTCATCACCAAACGACTTTGCAGTCCTTTGTCTCTTACTTTTTCGAGTAGTTACAGTGTTATCCTCCTCAGGATTTTCCATAAATGTTTGTTCAACATGTTCTATCGGATTAAACGATTCATGGGTTAATGCTGGTTCTTGACTCGATGAACTATGCACCTCTTTCATCAGAAACACATCCTCAAAAAATGTAGCATCTCTGGACTCCATAATTGTACCAATATGCATGTCAGGTATTCCAGATTTTATTATTAAGAACCTATAACCCACGCTGTGAAAAGCATAACCAAGAAAGACACAGTCCACGGTTTTCAGTTCAAGCTTGCGCTTCTTTGGAATTGGCACATTAACCTTGGCCAAATAGCCCCAAGTCCGCAAGTATGAGAGATTTAATCTTTTCTTTTCCCATTCCTCGAATGGCGTTACATCTTTATTCTTTGTAGGAACTTTATTTAGGACATGACTCGCAGTCAATATAGCCTCACCCCACCATTCCTTGGAAAGTCCCGCTGTGTCTAACATGGCGTTAACCAACTCAGTTAGAGTGTGGTTCTTTCTTTCAGCAATCCCATTAGATTGAGGTGAATATGGAGGTGTCCTCTCATGAATAATACCATGTTCCTCGCAAAATAAAGTGAACTTATTTGAAAAGTATTCTCCACCACGATCCGACCTTACCCGCTTGATCTTTCTCTCAAGTTGGTTTTCTACTTCAGCTTTATAGATCTTAAAATAATGCAAAGCTTCATCTTTTTTTTTCAAAAGATACACGTAGCAAAATCTAGTACAATCATCTATCAACGTCATGAAATATCTCTTACCACCTTTAGTCAACACACCATTCATCTCACTCAAATCAGAATGAACTAGTTCTAAAGGTGCCAAGTTTCTCACCTCCGCGGCCTTGTGAGGCTTGCAAGGTTGTTTCGATTGCACACACACATGGCATTTAGAACCTTTGACCAAAGTGAATTTCGGGATTAAACTCAAACTAGCTAGCCGCGTCATGCAACCAAAATTAATGTGACAAAGTCGCGAATGCCAAACATTAGACTCATCAACATTACACACATGGTTAACAACATTATTGCACATGTCTGATAAATAAAAACGGAACAAGCCTCCGCTCTCATAGCCTTTTCCAACAAATGTCCCAAATTTAGACAATACACATTTATTGGATTCAAACACAAGTTTATAACCCTCTCTACACAATAGAGAACCGCTAACAAGATTCTTCTTTATTGAGGGGACATGCTGCACGTTCTTTAGCTACAAGATCTTTCCCGAAGTAAGCTTCAAATCGACCGTGCCAACACCAAGAACAGAAGCATGTGTTCCATTTCCCATCAACAAGGAAGAAGTCCTCCCGACCTGATAAGATGAAAACAAGGAAATGTCAGCACATACATGAATATTTGCCCCGGTGTCAACCCACCACTCAGGTGAATGACAGACTGAAAGAACAGTAGGTAATAGATTACCGTACCCCGACGTTCCCATCTCAGTCTCACCAATAATCATATTAGCTGATTTTTTCTGCTTGTCCTTGCGGTCGGAACAATCCTTAGCCCAATGGCCAGAATTACCGCACACAAAGCAGTTGCCCTTCTCCTTGTTCTTTTTCTTAAAAGTGGTTGTTTGATTAATCTTCTGCTTGTTTTCAGGCTTGTTCTTCTTTTTCTTATTGTGGGAGCCATTGAAGTTTTTCTTCTGCACCAAATTGGCGCTAGAACTACCTTCAATTCCTTTCCCGCGAGTGTCTTTTGCCCTCGCCTTCTCCTCAACATCCAAAGAGCCAATGAGGTCAGTCACACTGAACTCTTGTCTCTTATGTTTTAGAGAAGTGGCAAAACCTGACCAAGAGGGTGGCAGCTTAGCAATGATGCCTCCTGCCACAAACTTTTCCGGCAACACGCACGTGAAATGTTCGAGTTCTTTTGCCAGAGCCTGAATCTCATGAGCCTGCTCTACTACAGAATGGTCATCGACCATCTGATAATCGTAGAACTGCTCCATGACGTACAGCTCACTCCCGGCATCAGAAACACCGAACTTAGCCTTGAGTGCATCCCACATCTGCTTGCCAGTCGGCAGTGACATGTACACATCCACGATGCTTTCGGCCAGCACGCTAATTACGGCACCACGAAACAGGTTATCATGAACCTCGAATGCAGCCTCCGCTTCAGGAGAAAGCGTTCCTTCAGGCTTACCCTGATGCACGTAATACACATGCATGGCCGTCAGCCATAGCACCATTTTAGCACGCCACCTCTTGTAGTTAGTGCCATCAAACACGTTCGGTTTCAGCGCAGCGGCAAAGCTAGTAACCGAAAAATGCCTATCAGGTTTTTGGATTGTTAGAATTTTAGGCAAATTACGGCATATTTTAATCCAGAAATTACCAATTAAAATCATGACAAGTGTTGTGCTAGTACTGCTCATTTTGAGAACACTAAACAGTGCAACTAACTTTAAGAACAATACTAGAAAGATCAGGGACAAAATGTTATACCCAGAGGCGGGGCCAGTGCAAGAGGCACCGGATGCGCCGTTCTGCTCAGTCGACATGAGCAGCTGTTCGATGTAGTCGATCTTAGTTGGTGCAGGACAACGTACGCAGTGCAGTCCCTCGAACGGCCTTCTGGAAGTAGTCGTACTTGCCGTGTACTGGAAAGCCGCCGGGAAGTAGACGATCACGTCGAGTACAGAAACGAGCAGTCATGCTGAGCACTCCCCAAAAACCTGATTGCCCGCCTATCCGTGCAGATGTTACAGCTGGACATGGTTACGGAGGCCTGCTCTCCCAAACGCCTGTGCGCGCAGGAGCTGGGATGGGGAAGCAGAAAAAACAGCGCTCCAGATATATAAAGAAAAACGGAACAAGCCTCCGCTCTCATAGCCTTTTCCAACAAATGTCCCAAATTTAGACAATACACATTTATTGGATTCAAACACAAGTTTATAACCCTCTCTACACAATAGAGAACCGCTAACAAGATTCTTCTTTATTGAGGGGACATGCTGCACGTTCTTTAGCTACAAGATCTTTCCCGAAGTAAGCTTCAAATCGACCGTGCCAACACCAAGAACAGAAGCATGTGTTCCATTTCCCATCAACAAGGAAGAAGTCCTCCCGACCTGATAAGATGAAAACAAGGAAATGTCAGCACATACATGAATATTTGCCCCGGTGTCAACCCACCACTCAGGTGAATGACAGACTGAAAGAACAGTAGGGCTAGCAGTGTGAGTAGAGCTTCCTAGATCATATAAGGTCATATATCATATAGCTAGGTCAAAAACTAGTCTTTTAGCATAATTAGACAATTTAGATCAATGACAGGCATCTCATCAATGACTAAACCAATTATAAAGAGCACAATGATATATAACAACGAAAGATCAAAGCCTAAAATTGAAGCAAACATTAAATCTAGAAGGGCTAGCAGTCTCATAAACAATCTCGTGCTTTACACTAGATTTTTTAGGTATGTGGCATTCTTGTAGCATACTTCTTTTCATAATGCTATCATTTGAATGGTGGCATGCTTGAAGCATACTTCTTTTCATTTGTGCATTTTTTGTGCTTTTTCTTTTGTTTAACCATGGCATGCTTGAAGCATATATCTTTTCAATCTTCTTTTTCTCAATTCTCAATTGATATCTCTTGAATGATACCACTTGTAGGATATCTCTTTTTTATATCTAAAACATGCCAACTTTAGTGAGTATAAAAAGATTGTGATATGAAACATACAAGCCTCAAAGCCAAGATTTAAAATAAGATTCATAATCAAGCTAATCCTTTTAGCTGAACATCACAAAGTACTATCAATAATCACTCTAGTCAAAGACTTATGCCAAGTCATGTTTTAATTCAAGTATAACTTATTAATTAAAACTAGTTGTGGTTTAAGCTACACAACATATGAGTAAATATAGTAAAGCAAGCACTACTACTCATTTGATTTCAATGGCTCAATCTTAATGAATTATATGACAGGTATAATAAACAAAGCTCCTGACAAAGCTTTAAACGACATACTCCCCCTCAGAATAATCTTATCTCACTCGGAAAAAGAGCAATTTAAGAAGAAGCAAGAAACTGAGAGAGATATCGAGAAAACCATAAAGGCGTTCAGAGACCACTTGTAAAACGCCACTTGTAAAAGACCACTTGAAAAATGGCATTACCTTTCCACATAGTCTAACCTAAAGGTGAATTCTCATGGAAACTCCCAAAGAAGGTGAAGAACCATCCAGTGTTCCAATCACGCAATGGTGCAAAAGACTGGAACCAAAGTGCCTATTCTTCACCCCTGATTCACTGGTCTCAAATCATAGTAGATGTCGGTTTCACAGTACTAGGGTTAGTCAAGTGAGCTTTAGGAATCCAATACTGTGATACTCGATAAAAAGGGTCAGCAGTAGGCAATGATAAAAATTTAAGTGAAGATTTAGCCTTTGTCAAATTCTGGTCGTAAAGCCTCTGTGTAGCTGGTCGAAACCCAACCGAGCGCCTCTAGATAGCCGGTCGAATCCCTGGTCTGACCACATTGTAACGACCATGTACAGCCGATCGAAACTTTAGTCCGACCACGTCGTAATGACCATGTGCAGCTGGTCATAACTCTGGTTCGACCACGCTGTAATGACCATGGGAATAAGCTGATTGAAACTCTGGCCTGTTTGCTCTGTTCCGACCATAGAGGAACACCGATCTTACTTTCGACTGGTCTAAATGACTACAGGAACCAACTGACCGACAACTTTGCTCGACCATGCTAGTCCGACCACAAAGAGCAACTGGTCGATGACCTAGTCTGGTCGCGGAACGTCCGACCATAGAGCGCTTGACAATGTGGCTGACTGGTCTAGTCGTGGGACGTTCGACTATTGAGCACCCGCGGCAAACTGGTCTGATCGTAGGACTTTCAACCACTGAGCGCCCGACCACACGGCGGACTGATCTGACCGCCGATCGACCACTACGACCAGGTTCAGTAGCTGAAGTTCCCAGGGCTGCAGAGAGCACATCGGAGGTTGCAGGACGGCAATTGGGAGCTTGCACAGCCTCAGCTTGGGAATGTTTTTTCAAATTGCTTTTCTTCTCCTTAGCTTTCTGGAAACAGAACTGAACCATATGACCATCTCTACCACAATGAGTGCATTTATACTTACATGTTGACTTCACAATACCCACTTTGGTAGAGAATTCCTTTGTAACACCAGTAGATTCAAATTTAATCTATTTAGGTTCAGATTCTACTTCCAATTTTTCAGGTTCAACAAGCTTAACAACTTTAGGAGGATTATTTTTGGCATGCTCAATGAAATTGAATCCTAGACTATGTTTCTTTACACTTGTTTTTGATTGATCTAGAATCATGTTCAAATTCTTTTTGTCAAACGAGAACATCTCTAAAGTGTCTTTTAGATACTCATTCTCTTTAGCCAACATAAAATAGGTTATGCATTTAATAGAATCATGTGCAAGACTTTTAGAAGCAGTAGACTGAGCTAATCTTTCCTTTTCAGCAAAATCATTAAGTTGTCTAGTCAAGACTTATGTTTCAGTGTTAATCTTAGGACAGTTTGAGCAAGACAGAGTCTCATGATAAAACATTTGTTGGATCGACTCCTGAGATAAATTAAGCCTAGCCTGAAGCAAGTCATACTTAGAGCAAGCCTTAGATTGAGCAGGAGAACTAGACTTAAGCCTTTCAATTTCATCATTAGCAAATTTTAACTTTTCATCACAAGAGTCATGTGCCAATCTTAACTCATCAACTTTAGCAATTACATCACTAAGTTGAGCCGAGTTTGATGTATTAATTGCTCTAGCAGTCTCTAACTCAGAAAGTAAAACTTGGCAAGACTCACAAGATTCATCATCAGGAAATAGAAGCTCTAGGTCTATTTATTTTAGAATTTATGCTCTCAACAACAAAATCATGCTTTTTAATTTTCTTTTTATACTTTTTGAGCTCCTTTGTCAATCTAAGCATAGCACGAGATAATTCAGCATAAGAAGGTTTTACCTCATCAGGATCACTATGAAGGTCATCATCACTGAGCTCCTCACTGTTGGCCACAAAACACATCCCTGTGAAGTCCTCCTCCTTTGCCTTCTTGCCTTTATCCTCATCGTCGCTCGTAGAATCAACATCACTTAAGTTAATCTCCTCAAGTGATGCAAGTACTTTGTTGACCACCCTACAATAGTTGCACTTCTTGCTTCGGTCAATCTTGAATTGAGTGCGACGACTTGGAGCCTTGTCATCCTTAACCTCCTTGCTCCTCAGTTTGGAGCAATCCATCTTAATGTGGTCTGGCTCGCCACACTCATAGCATCTGATCGGACTTGACTCACCACATCGCTTCCTCACCCTCACATTGTTGAGTGCCTTGTATGCTCGTGAGGAGATCAACACCAAGTCCTCTTCAGGTAGCCGCTCGAATTGTTCCTCTGAAAAAGAAGATAAGGCAGACAAAGAAACACAAGACAACATGCTTGATGAAGCAGCCCGCATGGGATTAGTCACAAGTGCTAAAGGTGGAGATTTATCAATCTTGGATGACAAAGTTTCCATCTCATAGGTTTTCAATCTAGAATAAAGATTATCCACGGTTAAAGTATCTAGATCGATAGTTTGATTAATATTTGTGACAACCATCAACCACTCAGAACCTAAAGATCTCAAAATTTTAGTTGCATTATCTTCATCAGCAAGAATAAATCAATACAGCGCAAATCACTCAATATTTTCTCAAAACGAGCAAAGAGATCATCAATGGATTCACCAGGCTTCATAGCAAAATCAGAATATTCTTTTTGATAAAGATTTTTATGCACTTTCTTGATATTAGTGGTTCCTTTATGATAATCACAAAGAGTTTTCCATATTAAGTGGGTAGAATTAATATAATCTACACGATCAAACTCTTTGTGAGAAATCCCTTGAAATAGCATATGGTGTAGCGACTTTATTCCAAACATCACTACCTTACGCCTCAGTGTAAGCTTGCATCCGACAATTCCAAAAAGCAAAATCAGTACTATCAAGCATGGGGGGATGATTCACATACCTCTCTGAAGCCATAGCAACCTAGTCTGATATCGCTTGTAGGATCCTATGGCACAATCAGAGGGGGTGAATGATTGTCCCTATTTTTTATAACCTGAAATCAAAACACACACAGAGGAACAAAAAGAAGCAATCTGAATTACTGGATGACAATTACGACTGTAGACTGTGTGGTCATACGTGGTCGTAAGCCTCTGTCGACCGAGAGCTTGGTACGACCACACGTTATGACCGCTCTATCGCTCGACTGCTCGTTACGACCACTCGTTAGCCTCTATCACCCGACTGCTCATTACGACCAGACGTTATGACTGCTCGGATCAATTGCCCGCTCGCTCACTCAGTATGACATCAGATCGATAATCTGATTGTTCCGATCGCTCGGCACGACCACAACGTACATAGTTGTGACCTCCTTCCGCCTAATGCCCCTAGCCGTTCGACCACCGCCTGAACGAGTACGCGCCAAAGTCAAAATAGAGCACATAGTGCACAGGAACGGAGCGATGAACTGGAAGTCGCCAGAAATATTTCTTTAGAAAGAATTTGATCTATTATTTCTCCATCAATCTTTTGGATACAAAGCATCTCACGGCTCCCCTGAAAACCTTCTCCACGAAAGCCCTAAAACTCCTTACGCTAGCCTACAGCCTCCCATGCTTTTATAGGCTAGTGCACAAGACGTATTCAACTCAAACACTTCAAACCGTGTCCCTCTCTCCCTGGACACGAGCTCTATCTCTTCCTCAAATCAAGGGACACAAAACACTTCCTAACATAGGTTTTAACCAACTCGTACAGACCATGGACTCCATCCACAACTCCATACGACACACACGACAAAGCCTCTAGGATATCCCCTCCTGTATCTCTATCATGCGCCATCACTACATGCTCTCGCGTGAGCCCGATCACCTCGCATGACCACCTGACCGCCTGGACCTCAGATTACCCCTAGTCCTGGTCTTCTTCATCACCGATCGTGATCGTCTCTACATCTCCATGCAACCTCCACCTTTGACCTCTATGTGCTCCAGCATGAGCTCGACCACCTCGCGTGACATCCCGACTGCCTAGACCTCAGATTACCCCCTCCTATTCCCGGTCCAACACATCACCGACCACGGCTACCTCCATGCCCACCTGCACATGCAAAGACCAAAGAAAACATCTCTTCTAGTACGAGTTCTTCAACTCGAGCATGATCAGTACACTCTTATCTATCCCTAGACAAGCACCAGACCACCTACGACCATCCTAGATAGTTTACAACCATGCCTTAGAACACTTGTGACCATCGCTAACTGAACCAAATCCTACGATCACTTAATACAACTGCTAACATAGAGTACTCGTAACCCACAAGTACTCGAAAACCACTCGCACTATTGAGTATCGACTATCGAGTATTGATCAGAAAACACAGCCGCAACACATACTCGAAGCCTACAAGTACAGACAAACCTCCGACACTTGGCCACTTACCATGATCGTGAAACTACTTCTACCGAGTACCGAGTCCTCCAACTATGAGTACCTCAAGCAACGACCATCCATCATCGATCACCACTCACCGACCAGTCAACCACTGGCCCAACATGAGTACTTGATGTACTTGAAGATCTCAAGAGTGAAGTACTCATATCGACCATGAAGGTCTACGAGTACCGACCGTGAAGCCTACGACAATCGATCGCTCAACCTCCAACGACCGAAGGTAGGACAACAGACTATGAAGTCTACGAGTATCGACAAGACTGCCAAAGCTACAACCATTGAGTACTGTAGCTATGACCATGAAAAAAAACCTATGACCATGAAAGCCGTCTGTAAAATCTACGACCATGGACGCAGTCTGCAAAACCTACGACCATGAAGGCAGTCTGCACAACCTACGACCATCGATCGCAAAGCCCTCGATTATCAACCAGTAAAACCTTTATCTATCGAGTACGACCAGTAAAGTTTATGACTATCGAATACTGTAGCTATGACTATGAAATAGTACTGTACGTACGATTACCTGCCGTGGTCGTATAATCGAAGTTGTACTACCGTGGTCGACAGGTCAAAGTCATACTGCCATGGTCATAAGCTAAACGTGGTTGTAAGCCAACCGTAGTCGTAGTTGTGCTCGAGGTCTGTGGTCGGAGCCTGCCATGGTCGAAGTCTGTGTATACCATGGTCGTAGTCTGATGTATGCCGTGGTCGTAGTCTGTGTTTGCCGTGGCCGTAAGAGTGTCTGAAGTGCTGTGATCACTCGTAACTGAGCAAATTCACTCGAAAGCAAAGACATCAACAGCAAACGACCAAGTCTTTCACAAACGCGAAATCCAAAGCAAACCAAATGTCAATTATTCATCATCTCTTTATTTACGACCATCCATATGGTCTAACAATTTCCACCTTGATGAATACATTGACAACACTTTGAAAATTTGAAAAATCTCAAATGATGTTTTGAAAGTGAAGCAAAAAATCTTTCAATTCAACATCTTTCCAAATATCTCTCCCCTTTGACAATATAATCATCAAGACTTTTTCCTATTAACATATACATGTATGAAAGTCGTTTTAGAATATATGCAGTGTGATCCAAGCATGCAAGTTTCTTTGAATTATTACAAGTGCCTTTCCCTCTTCACAGCAATATTTCACAAGAAATTGATTTACTCCACGAGGTAGTAATGCCACATCGACATGCTGTAATATCGAAAACGATCCTCTGCATTGCTTCAAATAATGCATGATGTACATTAGCTCTCTTTTAGACCGTTGAATCAGAAAATAGATTCTCGATTTCACTTTTGCAGGTGAAAGAGTGAGAAATTGACAACGTACTTCTCATCAAACAACGATTCGAGGCATTAAATTTTCATTCTGATGGCTCTACGATCCATAGGTAACACACATAGTGTGAAGTAGTGTAGATTAAAAGTGACAAAAGGACTAGTACTTAGATGGAAATGGATTTTCATCTCTTAGGGGATGTCCCTCCACAATTTAGAAGAATGACTCAGTTTGAAACGTACACAAGATTCTCATGGGAATTAATGAGAATGACGTCTCGTATCTAGCGAGAGTGCATGTTTATTTTCCTCCAAAATTACTACAAGATTCCCGTGTTCCAAATGCCTCTCGAAGAATGGCTTTGTTTGGAGGACTTGCAAGATTTTGTAATCTTTTGAAAATACAAAACTATTCTTATTCGATATTATTCGTTTATACATGATGACCATCACTTTTAATGACAGGAAAATGAAAACATTTATGTTTTGTTTGGAGCAATTGCAACATTCGATTATCCCTTGAAAATATCAAGCAATTTATTATTCACTTACTATATATATTCGACCGTGTATTCTTCTACCTTATGACTTATTCACTTTGAAAGTGACAAAATGGCATGGCTACCTACCTTGGCACTACTTGTTCTTGTTCCCAAGTCTTGGCTTGGACTGGCGAGCGAATGGAAGGCACGAGCCATCGGCCCATGCGTGCCACTGCCGACGGCCGACTCCGACGCCGCCCACTGCTTCAACTTAGGAAAACAAATAGACCGGTATGAAAATTTTATCAAAGGGTGGTGATAGAACCGGTAACCGCCAATTATCAGATTTTTTTGGAATTTTTTGGACGAAAATTTTGAATTAAAATTTGATTTTTTTTAACTTTTAGATGGATTTTAGGTGAGTCCGATTTCTTTGACCAGTTCAAGATTTTACCTGGACCAACTGGTAAGCCTGGTAATCACCGTAAACTAGTGAAATTTTGGCAATAGATTTTTCCCCCTACTTCAACTATGGAGCGAACTTGCTGGACCCGGAGGACACCTGTTGGTCTAGCCCTTGGAGAAAATTCACACATTGCACAAATTCACGGTAGAAGAGAATAAACAGAGAAGAACACCGGAGAATTGCCCCCACTACTACAGAAAAGGTCATCACAGACGGTTCGAAAACGTCATCACAGACGGTTTTGTGAACCGTCTGTATTTATGGGTCAGTGATAATCGAAGTTAAAACCGTCTGTGATTATCAGATATCACGGACGGTTTTTAAATAAAAACCGTCTGTGATGTCTCATAATCACAGACGGTTTTTAATGAAAAACCGTCTGTGATACATATCACAAACGGTTTTTACTTAAAAACCGTCTGTGATATTCGTTCCTCCTAAATCAAAATATATTTCCGTTTATTGGCTAGCCTCAGGAAATGCTAGCCATGCCCTCTAAAACAAACAGATAATCACAGACAAAAAACATACAATTCACACATCTCATTTCCTTTCAGATACATTTCACAGACATAAAACATCCAATTGACACCGCACTTCATTTCACAAACATAAAGCATGCATCCATTTCACAAATCAATTAATTGAATTGAAATGAAATATCCATTAACAAATGCACAGTTACAAAAGATCTACACTGCATTTGCACTTAGTGATAAGACCAATAAGAAATCATGGTGCGCAGTGGAACCGTCCTCCTGGCTTTATGACTTGAGTCAGCAAAAGTACGCCAACTCTCCTCGAATCCCTCCAAGATCAGACTATTTCAATGCAGTTGACGGGATGTACGCAGCCTGTCGATAGAAAAATCAATGTGCGTATATATGTAACGTGATAAGTATAAAGTAATTATGGGAAGAGTGACAAACCTTGCGATTGGTGAGCCTCGAGGAATCGAGGAGTAGTTCCATATGTTGGCAAACGTAGTATCCACATGTGTTGCCCGGCTGCTGCTGATGGCACTGCAAAAAATGGAATGTGTTAGTTCAAGAGGCATTAGTACCAACTGTTGCATAGGATTAATTAATGTGAAATAGCGAATACCTTAAAATCTCGAACATGTGTCAGCAGGCCTTTGGCCCCGCGCTTCGAGTCACCTCCCTTTTCAATGTACATCGCAAACGCCCTACGTAATTCGAGAAAGTTAACCTTAGTCATTCGGAAGGAAAGAAAGAATACAATGTAGATATGTATGGGGAATATGTGCTTACCTATCGATTACTTGGCTGACAACTGTGAAGTCCATTTGATTCTTACTTAGGGAATCAAGGTAATATACCTTGTTCCATTTTGGTACAATTACTATTAAAATCCAATGAAAGTTCTGATGGAAGGGCATAAGTACATAATCCTTATTGCAGCAACCCAGCAGTCCTGATGCAATGTACCTCTCGACGAGGGGTGTATCCCGGTCGATGGTATTCTTGGCGACCAAGTGTGGGTCCAAGAAACCAGCTGATGAGTTGGATAATCTAGCTCTAGTCAGCATGTGTCTATATATATACACACGAAAGCAACAAATTAGATATGGCATTTATCGATATGACATTAACGGAGATTGTGATTGTACACACTTACAGCGTCCAGCATCGAATGATTGAGACGTCAAGAGCGTTGAGCGTGAACAGATCGAATAAATCCTCAAAGGCGACCACGAACATACACTCTTGAAGACTGTGGTATAAATCATCCGACGTGAATTTGACAGTGATACTTGAAGTCCGTTCTCCCTCTAGCTTATTGGACTGCTGGATATACCACGTGTGCAATTGCATGCAACTATATGGTAGCTTTTGGAGGTCTTTTTGCTCGAGCAACGGCTCGCCAAGCACGAATTTGTGGGCCAAAGGTAGGTACACTATATAATCATTAGTCTTCTTTGCTTTGCCCTTGCTGGCCTTGCTGCCTCGGCTATAGGTCGACTTCACGGCAGTCGACTTTGAAGGTAGCAGCGGTGCAAGTTGCTCCGGCGAGAATAGGACCCGTGGAGATAGCACCGGTGCAGTATCCGGTGGTGGAACCGACTGGTCTTGTAATGGAGATAGCACCAGTGCATGTTGCTCTGGCGAGAGTATGACCCGTGGAGATAGCACCGGTGCAGTATCCGGTGGTGGAACCGACTGGTCTTGTAATGGAGATGGCAGCAGTGCATGTTGCTCTGGTCCTGCCACCGGTGAAAAAGCCTCCAGGGAGATGTCGCTTTTGGGCCACTGGATGAATGTTCCAATGGCCTGTCCTAGAGTCACGATCTCGTCGTTAGGGGGCTTCTTGTTTCCCAGGGCCACAGAGAGCATATCATTCTCCCTTGTTCTCTGGAATGATCCCAGGGTAGATTCAAAACTCAGCTCTTCCTGCAAGAGCACGAAATGTCATTTCAATTCATACGAAGTTGTGGAGTAATTACAAGCTACGTAGTTCTATCGATATCTTACCAGGTGCTGGGACACTTGCTGGTCTACAGGGTTTCGAAAGGAGACGTCTCCACGTATTTCCTGACAAGCGTGCTCTTGAAGTTCTTCCATGCTTTGTATGCCGCTAGGTAGGTTTGTTGTTGCACAGCGTATAGGTGTTCTTCTGGGAACTCGAACGATGCCAAAATTTCGGTCCACAGCTCACGTTTCCGAGTGTCAGGCCCGTTCTTCCACGAATTGTATGTAATCTCAATTCGTTCTCGTGCAACTATTCCGACAATGCTTCGGAATGCGTTTACCGCTTTTTGAGGAAGGATAGGGACCCCAGATGCGTTTACCGCTGTGATGGTCTGTCGGCCCTCAGGCTTCTTCGATAGCCCTCTTCCTTGGTGTCTTGATGTTGGAGCGGACGCCTCCGGCGATGATGTTGAAGAATGCGCGGGTGACATGTTGCTCATTTTGTGGGTCTATTAGGATAAGATGAGAAAGTGTCATACCATTAGATAAGAAAATGCAATATCTATCTATTTCGCTCAATATAGGCGATTACAATACATATATATGTGTATATACATACATATACATATTTATACCTACATATATACATATATAATGTAAAAGGCATGTATCAATTAAGACTAGCAACAAGCTCAAGTTTTAATTGATTAATTTGTGCTCTCAAATTGTAGGGTTGCACAAGATTAATCTTGGCCGTCCCGCTACTAAATCATATACTCTTCCTTGATTGGTTATGCCAAATAATGAATTCAGTATTTTGAGCTCTAGATACAAACTCTACAATCTCAAGATCAAGATATATTCAGCATGCATATATTCAGACAGCAGTATTCATACAGATCAAGACCATACAAGTTAACTTTGCCCAATAATTCAGTCTTTTAACTTGTCAAGATTAAATCCTAACAGATCAATTTAATAACATGCTATAACCTGAAAACTGCATGAACCGACAGCTATTAGAGCTCAAAGACCGAATGAACCAATCTCAGTATATGAATTTATCATCATCGAGCAACTGTAAATCCCACAGGCAATCTCAGTATATGGAAGTAAGAAACTAACAGTAAGCATATACATGATAGTAAGCAACTAACAGTAAGCATATACATGACAGTAAGCAACTAACAGTAAGCATATACATAACAGTAAGCAACTAACAGTAAGCATATACTAACAGCATCAAGCATCAACCCTAAACCCTAACAGTAAGCATGAAGCTCGGGGAGGGTTTTGATGACCTTAGGGTTTTGGTGACGGAGGAGGAGGCGGCGGCGACGGAGGAGGAGGAGGAGGAGGAGGCGGCGACGCAGGAGGAGGAGGAGGAGGCGGTGGCGACGGAGGAGGAGGAGGCGGCGGCGACGGAGGAGGAGGAGGCGGCGGCGACGAAGGAGGAGGAGGCGACGGGCTCGGGGAGGCGGCGACGGAGGAGGAGGAGGCTGCGGCGACGTCTTCGTCCGGGGAGGCGGCCGGCGAGGGCTCGGGGAGGCAGCCGGTGAGGGCTCGGGGAGGCGGCGGCGACGACGGGCTCGGGATTTAGATCTAGATCGAATAACTGCAGCGCACACGGAAAACCCTAGCGAGAGGGTATATATAGGGAGGTTATCACAGACGGTTCTAAGTTTAGAACCATCTGTGATAAGCCTTTACCGACTGTTGTTATTAAGACAACACCAATAACTACACAGCTGTATTCATATCAACCACCAAACAGCTGCATTCATATACAACACCAACCAGCTCTATACATAAATGCATACCAATTCACATATACATTTTGTCACACATTTTCACATATACATCTCAAAATTGACTACATCACACATTTTAACATATACATCTCAAAATTGACTACATCACACATTTTCACATATACATCTCAAAATTGTCACACATTTTCACATATACATCTCAAAATTGACTGCATCACACATTTTCACATATACATCTCAAAATTGTCACACATTTTCACATATACATTCTTATTGTACTTGCTTATTTCCTTTAAAAATTAGCCCTTCATCATGATCAATGCGTACGTAACTAGTTTCGTCACGTTGTTCATCGTCAACCCTTATGCCATTTCCAAAAAGAGGTAACTCATCAAATTGATTGTATTCCTCCTCGTCCACTACATTCTCCACTCCGACAATTCTCCTTTTTCCATGAAGAACTACATGGCGTTTCTTATTTGCCGGGTAGGTTACATAGAAAACTTGAACAACTTGATTGGCGAGTACGAATGGTTCGTCTTTGTACCCGACACGTTGGAGGTCCACGGTCGTGACACCGTACTTGTCAACCTTCACCTGTGGGAGATGCACCCAACGACAGCGACATAAGGGGATCTTGAAAACCACATAGTCGAGCTCCCAAATCTCTTCTATGAAGCCATAGTATGAGTTTCTCGACCCATCGGTACTGAATGCATCTATGTGGACACCGCTGTTCTGGTTAGTGCTCTTGACATCCTGAGACTGCGTATAAAATGTGTACCCATTTATGGCATATCCTTGCCATGTCACAACTGTAAATGTCGGTCCTTTTGCCAACCATGTCAGCGTCTCACTCGGCGAGCTCCTAGCGATTTGCTCCTTCAACCATTGGTTGAACCGACGGTTGTGTTGCCTCATGATCCAAACATCCAGCCGCTCTGGATTCTGTTGCCGAAGCACATCCTTGTGCTGGTTGACATAAGGCGCCACTTCAGTCATGTGTTGCAACACCGTGAAATGGGCTTGAGCATACGTGTCCATATCTGGAGTGATTGCTTTCCTTCCGACAGTTCCCAGACCCTTCAGCCTCCCCTCATGACAAGATTGAGGGACACCTATCGGTTGAATCTGAGCCATATAATCGACACAAAACTCAATGACCTCTTCGCTTGCATAACCTTCGACGATGCTGCCCTCCGGCCGAGAACGATTCCGTACGTAGGACTTGAGAATTCCCATGAACCTCTCAAATGGGTACATGCTACGTAGGAATACGGGCCCGCACATTTTTATCTCCCACACAACGTGAACAATGAGATGGACCATGATATCGAAAAACGAAGGAGGGAAATACATTTCAAGGTGACATAGAGTCATCACAACCTCGTCCTGCAGAGCATCTAGTCCTTCGGGATCGATGACCTTCTGAGCAATTATGTTAAAGAAATAACATAGCCTCATGATTGTCTCTCGGACTTTGATCGGCAAAATATTTCTAATTGCAATAGGGAGCATCTGTATCATCAGCACATGACAATCATGAGACTTCATGCCATTTAACTTCAAATCTTGCATCGAAACAAGTTTCTTCACGTTGCCGGAGTAACCAGACGGAACTTTGACACCATGCAAGCACTGGCACAGTTCTGTTTTCTCAGCCTTGGACAGAGTGTAACACGCAGGGGGAAGGTACGTTCGTCCATTATCAGTGCGTGTCGGTGCTAACTCAGGCCTGATGTCCATGTCAGCCAAGTCAAGCCGTGCGTTGACGCCGTCCTTTGTTTTATCACGGATGTTCAGTAAGAGACCAATCAAGCTGTCGCATACATTATTTTCTACGTGCATGACGTCGATGTAGTGTCGAACATCTAGGTACTCCCAATAAGGTAAGTCCCAAAATATTGATCTCTTCTTCCAGGTGTTCTTCTCATGAGCCCTCAATTTACGTCCCTTTCCGAGGATAACATCTAAATCCTTAACCATATCATAAACCTCGTGTCCCCTTAAATGCCTTGGAGCTGAACCGTCTTCCTTCTCTCCGTCAAATTGTTTCTTCATCTTGCGGTATGAGTGAGCCCTCCGAAGGAACCAGCGGTGACGCATGTAGACGGTTTTGCGTGAGTGTCTCAGCCACACACTCTCGGTACCATCTAAACAGTGAGTACAAGCTTTGGCACCTTTTGTACTATGGCCCGATAGGTTACCAAGGGCAGGATAATCATTTATGGTGCAGAACAATAAGGAGCGCAGAGTGAAGTTCTCTCGTTTGTATGCATCCCATACCTGTACCCCTTCGTTCCACAGTACTTTTAGATCTTCCACCAACGGTGCTAGGAACACATCGATATCATTCCCAGGTTGTTTTGGTCCTTGGATAAGTATCGATAGCAAAATGTACTTTCGCTTCATACACAACCAAGGAGGAAGGTTATAGATGCAGAGAGTCACGGGCCATGTGCTATGTCGGCTGCTCATGCTACTGAAAGGATTCATTCCATCTGTACTCAGTTCAAACCTTATATTCCTTGGTTCTGCACCGAACTCTGCAAAACTCCTATCGATGTTTCTCCACTGCGCAGAATCAGCAAGGTGTCTTAGCATTCCATCCTTCTTGCGCTCCTCCGAGTGCCAACGCAGCAGTTTTGCCTCCTTTGGATTTGCAAAAAACCTTTTCAAACGGGGATTTATAGGAAAATACCATGCCACCTTAATTAGCAGGAGGTCCTTTCTTCGCCTCTGTTCCCTCGTGATCATCTGATTGATTGTTACGTTTGTATCGGGATGCGTTGCACACCGGACATACATGCATGTTTGCATACTCTTTACAGTAGAGGATACAGTCATTCGGGCATGCATCTATTCTTTCTACTTCCATTCCCAACGGACAAAGAACCTTCTTGGCTTTATACATGGTTTTAGGCAACTCATTTCCCTCCGGAAGCATGTCCGCTAAAAGACCTAGCAGCGCCGTGAAACTCTTGTCGGACCAACCGTTGCCTGCCTTCAATTTCAACAGTTCAAGTACGGCCGACAATCTCGTGTACTTGCAGCCCGTGTACAAAGGTTTCTCCGAGTCCTCCATCAAGCCGCGGAATTTAACATACTCTCTCTCATCATAGTTCTCTTCTACATCGCGAAGCATCTGATCCAGATTATCATCGTGCAACCTATCTGAATCCGAACCACAATCGACATCAGCCGGCGGCATGTCATTCACTTCACCGGCGATGTCATCCGGCGGCATATCATTCACTTCACCGGCGATGTCATCCGGCAGCATATGATCATTCACTTCGCCATGACTGGTCCAACACGTATAATCCTTTTTGAAACCCCTCCGAATCAAGTGCGCTTCAATTTGCCCTCGGTTCTTAAACATCTTCAAATTCTCGCAATCAGTGCATGGACAGCACATATATTCCACCCCCTTGTTCAACATATCCTCCTCGGCGGCTCTTATAAAAGCAGACACGCCATTAATGTACTCTTCACTCACACGGCTCGCGGCATACATCCAGCTTCGGTCCTACGTTACGTACATATATAACAACTTAGTATTAAAATCTAGATTAACTAATTATAATTACTACATATATACCGGCCACATTTATTATATTGAGACTTAATTTGCTAGCTCAATTCATATTATAAACACAATAGCTATTATATAACCAACAATTTTGCAAATTAACCATCTTCAATAACACTCATGGATTACTTAGACCTAAATTGTAATGCAATTAAAGAAAAAATAAATTTCACTACTAACCATATCTAGAGCAACCAGGAAAGTCTGAATCTTCAAAGCTCAATCTCTGTTTCTTCCCACCAAATTAACTGGCCTGAAATCGCCTAGCTTCCTCCCGAGTGAAAAAGTGCGCAGCAGTGGCTAGATCTGGATCGAAATGAAGACAGATGCGGTCTGAGCAACGCAATAAATGCCTTAGAGTCATTATCACAGACGGTTTTTAATTAAAAACCGTCTGTGATAATCTGGGATTATCACAGACGGTTCTTAATATAGACCGACCGTCTGTGATAATCCTTTTTCCCGCCACAAATACCACAGACGGCCTCCAAATTACAACCGTCTGTAATAGTGTTAATCAGAGTCGGTTTCACAAAACCGTCTGTGATGAGGCATCTACTATGAGGCTTTCTGTAGTAGTGCCCGGCCGCAACTGCGTAGTCTACTTTTCTAAATTTCTCTATTATCTTGCTCTTGCTATTTTTTCTCTTCTTATAAAATTGGTTACAAGTTTTCTATTATACAGATTAGTACTCTTTGACTAAAATACGTATTCAATCTTTAAGTTGATCAAGACTTCAATTTATAATTTTCTGCAAGTCTGCAAGAGTTGTTAGCTGTAGTCCCAGCCTGTCGCATTTATCCATTGGTATTTTGCATTTTGTAGTGGCTAGGGAAGTCGTCCAAGCTTTGCCCCTAAGAGAGCAAAGAAAAGGTTTATGTTAGAAGTCAAACTGATGGCATTATTAAGACCTTGAGATGCGTGCGTGCAGTACGTTCATTCACGGTGACATACTGTATATATTGACATTTTCACAACGTACTTGCACTTTGCACATGGCGCCCTGGCGGTGTGACCGGGGTGTCAATGGAATTATAAGAAGCTCGATTGCGAAGACTTCAGCGGATGCGTGCATGCGAAGAATTGTCTTAAGAGGAGTTGCGCCCGTTAAAGGCCTGTTTGGGACTGCTCCACTCCAGCTTTTTCAACTCTGCTTCAAACTTGTCTAGCCAAACGGGTCCAACTTCAAGAACTCTGCTCCAAGAAAAAGGTGGAGTTGAAGGCCTACTCCACGTTTTTTCTGGAGCTCCTCAAGGGGTACTCCAGAAACTAAAGTTTTGTATCTCCTCATGGAGTTAAGGGAAAATTACCCACCACTGCCATTACACAATTCCTCTCCTCATCTCCCCCACCTCCCTCGCCCTTCTTCCCCACCTTCCCTCCGCGCCTCCGCTGCACGCCTGCCTCCTCCTCCCCGACCTCCCCCTGCAGCAATCCCACGCGCCCATCCGCGTCTACCTCCACAACCCCACCGGCGCTCTCCTCGCCGCTGCCCACGGCGTCGTCCCGTCCCACCGCACGCGTGCCGTCACCAAGAGCCTCGTCTCCACGCTCCAGCCGGAGGAGGTGCTGGTCCTGGACGCTGTCCGGAGCGGGGCGTATAGGGGCAGGCTGGCCGCGGACGAGCCGGTGGAGGGGAAGCTGGAGACCAGGGCGGCGCGGCGGCGGGGAGGGGTGGGCGCGGCCAGGGGCGTGGCGTCGCTGGCGCCAAGGGCGTGGCCGAGCTGGATGCACTCTATACTTGAGTTGTTGTCCTGTTACTTATCTGCTCTCTTGGTTCGTTAGCTGTGTTGTTGAGCGGTATCATGAATTGTGCATTTGAGAAGGGAAGTTGGAGACAATTTTAAATCTGAGTAAAAAATTTTAAATCTGAGATATGTCAGGATTTAGGGGAGATGATTTTGTGTTTGGGGGCAATTTGCTGTAAGAATTCTTGATATGCAAAGCAACTAGTTAATAATACTTCGTTTCAGTTGTGTCGTTTATGCATTTATGTTGTTAATAGTGACTGTAAGCGCACCGCATAACCATGTTGTGATAGCCAGCCCCGAGTCCCAGGAGGAACTAGGATGTTACAAGCAGTTTTTGTTACATTCAAATTCGAAATTTTAAATCCTAAATTGCATTTCTAGTGCATGGCCGGTTTCCCACTAGCAACCGGCGAGACGTTTGGATTTGACAATAAAAAAAGATGTTTCTGTGTGCGCAGCTTCCAGCAAACACACATAAAAAAAGAAACAAGGTTCATAAATTTTTCCATGACCGGTATATGCAACCTTCACCCCTACAAACTTTTCTCTGGAACAAAAGAAAACAAAAACCAAAGCAATGCTAAGGGCCTGTTTGGGACTGCTAATGACCGGTATATGTCTCTAAATTTTATAATTTCTACCATTACTCGATGCACTGATGTTTGTGGTTCTTATTTTTACAGGAAATTCCCGGGAGTGGCAAGTTTAGGAAAAAGGCTATCCAAAATGAAGATTTGCTTAGGGATATGTTTAGAAACATTACAAATGAAGAAGCAGATCATTGGAATCCTATGAGTGATAATCTCATTATTCCTAATTCTCAAGACCAACCTTTTGACGTAGACAATGAAAATGGAGGTGGAGATGATGATGTCCGTGAAGTACCTTTTGATGCACACAACACTAGAGAAGAGGTGGTCCAGGAGGTGAATCCTTCCAATGTGCATGGAAATATTTCGAATGATGGACTTTGTTAATTATCTATCATGCACGTTGCAATTTATGGTACAAAAGGATGGAATTATTTGACCAAAATATTTGTTTTTTGGTTTTCTCAAATAAATTAATTGCGATTATAATATTTTACATCATATTTCAATTGGCAACAAAAAAAATTCAGTTACATATGCTCCGCAGACATCAAAACATACATCAAACATCATTCAGGGGCACATTGGACCTTTCTCAGGGAAACCTCTCATTCCTGGAGCTGGAGCTAGCTGCGTGCCAAACAGGACCACCTGCTCCAGGAACTCCGCAGTGGAGCTGCTCCATGGTGAAGTTGGTGGAGCAGAGCTGAAAAAACTGGAGCAGAGCAGTCCCAAACAGGCCCAGTCTCTGTTAAAAGATCCAGGTCGAAACAAATTTTCTATATTTTTTGTTTATTCCTTTTTACCATGAATTCGTGCAATACGTGCTCCTGAGGGTGGGCCAACAACACCTGCGTCAAGTGGCTGGACACCGAGCCCCCAGGCTCCGTGGCCTACGTCTCCTGCACTCGGCTTGGACCAACGACCGGCTCATCGAGCAGGCGTGGGGCGCCGGCGTGAGCGTGCACCGTGACGAGGCCGCGAGGATGCTCCTGCGCGGACAGATCGAGCGGTGTGTGAGCGCGGTCATGGACGTGGACGGGAGCGCGGCTTCGGCGCAGCGGTGGAGGGACGCGGCGCGCGCGGCGGTCGCCCCCGGTGGCAACCCGACCGGAACCCGGACGAGTTCGTGGAGTTCGTGGGCGCTAGCGCCGGCGAGAACTGGAAGGCTCTGGTTCTGGAGGGCAGTGAGGCTGCAGGGTCCGAGATGTGAATCATGTGACGCGGTGCCGTGCGGGTGCGAATTCCGAGGCTCTGACGTCAGACTGGGTGGTGCTTGCTTGGATTTTTTTTAGATAATGAAAATATCCGGGCTCTGCATACGCACATAGCCAAAACCTTACAAAATTCCCAGCTCAAACACTGGACAAAAAAAATGAAAAAGAGTACACTCAAATAAAGAGAAATCAAAAGCAAAGTCTATTATTATTTGGCCACCCATTCTTGGCAAAAACATCCAAGGCGACCACCTCCAATGCTTTGCTTGCCAACCAGATTTTTTCCTTTGTGCCGTCACGCTGCAGCAGCGCTCAAAACCGCAGCCAATATGACCCCCTGAAAATAGTCTGCACAAAAGAAGAATTTGGATTTATTCGACAGGAATAATAATAACTCAAACTTGTAGTCGGATAGTTTATCTCGTCAGGTTAATTTTATTGCAACTCTTGTTCTATGATTAGTGGATGTTGATTCATGGTTTATTACTCTTCTGGCGTTTTATTTCGCGCAAAGATTATTTTAAGATATATGTGATCATGTTATGAGTTTTTGGTTATCCAATCAATGTGAATCTTGGTTTTAGCTAACACGAAGCTTGCAGGTCCTATTCTACATTCTGATGAAACATGGAGGGTGTTCATTTACATTACGGGCTTGATTGGAACAAGAATTACCTAGGAAACAAAACAACAATCAGGTGCCCAGGGGTAAATGAGCTACCACTGACCCTTGACAAGACAATCAACCATACAAATTAAGTAAAATCGCATTTATTCCAATCATTGCATAAAAAGAGAGAGAGAGAAATTACATTTAAATTCCCCGCCCCGGTACTGAACCACGAGGCCATCTTAACTTACTCCATCTTACTACAGCTGCTAGCTTAACAGCAAGCATAATTATGTGTGCTATGCCGAGTAGTAATTATTTAGTTGGCATGCATATCCAATTATTGATCATTTCATGCGAACAAATCCGCTAAGCCGTGCATCATCTATGCACGTATATTACGCGGTCTTAATACCCACCGGTGAACTTGGACTTGATGAGATCGACAACCCCAGCGTCCACCCGGAGCGCCTTGGCGAGCACCGGCGTCGGGATCGGCGGGTTGGAACCGAACATCGTCAGCGGCACGAAGACGATGCCGGGGTTCTGGGTGTTGAACGACACGACCATGGTGGCCTCCTCCTTGCCAACGTTGAATTGGAAGTGCATCAGCCCGCGCGGGATGACGAACGTCTCCCCCGCGCGGAGCACCTTGGAGTAGTACCTGTTCCCTGTGTCGAGGCTGCCGATGATGCCGACGAGGAGCTCGCCGCGCGTCACGAGCCCGATCTCCGTGCCGCGCGGGTGGATGTGCGGCGGGTTGGTGCCCCCGGGCGCGAAGTCGACGCGGTTCATGGACACGCCGAGCGTGTTCAACCCGGGCCACTCCGCCACGTCGAGCTCCGTCACGTTGGAGCCGTTCGGGTTGGACGTGTCGCCGCCCTTGGCGATCTTGGATGAGAACAGGAACTCATCGCCAGCCGTCGACGAGGGTAGGCACGGGTGCCCGTTCACCGAGATCTGCATGCCGTTGAGGTCGGCGACGCAGAAGTCCTGAAGAGGGTCCGGGTCGGAGGCTAGGATGACGGGAGCCAGGAGCAGCGTGGCTAACAAGGCTGTTAGGGTTTTGGAGTACTCCATTATTGCTAATTAACCAACTAGCTAGGGATTGCTTTACTCAGCTGAAGTTGTTGAGACTTGAGAATGAGCAGGCAGCAAGAGTGATGGGATGGGTTGAGCCACATGGAGCCCTTTATATAGAAGTGCATGCATGCATGGAGCTATGTTGGCCTATGAAGTTGTCAGTGGCTCAGTGCACGCGATTTTTTGGAGATATGGTTTATTTGAAAATTATGTTCCGTCAAGATCACCTTGGGGTTGAGAGAATGGGAGCTAGCTAGCTAGCAGACTAGTCAGCAGTCAAGGCCATAGGGGCTGCTAAGGAATGGGTAACTCCGCAGACAACGAAGTGATCTCAACGGACTACTGCAGTTTGATAAGTGTGCCTCTATCTATAGTAGGAAAAAATTGCTCCGAGAAGTACGTGCGATACAATCGGTAGATGGTCGAGTTGAAAACCTGTTCACTTGGGCCTCCTTATTTGTCATCTAATTAGTAACATATTACTCCCTTGGTTTACAAGAAAATGTTTTCTGGTTACGTGTGATTAAACTTTATAAACTATGGTTATTAATATCTGTTTTTAATGTTTAGATTGAATACAAAACAAATGATACGTGTTGATTTCTTTCGAAAAAGCTTCATAAAAACGTAAGTTTATTAGTTTTATAAATCCATTATAATTTATATTAGTGATCAAAGTTGCGTTGGACATCTCACCCCAGATGGTACTAATTAGAAGGAATTCTCTTCATCTCTAACACGTATTGTTCTTGATATATTTTCCTATGATATCTTTTTGGATTTCCTAAGGAGCACTTTGACTAAATTTTCAGGATTTCAGTCAAATTTTCTCGCTGATAATTTTATTTAATTGGGAGGTGTTTTCATGCTTTCCTCAAAGTGATTTGAACAATTTTTAAAATAGAACTGAAAAAATAGATAGTGGTTACTTACCTCTTCATGTTTTTCGAAATTAGTACCATATTTGTTAGAGTAAAAAGTATGAAAGCACACTTTTGTTTAAGTTCCTAGCGACGGTGTCGTCTTCACTGAATGCCGCCTGCTCCCTCTTTGAATTGGGGTTTTTAGAGTTGTTACCGGCATATGAGGTGACAACTGAGAATAATCAAATAATTTAGCAAGAAGCCATCAATCCTATTTTCGCTGTTTAGCTATCGTCTCCATTCCGAACAGAGAATAATGGGTGAGAAGTGGCTGGTTTCGCTTGCTCATTGATCAGAGCAGCATGTAGCCAATAAGAATTTTGGTTCTTAAGAAACATTTTCCCTATCCTCGCAAAAAAAAATCAGATATTTCCCTAGCTAGGCTAGGTTCAGAGCATCTAAAACTATAGGGGTGTTCTTTTGAAAACAATTTATGATTTTTTTTGTTGTGATTTATTGGTCTAATAAATAGTGATTAGGGATGGAAACAGATCGAATACAAATCGAATAGTCTCAAATATAAATATGAATCCATATTTTAAAAAAAAATACAGATACGAACATGAATTCATATTTTTAAAATGAGTACGAATACGAATAGAACATTCTCGAATACGAAAACGAATAAAATGTCGTAACGAATACGAATTCAAATCGAATATGTACTTAATTCGATCGAATGCGGATGTTTAAAACTTTTGTAAGAAATCTCGGTAGAATAAATTTACGTAATATGACTACACGTCTACATGACCTAACAGTGTAGCGCATAGAGTTGAAATTATAGAAAGTAATTTTCACTTCTTACTTATAAACCTTAGTTTATCAGAAAACAATGAGCATATGAAATAATGATTCTTTGGCAATTGTCAGTTTGTCACGTAAACCCTTTTAGTTTAAGAACCGGCAGTCTGTCTACGGCTTTACCTTGAGAACATTGGGCCCGGGGTTGGCAATTTGAATTTATTCGGTTTAAAACCGGTAACCGGTCAAAAATCGATAAAATCGCTAGTAATCTGTTTTATCCGATATTCGTATCCGAGAAAATCCGTATTCGAAAATATCCGTATTCGTATTCGAGAATATTCGTATCCGTATTTAAGAATATTCGAATTCGTATTCGTTTTAAAAATATAGATTTGCATTCGTATTTAAGACTATTCGATCGTATGCGATCCGTTTCCACTTCTATGCTTCACGGTGTAAAAGAAATCCATTTTGATGGTCCAACCCAAATGGCTTATTGGATTGGCTCAGGTAGAGCCTCACTAGCTCAAATGCCGCTACGCTCTCCCCAAAACCTAGAGCTTTGCATAGTTATACAGGGTATTTTCTTTTGCTGTTTTTTTAGCTATTATACATTAACTAGCTTTTAAATATAGTATTTTTCTAAAATAGAGTCTACAAATTAATTATAGTACACACTATAGGGACTCCGTTTATATCGGTCAAAATCACATGTGAGTTTCTGTTACTCTGTACTCTCTCACAAACAGTCCAAAAGTCATAAGCCATAGCTAAAAGCCATAAGTCGAAATAAAAAAGAATAGGCTATACACTACACCACAAGCCTTGTTGAGACCTTTTGTTTACGGGTTAGCGATGTGTTAAGTCATCTCTAAGAGGCCGTAGAGTTGTTTTCATAAAGTGTTCTAAGAGCATTTCTCATTGGACCATGTCAACGATCAGGATTGTTAAGCGTGTGTAAAATATATGAGACGTTTAAATTGCATATCTATGTTTATAGAGACGCTTTTATAGATGAATTTACATATCATCTCTATGGAGCTATGCTCCATAGTGCTCCTTTATGCGTGACAAGGAACAAAGAGATGTTTACTGATGAGGACATCCCTTCCATAGATACAATCGTGTCTATACACATAACTCATCCACAGCCACAGCAAGTGTTACAAGGACCACTTACTCGAGCTCCTACTCGCCAACTTAATTACGAGGTGAATTTGTTCTTAGGTTTATATATTACTGAGAATAGACTGCTACCTAATGCAAATGATTTAATTGTGCTTAGGAATATGGGAGAGGCATGTGGAGTCATGGACATGCATGGACGGCATAATGAAGGTCACCACGTCACTTTGGGTCCGAGTAAAGTAAGAGATCGAGCTGGGCTCGTTCTGAATTTGGATTCGGATTGCTGCGACAATATCAAGTTTAAACGGACGTAACTTCTTCATACCGACTCCGTTTGAGATGTTCTTGGACTTCGTGGAAATCTTATCAAGTTTACTTTCTAATATGTAACACCCTAGAAATTTGGATTTTGGGGAAATGAGTAATCCCTGAATTATTTTGAATATATTTGCTTTGGTATTTGAGCTCTGTTGAATTATTCTTGCATTTTGGTTGAGGTCTCAATGATAAAAACAAAAATAAAACAATAGGTATGAGAAAGTTAGTAATAAAGAAATAGGGGCCAAAGAATTTTAAACAGAGTTGTGCATAAAGATATAAACATATGTAAATAAATAAATAAAATAATAGAATAGGCACAAGCAATATATATATATATATATATATATATATATATATATATATATATATATATATATATATATATATATATATATAAAATTCTATTTTAAGGAGTGGTATTAACAAAGGAATTAAATGAAATCAAGTGGAAGGAATAAGTAAACACATGCATGTATATATATACATATACATATATATATACACATAATTAGGAACCCTCTTAAAATGTATAAATACACAAAGACTAAATATAACAGCAAAGGATAAAATAATGGCAGTATTGGCAAAGGGAGTCAACAATAGGCATAAATCGAAAATAAAAAAGGGGGCATTCAGCCTGGCCGGCCCACCCGCCAGCCAGCCTAGTCCGGTTTCCCCCCTCCCTCCTCCTTTCCCCTTCCCCATTCCCTTCGTTGGCTGGCTCAGGGCCACGCCCTCTGCCTTCAGACAGCCCGACTGCAGCCGCTTTTCCCCACGACACCCCCTTTTTCGTACATTAGGACACGACGCCACTCCGCCCACGTCACTGTGGCCCCACTGCCGTCTCATCGCCATGCCGACGCCATTCGCCGTCGCGTCTCCCGTCCGCCTCAGCGCCTCACCGTAGGCCGACGTAATCGCGCTCGGGTTAGCCATAGACGACTGCGGGACGCCCGGACCATGGCCTGCCCGCGCGCACGGATCCCATGCCCGTTTGCGTCACGCTTGTACCACCGCCACTGTCGCCATGCCGCCGCTGAGCTCGGCTCAATTGCCGCACGCCGCCGACCTGGTTCCGGTGACCCCCGGCTGCCGCCAGCACCCCCATCACCTTCACCGTGACACGAGCATTCCATTTTGCCGGTCGCTAGCCCCCCGGCCCTCCTTCGCCGTCGAGTCCGCCGCCCGTGCGCCGCCTGGAGTTCCCCTGTTCGGCCCCCCTGCAAAGTCGGTTCAATTGGTTTAACTGCCTTATCAGGTCAGGTAACACCCGTAGCTCAGTTGGCCAGCGCCGCCCGCCTCTTACTCGCCTCGGCCGCCCGCGTTCGAGCCTCTGGCTCCGCAGCGTTGAGGTTGAGCTCTGAGGTTTTTAGTGCATATTTTTTTTAGTGAGTAGCAGCACAGAAAAATGTGGTAAAATAGCAAGGAAAATCTGGGAAAAATAAGAAAGGCAATTTCTTGTGATGCAGAAACTTATTTTAATATGTAGGGGTATTCATTAAACCTTTAATCATGGTTAATTATCATGTGCTAGAAAATTATATATATATATATATCCTAAGTAATTCTTTTAAATCTTTACCAATTGACAAGGGTTTAATAAGAATGTAATTAGGGTGAATGCTCACATGAAATAATACCCTATCAAATAAAAGTTTACTAAACCATAAATCATGGATTATGCATATTAGAACATGATGTAGAAATTAACCATTAGCCAAGTAGGCCATAAAATATTGCCTTTAACCTTAGCAACTAGGATAAGCCTTTTTCCATTAAATAATGTGAACGCTAAGCCAACAACCATAGGCTATGATACTCAATTGTAATAAGAGAGTATATTGCATAAAAATGACTATGGTTAAACCTTAAATAATTGTAGTGGTGTTTATTCTAGCACCAAAGCAAATAAAACAAATCTCTTAATTTGTATAAATTCCATGTCTACCTAATGAAACTAAAATATGAAATTGGGAGTTATTTGGATTTTCTGGTGAATATTTATTTGGTTACTGAATTGCTTTTTATCCAAATTTTCGCGCACGATAAAATTAGCTTACGAGGCTCGGGAAGAAGAAGCCGAGGCAGTAGCTCTAGAAGCTCAAGACAACCAAGAACCCACCCACTGTGCCCAAGGCAAGTCAATACTTTGATCATATTGAACCTACATTTTCTGCACATTACTTTTATTTAAATTATCAAATTGCATGCTGTTGTTTTATGTGCAAGTACATGAATAATTTAAGATTCTAGTTATATGCCCATTATTGACTTGATTAATATTACATCTCCTTTGGAATATTTGAATATGTGAACCTTGTCGCCCTAGCAAAATTATAATAGTAACCTTTTCGAAAATAAGTCCGTAATTAGGCGCCATGCTTAGTACTGCATAGATACTCAGGGGCGCTAAAATACCCCAAGCATCACTTTTAATATTGAGAAAATCTGGTTGGGCAGTCATGGTGGTAATGACTGGTATATGTTGGATATGATTATTTTATGCTCTCTAAAAACCTCAAACTGCTTATCTATCTGGGCGGATGGTTCGGGGGTATGGTGCAGGGGTGCACGAGAGTGTGGGTTGTGGTAGAACCGCCCAGATAACCCTATGAACCGAATCTTGTCATGACCTCCTATGTAAAACATGTACAACCACAAGTCTGTAAAGTACAACTTGGCTTAGTAGATTTACCGGACCCCGGAAGTCATCATCATCGGTGGAGGAGTGAAGTAGTGCAAGTGGCGGCCTGGGTGGCAGGCTTGAATGGGACACCCGCAAGTGGCAGCCTGGGTGGCAGGTTGAGGGTGAAATTCTTTTGCGGCGTGCTAGCAGTGTGGGTAGCCAGCTGCTTGTCGCATAGGAGGGGAACATCCCGCACAACGTATGGGACCCACCGCAAATGGGAGTGACCCATAGGGTGAGATGATGGAAGGGGCGAGGTACTTTGAACGGTTACTGTGATGGTTTGCTCAACCGCATGACTAAGGAATCGTGTGGGGCAACAAGTGAACTGTCTCTTGTGGGTAAAGTGTGCAAACTCTGCAGAGTCAAAACTATTCGAATAGCCGTGCCCACGGTCAAGGGCGGATATGGAACTTAACCAGATATAGTTCTATTTGAAAAACAACTTTGTGGGTGGAATTAGAAAAGTGAGGGCAGTGGAAAGCCCTGATTTGAGTTGTCCTAGGTGTCGTCCCAGTGATATGGTAAGCGGCTATAACGCTGAAGGTCTGACATAGGTGCAGAGACCATGTAATGGTGGATGGTATCTGGATCACTGTTATTACAGCAATCTTTCACATACACTATGCTTTAGTCAAAACTGCTAAGTCATAGGAGATTTTCTAAGAACTGTAATTAAACAGCAATTTCTGGCAAATAAAAGAACCCTAGCCTTCTCTTGAAAAGCCATGCATACTATATACTGCATTCTGTGTATTGGCTCGCTGAGCACGGTGGTTTGTGCTCACACACGTATTACAAAAATTAGATTCAGGGACCCAGGACCATTATGCATATGAGGAAACCCCTACTACGGATGGAGGGAACAACGCCGAGATCTAGGGTGTCTCTTGCGCTTTTGAGTCCTAGGTAGTTAGACTATGGTGTTGTGTGCCTATAATTATTGCCTTAGCTTAGGTAATAATCATATGGCACATAATTACCCCCAGTCGCTGCCTGTGGATTAAAGGCTTCACCTTGCTTTTGCTTCCGCTGCCGTGCTTTTGTAATGTAAACATTTGGCCTGACTGGCCCTTATGTAAATTAATTGCCCGACGTGGCATAATTCAAACCCCGTGGTGTAATATTATTATCAGTTGTTGTTGTCCATGCAATGATGCAGCAATGTACCTGTGTGCACTGTCTACTGATCCAGGGAATAGTGCGGTGGTTTCACAAGAGATTCTGGATTGAAAAATTCCGGGTCTGACATAATAGATCCAACCTCATCTTCAAATTCCATATGAGCTGGCCACAATCATCAAAACAGTCTGCATTGGTTTTTGAGTCCGAGTCAAAAAGGGTGATGCGCCATCTCCACTTGGGCCCATGGGCCTTGTAACCCTAGGGGCGTGCACCCACTTCCTTGGCCGCCTCCCCTGGTATACAGGAGCCGCCGTCTCCCTATGCTAGGATTTGGATTTCGTTGAATTTAGGTTTAACCATTATACAAACTTCTATTCTTCAGTTGTGTCGGATGACCACCTGTCAAGACAGTTTTCGGGATCCCAACATTGTTTTCAATAAACATATACACTTCAATCTTATCCGCAATATTAGATTGCCTACGTCTTATTCTTGCTAGTTCTTCGATTGCTAGCAGCGATTGAACTTCATATTCAGGTTGATCGCGCTTCTAGCAAGGTCAATAACATTTTAGAGTTGGTTTAACCATTGCTAAGGCGCAAGCGTCGTCGTACGGGTGTAGTTGGATCGTGAGAGTCACCTCCATCAAAATCGATAGTTATTAATCTCATCGAAAGATCGGGCACCTCATCTCCATCAAGTGGTATCAGAGCCCAAGGTTGCTTGGTGAGAATTTCCAGTTTCTAGTTTACCATATATTAGATTGATTTTCTTTACCTAGAGTACAAAAAAACCAAACAATAGTAGATCATTTCGTCCAAACAAGTCTGAGCCCCACAATTTTCTTTTCAGTATATTGCATTGTTGAACTTTCGGTTGCATCATCGTGTCCTTTGTTGGTCTTAGCGTCTAGTTCCTTTAGAGTTTCGAGTTCTGTTTATGTTTTGGTCTCACCGCTGCAGTTGGATTCGGTTTGCAAAAAAAGGAAAGAAATAAAAGAGGAAACCCTAGCTAGATTTGAAAAAAAAAGAAAAGAGAGAGAGAAACACACAATATTGGCAAACGACCTTCGATTTGGGCTTTTTTGACCAGTTGGAAAGGAAACGAGAAGATACAGTGATAAAAAGAGAAGTCTAGGGCATCTGGGGATTTTATCTGCGCGTACGCACCCGGGCACACGCGTGGAAACTGTGACCCCAAAAAACATCGTTTAGGGTGTCAAAACGGGTCCGCAAGTCCGAAAAAAATTCAAGTTTCTCAGAATTCACTCAAAATTGACGGAGCCCTTCTACACGTGATTCTAAGGTTCCCTGTGAAGACGGCATCCTTTTTCGAGCTTCCGAACTCCGTATGCTATGTCGTCTAGTTTCTTTCCACGCGATGTATTCGTTTATGTTCTAGGCTCGCGTCCCTAATACGGTCTAGCCTAGGACCAGCACTAACCCGCGTTGAACAACTTTTCAGTTTGCATTTTTTGAATTGATTATTGCTATTCCTTGCTACCATCCTTGAGCCTTCCCAGCTACACCTTTTCTACACCGTACAGGCTGAGCATCACCTGGCAATCGCACCATCCAATCTTCGAAGATATGTTGGCACCGCTGGTTGCCGATCGCCCCTGTGCTTGGTAAGAATTTGATAGAAGGTTGAGTGCGAGCGACATTTGAATCCTCATATCCTAGTACTTGTTAGGGACGTATTCTTGTGTTTTGCTAACAAAGGCAGGATCTGCAGAGCTTTCAGATGGGGACACATCTCATACTCCCCGTACGAAGCCAATCATACAACATTTTTGGCGCCTCATGAACCTTCATATGGAGGGCCTTGAGGAGGATGTCAGGGTCATGAATGAGCGACTTGCTCAACTTGAGGGCGCCCAAATTAAGACAAACACCACGCTCGATGCGATGAAGAGAGCGCAAAGCATCACTAATGCTTCTCTAGCAGACATCACGGCGTGCCTTGAGGAGATTGCCCAAGCATCCTCTATGGTTCCCCCTGCTGCACCGGTAGAGGGACAAGATGAATTTGACTACGTGGGTGATACCGAGGCCGATGACATGGGTAACCACAACAATGATCGAGCTCATCGACAATTGCGTTTTAACCGACAAGATATGCGATGAGAACCCCCACGATGTGAGGTACGTGACCACGATGATTCTTTTGCTAAGGTTAAATTCACTATGCCCTCTTTTAATGGTAAATATGATCCTGATGGTTATCTTAATTGGGAACTAGCTGTTGATGAAAATTTTGTTTGCCATGACTTTCCTGAGATTAGACGAGTTAGGGCTGCTACTAGTGAATTTACTGACTTTGCTTCTATTGGGTGGAAAGAACATTACCGTCAACACCCCAATAACATACCTAACACTTGGGCGGCTTTAAAATTGCTTATGCGCCATCATTTTGTTCCCTCATATTATGCTCGTGATTTGTTAAATAAACTGCAGCGCTTATAACAAGGTGCAAAGGCTGTGGAAGAATACTATCAGGAATTACAAATTGGTATGTTGCGCTGTGGGTTAGTTAAGAATGAGGAGGCATCAATGGCTAGGTTTTTGGGAGGGTTGAATCATGAAATTCAAGGCATCCTTGATTACAAAGATTACAACTCCATTATTAGATTGTTTCATCTTGCTTGTAAAGCTGAACGTGAATTATAGGGACGTTAGATGAGAACACGTTCTAACTCTTCTGCAGGTCGCACAAATTCATGGATGCCACGCACCCCTTCTGCCTCGTCCACTATGGCACCACCAACATTACCCTCCAACAACAAGCAGCGCCCTACTACGTCAAATTTGGTGCCATGAACTTCTGAAGCACCCAATCAGCACCACAACTTTCTGCAAAAACCTCCTCTTCGGTTGCTTCGACAGGACGAACTAGGGACATTCAATGTCATCATTGCAAAGGCTACGGACACATGATGCGGGACTGTCCAAACAAGCGTGTACTGATTATACGTGATGATGGTGGGTATTCCTCTACTAGTGATTTTGATGACGAAACATATGATATGCTTGCAACCGATCCTGCAGGACATGATGGTGAATCTAATCATGACGAGGAGCATATTGGTGTCGAAGATGCCAACAAGTATTTGAGCATTATAGTGCAACGCGTACTAAGTGCTCAAGTTTCTCGTGCGAGCAAAATCAGCGCCATAATTTGTTCCAAATCAAGGGCGTTGTTAAGGAACGCTTGATTCACATAATTGTTGATGGTGGGAGTTGCAACAATTTGGCGAGTATGGATATAGTGGAGAAGCTTGCTTTGCCAACCAAACCTCATCCCCACCCATATCATATTCAATGGTTCAACAACAATGGTAAGTTGAAGGTAACACGGATGGTGAGAGTACATTTTTCTATGGGTTTATACCATGATTATGTTGATTACGACGTTGTTCCTATGCAAGCTTGTTCATTGTTATTAGGAAGATCTTGGCAATACGATACTGATTGTGTACATCATGGTAGGAATAATCAATACTCTATCTTGTTCAAGGGAAAGAAAATTGTGCTGCATCCTATGACTCCTGAACAAACTGTTAAAGAAGACCTTGCTAAAGCTAGTAGAGAGAAAAGTCAGGAGAATACTGAGAGCGAAAATCAGATTGTAGCAAAAGAGCTTGAGCAACATAAAAAGAAAGAACTTAAATCTGTTCATGTGAAGAATAAAGAAATTAAATTGAAAGGTGCTTGTTTTCTTGCTACCAAATCTGATATGACTGAACTGGATACTAGTAATTCTGTTTGCTATGCATTACTTTGCAAAGAAGCGTTGTTTTCATTTGAAGATACACCTTCTTCTTTGCCACCTGCTGTCACTAACATTTTGCAGGAGTATAATATGTCTTTCCGGAGGACATACTGCCAGGGCTGCCACCGCTTCGTGTATGATATGGTCAAGGATATCGACGTTGTGCTTGGAAAAGGACGTAAATTGAGGATCTGTCGGAAGAACATATGAAAGAAGAGGTCAATATTTTGGGACTTTTCTTATTGGGAGCACTTAGAAATTTGCAATTGCATCCATGTCATGTACGTAGAGAAGAATGTATATGACAGTTTGATTAGTCTCTTACTGAATATTTCTGATAAAACAAAAGATGGTGCCAACGCAAGGCGTGACTTGGTCGCTGTGAACATCAGGACCGAGTTAAGCCAGGAATAAAGAAATTAAACAAAGAAAGGAAATTCAAGAAATCCGAATAAAAGGGTTTTGGGTTTATAGGAGTCCGAATAGGTGAAACGGAGCCGGGAAATGGATCGACGGGCTTGAAATGGTCGAAATGGGTATACTTTTGTGTTTTGGGTTTGGGTGAACAATAACGGGTCCGATACTATTCATTGCAGGTTGACTGTTCATCATGGGTCTGGTCGCATTGGATCCGATACTGTTCATGCAGGTTTGGGCTAGGGTTTACCGGGCGGGTGAACAGTAACGCACCGATACAAACATTTTATCAAAGAGTGGTGATAGAATCAGTAACCGTTAGTTACCAGATTTTTGTGGATGAAAATTTTGAATAAAAAATTGATTTTTTTTATTTTTTTTAACTTTTAGATGGATTTAGGTGAATCCGATTTCTTTGACTAGTTCAAAATTTTGCCTAGACCCACTGGTGAGCCCGGTAACCACCGTTAACTGGTGAAATTTTGGCAATAGATTTTTTTCCCCTGCTTCATCTATGCAGCGAACTTGCTAGACTCGGAGGGCACCTGTTGGCCTAGCCCTAGGAGAAAATTCACACATTGTAGAACTTCACGGTAGAAGAGAATAATAGAGAAGAACAATGGAGAATTGCCCTGGCCACCACTGCATAGTCTACATCTCGAAATTTCTCTATTATTTTGCTCTTACTATTTTTTTTCTCTCCTTATAAAATTGGTTACAAGTTTTCTTATTGTATAGGCTAGCACTCTTGGACTAAAATATGTATTCAATTTTTAAGTTGGTCATGACTTCAATTTATAATTTTCTGCAAGAGATGTTAGCTGTAGTTCCGGCCTATCGCATTTATCCATTGGTATTTTGCATTTTGCAGTGGCTAGGGAAGTCGTCCAAGCTTTGCCCCTAAGATCGCAAAGAAAAGGTTTATGTTAGAAGTCAAACTGAATGCATTATTAAGAGCTTGAGATGCGTACGTGCTGTACGTTCATTCATGGTGACATACTATATATATTGACATTTCAGAACCACTACTTGCACTTTGCACCTGGCGCCCTGGCGGTGTGGCCGAGGTGTCAATGGAATTATAAGAAGCTCGATTGCGAAGACTTCAGCGGTTGCATGCATGCCGAAGAATTGTCTTAAAGAGGAGTGCGCCCGTTAAGTCTCTGTTAAAAAATCAGGTCGAAACAATTTTTCTATATTTTTTGTTTATTCCTTTTTACCATGAATTCGTTCGTGCAATACGTGCTCCTGAGGGTGGGCCAACAACACCTGCGTCAAGTGGCTGGACACCGATCCCCCAGGCTCCGTGGCCTACGTCTCCTTCGGCAGCTTCGCGTTCCTCCGCGCCGCCGAGACGAACGAGCTCGCGCGCGGCCTCCTCGCCGCCGGCAAGCCCTTCCTGTGGGTGGTCAGGGACACCGAGGAGGCGCAGCTCCCGCGCCACCTCCTAGACACGGCGACGGAGTCGAGCGCCGCTCTCGTTGTGGGCTGGAGCCCGCAGCTGTACGTACGTGCTGGTGCACCGCTCCATGGGCTGCTTCATCACGCACTGCGGGTGGAACCCGACGCTGGAGGCGCTCGGCTTGGACCAACGACCGGCTCATCGAGCAGGCGTGGGGCGCCGGCGTGAGCGTGCACCGCGACGAGGCCGCGAGGATGCTCCTGCGCGGAGAGATCGAGCGGTGTGTGAGCGCGGTCATGGACGAGGACGGGAGCGCGGCTTCGGCGCAGCGCTGGAGGGACGTGGCGCACGGGGCGGTCGCCTCCGGTGGCAACTGCGACCGGAACCTGGACGAGTTCGTGGAGTTCGTGGGCGCTAGCGCTGGCGAGAACTGGAAGGCTCTGGTTCTGGAGGGCAGTGAGGCTGCAGGGTCCGAGATGTGAATCATGTGACGCGGTGCCGTGCGGGTGCGAATTCCGAGGCCTCTGACGTCAGACTGGGTGGTGCTTACTTGGATTTATTCGACAGGAATAATAATAACTCAAACTTGTAGTCGGATAGTTTACCTCGTCAGGTTAATTGTATTGCAACTCTTGTTCTATGATTAGTGGATGCTGATTCAGGTTTATTACTCTTCTGGCGTTTTATTTCGCGCAAAGATTTTCTTAAGATACATGTGATCGTGTTATGAGTTTTTGGTTATCCAATCAATGTGAATCTTGGTTTTAACTAACACGAAACTTGCAGGTCCTATTCTACATTCTGATGAAACATGGAGGGTGTTCATTTACATTACGGGCTTGATTGGAACAAGAATTTCCTAGGAAACAAAACAACAATCAGGTGCCCAGGGGTAAATGAGCTACCACTGACCCTTGACAAGACAATCAACCATACAAATTAAGTAAAATCGCATTTATTCCAATCATTGCAAAAAAAAAAGAGAGAGAAATTACATTTAAATTCCCCGCCCCGGTACTGAACCACGAGGCCATCTTAACTTACTCCATCTTACTACAGCTGCTAGCTTAACAGCAAGCATAATTATGTGTGCTATGCCGAGTAGTAATTATTTAGTTGGCATGCATATCCAATTATTGATCATTTCATGCGAACAAATCCGCTAAGCCGTGCATCATCTATGCACGTATATTACGCGGTCTTAATACCCACCGGTGAACTTGGACTTGATGAGATCGACAACCCCAGCGTCCACCCGGAGCGCCTTGGCGAGCACCGGCGTCGGGATCGGCGGGTTGGAACCGAACATCGTCAGCGGCACGAAGACGATGCCGGGGTTCTGGGTGTTGAACGACACGACCATGGTGGCCTCCTCCTTGCCAACGTTGAATTGGAAGTGCATCAGCCCGCGCGGGATGACGAACGTCTCCCCCGCGCGGAGCACCTTGGAGTAGTACCTGTTCCCTGTGTCGAGGCTGCCGATGATGCCGACGAGGAGCTCGCCGCGCGTCACGAGCCCGATCTCCGTGCCGCGCGGGTGGATGTGCGGCGGGTTGGTGCCCCCGGGCGCGAAGTCGACGCGGTTCATGGACACGCCGAGCGTGTTCAACCCGGGCCACTCCGCCACGTCGAGCTCCGTCACGTTGGAGCCGTTCGGGTTGGACGTGTCGCCGCCCTTGGCGATCTTGGATGAGAACAGGAACTCATCGCCAGCCGTCGACGAGGGTAGGCACGGGTGCCCGTTCACCGAGATCTGCATGCCGTTGAGGTCGGCGACGCAGAAGTCCTGAAGAGGGTCCGGGTCGGAGGCTAGGATGACGGGAGCCAGGAGCAGCGTGGCTAACAAGGCTGTTAGGGTTTTGGAGTACTCCATTATTGCTAATTAACCAACTAGCTAGGGATTGCTTTACTCAGCTGAAGTTGTTGAGACTTGAGAATGAGCAGGCAGCAAGAGTGATGGGATGGGTTGAGCCACATGGAGCCCTTTATATAGAAGTGCATGCATGCATGGAGCTATGTTGGCCTATGAAGTTGTCAGTGCACGCGATTTTTTGGAGATATGGTTTATTTGAAAATTATGT
The DNA here is from genome assembly GCA_017311315.1 of Dendrocalamus latiflorus. Classification (NCBI taxonomy): domain Eukaryota; kingdom Viridiplantae; phylum Streptophyta; class Magnoliopsida; order Poales; family Poaceae; genus Dendrocalamus; species Dendrocalamus latiflorus. The sequence continues at coordinate 11,225,611 of CM029651.1, read as the reverse complement.
TCCGTCAAGATCACCTTGGGGTTGAGAGAATGGGAGCTAGCTAGCTAGCAGACTAGTCAGCAGTCAAGGCCATAGGGGCTGCTAAGGAATGGGTAACTCCGCAGACAACGAAGTGATCTCAACGGACTACTGCAGTTTGATAAGTGTGCCTCTATCTATAGTAGGAAAAAATTGCTCCGAGAAGTACGTGCGATACAATCGGTAGATGGTCGAGTTGAAAACCTGTTCACTTGGGCCTCCTTATTTGTCATCTAATTAGTAACATATTACTCCCTTGGTTTACAAGAAAATGTTTTCTGGTTACGTGTGATTAAACTTTATAAACTATGGTTATTAATATCTGTTTTTAATGTTTAGATTGAATACAAAACAAATGATACGTGTTGATTTCTTTCGAAAAAGCTTCATAAAAACGTAAGTTTATTAGTTTTATAAATCCATTATAATTTATATTAGTGATCAAAGTTGCGTTGGACATCTCACCCCAGATGGTACTAATTAGAAGGAATTCTCTTCATCTCTAACACGTATTGTTCTTGATATATTTTCCTATGATATCTTTTTGGATTTCCTAAGGAGCACTTTGACTAAATTTTCAGGATTTCAGTCAAATTTTCTCGCTGATAATTTTATTTAATTGGGAGGTGTTTTCATGCTTTCCTCAAAGTGATTTGAACAATTTTTAAAATAGAACTGAAAAAATAGATAGTGGTTACTTACCTCTTCATGTTTTTCGAAATTAGTACCATATTTGTTAGAGTAAAAAGTATGAAAGCACACTTTTGTTTAAGTTCCTAGCGACGGTGTCGTCTTCACTGAATGCCGCCTGCTCCCTCTTTGAATTGGGGTTTTTAGAGTTGTTACCGGCATATGAGGTGACAACTGAGAATAATCAAATAATTTAGCAAGAAGCCATCAATCCTATTTTCGTTGTTTAGCTATCGTCTCCATTCCGAACAGAGAATAATGGGTGAGAAGTGGCTGGTTTCGCTTGCTCATTGATCAGAGCAGCATGTAGCCAATAAGAATTTTGGTTCTTAAGAAACATTTTCCCTATCCTCGCAAAAAAAAATCAGATATTTCCCTAGCTAGGCTAGGTTCAGAGCATCTAAAACTATAGGGGTGTTCTTTTGAAAACAATTTATGATTTTTTTGTTGTGATTTATTGGTCTAATAAATAGTGATTAGGGATGGAAACAGATCGAATACAAATCGAATAGTCTCAAATATAAATATGAATCCATATTTTAAAAAAAATACAGATACGAACATGAATTCATATTTTTAAAATGAGTACGAATACGAATAGAACATTCTCGAATACGAAAACGAATAAAATGTCGTAACGAATACGAATTCAAATCGAATATGTACTTAATTCGATCGAATGCGGATGTTTAAAACTTTTGTAAGAAATCTCGGTAGAATAAATTTACGTAATATGACTACACGTCTACATGACCTAACAGTGTAGCGCATAGAGTTGAAATTATAGAAAGTAATTTTCACTTCTTACTTATAAACCTTAGTTTATCAGAAAACAATGAGCATATGAAATAATGATTCTTTGGCAATTGTCAGTTTGTCACGTTAACCCTTTTAGTTTAAGAACCGGCAGTCTGTCTACGGCTTTACCTTTGAGAACATTGGGCCCGGGGTTGGCAATTTGAATTTATTCGGTTTAAAACCGGTAACCGGTCAAAAATCGATAAAATCGCTAGTAATCTGTTTTATCCGATATTCGTATACGAGAAAATCCGTATTCGAAAATATCCGTATTCGTATTCGAGAATATTCGTATCCGTATTTAAGAATATTCGAATTCGTATTCGTTTTAAAAATATAGATTTGCATTCGTATTTAAGACTATTCGATCGTATGCGATCCGTTTCCACTTATATGCTTCATGGTGTAAAAGAAATCCATTTTGATGGTCCAACCCAAATGGCTTATTGGATTGGCTCAGGTAGAGCCTCACTAGCTCAAATGCCGCTACGCTCCCCAAAACCTAGAGCTTTGCATAGTTATACAGGGTATTTTCTTTTGCTGTTTTTTTAGCTATTATACATTAACTAGCTTTTAAATATAGTATTTTTCTAAAATAGAGTCTACAAATTAATTATAGTACACACTATAAGGACTCCATTTATATCGGTCAAAATCACATGTGAGTTTCTGTTACTCTGTACTCTCTCACAAACAGTCCAAAAGTCATAAGCCATAGCTAAAAGCCATAAGTCGAAATAAAAAAGAATAGACTATACACTACACCACAAGCCTTGTTGAGACCTTTTGTTTACGGGTTAGCGATGTGTTAAGTCATCTCTAAGAGGCCGTAGAGTTGTTTTCATAAAGTGTTCTAAGAGCATCTCTCATTGGACCATGTCAACGATCAGGATTGTTAAGCGTGTGTAAAATATATGAGACGTTTAAATTGCATATCTATGTTTATAGAGACGCTTTTATAGATGAATTTACATATCATCTCTATGGAGCTATGCTCCATAGTGCTCCTTTATGCGTGACAAGGAACAAAGAGATGTTTACTGATGAGGACATCCCTTCCATAGATACAATCGTGTCTATACACATAACTCATCCACAGCCACAGCAAGTGTTACAAGGACCACTTACTCGAGCTCCTACTCGCCAACTTAATTACGAGGTGAATTTGTTCTTAGGTTTATATATTACTGAGAATAGACTGCTACCTAATGCAAATGATTTAATTGTGCTTAGGAATATGGGAGAGGCATGTGGAGTCATGGACATGCATGGACGGCATAATGAAGGTCACCACGTCACTTTGGGTCCGAGTAAAGTAAGAGATCGAGCTGGGCTCGTTCTGAATTTGGATTCGGATTGCTGCGACAATATCAAGTTTAAACGGACGTAACTTCTTCATACCGACTCCGTTTGAGATGTTCTTGGACTTCGTGGAAATCTTATCAAGTTTACTTTCTAATATGTAACACCCTAGAAATTTGGATTTTGGGGAAATGAGTAATCCCTGAATTATTTTGAATATATTTGCTTTGGTATTTGAGCTCTGTTGAATTATTCTTGCATTTTGGTTGAGGTCTCAATGATAAAAACAAAAATAAAACAATAGGTATGAGAAAGTTAGTAATAAAGAAATAGGGGCCAAAGAATTTTAAACAGAGTTGTGCATAAAGATATAAACATATGTAAATAAATAAATAAAATAATAGAATAGGCACAAGCAATATATATATATATATATATATATATATATATATAAAATTCTATTTTAAGGAGTGGTATTAACAAAGGAATTAAATGAAATCAAGTGGAAGGAATAAGTAAACACATGCATGTATATATATACATATACATATATATATACACATAATTAGGAACCCTCTTAAAATGTATAAATACACAAAGACTAAATATAACAGCAAAGGATAAAATAATGGCAGTATTGGCAAAGGGAGTCAACAATAGGCATAAATCGAAAATAAAAAAGGGGGCATTCAGCCTGGCCGGCCCACCCGCCAGCCAGCCTAGTCCGGTTTCCCCCCTCCCTCCTCCTTTCCCCTTCCCCATTCCCTTCGTTGGCTGGCTCAGGGCCACGCCCTCTGCCTTCAGACAGCCCGACCGCAGCCGCTTTTCCCCACGACACCCCCCTTTTTCGTACATTAGGACACGACGCCACTCCGCCCACGTCACTGTGGCCCCACTGCCGTCTCATCGCCATGCCGACGCCATTCGCCGTCGCGTCTCCCGTCCGCCTCAGCGCCTCACCGTAGGCCGACGTAATCGCGCTCGGGTTAGCCATAGACGACTGCGGGACGCCCGGACCACGGCCTGCCCGCGCGCACGGATCCCACGCCCGTTTGCGTCACGCTTGTACCACCGCCACTGTCGCCATGCCGCCGCTGAGCTCGGCTCAATTGCCGCACGCCGCCGACCTGGTTCCGGTGACCCCGGGCCGCCGCCAGCACCCCCATCACCTTCACCGTGACACGAGCATTCCATTTTGCCGGTCGCTAGCCCCCCGGCCCTCCTTCGCCGTCGAGTCCGCCGCCCGTGCGCCGCCTGGAGTTCCCCTGTTCGGCCCCCCTGCAAAGTCGGTTCAATTGGTTTAACTGCCTTATCAGGTCAGGTAACACCCGTAGCTCAGTTGGCCAGCGCCGCCCGCCTCTTACTCGCCTCGGCCGCCCGCGTTCGAGCCTCTGGCTCCGCAGCGTTGAGGTTGAGCTCTGAGGTTTTTAGTGCATATTTTTTTTAGTGAGTAGCAGCACAGAAAAATGTGGTAAAATAGCAAGGAAAATCTGGGAAAAATAAGAAAGGCAATTTCTTGTGATGCAGAAACTTATTTTAATATGTAGGGGTATTCATTAAACCTTTAATCATGGTTAATTATCATGTGCTAGAAAATTATATATATATATATATATATATATATATATATATATATATATATATATATATATATATATATATATATATATATATATATATCCTAAGTAATTCTTTTAAATCTTTACCAATTGACAAGGGTTTAATAAGAATGTAATTAGGGTGAATGCTCACATGAAATAATACCCTATCAAATAAAAGTTTACTAAACCATAAATCATGGATTATGCATATTAGAACATGATGTAGAAATTAACCATTAGCCAAGTAGGCCATAAAATATTGCCTTTAACCTTAGCAACTAGGATAAGCCTTTTTCCATTAAATAATGTGAACGCTAAGCCAACAACCATAGGCTATGATACTCAATTGTAATAAGAGAGTATATTGCATAAAAATGACTATGGTTAAACCTTAAATAATTGTAGTGGTGTTTATTCTAGCACCAAAGCAAATAAAACAAATCTCTTAATTTGTATAAATTCCATGTCTACCTAATGAAACTAAAATATGAAATTGGGAGTTATTTGGATTTTCTGGTGAATATTTATTTGGTTACTGAATTGCTTTTTATCCAAATTTTCGCGCACGATAAAATTAGCTTACGAGGCTCGGGAAGAAGAAGCCGAGGCAGTAGCTCTAGAAGCTCAAGACAACCAAGAACCCACCCACTGTGCCCAAGGCAAGTCAATACTTTGATCATATTGAACCTACATTTTCTGCACATTACTTTTATTTAAATTATCAAATTGCATGCTGTTGTTTTATGTGCAAGTACATGAATAATTTAAGATTCTAGTTATATGCCCATTATTGACTTGATTAATATTACATCTCCTTTGGAATATTTGAATATGTGAACCTTGTCGCCCTAGCAAAATTATAATAGTAACCTTTTCGAAAATAAGTCCGTAATTAGGCGCCATGCTTAGTACTGCATAGATACTCAGGGGCGCTAAAATACCCCAAGCATCACTTTTAATATTGAGAAAATCTGGTTGGGCAGTCATGGTGGTAATGACTGGTATATGTTGGATATGATTATTTTATGCTCTCTAAAAACCTCAAACTGCTTATCTATCTGGGTGGATGGTTCGGGGGTATGGTGCAGGGGTGCACGAGAGTGTGGGTTGTGGTAGAACCGCCCAGATAACCCTATGAACCGAATCTTGTCATGACCTCCTATGTAAAACATGTACAACCACAAGTCTGTAAAGTACAACTTGGCTTAGTAGATTTACCGGACCCCGGAAGTCATCATCATCGGTGGAGGAGTGAAGTAGTGCAAGTGGCGGCCTGGGTGGCAGGCTTGAATGGGACACCCGCAAGTGGCAGCCTGGGTGGCAGGTTGAGGGTGAAATTCTTTTGCGGCGTGCTAGCAGTGTGGGTAGCCAGCTGCTTGTCGCATAGGAGGGGAACATCCCGCACAACGTATGGGACCCACCGCAAATGGGAGTGACCCATAGGGTGAGATGATGGAAGGGGCGAGGTACTTTGAACGGTTACTGTGATGGTTTGCTCAACCGCATGACTAAGGAATCGTGTGGGGCAACAAGTGAACTGTCTCTTGTGGGTAAAGTGTGCAAACTCTGCAGAGTCAAAACTATTCGAATAGCCGTGCCCACGGTCAAGGGCGGATATGGAACTTAACCAGATATAGTTCTATTTGAAAAACAACTTTGTGGGTGGAATTAGAAAAGTGAGGGCAGTGGAAAGCCCTGATTTGAGTTGTCCTAGGTGTCGTCCCAGTGATATGGTAAGCGGCTATAACGCTGAAGGTCTGACATAGGTGCAGAGACCATGTAATGGTGGATGGTATCTGGATCACTGTTATTACAGCAATCTTTCACATACACTATGCTTTAGTCAAAACTGCTAAGTCATAGGAGATTTTCTAAGAACTGTAATTAAACAGCAATTTCTGGCAAATAAAAGAACCCTAGCCTTCTCTTGAAAAGCCATGCATACTATATACTGCATTCTGTGTATTGGCTCGCTGAGCACGGTGGTTTGTGCTCACACACGTATTACAAAAATTAGATTCAGGGACCCAGGACCATTATGCATATGAGGAAACCCCTACTACGGATGGAGGGAACAACGCCGAGATCTAGGGTGTCTCTTGCGCTTTTGAGTCCTAGGTAGTTAGACTATGGTGTTGTGTGCCTATAATTATTGCCTTAGCTTAGGTAATAATCATATGGCACATAATTACCCCCAGTCGCTGCCTGTGGATTAAAGGCTTCACCTTGCTTTTGCTTCCGCTGCCGTGCTTTTGTAATGTAAACATTTGGCCTGACTGGCCCTTATGTAAATTAATTGCCCGACGTGGCATAATTCAAACCCCGTGGTGTAATATTATTATCAGTTGTTGTTGTCCATGCAATGATGCAGCAATGTACCTGTGTGCACTGTCTACTGATCCAGGGAATAGTGCGGTGGTTTCACAAGAGATTCTGGATTGAAAAATTCCGGGTCTGACATAATAGATCCAACCTCATCTTCAAATTCCATATGAGCTGGCCACAATCATCAAAACAGTCTGCATTGGTTTTTGAGTCCGAGTCAAAAAGGGTGATGCGCCATCTCCACTTGGGCCCATGGGCCTTGTAACCCTAGGGGCGTGCACCCACTTCCTTGGCCGCCTCCCCTGGTATACAGGAGCCGCCGTCTCCCTATGCTAGGATTTGGATTTCGTTGAATTTAGGTTTAACCATTATACAAACTTCTATTCTTCAGTTGTGTCGGATGACCACCTGTCAAGACAGTTTTCGGGATCCCAACATTGTTTTCAATAAACATATACACTTCAATCTTATCCGCAATATTAGATTGCCTACGTCTTATTCTTGCTAGTTCTTCGATTGCTAGCAGCGATTGAACTTCATATTCAGGTTGATCGCGCTTCTAGCAAGGTCAATAACATTTTAGAGTTGGTTTAACCATTGCTAAGGCGCAAGCGTCGTCGTACGGGTGTAGTTGGATCGTGAGAGTCACCTCCATCAAAATCGATAGTTATTAATCTCATCGAAAGATCGGGCACCTCATCTCCATCAAGTGGTATCAGAGCCCAAGGTTGCTTGGTGAGAATTTCCAGTTTCTAGTTTACCATATATTAGATTGATTTTCTTTACCTAGAGTACAAAAAAACCAAACAATAGTAGATCATTTCGTCCAAACAAGTCTGAGCCCCACAATTTTCTTTTCAGTATATTGCATTGTTGAACTTTCGGTTGCATCATCGTGTCCTTTGTTGGTCTTAGCGTCTAGTTCCTTTAGAGTTTCGAGTTCTGTTTATGTTTTGGTCTCACCGCTGCAGTTGGATTCGGTTTGCAAAAAAAGGAAAGAAATAAAAGAGGAAACCCTAGCTAGATTTGAAAAAAAAAGAAAAGAGAGAGAGAAACACACAATATTGGCAAACGACCTTCGATTTGGGCTTTTTTGACCAGTTGGAAAGGAAACGAGAAGATACAGTGATAAAAAGAGAAGTCTAGGGCATCTGGGGATTTTATCTGCGCGTACGCACCCGGGCACACGCGTGGAAACTGTGACCCCAAAAAACATCGTTTAGGGTGTCAAAACGGGTCCGCAAGTCCGAAAAAAATTCAAGTTTCTCAGAATTCACTCAAAATTGACGGAGCCCTTCTACACGTGATTCTAAGGTTCCCTGTGAAGACGGCATCCTTTTTCGAGCTTCCGAACTCCGTATGCTATGTCGTCTAGTTTCTTTCCACGCGATGTATTCGTTTATGTTCTAGGCTCGCGTCCCTAATACGGTCTAGCCTAGGACCAGCACTAACCCGCGTTGAACAACTTTTCAGTTTGCATTTTTTGAATTGATTATTGCTATTCCTTGCTACCATCCTTGAGCCTTCCCAGCTACACCTTTTCTACACCGTACAGGCTGAGCATCACCTGGCAATCGCACCATCCAATCTTCGAAGATATGTTGGCACCGCTGGTTGCCGATCGCCCCTGTGCTTGGTAAGAATTTGATAGAAGGTTGAGTGCGAGCGACATTTGAATCCTCATATCCTAGTACTTGTTAGGGACGTATTCTTGTGTTTTGCTAACAAAGGCAGGATCTGCAGAGCTTTCAGATGGGGACACATCTCATACTCCCCGTACGAAGCCAATCATACAACATTTTTGGCGCCTCATGAACCTTCATATGGAGGGCCTTGAGGAGGATGTCAGGGTCATGAATGAGCGACTTGCTCAACTTGAGGGCGCCCAAATTAAGACAAACACCACGCTCGATGCGATGAAGAGAGCGCAAAGCATCACTAATGCTTCTCTAGCAGACATCACGGCGTGCCTTGAGGAGATTGCCCAAGCATCCTCTATGGTTCCCCCTGCTGCACCGGTAGAGGGACAAGATGAATTTGACTACGTGGGTGATACCGAGGCCGATGACATGGGTAACCACAACAATGATCGAGCTCATCGACAATTGCGTTTTAACCGACAAGATATGCGATGAGAACCCCCACGATGTGAGGTACGTGACCACGATGATTCTTTTGCTAAGGTTAAATTCACTATGCCCTCTTTTAATGGTAAATATGATCCTGATGGTTATCTTAATTGGGAACTAGCTGTTGATGAAAATTTTGTTTGCCATGACTTTCCTGAGATTAGACGAGTTAGGGCTGCTACTAGTGAATTTACCGACTTTGCTTCTATTGGGTGGAAAGAACATTACCGTCAACACCCCAATAACATACCTAACACTTGGGCGGCTTTAAAATTGCTTATGCGCCATCATTTTGTTCCCTCATATTATGCTCGTGATTTGTTAAATAAACTGCATCGCTTATAACAAGGTGCAAAGGCTGTGGAAGAATACTATCAGGAATTACAAATTGGTATGTTGCGCTGTGGGTTAGTTAAGAATGAGGAGGCATCAATGGCTAGGTTTTTGGGAGGGTTGAATCATGAAATTCAAGGCATCCTTGATTACAAAGATTACAACTCCATTATTAGATTGTTTCATCTTGCTTGTAAAGCTGAACGTGAATTATAGGGACGTTAGATGAGAACACGTTCTAACTCTTCTGCAGGTCGCACAAATTCATGGATGCCACGCACCCCTTCTGCCTCGTCCACTATGGCACCACCAACATTACCCTCCAACAACAAGCAGCGCCCTACTACGTCAAATTTGGCGCCATGAACTTCTGAAGCACCCAATCAGCACCACAACTTTCTGCAAAAACCTCCTCTTCGGTTGCTTCGACAGGACGAACTAGGGACATTCAATGTCATCATTGCAAAGGCTACGGACACATGATGCGGGACTGTCCAAACAAGCGTGTACTGATTATACGTGATGATGGTGGGTATTCCTCTACTAGTGATTTTGATGACGAAACATATGATATGCTTGCAACCGATCCTGCAGGACATGATGGTGAATCTAATCATGACGAGGAGCATATTGGTGTCGAAGATGCCAACAAGTATTTGAGCATTATAGTGCAACGCGTACTAAGTGCTCAAGTTTCTCGTGCGAGCAAAATCAGCGCCATAATTTGTTCCAAATCAAGGGCGTTGTTAAGGAACGCTTGATTCACATAATTGTTGATGGTGGGAGTTGCAACAATTTGGCGAGTATGGATATAGTGGAGAAGCTTGCTTTGCCAACCAAACCTCATCCCCACCCATATCATATTCAATGGTTCAACAACAATGGTAAGTTGAAGGTAACACGGATGGTGAGAGTACATTTTTCTATGGGTTTATACCATGATTATGTTGATTACGACGTTGTTCCTATGCAAGCTTGTTCATTGTTATTAGGAAGATCTTGGCAATACGATACTGATTGTGTACATCATGGTAGGAATAATCACTGCTACAGACAGCCCTATCACAGACGGTTCGGAACCGTCATCACAGACGGTTCTTGAACCGTCAGTGTCTAGGTGTCAGTGATAGTTGTGGTTATCACAGACGGTTCCCAAGCCGTCTGTGATAAAAACATTACAGACGGTCTTTATTACTAACCGTCTGTGATATTCGAGTATCACAGACGGTTTTTTTGTAAAAAACCGTCGGTGATAGTCTTGTATCACAGACGGTTTTAAAAAAACCGTCTGTGATACGAGACTATCACAGACGGTTTTTTATAAAAAACCGTCTGTGATACAAGACTATCACAGACGGTTAGTAATAAAGACCGTCTGTGATATATACAATATCACAGACGGTTGTTATTACTAACCGTTTGTGATATTTTGTATATCACAGACGGTTTTCATTACTAACCGTCTGTGATATTTGTGTATCACAGACGGTCAGTAGTAAAGGCCGTCTGTGATATCATTCACACCACAGACGGCACTCTTTGAAACCGTCTGTGATATTGTATCACAGACGGATTTTAACAACGAACCGTCTGTGATACCAAGTGCATCATCCATTTTATTTGATATTTTTTGGCTAGCCTCAGGATATGCTAGCCATGCCCTCTGAACGCAAGCAAGCAAGCAGATTACAGATAAATGACAGATATAAGTTAATTGCAACTCATAGTAAATTACAACAAAATTCGTACACAGCAGATCACATACATATATATATAGAATGAAAATCGTTACACAAAATCTGACAAATGAAATCATTTGAAGGAATTGTTTGATTTGTACAGTTGAATCCAATGTTTCAACATCTAATTATCACCATTGCCGGCGTAGAACTCTCCCTTCCTACTTATGACCTCTCCTAGCAAGAATTGGGAGATGATTGCACGAATCTCCATGAGATTGTCAAGATCATATGCACTTTCGTCCAAGTGCACCCGCTGTCGCTAGGAGCAATGTTAAGTCATTAATTAGCATGTGTGTGTAATACAAATACATATATATAATCAGAAAGTAATAATTATTGGAAGGACCTGACAAACCTCTGGATCATTGATCTTAGTAGCAATGATTTCCTTCATATGGCGGCAAACGTAGAATCCACATACGTTGCCCTGTAGCTGCTGGTGGCACTGCAAAAATAGAATTACATACATCGGTATTGTCAATTCTAGAGGCATTATAACAAAGTATGATATAGGATTGTTGTGTTGTAGCGGGTACCGGAAATCGCGTGTTGTGTCGTAGCGTGTCACTGGATTTGTCGTGTCTTCCTCCTTGAGCAACATAATCGGCAAACGCCCTACGTGATTCAAAAAACTTATCCTCGGCCGTGGCAAACAAAAGAAATATTACAATAGAGTTACGTATGGAGGAAATGAGTTTACCTGTTAAGTACTTCTTGCACAAGACTGAAGTCGTGGTTGCTCCTAAGGAGGGAATCAAGGTATATTACCTTGCTCCACTTTGGTACAATCACAAGCAAAATCCAGTGATGCCTAGTCATGTGTGTCGCCATAGTGATTAATCCTAAGTTCATGCCGCATGTAAAGTACAAATGAAACATATGTGTGGCAACTAGCGAAGCACTTACCCTTGGTTGAAGGGTACCATGATGTATTCCTTGTCGGTGTGAGCAATCAATCCCCTCGTTATGTATCCTTGCACGAAGGATGCATCTTCATTGATAGATTGCTCGGAGACCAAGTGAGGGTCGAGGAAACCCACCGGTCGTCACAATCGCCGGACTTCTTGGATCATGTATCTATACATAAAGAAAGAGTAATGACATTTATCTGTATAACGTGAATGTAGAACTTCATTGTGCAGTACACTTACAGTGTCCAGCATCGTAGAAGTGAGGCGTCGAGTTCGTCGAGATTGAATAGTAAGAATAAATCTTCGAATGTCACGACGATGTAGCCCAAGTCGTTGAGGAAATGCGTGTCGTTATATTTCAGAGTCAATGCACTCTGCCGGTTTGGCTTCATGTTGGACTTCTCCATGTACCAGGCATGCAAACTATTGCAAATCATACCAACCTGGCGTAATTGTGAATCGGGCAATAACGACACTCCTAGAACAAACTTCCATGGCACAGGACGCGGCTTAACTTTCGTTGCATGAGCCTTGGAGGCCTTGGAGCCTCGCTTATGATATGTTCTCGGTGGCGTCTCGGCGGGAGCCGATGCAACAGACTTTACTGGATTTGGAGGTGGAGGTGAAGCCACCGGAGCCGATGTGCCAGGTCCAGGGCGATGTCCCTCTTGGGCCACTGGATGTGAAGATTGTGGCACAGACATGTCGAGGACGATGTCCCTCTTGGGCCACTGAATGAATGTGTGGACGGCATCCCCGTATGTCTTAATCTCTTCGTTTGGGGGCTTCTCAAGAGGGACGGGCTTAAAAATATCATTAATCATGTCCACCTGGACCTTCATGAAACCGGTGTCTACTTGTACACCGTGCATGAGCGTCCCTGGCAGCAATGGATACACCATGCCGCGCCCAGCATCAACGGGAATAGAGCCAACAAGCCTGACTGTGAGGGTGCAAGGCATGGGCTCCTACATAACGATACAAGATGAGTTAAGGCGTCCACCAGAGAGATCTATGTACCATTCTAAAGAGGTACATTACCTGAATGTCATCAATACGTAAGTGGTCGTCGCTATGTTCAGAAATTGGTGTGGACGCGCAGCTACTGCGACGTTGAGGGGGACTGGGTACCGCAGTACTAGGAGTGGGTTGCGATTGGTTGCGGACTTGTCTCAGTTCTTCCCGCAACGAATCTATCTCTCCTCGAAGTGAGGCAGTCTGCTCTTGAAGTGAGGCAGATAGTTGTTCCTCAAGTTGAGCACGAAGCTCCTGTTTTATTTGTTCGCTGCGGTACGCCTTGGATCTCTTCCTACTCCTATATGTCTCGGAGTAATCTGGAAATCCGTGCCTCCAAGGTACATAAACCCCCATGCCTCGTGTGCGACCTGGGTGCTCCTTGTTTCCCAAGGCCTGTGATAGTAAATCTATCTCCCTATATTCTTCAAAGGAGCCACGAGAAGATTCGGTAGTCAATGATTGCTGCAAGAGGCAATTAATCATGTTATTTTTGAACCCATGAAGTTCAAGAGGTGTTAACAAGTATGTTGTTTAACATATTTTACCATGCGTTGGGACACTTCCTCATCTGCGGGGTTTTTGAAAGAGACACCCGAAGATGTGGTTGATGACCTCGCTCTTAACCAGTTTCGAGCGCGCTCGTTTGCGATCCCGGCAAATGGCGGAGAGGCCTCCGATCGGATTGCGACCTCATCCTGCATCCTCCATTGCGGGATTTTACCCGCGTACCCAGCAGTGCCGAGTCTGTGAGGGTGCGTGTTTTGTGACTGGAGATCCTTGTGCGCCGCACTTTGTTGTACAAATTCGGGCGTCGTCTTCATCTGCACAAAGGCCTCCCATGTTTCCGGCGACACGAAAGGATACTTCGTGAAGGGCGTGACATCCTCGGCCACGTACTTCATCACAAGAGTGCTCTTAAAATTCTTCCATGCTTTTCCCATCGCGAGGAGCGCTTGCCGTTGCACGAGTCTCTGTGCTTCTGCTGGGAACTCGAACGAATTTGTAAGTTCCTCCCATAGCTGATTTTTGTGATCCTTTGTCAAATCTTTCCAGCTTGCTATGGTGATGGGGACCCGTTGCCTTCCAATTATCCCGCAGGTAGTCCGAAATGATGACGCTGCTTTCGACGGTTCCAGAGGGACCCCATCCGGAGAGACCACCGTGATGGTCATTCGGCCCTCTGGCCTTTTCGATACTCCTCGGCCACGTTTAGATTTCGCAGTCTTGGTAGCGTGAGACCCAGATGACGACGACGAAGACTGTGTGGACGCCATCTCTCTTCTAAGAAAAAACTAACTGAAGTGAGCTATGGACCCAGCTTGTCAAAGTTCTATGAATCAAGTGACACAAACCAGTGCGTCAAGTTCATTGAACAAGATACACTGCAGTGTCACTTGCTTTATGCCCTTCCAAATAGACCTTGCGAAGCATATAACATGTGAAGCATATATATACATGTGAAGCATATACATGTGAAGCATATAACATGTGAAGCATATATATATATATATACATGTGAAGCATATAACATGTGAAGCATATAACATGTGAAGCATATATATATATACATGTGAAGCATATAACATGTGAAGCATATATATATATACATGTGAAGCATATACATGTGAAGCATATAACATGTGAATCATATATATATATATACATGTGAAGCATATACATGTGAAGCATATATATATATACATGTGAAGCATATACATGTGAAGCATATAACATGTGAATCATATATATATATACATGTGAAGCATATAACATGTGAAGCATATATATATATACATGTGAAGCATATACATGTGAAGCATATAACATGTGAATCATATATATATATACATGTGAAGCATATACATGTGAAGCATATATATATATATACATGTGAAGCATATACATGTGAAGCATATAACATGTGAATCATATATATATATACATGTGAAGCATATATATATATACATGTGAAGCATATACATGTGAAGCATATAACATGTGAATCATATATATATATACATGTGAAGCATATACATGTGAAGCATATAACATGTGAAGCATATATATATATATACATGTGAAGCATATAACATGTGAAGCATATATATATCATAAAGCTAACATGTGAAGCACAGGGAGGGACCGGCGTCGGGGGGGACCGCCGGCTTCGGGAGGGAGCGGCGTAGAGGGCGGAGGGACCGGCGTCGGGGGGGACCGCCGGCTTCGGGAGGGGGCGGCGTAGGGAGGGAGCGGCGGCGTCGGGAGGGAGGGACCGGCGTCGGGGGGACCGCCGGCTTCTGGAGGGAGCGGCGTCGGGAGGGAGCGGCGGCGTCGGGAGGGAGGGACAGGCGTCGGGGGGGACCGCCGGCTTCGGGAGGGGGCGGCGTAGGGAGGGAGAGGCGGCGTCGGGAGGGAGGGACCGGCGTCGGGGGGGACCGCCGGCTTCGGGAGGGGGCGGCGTAGGGAGGGAGAGGCGGCGTCGGGAGGGAGGGACCGGCGTCGGGGGGGACCGCCGGCTTCGGGAGGGAGCGGCGTAGGGAGGGAGCGGCGGCGTCGGGAGGGAGGGAGCAAAACCTAGCTAGCAGGGGCGCTGCAGAGTGGAGACAAGAGACTGCGGCAGAGCGGACTCCGCGCGCAGACCTAGCTGCGGGTATTTAAAGATGATCTATCACAGACGGTTCTATCAATATAACCGTCTGTGATATGCATTATCACAGACGGTGCTATCAATATAACCGTCTGTGATATCATTATCACAGACGGTTCTATATATAGAACCGTCTGTGATAAGGAATATCACAGACGGTTATGCCGATAGAACCGTCTGTGATGTGTTATCACAGACGGTTTCTTTTGATAAACCGCCTGTGATAGTTCACTATAAATACCCGCAGCTAGCTAGGTTCCTATGTCATTTTACAATTACAATATGGAACATAGATACATTTATGAAAAACGCAAGCATAACCATAAATATAACTATTTCATATAGTTCCTTAGTCATTTTACAATTACAATGCATGGGTTCCTTAGTCATTTTACAATTACAATGGAACATACATACATTTATGAAAAACACATGCATAACCTATATCATTTATTACACTTTGGCTATATCATTTTAAATAAAGCCCTTCACAATGATCGATACGCATATAGCTTGCTTCATCGCCTTGTTCTTCATCGAGCCTGATGCCGTCTCCGAATGGAGGCAAATCATCAAATTGATTGTACTCTTCCTCATCCACAACATTCTCAACCCCGACAATCCTTCTTTACGTGCATGACATCGATGCAATTGCGAACTCGGTCTCTATCGGTCTCTATCGGTGCTAACTCGGTCCTGATGTTCATAGCGACCAAGTCACGCCTTGCGTTAACACCATCCTTTGTTTTATCAGGAATGTTCAGTAAGAGACCAATCAAACTGTCACATACATTCTTCTCTACGTGCATGACATCGATGCAATTGCGAACTTCTAAGTGCTCCCAATAAGGCAAGTCCCAAAATATTGACCTCTTTTTCCACATGTTCTTCCTCAATTTACGTCCCTTTCCAAACACAACATTTATATCCTTGACCATATCATACACCTCTTTCCCGCTAAAAGGTCTTGGTACTGAGTCATCCTCTTTTTTTCCGTCAAATTGTTTCTTCATCTTGCGGTATGGGTGATACTTTGGAAGGAATCTACGGTGACGCATGTACACAGTTTTTCGCGAGTTGTTCAACCACACACTCTCGGTATAATCTAAGCAGTGCGGACACGCTTTGGCTCCTTTTATACTCAACCCTGACAGGTTACCAAGGGCAGGAAAATCATTAATGGTGCAGAACAACATGGCGTGTAGAGTGAAGTTCTCTCGTTTGTCCGCATCCCATACATGTACCCCTTCATTCCACAGTATTGCAAGATCTTCCACCAATGGGGCTAGGAACACATCAATATCGTTGCCAGGTTGCTTCGGCCCTTGGATAAGTAGTGACATCAAAATATATTTCCGCTTCATACACAGCCAAGGAGGAAGGTTGTACATGCACAGAGTCACGGGCCAGGTGCTATGTCGGCTGCTCATGTTACCAAAAGGATTCATTCCATCTGTACTCAACCCAAACCTTATATTTCTCGGTTCCACACCGAAATCTACAAACATCCTATCGATGTTCCTCCACTGGGCAGAATCAGCAACATGTCTTATCATTCCGTCTTTCTTACGCTGCTCGTAGTGCCAACGCATCAATCTTGCATCCTTGCGGTTTGCAAATAAACGCTTCAAACGGGGGATTACAGGAAGATACCACATCACCTTAGCAGGAGGTCCTTGCTTCACCTCGATGCCCTTCCCATCATCAGAGTCATTTTTACGCTTGTATCGGGATGCTTTGCACACCGGACAAACATGTAAGCTAGCATACTCTTTACGGTACAGGATACAATCATTCCGACATGCATGTATTCTTTCTACTTCCATTCCTAATGGACAAAGAATCTTCTTGGCTTGGTAGGTGGTTCTCGGCAACACATTTCCCGTTGCAAGCATGTCCACTAGGAGACCTAATAATGCCGTGAAACTCTTGTCGGACCAACCATTGCTTGCCTTCAATTTTAGCAGTTCTAGAACTGATGACAACCTCGTGTATTGCGGCTTGCAGCCCGGGAACAAAGGTTTCTCCGAGTCCTCCATCAAGCCCTCGAATTTACCAAACTCTCTCTCACTATAGTTCCCTTCTGCATCACGTAACATCTGATCCAGATTGTCATCCTGCGACCTATCCTCATGATCGAAAGAACAGTCCACATCTGGTATATCGTTGCCTCCCTCGACTATGTCATAACTACCTTCTTGTGTACTTTTTTCTTCACCGTGACTGGTCCAACATTTGTACCCTTTTCTGAAACCCCTTCGAATCAAGTGAGCTTCAATCTGCGCTGAGTTGCTAAACATCTTGAGATTATCACAATCAATACATGGGCAATACATATATTTCATCCCCTTCTTCAACATATCCAGCTCGGCCGCCCTTCTAAAAGCAGACACGCCAGTAATGTACTCTTCACACACACGGTTCTCAATATACATCCAGCTTCGGTCCATCTACGCTACACAAGTGACAAATGGGTGTCAAAAATGATTATTACCCCTACTACTAACCTCTGATCAGATCACTAAGAATGTTATGTAATTGAGTACTAATCTCTGATCAGATCACTAAGAATGTTAAGTATACTAACCTCTGATCAGATCACTAAGAAGACGGTGATATTTTTTCGCCCCCAACTCCCTAAAGCCGGCCGCCTTGCTCCACCGATGAAGCGCAATGAAGACAGATCGGTGTCGACATCCTTCAAGCAAGTACGCCAAGCAATTAATACTACGCAGAATATCACAGACGGTTCCAACCACAAACGGTCTGTGAAAATGATATATCACAGACGGTTCGTATTAATAACCGTCTGTGAATTATCACCGACGGTTACTAATATGAACCGTTTGTGATACAAGCAATATCACAGACGGTTCAACTTAATAACCGTCGGTGATTGTTGCCTATCATAGACGGTTCACATAAATAACCGTCTGTGATAGTCTACATTATCACAGACGGTTCTTAACACGAACCGTCTGTGATGCATACTATCACAGACGGTTCGTCTTAATAACCGTCTGTGATTGTTTTATCACAGACGGTTCGTTAATAGAACCGTCTGTGATACCCAGATGCCGAAGCGACTATCCATCTGCTTCTTCCCACTTCTTTTCTTCATCCGAGGCCTGCTGCGTGTCTTGAGGAATGCCACATCTGAAGACCAGTTCTTGACCAGCTCTTGGGTCTTCAGATGTGGCATTCCTCAAGACACAGCTGCAGGCCTCGGATGAAGAAAAGAAGTGGGAAAAAGCAGATGGATAGTCGCTCAGAGAAGAAGTCGGCAACGTCGGCTGCTGAAAAATCTGGAAATGTCTTTTTTTGAACTTTGTAATAAAATTGCCTTGAATTTTGCAGGAAAAAGAAGGATTGTCGGAGTGGACATCACATCTCGACAATAGTCGGCATCGTCGAGGAACATGCAAATACAGAGGCAAGCACAAAAACTCAACAACACATTCAGATCGATCTATTACAGGATAACAAGCTAACAAACCCTTCGCGGCACGACGGTCCACACTAAACAAGACACACTTACGACACTTACGGCAAGAGTGTGTTGTTTAGTATGCACCGAACGTGTCACGATATGGAGGTGCTAGCTCACAGCGGAGGGGAGATGCATGCAGGAAGCTAGCTTCAGGCAACATCTCGACAGTAGTCGGCATCGTCGAGGAACATGCAAATATAGAGGCAAGCACAAAAACTCAACAACACATTCAGATCGATCTATTACAGGATATCAAGCTAACAAACCCTTCGCGGCACGACGGTCCACACTAAACAAGACACACTTACGACACTTACGGCAAGAGTGTGTTGTTTAGTATGAACCGAACGTGCCGCGATGGAGGTGCTAGCTCACAGCGGAGGGGAGATGCATGCAGGAAGCTAGATAGTGGATGAACTCACGCGTGACTAGTACCGGTGGAAAGGTTGATGGGGAGTTATTAATAAGGGCCTGGCCGTGGGAGGAACTGGTGCCAGCCATTCGATGTGGAGAGAATGGACGGGTGAGATCGAAATCCTGGGTATACGCCAATTATTGGTGACACGTGATATCACACGCCAATTATTGGTGGTATGTAATTATCACAGACGGTTATTAACGCGAACCGTGTGTGATAATAAATATCACAGACGGTTCTTAATACGAGCCGTCTGTGATGTTAGTTATCACAGACGGTTATTAATAAGAACCGTCTGTGATGTCTCAATTATCACAGACCGTTCGTGATAATAACCGTCTGTGAAAATATCACCGACGGTTGCCAGTTTAAACCGTCTGTGATGTAGCCGTCCAGTATATTATCACAGACGGTTTTTTATGAAAAACCGTCTGTCATAAGCTTCATACCAGAACTGCTTCGCGCGTGTTTCGATGCCAGAACGCTTCGTGTTTCGATCGTCTAATTAACGTCTCTCGATCGTTATACGAAGCGTCTATATCATTAATGTTTGGGTATACGAACCGTTTGTGCTAAAGGTTAAATATGCGCTCCTAATCTAGGTCTTCTACGTACGTACAATACAATATACAATACAACATGGCTTCTACTACTGTTCTTGTGATCATCTCCTTCCTCTCATCTGTTCATCACGAATTGTTCGGCCGGAACCTTACACAGGCGGCCAGCAATTTGCATCTGGAGCAGCTTCTCCGCACCCGCCCTGCTCTCCTTCCCCGACTTTCTTGCATCCGTCAGCTTGACCTGATCCTCCGCCGTCGACGGAGGCGTCTCGCTGCCGCTCAAGAAAGGGAAACAGCTCTCACCCTGGTTCTTCTCCACAATGTGCGCAATGCGGAAGAAGCTCTACTCGCATTGCACAGACTGATGGATAGCCTTGCCGCTCATGCAGAAACAGCAGATTGTGAGGAATGTTTTAATGCTATCATGTACGACATGATGGATGCTGCTGATCATTTGCCCAGGCTGCACGAGGAAGTGCAGAGGACAAGGGCAATCTTAACAGCGTTCGAGAATTCAGCGGCTGATCCTCCAAGTCCCAAAGTCGAAGAAGAAGCGTACGAAGCCCAAAAGATTACAATCTGGGAAACTCTTTACCTGTGCGACTTATGTAATGAATTTCCCTCTAATTGAAATTAATAAATTTGCCTTTAATTTGTGACCTCTTGTCTCAGTAGTTCTGTAGTTAAGTTATTAGAAGCAATGTGTACTTATATATTAACCTCTGATCTAGAATATGATAGACAAAGGGACATCACAGCCGGTTCTTGTAAAAAACCGTCTGTGAACATTCCCAGACGGTTCTTAACAACAACCGGCTGTGATAGTCTACACAACACAGGCGGTTTTTAATAAAAAACCGTCTGTGATAATTTCAGATTATCACAGACGGTTTTTTATTTTAAACCGCCTGTGATACTAAAGTATCACAGACGGTTCATTGGTAAGGACCGTCTGTGATACTCGACCACTAACACAGACGGTGTCCAAATTAAAACCGTTTGTGTTAGTGTCAATCACAGACGGTTTTGTCAAACCGTCTGTGATGTAGCCGTCTAGTATAGCCTCTTTTGTAGTAGTGAATCAATACTCTATCTTGTTCAAGGGAAAGAAAATTGTGCTGCATCCTATGACTCCTGAACAAACTGTTAAAGAAGACCTTGCTAAAGCTAGTAGAGAGAAAAGTCAGGAGAATACTGAGAGCGAAAATCAGATTGTAGCAAAAGAGCTTGAGCAACATAAAAAGAAAGAACTTAAATCTGTTCATGTGAAGAATAAAGGAATTAAATTGAAAGGTGCTTGTTTTCTTGCTACCAAATCTGATATGACTGAACTGGATACTAGTAATTCTGTTTGCTATGCATTACTTTGCAAAGAAGCGTTGTTTTCATTTGAAGATACACCTTCTTCTTTGCCACCTGCTGTCACTAACATTTTGCAGGAGTATAATATGTTTTTCCAGAGGACATACTGCCAGGGCTGCCACCGCTTCGTGTATGATATGGTCAAGGATATCGACGTTGTGCTTGGAAAAGGACGTAAATTGAGGATCTGTCGGAAGAACATATGAAAGAAGAGGTCAATATTTTGGGACTTTTCTTATTGTGAGCACTTAGAAATTTGCAATTGCATCCATGTCATGTACGTAGAGAAGAATGTATATGACAGTTTGATTAGTCTCTTACTGAATATTTCTGATAAAACAAAAGATGGTGCCAACGCAAGGCGTGACTTGGTCGCTGTGAACATCAGGACCGAGTTAAGCCAGGAATAAAGAAATTAAACAAAGAAAGGAAATTCAAGAAATCCGAATAAAAGGGTTTTGGGTTTATAGGAGTCCGAATAGGTGAAACGGAGCCGGGAAATGGATCGACGGGCTTGAAATGGTCGAAATGGGTATACTTTTGTGTTTTGGGTTTGGGTGAACAATAACGGGTCCGGTACTATTCATTGCAGGTTGACTGTTCATCACGGGTCTGGTCGCATTGGATCCGATACTGTTCATGCAGGTTTGGGCTAGGGTTTACCGGGCGGGTGAACAGTAACGCACCGATACAAACATTTTATCAAAGAGTGGTGATAGAATCAGTAACCGTTAGTTACCAGATTTTTGTGGATGAAAATTTTGAATAAAAAATTGATTTTTTTTATTTTTTTTAACTTTTAGATGGATTTAGGTGAATCCGATTTCTTTGACTAGTTCAAAATTTTGCCTAGACCCACTGGTGAGCCCGGTAACCACCGTTAACTGGTGAAATTTTGGCAATAGATTTTTTTCCCCTGCTTCATCTATGCAGCGAACTTGCTAGACTCGGAGGGCACCTGTTGGCCTAGCCCTAGGAGAAAATTCACACATTGTAGAACTTCACGGTAGAAGAGAATAATAGAGAAGAACAATGGAGAATTGCCCTGGCCACCACTGCATAGTCTACGTCTCGAAATTTCTCTATTATTTTGCTCTTACTATTTTTTTCTCTCCTTATAAAATTGGTTACAAGTTTTCTTATTGTATAGGCTAGCACTCTTGGACTAAAATATGTATTCAATTTTTAAGTTGGTCATGACTTCAATTTATAATTTTCTGCAAGAGATGTTAGCTGTAGTTCCGGCCTATCGCATTTATCCATTGGTATTTTGCATTTTGCAGTGGCTAGGGAAGTCGTCCAAGCTTTGCCCCTAAGATCGCAAAGAAAAGGTTTATGTTAGAAGTCAAACTGAATGCATTATTAAGAGCTTGAGATGCGTACGTGCTGTACGTTCATTCATGGTGACATACTATATATATTGACATTTCAGAACCACTACTTGCACTTTGCACATGGCGCCCTGGCGGTGTGGCCGAGGTGTCAATGGAATTATAAGAAGCTCGATTGCGAAGACTTCAGCGGTTGCATGCATGCCGAAGAATTGTCTTAAAGAGGAGTGCGCCCGTTAAGTCTCTGTTAAAAAATCAGGTCGAAACAATTTTTCTATATTTTTTGTTTATTCCTTTTTACCATGAATTCGTTCGTGCAATACGTGCTCCTGAGGGTGGGCCAACAACACCTGCGTCAAGTGGCTGGACACCGATCCCCCAGGCTCCGTGGCCTACGTCTCCTTCGGCAGCTTCGCGTTCCTCCGCGCCGCCGAGACGAAGGAGCTCGCGCGCGGCCTCCTCGCCGCCGGCAAGCCCTTCCTGTGGGTGGTCAGGGACACCGAGGAGGCGCAGCTCCCGCGCCACCTCCTAGACACGGCGACGGAGTCGAGCGCCGCTCTCGTTGTGGGCTGGAGCCCGCAGCTGTACGTACGTGCTGGTGCACCGCTCCATGGGCTGCTTCATCACGCACTGCGGGTGGAACCCGACGCTGGAGGCGCTCGGCTTGGACCAACGACCGGCTCATCGAGCAGGCGTGGGGCGCCGGCGTGAGCGTGCACCGCGACGAGGCCGCGAGGATGCTCCTGCGCGGAGAGATCGAGCGGTGTGTGAGCGCGGTCATGGACGAGGACGGGAGCGCGGCTTCGGCGCAGCGCTGGAGGGACGTGGCGCACGCGGCGGTCGCCTCCGGTGGCAACTGCGACCGGAACCTGGACGAGTTCGTGGAGTTCGTGGGCGCTAGCGCTGGCGAGAACTGGAAGGCTCTGGTTCTGGAGGGCAGTGAGGCTGCAGGGTCCGAGATGTGAATCATGTGACGCGGTGCCGTGCGGGTGCGAATTCCGAGGCCTCTGACGTCAGACTGGGTGGTGCTTACTTGGATTTATTCGACAGGAATAATAATAACTCAAACTTGTAGTCGGATAGTTTACCTCGTCAGGTTAATTGTATTGCAACTCTTGTTCTATGATTAGTGGATGCTGATTCAGGTTTATTACTCTTCTGGCGTTTTATTTCGCGCAAAGATTTTCTTAAGATACATGTGATCGTGTTATGAGTTTTTGGTTATCCAATCAATGTGAATCTTGGTTTTAACTAACACGAAGCTTGCAGGTCCTATTCTACATTCTGATGAAACATGGAGGGTGTTCATTTACATTACGGGCTTGATTGGAGCAAGAATTTCCTAGGAAACAAAACAACAATCAGGTGCCCAGGGGTAAATGAGCTACCACTGACCCTTGACAAGACAATCAACCATACAAATTAAGTAAAATCGCATTTATTCCAATCATTGCAAAAAAAAAGAGAGAGAGAAATTACATTTAAATTCCCCGCCCCGGTACTGAACCACGAGGCCATCTTAACTTACTCCATCTTACTACAGCTGCTAGCTTAACAGCAAGCATAATTATGTGTGCTATGCCGAGTAGTAATTATTTAGTTGGCATGCATATCCAATTATTGATCATTTCATGCGAACAAATCCGCTAAGCCGTGCATCATCTATGCACGTATATTACGCGGTCTTAATACCCACCGGTGAACTTGGACTTGATGAGATCGACAACCCCAGCGTCCACCCGGAGCGCCTTGGCGAGCACCGGCGTCGGGATCGGCGGGTTGGAACCGAACATCGTCAGCGGCACGAAGACGATGCCGGGGTTCTGGGTGTTGAACGACACGACCATGGTGGCCTCCTCCTTGCCAACGTTGAATTGGAAGTGCATCAGCCCGCGCGGGATGACGAACGTCTCCCCCGCGCGGAGCACCTTGGAGTAGTACCTGTTCCCTGTGTCGAGGCTGCCGATGATGCCGACGAGGAGCTCGCCGCGCGTCACGAGCCCGATCTCCGTGCCGCGCGGGTGGATGTGCGGCGGGTTGGTGCCCCCGGGCGCGAAGTCGACGCGGTTCATGGACACGCCGAGCGTGTTCAACCCGGGCCACTCCGCCACGTCGAGCTCCGTCACGTTGGAGCCGTTCGGGTTGGACGTGTCGCCGCCCTTGGCGATCTTGGATGAGAACAGGAACTCATCGCCAGCCGTCGACGAGGGTAGGCACGGGTGCCCGTTCACCGAGATCTGCATGCCGTTGAGGTCGGCGACGCAGAAGTCCTGAAGAGGGTCCGGGTCGGAGGCTAGGATGACGGGAGCCAGGAGCAGCGTGGCTAACAAGGCTGTTAGGGTTTTGGAGTACTCCATTATTGCTAATTAACCAACTAGCTAGGGATTGCTTTACTCAGCTGAAGTTGTTGAGACTTGAGAATGAGCAGGCAGCAAGAGTGATGGGATGGGTTGAGCCACATGGAGCCCTTTATATAGAAGTGCATGCATGCATGGAGCTATGTTGGCCTATGAAGTTGTCAGTGCACGCGATTTTTTGGAGATATGGTTTATTTGAAAATTATGTTCCGTCAAGATCACCTTGGGGTTGAGAGAATGGGAGCTAGCTAGCTAGCAGACTAGTCAGCAGTCAAGGCCATAGGGGCTGCTAAGGAATGGGTAACTCCGCAGACAACGAAGTGATCTCAACGGACTACTGCAGTTTGATAAGTGTGCCTCTATCTATAGTAGGAAAAAATTGCTCCGAGAAGTACGTGCGATACAATCGGTAGATGGTCGAGTTGAAAACCTGTTCACTTGGGCCTCCTTATTTGTCATCTAATTAGTAACATATTACTCCCTTGGTTTACAAGAAAATGTTTTCTGGTTACGTGTGATTAAACTTTATAAACTATGGTTATTAATATCTGTTTTTAATGTTTAGATTGAATACAAAACAAATGATACGTGTTGATTTCTTTCGAAAAAGCTTCATAAAAACGTAAGTTTATTAGTTTTATAAATCCATTATAATTTATATTAGTGATCAAAGTTGCGTTGGACATCTCACCCCAGATGGTACTAATTAGAAGGAATTCTCTTCATCTCTAACACGTATTGTTCTTGATATATTTTCCTATGATATCTTTTTGGATTTCCTAAGGAGCACTTTGACTAAATTTTCAGGATTTCAGTCAAATTTTCTCGCTGATAATTTTATTTAATTGGGAGGTGTTTTCATGCTTTCCTCAAAGTGATTTGAACAATTTTTAAAATAGAACTGAAAAAATAGATAGTGGTTACTTACCTCTTCATGTTTTTCGAAATTAGTACCATATTTGTTAGAGTAAAAAGTATGAAAGCACACTTTTGTTTAAGTTCCTAGCGACGGTGTCGTCTTCACTGAATGCCGCCTGCTCCCTCTTTGAATTGGGGTTTTTAGAGTTGTTACCGGCATATGAGGTGACAACTGAGAATAATCAAATAATTTAGCAAGAAGCCATCAATCCTATTTTCGTTGTTTAGCTATCGTCTCCATTCCGAACAGAGAATAATGGGTGAGAAGTGGCTGGTTTCGCTTGCTCATTGATCAGAGCAGCATGTAGCCAATAAGAATTTTGGTTCTTAAGAAACATTTTCCCTATCCTCGCAAAAAAAAATCAGATATTTCCCTAGCTAGGCTAGGTTCAGAGCATCTAAAACTATAGGGGTGTTCTTTTGAAAACAATTTATGATTTTTTTGTTGTGATTTATTGGTCTAATAAATAGTGATTAGGGATGGAAACAGATCGAATACAAATCGAATAGTCTCAAATATAAATATGAATCCATATTTTAAAAAAAATACAGATACGAACATGAATTCATATTTTTAAAATGAGTACGAATACGAATAGAACATTCTCGAATACGAAAACGAATAAAATGTCGTAACGAATACGAATTCAAATCGAATATGTACTTAATTCGATCGAATGCGGATGTTTAAAACTTTTGTAAGAAATCTCGGTAGAATAAATTTACGTAATATGACTACACGTCTACATGACCTAACAGTGTAGCGCATAGAGTTGAAATTATAGAAAGTAATTTTCACTTCTTACTTATAAACCTTAGTTTATCAGAAAACAATGAGCATATGAAATAATGATTCTTTGGCAATTGTCAGTTTGTCACGTAAACCCTTTTAGTTTAAGAACCGGCAGTCTGTCTACGGCTTTACCTTGAGAACATTGGGCCCGGGGTTGGCAATTTGAATTTATTCGGTTTAAAACCGGTAACCGGTCAAAAATCGATAAAATCGCTAGTAATCTGTTTTATCCGATATTTGTATCCGCGAAAATCCGTATTCGAAAATATCCGTATTCGTATTCGAGAATATTCGTATCCGTATTTAAGAATATTCGAATTCGAATTCGT
Source organism: Dendrocalamus latiflorus (assembly GCA_017311315.1). Taxonomy (NCBI): domain Eukaryota; kingdom Viridiplantae; phylum Streptophyta; class Magnoliopsida; order Poales; family Poaceae; genus Dendrocalamus; species Dendrocalamus latiflorus. The sequence goes on along the minus strand of CM029651.1, from coordinate 11,198,537 downwards.
ATTCGTTTTAAAAATATGGATTTGCATTCGTATTTAAGACTATTCGATCGTATGCGATCCGTTTCCACTTATATGCTTCACGGTGTAAAAGAAATCCATTTTGATGGTCCATGAGAGACCAGGTGGTCGTGTCTCCATGAGAGTGATGAGTAATTGACAAAGGTTTAGGTCAGTCGAGTTTGGTTTGAGTAGTTCGGAGTCGAGTCGTTGCGTGGCGCAATCGGGCTCGGTCGGACTTTCGTCAAACTTGGTCTTTTGGGCTTAGGATGTATATTCTAATGTTTCGACAGGTTTGGACTTCGTCTGTGGTAAGTGTGATGGTATTTACGCTTTCATGTGTCGAGCGGTGCTATTTGATGTGTTCTTTGTCTGTGTGGCTGCAGGACATCGGGTGGAGTCGTGGCGAGACACGTGGACCGGACTAGGCGCAGGTGGCGCTGAGGTCAGAACGGTCGGGTTGTGTCGAAGACGACGTAGACTCGAGGTGGTTGCGAGGTGTGCGAGGCAAGGAGCGCGGAAGCTTCCCGGAAGGTGCAGGAGGGGCGAATCGGGAAATTCGCGAGGCTGCACAAGCGGGAGCGGGCGCCGTTGGATTTAGCAGGCGTAACGGGGCGGAGACCCGTTAGCCAAGGCTATAAATAGGATTGAGGGGCTGCATGCCCACTTGAGCACTTGTAAGGAATTAGGGTTTAAACTAGTCAAAAGAGGCTTTGGGAAGGTTGTTTCCTTTAGCTCTTTAGTTGGTGAGGTTTGTTGGTGGAGGCAGAGTGTGCTCCCTCTGTTGTCTCCTTCGTAGCTCTGAGTTCTTGCCTCCTCCCTTCATGGGTTCTTGAGTGTGTGTGCTTGAGATTGGAGAGGGTAAGGAGAGGGATTGAGTAGAGAAATCATGTAATCATTCCTCCGAATGTCCATGCGTATCGGGACGTAGTTCTCTGTAACTCCGTTTGTTATGAAATGAAAAATCTGAAGTTCTATTTTCCAGATTGTGCTCTCTGTTCTACGTTGCCCTCTTTGATGATTTCTTGATTTTCTGAGTTTCTTGTTATTTCTTGATTGTGAGTGGCAAAATGGGTTGCTTCATGATGGGATAGTGCCACAAGATCATTTGATCGAATTCCCATGAGCTAACTTCATTTTAATCCCAGATTTCTCTTTTGGGAGTACTCTGTTCATATTTTACTCTCTTGAGTTTTTGAAGCTGTTCTTGATTCCTCTCATATGATGGCTTGAAAATTGATATCTAGACTCTTGTGGCTATTAAGTAGCTATCCCTAGAGCTTCAAGGCCAAAGGACTTGGGATTATTGAGAATTTTGGAGTTTTGAGTTGTCCCTGTTCTTCATTCTCTATTTCTAGGGTTTTGGTCCAGATCTTGATTCCCTTGAGGGATTGACTCGATTTTTGGTCTGAGTAGTCCTTATGCTATTGCTAACATACCTGCAAAATCTCATGTGCAATGGACTTAAGACCATGAAGTAATTTGGGTTTTGGTTCAGGGTTGTAAAAGTTTCAGATTTTGCCATAATCTGAAATTTTTGTGTTTGTGTTCTCTTCCCTTGTTTTGAAAGGTCCTAGGACTATTTGGAACTTGTTCTTGAGCTTGTGTTTTGAGGAGAATAGATTTATAGCTTTTATTTCTTTGATTTAAGCTTCCTCTGATCTTCTATTCTGCAATTTCAAGCCCTTTTCGATTTGGGCTGTTTTTTGGACAGCAGCCTGCAGAGTCGTTGGCAGTACTGTTCCCTGGCCGATCCATTCTCCAGCTGATCTTTCAGATTGCTAGATATTGGTGTTGGGTTCTCTTTTGTTCGGCAGCCTCTCATTCTTGTGCAAATTTCAGAAATCCAGTTTGCGGCCAGCTAGCGATCAGCTCATTCCCTATTTGGCCAAATGCACATGAACATTTTTTTCTTTTGTTGATCTTCAACAATTTTGCATGCAGATCAAACAGCGATATTTTTAGTTGAAATTTTTACTGGATAATCGCTGATTTATGGTGAATTTTTCGGTGTCGCATGCATTCCAAAATTCAGAGAAATTATTTTTAATTTTTTGTGAGGTGCTGTGTTTTGCATCTTTCTGAAAAATCAGTGTTCGATTTCTCGGGGGCAACTTTGAAGCGAGCGACATTCACCCCCCTCTGTCGCCATTTCGGTCCTACAATTGGTATCAGAGCCGGTTAGCTCTAATTCATAGATCTTAACTGGTCTCAAGAGTCATGGCGACGGACAAGTACTCGACCAAGCCACCCGTGTTCGATGGCATCGATTACCCCTTTTGGAAGAGCCAAATGGAGACATACATCCAGGCCCAAGGGTATGCCATCTGGCGGAAGGTCAAAGTACGATTTGCTGTTCCTGCCGATGAGAACATCAATGCCGGGAATATGGCTGATGTTGAGGCGAATGCAAAGGCAAGGAACATAATCATCCAGGGGTTGAGTCGTAGCGAGTTTGACCGCATCTCTCATCTTCCGTCCGCCTTCGATATCTGGGAGACCCTCGATGCATACCATGAGGGCACCACCCAGATTAAGACGGTGAGACAGGACCAGTTCAAGCGAGATTACAACAAGTTTGAAATGCTCGCTGGCGAGTCCCTTGATGAGTGCTTTGCGCGTTTTCACAAGATTTTGAGCAATCTCCGAGCCGTCGGTCTCACATACTCCGACTCGGACAACGCTCGTCAAATGCTTGCTGCACTCGACCTTCGCGTTTGGGAAATGAAGGTGACTACCATCAAGGACACCACCGACCTCTCGACTTTGACGCTTGACGCGCTGTACTCGCGCCTCAAGACGCACGAGATTGACATTGTCTCTCGTAAGTCGAAGTCGCAGTCGATGGCTCTAGTCACTGATCCCAGTTCGGCTTTTGGTTTTTCCGCCGATTCGCTTTGTGGGTTCTCCCTAGCTGCTCTCTGTGACGTAACTGATGATCAGTTAGAGCAGCTAGAGAATGAACAGCTGGCCCTCCTAGCTCGGAAGTTCTCCCATGCTTACAAGAGGAGGAGGGACAGAAAGAGAGGCGGTCCAGTCATTTGCTTCGAGTGTGGTGGCCCCAACCACATTCGGGCAAACTGCCCCAAACTGGAGAAGGGCAAAGCTGACTACGGCGGTTCGGGCAAGAACGACTACACCGACAAGAACCGCAACAAGAAGCCTCCAATCCCTGCCCAAGGCAAGAAGAAGTTCCGCGACTTCGGGAAGGCCAAGAAGCTGTTTCACCGCGTCCTCACCGCGTTCGACGACCTCGACCTCAGCGAGGTGGAGGGATGGAGCGACGACGACGGGACGGGTAACCAGGACCCCAAGAGCGGCGACGACTTCTCCGGCATGTGCTTCATGGCCCTTGAGGGCAGATCAGCGACAGCGAGCTGTACTCCGACTCGGATGAGGTACTCCCTTCTTATGACCAGCTAAATGATGCTTTTCTTAAGCTAGGTGGATTTCATGCTAGAGCTAGGTCTAGGTGTACCGAGTTAGAGAAGGAAGTAGATAGACTATCACGGGAGATTACTTCACTTAGATCTGCTCCCTCCCGTGACGATTGTGATACATGCCCTGCTTTGCTTGGAGACATGGAGAAACTAAGGACCTCTCATGATAGTTTGTCTTCTGAGCTTGATGTGCTTAAGGTGGAGAATGTTAGTCTGCTTGTTGAGTTAGAGTTGAGTAGGATGGCTGTTACCCTACTTACTACTGATGAGACTACTTCTCACACCTCATGTGAGGTTAAGGACATTGCTGCTAGAGGACCTTATGCCATGCTCCTTGATCTGCCCGATTCTTGTGAAAATTGCAATAATTTAAAGATGAACCTAAAACGGGCAGATCACAAAATTGCTGAGTTGCATGCTTCTTTACTTGAGCCTATTGATTCATGTTTGAACTGTCCCAAGTTAACTGCTGAACTTGAATCTGTCTCAAAACAGTTTCAAGAAATGATTGACAACAACAAGAAAATGGCTCAGTATGCGACTAAGGATCCTGTTAGCTCACCATGCATTAATTGTGATAAACTAAAACTTGAACTCGTTGCATTGAATGACAAATGTGTGAAGCTAACTAAGGACTTACTAGAGAAGCCACAATCTGGTTGTGATGTGATTGATGATGTGGGGGAGAAGCCCCAGGGTAAGGGTGAGACGCCTAGAGACGCGAACCAATCTGCTAGTAGTAGGACTGTCCCCTTAGAGTCGGCTGTGCATGCACAAGCCATTCTTTCCTCTACTGTTGGTTCTTCTTCTGCTCCCTTACCCTCTGCTGTCTCTTCTTCTCCCTGCTCTTCTTGCACCTCTCTCTTTCGGGAGTGTCAGTACCTTATGAACACTCTCGAGAGATTTGTAGGCGGCAAGAAGAAGCTTAATCTTATTCTAGACCAATCCAAGATTTGCAAGTTCAATCAAGGTCTAGGATATGATTTTTATGAGGATATGAGGAAGCATCCACCTGCTATTCTCCGACCCATCGTAGGAGGTGTGATCGAGGTTGAGCCCAGATCTGATGAGGTTAAATTCAAATCAGCGGGCTTTGTCCAAGGGATCTCTGACAGCAAGGTGATTCCACCTGTTGCTTCGGCCTCTCAGAAGGCGAAGCCTCTTCGTGCTACTTCCACCTCTCAGAAGGTGAAGTACCACTGCACCTTCTGTCAGAAGGATGGGCACTCGATCGAGAGATGCTTCAGGCGCGTCAGGATTGCGTGAAGAGACCGTGCAGAGGCACTTAGGCGTATTCAGGGTCAGCCCCAGATCCTGAGTGCACCTAAGACTAGCACGAGGTCCAGGTTTGCTTCTGACGTGTTTGGGCAGCATCGAGGACTTGGTTTTTCTGAGTCTCCTGGTTTTCGTCCTCATGCTGCTCCAGGTTCCGCCGTCCTGAGGGTACATCTCGTTTCCCCCATCGAGACAGTTACCCACGGTGTGATCAGCGTGTTGCCGGTGTTCCGACTCGCTCTCCCGTAGCAGTCGGACCCCGCAACAGCTTCAGGTCTGCTCATAGACCTTCTGCTTCTTTGAGTCACGGAGAGCGTAGGGTAGATAGAGGTCAGTCGTGTTTGACTACTTCATCTGCTCCACGTGTTACTCGGTATTGGGTGCCAAAATCTGTATTGATTTATCCCAGTACTGAGACTTTACTCTCTGTTTGACTCAGGTTCGCCGGGTAGGGAAGGAGAAGGTTTGGCTTGTAGACTCCGGTTGTTCTCGACATATGACCGGAGACTCCCGTTGGTTCTCCTCCCTAGCCCGCGCTCCAGGTGATGAGACGATCACCTTCGGAGATGCTTCATCTGGGTGCGTCATCGCCAAAGGTACTGTGCGCGTGAATGATTCCTTCATTTTGAAAGATGTTGCCTTGGTTAGTAAGTTGCAGTACAATTTGCTTTCAGTTTCTCAGCTTACCGATGACGGTTTCGAGGTGAGCTTTAAGAAAAACAATTGCAAAATTCTTGATTCTTCGGGTAGTCTGGTTTGCGGGATTTCTCGTTTTGGGAGGATCTTTCGTGCTGATTTTTCTGAGTCTTCTGGTGATCCTCTCAGGTGTTTAGTTGCCTCTGAGTCCCGCGATCTTTCTTTCTGGCATAGGAGACTTGGTCACATTGGGTTTGACCATTTGACTCGAGTTAGCGGCCACGATCTCATTCGTGGTTTGCCGAAACTCAAGATGGTCAAACATCTAGTCTGTGCTCCATGCCGGCACGGCAAGATGGTTGCCGCTTCTCACCCTCCGGTCACAGTTACTATGACCGATGCACCGGGACAGCTGCTCCATATGGACACTGTTGGACCAGCTCGAGTGCAGTCAGCAGGAGGGAAGTGGTATGTTCTTGTCGTGGTCGATGACTTCTCGAGGTATTCTTGGGTGTTTTTCTTAGCCTCGAAGGATGAGACATTTTCACATTTCCGAGGTCTTTTCAGTAGGCTTTCTGTTGAGCTCCCGGGTGCCTTACGAGCGATCCGCAGTGACAATGGCACGGAGTTCAAGAATTCCTACTTCGAGAGTTTCTGTGGTGAGACAGGTGTAGAGCACCAGTTCTCTTCTCCGCACGTCCCTCAACAAAATGGCGTTGTGGAGAGGAAGAACCGTACCTTGGTCGAGATGGCCAGGACGATGCTTGATGAATACTCTACACCGCGGAAGTTTTGGGCTGAGGCTATAGCCACCGCGTGCCATGTCTCAAATTGAGTCTTTCTTAGGGCACACTTGCACCGCACTTCTTATGAGTTGAGATACGGGCGAAAGCCCAGCGTCTCTCATTTTCGTGTGTTTGGTTGCAAGTGCTTTATTTTGAAGTCCGGGAACCTAGACAAGTTCGAGTCACGTTCTTGTGATGGTATCTTTCTAGGTTACTCGCCTTCTTCGCGGGCTTATCGGGTTTGGAACTGCGAATCTAGTAAAATGGTAGAGACCTGTGAGGTGACCTTCGACGAGGCCAGTCCGGGGACTAGGCCCGATATCTCAGGTTCTTTAGAGCAGTCCGAGACCATCTTTGTGGATGATGAGGACGATGGAGACGATGATTGTTTACCTGATCCAGCTCCTCATCCTCCCCTTGAGATGCCTTCTTCCACGGCACCTCGAGGTGATCAGCCTTTGCCTACTGCTTCCTCCGGAGCTAGTGGCTCTGTTCCTACCTCGTCTACACACGAGGTAGAGGCCACTTCTTCATCTCATCCAGGACCTCCCCGACATATCCAGAAAAGGCATCCTTCTGAGCAGATGATTGGAGACCTGTTCGAGCGTGTTACCCGCTCAAAATCTGACTTATCTCAATTCTGTCTCCATTCTGCTTTCATTGCCTCATTTGAGCCCAAGGATGTTTCTCATGCTCTTTCCGATGAGTCTTGGGTCAATGCCATGCATGAGGAGTTAGAGAATTTCGAGAGAAACAAGGTCTGGTTGCTTGTCGAGCCCCCGCGAGGTCACAATATTATTGGGACTAAGTGGGTGTTCAAGAACAAGCAGAGCGAGGATGGAGTGGTTATTCGAAACAAGGCTAGACTGGTAGCTCAGGGGTTTTCCCAGGTTGAGGGTCTAGACTTCGAGGAGACCTTTGCCCCTGTAGCTCGACTTGAGGCCATTAGAATCCTGCTTGCCTTTGCAGCTTCTAAGGGTTTCAAGCTCTACCAGATGGACGTCAAGAGTGCCTTCCTTAATGGAGTCATTGAGGAAGAAGTTTACGTCAGACAGCCTCCAGGTTTCGAGAACCCCAAATACCCACACCATGTCTTCAAGCTTTCCAAAGCGTTGTATGGACTTAAGCAGGCCCCCAGAGCTTGGTATGAGAGGCTTAAGTCCTACTTGTTGAGTCATGGGTTTGAAATGGGTAAAGTAGACAAGACCTTGTTCATCCGCCGTCATGGCAATGACCTTCTACTCGTCCAGATCTATGTCGATGACATCATCTTTGGCGGCTCTTCTCATACTCTGGTTTCACAGTTCTCGGATGTCATGAGCACCAAGTTTGAGATGAGTATGATGGGCGAGTTGACCTTCTTCCTTGGCTTCCAAATCAAGCAGACTCGGGAGGGTACATTTCTTCATCAGGGAAAGTACACTCGTGACCTCCTGAGACGCTTCGACATGAGTGATGGTAAGCCTGTGTCAACTCCCATGGCTTCTACAGCCTATCTTGACCCAGATGAGGACGGCGAGCCAGTTGATCAGAAAGAGTTCAGAAGTATGATCGGCTCCCTTCTTTACCTCACTGCCTCGAGACCAGACATACATTTCTCTGTGTGTCTGTGTGCCCGTTTTCAGGCTTCTCCTCGCGTATCTCACCGCCAGGCGGTGAAGCGCATCTTTCGATACCTTCGAGCTACCATTGACTATGGTATCTGGTACTCTTCCTCATCCTGTCTTTCCTTGAGAGCCTTTTCGGATGCAGACTTTGCCGGCTGTAGGATAGATAGGAAGAGCACTTCTGGCACTTGCCAATTCATTGGCACTTCTCTCGTTTCTTGGTCTTCTAGGAAGCAGTCCGGTGTTGCACAGTCCACCGCAGAGGCCGAGTATGTTGCTGCAGCCAGCTGCTGCAGTCAGGTACTCTGGATGGCTTCGACCCTGCGGGACTTTGGGTTAGTTATCGACAGTATTCCACTCTTTTTGTGATAACACTTCTGCGATTAACATTGCTAAGAACCCAGTGCAGCACTCTCGGACCAAGCATATTGATATTCGCTTCCACTTCCTTAGAGACCATGTAGAGAAGGGTGACATAGTGCTCCAGTTTGTGGAGAGTGACCACCAGTTGGCTGATATCTTCACCGAGCCTTTGGATAGTTCGAGGTTTTCAGCTCTGCGGGGAGAGCTTGGGGTGGTTTGTCCTTACGGACTGTAGTGAGGGGGAGCTTGGGCTTTACTACTTTATTATATTAATTATGCTTCTGTCTCATTTCTGTTGCATTGCATTTGCGGGTGCATTGGGTTAAGTCCTTCTAGCATAGGTTAGAGTGTTTCTTGTGTTGAGTTGCTTAGATTTCTTACTCTTATCTTGTGCTTCCAGGATTAGCTATTTCTTATCTCACTAGGTTGAGCTCACTCACTTCTTGTAGGTTCTAGCGAGGGTTGGGCCACCCTCGGGTAGACAGGGTACGTGTTTGCTCTCTAGTGTGTGTTCGACGATCAGCTGTTAGTCCTAGAGTCATTTGGGGTAGATGAGAGTCAGTTTAAGTCATAGTTGCTTCTATATCTTTTCTATGCTTTAAGGACTGCCTATTTGGTTTTCTTTGCCAGCTTCTCGATTTTATTGCTTTGGTTCAGGGGGAGTTCATTTGGGAGCTTCTGAAGCTTAATTTTGACATAACTCAACTTGAACTAAAAGTTGCATCTAATGTTGAGGGAGAGCTGGACTTTCTTGCATTTTCAGCATTCTAGCATTATAATCAATCTGCATTGAGCCTTGATTATTATCCTGTTATGACATGCTTCAATGCTTTACACCTTGCCATGACTTGTGCTTAGCTTGCTAGATTTATCATGACTTCATATGTGTAGACTAACTTTCTACCATGATAAGTTAATTAAAATTGCTCAACTTAAATTAAAACTTGTCATGTTAGCACTCGAGATTAGTCTTGCTTGAGCTATCCCTTTATGATTCATGCCATGTCAAATAGGCTGAGTTGAGTCTTGAATCTAGGTTGAATCTTAGATTGAGCTATTTTAGCATCTTGATACATCATGAGTTAGCACAATCTGTTAAAAAGCAAAAGGATCTCTTTTTATGTGCGAAAAAACTGATTTCACCAATTCTTTCTCATGAGACGGCTTGCCATTGCACCAGGCATGAACTCAGGGGGAGTTTTGGCTGACCTGGACTATCTTCTTAAGCTTCTCGCTTGGAGTAGTCGCATAAGGCTTGAGATCTAGCACATGATAAAATTTTTGGTTGGAAACAGCTATAAGCTTTAAAAGAAAATATGTCAAATGTGCAAGATTTGCTTAATCACCTAAAGATGAAAAGTGCTTAGCCAAATGATAAACTCTTGAGCTTGTAGCACTCTAATTGACTCAACACTAGCTTCTTGTTTCCGCTTAGCTTATTGACATGGCCTGCATCATCCTTGGATATCTCTAGTTAGACTTTGCTCATTGATGAGTTGACTTGCTCACTAAATGCATTACATTTCAGATTGTCATCTATGTGTTCTAGCTAGCTTATACATGTCATGTCATGATCTAGATAGCTTCTTACAGAGTTATGGCTTGGTGTATCTCATTATGGTCATTATGGATAATTCTCATGGCTCAAAATGCTTAGAAATAATCAAACTTCAGCCATATTCATCCATTGTCATGTCATATATTCTCGCCTTTGCATCTTGATGTGTTTATTGCCAAAAGGGGGAGAATAGAGAAGAAAAAGTCTGTTGGGAACAGTTTAGAGCTTTGGAGATCAATTTGCTCTTTCAGTTGTTGCTCTAGTGTTCCTTCTATCGACATGGTCATTAGCTTCATTCTCTTCTTTGGACCATGTTGGATTCTTCAAAATCAAACTCAACTTCTTACTTTTTCTGAGTTTGTCAATATACTCATCAAGGGGGAGATTGAGAGACCAGGTGGTCGTGTCTCCATGAGAGTGATGAGTAATTGACAAAGGTTTAGGTCAGTCGAGTTTGGTTTGAGTAGTTCGGAGTCGAGTCGTTGCGTGGCGCAATCGGGCTCGGTCGGACTTTCGTCAAACTTGGTCTTTTGGGCTTAGGATGTATATTCTAATGTTTCGATAGGTTTGGACTTCGTCTGTGGTAAGTGTGATGGTATTTACGCTTTCATGTGTCGAGCGGTGCTATTTGATGTGTTCTTTGTCTGTGTGGCTGCAGGACATCGGGTGGAGTCGTGGCGAGACACGTGGACTGGACTAGGCGCAGGTGGCGCTGAGGTCAGAACGGTCGGGTTGTGTCGAAGACGACGTAGACTCGAGGTGGTTGCGAGGCGTGCGAGGCAAGGAGCGCGGAAGCTTCCCGGAAGGTGCAGGAGGGGCGAATCGGGAAATTCGCGAGGCTGCACAAGCGGGAGCGGGCGCCGTTGGATTTAGCAGGCGTAACGGGGCGGAGACCCGTTAGCCAAGGCTATAAATAGGATTGAGGGGCTGCATGCCCACTTGAGCACTTGTAAGGAATTAGGGTTTAAACTAGTCAAAAGAGGCTTTGGGAAGGTTGTTTCCTTTAGCTCTTTAGTTGGTGAGGTTTGTTGGTGGAGGCAGAGTGTGCTCCCTCTGTTGTCTCCTTCGTAGCTCTGAGTTCTTGCCTCCTCCCTTCATGGGTTCTTGAGTGTGTGTGCTTGAGATTGGAGAGGGTAAGGAGAGGGATTGAGTAGAGAAATCATGTAATCATTCCTCCGAATGTCCATGCGTATCGGGACGTAGTTCTCTGTAACTCCGTTTGTTATGAAATGAAAAATCTGAAGTTCTATTTTCCAGATTGTGCTCTCTGTTCTACGTTGCCCTCTTTGATGATTTCTTGATTTTCTGAGTTTCTTGTTATTTCTTGATTGTGAGTGGCAAAATGGGTTGCTCCATGATGGGATAGTGCCACAAGATCATTTGATCGAATTCCCATGAGCTAACTTCATTTTAATCCCAGATTTCTCTTTTGGGAGTACTCTGTTCATATTTTACTCTCTTGAGTTTTTGAAGCTGTTCTTGATTCCTCTCATATGATGGCTTGAAAATTGATATCTAGACTCTTGTGGCTATTAAGTAGCTATCCCTAGAGCTTCAAGGCCAAAGGATTTGGGATTATTGAGAATTTTGGAGTTTTGAGTTGTCCCTGTTCTTCATTCTCTATTTCTAGGGTTTTGGTCCAGATCTTGATTCCCTTGAGGGATTGACTCGATTTTTGGTCTGAGTAGTCCTTATGCTATTGCTAACATACCTGCAAAATCTCATGTGCAATGGACTTAAGACCATGAAGTAATTTGGGTTTTGGTTCAGGGTTGTAAAAGTTTCAGATTTTGCCATAATCTGAAATTTTTGTGTTTGTGTTCTCTTCCCTTGTTTTGAAAGGTCCTAGGACTATTTGGAACTTGTTCTTGAGCTTGTGTTTTGAGGAGAATAGATTTATAGCTTTTATTTCTTTGATTTAAGCTTCCTCTGATCTTCTATTCTGCAATTTCAAGCCCTTTTCGGTTTGGGCTGTTTTTTGGACAGCAGACTGCAGAGTCGTTGGCAGTACTGTTCCCTGGCCGATCCATTCTCCAGCTGATCTTTCAGATTGCTAGATATTGGTGTTGGGTTCTCTTTTGTTCGGCAGCCTCTTATTCTTGTGCAAATTTCAGAAATCCTGAGCGATCAGCTCATTCCCTATTTGGCCAAATGCACATGAACATTTTTTTCTTTTGTTGATCTTCAACAATTTTGCATGCAGATCAAACAGCGATATTTTTAGTTGAAATTTTTACTGGATAATCGCTGATTTATGGTGAATTTTTCGGTATGCATGCGTTCCAAAATTCAGAGAAATTATTTTTAATTTTTTGTGAGGTGCTGTGTTTTGCATCTTTCTGAAAAATCAGTGTTCGATTTCTCGGGGGCAACTTTGAAGCGAGCGACATTCACCCCCCTCTGTCGCCATTTCGGTCCTACAGTCCAACCCAAATGGCTTATTGGATTGGCTCAGGTAGAGCCTCACTAGCTCAAATGCCGCTACGCTCTCCCCAAAACCTAGAGCTTTGCATAGGTATACAGGGTATTTTCTTTTGCTGTTTTTTGAGCTATTATACATTAACTAGCTTTTAAATATAGTATCTTTCTAAAATAGAGTCTACAAATTAATTATAGTACACACTATAGGGACTCCATTTATATCGGTCAAAATCACATGTGAGTTTCTGTTACTCTGTACTCTCTCACAAACAGTCCAAAAGTCATAAGCCATAGCTAAAAGCCATAAGTCGAAATAAAAAAGAATAGGCTATACACTACACCACAAGCCTTGTTGAGACCTTTTGTTTACGGGTTAGCGATGTGTTAAGTCATCTCTAAGAGGCCGTAGAGTTGTTTTCATAAAGTGTTCTAAGAGCATCTCTCATTGGACCATGTCAACGATCAGGATTGTTAAGCGTGTGTAAAATATATGAGACGTTTAAATTGCATATCTATGTTTATAGAGACGCTTTTATAGATGAATTTACATATCATCTCTATGGAGCTATGCTCCATAGTGCTCCTTTATGCGTGACAAGGAACAAAGAGATGTTTACTGATGAGGACATCCCTTCCATAGATACAATCGTGTCTATACACATAACTCATCCACAGCCACAGCAAGTGTTACAAGGACCACTTACTCGAGCTCCTACTCGCCAACTTAATTACGAGGTGAATTTGTTCTTAGGTTTATATATTACTGAGAATAGACTACTACCTAATGCAAATGATTTAATTGTGCTTAGGAATATGGGAGAGGCATGTGGAGTCATGGACATGCATGGACGGCATAATGAAGGTCACCACGTCACTTTGGGTCCGAGTAAAGTAAGAGATCGAGCTGGGCTCGTTCTGAATTTGGATTCGGATTGCTGCGACAATATCAAGTTTAAACGGACGTAACTTCTTCATACCGACTCCGTTTGAGATGTTCTTGGACTTCGTGGAAATCTTATCAAGTTTACTTTCTAATATGTAACACCCTAAAAATTTGGATTTTGGGGAAATGAGTAATCCCTGAATTATTTTGAATATATTTGCTTTGGTATTTGAGCTCTGTTGAATTATTCTTTCATTTTGGATGAGGTCTCAATGATAAAAACAAAAATAAAACAATAGGTATGAGAAAGTTAGTAATAAAGAAATAGGGGCCAAAGAATTTTAAACAGAGTTGTGCATAAAGATATAAACATATGTAAATAAATAAATAAAATAATAGAATAGGCACAAGCAATATATATATATAATTCTATTTTAAGGAGTGGTATTAACAAAGGAATTAAATGAAATCAAGTGGAAGGAATAAGTAAACACATGCATGTATACATATACATATACATATACATATACATATACATATACATATACATATACATATACATATACATATACATATACATATACATATACATATACATATACATATACATATACATATACATATACATATACATATACATATACATATACATATACATATATATATATACACACACACACATAATTAGGAACCCTCTTAAAATGTATAAATACACAAAGACTAAATATAACAGCAAAGGATAAAATAATGGCAGTATTGGCAAAGGGAGTCAACAATAGGCATAAATCGAAAATAAAAAAGGGGGCATTCAGCCTGGCCGGCCCACCCGCCAGCCAGCCTAGTCCGGTTTCCCCCCTCCCTCCTCCTTTCCCCTTCCCCATTCCCTTCGTTGGCTGGCTCAGGGCCACGCCCTCTGCCTTCGGACAGCCCGACCGCATCCGCTTTTCCCCACGACACCCCCCTTTTTCGGACATTAGGACACGACGCCACTCCGCCCACGTCACTGTGGCCCCACTGCTATCTCATCGCCATGCCGACGCCATTCGCCGTCGCGTCTCCCGTCCGCCTCAGCGCCTCACCGTAGGCCGATGTAATCGCGCTTGGGTTAGCCATAGACGACTGCGGGACGCCCGGACCACGGCCTGCCCGCGCGCACGTCTCCCACGCCCGTTTGCGTCACGCTTGTACCACCGCCACTGTCGCCATGCCGCCGCTGAGCTCGGCTCAATTGCCGCCCTCGCCGCCGTGCCCTTTTCCCCATTATAAAACCCCGACCGAGGATCTCATCTGCGTCACACGCCCCCTTCTCCCTCCCATAGCTTCTAATCGGACTCCCGTGCCCGATTGCTCGCCGGCACCCCCATTTTTCCCCAACTCCGGCCATTGGGCGCACCACTGATTCCCCGCAAGGTAGTCTGATCCCGTCATCCCGAGGGTTCCTTGGAGCGCGACAAAGCTGCCCGCACCCTCCTACGGGCTCCGTGGAGCTTGTACGCCGCTGGTGACGATCCCTCCCCCAAGCCACTGCCGCACGCCGCCGACCTGGTTCCGGTGACCCCCGGCCGCCGCCAGCACCCCCATCACCTTCACCGTGACACGAGCATTCCATTTTGCCGGTCGCCAGCCCCCCGGCCCTCCTTCGCCGTCGAGTCCGCCGCCCGTGCGCTGCCCGGAGTTCCCCTGTTAAGCCCCCCCTGCAAAGTCGGTTCAATTGGTTTAACTGCCTTATCAGGTCAAGTAACACCCGTAGCTCAGTTGGCCAACGCCGCCCGCCTCTTACTCGCCTCGGCCGCCCGCGTTCGAGCCTCTGGCTCCGCAGCGTTGAGGTTGAGCTCTGAGGTTTTTAGTGCATATTTTTTTAGTGAGTAGCAGCACAGAAAAATGTGGTAAAATAGCAAGGAAAATCTAGGAAAAATAGGAAAGGCAATTTCTTGTGATGCAGAAACTTATTTTAATATGTAGGGGTATTCATTAAACCTTTAATCATGGTTAATTATCATGTGCTAGAAAATTATATATATATATATATATATATCATAAGTAATTCTTTTAAATCTTTATCAATTGACAAGGGTTTAATAAGAATGTAATTAGGGTGAATGCTCACATGAAATAATACCCTATCAAATAAAAGTTTATTAAACCATAAATCATGGATTATGCATATTAGAACATGATGTAGAAATTAACCATTAGCCAAGTAAGCCATAAAATATTGCCTTTAACCTTAGCAACTAGGATAAGCCTTTTTCCATTAAATAATGTGAACGCTAAGCCAACAACCATAGGCTATGATACTCAATTGTAATAAGAGAGTATATTGCATAAAAATGACTATGGTTAAACCTTAAATAAATAATTGTAGTGGTGTTTATTCTAGCACCAAAGCAAATAAAACAAATCTCTAAATTTGTATAAATTCCATGTCTACCTAATGAAACTAAAATATGAAATTGGGAGTTATTTGGATTTTCTAGTGAATATTTATTTGGTTACTGAATTGCTTTTTATCCAAATTTTCGCGCACGATAAAATTAGCTTACGAGGCTCGGGAAGAAGAAGCCGAGGCAGCAGCTCTAGAAGCTCAAGACAACCAAGAACCCACCCACTGTGACCAAGGCAAGTCAATACTTTGATCATATTGAACCTACATTTTCTGCAAATTACTTTTATTTAAATTATCAAATTGCATGCTGTTATTTTATGTGCAAGTACATGAATAATTTAAGATTCTAGTTATATGCCCATTATTGACTTGATTAATATTACATCTCCTTTGGAATATTTGAATATGTGAACCTTGTTGCCCTAGCAAAATTATAATAGTAACCTTTTCGAAAATAAGTCCGTAATTAGGCGCCATGCTTAGTACTGCATAGATACTCGGGGGCGCTAAAATACCCCAAGCATCACTTTTAATATTGAGAAAATTTGGTTGGGCAGTCATGGTGGTAATGACTGGTATATGTTGGATATGATTATTTTATGCTCTCTAAAAAGCTCAAACTGCTTATCTATCTGGGCGGATGGTTCGGGGGTATGGTGCAGGGGTGCACGAGAGTGTGGGTTGTGGTAGAACCGCCCAGATAACCCTATGAACCGAATCTTGTCATGACCTCCTGTGTAAAACATGTACAACCACAAGTCTGTAAAGTACAACTTGGCTTAGTAGATTTACCGGACCCCGGAAGTCATCATCATCGGTGGAGGAGTGAAGTAGTGCAAGTGGCGGCCTGGGTGGCAGGCTTGAATGGGACACCCGCAAGTGGCGGCCTGGGTGGCAGGTTGAGGGTGAAATTCTTCTGCGGCGTGCTAGCAGTGTGGGTAGCCAACTGCTTGTCGCATAGGAGGGGAACATCCCGCACAACGTATGGGACCCACCGCAAATGGGAGTGACCCATAGGGTGAGATGATGGAAGGGGCGAGGTACTTTGAACGGTTACTGTGATGGTTTGCTCAACCGCATGACTAAGGAATCGTGTGGGGCAACAAGTGAACTGTCTCTTGTGGGTAAAGTGTGCAAACTCTGCAGAGTCAAAACTATTTGAATAGCCGTGCCCACGGTCAAGGGCGGATATGGGAACTTAACCAGATATAGTTCTATTTGAAAAACAACTTTGTGGGTGGAATTAGAAAAGTGAGGGCAGTGGAAAGCCCTGATTTGAGTTGTCCTAGGTGTCGTCCCAGTGATATGGTAAGTGGCTATAACGTTGAAGGTCTGACATAGGTGCAGAGACCATGTAATGGTGGATGGTACCTGGATCACTGTTATTACAGCAATCTTTCACATACACTATGCTTTAGTCAAAACTGCTAAGTCATAGGAGATTTTCTAAGAACTGTAATTAAACAGCAATTTCTGGCAAATAAAAGAACCCTAGCCTTCTCTTGAAAAGCCATGCATACTATATACTGCATTCTGTGTATTGGCTCGCTGAGCACGGTGGTTTGTGCTCACACACGTATTACAAAAATTAGATTCAGGGACCCAGGACCATTATGCATATGAGGAAACCCCTACTACGGATGGAGGGAACAACGCCGAGATCTAGGGTGTCTCTTGCGCTTTTGAGTCCTAGGTAGTTAGACTACGGTGTTGTGTGCCTATAATTATTGCCTTAGCTTAGGTAATAATCATATGGCACATAATTACCCCTAGTCGCTGCCTGTGGATTAAAGGTTTCACCTTGCTTTTGCTTCCGCTGCCGTGCTTTTGTAATGTAAACATTTGGCCTGACTGGCCCTTATGTAAATTAATTGCCCGACGTGGCATAATTCAAACCCCGTGGTGTAATATTATTATCAGTTGTTGTTGTCCATGCAATGATGCAGCAATGTACCTGTGTGCACTGTCTACTGATCCAGGGAATAGTGCGGTGGTTTCACAAGAGATTCTGGATTGAAAAATTCCGGGTCTGACATAATAGATCCAACCTCATCTTCAAATTCCATATGAGCTGGCCACAATCATCAAAACAGTCTGCATTGGTTTTTGAGTCCGAGTCAAAAAGGGTGATGCGCCATCTCCACTTGGGCCCATGGGCCTTGTAACCCTAGGGGCGTGCACCCACTTCCTTGGCCGCCTCCCCTGGTATACAGGAGCCGCCGTCTCCCTATGCTAGGATTTGGATTTCGTTGAATTTAGGTTTAACCATTATACAAACTTCTATTCTTCAGTTGTGTCGGATGACCACCTGTCAAGATAGCTTTCGGGATCCCAACATTGTTTTCAATAAACATATACACTTCAATCTTATTCGCAATATTAGATTGCCTACGTCTTATTCTTGCTAGTTCTTCGATTGCTAGCAGCGATTGAACTTCATATTCAGGTTGATCGCGCTTCTAGCAAGGTTAATAACATTTTAGAGTTGGTTTAACCATTGCTAAGGCGCAAGCGTCGTCGTACGGGTGTAGTTGGATCGTGAGAGTCACCTCTATCAAAATCGATAGTTATCAATCTCATCGAAAGATAGGGCACCTCGTCTCCATCAAGTGGTATCAGAGCCCAAGGTTGCTTGGTGATAATATCCAGTTTCTAGTTTACCATATATTAGATTGATTTTCTTTACCTAGAGTACAAAAAAACCAAAAAATAGTAGATCATTTCGTCCAAACAAGTCTGAGCCCCACAATTGTCTTTTCAGTATATTGCACTGTTGAACTTTCGGTTGCATCATCGTGTCCTTTGTTGGTCTTAGCGTCTAGTTCCTTTAGAGTTTCGAGTTCTGTTTACGTTTTGGTCTCACCACTGCAGTTGGATTCGGTTTGCAAAAAATGGAAAGAAATAAAAGAGGAAACCCTAGCTAGATTTGAAAAAAAAGAAAAGAGAGAGAGAAACACACAATATTGGCAAACGACCTTCGATTTGGGCTTTTTTGACCAGTTGGAAAGGAAACGAGAAGATACAGTGATAAAAAGAGAAGTCTAGGGCATCTGGGGATTTTATCTGCGCGTACGCACCCGGGCACACGCGTGGAAACTTTGACCCCAAAAAACATCGTTTAGGGTGTCAAAACGGGCCCGCAATTCCGAAAAAATTCAAGTTTCTCAGAATTCACTCAAAATTGACGGAGCCCTTCTACACGTGATTCTAAGGTTCCCTGTGAAGACGGCATCCTTTTTGGAGCTTCCGAACTCCGTATGCTATGTCGTCTAGTTTCTTTCCACGCGATGTATTCGTTTATGTTCTAGGCTCGTGTCTCTAGTACGGTCTAGCCTAGGACCAGCACTAACCGGCGTTGAACAACTTTTCAGTTTGCATTTTTTGAATTGATTGTTGCTATTCCTTGCTACCATCCTTGAGCCTTCCCAGCTACACCTTTTCTACACCGTACAGGCTGAGCATCACCTGGCAATCGCTCCATCCAATCTTCGAAGATATGTTGGCACCGCTGGTTGCCGATCGCCCCTGTGCTTGGTAAGAATTTGATAGAAGGTTGAGTGCGAGCGACATTTGAACCCTCATATCCTAGTACTTGTTAGGGACGTATTCTTGTGTTTTGCTAACAATGGCAGGATCTGCAGAGCTTTCACATGGGGACACATCTCATACTCCCCGTACGAAGCCAATCATACAACATTTTTGGCGCCTCATGTAGGGCTGTAAAAAAAGCTCGAGGCTCGCGAACTGCTCGAGCTTGGCTCGCTCTAGACTCGATTCGAGCTTGGCTCGAGCTCCAAACGAGCCGAATTCGAGCTTCATCTTAAGCTCGCGAGCTTTAACGAGCCGAACTCGAATAGCTCGCGAGCTTAAGATTTTTTTCATTTCCCCCCACCCCCTCCGGCCTTCCTCCCGCCTCTCCTCTCAAAATCCCGCCCCCACCCCCTTACCCTAGGCCCAGAGGCCCCTGACCCCTGACCCCAGTGCCCAGTCCCCACCCCACTCCCGCCCGCGCCTCTCCCCCACGCGCCTCGGCGCCTCCGCCTGCAGCCTGCTCCCCGCCGCCGCCCCTCCTGGCTCCTGCCCCCCCGCCCCACCTCGCCGCCCCCGCCCCTCCTGCCCCCCGCCCCTCCTCGCCTCCCCCCGCGGCCCGCCCCTCCTCGCCGCCCCTCGTCGCCCCCGCCGCCGGTTGCCCCCCACTCCCGTCCCCCTCGTCGCCCTCCTCGTCTCCCCCGCCGCCGCCCCTCCTCGCCCCCCCCCCCCCCGCCGCCGACCCCCTCTCCCGCCCCCCTGTCCCCTTCTCTCCGCCGCCGCCCCTCCTCCCCCCGCCGGCGCCCCTCCTCGCCCCCTCCCCGGCGCCGCCCCCCTCTCCCGCCCCCTGTCCCCTTCCTCTCCCCCGCCGTCGCCCCCCCTCTCCCGCCCCGTCCCCTTCCTCTCCCCCCGCCGCCACCCCCCGTCCCCTTCCTCGGCTCCTCGCCTCCCGCCGCCTCTCCTCGCCCCCCGCCGCCGCCCCTCGTCTCCCCGGCGCCCCTCCTCGACTCGGCCCGCCGCCGCTCCTCCTCGTCCCCCCGGCGCCCCTCCTCTCCCCCGCCGCCGCCGCCTCTCCTCCCCCCGGCACCCCTCCTCTCCCCCGCCGCCGCCGCCCCTCCTCGACCTGGATCCGGCAGCTCAGCGGTCAGCGCCTCGGCCACGGCTTCGCAGGCTCGCAGCCCGCAGGTACTCCCTCCCTCCTCCCCATCGAACCTTACACGAGCCGAGCTCAAGCGAGCTCGAGTTTTGTCCGAGCCGAGCTCGAGCCTAGCTTAAAGTTCGATGTTGATCTCAGGCTCGCTCGAGCTCGGCTCGATTTTCTACCGAGCTCGAGCTTGCCAGGTCAAGCTCGCTCGAGCTCGGCTCGTTTACAGCCCTAGCCTCATGAACCTTCACACGGAGGGCCTTGAGGAGGATGTCAGGGTCATGAATGAGCGACTTGCTCAACTTGAGGGCGCCCAAATTAAGACAAACACCACGCTCGATGCGATGAAGAGAGCGCAAAGCATCACTAATGCTTCTCTAGCAGACATCACGGCGTGCCTTGAGGAGATTGCCCAAGCATCCTCTACGGTTCCCCCTGCTGCACCGGTAGAGGGACAAGATGAATTTGACTACGTGGGTGATACCGAGGCCGATGACATGGGTAACCACAACAATGATCGAGCTCATCGACAATTGCGTTTTAACCGACAAGATATGCGACGAGAACCCCCACGATGTGAGGTACGTGACCACGATGATTCTTTTGCTAAGGTTAAATTCACTATGCCCTCTTTTAATGGTAAATATGATCCTGATGGTTATCTTAAATGGGAACTAGCTGTTGATGAAAATTTTGTTTGCCATGACTTTCCTGAGATTAGACGAGTTAGGGCTGCTACTAGTGAATTTACCGACTTTGCTTCTATTGGGTGGAAAGAACATTGCCGTCAACACCCCAATAACATACCTAACACTTGGGCGGCTTTAAAATTGCTTATGCGCCATCATTTTGTTCCCTCATATTATGCTCGTGATTTGTTAAATAAACTGCAGCGCTTATAACAAGGTGCAAAGGCTGTGGAAGAATACTATCAGGAATTACAAATTGGTATGTTGCGCTGTGGGTTAGTTAAGAATGAGGAGGCATCAATGGCTAGGTTTTTGGGAGGGTTGAATCATGAAATTCAAGGCATCCTTGATTACAAAGATTACAACTCCATTATTAGATTGTTTCATCTTGCTTGTAAAGCTGAACGTGAATTGTAGGGACGCTAGATGAGAACACGTTCTAACTCTTCTACAGGTCGCACAAATTCATGGACGCCACGCACCCCTTCTGCCTCGTCCACTATGGCGCCACCAACATTACCCTCCAACAACAAGCAGCGCCCTACTACGTCAAATTTGGCGCCATGAACTTCTGAAGCACCCAATCAGCACCACAACTTTCTGCAAAAACCTCCTCTTCGGTTGCTTCGACAGGACGAACTAGGGACATTCAATGTCATCGTTGCAAAGGCTATGGACACATGATGCGGGACTGTCCAAACAAGCGTGTACTGATTATACGTGATGATGGTGGGTATTCCTCTACTAGTGATTTTGATGACGAAACATATGATATGCTTGCAACCGATCCTGCAGGACATGATGGTGAATCTAATCATGAGGAGGAGCATATTGGTGTCGAAGATGCTGACAAGTATTTGAGTATTATAGTGCAACGCGTACTAAGTGCTCAAGTTTCTCGTGCGAGCAAAATCAGCGCCATAATTTGTTCCAAATCAAGGGCATTGTTAAGGAACGCTTGATTCACATAATTGTTGATGGTGGGAGTTGCAACAATTTGGCGAGTATGGATATAGTGGAGAAGCTTGCTTTGCCAACCAAACCTCATCCCCACCCATATCATATTCAATGGTTCAACAACAATGGTAAGTTGAAGGTAACACGGATGGTGAGAGTACATTTTTCTATGGGTTTATACCATGATTATGTTGATTACGACGTTGTTCCTATGCAAGCTTGTTCATTGTTATTAGGAAGATCTTGGCAATACGATACTGATTGTGTACATCATGGTAGGAATAATCAATACTCTATCATGTTCAAGGGAAAGAAAATTGTGCTGCATCCTATGACTCCTGAACAAACTGTTAAAGATGACCTTGCTAAAGCTAGTAGAGAGAAAAGTCAGGAGAATACTGAGAGCGAAAATCAGATTGTAGCAAAAGAGCTTGAGCAACATAAAAAGAAAGAACCTAAATCTGTTCATGTGAAGAATAAAGAAATTAAATTGAAAGGTGCTTGTTTTCTTGCTACCAAATCTGATATGACTGAACTGGATGCTAGTAATTCTGTTTGCTATGCATTACTTTGCAAAGAAGCGTTGTTTTCATTTGAAGATACACCTTCTTCTTTGCCACCTGCTGTCACTAACATTTTGCAGGAGTACATATATGTCTTTCCGGAGGACATACTGCCGGGGCTGCCACCGCTTCGTGTATGATATGGTCAAGGATATCGACGTTGTGCTTGGAAAAGGACGTAAATTGAGGATTTGTCGGAAGAACATACGAAAGAAGAGGTCAATATTTTGGGACTTTTCTTATTGGGAGCACTTAGAAATTTGCAACTGCATCAATGTCATGTACGTAGAGAAGAATGTATATGACAGTTTGATTAGTCTCTTACTGAATATTTCTGATAAAACAAAAGATGGTGCCAACGCAAGGCGTGACTTGGTCGCTGTGAACATCAGGACCGAGTTAGCACCGATAGAGGCCGATAAAGGCCGGACGTACCTTCCCCATCTTGCTACACTCTGTCTAACTCTGAGAGAAACTGTGCCAGTCCTTACATGTTGTGAAAGTTCCGTTTGGTCACTTCACCAGCATGAAGAAACTTGTTTCTATGGAATATTTGAAATTAATTGGCATGAAGTCTCATGACTGTCATGTGCTAATGACACAAATGCTACCTATTGCAATTAGAAGTATTTTGCCGAACAAGGTTTAAGTGACAATCATAAGGCTATGTTATTTCTTTAACATAATTGCTCAGAAGGTAATTGATCCCGATGGACTAGATGCTCTGCAGACCGGGGTGGTGACAACTCTATGTCATCTAGAGATGTATTTCCCTCCATCATTTTTTGATATCATGGTCCATCTCATTGTCCACCTTGTGAAAGAGATAAAGATATGTGGCCCTGTGTTTCTACGTCATATGTACCCATTCGAGAGGTACATGGAAATTCTCAAGTCCTATGTACGCAATCGATCTCGACCGGAGGGTAGCATCATCGAAGGTTATACAATAGAAGAGGTCATTGAATTCTGCATCGGCTACATGGCTCAGGTAATAAATGATCCTACAAAGCCAGCACCTATTTTGAAATTGTTGCAATGAAACTCAGCATGTAATTATGGAACTATATTCCATTATAATTGTAAATGACTCAGGAACTAAGAAATAGTTGTATTTATGATTATACTTGCGTTTTCATAATATTGCATGGCCAGCATGATTTCTAGATGTAGCGAACTATCACAGACGGTTTATCGGAAGAAACTGTTTGTGATATAACTATCAGAGATGGTTCCATAAAAGAACTGTTTGTGATAGCTTCCCTATAAATATTCGCAATAAGTTCTGCTTGCAAAGTCCTCACTCACTCTCCCCGTCTCCACCGCCACTGCTAGCTTTTGCTAGATCTAACTGCTCACTCGTGCGCGACGCCGCCACTCCCTCCTGAAGTTGCCGCTCCCTCTCAACGCCGGCCACCTCTCCCTCACGACGCCACCTCTCACGACGCCGCCTCTCCCTCCCGACGCTGTCCGTCACTCCCTCTCCACGCTGGCCGCCTCTCCCTCCTGAGACCGGTCGCCTCAACCTCACGCCGCTGCCGCTCCTTCCCGACATCGTTCGCCTCTGTCTCAATAGTTGGCTAATTTGTTTTGTTATCTTCAGTAGATGGCTAAATTGTTTATGACCTTTAGTATTTTATGATATATGTTTCACTTGTTAGCTACAGGATCTAATACTAAAATTGAATATTCAAGCTTGAGCTCTAAATTTTTACTATTACTGTCATTTGTCAATCTTGTGCTCTGTCTCAATAATTGGCTAAAATGTTTTATGACCTTTAGAACTTCACGATATATGCTGCACTTGTTAGCTACAAGATCTATTTGGAATGGCATGTTAGTATTCCAAAGGGACCTTGTAGTAATAATATAGGCCACATAGACCTTCAAAGGGTATGAAGCAAGTGACACACTCCAGTGTATCAGGTTCAATGAACTTGATACACTGGTGTGTGTCACTTGCTTCATAGAACTTTGTTTAGGCCCATAGCTCACTTTTCGGAATCATGTAGGTCGTTTACCGCTTATGTTGCCCTAGGAGGGAGACATAACGAATCCAGTGACACGCTGCGACACAGGATGCGATTTTCGGTACCCGCTACAACACAACAATCATATATCACACTTTGTTATAATGACTCTAGAATTGACAATACCTATGTATGTAATTATATATATTTTGCAGTGCCACTAGCAGTTACAGGGTAACATATGTGGATTCTACGTTTGCCGCCATATGAAGAAAATCACAGACACTAAGATGAATGATCCAGAGGTTTATCAACCATCCAATAATTATTATTTGTTGATTATATAAATGTATACACACACACACATACTAATTAATGACTTAACATTGCTCCTAGCGACAGCAAGTGGACTTCGACGAAAGTGCATATGATCTTGACAAACTCGTCGAAATTCGTGGAAACCTCTCCCAATTCTTGTTAGCAGAGGTCATAAACAAGACTGGAGAGTTTCACCCCGGCAATGGTGATAATTAGATGTTGAAACATTGGATTCAATTGTACACATCACTCAATTGTGCTTAATCAAACAATTCATTTGATTTAATTCATTTGTGAGATCTGTATAACAATTGTCATGCTATATATATATATGTGTGTGTGTGTGTGTGTGTGTGTGTGTGATCTGCTGGTGTTGTTTCATTCATCTATATGATTTATGTAATGATTGTCCTGTGCTATATACGTGATCTTGCTTGTTTCCAGAGGGCATGGCTAACATATCCTGAGGCTAGCCAAAAAAGGGCAAATAAAATTGTTGTTGAAATAGCTACCGTAGACGGTTTAGTGTTCCAAACCGTCTGTGATATACATCCCAGACGGTTTCAAACATTGAATCGTCTGTGATATGAACAATATCACAGACGGTTAATAACAAAAACCATCCGTAATAGTCAAATATCACAGATGGTTTTATAAAAATCGTCTGTGATAGTCGAGTATCACAGACGGTTTTTTATAAAAATCGTTTGTGATAGTCGAGTATCACAGAAGGTTTTTCTGAAAAACCGTCTGTATTGTAAGTTATCACAGATGGCGTGGGGTGCCGTCTGTGATAACCACCTATTATCACTGACACATAAACATAGACGGTTCAGGAACCGTCTGTGATAACACTGTCTGTAGTAATAAAATACACCTAATACACTTAGGGTCATCATACAATCAAGCAAGTGGGCTCTGATACCACTCTGTAACGCCCCCATTTCTAGGGGCGCCGTGAATCACTCGTGACTGTTTAGGACTGTTTAGCTGCGAGTTACATCAACTGAGTATACAACATTGCTACACATGCTTAAGAACAAAAGTTGACTTTATTATAGGATAAAGGCTTAAAAGTCGAGTATTACAGTGGGGCTAGCGGCCCTTAGATATAATACAAACAAAAGAACACCACAAATAGGCTTGAGCGGAGAACAACCCTAATCCCAAGCGCCATCTAACTCGTAGAATTCCACCACCTCGTCCTTGCAGACTTCTTCATTTTCTTGCCAGACATTTTCTGTTATTGTTTTTAGCAAGTATGAGGTATGAGCACGAACCACTGTACTCAACAAGTCACATGGAAATACTATTTAACTGCTCGAAGGGTTAAGCCAGGAATAAAGAAATTAAACGAAGAAAGGAAATTCAAGAAATCCGAATAAAAGGGTTTTGGGTTTATAGGAGTCCGATAGGTGAAACGGAGCCGGGAAATGGATCGACGGGCTTGAAATGGTCGAAATGGGTATACTTTTGTGTTTTGGGTTTGGGTGAACAATAACGGGTCCGGTACTATTCATTGCAGGTTGACTGTTCATCACGGGTCTGGTCGCATTGGATCCGATACTGTTCATGCGGGTTTGGGCTAGGGTTTACCGGGCGGGTGAACAGTAACGCACCGATACAAACATTTTATCAAAGAGTGGTGATAGAATCAGTAACCGTTAGTTACCAGATTTTTGTGGATGAAAATTTTGAATAAAAAATTGATTTTTTTTTATTTTTTTAACTTTTAGATGGATTTAGGTGAATCCGATTTCTTTGACTAGTTCAAAATTTTGCCTAGACCCACTGGTGAGCCCGGTAACCACCGTTAACTGGTGAAATTTTGGCAATAGATTTTTTCCCCTGCTTTATCTATGCAGCGAACTTGCTAGACTCGGAGGGCACCTGTTGGCCTAGCCCTAGGAGAAAATTCACACATTGTAGAACTTCACGGTAGAAGAGAATAATAGAGAAGAACAATGGAGAATTGCCCTGGCCACCACTGCATAGTCTACGTCTCGAAATTTCTCTATTATTTTGCTCTTACTATTTTTTTCTCTCCTTATAAAATTGGTTACAAGTTTTCTTATTGTATAGGCTAGCACTCTTGGACTAAAATATGTATTCAATTTTTAAGTTGGTCATGACTTCAATTTATAATTTTCTGCAAGAGATGTTAGCTGTAGTTCCGGCCTATCGCATTTATCCATTGGTATTTTGCATTTTGCAGTGGCTAGGGAAGTCGTCCAAGCTTTGCCCCTAAGATCGCAAAGAAAAGGTTTATGTTAGAAGTCAAACTGAATGCATTATTAAGAGCTTGAGATGCGTACGTGCTGTACGTTCATTCATGGTGACATACTATATATATTGACATTTCAGAACCACTACTTGCACTTTGCACCTGGCGCCCTGGCGGTGTGGCCGAGGTGTCAATGGAATTATAAGAAGCTCGATTGCGAAGACTTCAGCGGTTGCATGCATGCCGAAGAATTGTCTTAAAGAGGAGTGCGCCCGTTAAGTCTCTGTTAAAAAATCAGGTCGAAACAATTTTTCTATATTTTTTGTTTATTCCTTTTTACCATGAATTCGTTCGTGCAATACGTGCTCCTGAGGGTGGGCCAACAACACCTGCGTCAAGTGGCTGGACACCGATCCCCCAGGCTCCGTGGCCTACGTCTCCTTCGGCAGCTTCGCGTTCCTCCGCGCCGCCGAGACGAAGGAGCTCGCGCGCGGCCTCCTCGCCGCCGGCAAGCCCTTCCTGTGGGTGGTCAGGGACACCGAGGAGGCGCAGCTCCCGCGCCACCTCCTAGACACGGCGACGGAGTCGAGCGCCGCTCTCGTTGTGGGCTGGAGCCCGCAGCTGTACGTACGTGCTGGTGCACCGCTCCATGGGCTGCTTCATCACGCACTGCGGGTGGAACCCGACGCTGGAGGCGCTCGGCTTGGACCAACGACCGGCTCATCGAGCAGGCGTGGGGCGCCGGCGTGAGCGTGCACCGCGACGAGGCCGCGAGGATGCTCCTGCGCGGAGAGATCGAGCGGTGTGTGAGCGCGGTCATGGACGAGGACGGGAGCGCGGCTTCGGCGCAGCGCTGGAGGGACGTGGCGCACGCGGCGGTCGCCTCCGGTGGCAACTGCGACCGGAACCTGGACGAGTTCGTGGAGTTCGTGGGCGCTAGCGCTGGCGAGAACTGGAAGGCTCTGGTTCTGGAGGGCAGTGAGGCTGCAGGGTCCGAGATGTGAATCATGTGACGCGGTGCCGTGCGGGTGCGAATTCCGAGGCCTCTGACGTCAGACTGGGTGGTGCTTACTTGGATTTATTCGACAGGAATAATAATAACTCAAACTTGTAGTCGGATAGTTTACCTCGTCAGGTTAATTGTATTGCAACTCTTGTTCTATGATTAGTGGATGCTGATTCAGGTTTATTACTCTTCTGGCGTTTTATTTCGCGCAAAGATTTTCTTAAGATACATGTGATCGTGTTATGAGTTTTTGGTTATCCAATCAATGTGAATCTTGGTTTTAACTAACACGAAGCTTGCAGGTCCTATTCTACATTCTGATGAAACATGGAGGGTGTTCATTTACATTACGGGCTTGATTGGAGCAAGAATTTCCTAGGAAACAAAACAACAATCAGGTGCCCAGGGGTAAATGAGCTACCACTGACCCTTGACAAGACAATCAACCATACAAATTAAGTAAAATCGCATTTATTCCAATCATTGCAAAAAAAAAAGAGAGAGAGAAATTACATTTAAATTCCCCGCCCCGGTACTGAACCACGAGGCCATCTTAACTTACTCCATCTTACTACAGCTGCTAGCTTAACAGCAAGCATAATTATGTGTGCTATGCCGAGTAGTAATTATTTAGTTGGCATGCATATCCAATTATTGATCATTTCATGCGAACAAATCCGCTAAGCCGTGCATCATCTATGCACGTATATTACGCGGTCTTAATACCCACCGGTGAACTTGGACTTGATGAGATCGACAACCCCAGCGTCCACCCGGAGCGCCTTGGCGAGCACCGGCGTCGGGATCGGCGGGTTGGAACCGAACATCGTCAGCGGCACGAAGACGATGCCGGGGTTCTGGGTGTTGAACGACACGACCATGGTGGCCTCCTCCTTGCCAACGTTGAATTGGAAGTGCATCAGCCCGCGCGGGATGACGAACGTCTCCCCTGCGCGGAGCACCTTGGAGTAGTACCTGTTCCCTGTGTCGAGGCTGCCGATGATGCCGACGAGGAGCTCGCCGCGCGTCACGAGCCCGATCTCCGTGCCGCGCGGGTGGATGTGCGGCGGGTTGGTGCCCCCGGGCGCGAAGTCGACGCGGTTCATGGACACGCCGAGCGTGTTCAACCCGGGCCACTCCGCCACGTCGAGCTCCGTCACGTTGGAGCCGTTCGGGTTGGACGTGTCGCCGCCCTTGGCGATCTTGGATGAGAACAGGAACTCATCGCCAGCCGTCGACGAGGGCAGGCACGGGTGCCCGTTCACCGAGATCTGCCTGCCGTTGAGGTCGGCGACGCAGAAGTCCTGAAGAGGGTCCGGGTCAGAGGCTAGGATGACGGGAGCCAGGAGCAGCGTGGCTAACAAGGCTGTTAGGGTTTTGGAGTACTCCATTATTGCTAATTAACCAACTAGCTAGGGCTCGCTTTACTCAGCTGAAGTTGTTGAGACTTGAGAATGAGCAGGCAGCAAGAGTGATGGATGGGTTGAGCCACATGGAGCCCTTTATATAGAAGTGCATGCATGCATGGAGATATGTTCCGTCAACATCACCTTGGGGTTGAGAGAATGGGAGCTATCTAGCTAGCAGACTAGTCAGCAGTCAAGGCCATAGGGGCTGCTAAGGAATGGGTAACTTCCGCAGACAATGGAGTGATCTCAACGGACTATTGCAGTTTGATAAGTGTGCCTCTATCTATAGTAGGAAAAAATTGCTCTGAGAAGTACGTGCGATACAATCGGTAGATGGTCGAGTTGAAAACCTGGCTACTTGGGCTTGTGCCTCCTTATTTGTCATCTAATTAGTAATATATTACTCCCTTGGTTTACAAGAAAATGTTTTCTGGTTACGTGTGATTAAACTTTATAAACTATGGTTATTAATCCATTATAATTTATATTAGTGATCAGAGTTGCGTTGGACATCTCACCCCAGATGGTACTAATTAGAAGGAATTGTCTTCATCTCTAACACGTATTGTTCTTGATATATTTTCCTATGATATCTTTTTGGATTTCCTAAGGAGCACTTTGACTAAATTTTCAGGATTTCAGTCAAATTTTCTCGCTGATAATTTTGTTTAATTGGGAGGTGTTTTCATGCTTTCCTCAAAGTGATTTGAACAATTTTTAAAATAGAATTGAAAAAATAGATAGTGGTTACTTACCCCTTCATGTTTTTCGAAATTAGTACCGTATTTGTTAGAGTAAAAAGTATGAAAGCACACTTTTGTTTAAGTTCCTAGCGACGGTGTCGTCTTCACTGAATGCCGCCTGCTCCCTCTTTGAATTGGGGTTTTTAGAGTTGTTACCGGCATATGAGGTGACAACTGAGAATAATCAAATAATTTAG
Source organism: Dendrocalamus latiflorus (assembly GCA_017311315.1). NCBI lineage: Eukaryota > Viridiplantae > Streptophyta > Magnoliopsida > Poales > Poaceae > Dendrocalamus > Dendrocalamus latiflorus. Next base: position 11,168,438 of record CM029651.1, on the reverse strand, counting down.
CAAGAAGCCATCAATCCTATTTTCGTTGTTTAGCAATCGTCTCCATTCCGAACAGAGAATAATGGGTGAGAAGTGGCTGGTTTCGCTTGCTCATTGATCAGAGCAGCATGTAGCCAATAAGAATTTTGGTTCTTAAGAGACATTTTCCCTATCCTCGCAAAAAAATCAGATATTTCCCAAGCTAGGCTAGGTTCAGAGCACCTAAAACTATAGGGGTGTTCTTTTGAAAACAATTTATGATTTTTTGTTGTGATTTATTGGTCTAATAAATAGTGATTAGGGATGGAAACAGATCGAATACGAATCGAATAGTCTCAAATATGAATATGAATCCATATTTTTTTAAAAAAATACAGATACGAACATGAATTCATATTTTTAAAATGAGTACGAATACGAATAGAACATTCCCGAATACGAAAACGAATAAAATGTCGTAACGAATACGAATTCAAATAGAATATGTACTTAATTCGATCGAATGCGGATGTTTAAAACTTTTGTAAGAAATCTCGGTACAATAAATTTGTGTAATATGACTACACGTCTACATGACCTAACAGTGTAGCGCATAGAGTTGAAATTATAGAAAGTAATTTTCACTTCTTACTTATAAACCTTAGTTTATCAGAAAACAATGAGCATATGAAATAATAATTCTTTGGCAATTGTCAGTTTGTCACGTAAATCCTTTTATTTTAAGAACCGGCAGTCTGTCTACGGCTTTACCTTGAGAGCATTGGGCCCGGGGATGGAAATTTGAATTTATTCGGTTTAAAACCGGTGAAAAATCGGTAAAACCGCTAGTAATCTATTTTATCCGATATTCGTATCCGAGAAAATCCGTATTCGAAAATATCCGTATTCGTATCCGTATTTAAGAATATTCGAATTCGTATTCGTTTTAAAAATATGGATTTGCATTCGTATTTAAGACTATTCGATCGTATGCGATCCGTTTCCACTTCTATGCTTCACGGTGTAAAAGAAATCCATTTTGATGGTCCAACCCAAATGGCTTATTGGATTGGCTCAGGTAGAGCCTCACTAGCTCAAATGCAGCTACGCTCGCCCCAAAACCTAGAGCTTTGCATAGGTATACAGGGTATTTTCTTTTGCTGTTTTTTAGCTATTATACATTAACTAACTTTTAAAAAGAGTATCTTTCTAAAATAGAGTTTACAAATTAATTATAGTACACACTATAGGGACTCCATTTATATCGGTTAAAATCACACGTGAGTTTCTGTTACTCTGTACTCTCTCACAAACAGTCCAAAAGTCATAAGCCATAGCTGAAAGCCATAAGTCGAAACAAAAAAGAACAGGCCATACACTACACCACAAGCCTTGTTGAGACCTTTTGTTTACGGGTTAGCGATGTGTTAAGTTATCTCTAAGAGGCCGTAGAGTTGTTTTCATAAAGTGTTCTAAGAGCATCTCTCATTGGACCATGTCAACGATCAGGATTGTTAAGCGTGTGTAAAATATATGAGCCGTTTAAATTGCACTAGAACATTGGGCGTGCTTCGCGCGCCTTGCCATGACTTCAATTGCAGAAAGTAATTCAAAATTAAATGTAGACACTTCAAGCAGATGATAGATAAAAGCTATCACAGAAATTAACCTCTACTTCAATAGAGAATTTCCACTTCAATATTAGACACTTGAAGGAGATGACAGATAGAGGCCATCCCATCCAAGTATCAGGATTTAAAAGCATAACAAATTGTGTAGATAGTGCCCACACATCTCATAGCACAAAGCTGAAGCAGTCACATAGCTGGACAGTGTTCGCACAACCCTAACAACCCACAGGGTTCTGCCTTCGGCATATGTTACATGTTACGATCAGAATTCGTCACTACCAAACATAGAGCCGGTAGTTTAGAATACTGATCCAAATGACCATCGAATACACTAAAGTAGTCGCATGACGCTAAAGACCAAATTAGTAGCAGATAGCACAGCCTGCAGCTGTGAAGTTCCAAGCAACGGCGGATCGGTGTTCACACACATTTTCTTGCAGATGGTAGATGCAAAAGTAGTGAGCCCCCTTGTGCCCAAGGAACTTTTATTGACCTGTAAAGGAAAAAAGAACTTTAGAAGGCATACATTACATGTTACGATCAAAATTCGTCACTACCAAACATAGGGCCGGTAGTTTAGAATACCGATCCAAATGACCATTGAAAACGCAAAAGTAGTTGCATGACACTAAAGACAAAATTAGTAGCAAATAGCACAGCTTGCAGCCATGAAAGTTCCAAGCAACGACTGATCAATGATGATACACACACATCTTGCTGCAGCTGGTAGAAGCAAAAGTAGGGATCCCTCTTGTGCCTAAGCATTTTTTGCTGACCTGCAAAGGAAGAAAAAGGACTTTAGAAAGTGGGCTAAGCAGTGTAAGCAAATACACATGACGCTATTCTATATCAAGCATGAGAGTTTAGGCATTGGATTAATTAGAGCAAGAAAGCACCCGGGCCTGGCAGTGTCATCTGCACAAGCATCACCATCGTCATCTCTAGCAATATCATCTTTGAAGAGCTTCTTCGCAGTACTTTTCTTAGGTGATGAGCGAGACCTATAAGCGAGTCGTTATGTCATGTATCTATATATAAGGGTGGATCCTGATTTGTGCTACAAAACAAAGCAAAGAAATGCACTGTCAGTGAGGCTAACCTCTTTCCTGTCACGCTCCCTCGAGTCTTCGTTGAATCACCAAAACCAATATCAGAAGCAGCCTTTGGTGAAGCAGAGCATTAAAAAAAGGAGCATGTTAGTTCAGGTATTTAGGAAACCCGTAAACAAACAGAGAACTATACCAAAAGAATAATAGCCTTGCCTGTGTTTTTCAGATGTATTTCAGGCATCACTTTTTCAGATGTATTTCAGGCATCACAGTACAATCGATGTTCACATATCATCTCAAGGCTTGTTACAATAACTCATTAGATGAAAAAAAACAGAACTATATTCCCTCTCACTACTTCACTACACGTAGTGATTCAGAAAGAAAAGGAATGGCTTCAGGAGTAAACCTTACCTTGAGCACATTTGCACCACCACTGTCCTGTGGCGTCACTAGTGACTCTGCAGGTGCTGCGACAGCACTAATAGGCTCTGAAACTGCCTCTGTCTACAGTAAAGTCTGGCCTTGAGCTCTCTGTGGAGTATTATACACATTGTATAGTAGTGTTAGAGGAAGTCAAGACACATGGTATACATATGGATAAAGTATACTTCTGTCTGGAAAATGAATGTGTAAATTGCTGACTTTTATCTCAGAAACAGTTTACCTCATCCTTAGTAGTGTCTATGGCACTTTGTGGCGTCACCGGTGGTTCATGGGCGAGAAGAGCTGCTTTACTTGGCGTAGTGCTTGAAGCATGGGTAGCCTCTGAAGTAGCAGGTGGCGAAGGCAAAGCTAAGGGGGCACTTTTCTGAGGAGTGTTCTGCATGCTGCTGCTTGCACCCTGAGAGAGCATGCACGACGATGACTGTGATCCTGTAGGTGTCATCGGAAGAAGAGCATTGCTAGCGTCTATTTCCCCAATGACTGCGTTGACTTGAAAACAAACATTGCCGGAACCTATTGTGTTCTCAGTGAAGCTGACATTCCATATGTAAACCTTCTCTAGGAGCCTCGTGATTTCATCTGGAATGAAACCACGTGGATTATGAGCGATGAGAGTATCAACTGTCTTCTTTGTAAGGCGCTGAGCTGTCCGTTCAAAGAGAATAAATTCAGTATCACCCGTTTCATCTCCAGCAAGAATGCATAGTTTGTACCTACATTACATAGAGAGTAGATTAGAAAGCCTATTAGTGCAGAGCAAGGTGCCCAGCGCTAGATAGTTAGAGAAGGTAGTAAACATTATCTGACCTTTGGGTAGGTGCACCAATGATACCACAGTCAGGACCACTGCATCTGTATGAGTCACCATGAGGCTTGGCTGTTCTAAGACACTTGCTGCAGGAGTTGTACCACCATGAATTGTCAATCTTTCGTACCGTCACTGTGACAAGAAACTCTTTTTTCTGTAAAAGATGCAGCGAAAGTGAGTAACTACTGAAGTAATGGATATGGTAGAGGTATGAAATACGGTAATAAAAGCGTACCTTATTTTTGAAAGGGTGAAGGTACTTGATATCAGAGACCTTTTTTGGTTCAGCAGCAACTTTGGGTTCCCCCGAAGTCACGTGTTCATCCCATCTAATTGGCTCATGCATGCTTCTCGCTCTAATTAGTTTAGCGAGCAGAGAAATCAATTGCTAAAATGTAGAAAAAGATGGCTGGCATCTGCAGGAACTAAATATTCAGACCAACATATTACCTGGCCATAAGGCTTTTTGCTTCAGGGACCTCAGGATTTATGTACCATTTGCACGCTGAACCGCCTGTCAGTGATACCCTGTCTGAAACACACCAGGCATCAGGTATAGGCTTCTGATAGCAATCGATGCACAATAGCACAACACACATACCTGCAAAGCGCTTGACAAGAGTGCCAACAAATATCACAATCTGTGGAGAAGTCAGCCCATCCTTATGCACTTGTTCGACTGGGAATGACGTAGCCCGCTCACCCCAAAGCACAACATCAACTGTAGCACTACTGTCGTTCCAGTGAAATCAAATGCAAGTTAGAACATTCTCAGCTAAGCACTACCACAGATAAGCTGTCAAACAGACACTACTATTCCACAAGCAAACAAAAAAACATGTCATGAACAATAGGCATGCATAACTGACCCCGCACTGCCTATGGTGATAGTTCTCTTCGAGCTGTCCGCCTGTCGCGACCTTGCCCATAGCGTTGAAACATTTGAGATCATGGTGACCACTCCGATGACATCTAATTTGGGTAACGGTAATGCATAAGCAAGTGTTGAATGCTTTATGAGATGCTAAATTCCTGTGTTCAGTGATTTACCTGTGAAGTAATCATTGCAGTCAACACGTGACTGGAGCTGTTCCATCGGAGTAAGGGAGTAGGTACACATGGGAAAAGCAGGTGGGATCTCAACAACCTCCTCTACTAAAGTCCACCTTGTAAAGACGATCATGATGTCATTCGGTACTGGCTTGTACTTGTTGGATTTCCTGACTTGGAAATATGAGATGTTGTAAACGCCACCTTCCTTTATTAGAGGTTTGAACTGCTCATCTAAACGCGGGTAAATCTGTGCGTGTACACTGTTTCCCTGTCCAAAAAGCAGCATTAGAATCAAAGACATTGGATCGGAAGCTCTATTGTGATAAGCAAGCATCACCACCTGCAACTGCTCCTAAGTTGTCATATTTAGTGGTACAGTTGGGTGCATGGTCAATTCAGTGACATTATAAAAAATATTCTAACAAAGGTAAAAAACTATGATCTATTCTTGAGGAAAATAGATACCTCTTCATCAATCAACACCAGATCAGTGTGTAGCAACTTTGTTTCATCATGAGGATCAAAGAAGTCCCAAAATCTAGAGACACGCATACATATGCGCTCACTGTAGTCTCCAATAATAAGGGTGGGAATCAGTACATCCCCCATCTGCGAGTATAGAAGGAAACATAGAATCATTAGAAAAGACATTAATGAAAGGCCAGATCAGTTAATGGGTTGTAAAGGGTTTATATAACAAATGAAAACACCTTAGATCAAAAGATATCACATGCATCAAGTAGGTCCAGCGGATCAAATGCAGAAAAAACGTACAAAAGTGATCAGGCAACGACCTATAAAGTCATATATATAAGCAAGGTTATGTACAGGGCAAAAAAGCATCACATGGCAAGAGTCCTAGGCTGATGCCCTGTCTACGGCATCAGGGATCTCTCTGTAAACTACGTTCTGAGTCTGCGAGCCACACGAGCCATCATCATTTTCAATTAAAATCCTAAGGCCACCTCTAGACGTCGATCTCGAAACTGCAACATAAAGTTGTCCGTGTGTAAAGACAGGTTTCTTAAGGTAAAGTCCAACCCTTGATAGGGTCTGTCCTTGACTCTTGTTTATTGTCATCGCATAACATACTCGAATTGGAAATTGTTTTCTCTGCAGTGTGAAGGGCCATTTGACATCTGTAGTATTCAGAGCAATCCTCAGTATAAAGACCTTCTCACCAATATTAGAGCCTGTTAGTATTACGCACTGCAGCAAATGCTGCCCGAGTTCCATAACAATCAGCCTTGTGCCATTACAAAGGCCCATATTCTGATTGAGGTTTCGCAAGAGCATTACTACAACACCTTTTTTTAGCACAAGCCTATGACAGGGGAAATTGTTTGCATCAATGGAATTAAGGAACTCTGTAGGGTAGAGCAAATCAAAATCTGGTATGTGTTCAGATGATTTAGATATTGTGTCACAGCTTAGGTAGTGTACACTATCTCCAGGAAGCATTGAGACAATATATGCATTTAGCTCATTAACTGTCACATTATTTGGGCAGACAATGGCACGTGAGGCTAAATATAGAGGATTTTGGTAATTTTCCAAGAAATTCGGGTAAACCTCAGACACAAGAGCAGCAATCTTATCACCAATAGTATGAACCAACAAATCGTCAGGAATTGTCACCCAAGAAGCCTCATGCTCCTCCCCCTTTTTATAGCAGGGATAGTACCGTCACCAATGGCTAAGACCCATTTGCCAAATTTCTCAAGTTCATCACGCTCGTTTCCTTCTAAGGACGGGTTAAGAAGTCGCATGTTCGTGCGCAATCTCAGAAGGGCAACATGCTGCCATAGCTTAGAGTTCGTAATAGACGCACTAACTATGGAAGACCGTGAAACCTTGCGTACAACAGGTAAAATCTATCGGAAATCACCTCCGAGAACAACGGGCTTTCCACCAAATGGGAGGATCGCATTCCTAGGATCATGTTCACAAAGAATATCTCGCATAGTTCTATCTAAAGCTTCAAAGCAGCGTCGATCTGTCATCGGTGCTTCATCCCATATAATTAGGGAAGCAACCTGTATAAGTTCAGCAAGCATAGTACCCCTTTTAACACCACATGTCCCAGCCTCTGTTATGTCGAAAGGTATTTTAAATCTCGAGTGCGCAGTACGGCCTCTGGGCAACAGCAAAGACGCTACACCAGATGACGCTACTGCAAGCACTATCCTCTTCTCAGACCTTAACTTTGCAATTATAGCATTCCATAAAAATGTTTTACCAGTACCACCATGGCCATAGACAAAGAAAAAGCCAGGCAATCCACAAAGAACACGGCTTGTTATTATGTCAAATACATTTTTTGGCCAGCATTCAGCTGTGAGACTAAAGACGTGGCATGCATAGACAACATCAAGGGTTCAGGGTCGAGTTCATCATTAATTAGCCTATTATCACTTATGTTAACACACTGTGTTGTCAGCTTTGGCAGATTGTAGTCATCTATGTTTCCACCGCTGCTCGCAAAAACATTCGTGAGTTTTTGTATGAGCAAAGCCATAAGCTGTTCGTGTGGAACAGTATAGTACGGGTTGTGAAGTGCATCTCTAAGCCTACGGTGTATGTCATCTGTAAAATAGAGCCAATATTTATCAAACAAAGCGTGAACGTTACCAACAGAACAGAAAAGCACCACAGTGACAAATAGTTGCCTCAACTGATATGCCGATGCGGACACTATCGCCTCATCAAACAGAAGGTGCCACTCGTTATCGCCCTCAAGTAAACCACGCGCCTCACAAGCGTCTCGAAAGGTAGTGTACACTTTATTGTTAAAGGTTCTCATGTCAGCATAATTCTTTGCACCTTTAACTATCATTAGAAGCATGCGTAAGTAATATAACTCCCCTGCAGCTGGATGAACATAGTACATACGACCAATTTTAGCGCAAAGTGTTCTCTTTCGCCAACATCTCTTAGAAGCATCCCAAGACCACTCTTTTGGGAAGTCACAATATGTTAAGCGTCTAGCTTCTCCATGTTTTGAATTAACTTCGAACCACGCAGTCAACATTGTGGACTTTGCTGCGGCACTAGCGCGTAATGCTTTTAGGTCAACACCAGGTTCATATCGCACATGGTTCATGCCAGGAAGATGCACAGCTAATCGCTCCACCGAAGGCACTCTAAAGTGAATGTCAAACTCGAAAGCACGCCATAGGGCCTCGCATGAAGAAAGAAATCTAGCATCAACGTATTCCTGGATTTCATTTTTGGAGCTAGCTGAGGGCCAGGAGACACATTGGATGTTTTTGCAGTAACTTCAAAATAGACTTTCGCTCGATCACTTCCTTTTGTAACATACTTAAATAGATATTTAATCATGTTTGATTTGTTACACCACTCGACATTGATATGTGCGTTGTATTTCTTTAGCAAGCGCATATTGTACAGAACAACATTCCTATTATCCAATGTGACACCGTTTTTACAAACATGTCTACCATCATCCCTTCGTCTATAAACAGTGAACCCAAAGTCGTCCATGATAGTTTCATCCTGAAACGACTTAGGAAATTTTTTTGAGCATTTGTTATTTTCATACATGGACACTTCTTGTTATAATCACCGCATAGGCCATGTATCATGAACTCGTCAACTAAAGCGTAGCCTAACGGGTCGGCATTGATATCAGGGATTTCTGCGCAGATGAAACTATCGACAGTGGCAGTACTGAACTCTGAACTATTAGCAGCTAGCCATACAAGGCAGTGTATGTGCGGCAGACCACGTTTCTGGAACTCAACGGTGTATAGAACTGCACATAGAAGGTCTAGTGTAAGACTCATTAACAATAGATATAAAAGACAGCACGTATGGACAACATATACTACGCCTTACATGCGAGGACATGGCCAAATGTTCTGCCCTCCTTAATATCAGCTACGAATTCATCGACTTTCATATGGAAAACACGAACTATCAAGTCAGAACGATCGCACGGTTGCTGCCCAGGCTCAAAGCATAGTGCATCAGTTATTTCTTTCCATTTAGTGTTACATGTGAAAGTCACAAAGAGGTCAGGAGGGCCATAGACTCTGCATATGGCCATCGCGTCTTGGTAATTCATTACATGGTACCTTCTGCCGCCAGTAAAACTGGCCGGCATAATTACCCTACCACCAACTGAATCGGCATTTATAAGACCCTTATCAATGGCATCAGCTATTCCTTGTACCGTCTCAGATCGTAGTTCTTTTTGGTGGTCTGCTATGAACTTTAGTCTAGACCCTTCGATCGTTGAATACGCATCGACGCATATCTGGTCACTTAACCTGCCATAGCAAGTGAATGGATTCGCCTCATTTAATCTGTAGTGCATGTGATATCTAACAAATTCAAGCATCGTGACATATCTACGGCCTGTCCTGTCACTATCTTCAACATCCGAATATTTAATACCAAGATGGTAGCCATGCTCACCATAAGGAAATAGTAATGGGTACTGCAAAGCCATATAAGATGGGTGCAAGCAAGAAACATGTCTCAGTCCGCACCCTCTGTCCTACACAAGGACATCGTAAGTGTACTCATCGGCTGAGTAGTCACCAACAACTATAGCAGCGATCTCACCGCTTGAGGGTAAACTGTACTGAACATCGTGTCTTGTATTGCATCCTAGCAATCGTAGTGTTATTTTTTGATCACCCTCCTGTTCTAGACGTTCTCTAGCATAGCGAAACGCCTTAACAAGTTGATTATGCTCATTTAGCATGCTTAACAGAGACATTGCTATCACCGGGTCAGGCTGATTAGGAGCGTTATCATCACCCTCAAATACGTTCAGTCTATTTCGTGCCTCATTTCCGTTTGAGATGTTCTTGGACTTCGTGGAAATCTTATCAAGTTTACTTTCTAATATGTAACACCCTAGAAATTCGGATTTTGGGGAAATGAGTAAACCCTGAATTATTTTGAATATATTTGCTCTGGTATTTGAGCTCTGTTGAATTATTCTTGCATTTTGGTTGAGGTCTCAATGATAAAAACAAAAATAAAAAAATAGGTATGAGAAAGTTAGTAATAAAGAAATAGGGGCCAAAGAATTTTAAACAGAGTTGTGCATAAAGATATAAACATATGTAAATAAATAAATAAATAAAATAATAGAATAGGCACAAGCAATATATATATAATTCTATTTTAAGGAGTGGTATTAACAAAGGAATTAAATGAAATCAAGTGGAAGGAATAAGTAAACACATGCATGTATATATATATACATATATATATATATACACATAATTAGGAACCCTCTTAAAATGTATAAATACACAAAGACTAAATATAACAGCAAAGGATAAAATAATGGCAGTATTGGCAAAGGGAGTCAACAATAGGCATAAATCGAAAATAAAAAGGGGGGCATTCGGCCTGGCCGGCCCACATGCCAGCCAGCCCAGTCCGGTTCCCCCCCCCCCCCTCTCCTCCTTTCCGCTCCCCCATTCCCTTCGTTGGCTGGCTCAGGGCCGCGCCCTCTGCCTTCGGACAGCCCGGCCGCAGCCGCTTTTCCGTGCGACACCCCCCCTTTTTCGAACAGTAGGACACGGCGCCACTCCGCCCACGTCACTGTGGCCCCACTGCCGTCTCATCGCCATGCCGACGCCATTCGCCGTCGCGTCTCCCGTCCGCCTCAGCGCCTCACCGTAGGCCGACGTAATCGCGCTCGGGTTAGCCACAGACGACTGCGGGACGCCGGGACCATGGCCTGCCCGCGTGCACGTCTCCCACGCCCGTTTGCGTCATGGTTGTACCACCGCCACTGTCACCATGCCACCGCTGAGCTCGGCTCAACTGCCGCCCTCGCTGCCGTGCCCTTTTCCCCATTGTAAAACCCCGGCCGAGGATCTCATCTGCGTCACACGCCCCCCTTCTCCCTCCCATAGCTTCTAATCGGACTCTCGTGCCCGATTGCTCGCCGGCACCCCCATTTTTCCCCAACTCCGGCCGTTGGGCGCGCCACTGATTCCCTGCAAGGTAGTCTGATTCCGTCGTCCAGAGGGTTCCTTGGAGCGCGACGAAGCTGCCCGCACCCTACTACGGGCTCTGTGGAGCTTGTACGCCGCTGGTGACGATCCCTCCCCCAAGCCGCCGCATGCCGCCAGCCTGGTTCGGTGACCCCCGGCCGCCGCCAGCACCCCCATCACCTTCACCGTGACACGAGCATTCCATTTTGCCGGTCGCTAGCCCCCCGGCCCTCCTTCGCCGTCGAGCCCGCCGCCCGTGCGCCGCCCGGAGTTCCCCTATTCGGCCCCCCTGCAAAGTCGGTTCAATTGGTTTAACTGCCTTATCATAAGTAGGGGTATTCATTAAACCTTTAATCATGGTTAATTATCATATGCTAGAAAATAATATATATATATATATATATCAAAAGTAATTCTTTTAAATCTTTATGAATTGACAAGGGTTTAGTAAGAATATAATTAGGGTGAATGCTCACATGAAATAATACCCTATCAAATAAAAGTTTACTAAACCATAAATCATGGATTATGCATATTAGAACATGATGTAGAAATTAACCATTAGCCAAGTAAGCAATAAAATATTGCCTTTAACCTTAGCAACTAGGATAAGCCTTTTTCCACCCAATAATGTGAATGCTAAGCCAACAACCATAGGCTATGATACTCAATTGTAATAAGAGAGTATATTGCATAAAAATGACTATGGTTAAACCTTAAATAATTGTAGTGGGGTTTATTCTAGCACCAAAGCAACTAAAACAAATCTCTAAATTTGTCTAAATTCCATGTCTACCTAATGAAACTAAAATATGAAATTGGGAGTTATTTGGATTTTTTGGTGAATATTTATTTGGTTACTGAGTTGTTTTTTATCCAAATTTTTGCGCACGATAAAATTAGCTTACAAGGCTTAGGAAGAAGAAGCCGAGGCAGCAGCTCTAGAAGCTCAAGACAACCAAGAATCCCACCCACTGTGACCAAGGCGAGTCAATACTTTGATCACGTTGAACCTACATTTTCTACAAATTATTTTTATTTAAATTATCAAATTGCATGCTGTTATTTTATGTGCAAATTCATGAATAATTTAAGATTCTAGTTATATGCCCATTATTGACTTGATTAATATTACATCTCCTTTGAAATATTTGAATATGTGAACCTTGTCGTCCTAGCAAAATTATAATAATAACCTTTTCGAAAATAAGTCTGTAATTAGGCGCCATGCTTAGTACTGCATAGATACTCGGGGGCGCTAAAATGCCCCAAGCATCACTTTTAATCATGAGAAAATTTGGTTGGGCAGTCATGGTGGTAATGACTGGTATATGTTGGATATGATTATTTTATGCTCCCTAAAAACCTCAAACTGCTTATCTATCTGGGCGGATGGTTCGGGGGTATGGTGCAGGGGTGCACGAGAGTGTGGGTTGTGGTAGAACTGCCCAGATAACCCTAAGGACCGAATCTTGTCAAGACCTCCTATGTAAAACATGTACAACCACAAGTCTGTAAAGTACAACTTGGCTTAGTAGATTTACCGGACCCCGGAAGTCATCATCATCGGTGGAGGAGTGAAGTAGTGCAAGTGGCGGCCTGGGTGGCAGGCTTGAATGGGACACCCGCAAGTGGCGGCCTGGGTGGCAGGTTGAGGGTGAAATTCTTCTGCGGCGTGCTAGCAGTGTGGGTAGCCAGCTGCTAGTCGCATAGGAGGGGAACATCCCGCACAACGTATGGGACCCACCACAAATGGGAGTGACCCATAGGGTGAGATGATGGAAGGGGCGAGGTACTTTGAACGGTTACTGTGATGGTTTGCTCAACCGTATGACTAAGGAATCGTGTGGGGCAACAAGTGAACTGTCTCTTGTGGGTAAAGTGTGCAAACTCTGTAGAGTCAAAACTATTCGAATAGCCGTGCCGACGGTCAAGGGCGGATATGGGAACTTAACCAGATATAGTTCTATTTCAAAAACAACTTTGTGGGTGAAATTAGAAAAGTGAGGGCAGTGGAAAGCCCTGATTTGAGTTATCCTGGGTGTCGTCCCAGTGATATGGTAAGCGGCTATAACGCTGAAGGTCTGACATAGGTGCAGAGACCATGTAATGGTGGATGGTATCTGGATCAATTATTACATCAATCTTTCACATACACTATGCTTTAGTCTAAACTGCTAAGTCATAGGAGATTTTCTAAGAACTGTAATTAAACAACAATTTCGGGCAAATAAAAGAACCCTAGCCTTCTCTTGAAAAGCCATGCATACTATATACTGCATTATGTGTATTGGCTCGCTGAGCACGGTGGTTTGTGCTCACACTCGCATTACCAAAATCAGATTCAGGGACCTAAGACCATTATGCATATGAGGAAACCCCTACTACGGATGGAGGGAACAACGCCGAGATCTAGGGTGTCTCTTGCGCTTTTGAGTCCTAGGTAGTTAGACTATGGTGTTGTGTGCCTATAATTATTGCCTTAGCTTAGGTAATAATCATATGGCACATAATTACCCCCAGTCGCTGCCTGTGGATTAAAGGCTTCACCTTGCTTTTGCTTCCGCTGCCGTGCTTTTGTAATGTAAACATTTGGCCTGACCGACCCTTATGTAAATTAATTGCCTGACGTGGCATAATTCAAACCCTGTTGTGTAATATTATTATCAGTTGTTGTTGTCCATGCGATGTATGAAACGATGCAGCAATGTACCTGTGTGCAATATCTACTGATCCAGGGAATAGTGCGGTGGTTTCACAGGAGATTCTGGATTGAAAAATTCCAGGTCTGACATAATAGATCCAACCTCATCTTCAAATTCCATATGAGCCGGCCATAATCATCAAAACAGTCTGCATTGGTTTTTGAGTCCGAGTCAAAAAGGGTGATGCGCCATCTCCACTTGGGCCCATGGGCCTTGTAACCCTAGGGGCGTGCACCCACTTCCTTGGCCGCCTCCCCTGGTATACAGGAGCCACCGTCTCCCTATGCTAGGACTTGGATTTCGTTGAATTTAGGTTTAGCCATTATACAAACTTCTATTCTTCAGTTGTGTCGGACGACCACCTGTCAAGACAGTTTTCAGGATCCCAACATTGTTTTCAATAAACATATATACTTCAATCTTATTCGCAATATTAGATTGCCTACGTCTTATTCTTGCTAGTTCTTCGATTGCTCGCAGGGATTGAACTTCATGTTCAGGTTGATCGCGCTTCCAGCAAGGTCAATAACATTTCAGAGTTGGTTTAACCATTGCTAAGACGCAAGCGTCGTCGTACGGGTGTAGTTGGATCGTGAGAGTCACCTCCATCAAAATCAATAGTTCTCAATCTCATCGAAAGATCGGGCACCTCATCTCCATCAAGTGGTATCAGAGCCCAAGGTTGCTCAGTGAGAATTTTCAGTTTCTAGTTTACCATATATTAGATTGATTTTCTTTACCTGGAGTACAAAAAACCAAAAAATAGTAGATCATTCTGTCCAAACCAGTCTGAGCCCCACAATGTTTCTTTTCAGTATATTGCATTATTGAACTTTCGGTTGCATCATCGTGTCCTTTGTTGGTCTTAGCGTCTAGTTCCTTTAGAGTTTCGAGTTATGTTCACGTTTTGGTATCACCGCTGCAGTTGGATTCGGTTTGCAAAAAAAGGAAAGAAATAAAAGAGGAAACCCTAGCTGGATTTGAAAAAAAAAAAAGAGAGAGAAACACACAACATTGGCAAACGACCTTCGATTTGGGCTTTTTTGACCAGTTGGAAAGGAAACGAGAAGATACAGTGATAAAAAGAGAAGTCTAGGGAATCTGGGGATTTTATCTACGCATACGTACCCGGGCACACGCGTGGAAACTTTGACCCCAAAAAACATCGTTTAGGGTGTCAAAACGGGCCCGCAAGTCCGAAAAAATTCAAGTTTCTCAGAATTCACTCAAAATTGACGGAGCCCTTCTACACGTGATTCTAAGGTTCCCTGTGAAGACGGCATCCTTTTTTTAGCTTCCGAACTCCGTATGCTACGTCGTCTAGTTTCTTTCCACGCGATGTATTCGTTTATGTTCTAGGCTCGCGTCTCTAATACGGTCTAGCCTAGGACCAGCACTAACCGGCGTTGAACAACTTTTCAGTTTGCATTTTTTGAATTGATTATTGCTATTCCTTGCTACCATCTTGAGCCTTCCCAGCTACACCTTTTCTACACCGTACAGGCTGAGCTTCACCTGGCAATCGCTCCATCCAATCTTCAAAGATACGTTGGCACCGCTGGTTGCCGATCGCCCCTGTGTGCTTGGTAAGAATTGGTAAGAATTTGATAGAAGGTTGAGTGCGAGCGACTTTTGAACCCTCATATCCTAGTACTTGTTAGGGACGTATTCTTGTGTTTTGCTAACAATGGCAGGATCTGCAGAGCTTTCAGATGGGGACACATCTCATACTCCCCGTACGAAGCCGATCATACAACATTTTTGGCACCTCATGAACCTTCGCACGGAGGGCCTTGAAGAGGATGTCAGGGTCATGAATGAGCGACTTGCTAAAGCTAGTAGAGAGAAAAGTCAGGAGAATACTGAGAGCGAAAATCAGATTGTAGCAAAAGAGTTTGAGCAACATAAAAAGAAAGAACCTAAATATGTTCATGTGAAGAATAAAGAAATTAAATTGAAAGGTGCTTGTTTTCTTGCTACCAAATCTGATATGACTGAACTGGATGCTAGTAATTCTGTTTGCTATGCATTACTTTGCAAAGAAGCGTTGTTTTCATTTGAAGATACACCTTCTTCTTTGCCACCTGCTGTCACTAACATTTTGCAGGAGTACAAATATGTCTTTCCGGAGAACATACTGCCGGGGTTGCCACCGCTTCGTGTATGATATGGTCAAGGATATCGACGTTGTGCTTGGAAAGAGACATAAATTGAGGATCTGTCGGAAGAACATACGAAAGAAGAGGTCAATATTTTGAGACTTTTCTTATTAGGAGCACTTAGAAATTTGCAATTGCATCGATGTCATGTACGTAGAGAAGAATGTATATGACAGTTTGATTAGTCTCTTACTGAACATTTCTGATAAAACAAAAGATGGTGTCAACGCAAGGCGTGACTTGGTCGCTGCGAACATCAGAACCGAGTTAGCACCGATAGAGACCGATAAAGGCCGGACGTACCTTCCCCCATCTTGCTACACTCTGTCTAACTCTGAGAGAAACTATGTCAGTCCTTACATGTTGTGAAAGTTCTGTCTGATCACTTCACCAGCATGAAGAAACTTGTTTTATGGAACATTTGAAATTAATTGGCATGAAGTCTCATGACTGTCATGTGCTAATGACACAAATGCTACCTGTTGCAATTAGAAGTATTTTGCTGAACAAGGTTTGAGTGACAATCATAAGGCTATGTTATTTCTTTAACGCAATTGCTCAAAAGGTCATTGATCCCGATGGACTAGATGCTCTGCAGACCGGGGTGGTGACAACTCTATGTCATCTAGAGATGTATTTTCCTCCATCATTTTTTGATATCATGGTCTATCTCATTGTCCACCTTGTGAAAGAGATAAAGATATGTGGCCCTGTGTTTCTACGTCATATGTACCCATTCGAGAGGTACATGGGAATTCTCAAGTCCTATGTACGCAATCGATCTCGACCGGAGGGTAGCATCATCGAAGGTTATACAATAGAAGAGGTCATTGAATTCTGCATCGGTTACATGGCTTAGGTAATAAATGATCCCATTGTTGCAATGAAACTCAGCATGTAATTATGGAACTATATTCCATTGTAATTGTAAATGACTCAGGAACTAAGAAATAGTTGTATTTATGATTATACTTGCGTTTTCATAATATTGCATGGCCAGCATGATTTCTAGATGTAGCGAACTATCACAGACGGTTTATCGGAAAAAACCGTTTGTGATATAACTATCAGAGATGGTTCCATAAAAGAACTGTTTGTGATAGCTTCCCTATAAATATTCGCAATAAGTTTTGCTTGCAAAGTCCTCACTCACTCTCTCCATCTCCACCGCCACTGCTAGGTTTTGCTAGATCTGACTGCTCACTCGTGCGCACGCCGCCGCTCCCTCCTGAAGTTGCCGCTCCCTCTCAACACCGTCCGTCTCTTCCTCATGACGCCACCTCTCACGACGCCGCCTCTCCCTCCCGACGCCGTCTGCCACTCCCTCCCAACATCATCTTCCACTCCCTCCCGATGTTGTCCGTCACTCCCTCCCCACGTTGGCCGCCTCTCCCTCCTGAGACCGGTCGCCTCAACCTCACGCCGCTGCCGTTTCTTCCCGACACCGTTCGCCTCTGTCTCAATAGTTGGCTAATTTGTTTTGTTATCTTCAGTAGATGGCTAAATTGTTTATGACCTTTAGTATTTTATGATATATGTTTCACTTGTTAGCTACAAGATCTAATACTAAAATTGAATATTCAAGCTTGAGCTCTAAATTTTTACTATTACTGTCCTTTGTCAATCTTGTGCTCTGTCTCAATAGTTGGCTAAATTGTTTTATGACCTTTAGAACTTCACGATATATGCTGCACTAGTTAGCTACAAGATCTATTTGGAATGACATGTTAGTATTCCAAAGGGACCTTGTAGTAATAATATAGGCCACATAGACCTTCAAAGGGTATGAAGCAAGTGACACACTCCAGTGTATCAGGTTCATTGAACCTGATACACTGGTGTGTTACTTGCTTCATAGAACTTTGTTTAGGCCCATAGCTCACTTTTCGGAATCATGTAGGTCGTTTACCGCTTATGTTGCCCTAGGAGGGAGACACACACATACTAATTAATGACTTAACATTGCTCCTAGCGACAGCAAGTGGACTTCGACGAAAGTGCATATGATCTTGACAAACTCGTCGAAATTCGTGGAAACCTCTCCCAATTCTTGTTAGCAAAGGTCATAAACAAGACTGGAGAGTTCCACCCCGGCAATGGTGATAATTAGATGTTGAAACATTGGATTCAATTGTACACATCACTCAATTGTGCTTAATCAAACAATTCATTTGATTTAATTCATTTGTAGGATCTGTGTAACGATTGTCATGCTATATATATATATGTGTGTGTGTGTGTGTGATCTGCTGGTGTTGTTTCATTCATCTGTATGATTTATGTAATAATTGTCCTGTGCTATATACGTGATCTTGCTTGTTTTCAGATGGCATGGCTAACATATCCTAAGGCTAGCCGAAAAAGGGCAAATAAAATTGCTGTTGAAATAGCTATCATAGACGGTTCGGTGTTCCAAACCGTCTGTGATATATATCCCAGACGGTTTCAAACATTGAATCGTCTGTGATATGAACAATATCACAGACAGTTAATAACAAAAACCATCCGTAATAGTCGAATATCACAGACGATTTTATAAAAAACCGTCTGTGATAGTCGAGTATCACAAACGATTTTTTATAAAAATCATTTGTGATAGTCGAGTATCACAAAAGGTTTTTTTTGAAAAACCGTCTGTATTGTAAGTTATCACGGATGACGTGGGGAGTCGTCTGTGATAACCACCTATTATCATTGACACATAAACATTGACGGTTCAGTAACCGTCTGTGATAACACTATCTGTAGTAATAAAATATACCTAATACACTTAGGGTCATCCTACAAGCAAGCAAGTGGGCTCTGATACCACTCTGTAACGCCCCCATTTCTAGGGGCGCCGTGAATCACTCGTGACCGTTTAGGACTGTTTAGCTGCATTACATCAACTGAGTATACAACATTGCCAACACATGCTTAAGAACAAAAGTTGACTTTATTATAGGATAAAGGCTTAAAAGTCGAGTATTACAGTGGGGCTAGCGGCCCTTAGATATAATACAAACAAAAGAACACCACAGATAGGCTTGAGCGTAGAACAACCCTAATCCTTAGCGCCATCTAACTCTTAGAATTCCACCACCTCGTCCTTGCAGACTTCTTCATTTTCTTGCCAGGTATTTTCTGTTATTGTTTTTAGCAAGTATGAGTACAAACCACTGTACTCAACAAGTCACGTGGAAATACTATTTAACTGCTCGAAGGGTTAAGCTAGGAATAAAGAAATTAAACAAAGAAAGGAAATTCAAGAAATCCGAATAAAAGGGTTTTGGGTTTATAGGAGTCCGAATAGGTGAAACGGAGCCGGGAAATGGATCGGCGGGCTTGAAATGGTCGAAATGGGTATACTTTTGTGTTTTGGGTTTGGGTGAACAATAACGGGTCTGGTACTATTCATTGCGGGTTGACTGTTCATCACGGGTCTGGTCGCATTGGATCCGATACTGTTCATGCGGGTTTGGGCTAGGGTTTACCGGGTCGGGTGAACAGTAACGCACCGATACAAACATTTTATCAAAGAGTGGTGATAGAATCGGTAACCGTTAGTTACCAGATATTTTTGGATTTTTGTGGATGAAAATTTTGAATCAAAATTTGATTTTTTTTTTAATTTTTTAGAACTTTTAGATGGATTTAGGTGAATCCGATTTCTTTGACTAGTTCAAAATTTTGCTTGGACCCACTGGTGAGCCTGGTAACCACCGTTAACTGGTGAAATTTTGGCAATAGATTTTTTTCGCCTGCTTCATCTATGCAACGAACTTGCTAGACCCGGAGGACACCTGTTGGCCTAGCCCTAGGAGAAAATTCACACATTGTAGAACTTCACGGTAGAAGAGAATAATAGAGAAGAACAATGGAGAATTGCCCTGGCCACCACTGCATAGTCTACGTCTCTAAATTTCTCTGTTATTTTGCTCTTGCTATCTTTTTCTCTCCTTATAAAATTGGTTACAAGTTTTCTTATTATATAGGCTAGCACTCTTGGATTAAAATATGTATTCAATTTTTAAGTTGGTCACAACTTCAATTTATAATTTTCTGCAAGTCTGCAAGAGATGTTAGCCGTAGTTCCAGCCTGTCGCATTTATCCATTGGTATTTTGCATTTTGCAGTGGCTAGGGAAGTCGTCCAAGCTTTGCCCCTAAGAGCGCAAAGAAAATGTTTATGTTAGAAGTCAAACTGAATGCATTATTAAGAGCTTGAGATGCGTACGTGATGTACGTTCATTCATGGTGACATACTATATATATTGACATTTCACAACCACTACTTGCACTTTGCACATGGCTCCCTGGCGGTGCGGCCGAGGTGTCAATGGAATTATAAGAAGCTCGATTGCGAAGACTTCAGCGGTTGCATGCATGCCGAAGAATTGTCTTAAAGAGGAGTGCGCCCGTTAAGTCTCTGTTAAAAAATCAGGTCGAAACAATTTTTCTATATTTTTTGTTTATTATCTTTTACGATGAATTCGTGCAATACGTGGTGAAGGAGCTCACGCGCGGCCTCCTCGCCGCCGGCAAGCCCTTCCTGTGGGTGGTCAGGGACACCGAGGAGGTGCAGCTCCCCCGCCACCTCCTAGACACGACGACGACGCCAGGGTTCAAAATTTCGTCTGAAAGTGGACGAAATTTTGGAAATTTCAGCCCTTTCGTGGGCAAAGAAAGAAAAACAATTTGATCAAATTTTAGCCGAATTTGGTTCTATTTGAAATTTATATAAATTTCATCCAAATTTTAGTTAAATTTCATCAAAAGTCAAATGCTTTTTGAAAATTTCGTCCAAAAGATTTTTCCCTGGACGGCGTTAAGCGCCTCTCTCGTTGTGGGCTGGAGAGCGCAGCTGTACGTATGTGCTGGCGCACCGCTCCGTGGGCTGCTTCATCACTCACTGCGGGTGGAACCCGACGTTGGAGGCGCTCGGCTTGGACCAACGACCGGCTCATCGAGCAGGCGTGGGGCGCCGGCGTGAGCGTGCACCGCGACGAGGCCGCGAGGATGCTCCTGTGCGGAGAGATCGAGCGGTGTGTGAGCGCGGTCATGGACGAGGACGGGGGCGCGGCTTCGGCGCAGCGTTGGAGGGACGTGGCGCACGCGGCGGTCGCCCCCGGTGGCAACTCTGGCCGGAACCTGGACAATCAACCATACAAATTAAGTAAAATCGCATTTATTCCAATCATTGCAAAAAAAAGAAAGAGAAATTACATTTAAATTCCCCGCCCAGGTACTGAACCACGAGGCCATCTTAGTACTCCATCTTATTACAGCTGCTAGCTTAACAGTAAGCATAATTATGTGTGCTATGCCGAGTAATAATTATTTAGCTGGCATGCATATCCAATTATTGATCATTTCATGCGAAGAAATCCGCTAAGCCGTGCATCATCCATGCACGTATATTACCCGGTCTTAATACCCACCGGTGAACTTGGACTTGATGAGATCGACAACCCCAGCGTCCACCCGGAGCGCCTTGGCGAGCACCGGCGTCGGGATCGGCGGGTTGGAACCGAACATCGTCAACGGCACGAAGACGATGCCGGGGTTCTGGGTGTTGAACGACACGACCATGGTGGCCTCCTCCTTGCCAACGTTGAATTGGAAGTGCATCAGCCCGCGCGGGATGACGAACGTCTCCCCCGCGCGGAGCACCTTGGAGTAGTACCTGTTCCCTGTGTCAAGGCTGCCGATGATGCCGACGAGGAGCTCGCCGTGCGTCACGAGCCCGATCTCCGTGCCGCGCGGGTGGATGTGCGGCGGGTTGGTGCCCCCGGGCGCGAAGTCGACGCGGTTCATGGACACGCTGAGCGTGTTCAACCCGGGCCACTCCGCCACGTCGAGCTCCGTCACGTTGGAGCCGTTCGGGTTGGACGTGTCGCCGCCCTTGGCGATCTTGGATGAGAAGAGGAACTCATCGCCAGCCGTCAATGAGGGCAGGCACGGGTGCCCGTTCACCGAAATCTGCCTGCCGTTGAGGTCGGCGACGCAGAAGTCCTGAAGAGGGTCCGGGTCGGAGGCTAGGATGACGGGAGCCAGGAGCAGCGTGGCTAACAAGGCTGTTAGGGTTTTGGAGTACTCCATTATTGCTAATTAACCAACTAGCTAGGGCTCGCTTTACTCAGCTGAAGTTGTTGAGACTTGAGAATGAGCAGGCAGCGAGTGATGGGATGGGTTGAGCCACATGGAGCCCTTTATATAGAAGTGCATGCATGCATGGAGATATGTTCCGTCAAGATCACCTTGGGGTTGAGAGAATGGGAGCTAGCTAGCTAGCAGACTAGTCAGCAGTCAAGGCCATAGGGGCTGCTAAGGAATGGGTAACTCCGCAGACAATGAAGTGATCTCAATGGACTATTGCAGTTTGATAAGTGTGCCTCTATCTATAGTAGGAAAAAAATTGCTCTGGGAAGTACGTGCGATACAATCGATAGATGGTCTAGTGGAAAACCTGGCCACTTGGGCCTCCTTATTTGTCATCTAATTAGTAATATATTACTCCCTTGGGTTAAATAAAATGTTTTCTAGGTTACGTGCGATTAAAGTTTATAAACTATGGTTATTAATATCTGTTTGTAATGTTTAGATTGAATACATGAAAATGATGTGTATTGGTTTGTTTTGAAAAAATTTCATAAAAACGTATGTTTATTAGGTTTTATAAAGCCATTATAATTTATATTAGTGATAAGAGTTGCATTGAACATCTCATGCTAGATGGTACTAATTAGAAAGTCTTCTCTTCATCTCTAACACGTATTGTTCTTGATATATTTTCATATGATATCTTCTTGGATTTCCTAAGGAGCACTTTGACTAAATTTTGAGGATCTTAGTCAAATTTTCTTGCTGATAATTTTGTTTCGTTTTTGTTTAGTTGGAAGGTGCTTTTATGTTTTTCCTCAAAGTGATTTGTATAACTCTTAAAACAGAACTGAATGATCAATAGTAGGTACTTACTCCTTTATATACTTTAAAATTAGTATCATATTTGCTAGAGAAAAAAAGTATTGAAGCACTCTTTTGTTTAAGTTCCTAGCGAGGTGTCGTCTTCACTGAATGCCGCCTTCTCCCTCTTTGAATTGAGGTCCGGCATATGAGGTGACAACTGAATGAGAGGGACAGCTGGCCTTGCTGTCGGGACGCTTGGTGGTGCGTTGGTGCGGGGAAGGGGGATTTGTTGGATCACCTGTCAGAATAATCGAATAATTTAGCAAGAAACCATCAATCCTATTTTCGTTGTTTAGCTGGCGTCCCGTTTCCGAACAGATAATAATGGGTGAGAAAGAGGAATGGCTGGTTTCGCTTGCTCATTGATCAGAGCAGCATGTAGCCAATAAGAATTTTGGTTCTTAAAGAGACATTTTCCCTATCCTCGCAAAAAAAATCAGATATTTCCCTAGCTAGGCTAGGTTCAGAGCACCTAAAACTATAGAGGTGTTCTTTTGGAATACGATTTATGGGTTTTTTTGTTGTGACTTATTAGTCTAATAAGTAGTGATTAAGGATAAAAACGGATTGAATACGAATAGAATAATCTCAAATATGAATAGGAATTCATATTTTTTTAAAAAAATACAGATACGAATATGAATTCATATTTTAAAAATAAATATGAATACGAATCGAACATTTTCGAATACGAATATGAATAAAAGGTCGTAATATAGGTCGTGGCGCGGACCGGCGGCGGCGCGTGCGTTAGGGCGTATGCACCACGCGGCCACGGGGAAGGCGCGCACGACGGCGATGGTAGGTGTGGGCGCACGGCAGGAGGAGCGTGCGCGCTGCGTGCGGGTTTGGGCCCCAGGGTGGCACGGCACGGCACCATGGCGAGCGCATGCGCTTTATATTCGCTGGAAGAAAATTCAATGGCCCTCCCATGTAGAATTCGTTGCCATATTCGATGGCTTAGTTTTAAGCTGCCGAGCACCTCGGTCCTTCCTAAAGAACGGGATTTCTTTTAAGGTCCAGTCACAGTCTGGCCTAGCAATGCTTCACGGTGTAAAAGAAACCCATTTTGATGGTCCAACCCAGCTGGCTTGTTGTATTGGCTCGGGTAGAGCCTCACTAGCTCAAATGCAGCTACGCCCGCCCCAAACCTATAGCTTTGCATAGGTACAGAGGGTCTTTTCTTTAGCTGTTATTTTAGCTTTTATATATTAACTAACTTTTAAATAGAATGTCTTTTTAAAATAGAGTCTACAAATTAATTATAGTATAGCCAAAATCGCACGCGAGTTTCTGATACTCCGTACTCTCTCTCACAAACAACTCAAAAGTTATAAGGCATAGCCAAAAGTCATAAGTCGAACCCAAAAAGAACATGCCATACACTACACAAAAGCCTTGTTGAGACCTTTTGTTTATGGGTTAGCGATGTGTTAAGTCCTCTCTAAGAGGTTGTAGAGTTATTTTTGTAAAATGTTCTAAGAGGGTCTCTCTCTGGACCATGTCAACGATCAGGATTGTTAAGTGTGTGCGAAATATATGAGCCGTTTAAATTGCATATCTATGATTATAGAGACGCTTTTATAGATGAATTTACGTATCGTCTCTATGGAGCTATGCTCCATAGTGCTTCTTTATGCGTGACAAGGAACAAAGAGACGTTTACACTGAGCTACCAAGACGTCCTTTTCTCCTGTATAAGCATTTTATTGTTGTTTAGCTACGAAGATATGGAGCATATCTTTACCACATATAAAATGTTATATATTTTTTATTTCACATCTTTGCAATGAAGGCGTTTCATATGCAGAATTACATTGCTGCTATATCAACAAACCAGAACAATAGAGTTACTCCATTGTAGGAACGAAATTTTTTTACGAATAGTCCATTTTTTATTCGAAATTACAGAAATATACCTGCAACAAAATTTTTTACAAAAATAGGCTCCAGTCGCCCCCCATTGAGCGACTACAGGTAATTGTCCAACCACAGCGCGACACATAGGCAGTTTGGTAACGGTTGGGCGAGTTATTGCTGTCGCCCAACCGTTGAGCGACTGACATGCAGTCGCTGTATAGTTGGGCGACAGCGATTCCTGTTGCCCAACAGCTGGGCGACAACAACGGGTTAAAAGCAGCAGCAAGCCCGGCCGCGGCCGCGCTGTTCAGTGCTTGCGCATCCGTTTGGCGACGCGAGAGAGGAGCGGAGAAAGAAGGGAAAGGAGAGAAGAGGAGGAGAAAGGAGGAGAAGAAGAGGACGGAAAAAAGAGGAGAGCGCGGGATCTTCAAATTAAGGTATTTTTCGAAAGTTTTTGTAGTATATTTAGTATAGAAATTTTTATTATAGGATTCTTTTGTGTAGAAATGTTAGTACAATTGTAGTATAAAAAATTTAGTACAATTTTTAGTATAGAATTTTGTAGTATAGCAATTTTATTGTAGAAATTTTAGTACAATTTTAATATAGAAAATTTAGTATAGAAAATTTTAGTATAGAAATTTTAGTATAAAAAATTTAGTATAGAATTTTGTAGTATACAAAATTTTAGTGTAGAAATTTTAGTACAATTTTTAGTATAGAAAATTTTAGTATAGAAATTTTAGTATAGAATGTTGTAGTATGGCAATTTTAGAATAGACATTTTAGTACAATTTTTAGTATAGAAAATTTAGTATATAAAATTTTAGTACAATTTTTAGTATAGAAAATTTGTAATATAGATCTAGCTAGACAAAGTTAAATATTTGTTATACTAAGTTTATTAAACATGTAATTTTACAAAAGTAACAACATGCGTATGAAATCTGCATGCAGGTATGGCGCGTGATTGGCAGTATCCCCTGTTGGACGAGCACGTGGACCGCATGCATCGCGTTTCCCGTCGTGTGCCACCACCGGGGAGCGCGGACGAGCAAATTGAGGTGGGAGTTGTCCGGACGCGCACACCTCGCGTGGCCTGGAGACTCGACGCCCGTTGGACAGCCAGGTTTGCACTACGCCATCGTTTTAGTGTTGCCATAAGAACGTTCCGTGCTGACCTTCACTTTGTTTGCAGGCTACGGGATGCCGGGCTACTCCCTGTTGCCCGGATGGTGCAGGCCACGGAAGAGAATGGACCCGCCTTGGCCGCGGGCGGGGACAAGGTCGGGGATCAATCACGATGCTTCCCGTTCGACCGCTCCCTGCTGACGGCTTTGGTGGACCGTTGGTGGCCCGAGACGCACACCTTCCACCTCCCATTCGGGGAGATGACGCCGACCTTGCAGGATGTGTCCCTGCTTCTTGGCCTTCCGATCGCGGGAGGCGCTGCCTTCCTACCGGAGGCCCCGGTCGAGTGGCGCGATGACCTGCTCGCCAGATTTGAGGGGGTCCTTCCACCGGGTGCCGTGGGTGAGTACTACATCTTCCCGGCGAAACAGACCCACGGGCCGTCGCTGAGGTGGCTAGCACAGTTCCGGGTACGTGGTCTTTACAATCGTGTCATCGAAGCTCTTATTTGCGTTATTATGGACTAATAACATCTTGTTTGCATTTAGGTGGAGCGGATGGACCCAGAGGCGAACGATCACCAGGTCTCGCACCACTTGGAGGCGTACGTACTGTGGCTGTTTGGCTGGGTGCTCTTCACCAGCAGCCACGGCAACAGCGTGGACGTGCGCCTCATCGCTTATGCTAGGGCGATCGCGGACGGCGAGCCCCCCAGGTCAGCTGGGGATCGGCCGTACTTGCCGCGACCTACCACGGCCTTCGCAGTGCGTGCTCGAGGACAAAGGCGAATTCGATCCTAGTGGGTTGTCCCCTACTACTGCAGCTGTGGTCGTTCGAGCGCTTCAGCCTCGGACGACCATTGCTAGACGACATGAGTCCATATGGGCCCGACATGTATCAGGGGGGAGACGTCGACCGGCCGACGATGGGTTCTATTTGGTGTCGTCGACGGGTAAGTCATATGTCAATTAGTTATTTCCTTTATACTAACGACAGTCGTACGTAACATCTATTCGTCCTTGCAGGTGCAGTTCGCACATGTCCAGGTCACGTGGGCGTATCTGCCCTTTGTTGAGCAGATTGACCGCCTCATGGCCGACGACGTGTGCTGGGAGCCGTACTCACAGGCGGCAGTGGAGGACCGTGCTCCCGATGGATTGTCTAGTCTGTGCTGGCGAGACCGGGCTTTTTGGCTGACGCGCCGGAAGCTCGTCTACGACATCTTCATGGAGGACTACTCGCTGCGGCGAGTGATGCGGCAGTTTGGTCTCTTCCAGGCTGTGCCGGTACCTGTCGGACCTGCAGTGCCGCCTCCTGTGCACGGGTGAGTGCCAGTGTCTTATAAATTTTTACATACTTACTACTTCATTGCAAATTACTAGCGAACGAAGTGGTCCTACAAGCAGGCACAATAGAAAGGGAGTGAAATGCGGCACGGAGTGGACGGTGAAGATGCAGGCGTGGGTTGCTTAGTGGGACGGTGCCCTTGACGATGTGGTTGACGAGGACCGCCCCTACGACAGCACAGAGTACACGGAGTACCTGCGGTGGTACCAGACGCGCACACGTACGAGGCTCGTACATGTGGTGGACCCGCCCCCCGCACACCTCCCCGCTCCAACAGACACGTATCCCGCACACCTGGCGCGGGATACGCACATCG
The DNA here is from genome assembly GCA_017311315.1 of Dendrocalamus latiflorus. NCBI lineage: Eukaryota > Viridiplantae > Streptophyta > Magnoliopsida > Poales > Poaceae > Dendrocalamus > Dendrocalamus latiflorus. The sequence goes on along the minus strand of CM029651.1, from coordinate 11,141,043 downwards.
CGGTACGTTACACGTATTTTCGAACATTCACTACTGGCAATGCTACCTTGGATAATTAACCATTTTATGTCTTTTCCTTCAGTCTGACGTGGGTCTTTCCATCGTCACGGAGGCCGAGAGTATGTTACACAGGCTCACCGCAGGTGCCGAGGTGGGCCACAAGGAGCTCATCAACGCGTACCGTCATTTCAAGGAGTGGGGTACACGTGTCGTGCACCTACTGTCCTGCATGAGGCTACCAGCGGCATCCACGCCCACGCCCACGCCCAGCACACAAACCGCTCGGCCACCGGTTCCGCCCCGACCGGCGTGGTAGTACTCTACAGGCTCTACGTGGGCATGTCCTCCGGCACCTCACCCGGACAAGGCTGGAGGATCTGCCTGGGCTCGTACACCGCTAGGCCAGCTGTTCTCACGTCCTCCGTACATCCCTAGTTTACCCACACAGGGGATGCACTCGACATATGCCCCTTCTCCAGGCGCGATGACCTTCGCTGAGGGTACGTATCATACGATCTCCGTTTTATCGTAATGTTTAACATCTGAAACTAACGATATTACTTTTGCAGGTCATTTCCAGTCCGAGTCCTGGCACGGCCCCACCGCGAGCCCGGACGATGTGGACCAGTACTTCTCTGAGTGGGTCAGGCAGCAGTCTGGGTCTGCACCTCCTGACACAGCACCAGAGGTTCTCTCCGGCAGTGCCCTCCCCGGTGCACCGAAGGGCACACAGCCAAAGGTGCAGCTAACTCCACCAGCTCAGAGACGGGTGCGACATGCTTCTGATCGTTTCACGTTCTCGGAGTGTCGTAACCCGTTACAGCGGAGGACGGCCAAGCGGGGCCGTACAGGAGGACACGGGCGTGGAGACGGGGCAGGGCAGGGTGGTGCCTGATTGTATACCATTGTTGCATGTACTGCAAACATGTGATTTTTAACGATGTAAACTTTTTAGTATTGTGCCGTGCTTATACTCCTCGTTACCTACTCATTAACATCACAATATCATTTACCATCGTATGTATGAATCGTTTTATGGTCAATCGTTCGTAAAAAAAATTTCCAAAATTATTTCGGCACCTACAACATACCATGAATATAAACTTTTATAACAACTTTACAAGATTTTTTACCAGTTTCAAATTACAAAATTGACAAAATTGAAAACATTCATGGGGGAAGCACTTGCAGTCGCTTCCCCATTGGGCGACTACATGAAAGTCGCCCAATGGATGAATGATTTGATGCAGCCGCTCCACGGAAAAGCGATAGGAAATATGTCGGTTCCTAGTTGGGCGATAAGCCCCAGTCGCCTACCCATTGAGCGACTGAAGCCTATTTTTGTAAAAAAAATTTGTTGCGGGTATATTTCTGTAATTTCGAATAAAAATGGATTATTCGTAAAAAAAATTCTTGTAGGAACAAGTAATTGTATTATTGAAGAGCAAGTGGAGTTACCTTACATCTGAATCAAACATGCATATAGGAAGGATCACACACTGGAAAAAAAAGGTCATGCAAATAGTAGGAATTTATATTTAAACATTCTAAATGCAACACATGCACGTTAGCTTCTCCATTTTCACTGCATCCTGTAGCATTTCTTTATAGCCTTCCGTTTTCCTACAGAATAAGCCATTAAAAAAATAAATAAGTTCAATGGACAAAAGCTCTTTTGAAAAAATATAACATACCAAGTTTACATGATGAAATTAGAAGAATGTTGACTAATAAGATTTATAAAACTATTTTACTGCATCATGTATATTACTACCCTCCACTATTCAAGCTAGAACAGTGTAGTCAGTGATATTTAAAACAAAATACTTAGTAGATAAAAGCATATTCCCTGAACGATCAAGTGAAATGAAGTGAGTTGCTTACAAAAGTTCTTGGCCCGTACTTGCACCAGAAAGCTTGCTCCATAGAACTTACAAAACTGTACCGAACATACATCAACTGCAAATTGTATTTGATTACTCTGGTTACTCTACAAAGAAAATTGGTTGATATTGCTTAAGCACTTCAACCACACGCCATATCTATTTATGTTAATAGAATTGCATCTATTGTATGTTAAAGCATAGAAGATTTACAAAGAAAGCGATGGATATATATATATATATATATATATATATATATATATATATATATATATATATATATATATATATATATATATATATATATATATATATATATATATATATCCAGAACCCCCAATGGCCCGCGGGGTTCCTGCCCGCGCGCGCGGCCACGTCGGCCCCCACGCTCCCCCCGGCCGGCGCGTGTCGCCCGTTTTCGCGTACGGCCGGGGGAGGCAATTCCCTCCGGGTTTTCGGAAATTACGTAAAGGTCCTTTTTTCTCGCGAAACGGTCCCTGTAAGTTTTTCCTTTGGAAAAATTTTTGGATTGCGCCCGGCGGGTTTCTAAAATTGCGTATAGGTCCTTATTTACTTACGTACAGGTCCTTACAAGTCCTCGATTTTTCCCAAAAAAGTCCTTCTGTTTTTCCGAAATTGCGCACGGGTCCTCGATTTTTTCCTCGATTTTTTTTACGAAACTACCTGCGAATTGTCGTCTCTTTTGCTTCGATCCACACGGTGGCTGGCGTGGCGTGGCGCCACGCCTACGTGGCTAGTATATATATATCACCTGCAGATTCTGATGTTCGTGCAATGTCCATCTATCAAAAATTAAGGTCCGATGCATCATGTCGTTCATTTTTTTTAAAAAAAAATTCCTCTGTTATCAGTTCAGGAAAAAATAAGGTCAAAGATGTTGAATCTTGTTACGCATTACCCTTTAGAAATTAGAAAATATCATGGTAGCCATTAAAATCCAAAACTTAGGTGATCAATACTGAAGAAGCAAAGAAATGTGATCCAGGTTTTCAAGGGATACTATACTAACATCAATGCAAACACTAGAATCCTCCTCTGTATCTCATGGCTAACGAAGAAGTGAACCGCATCAACAGCACATTAGATTCAGCATCACAAGAAGAGGAGTGTGAAACCGGTTCCGCATTGTCAATAGCAAGGAGGCTTCTCATCTGCATCACATGATTTTTTTAGCAAAAGGAAACTTAATTCTAACACATCAAATTGCAAAATCTGAAGAAACCAATTCTATCCCACAAATACACAAACCCATAAATCAGGTGGTTCGGATAGCCTAAGTGATGTATACCAAATTTGGTCGGTGATCCCTTGCTGATCTGATGACAACCAAGAACACACAAGTCACAAATTCAGTACAGAGAACCTGAAACAAGAGAGAACCAGCACACGCCAGCGGTGCTCGATGAAATGCCCATGTGCCGCGATTGCCCCAATCTCTGGAAATCACATCGTGCTCCTCCCCTGCATATCAATTAACATAAAACAAGACTTGCACAGGCAAAATTCATTTCTTGAATCGTTAACATATATGAATTTTGGTTCTAAAATAATTTACATTCTACTTGACTTCTCCAGGCGGCAGAGAGGCATCGTTGGGGCTGTTCTTTTCAGTTGAGACTTATGGTTTTTGGCTGCGATTTATGATTTTTAGGCTGTTTATATAAGAGATTACAGAGTAACAGAAACTCACGTGCAGTTTTTGCCGATATAAATGAAGTCGGTACAGTATGTATTACAATTAACTAGTACACCCCATATTGAAAAGACGCTCCGTTTAAAAGCTAGTTATTATAGAAAAGTTAAAAGCAGAAGCTAAAAGTTGAAAAAGAATAGGGCCTAAGTCCTCTTCAACTCAGATTTCGATGCCTATTTTTTTCTTAGTAAAAAATACCCAGTTTCTCCTAGATATTCTCATTTCTTTAAGCCAAATCTCAAAAACAAAACCACAAAATGAATTGCTGGAAATATTCCATATGTCTCCAAACAGGGCTCAAAAGGTGAAGAGCAAATCGAAATAAAACTTAAATCTGATAGACCATGTGGAGGTGACCCCGGTTGTGTGATGAGTAATTGACATCTGTTTTAGAAAAGTCGAGTTTGGTCTGTGTGGTTCGGACCATGTCGTTGCGCGGTGCAATCGGTTTCGGTCGGACCTTGTCGAACTAGGTCGAACGTGCTTAAGTCGTTTATTTTTCGGTTCGATCGGTTTGGGCTCTGAGTATTTCTTCTGCTGCTAATGTATGGTTACAATATTTCGAGCGGTGTTATGTGATTTGTTTCTTGTCTGTGATGGCTGCAGGATGTCGAGGTGGAGTCGTAGCAAGGCACGGGATGATCGGACTAGGCGCGGGCGGTGCCGAGGTCAGAACGGTAGAGGTGTGCCGAAGACGGCGAGGACTCGAGGTGGCTGCGCGGCTTGGAGGGCAAGGAATGAGGAAACTTCCTGGAAGGTGCACGAGGGGCGTTTTGGTGAATACGCAAAGTTGCACTAAAGGAAGTGGATTGTGGATAAAGCGCCATGAGTTGGTGGAGGCTTAATGGGTAAAGCGTGGTGTGAACCCATTATGGAGGCTATAAATAGAGAAGTGCTCTCTAGTGCTGAAATTGAGAGAGTGGGTGTAAGAGTTAGGGTTTTATTTGGTTCTCTCCATGCAAGAAATGAGTGTGTAAAAAAATTGAGAGTATAAGTTAGAAAGATGACTTGAGAGTCTTGTGTGCTTCTAGGGCTTCATTTCCATGTGAAAATCTGGTTGTTGGTTGTCTCTATGGGTGTTGTGTTGCCCAGGATATGAGATGACTAAACCCTTGTAAACATTCATCTTTTATAATCATGTATCTCTCTTCGTCTCATTATGAGAGTTCTTGTTTTTGAGTTATGTTGGCTGTTTGAGCTGCTATGATCTTTTGTTCTCTTTTCAAGTGACTAGCACATTTGCTTTCTCATGTGAAAATGAATCAAAGGCTTTTGGCTAGTAATTTCATGAGAACAATCTTTACTGCAGTTTTCACTTCAAGATTTATTTTGTTGAGCTCAATTTTCCTTGCCGATAGTTCTTGATTAGCAATCCTAATTATTGCATTTCGGCTAGGCCGCAGATTGTGGATTTTAGTCTTTTCTGTTTATCTAATGAGAGGAGCTAGTTTTTGTCAATTTCATTTTGTTCGGACAGAGCAGTTTTTGTATACCTTTTAGGCCGTTTCAATCCAAGTGCAGGTTCTCTGTTTCTTCTCTGAGTTTGGCCTGCTGCCGATTGCTTTGTTTATCAACTCGGGATTTATGTTTTTCGGCTGCAGCTTCATGTATTGAGAGCTCTTGTCGGCAAGTATTGAAATCAGTCCAGAGCTACAGCTTTTTGTTTCAGTTTGTTTCTTTTGGGCAGCTTGTGCTTTTTCTTTAATTGCTTCTTTCGAGTGAACTAACAGCTTGTGCATGCACTAAAAGACGATTGACTTTTTTTTGTCTTTTGTGCATGCACTAGTCCTAGCGCTTGCTGTCTGCTTTGTGCCCAGTTTCTTTTGGTTGGTTTGTTTTTCGTTTTATTTTGTCTCTCCTCAGCTGACCTTTTAAGTATTATTCTCTGGACAGCAGTATTTCAAGTATTTTTGTCCTCTTCATAGCTCTTTAGCTATTAGGGGAGAAATTGATCGTGGGTACTTGTGGGGGCAAATTTTTTAAAAAAATGACATTCACCTCCTCTGTCGTCATTATCGATCCAACAAAATCACGTTGAGAGTTTGATTTGTAACCACCCACTAGCCCATTACTGACAGTGCCGCTTTAAGATTTGAGCTATTTAGTTCTCGAGAGAGCATAAAGACATCATTGATTAATCAGTTAAGCACGCTCTCGACCATTTTACACATCAGAATTCTGCCCAACATTCTCCGTAGAGTTTCACCCTTGTCAAAACACGATGGTACTGTACATACCTATCGTTGAAGTTTGCCTTAGTAGAGTTACCATTTTCAGAACAGTTTTGCTATTACACAGACGACTGAAATTTTTTTATCTTTTAGTCTCTTAAAATTGCACTTTCAATTAACTAAAGTTGTAGCCCCCTCTAAAACAAACATCTGCAACTTCAAGTGATTCAGAGTGCAATTTTAGATTACTAAAAGATAAAAAAACTTTAATCGCCTGTGCAATAGTCACTCTTTTTTCAGAAACAAGGTGCGTAAAACCGGCGAGACCCCAGTGACCCCACTGCCGCATCTACCTAATCCTGCAAATCAAACCATCGAAGTGCAAAGCCAGTATGCCACTCTTTCAGTCAGTTTGGAATGCCTTTTTATCCACCTAGCTAGTTTTCCATCGCCGGCTAGCTGCTGCTTCGACATAACATTAAACATTCTCCGGTCGCTGCGACCTCAGAACTACCATTCTTAATAACTGAACTATAGCACTGCACCAATCAAAGCGATCATATCTTAAAATATGTAATTCCATAGGGAAAATTACGCTGACATTGACAAAGTCTCTCTGGCTAGCGTTCCAAGTGGAAAGAGACGTACACTGCCGTTGGCAGAATCACGCACAAGTGAGTCTCAAACCAGGATGACAGCAGAGAAAAGTGAATGATACTTTTAAATTTTCTTTTAAGTATTCATCAATTCTTTTAATCTAGTAGCTATGAGAAGCTATGAAGTTCAAGAACCGAAAATTCAGGAAAAAAATCAGTGCTACAGTAATTTTAGCTCCTGAACAACGCAAAAAAAAGCATTATTTCACTACTGAAAATCTATTGAACTTTTGATCCGCATATCCAAATAACATAAAACTTGAACCAAAATTAGATCATGACTTTAAGAGTCTATCCTAACCAAAAATCTTGATAGATGTTGTAGGGATGGCCCCTATCTAAGCCCAGCAAGCCTGTTAGGGGATTGTAAAGTCCAAAACGGGATATGTATAATGACATTAATACCCCTACGAAAGGTGTATATGTGTAAGGATCTAATTGTAAAATACTCCTCATGTAAATATATATATGGCTGCCCTGAACATGGGGAGGCGGCCAAGCATTATTCATTCGTCATCTCCACTACCATGCTCTTGTTCCACTGTTTGGTCAGTAGCCACAATAATAGAACTTAAGAGAATTCGGATCTTTTGGTTCATAAAGCTTTGCTGCACTAAAACTAGGTCAAAACCTAAAATTGAGCTAACACTCGAACCAAAACTCCAAATCACTTCAAATTTGTTATGGACATTCTATAGGATGTTAGAAACCTATTCTAATTAACGATCAAGAAAATCATTGCCAAAATTCTAACATTTTTCTATTTGAAGGAAAGTTGCACTAAAACTAGTCAAAAAATGAAAAACGATGAATATGATTTGTTCGTAGGTGAATAATAGCCAGGATAATTTTAAATGTATTCTTACATGTCACAGCAAGCTAGAAAATCAAAGAAATTAAGGTATAAACAACTGAATCAAGAAATCACTCGAAGAGACAAAAAGAGCAAAACCGGGTTTCTTCATAAACTTGCCAACCAAGTGCTAGATGAGTGAAGATTAATTTCTTGAGGTTATCTCCATCTTTTACATGTCCTTGATACAACAAGATCAAGAAAAGAAGAGAGAATAGCAAAAACCAACCAAATCAAGATCAAATCAATCAACATAAGATGGAGATGAACAAAGATTGATATATTGCTATTTGAGAATGAAGGTTTTACGTCCACTCTACTTAGAGAATAAGAGAGTACACTACATCACTCAACTTTTCTTAAATGCTAGCCCTAGAACACTTGATCACAAATGAGAGGATGATTAACAACAAGTCACCATCTCAATCCGTTAAATAGATAGGCTAACTAGCCCCATCTAACTCTTAGTAGATACTATCCACTTAGCACATGGGGGAACCCGATAACCCCCTACACGGGTTTTAACTCACACACTACTCTTATTCACGTTTTTCAAAGCCTATAACCCAAATCCGCTAAGTCTGTAGCCTTGATCTATCTTGGGGTGGGTTTTTTTGGGCTGATGGCTTATGACTTATGGTTTAAATATTTGAATTCTAGCTGTTCGCAAGAGGTGGTACGTAGAGAGAAATAGTCGTATGTGATTTTGATCGATACAGTTGAATTTAGTACACTTTTTACTATAATTTTCCTATCGACTCCGCCTTGAAAAAATGCACTGTTTAAAAGCTAGTTACTATATATAGTACAAGTATAAACCAACATTAAGCCTAAAAGAACCCGGCCTTGATTTTCTCAGCTTTTCCTTGATCTAAACCATTCTCCCAAACATCGCTCAAGTGCCACAATTTTGATCCAATCTAGTTTATGGTATTTTGGCTAACTTACCGAAATATCATTTCTTGACCCGGTCTTCATCTTTTATTGCAAGCAATCACCATACTTGTCACGTGTAGGTGCACCATTGGCTTGTCACACATCATCAAGTCTTTCACATTATGGTTCCACTAGACCACGTCTCACTTGGATCGATCAAGCCACATGGTACAACCAGTCGCTTGAACTTCCCTTTAACATTTCTCGTCTTTCTCGTGCCATGTTTGAACTCAGCCATGTTACACGGTATCCTTGATCGTTCTAAGCGTCGACTTCTCCATAAGCGTAGCCCTGATTCTCGTCGTTGACCATGGTTGACTCTAAGCGTCCCTGCATATCTAAAGACCAAAAACTTATTTTCAAGTATAAATTCTTTACAACTTAACCAACGTTAGCTAAAATATGCATCATAGTACACATATGCACTGACCTAGATCAAACCAAATCATCCCATGACTCAAATTTTCTAAAATAATCTATTTCTGTGAGTTGTCCAGAAAAATCTACAGATTTGCACACTCCAAATTTCCACTCATTCAAAATAATAATAGTTCATCATAACAAAATCATAGGAACCTTCTCATATAGTCCTTCATGAGCGACATGGACACTTCTGACATCTTCTCAATGTAGCGTGCCAACGAAGCTCTCTCACAACCTGAAATGAGAGTTGAGATGGTAAGTAGGGTCGAGTTCTTTTCAGTTTATGGTTTATACTTTCTCTTAAAAAATAAATGGGACAGTTTCTCCATCGCTGTTTCAAAGTAGTTTATTGGGATAACCTTTTTTTAAGTGGTTTATCAACTTATCGGTTTATTGGCATTCGTTTCGTTCACACAAGCGCTCACATTAGAACCAAAAATCATAAGGCACAATCATAAAATATAAATCATAGCCAAAAAGAATCCACCCTAAGAGTACATCTGATCGAAACTAGTTAGCCAACCCCATCTAACAAGGGAAAGGAAAGGAGATGCTAGCTGAAGTTGAATCCCAAGCTGTGTCTATGATGTTCTTTTCCTACCTAAATGCCCCATCAGGGCAGCTACTGAACTGATGAGTCTCGGCTCTACCCCTCCAAAAACGTCCCCGGCCCCGTGTGTTAAAGATTACCAGTTTTGAACGAACGAAGTCAAAGAATCATTATAATATGATAAAAATATTATCAGAAAGAACACGATGAAGGGATTTGCTATCTATCAGCTAGTTTGTTTCTGCCAAAATGTCGTTTTTGCCATTAGATCATATCTCAGGATCTGTGTTCTGATTAGATCTTCGGAGTTCACTGTGCTGCCCAACAATAGATTTCACTAGGTGGTGGCTAGGGATGAAAACGGTCGGAAACGGTCGGAAAACTCCTCAACCGTTTTTCTACTTTTACATTTGAATACGAAAACGAAAGCGAAAGCGGTAAAGCCAGACACGAAAACGAACGCGAACTTACGGAATATCGAGAATTTCGAAAACGAACCAATTCGAGCGGAATTATGTCGAACATGGTCGGTATACGAAAATTCAATACGGAATACCAAGTGCATAACAATTAACAAGTGACCAAGTACATAACAATTACCAAGTGCATGATCAAGTTCAAACAGTGACGGACCCAGGATTTTAACAAAGGGTATGCCGTACCAAAATTTTCCTATGCAATTCGGTAAAACCATTTGCTAATTCGGTAAATAATTGTAAATTTTGCACCATAATTCGGTATACAGGCACTAAATAATATGATAAGTCTTAAATTCAAGGATTAAGTTAGAAACTTGCACAAATTACAATATAAATAGTTCAATCACCATACTAATAGTCTTAGATATACAATACTACTATCTATGTCAATTGTCAACATAGCGTCTGTAAACAGTCACTTCTATCTCTTAATGACTTACAAGCTATGCAAAACGTTTCGTGGAGCTACTAAGAATCAAGTTGATCACCAATCACATGGTCAAATACGCACCAAAAGGGAATCCTTATGCAATAGCAATGAGAGGGACATCTTGGAAAAGCAAGCTAGAGCGCCACCAAGGAAAACTACAACTTTCTGCCAAAAAATTCTCGTCCATTGAGCCTGCTAGTGGCGCTACGGACCCGAACCTGCCAAAATGTGGACTAGATAGAAGAAGCAGCATAGCGTAAGATGCTTCCACGAAAGCTTCCCACAATTGAAGGACAACCAGTACCGCATTCATTGGTTCTGAACTTGTGAGAAAGTTGGTTGACTCAAAACAGAATTTCTTCAACCGGCAATGCTTGCTACATTCCTTTGCCTTCAAATTTTCACCCGATTGCAAATGTATCATGGCAAACAGAATTTTCGCACCCAAATTACAATAGACTAGAGCGAATTTACCATGTCCTAGTTATTTTTATACGAAAGCTGCAACCTTCGTGTTTGATCGAACCAAGAACCATCAAGATGGAAGCATCTTTAGCATCAAGAACACATAATAAGAACAGGAAAAAAATAAACAGACAGACAGATCGACAAAATGGGCAATCGATCATGAATCATATGCCACCACAAACGAAAACCAACAAGATAGGAACGCCGCTGTGAAATCCCCAAATCAGAGCAGGCAGCAGCCGCAGCTCCCGATCCGCGCCCCTGCCTGTGGCCACCGCCCTCGCCTGCGCGCACCCATGGAGGACGTCGTCACCGACGCACGGCTCCATCCTCGCCCATCATGCGCGCGCCGCAGCCAAGAGCCTCGTCTCCACGCTCCAGCTGAAGGAGGTGCTGGTCCTTGACGCGGTGCGGATCGGGGCGTACAAGGGCAGGCTGGCCGCGGACTAGCCGGTGGAGGGGAAGTTGGAGACTAGGGCGGCGCGGCGCTGGGGAAGGGCTGGGCACAGCCAGGGGTGTGGCGGGCTGGCGGCTAAAGCGTGGCGCGGAGGTTCGACGCGGGCGGGGCGGCCGCGCCCTAGGCCCTAGCTCACTAGCTGCCTGGCTGGCGGCGCTGGCGGGGCGGCGGAGCTGCCGGGGTGGGACGCGAGCGCGACGGTGGGGGCAGCGCGGCGATGCCGCGAGGTGGTCGGTGACGGCGACAAACTGTCGAAGAGAGGAGAAGGAGAGCAGTAGAGGCCTACCTTCTCTCGGGGCTACCTTCTAAGGTCCCATGCGCCTGGGAAGTGGGCTGTGTGAATTGGGCTGGGCCAAATTCGGTTTAAACCGTATTTACAATACGGTATATTCCGAATAAAATGTAGAAAAGTAGAAAACGGTCGGAAAACACCTAAACCGTTTCCGCTCCGTTTTCGAATTTGGTATTCCGTATTTCGAACTGAATTCGAATTTGTCCGAAAATACGAATTCGATCGGGTCAAATGTAGAAAACGATACGGTTCGGTACGGGATATTTCCGTTCCGTTTTCATCCCTAGTGGTGGCAATGGCAACCTGGTGATGCGGCATGGCAAGGGCACCGTCGGTCACAGGTTCAAAGGCTTAACAGAGGAGGACGTCATCAGCGTCGGTGGGTAACTTGGCGGAAGGTGTGAGAGCTGGGAAGGATCTAGCATGCAAGCATTAGGGCAGTCCCAGTGCTCCACATAGGATAGTGTCTATGGCAATAATTAGATTGCTATGTAGGAGTTTTAGATGATGTGGCGCTATATTAAATATGAGAGAGAAGAAAAAGAGGAAGAAACTGGGTCTCATGCAAGACCTAGTTTCTATGAGAAAACCAATGCAATAGACACTACCAAATTTTGCATTGGAGAGATGGTGGTATCTTCATGATAGATGGAGAAAAATTATGATTGGTGGAGAGGAGAGAGAGATTTTGATGCTTAATTAATTGTTTGGGTTATAAATAGACATGGTGCATTGGAGACAATAGTGTCTAAAGTAGTGTCTATATGACATGGCATAGATAGAAACTACTTAAGTGGTTTCTGCACTGGAACTGCCCTTAGGATCTTGCGACCAACTCTATTTATTATTAAGCCTACCACATTATTATGCTTAGAAGAGTGACCAGGTGATATCATCACATATTACACCCTGGGGGGAAGCGCCCGAGAAGCCCTTCATGTCAGTGATTTTGCAAATAAGCCCTCTGAATTTTACAAAATCACATTGATATCCTCAGTTCTTGCAAAAAGACCCAACCATGTTTTCCCGAAAACCCCTTCCACTTCTATGAAATTGCATACAGATCCTCGTATTTCCATAAAGACCCTCCTTTTGCAGGATGGCACCCCACGGTTTTCTAAAATTACGTACAGGTCCTCGTTTCATTGCGTACAAGTCCTCATCATTCTCATATAGCCCCTTCTTTTGCCGGATAACACCCCACAATTTCCTGAAATTACGTGCAGGTCCTCAGCTCTTTGCGGAAAAGGCCTTCGGTTCTCCCAAAATTACGCACGTGTCCTCGATTTTTTTAGAAAAACTTCTCCGCGAATTGTCGTCTCTTTTACTTCGGCCCACATGGTAGCTAGCGCGACGTGGCGTCACGCCTATGCTGCTAGTTTTTTTGATCCACCCCTAGGTGAGAGGTGCAAAGGCACACTAGAAGGGTGGGGTGGTGTCAACTGAGGGAGAGATTGTCCAATGGCACATAATTTAACTCTTTTTTAAAATAGCTGGCTCATGCACTGATAATGACGAAGTATACCTGAATGAGGACCTGGTGAAGTACAACTGATGCTGCAGTGACATCGCCCGCGGAAGCGCGAGAGATGATCTACATAAAGGAAAGTGTGCATGCATTTCTTCCTTCCCACACATATAAAGACAAAGAAATCATTTCTGTGCACAAATTTTCACAACTTGACTCATGTTAGTTGAAACATGCCTCATGCAACACATATTCACTGACCTACGACAAACCAAATCATCCCATAACTCAATTTTCGAAAAACCAAATTTTGGCCGAAACAAAAGCACCTTTATGGTTAGACTGTTGTGTCACACCCCGTGTAATTATCCCAAGGATAATCACACTTACGCAACGGTTTATTATTTTCCTAATTAGTAAAACATTATTCTAGTAAATAATAAGCTTTTACCATATTCGTGCAGCAAAACAATAATATAGAAATTGTACTTTTATTACAGCACTTGCCACAAGGGCTATGGTCATAATACAAATACATAGAGGGCAAAAGATGCAAACTGATACCCTAAGACTCTCCTGCTTGGCTCAGCGGGACACCTACTCGTCCCAGCCATAGTATAGAGGGTCCACGGCCATTGCTACTCTCTATTGCCGTATCTGGTGGCTACTCGCTGGATATGATGGCCACTCATCGGATCTAGCGGCTACCTACTGGATCTATGGGCACTCGGTGGGTTTTGGCTGGTCCGGTGAACTCGACAGGCGCTCTGGCTACTTGGCTTCCTCGACTTTTGGCTACTCGGCTACTCAGCTACTCCAACTGCTCGGCCTTCGATAACTCGGCTACTTCGACTGCTAAGTTGCTCCCTCAACATCCTCTTTACCTTCAAGTAGGATACCGCTAGCTGAGAATATTATAGTGGGCTTAGTCTTTGGCCAGCTGGTTGAGGCTGCGGGGCTCAACTGCACCTACTCTCTGGTTCTACCTCCTCCTCTACCCCTACTCGAGCTTACGCATTTTGATTCTTGTCATTGTTCTTGTTATGCTTGCATAATTTTTTTTTACCACACCCAGTTCTTAGGGGATCCTAGAAATCATGCTGACAGGACTCGGTTCTTAGGGTTCTCATGCTCAAGAGTGGTTCTCCAAGTCCGAGGGCACTCACGGTGCTAGGGTAAGCCACCAGTTGCTATGGTAACCACCGGTTGGGATGGGTGGCTTCTCCCTCATTCTCAGCTGCCTAGCTCAACCAAACAAGCAAAGGAGAAGTAGTGCTGAGCGTTTTGTGTGCTTCCATGGGATGAATCTGAGAAGGGGAAGAAGGAAAGGTGAGAGGGAAAAAGGTGGACCTACTTGTGCCGGTTGAGAATGGGAAGCTCGCTGGTTGGTTGGGGTTGTGGTGTGTTCTCACGCGGTTGTGGACATGAACGAAGGCGTGCCAAGGCTTTTGCCACTAACGGTAATGTCGTTTGTGGGGGTCATCGCCTTTTGGTGGTCCACCCAATCAACGTCCTTGTCCCGTGGTCCATGCTCTCCTTCGTCTTCCTCTACTTTCTGCCTCCTCTTCTCTGACGCTCCTCTCTTCTCACTGGATGGTTGTGGGCTTGTGTGAATGAAAGCTCTCCAGCCTTTGGCCGAGAGCGACGATGGATGGTTTTTGGTTTTGGTTGGTTCGGTGTTCTTGGTTTGCTTGCTAATGAGAGAGGTCTGGGATGCTCTCTATTCGCTCTATGGCTTTCGGCTATTTTGTGTCTTCGGTGGTTTTGGCAATGAAGGGGGCAATGCAGGTGAGGCTAGAAATGCTGGCTTAAATATGGGAGGTTTCGACCTCCCTCTTCCTATGGCTCAGCTGTGCACAGCTAGGAATGCTCGAGCTTATCCTCCCTTGAGTCTTGCACTCCTGTGGCTTTGGGCCGATGGTGCTAATTGTGGGCTGCTCACTGTTTTTGAGATTTACTGAGGTTAAAGTAAGTTGAAAAAAATGTGGGCTTTGGATTTTTAAATGCTGAATGATGAGGCCCACTTATGGTGAAAGGTGCCAACCGGTCAGAGACGGTCTGAGAACCTCGATGAACACCACACTATTTGGCTCTACGAGCCCGAGGGTACTGACGGCAGTTTCTTTCCCCTCTTTTATTTGTACTCTCCCTTGGATTGATATTTAATTTGCTCTCCAACTACAAAAGAAAGGAACAAGTGGTGGCCGGCTTGGAATACTAACGTTGGCAAAATGTCGAGATGGGGCAAGGAAATGCAATGCAAGAATTGATTTAGCCTTTAGCTCACTGCACCTGTAATTTAGAAATTAGCTTTTCATACATGCATAATTCTTGTAATAAAAAAGGTTGTAATAATTAGTTTTTAATTCATTTCTTTGAGATCTTTGTTAAAGGTTGTAATTTATTCTTGTAATTAATGTGTTGTAATAATTATTAATTCATTTTTAATTATTGCTAATTGTATTGTTTAAAGGTAATTAGTATTAGGGTTCTTTCACGCTGCCTCTAGCCGGTCTGACTGCTGGTGTTGGTCGGTCAGACTACTGGAGGGGGGCCAATCTGACTGGTGACCGATCTGACCGCCTCTTCTGGCCAGTCAGACCGTCAGATCTACAGGAATTCCAAAAAAATGCAAATATATAAATTCTAAATTTTCACTCCTCTAAAATAGCAATGGTTCATCACAATATAATCTTGGATCTTTTCACATGGTCCTTTAACCTCCCCCTTATTGAACGCATTGGCAATTCTTAAAAAAGCAAATAGGACATGGTTTTAGAATTAAAGAGGGAATTTTGTAAGTAAACGCTCAAAATAGTCATATAAAAATTTCAAGGACTAAAAATGACCATATGGGCCAGAAATGGAGTGAAGCTACTTAAAATGATAAGTTTTCCACAAAAAGTTTCAAATCCACCAAATAAATAAAAAAATATCACTCTAACTCAATATAAAAGAACAATTGTTTTATTTGACCTAGTTATGGTGCGAAGAGATTCAAGGATCAAGAGAATCACAAAACATAAAAGCTCCAACTTTGCAAGAATTTACACAAACACTCTAAATCGTACTCTAGATATGCATTTTTACCTATTTTTCTCCCTCTTTAACAATGGGGTCATTAGGATACATGAAAGAAGATATAGCATGAATGAAATGAAGTGGTTATATTTTATTCATTTTTAGCATAAGGAGTCATGAAAATTATCCAAAGTGACTACAAGTATTATATCAAGCCATATTATATGAATAAGCTATCTAGATCATGATAAACCATATATAGTAAAGTTAAGGCCAAATAAGTAATAATCTGAAATAAAATAGTTTTTAGTATATCAAGTTGCTCTAGATCATAGTTCAACAAAATGTATCAAAACATGAGCCAAGTTATATCAATAAACTAAATGGAACTAAGAAGGTATAATTGAGTCTATTTATAGTGCTACAAATTTAATATTGAATTATTTTATTCAAGCACTTGAAATTGAGCATAATTAGCATAATTGATAATTTTTGAAACATATTTTGGACTTATTGTAGTAAAGCAAGTCCTAGACTAGGAACTATCCACAACTGTCTCCTAAGATTCAATCATTCTTCACATTTCTGCTTTCTTAGTTATGTACTAGATCTCAAGGTTTACTATGACTATCCCAAGTAAGAAACTTAAAAGAGCGGTCTTGGCCATCTAAGACTTCCACTAAGTTTATTACTAGTATAATTGCAAGTTGTCTCATGAGAAAGAATTGATGAGATCAGCTTTTTTGCACAAGAAGATATCATTTTTCAGTTTCCAATTTTTGTTCAAAAACAATGAGCCACTCTTTAGTCTGTAAATTATACTCAACTGGAGCCACAAAAGGCTAGGAGAAGTAAACTCATGCTGCAATAAAGAAATAGCATAGCTCGATCTAAAGCTTAATTTAGATTCAAGACACAATTTAGCCTATTTGACACAGCATGAATCATAAGAGGATCACTAGAATAAAACTAGTCACAACATCCAACAAGACATGACTTCAGTTCAAGTTTCTCATATTTAAGAAAGCTAGTGTGGCAAAGCTAATCTATATACATAGAAAGATATGATAAAGCTATCAAGCTAGCACAAGTCATGGTAAGATGTAAAGTAAGATACATGTCACACAAGGATAATAGTTAAAGCTCTATGTAATTATTTTACAATGCAAGTTGCTAAAATTAAATATGTAATATGATACAATGGATGCAAAAGAAGTTAAACTCCCTTTAAAACATGCTAAAAGGACTAATAACCTCCAACTCTCCCTGCAAATAAGCAAAACGAGAAGAATCAAGAGTCTTAGTTAAAATTTCTGCAACTTAGTGCTTTGACTCTATAAAGTAAGCACAACATTACCCTTCTCTACATGGTCTCTAAAGAAATGGTATATAATATCAATATGCTTGGTCCTGTAGTGTTGTATTGGATCTTTGGTAATATTTATGGTGCTAGTGTCATCACAAAAGATAGGAACGCTATCTAATGCCAATCTATAGTCCCGTAGAGTAGATAAGATCCAGAGAATCTGAAAGCAACTATTAGCAGCAGCTATATACTATGCCTCAACAGTGGACTGTATAATAGATGATTGCTTACTAGATAACTAAGAGATAAGAGATGTGCCTAAAAAATAACAAATGCCAGAAGTACTCTTCCTATCTATCCTACACTCCACAAAATTAGCATACGAAAAAGCACAAAGAGAGAGAGAGAGAGAGCGGGAGCAAAATCAGAAAAATAATAGAGTCCAAGTCAAGAGTTTCCAAAGGTACCTAAAGATGTGACGCACTGCTTGACGATGTGAATGCACAGACACACAATAAATTATATGTCCAGCTTGCAAGCTGAGGTGGAGGAGGGAACTAATTATGCTACAGTACTCCTTCTGGTCCATGGGCTCTCTATCCTCATCAGGATCCAGCACAGTAGAAGTGGCAATTGGAGTAAACATAGGCTTGCTGCTTCCCATGTCGAAGAACCAAAGAAGCTCCTTTGTGTACTTGCTGCTTCAGTTGTTTGACTTAAAGACCGAGGAAGAAAGTTAGCTGACCCATCATACTCATTTTGAATTCCTTGCTCATAGAATCTAAAAAATCTGAACATCAAAGCATGAAGATTCACCGAATGTAATGTCATCCACAAAAATATAAACAAGTAAGAAGTCACTGCTATGTCTGAAAGTGAATAAGGTATTATCCACCATTCCTATTTAGGAATAATTTTTAAGCCTATCATACCAAGCTCTAGAGCTTGATTCAATCCATACAAGGCTTTAGAGAGTTTACGCATATGGTTTGGAGCTTAGAATTTTCAAAACAAGAGGTTACTTGACATAGATTTCTTCTCCTATGAAACCATTTAGAAAAGTATTCTTGATATATATTTGAAAAAGCTTAAAATCCTTAGACACCATGAATGCTAGCAACATGCAAATGACTTCTAATCTAGCTATAGATGCAAAATTCTCTTCAAAGTTTAAGTCCTCTAATTGGGAAAAACTTTGAGCTACAAGCCCAATCTTATTAAAACTACCAACTCATTATCACTTTGTTTATTTTTGAAAATCCATTTTGTATCAATTATATTATGATTAGGAGGAGATTCAACTAAGATCCAGACTTAATATTTTTTAAAAAAAAAATTCAAGCTCTTCATACATGGCATTGACCCAAGAGTAATCTGATAAAGCATAGACGACATCTCAGAGTTCAAAAGACGCAACAAAAATAGAATGTGCATGAGAATATTATGAGATAAACCTGAAGCGAGTAATTCACTTATAGAGATCTCCAATCATCTGCTCCTAAGAGTGTCGTCACTGAATGTGAAGCAGATGTCCTAGTGCATACGTAGCATCTACCTCATGGGCAATGGAGATAGGATCAAAGCCACTCAAAGTACCGGCGAAGATGAGAGAAGGCAGCTCTACTGAAGATTGAGTGGAAGCAGGCTCTCCAAGTAACTTAGGAGTAACTAGAGGAGGGATTAGGTCCTCATCCTCTAAGTCAGGGTCGTCATCGATGAAGATGCTCTTCTGATGAGCGTGTACCTACGTACCTACACCATCGGGTCTAGTATTAGGACTAGCTTCATTAAAAATGACTTCATAAGTCTTAATGATTTTTGTTAGTATTCAAATTAAATACATGAAAGCCACAAGAATGAGAAGGATATTCAAGAAAAATACGATCACAAGGATATCCAAGAAAAATGCCATCACAACTTCTAAATTCAAATTTATCAAAATTGCCATATTTAAGAATGAAGCACTTACAACTAAATATCTTGAAATAAGATATGCTGGACCTATGACCAAATCTAAGTTCAAAAGAAGTCTTGCCTGTGGACGATCTTAAGAAAACCCTATTGAACACATAGAAAACAGTAGAAATCGTCTTAGCCCAAAACCTCCTAGGGGTGCTATGCTCATCTAGCATGGTCCTAGTCATATTTACAAGGGTTCTATTCTTTCTCTCTACAACCCTATTCTGCTGGAGGACTCTAGGTGAAGATAACTGGTGCTCTAAACCTCTCTTATAGAAAGTGGCAAAAAATGAGTTCTTGAATTCTATGCCATTATCACTCTTAATGGCTCTCAAGGCTTCTGAGAGGTCAACTGCTAATCTAAAGGTAAACTCTCTAAAGCAGCCAAAGGCCTCATCTTTAGAAACCAAAAAATACACCCAAAAAATACCTAGAGAAGTCATCTACAGTGACAAGCATATACCACTTCCCTCCTAAAGGCTAGACTCTAGAAGGGCTAACTTTGTCTAAGTGCAAGAGCTATATAAAGCCATCAGTCATCACTAAGGTAAGAGGAGGATGAGAAGCAGAAATCACCTTACCATGTCTACAAGGTATGCACACTAGGTCTCTACATCTCGTAAGTCTAGGCAATCCTCTAATAAGATCCTTACTACTGACTCTAGTCCAGTAATCTATATGGAGTAGCCGAAATATTTTAATTTTGCATATAAATTGAAGAAGTCTCTTTATGAGTTGAAGCAATCAACCAGACAATGGTACAAAAAATCTGACTTCTTTATGATCTCTTAAGGCTTCAAGAGATCTGACTATGATAGCTTTGTTTATTTGAAGACCGTCAACGGTTTAGCTATTTACTTGCTCCTATATGTTAATGATATGCTGATCACAGCAAAAGACAAAATTAAAATATCAAAGTTTTAAATGCACAATTAAATTGTGAATTTAATATGAAGGATCTCAGTAAAGGAAAGAAGATTCTTCATATAAAAATCATCAGTTTGAAAAGTTATACCTGAGTCAGAGAGGGTATATTGAAAAAGTGCTTTGTCGTTTCAACATGCATAAGGCTAAACCGACCAACACTCCATTAGCTGCACACTTCAAACTCTCTTTAGCATCAAATCTATAAACAGCTGAAGAAGTTAAATACGTGTCAAGTGTTCTATATGTAAGTGCAATCAGATTACTTATGTACGTCATGGTCTGCTCTCACCTAACCTATCTCATACTTTGAGTGTTGCCAACAAATACATGGCCAAGCTAGGGAAAGACTACTGAAAAGTAGTTCAGTGGATCTTCAGATATTTGAGGGCTACTTCTAATTTTTGTTTGCAGTTTAGAAAAACCAATGATGAATTGGTCAGATATGTGAATTTTGACTTTGCTGGAGGTTTAGATAAGATAAGATCTCTTACTGGTTATATATTCACTGTTAGAGGCTGTGCTGTAAGCTGCAAAGCTTGTCTGCAAACTATTATTGCTCTTTCGATCACTAAATTCGAGTACATGACTATTTTAGAAGCTTGTAAATAAGTTGTTTGGGTAAGAGGTCTGTATCCTGAGTTTTGTGGAAGTACATATTGCACCAACATCCATTGTGATATCCATTGTGATAGTCAAAGTGTTATTTGTCTTACAAAACACCAAATATTCCATAAGAGAATAAAGCACATTGATATCAAATATCACTTCATCCAAAGAGTTATTTCTCAAGGTGACGTAAAAGTTTGTAAGATTAGTATTCACGGTAATCCAGCTGATATGATGATAAAGCTAGTTCCCACTGCTAAATTTGAGCTCTATTCAGGTTTTTGTCGGTATTAGTCATTAGGCCTTTTAGATGTTTAACACACAAGAAGTGTTTTACAAGCTATTCGAGAAGCTCTTTGGTTCTTTTTCACTACAAGAGGAATTTGGCTCAAGGTGGAGATTATTGTATTTTGTGATCCGAATTTAGTCAGGTCCGACTAGTTGAAGAATATGATAAGGTTTTGCTCTAAAGATGCATTCTAACCTATTTGACTGGTTGGTAATGAGAACTGGTTAGAGGTTATAGTTAGGCTCATCTTCATGTTCGTGATGGACTCTAAACCGATTTGCATCGGACATGATGTCCAAATGTATTTGCGTTGGCTAGAGTTAGACATGGCTACTCAAGGCACTTTTGATTACAACTCTTCACCATTATCTTCTTAGATTCTCCGAGCGGGGTGTTGTTCCCATCTTGGAGCATATTACTATTTCAGTTTTTGAGTATGTCACTCTTGTTCCCAAGGCTATTTATACCTACAATCCCTGTAAGCCCCATGACATCATACAATGCACTTGTAATACGCCAAAAGCATTCTGTAACTTCTCCTCCATATTTATAACACTTTTGTTTCTTGCTCTTGCACTGATGATGCTGAGCCGTTCATGCATGTCAGGTTCCTGAGCGCCCTCACCACAGTTCCATTCGTGACACT
This sequence comes from Dendrocalamus latiflorus, assembly GCA_017311315.1. Taxonomy (NCBI): domain Eukaryota; kingdom Viridiplantae; phylum Streptophyta; class Magnoliopsida; order Poales; family Poaceae; genus Dendrocalamus; species Dendrocalamus latiflorus. The sequence goes on along the minus strand of CM029651.1, from coordinate 11,119,509 downwards.
CTCCACGCTCGAGCTCTTCTACTTTGCCTTCCTTGGAGTGGGTTCTTGGCTTGAATTCATCATTCTTGACTTCATGCATGGCTTGGCCTTTTCTCTCTCTCTCTCTCGCTTGATTTAGCATCTGAATATTTGCTTGTGCTAAAGTTTGCTAAATGCATCGAGGTCGATCTCCCCGTGCTCATTCTGCTAGTGCTATTCTCTGAGGTAATGTCACGAGTCATGTTAGACAGTGGTGGATTTAGGGTTCAAGAGATGGGGTGCGGAGATGAAAGTTCAAAGGGTTTTGATAAACATCACCTAGATGTTTTCTTCCAAACAATCATCCAAATTTCTCACATTTGGATGTGCGCGAAGATTCATGTGCCGCCACCTCCACCTTATTCTCTGGCGACCCCTTCTTCCTCCTCTCCGATGACCACTTCTTCCTCCTCTTAGGTGACCCATTCTTTCTCCTTGCTGGCGACTGCTTCTTCCTCTCTGGCGACCCGAGGGGAGAATCCTACCCCCGCGCCTAGGGTTCACCATTCCCCTCAGGCATAGAGGAAGACCAGGGTGCGGTGGCCCGGTGGTGGGGGCGACGGGCGGGGTAGGAGGGTGGTGGGCGGTGCCAGAGGGCCATGGCAGCAGAAGGTACTGGCTATGAGGTTGGGCAGGGCAGCGGGCTAGAAGGTGTAGGGGCACCACGGTGAGGCGGCAGGGGTAACGTCGGCCGCGGGTGGTGGTGGAGGAGGCGGGGGTGGTGGGGGGAGGCACGCGGAGCTGCTCCGGTGAGAGGAGGGGGTGGCACCGGTGACGAGGAAGGGGCGGTGCAGAAAGTGAAGAGGAGGGGGTGGTGCGAAGGGCGCGGGGTGGGAGGTGGCGGGATCAGGTAGGAAGCGGCGGGGCCAGGACAGGGGTTAGGATTAAGAGTTATATAGTAAGGGGGAAATGATGAAAGCCGTTGGATCTTAATATAAGAGAAAATTGATGATTTACCATCTTCAAGAATGGGCTTCGCACTTTTGCCACTCTCAACGTTGACTTCGCAAAAATGCCATGTAGTACATTAATCTCTTGATTAGTATGCCATTTCATCCCTTTAATTCATTTTCTTTTGCCTAGCTCTGTAACTACTTTGGTCAGAAATTATTGAAGAATCCATGCATGTGACCAGTACTTGTGGCTAGGGGATAATATCAAGCCAGTACTTTGGCCGTACGTCTACCTGGAGCTTTAGCGGCGAGCAGACCGACGTCAAGAAGCAGTCCATCTTGGACGCGGCGGCGGCCGGCGCCGGCGCGGTCGGGGAGGCCGGCAAAACGACGAGGCTGCTTCCGTGCGCGTCCTGCCCATTTGGAGCCAGGCAAAGAATATCTAGATGACCAATTTTCCTTGATATATGTAAACCAAAGTAGTTACAGAGCTAGACACATATATATACCAACAGGAGGCTACATTAGCCTCTAAAATAATTAGCCAGGGGTAGAAGGGTCTTTTCCAGTCCCTAAAATTAGAAAAAGAAAAAGAAAATGAATTAAAGGGATGGAATGACATACTAATCAAGAGATTAATGTACTACATGGCATTTTTGCGAAGCCAACATTGAGAGTGGCAAAAGTGCGAAGCCCATTCTTGAAGAGAATTGTTCTATATCTACTGAGAATTGATTCTTGAAGAGAATTGATTCTGGCTTGTAAAGCATTTTGGATGAGAATTGTTCTATATCTACTGAGAGATCTGGAGGATATTGTCATCGTCAACAAAGGGGAGTTTGCAATGTCTCCCTCACCATTTTTGCTTCGGTTTTATCACTGATTCGAAACATTAGAACACAAAACGCCTCGTAAGCAACCGAATTGAGGAACTAGGCTTCGGTCCTTTCTCTAGCTGAGCCCTGCGCAGAGGCGGAGCAGAGGGCCGGCGCGGCGCGGAGCTGCGGAGGGCTGGAGCCCGGAGGTGCAGTTGACGCGGCCCACGCGGGGCCGCGCTGCTACTCGCCTGCTCGGCTAGGGTTACGGCTGTGGACTCTCGCCGCTCAGGCTGTTGGGCAGGACGCCAGCACCGCAGGACTAAAGCCGCAAATGCCAAATGGGTCGGCCGGCTGGGCCGCACGCAGGCGCGACCGCGCGAACGTTGGGCCGGGCGAGCGTCAGGCTGGCCGATTAAGTGGCGGACTGGAGGCTGAAACTAGTATTTTTGATCCAATTACATATATATATATATATGTATGTATGTATGTATGTATGTATGTATGTATGTATGTATGTATGTATGTATGTATGTATGTATGTATGTATGTATGTATGTATTATACCTCATATATACTAGGTTTTTTGTCAAAAAATTTGGGTGTTCAGCTGAACACCCATGAACTATTGTAGATCCGCCCTTGACGGCCACCCACTGCTGCCCCCCGAAATGCCTCTCCTTGGCCCCGCAGGAGGCCTCTAATGTAGCCTTCGTCTCCAGTTCATGCTCCGCTACCTCCTTAACCCCACCTACCGCGGCCTCATCCTCCCACCCCCGCCGCCGCTCCTACTGCTCTTCCTTCAGGCGGAGCTCTTGGAGGTGCCTGAGGCTGACGTAGTTGGGAGGGATAAGAGGCGAGTCCCGTCTCGGCTTCGCGCTCGGCGCCGCCTCGTCCATCCCTTCCTCTCCTCTCCTCTCCTCTCTGTTGATCGCCAGAAGGGAACGCAAAAGGAAGTCGTGAAGCCGTGCCACGGTGTCACTGATTTTATTGTTACCATCGGTAAATCTAAGGGGGCGTTTTGTTTCAGCGGAGGGCGGAAATATTGACATAGATGATGCATATGGTTTTAGCCTCGAAAAATTGTTTGAAAAATATATTTCAAGAGATGTTCTGTTTTAACGTTTGACTTTTTGACTTCCGAAGAAGCTAAAAAAAAGAACAAGGCTAAAGACTTGCTTAGTGTAACACCCCCGTTTCTGGGAGCATTTTGAATCCCTCGCAACTGCCCAGGATTGTTCAGTTGCGATTTACATCATTCGAGCGAATAACATTGCCAACGCAAGATCAAATACAAAAGTCAACTTTATTACAATAGAAGGGCTTAAAGCCAAGTCTCACAGTAGGGCCAACGGCCTTCAGATATATTACACAAAAAGACACCACAGGCATGCTTGAGCGGAGAACGACCCTAATCCCACGCTTCTTCCATTTCATAGAATACCACCTCTTCGCCTTCGCCTGGCTCCTCAAAGTTAACAGCTTCTGTTTATGTTTTTAAGCAAGTATGAGTACAACCACCGTACTCAGTATGCCACACGGAGCTTAACATTAACTATATGCATGGTATAACAATTAAAAGGAAACAGGTTTATTATTTTCGTGGATGCAATTTTAGTTGTGAATCAATTAAAAACTTGAAAAACAACTTCATTAAGGTAAAGGGGTTTTCAAGCGTAATTATCAACATTCCACATTACCAAACCATTCTCAACACTACTTATGCTTCGCTGCTGGAATCACCCATTAAACACAACTTCATTTACCGGAAGCACGGCGTACTCGAATACAATTATTTTATGACTCTGCAGAGTTGCCCTACTTTACCCACAAGATCCCTTAACTCTGGCCAAGAGTTAAGAAAACAAGGTGGTTCACTGCTCAATTCTTTATATAGCCTCCACCCAGTAGGTCCTAGATCCCCATAAGCTCGGATGACCCCACGGATCTCCTCCGACTTATAGCAGTCCTACTGTTGTATGGTTAACCCCCTCTCATACGAACTCACCCTCAGACTCCCCCCACCAGTTGCAGAGGTTCAATTGAACTTGAGTAGCTACTAAACCAGGTTTGATAGAATCAACGCTTGTGGTTGGGCGGGTACTATGTTCTTTACTCAGCATAAGGGTCTAGTCCTTATATTTTTCCTTGAGGTATCATCCAAACACAAACCCATATTCAGTACCTTCTTGTACTGCCACCATTCCTCAACCAAGCCTCCACTCTAGGATAAGGTCTTCGGATTCACGATCCTCGCTTACCCTAGATCCATCTTTTCAAAACTCTAAACAAATACTTAAGAGCCTTAACAGTGAAAAGATTTTAATGAATTCCTAACCTACCATGTTTGTATCACTATTATATTTAATACTACTATGTTTGTCAACATGAATATGGTCATCAAGTTAAACGGGGCTTTTTCGGGTGGTAGGTCATAACTAATAAGTCATGTCATTCTAAACAGTAATTATACACAAAATAATGACTTAAAAATAACATAATAAAAATACTGCTAAATAATTAAATAGAGACATGATAGGTTCAATATGATCGAGGTATATGCGACTTGCCTTGCGAATCTATGATTTCGACAAGTTCAAATTCTTCAGCGGGCTGGATCTGAGCTTGAGCTTCTCCCTCCTGGTCCTGCGAATCCTCGACTCCGGAAACTAGCGCAAAACAATTAAAATCAATCAATTCCATGCCCGAAGGAATGAGCTAGGAATAAAGAAGAAAATAAAGAAAGAAAATCCGATACAATCCAAATAAATTGAGATTTGGGCTTATAGGAGGGTCAAATGGATAAATGGGCCTTGAATTTGGGTTGGTGGGCTCGAAATGAATCTAGGGAGTACCAACATGCATTTTGAGCCTTGGGTCGGGGTTACTGTTCATCGGGCTCGGTACTGTTTATTAGGTTCGAGTCGGTTGGAACGGGTTCGGGCAAGTGGACTCGGCTCAACCGAATGAAGGTGGCTCGGGTCGGGTGCAACCGGTGCGGCGGGCGAGCTGATCCGGCTCAGCCAAGTCGAAGCGGCTCGGCCGGATGGAACGGGCGCGCGCGTGAGCTGGCTCGACTCAACCGAGTTCAACCGGGCCGGTCGGATGAACAGGGCCTTCTTCTACCTCACGCCTGTATGCGCGCAGAGAAATAGGGGAGGAGGCAGTGGCTGCCGGCGGCGGTGGGGTGGGTTGCGACGCGATTGGAGGGTATGGCCAGGTTCGTGGGGTTATGGAGATTCCATTTTTGGGGTCGGTTGGGACGGGAAGTCCGGCAATCGCCGGCAGCGAGAAATCCCCTTTTGCGGGAATTTTCGGCATTGTGGGTAATTGGGAGGGACTCTAGGCAATTGAGTTGGCCTTAGAGCTTCCCTAGGGTGTGGGGAGACTCGGAGAAGTGTTGGTTTCAACTGATGAAACTCGGGTGGGGCTGGCCACGGTGGATAGTCTCGGCGGTGGGGTGGCGTTCGGCGCCGGAGAAGAAGGGTGGCCGGGAGACTAGGGCATTGATTAGGGAGGGTTTGCGGGAGTTCAAGGATGCTACAGGCGAAGGCAATTGAAAAATTATGGAGCGGAAGGCCGACATTGAACTAGGGTTGAGATTTGGGAATTTCGGCCATTACCGGCAATGGGGAGAAATGGGGGAGGCTCTGGGGCGTCGGGCGGGTGGTGGGGGTTGAGATGCTCGGCTTGGGATGCTAGGCTGCTTAAATAGTATAGCAAAGGCGGTTCGGCACCATGCTTATCCAAGGCGATGATGGCGCGTGGCGGCCGGCGGCGTTGCCACGCCCTCGGGGTCGGTGCAGGGGTGTCAGGGCGGTGGGGGAAAGGCTGCGGGGGAGCCTGTCCGCGCTAGGGAGGTGGCAAAATCAAGCGGCGCGGGGAATGCGGTGGCGCGATCATGGGAGATGGGCGGCGGCAGCGAGTTGGCGTGGCCTGCTACGGCTCTGGGGCGGCCGACCAACAGGGCGGAGGTGGCGGAAAAGCCCGGGTGCGGTTGATCACAAAGAGAGCGTGAACGGCGACGGGATTGCGATAGTGGTGAAGCTTTTTCAGACAAGCACAGTGATGGTTTTTGTTCCCTCTCCAATCCGTTGTGATGGCAGAGATTTGGGCGGCTGGGCATTGAGATTAGTGAGGAATAGATTGATGGAGCAAGAGAACAAATCAAAAACCAAAATTGAGCTCAAATTCAAAATTTTGAACTTTCTGAATTTCGGTTTTGTTTCACTTAGCGAGCCAGGGATTACGCATTTGAGTGATAATGTGTAAACGGCAATTCGGGAGTTTGGTCCCACATGTGTGGCTCAGATCTGGGCCGACGGAAGCCCCAATCCCACTTACGCATTTTTGTGTTTAGCCCCTCCCCCCAATGCAGCTACACTTCTTTCCAAAACCTCCCGCGAACGAACAAAGCAGTTTGTCACCTTCCTCTTGCCCTCGCCTCATCCTGCCTTCCCAAAATTGCTACCATCGCCTCCATTCACCATGCCGCCACCATCAATCTGACAGATCGACATCCTACACGAATCAACCTAAAACCCTTGACCTATATGGAGGGAACGGCACCCCAAGGAGTAGCAGCGAACATGTGGTTTGCGACGGCAATGCGTCATGCATCAGGAAGGAGGCAGTTCAGTACAATGAGGAGGTATGGAGCAGAAATAAATCCTATGAGACTCATGCACCTTTAGATCTCTTGCTTGGACCCAATTCAAATCATGACACATGAACTCGTGAACGTGCCATGTTGGAATGTTCACTCTTAGTCCCGTTTCCTCACGAACGCGCAAGAACTTGCCATGAGTCATTTTTTATTTTAGGGCCACTTTGCAACATAAAATTTGTAGGAATTTTAATAGTATATTCGTAAAAATATATTAATAAAAGAGAAAAACCAAAGGACACAATGCCGATTCAATGGTATAACCTTTTGCCGTTGGATTAAATAGGAGTGACCGCATCTTATCCTTCTCGTCACCTTTGCCTTCTCTCCAATCCCCCTCCTTTCCAATTCCCTCTCTTTCCCCTTGATCTCTCCCTCTCTCTCTCTCGCGTCTGGCTAAGGAGGGTAGACAGCAATTTGACAGAGGCAGGCGGCCCTCCCCCTCCTCTTGCATCTCCAGCGCTACCCATCCACCTCCTTCATCTTCGACTCCGGGATCCGGCATGCGCGATAGTGCAGTGCTTCACCTCTGGCCCTAGATCCGACGATGGATGGTGGCGGCGTGGCTAAGGATGCACAGATCTGGTGATGGTGCGACTCGAGATCGTCGGATCAGGTGGAGGTGCAACATTGGAGCTCGGGCTAGAGCCGAGAACTAAGAGATGGAGGCTCTACGGGCATGGGACGCATGGATCTGGTGACAACGTGACTCCAGATTACTAGATCCAATGGCAGCGTGACACAGAGCTTAGGCCAAAGCTGGGGAAGAGAGAGATGGAGGCTCGATGCAGGGCTCAAAAATGGATGAATCCGACAATAGGTAGCGTCTATTGGCTCCGTGGCCAGGTGAGCTCGCCAAAACTTGTTCAAACTTTAGTTGTAACTTGTTGAAATTTCTTGAAACTTTTGGTTGAAATTCTTCGGCTGAAACTAGTTGAAACTTTTTGGTTGAAACTTGATAAAACTTGAGTTCCAAAACATGAGTTGCTGTAATTTTCATTTTCAAGTATGAATAAATGGACAAGTAGTCCACCTTTCTAATTCGTTAGCTTGCCCTCTGGCTGGGTAGCATGAGCTGAGCACGCAGTAGCCGCTTCATGATGATGAAGAATCTGAGGGTGGCCAGAGGTCAACAGCGAGCTCACCCTCCAGTTTCGCCCACTCGAACTCTCTGATGAGGTTGGCCACAAAGTAGCCAAGGTGGTGTGGGGCACATCCTATAGGACCGATATCGGTAATCAGAGGGAATGAATTATTCCTGAAACCTTTCCCCCCCCCCCCTAAGGTACTCAACATCTTTGATTGAGCGACTATGATAGTCACCAAGTTCATATCACACTAACTAGACTGAGCAAAACTAAGCTGTGGACAAGAACCAACAAATTAATAGTCTATTGCACAAACTCGGTTAGACCATCGGCCTGTGACTGATCTGACTGCAGGTCTAGGGCCAGTTTGATTGGTCCCCTATTCTCAAACCTAAAAACCTCTCAGGACAAAAGCTCAAATCTCAATATCTTGCTCAAATATCATATAAACACTTTCAAGTATTGCATAAGACTTATTCAAGGTAATAGGAACCTAAACCAAGCAAAAATCACAAGGTTCTTAGCCCCGGGTTCACTAAATTGAAGATAATCGAATCTAGATCATACAAACACTCAAAACTTTAAATCTCAAATTCGTTCTTGCTCATAAGGATCTAAGACAAAGTCTTCTAGACCTATTCTCATGTCCTAACAAGAGGATTTAAGCAAGAGATTGAGCTATAATTCCCATGAACCCGAAATCATAAATCTAGCTCAAGAACAAAAAAAGCCAAGCAATAACACATGCAAAAATATGATTGAGACAAAACTTTGATCTATTTCAATGGAGAGTGAGGTTCACATACTCATGGATGATTACAAGGTGTAACCAAAACACCACTATTTCCTCTCTCAAGTTCTCTTTCTCACAACCATATAAGGAGATAAGATAGTAGAGCAAAATTGAACCCTAATATCCTTGAGTCTACCACCTCCTCTTGTTGGATCAAAAATGGCAACAGAGGGGGTGAATGTTGCTTCTTTTAAAAAAATAACCCCCAAATTACTCACAAGAGAATCTCCTCTCCAGAAGCTACAGAGCTGAGAAAAGGGTAACAAATGCTTCTCTGGAAAAACAAGAAGAAGGCCAAACCACATAAGACCAAGCTCTGGAAAGAAATGCCAAAAATCAGGTGACAGCAGTAAGGGGCGGTCAGACCGCAGTCATAGGGCCGGTCAGACCGCAGTCATAGGGCCGGTCTGACCGCCTCTACTGCGCCGGTCTGACCGCTCCCCTTGGGCCGATCTGACCGCAGTTGGCCGGCCGGTCAGACCGCCAAAGGGCAACCGGTCAGACCGCCCCTTGGCATTCAGACAGGCAGCAGGCTTAAAAATTCAGGGACTTGACCAAAATAAAAGGCAATTTGTGGTTTTTTCTTTAATCTCTTCAATCCAGAAGTGCAGGAATATGTTCTAAATAGTATCAAGCACTTTTGGAACAGAGGATTTTATCATCTAAGCTAGGGATTAAGATTTTGAGCAAAAACTGAAAAATATTGGGAAGAAGTTCAGATTTCTCACTTTTTGTTCATCCTTTGCTCATGATCATTTGCAATTAGATTAGCAATGATCTTAGCAACTGAAAGCCCAAATCTCAAGCCTCTGAAAGCAGGGATTTAAAAGATCCAAATGGTCTTTGTACTCAAACCCTAGAAAACTCAAGAACAGGGGCAATCTGACGAAGGCTTGAGAGATTGCAGAAATCATTGGATCCTCAACTTGATCTCAAAAATGGAATGGCCAAATGGCCTTGAGTCTTTCCCATCACAGAGAGATCAAGATTCAGCTAGTGGATCAAAGATTCAACTCAAGAACTCAAGAAACCAAAAGAAAAACAGAGCAACTGCAGAAATAAAAATTCATCACAGAAGAGGAAAATAAAGCTGAAAATCTCAAAGAGATTCATTCCCATGGATGATTGAATACAGAGGAATGATTACATGGAGTCCCCATACGCGATTGATACAAGATTCACTACATGGTTCTCTCAAGAACACATGCACACACGTACAGGAAGTGCCAAAACTCAGCTCTGCTCTCCCAACAGACTCTCAACAACTAAAGAAAAAGAGACAAAGCAAAAGCAGCCCCAAAAACTTAGAGACTACATGCAGGAACCCTCCTCCTTTTATAGCCTCCCACTAATGGGTTTGATGTTTTCTTTACCCACTAAGCCTCCAACAACTCTTTTGCTTTATCCAAATCCACTTCCTTTAGTGCAGCTTTGCGTATTCACCAAAACGCCCCTCGTGCACCTTTCGGGAAGCTTCCTCCTGGCTTGCCGCTCAAGCCTCGCAACCACCTCGAGTCTATGTCGTCTTTGGCACACCTCGACCGCTTTGACCTCGACACCGCCTGCGTCTAGTCCGGTCATCCCATGCCTCGCCACGACTCCTCCTCGATGTCCTGCAGCCATCACAGACAAGAAACACATCACATAGCACCGCTCGACACAAATAATCACAATTAGCATCAATTACTCATACTTGTAGGGACCCAGATTTTACAATCCGGATTCCTCTGTGATTCCACCACACTATTCCCTGGATCGGTAGATAGTGCTCACAGATTACAGTTCTGAATATCAAAGTACATATCATGCGGAAGCATAAATATAATAGCAGACTTACTCATGGGCCGATTAGGCCGAAATCATTAAGTTGCAGCAGCGGAAGAACAAAGCACACAGGTGGGACCTTCAGGACATGCCCACAGGCAGCCAACTGGAGGTTCGCGACCTAGCCTTTGATGACTTCCTCTTCTCTTCCATCATAACCAAACGTATTGCTGAAGCGCAGTGATCTGATTCCTGCTTCTGGATTTGTTATGAGAGCGAGTGTGAGCACACTAACCACCGTGCTCCACGAGCCAATACATAGAATGCAAATAAATAGTATGCATGGCTTATCAAAGGAGAGGCTCGGGTTATTTTATTTGCCAAAAATCGCTTTTGGTAGCATTATTATTATTTAATCATAGTGTTATGGTTGCTACCTAAACTCCACACAACGATTACCATAATTGACTTAATCCACCGAAGATACACTTTTTATTGGCTGCTGTCTAAGACTCCAAACAGTGAATATCATCAATTATACAATCCACTAATCAATTGCTGCCTAAATCCCCAAACAGCGAGTATCATTATTTATATAATCCATCGATCGATTGCTGCCTAAAACTCCAAACAGTTAGCAACATCTTTTTATCTAATATCATTTATTTTATCCACCAATATCTTTTGTATTCTGAATCCCTAACAATCCCATCCTTTTTGTTATTGATCCATAGCCATAATTTGCTCTTCCAATAATCAACCTTATTGTTCATTATCTATCTCTAACTAATTTACTAGTATACCTCCATCAAGAATATCATTGATCAAGTCTACGCATCGCTAGTATATATCCACCAAGAATATCACTGATCAGGTCTACAATTCACTAGTATACATCCACCAAGATTATCATCGATCAAACTTATACTATAAACATTGTTATCAAACCTCCAAATTTCCACAAATTCAATTGACTCATCTAGTAGTCGATCAAATCCTATTAACCCCAATATCATTAACATCTCTCAAGAATTCATATTAGTTATCAGTGTCGTAATCCAACAATTACCTTTGCACCCCCTAATTCTCCAAAAATCATTTAAATCACTTATCTGGTATATATATAAATTCATTTAGGCTCCACCAATGTATTTCTCCCAGAATTCACACTATCATTTCCTTTTTTTATGATTGACATGAGTCCACCAATACCTTTATGTGTTTACCACAAACATCCAACTTCTTTACACACGACTCTATTTATTCCTCCCTATATTTTATTTTGTAAGAATAGAAGTGCCATTACTTGAAATATAATACATAAACATTCCTGAGACCTAGCAGATTTGACCAAAGACATAATGTGTAAGAGAATGCAATAATAATAGTGATCCAGATTCCATCCACCATTACATGGCATCCGCACCATATGCTAACATTTCAGCATTATAACCGCTTACATTACCACTGGGACGACACCCAGGACAACTCAAATCAGGGCTTTCCACTGCCCTTCACTTTTCCAAACCCATCCATAAAGCATTTTGAAATAGAACTATATCTAGTTAAGTTCCCATGTCCGCCCTTGACCGTGGGCACGGCTATTCGAATAGTTTTGACTCTGCAGAGTTTGCACACTTTACCCACAAGAGACAGATTACTCGTTGCCCCCACATGATTCCTTAGCCATGCAGTTGACAAACAAGGAAGGGTAGTTCAGAGGTTTCTCGATATTGTCCATGTTGAAAACACTTCTGCTTTGACACTTAAAATAGTAATTGATTCTTTACTTATAGATCACTCATTGGACTTGTCTATGGTCTGTGGGCAAGAATATGATGGAGCTAATAACATGAAGGGTCAAGTAAATGGTCTAAGAAACTAATTATGGATGAGTCTCCTTCTGCATATTATGTTCATTGCTTTACCCATCAATTTCAATTACCTCTTGTTATTATTGCTAAGGAGAATGGTGATTGTGTTGGTTCTTTTAGGAACTTGTATATTTGTTGAGTGCTCTTGGTTTATCTTGTAAAAAGATACAAATTCTTCAAGTAGCTCAAGCTCAGTAGATTGTGGAAGCATTAGAATTGGGTGACACTAAAATTGGTCGAGGTTTGAATCAAGAGATGGGCTTGGGTAGGCCTCACTATAAAACTGTTATGGATGTTATCTCTTTGTATCTTTCAATCTGGTGAGCTCTTATAAAGATTGGAGAAGATCACTCTTTAGGCACGGAGGCTATATATGCTCAAGCTATGTTGATATCATTCAAGTTGTTTGAATTTGTTTTCATGGCACACTTATTGCTAACCATATTTGGGTACATAGATAGCTTAATCAATGCTTTACAAAAAAGAGATCAAGATATTGTTAATGCTATTGATCTCATTTACTTGATAAAGACTCAATTACAGTTATTGCGGGAGCATGATGGGTGAGATTCTTTTTTTAAATACATCACTTCCTTTTGTGTGAAGCATGGTATCGAAGTTACTCAAATGGATGATTTCTATAAACCAGTTGTAAGATCCAAAAGGTTCTTCAAAAAAAGTCAAAAAAACTCCATCGCTTCCATGTTGAAATGTTCTTAAGTGTTATTGACACGCGGTTTCGAGAGCTTAACGACAGGTTTTACAAGGTAAACACAGATTTGTTTTTTTGCATGGCATTATTTAATTCTACTGATTCATTTGCTGCTTATGATAAAGACAATTTGGTTAGGCTTGCTCAGTTTTATCTTAAGGATTTCTCAAGCACAGAATTGATGCATCTTACATTTCAATTTGTATATTTGATTACTGATATGCGTAGAGACGAAAGGTTTAAAAAAAAGTGAATAATCTTTCTGAGCTTTCCATTATATTTGTTCAAACAAAAAAGAACCTTAATTATACAATTATTTACATGCTTCTCAAATTGGTACTAATTTTTTCCATAGCAACTGTTAGTTTTGAAATAATGTTTTCTTCAATGAATTATGTGAAGAATAAACTAAGAAATAGTTTGAGATAGCAATACTTGAATGACAAATTTTTTGTACAAATAATCCATTTTTATTCGAAATTACAGAAATATACCCGCGGGAAAATTTTTTACAAAAATAGGCTCCAGTCACCCAATGGTTGGGCGACTGGAGCCTTTCGCCCAACCAAAGGCCGACACAATACCTGTCGCCGCACCCTGGAGCGACTGCATCCAGTCACCCTCCAGTTGGGCGACTTCCATGCAGTCGCTTCCCTATTGGGCGACTTACATGCAGTCGCCCTCCCATTAGATGACTGCACTGACTCCCCCGTGATTGTTTTAAATTTTATGAATTTTATAGTTTTAAATTGGTAAAAAATGTGCTGGAGTCGTAATAAAAGTTTATGTTCATTGTATGTTGTAGGTGCGTATAAATTTTAGAAACTTTTTTTACGAACGATTGACCGTAGAATGATTCAGACATTCACTGGTAAGTGACATACGCTGAGAATTCGTGTGCGGAGAAAACCGGTATGTTAATATTTGTTAGATGACTTGATATGTGAATGATTGAATACGAAAAGATGAGATAATAAGCTTGTTTGAATTTAAATAAACTTCATAATATAGTTGGGAGTAACATGCCGTGTACTTTTTCATTACATGCATAACATCAGCACCACCCCTCAATGGCCACCCTGGCCTACCCCGTCACCGCGCCCACATCCTCCCGTACGGCCCCGCTTGGCCGTCCTCCGGTGCAATGGGTGACGATGCTCGGAGAACATAAAACCATCAGGAGCGTGTCGCACCCGCCTCTGAGCTGGTGGAGTCAGCTGCACCTCTGGCTGTGTGCCCTCCGGTGCACCGGGGAGGGCACTGCCGTAAAGAACCTCCGGTGGTGTGCCCTGAAAAGCTGCGTCGGAGGACGGCCCCGGCCAGTCCGCAAAAAACTGGTCTACATCATCGTGGCCCGGGGAGAAGCCATGTGCGTGCTGGTGGGCGTGAAGACCTACAATAGTAATATCGTTAGTTCGTTACATATCGCCTTGGGATAAAAACGAGATACAACGATACGTACCTGCAGTTGGCGCCATCACGCTAGGATGAGGGGCGTACAGCTCAGAGTACACCCCCTACGTGTGGAAGCCGGGGATGTGCAGAGGAGGCGTGAAGAGCTGCTGAGGTGGTGTAGGAGGTCGTCCCCATGCAGAACCCCCTGGCTGCTCCGGGTGAGGTGATGTAGGAGGCCATCCCCAAGCAGAGCCCCATGGCTGCTCCAAGTGAGGTGGTGTAGGACGTGTCCACGTACTACCTCCGGAGTAGTGCCACGCTGGTCGGGGTGGCACTAGTGGATGACCCGTCGGAGCGCTGGGCGTGGGTGTGGAGACCGCCGGTAACCTCGTGCAGGACAGCAGGCTAACGATACGTCTACACCCGGCCTCCACCCGACGCAAAAAGCTGACGTTTTCCTCGTGGGTCAACTCCGCACCTGTGGCGACCCTCTCCAGTAGTGTGGCGGACTCGGTCCACAGCACAGAACCGACGTCAGCCTGGACAAAAAGACATAAAATGGTCCATCATCGAAATGACATTGCCATTTGGGAATCTTTGAAATTACATGTAACGTATCGCAATGTGAGTGTCGCGCGCGAGGTGCGCGGGGTACGTGTCTGTCAGAGCGGCGACGTGTGTGGTGGGCGGGTCTACGACATGTACGAGCCTGGTACGTATCTGTGCCTAGTATCAGCGCAAGTATTCCGCGTAGTCCCTGCTGTCATATGGGCGGTCCTCCTCCACGTGGTCGTCGAGCGCACCCTCCCACTGCTCAATCCAGGGCCGCATCTTCGTCAACCAGTACGTGCCTCGTTTAACTCCCTTTCTGTTGTGCCTGCTTATAGGACCATTACGTAATGTGAGTACTTGCGAACATAGTAGTAAGTACGTACATATTTATGAGAAGCGATCACTCACGCGTGCACGTTCCATGGAAGTGGTGGTCCGACTGATACAGGAAGCGCCTGCCGTAGACCGAACTGTCGCATGACTCGCTGGGGTGCGTAGTCCTCCACAAAGATATCGTACACGAGCTTCCAACGCGTGAGCCAGAAAGCCCGGTCACGAAAGCACAATGCGGACAGCCCGTCAGGAGCACGGGCCTGCAGTGCCGTATCTGCGTAAGGCTCTCAGCGCACGTCATCGGCTGTGAGGCGGTCAAACTGCTCCACAAAGGGCAGGTACGCCCGCGTGACCTACACGTGTGCGAACTGTACCTGCAAGAAAGACAAGTTGTTAAGTATAACATCGTTAATAAGAAGGAAATAGTTACCTGTGATAATATTTACTCGTCGACGACACCAAAGAGAGCCCATCGTCGGCCGGTCGATGTCTCCCCACGGATACATCTCGGGCCCGTACGGACCCATGTCGTCTAGCACAGGTCGTCCAAGATTGAAGTGCTCGAACGACCACAACTGCAGCAGTAGGGGATAGCCCATGAGGATCGAGTTCGCCTTGGTCCTTGTGCACGCATCGCATAGGGCGCGGTACATCGCGGCAAGTGCGGCCAATCCCCAGCTGACCTGGGGGGCCTCGCCGTCCACGATCGCCCTCGCATGAGCGATAAGGCGCGCATCAACGGAGTTGCCGTGGCTGGTGGTGAAGAGCACCCAACCAAACAGCCACAGCACATACGCCTCCAAGTGGCGCGAGACCTGGTAATTGTCTGCCTGTGGATCCATGCGCTCCACCTGAATGCAAACAAGTTGTTATTAGTATGTAATAGCGCAAGTAAGAGCTTCGAAGACACGATCGATTATAAAGACCACGTACCCGGTACTGTGTGAGCCACCTAAGCGACGGCCCATGGGTCTGAGTCGCTTCGAAGATGTGGTGGTCATCGGCCGGTGGAAGGACCCCTTCGAATCTGTCGAGCACGTCAGCGTGCCACTCGGCCGGGGCCTTCGGTAGGAAGGCAGAGCCTCCCGTAATCGGAAGGCCAAGAAGCAGGGACACATCCTGCAAGATCAGTGTCATCTCCCCGAATGGGAGGTGGAAAGTGTGCGTCTCGGGCCGCCAACGGTCCACCATGTCAGCCGGGAACAGTCGAACGGGAAGCGTCGTGATCGCTCCACGCCCGCTTCATAAAATTTCGCCACTAAATTTTCTACATCTAAATTTCTACACTAAATTTTCTACAATAATACATCAAAAATTCTGTACAAAATTTCTACACTAAATTTTCTACATCTAAATTTCTACACTAAATTTTCTACAATAATGCTTCAAAAATACTATACAAAATTTCTAAACTAAATTTTCTACATCTATAATTTTTACTAACATTAAAAAATAATATACCAAAAAATTATCTAGATCCCTCTCCTCTTCCTCTCCCTCTCCTCTTCCCCCTCTCCTCTTCTTCCCCTTCTTTCTCTCTTCTTCTCCTCTCCTTCCTCTCTCGCGTCCTCTCTCGCGCTGGATCGATCGGCTGAAGAATGCAAACAGTGCTCGGGGCGGCCGAGCGCGTCGTGGTTATAGCCCACCCCCAGTCGCCACACGGTTGGGCGACTGGATGCCAGTCGCCTAACGGTGGGGCGACTGCAATTAATCGCCCAACGGTTACCACATTTTCTAGCTGTCGCCGCTGCGATGGGCGAAAGGCACCAGTCGCCCAACCATTGAGCGACTGGAGCCTATTTTTGTAAAAACAATTTCCGCGGGTATATGTCGGAACCCGGAGCAACAACTCCTGGATCCTTTGTGTAAATCGCACTAGTCCAGGATCAGCTAGTGCACATAGCTTACAACAAAGATAAATATCAACCATAATGATATTTATTAACTAAATATGGGCAGAATTGCCAAAGTTTACATCAACGGCACATAAGCCAAAATTAAATAATAAGCAGCGTAAGAAAAACACCGAAGCGGAAGAAGCCCACTGAGCCTGCCCACAGGCAAACGATAGTAAGACGCGGCCTACTCGTCCAAGTCTTCACTGTAGTCGACATTGTCCTTCTCTGTGTGGAGATAGCAAGGTGAGTACAAACTTGTACTCCGCAAGTCACACGGAGAAATGCAACATAATGATAAAGGCAACAAAGGAAGGCTTATAGGGTTAGTTTGCATAAATCAGCATTTAAAGAAATACAATAACTAGATTGAAAATGCTGAATTTAATACAGTAAATAAAACAATACTTGTATTTAAAAATATTACCGTCAGTGCAGGCTCCGACCAAACACCAACATATCCACGGGCATCCCACCCGGACCATCTTTCCCAAAGTTCACGTATGGATTTCATCCATCCACACGCTTCCACAGTGCAACTCTCTCACAGATTCCATCCATCCGCAAGGTTTTCATCTCTTGTGGATTCCATCCATCCACAAGGTTTTCAAAAATCATTTTTAAAAACAAAGTCTAATCCATGAAAAACTTTTACTCAGCATGCCCATGACCGTGGGCACGGCTATCCAAGATAGATTATACACTCTGCAGAGGTTGCACAGCTTTACCCACAAGACATGATCATCCCTTTTTGCCACCGGATTACACACTTCCTTAGGTGTGCGGCGAGGAGATCATGACAAGGCCTTTACAATGCAAAGCGTTCAACCTGGCCAAGCCAACACTAAGGTTTCACCCCAGTAAGGAATCCACCAGACCAGGACCCCCTCTTGAGCCGAGTGAGACTTCTCATGGCCTACGCCACGCTCACTTTCATCCTATGACATGACCCAGGTTGGGACCCGCAAATTATTCAGCCAGGGCTGTCTCATACCAGCCTTGTGGTAGTACGTTAGGGCTTTGCAACAGTAGCTCATAGACCGGTCCTTAATTGATTTAGGCCCAACCACATACCCTGTGCACGACAGTCAACCACTGCGGCTCCGACCAACAGGGCATGCCTGCACCCACCATTCTAACCAGTTGCCTAAGTCTAAACCAGTTTTTATATTTTGTTTTCAAAATATTTCATAAACCTCCTTGACTCACCAAAGTCAAGAGTAGCTTTGAAAAGCTTATCATTTTATGTAAAAAGGTTCGTCATTTCATGTGAAAAGGTATCCCAAAATAAATATTATAACTAAGCAGGTCTAAGCATTTGATTAAAACTCTCTAGCCAACACTAATGTATTAACTAGAGTTTGATTCTAGGGTGACAAGGTATCGAGGAATTCAATATCAATGGAGGAATTAACAAGTAGGCAATAACTAAATTTAAAACTGAATTGAAATACGTTGAATAAAAATATGCATGCAATATAATTTAAAAAATAATTAATTTTATTTTGAAAACTGGGATCAACATGATCAAGGAGTGTGACTTGCCTTGCTCTTCAATTTGGTTTGAATCTTCGTTGAAGAATTTTTCCCGAATCATCGAAGTCTACACGTGAAAATAACCCGTCAAATTCAAATAAATTCAAAATAAATTCAAAATAAATTCAAATTGACTTCAAATATTTGAATTGAGGACAAAAATAGATAGAGGTCAATTTTTGATGAATTTAGAAATTTGAATGGGCTAAATCGGAGTTAGGATGAAGGACAACGGGCTTCAGGAAGTTTAAATTCAGAGAAAAAAAGAGGAATTTCTGGAATTATTTTCTAAAGGAAATTCTGGATTTATGGCGTCAGCATGGTTTTTATTTCTGGCTGAAATAATTTTCTGCTGTAAAACCAGATTACTGCGTCAGCATGACCTCAGCCCTGAGGTGGGCCGGCTGACCAGTGGGCCCTGGTCTATGGACTAGGTCCACGGACCATAAGGCTGAGGTGGCACGGGTGAAGAGGGTGGCGCTGACGGGGCAGTTGGAGCCGAGGTGGCCGGAGACATGGCGCCACGCCAGCTGCCACGCAGGCACGTCCGTGCTGACGTGGCTGGCCGATGAGGGAGGAGCTCGGGAACGGCACGCCCGCCACAGCTCCGGTGGCCGGCGGCGAGCGACGAAGAGCAGAGGAGGGAGAGGAGACCGAGAGGAGTTCAACGGTGGCCACGGGAGTTACCGGAGAAGGCCGAAGGGTGGTCGGCGGCGATAAAGGCGGCGGCGGCGTTCGGGTTTGGGCGGCGGCTGAGGAGCGACGGAGGTCGGGGGTGACGCGGCGGAGCCGGAGGTGGCGTCGGCCGGGCGTGAGGGGGCGCGAGTGGACGGCGATTGCTCACCGTAGCTGGCGGCGGCGGCGGCGAAAACGCACGATGGGGCGGTGGAGCTCTCGGGAGAGGAAGCGGAGGGCGTATGAAGGTGGGGCGGAGTGAAGGGAGGCCGGTGGGGGCTTTTATAGGGTCGGAGGGGGAGGGGAGGGGAGCGGCACGCATTTCTCACCGGCGATGGCGCGGGGCGGCGGGAATGGCGGGGGATTAGGGGGGACACGGCGCGGGGATGGGGGGATTCGGGCGCAGGAATTGGGGAAGGAGGCGGGTGCGCGACTTGCGGGGGAAGAAAGGGGACGGGGCGACGGGGCGTGGGATGGCCGGCGAAGAAGACAGGGGCGGCGCGATGCAGGAAAAAGGAGGAGACCGCGCGGGGAAGACGGAGCTGACGGGTGGGCCCGGGCGGTCAGCGGGAGAGGAGGCGCGGGCAGCCAGGATGGCGCCACGCGGTCAGGGGCTGGATCGGGCGGCCGAGGGGAGAGCGGGGGCGGACGGGTGGTGGGCCGACGCACGGGCAATCGGGCCATCTAGGCCGTACGCGCGTTGGCCATGGGAGAGGGGAAGGTGGGATGGGTGAGCGGCAGGGAGGGCGGCGATGTGGAGAAGATCTGGCCATCCACGTGGCGGCCGGAGGTGAAGGGAGGGGGAATTATTTTATTTTTCTAATTTTTGAATTTCAGAAAAGCCTGGGAATTATTTAAGCCTCAGAAAAATACCAAAATACATCCAAAAAATCCAGAACAATTCACAGAAGCTCCTGGTGACATTTTGGACTTAATAAAAATATTTCCAACTAATGTTGGTATTTACTTTTCATACTTAAAATACTTTTTAATTTCAAAAATAGATTTTTAAACTCTAGAAAACTCAGAAAACCCAAATAACAGCCAAATAAACACAAATATTATTTTTGAAATAGAATTTCAAAATATCTTTTTATTTGAAAATATTTCTGAGTTTTATTTAAATTAATTTATAAATCCAGCCTTTTTGAAAAGCAGAAAATCAGGGCAACTCAAAAATTAAAATCTTTGGCAGCAAAAATAATTATTTTTAATTCAAAATTTATTTTAATATTATTTTTTTATTTTTTTTAATAAAAACCTTGGCTGTTACAGTATATTTCTGTAATTTGGAATAAAAAATGGATTTTTTGTACAAAAAATTCCTTGAATGACTACTTGGTTATATTTCTTGAACGAGAATTTTTTTGCAAGTTAAGAATGATGACATTATATTACACTTCCAAGGCATGAAGTATCGTCGTGTTAAATTGTAATTTGTTTAATCATATTGTAATTTCTTTATATTATTTGAGATATTATCTTTAATATAAATAATTGTACTTTAACTATTGCTATCGTGAACCTTTATATTTTCTACTAAATAATATTTTTATAACTTCGAATCTGAAAATCCTCAGTCGGCTATTGCTTGCGGGCCAGCTTGCGGGCCGATCATGGCGACATGCATGCTCTCCGCGGCAATGACCACGCCATTGGACACGCTCTGTTCATCGAGGTCTGCGATGAGACCACGGAGCGCACGGCGGCAAAGGGACCTCGGAGGTGAGGCTTGGCGCATGGCGCGCCAGAGCAGGCCATAGGGAGCGGAGTTGAGGTTGTAGTAGTGGCGACGAGAAAGGACGGCGCTGGGCGCGATGGACGGCAGGCGGTTCGAGAACATACCGCTGGCACCGCCGCGGACGAGGAGGCGGTGCGCGGCCACGCGGTCGGTGACAAAGATGTCTGGCCGCCAGGCAGTGGAGAGCCTTCAGACCAGCTCCGACTTGACGGCGGCAAGGCGGGCGTACATTTCCTTGCTCGGCGATGCATGCCGGAGCCTGTCGAGTGCCGACGACGATGAGCATCAAGGGGAACTACTGAGCAAGAGGAAATCTTGCATGCGGATGGCATGAAGCTGCTGCTACGCATACCTCGCTAGCTTGAATGGCAATCATGCACTATCCAAGTATAGCTTGTGCAGCTTGACAAGTTCGTTGATTATGGATCTGTTCCTTTTGCGAGACCTCGATTTCAGAGTGATAGAGCAATAAAAATGCAATGTTACCATCTAAGTGCAAATGCAATGTACACCTTTTGTAATTGTGTATTTGTTAATGGATATTTTATTTCATTTCAACTA
Source organism: Dendrocalamus latiflorus (assembly GCA_017311315.1). NCBI lineage: Eukaryota > Viridiplantae > Streptophyta > Magnoliopsida > Poales > Poaceae > Dendrocalamus > Dendrocalamus latiflorus. Next base: position 11,098,198 of record CM029651.1, on the reverse strand, counting down.
ATTGATTTGCGAAATGGATGCTTTATGTTTGTGAAATGAAGTGCGATGTGAATTGGATGTTTTATGTTTGTGAAATGAATTGAGATGTGAATTGAATGTTTTATGTTTGTGAAATGAATTGAGATTTGAATTGTATGTATACATGTATATCTTTATCTGCTTGTTTCAGAGGGCATGGCTAGCATTTCCTAAGGCTAGCCAATAAACAGAAATAGATTTAGGGGTAGAAAAGAATATCATAGACGGTTTGTAAGTAAAAACCGTCTATGATAGATGATAATCACAGACGGTTTTTAGTTACAAACCGTCTGTGATATTTACACCACAGACGGTTCAGAAACCGTCTGTGATAACCTTCGATTATCACTGACCCATAAATTCAAACGGTTCAGAAAACCGTCTGTGATGACGTTTTTGAACCGTTTGTAATACGGTTTTCTGTAGTAGTGGGAGACTCTATAAAATTTTCTACAACTTCTTAGTTGGCTAAAACCCCTAGTTATTTCATCTAAGCCCCCGTTTTCCACCCCGAAGACAATTCTGTTCATTTCTGGACAGTCGACTTAGCAGGTTAATATCTTTTATTCTACAATAGTAACCATAGTGAACCATACTACCTTTACAAACTACAAAAATTTCTCTACCTTTCTCTAGTTATGTCTAAAAATTAATTTGGCCATCTTCTTAGGGCTAATCTATAGAATACCACGACTACATTTAGCAGTGACTAATTCTAGACAGCAGATTTTCAAACATCATAACTCTTATGCCACCCAACCAAATTACTTGTTCTTGCACTTTATGAAAACTTCAGATAATTCTCTATAATTTTATTAATATGGCCAAGCCATGAAACACAACATAGCTACCCCCAAAATGTATTCGCAAAATAGAACAATGATCTAGACAAACAACAGTCCCTAAAAAACGCATCTTCTACAATTCTCATCTATTATGTCTAGAACCATCATGTCCCCAAAATCAATCTAATAGGATCTAAGAATAGGAAAACAACGATTATAGTAGAATTACCTACACCCCTTCTCTTCCCTTCTCTTTCCATTCTTCCCGCTCTCCTTCCTCTTCCTTTTCTCCTTGGCCAGCTCCCCTCTTTTCCTTTCTTCTTCTTCCCTAGCTGGTTCCCCTCTTCTCCTCCCTTCTCCATTGGCCGGCCCTCTCTCCTTCCTTCTTCCCTTCTCCTCTCGGTTGGCGCGCAGGTAGCAACTAGCAACTAGCACGGCATTTGCAGAAGGGTGCATCAGGAGAAACAATAGGGGCAGAGCAGCTTCAGGGGGTGGTGGCTAGAGCAGCCGAGTGGAGGGGATGGCTAGGGTTTATCTTCTCTCCCCACTCCCTCCTCTATTTAAAAAGCCCAACCCAAAGCCCCCAAACTCCATATGACTCGGTCAGGGGGAAAGGATCGGCTATAAACCCCCTCTCTTTTCCTCCGTACATCCTCTTTCGTATTCGCAAACGGGTCTCTAAGAGGTATTTATATGGGATATTACACCTACTTCTTTCGCGTCTTGATTAGCTCCTTCGATGGTCTGCTCGATGAATCCAGATGCTATTGTAAAGAAAAAAGAATCAAATAAGTTCGAGCTCGAAAGAAAGCGAGCTGGGAACAAAATAAAAGAGAAAATCTAGAAAAGGTTTTAGATATAGGAAGGTTTGGGTGGTTAGGGTCTAACCAGTAATTGGTTGGGTAGAACGGAGTTGAAAATGGACTAGATAGGCTCAAGACGGTTGAAATGAATATAAACAAGCTTAACAAGTTTCAAATAAATAGTAATAGGTTAGGTGAATAGTACCGAGTTGGTACTACTCCTAGCTGATCATGTTTGGTGAATAGTAGCGTGTTCATCTGAGATTATTGGGCTACACAAAGTTGGTCTATTGATGAACAATGTTGGGCTGGACGGTGGCAAGCAGTGGTGCTGTGAGCATCTAGGAAGGGTGGAGAATCCATTTTGGGTATTGGCACGGACGGAGGTGTCGTGGAGATGGTTGGCAATGGCGGAGCTTGGCCGAAGCAGGGGAATGGCGTGGTTGTGCTATAATGGTGATGCTGCCAAATCAGCGACAGCTTGAGCATCATTGGAGGTAGGGGAGTGCGGTGGTGGTATTGACTTAGCTCAAGATGGCCTAAGGAGGTCTAGCGATGGAGTGATGGTGCATGGTGGCAACAAGCTAGAGGTAGTGAGGTTAAGCAAGAAGCTAGAGGCTAGCTTCGTAGTGGTAGGGTGAAACTATGGACACAAACACTTGAACTAGATTAGAGGCATATGCACGAAATCCAAGTTAGCTCACTGGTGGCATTTGGGTGTCAGCTGTAGCAGCACGATGTAGCCAAAGTTGAGGAAGAACGGGTGGCGGTGGGTGCAGGGCAGTGCGGGAAGAGGATAAGAGAGTCGCAAGTCTTGGCTAAGTAGGCGGTGAAGGCGGTGGCGCCACTAGTGGTGCGAGAGCGCACTTGACGCGTGGAGGGCCGTGTGGATGGATGCGTGGCTTTCGCGCTACAGCGATGAAGTTGGCGGCGGGAGAGGCATTGCCTCTCACTGGCGCGAGCGCACGAGGTGGCGCATTGTGCAGCAACGTTCGCAAGGTGTCAAGCGGTTGGCGGTGTTGATTTGTGACGGCATGGATCGATGGTGGGATGATGCAATGCAAGGTCAACAGCAACGTTCAGGTTAGGTATGGACGACCGGCGAGGCGGCGTGGGCGTTGTGCATCTTTTGCAATGGACGCTTGCAATGAACGTGCAACGCGATGCATGCGAGCTCATGGCAGTGGGAGCAGGGCGCTGGCGGAAAGGCTTGGGTGCGCTTCTGCACTTGAAAATCATAAATCTAAAAAAGAAAAATAGTTTGGTTTAGGAAATTTCCTGGATTTGGTAAAAACTCCAAATTCAAGCAAAAATTCAAAAAATGTTGAAATTTTTTTGTTATTTCACAACCGGGCTGGATGGCGGCCTCAATCAATACCCCCATATTTTTGTGGTTTTCTCTTGTCAGGATCCGACCGCGACCGCGACCGCCTGCTGCTGAGCTCTGGGATCCCACGGTGAGCACTCTCTACTTGGGGGTGCGTTCAATCGGGCAGCGGCCGTGCCTCCTGCATGGGCCGCGGGCTAGCCACGGCCGGGCAGCGCTAGTTCTTCGGCAGGCTGCCTTGACCCAGGCCAGTTGGTGTGAAACTCCTCGTTGATCTGATTGAGGCACATGCATGGTATAGTATGGTACCGTTTGCATTCGGCGTGTAGCTCTGAAGTCTGAACTGAACCAACATGGAGTTTGAGGACGCAACTTCGCAGGATGTGGGTAGAAAGAGGACAACAATGATGCCTTAGAGCAACTCCAAGAGTCTTGTTAAAATAGAGACACCCATAATGTATTTTGAAGAGTCATCCCAACCCTTTTTTTATATTTTGTTCCTCCAACTCTAGCAGACTCTCTATTTTAGCTATCTTTGCATACAGGGGCACATATATGTGCTGTGAATTGTCATTGCGGCACATAACATGTGCCGGCTTTCATTAGAAAATAAAGGCACATATAACTGTCGTGGTTATCTATGTGCCCTCGAAAAGCATTCCAAGGCACTTACTTAGATAAAGGGCAAAATATATGTGCCGTTTATATTGGTCTGTACTGTAGTGTTTTACACATCACAAGCTTGCGGAGCAAACGAATGTCAGTGGAGCAAACGAAGAATGGGATGCGACCCGCCGGGAGCTTGCGGGGCCGGCCGGGCACCGTCGGGCGCGCGGGGAGGGCCGGGCGCCGCCGGGACCACGCAGAGGCGTGCGGGCGCCTCCAATCCTGTGCCCGCAGGGGGGGAGGGGGAAAGGGCGCCGCGGGAGGCTTCGACGCGGGGGAGGTCCGCGCGGGAGGGGGCGCGAGAGGGAGGGATTCCGCGTGGGAAGACGACCGACTAGCGCGGGAAAATGGAAAAATGAGCGGGAGGAAAGCAGCTAGCGAGCCGCGATGCCTCGCCAGGTTTCGCGAGCGAGATGGTGGAATTCGGCTCCACTGCAAAATAGATAACAGGATAAAAGAGTTGTTGGAGGGTGTTTTTTTCCTTGGGTCATCTAATTTGGAGAAAAAGTGCAAGATAAAGAGTCTCTTGGAGATGCTCTTAGAGCATCTCCAAGAAATACTCTATATGGCTCTTAATATTTAAATTTTAGAGTTGAAGGGTAAAAAGTAGCTCCAACAGATTCCCAAATAGACTCCCAAAAATAGACCATACCCAAAAAATGGGCTCTCGCTCTCTACTTATAGAGGATGATCTAGGCTCTCAATACTGTTTTTCTGGTTTAGGGTATCTGTTGGAGGGAATGATTATTTTGGGACCTTATATCGTGATTAGGATCTATAAAAAGAGATTTAGGGTGTGAATTTATTGGGCATCTCTTGGAGATGCTCTTAGAGCCTCAAGTTTTTCCACGAAGGGACACTGGTTGGTTGGTTAGGTAGGTCAATGTTCCACACATAGCCAAAACGTTAAAAGAGTTTAAACTTAGTATGTACTATAATTAACTTGCATATCATATTTTAAATAGATATCTTGTTTAAAAGTTAGCTATAGTAACAAAACAAAATACAGCCTGTAAAAACTGAACAAAATAGACCCAATATACTTCGCATTTGCCTCTCGTAAAGCCTAGAATCGATCTTCCATTGATTTCACATCGTGCAGGTAAATAGAGCGAAGAAAGTAGAGCCGAGCACCGGGAATGCTCACTGAAGAGAAGACTCGATCCAAGCCGCTACCTGGTTTGCCTCGTCAGCTCCTTGTACAGTGCTCCAAAACTGGGTTGCTTCGTGCCGCGGAAGAAGACGGTCAGGACAGACAGTGAAAGACCCGTCGCCGGCTCGCCGGTCATCCTCCACGTTGCGCGATCCCAACCCGCAGCCTCACCTCACAACCTGATCCCCCACCCCCCCGCCCCATCACACGGCACCCGCCCGCGCCGCCCCCATGGCAGCCGCTTCGCTCCTCGAAGCCACCTGCTTCCTCTCCCTGCCCCTCCCGCTCCCGCCACACCGGGGCCTCCTCCTCAAGCCCCCTCCCCTCCCAGCCCGCGCGCCGCCCCTCCGCGCCCACGGCGACCGCCCCACCCCCACCTCTCTCGCGCCGCAACGCCCCGCGCCGAGGCGCCCCAGCGGTGCCCTCCTCGAGACCCTCAAGAAGTCCCTACTCGACTCGCTCGCCGCGCTCAAGAAGCCCGCGCTGGCGCTCCTACTCGCCGGCGCACTGCTCGCAGCCGCCGGGCCCCACACCGCCGCGCTGGCCGCCTCCGGTGGCCGCGTCGGCGGGTCTGCCTTCTCCTCGCGGTCCTCGCCGCCCTCCTACGGGTACACCACGCCGGCACCGAGGGGCGGGTACTCGGCCGCGCCGTTCTACTCGCCCTCGCCGTTCGTGTCCGTCGGTCCCGCCGTCGGCATCGGGTTCGGGGGCTCCGGGTTCCTCGTGGTCCTGATGGGGTTCGCGGCGTTCCTTTACCTCGCTGGATTCCTCTCTGACTCGTCCGGGGGCGGCAGCGTGCTCACCGAGACGCAGAAGACCACCGTCCTCAAGCTGCAGGTTCGTGCCGTCTCTTTTGCTCATTTCCTCTGGTGTCTGGGCGCTTCTGTTTGCGCAGCAGTTTACATTAGCATGGTTCAATTGCCATAATAACTGCATATGTTGAAATATGCGAACGAATCGCTGTTAGATTAGTTGTTACTCCCTCCGGTCACAACTACACGTGGTTTTGGGATACATATGGTTAAACTCTTGAAACTTTGAGATATGTTTTTAAATATTTCGATAGGATAACATGAAAATCATATGTATAGATTTATCTCCAAAAGTGCTTTCATAATATTATAACTTTATTGGGTTATATAAATACATTACAATACAAATTAGTGGTTAAAGTTGTATTTCGAGGACCGTGTCGATATTCAAAACGATATGTATTTGTGACTGGAGGGAGTATTAAATCTAACCCACTTGATTTGGCACACCGCACACCATTTCTATATCTTGGCTGAAGCCATTGCTTGAGCGACGTTGTAATCACTAATCAAGCACTATGATGCACGGACACGGATACGTCGACACGACACAGACACGGGAATTCGCCGTTTTTCCAAAAATACCGATACGCCGACACGACTATATATATTTAAATAATAAATAAATTATATATATGTGTATTATTTTCTATGTTTCCACATGCTTATTATCTGAAATAATGTAAATTGCAAACTTATAATTTGTAAAGTGTATACTCGGAATATGTACCTCATGAATTATTTTGTTAATCCTGGCGACAATTGTTGATGTGAATACCCTTTTTAGAAATAAGAACTCCATTAACCTGGGAAAAAGTAACATGATCAGATCGGCAAGACTACACGGGAGGAGATGCGGGAGCCGGCGACGCACGGGAGATGTAGTCGGCGGCGAGATGCGGGAGCCGGCGGGTAGAGGAGATACGAGTGAGGAGATGGAAGGGGCGACGAGATGCGGGAGCCGACGGGAGCGGGCGGCGGCGAGATGCGGGAGCGGATGGCAGCGCAAGCGGTCGATGCGGAGAAGCGCGAGCAAGCGATGGGAATGATGCACTGGGGAATCGGCGATTATGGTTAGGGTTAGGGATGGGCCGACCGTGTCCTGGGCCATTCTTGGGCTGGCTATGTCCAGGCCGTGTCCGACTCGTATATTTACTGTGTCCGACACGTGTCGAGAATTTTAATAATTAAAATTAATTCCAAAATCGGCCGATACGTCGCCGACACGTGTCGGAGACGTGTCTGTGTCGTATCCGTGTCCGACACTTGTCCGACACGGATACGGCGGTTTTGACATGTGTCCGTGCTACAGAGATCAAACATTGTCTGGTTTACTGGTACACTGTGAGCATTGCCTAGAATTGATATTTGAGGCCATTTTGTTATGAATTTCTCAACTGTTCTTACGTGCTAACTTCTTGGCTTTAGGTTTCATTAAAGGTAAAGCTGCCTCAAAGCCGCACATAAAACAAAATATAGTTTTAAGTAAATCCTAATTCTAGGCGTTGAGGGTTATATGCATCTTAATTCTAGGCATGGAGGGTTATATTCAAGAAGATAGAAAAAATGCAGAAGATCCATCTTAGATCGCAAAGCATGCTCCCAAACATGTAAACTAGAATGCATTAGGATTACCTGGTGATGTTACACATATTGGCATAGCATGGAGGATTTTATTGGAAATAGTCAAATAGCTATGGAGAAATCTGGTTTGATTTGTTGGCTTGTTGCCCACTTTGATGATATATCTATCTACTCAAGCTTAGCTAAGTAGTATTGCTTTTCAAATCATGATAGATGTTGTTAACAATGTACTTACATGTACAACAGTTCACAATTTCCATGTCAGACCTTCTTGCTTCTATTAGTTTGTTTATTAGCAGTACATGCCAATTGCCAACGTTATCCATAATATACAGTTATACATAGATGCACAACAATTGCACAAATATTTCATTCACATGGAATGTTCAATTATTGATGTGTGGAACAGATGAATCCATTTTACTTTCTGATCTATAAGTCGACAAGTGTTCCTAGGTTGGATTGCTGGGCATGGCCAGATCATTTCAGAAGGAGCTTGATCAAATAGCTGAAAAAGCAGATACATCTACCCCAGCTGGGTTGAGCTATGTGCTCACAGGTAAACCAAATTATATATTCTGCTTCATTTTACTAACTCAAAGTTATGGTGGTGTATGGTCTAAATATTTGGCGACACATGATTGTTCTGTGGTTTTTGTTATTGGCATTTGAATCCAATATACTACTTTATGTTATCTGCTTTTCCACTGTGTTGGCCTTCTGTTCTGAGATAGTTTGTCTCCTTTCTTCTGGTTTGAGTAGCTGCTGAATGGTTATGGGAGCTTCTCCTCCGTGGGTTGTTAGGAGGGACTGTTTTAATACTATGATGGACACAATATCTATCTGTGATGGAAATTGGGAAGTGGTTTTGGCCTACAGTCTAAAATCTACTACTTTGTTTTACAAGTTTTCTTTATTGGCAATGTCACATGTCTCCATATATAAAATGATACAGTCAAATATGTGCTGTAAGCTGCATTATATTATGCACCGCAAGCCCTACTGAAAGAAATTATAAAGATTTTTTTATTTTCTTAAGATTTTCGACCATTTTGCTAATGGCTTGAAATTATGCTAACTATTTGGTCCTTGGTATGCTGTTCTCCAGAGACAACATTGGCATTACTTCGGCATCCAGATTGCTGTATCTCAGCTTACTCATCAGTAAGCGCACTTTGTCCTTCAATTTATATTTGTCAGTTTATGCAGCAGATTGCAGTTTATCTCTCACTTCCTTCGAAATGTATGATTACTGAACTAATGTAACACTGCTATTAATCCTGCAATAGAATGTTGTGCAGCTTTACTGTTCCTCCCGTAAAAGGAAAACAAAGTTTAAATTTGTATTTTCATTTCACCAGTAAAGGCACAATCATAAATCGCTAGTGTCAAACAGGATACTATATATTTTCATCCTTAATCCTTTTTTAAGGTTTTCAGCAATATATTCATGCCATACATGAGCGCTATACCATGTAACTGTTTTTAGTTGCAAGGTTTTGTATATTTGGAATTTAGTTTGTTGTTTGGATATGGTCTTTAATCCATCTTTGTTGTTCTCAAGGTGGATGTGAAACGAAGCATAGATGATGGGGGAAAACGTTTCAATCAACTATCAATCGAGGAACGAGGCAAGTTTGATGAAGAGACACTCGTGAATGTTAACAGCATCAAGAGGCATAAAGCAGGCAGCCAAAGATCAAGTGGTTTTAGCAGCGAGTATATTGTGGTATGCCTTTTTAAAAAAGATAGCAGTTTTTGATGTAACATCTGATATGCATGTGGTGACATTGGGGACCTTCATATTGTATAAAAGATATTCTAGATTTTGCCACCTAGCAAAATAAGCATGACAGGATGCAGTGGAGGATACTCCTTGAATATCGACAATTTGCATTGCTATTAAGTTTAAATTATTACCCCAAGAATCAAGATCACATTTATTTCATTTCGGTTCATGGCACTCAAATAGTGTAATGATTTATTTACTAGCAGTAGTAGCATATACATTTCGATCTACTACATAAACTTTGATGATACCGTGTAGGATGCCTCTTTTTGTTTCAGATTAAAAGAAACATTGTTCTGTAAACTCTCGTTTCAGTCACATAGGGGCTACCTTCCATGCTATCCTGTTGTTCCTTGGGTTCTGGTTTCTATCATTTGTAGATCTCAGTGACAAAATATTTTTGGTTAGCTGTGTTTCTAATAGTAATCATCACATGATATCTTAGCCTTTTTATTCTTATTCGTAGATAACTATATTGGTAGCTGCCGAGGGAGTACACAAACTACCCACTATAAATAGCAGCACTGACTTGAAGACAGCTCTACAAAAGCTTGCTGCCATACCGTCAAGCAAAATACTGGTACCCCTTACTTGTTTCTTTTCGTTCTTATTCTGTAAAGTTTGAAGTTCAATCCTGGCCATAAGTCATGACATGTCAATTGCAATGTATTAAAATAATGTAAACCAGCAGCAGGTTACAGTCACAAAATCAACAGTTCTTTGAAGTAGGATTGGTTCCAAAATTTCATTCCACTTAGTCTGCAAATAGTTCTCTACTGTCTACTCCATTAGTCTCAAAGCAAGCTGGCTGCCTAGCAGATCGCCACTCAGCAAATGAAAATTGCAATAGATCATTAATCGTTATCACATTGTAGTGAACTTTCAATGAGTGACATCTTGTTAGATTATTTAAAAAAATCAGGTGGTTATCCACCTTTGGTTGATATGCTTACGCTATAACAGTGATGTTTGACATTTTCTTGATCTTCGTTATAGGCGGTCGAGGTCTTATGGACTCCACAAAATGAGAATGACACATTGTCGGAGCGAGAGCTCCTAGAAGATTATCCGCTTTTGAGGCCCCTGTGAAAGAAAAAGTTGTAGATTCATTTTTGACGGTTCAGCTTATTAACTATAGCTCAGATTTTGCGTTTTTGTAAAGATATGTTTATAATTGACGTCACTATTAGCAGGCAACATGAAAGTTTGCTAAATGCAGTTATGCCGCATTGCAGAATCTGTAGTACAATTGTATGGTAGTCTTATTCAGTGCTCCTGACTCGGCTCAAGTTTGTACATAGATTGTTGTGAAAGAACATATTATTCCACATTTTTACCCGGACTGTTTCATGGTGAGAAACATAGATCAAGAAAAGAAATGGAAGAAAGAAAAAAAACCAAAATACATGGACTACAGTGTCCATGATCACAATACATGACACTGAGCATTGCTAAGAACCATTGTTTCGTTCCCAGGAAACTACTGTTAGATATGTATTACATAACTGTGTATTTACCCTATTATATAAGGGGTTTCCTGCATACATACATACATACATACATACATACATACATACTGGCTTATTGGCCTCATAATGAATATGTGAGCTATTCATAATATGGTATCAGAGTCCATACCTAGGGTTTCGTGTCGCTGGTTCGTTTTCTCCAGACTTTGCCGCCGATGCTCTTGTCGAGCTAACTTCTTATCGTGATACTATTGTTCATCAGGAGTGGCAGCATGCGATGGCGGAGGATATCGCTGCCCTTGAGCATACTGGCACGTGGGATCTTGTTCCTCTTCCTGCGCGTGTTACTCCTATTACGTGCAAGTGTGTCTATAAGGTTAAGACTCGTTCTAATGGTTCTCTTGAGCGTTACAAGGCTCGTCTTGTAGCGCGTGGTTTTCAGCAGGAGCATGGCCGTGACTATGATGAGACTTTTGCTCCTGTTGGTCACATGACCACCGTTCACACTCTTCTTGCTGTGACCTCTTCGACAGTGGTCTATCTCTCAGTTGGACGTCAAGAATGCCTTTCTCAATGGCGAGTTGCGTGAGGTGGTCTACATGCAGCCACCCCCTGGGTATTCTGTTCCTAAGGGTATAGTTTGTCGTCTTCGCTGATCTCTCTATGGCCTCAAGTGAGCTCCTCATGCCTGGTTTGATCATTTCTCCTCTGTTGTCACTGCAGCTGGTTTCTCGGCCAGTGCTCATGATCCTGCTCTTTTTATCCACACTTCATCTCGTAGTCGGACGCTTCTCCTTTTGTATGTTGATGATATGATCATTACTGGAGATGATTCTCAGTATATCACTTTTGTCAAGGAGCGTCTTCATGAGCAGTTTCTTATGTCTGATCTGGGTTCTCTTCGCTACTTTCTTGGGATTGAGGTATTTCTATTCCTGAGGGTTTCTATCTGTCCCAAGAAAAGTATATACATGATCTTATTGATCGTGCCTCTTTTACTGATCAGCGGACAGCTGAGACTCTCATGGAGCTTAATGTTCATCTTCGTCCCACTGATGGTAAGCCTCTTGCTGATTCTACTCGCTATCGTCATCTTGTTGGGAGCCTTGTTTATCTTGGTGTCACTCGTCCTGACATTTCGTACCCTGTGCATATCTTAAGTCAGTTTGTTTCTGCTCCCACTCAGCTCCACTATAGTCATCTTCTTCGTGTTCTACGATATCTTCGTGGAACTATCTCTCGTCGTCTCTTTTTCCCTCGCTCCAGCTCTTTACAGCTCCAGGCATATTATGATGCCACTTGGGCTAGTGATCCCTCTTATCGCCGGTCTCTCTCTATTTATTGCGTTTTTCTTGGTGGTTCTCTCATTGCTTAGAAGACTAAGAAGCAGATAGCAATTTCTCGTTCGAGTGCTGAGGCTAAGTTGCGAGCTATGGCTTTGTTGACTGCGGAGGTTACTTGGCTACGGTGGTTACGTGAGGACTTTGGTGTTTCTGTTTCTGCACCGACTCCTCTTTTGTCTAACAGTACAGGTGCTATTAGCATTGCTAAAGATCTAGTGAAACATGAGTTTACAAAGCATATTGGTGTTGATGCTTCCTACATGCGGACACAAGTGCAGGACCAGGTTGTTGCTCTTCAGTATGTACCTTCCGAGCTTCAGTTGGCAGACTTTTTCACAAAGGCACAAACCAAAGCCCAACACAGTTTTCACCTCTCCAAACTTCATGTTGTTGATCCACTATAAGTTTGAGGGGGTGTTAGATATGTATTACATAGTTGTGTATTTACCGTATTGTATGAGGGGTTTCCTGCATATATGCCACACTTGTACATGTATATATATTGGCCTATTGGCCTCATAATGAATATGTGCGCTATTCATAACAACTACATCTTTCCGGTTTCAAGATGACGCGATAAGTATATACAAAGCTCTTATGATACTAACTAGTAGAGTGTCTGTGTGTTATAACGAAATTTTAAAAAAGGATGATACATATCAGCAGACAGGAATAAATATCAAATTTTGTTCGCACACATACAAGTGAAACATATCTCCTATAAAAATCAACATCGGGAATAACAAACAAATCAAAATGTAAAGAAATGTTTTTCGATCAACTTAAATATAAACAGAAGATCCTTCGACGGTACATAAGACATCTAACATTTATAGATGATATTCTTCGTAAATATTCTATCAGAATTAAAGCCTCTTATCATTCCCCTGCATAGCAAGTATTTTAAGATTGCCCGTAGTAGTAGCTCGTCAAAGCGTAGTTGTCCATGTGTGAAAACCAGATCAGTGAGGTAGATACTACGAAAACCAAATCAGTGAGGTAGATACTTACCTTTAGGATAGTTTGCCCCTGTGCCTTATTGATGCTCAGAGCAATGTGTCTCAAAAATCCTTGAAATTTCTGTCAAGCACATTTAGCAACTGCACATTCTCAGAAAAAAGATACACAATCATGCGGATTCAGGTTCCCCACGTAAGATGCAAGAAGGATCATCCACATACTGACTTTTACTTTGATTGTAATTTGAGCAATTTATTATTTTTTTTGAGCAAAAAATATCAATTTGAGGAATTTATTATTAACATCATCTAAAGGAATATATGTATTTTAGGAGAGCAGTAAATTTCAAACATCTGGAATAATGACACCCTAAAACTAAAGTATAGCTATTAACAATGTAAAACCATTGAAAATGAGCTTCCAGACAGAATAATCTTCATCCTTATTTAATTGCACATATTTAAGAATTCACACAACCTCATACGACACAAGCATGTCTTCTATAGCAGGCATATGAGAGAGACGAGAATATCTATGGCAAACATAAGCAAATCTTGATGTTGCCATGTATAGAACCAATATCATTCCCTACTACTTGCATGGATAGAACCTTTTTTGTTGTTGGCCAGGCATAACTGATTAGGTTCTAGCAAATTTTGGAATTGATGTCAAATGTGTTACATATATAGTATGAATCAGAAAACCTGACCTTGCTGTCGGGGAATAAGAGCTCATCACAGTGCTAGTTCCTCCAAGAGATACTCTGCCCACTGTTATAGACTCACCTTCAACCACACGAACCAAAGACTCACATCAGAGTAATACAAACCTGATAGGCCAACAAATGTAGAACAGATTAACCAATGGAAATGAACCAATTTTCATGCAGAACACATCAACTCGATTGGGTTTGTGAGTTGAGTTGAAGCACACCTATTGTGTTTGGTGCTTGATGTAATCTCTCCTCCCTGACTTCTTTTCTTCTTCGCTTTCAAAGTTACTATGTAAACATCACTAGTTTGTTGAGCATGAATGAAAGCTCCTTGATTCTTTATGAGACAAGAAAAGGAACATACCACACTAACAGCACTATCAACAGCTATAAAATAGCATTCTTCATAGAGCTTGGCTAGATTACTTAATATTGATCTTGATAATAAAAGAAAGGTCATTTCCATTTTTGACAATTTCATATCGAAAACTCAATAGTAAGAGTTGCATTATGTGTACGGAAAATTGGCCAAGAAAAACAGAAGCAAAGTTTTGATGCCCCACTAACATCCAGTACCCATATTACGTTATATACTTGCATTGATGGTCTAAATCAGCAACAAATTATCAGAGTTGAAAGTAGCTTTAGGTACCTGCAAAGTATTAACAGCAGAACTACATAAATCCCAGTTGGCAGTGCTAAACACAACATGTATAGGAGATTGAGTTTTGTCTAGAGCGGCTTGTCATTACAATCCCAGTTTTGCCATCCCTTTCCTGGAAGTAGCAGAATAGCCTCTCTTTTTTTTTTTTTGCCTTAGTTCATTTTGAGTAAATTGGTGAGCTTTTGCCCTATGGATCAAAATGCACAAACTGTTAATTGTTACATGAACAACTTGTATCAACTATTTCTTTGTTTGAATATCAAAAATTGATCAAGGAGTGGAGGACCCAAGAGCCCACACAGCATGAACAAGATCAATTGTTGTATTCAAAATTAAGTAAGACTATGCTAACAGCATAAATAATGCTATTTCTCCCAAAGAACCGGTGCATAAATAAGACCATCTCTTAACAGCAAGATCCAAATTTGTCACAGAGATCCTATTAGTGTAGTAAAAATTAACAGCAAGTTCTAATTCTTGAATGCATCCCCTAGTTCATTTTATTTAAAATGGTACTTAAAATAATGACTTGAAGGGGTTAGAAATAATATTTGTGAATAGGATGCTCTCACCTTGTCGTTCCCCATTCTCTCTGAAAACGAAAGCTCTATCTTTTATTTAGATACATATCTTCATCATTGTGATCCTCTCGTTACAGTGACAGTATATATATTTGTTGGGGTTCCTCCTCCTTTGAGTCAAAGGGGGAAAAATCATCAAACAGAGAAACTCTGTATTGTTAAAAAAATCCAGGGTTTGAATAATTTTATGCTTCCCACCAGATGATCTGAAATAGAAAAAAAAAAGATTCGTAAGTTAAGGCACAATTGGAGAAACAGAAAATAGAAGGCAACACAGTTAAGGATGGAAGAAAACAAAATTGATGATGTACCTGCATAGGATAGAACTCGACAGCCTCCTCACGTTGTCGTCCACTACCATACCTTCTGCCATGACCAATGCTTCTGTGATGCTTTCGCTGCTCCTCAGCTCCAACCCAACCGATCCCTCCTTGTTCAGTTCATGCACGCGTGCTGCGGGCTCTGCTAGCCACTGAAGTAGCCAGGCTACTGCTCCTACACACCTCACCATCGCAATAGTCATCAAGCCTGTGCGAGGGGGAAGAACAATAGAGGGATTGAAGGAAAGGGAGAGACCAGTTGGTGCGTCGGATTGCTGGAGGATGTAACCTTCTCTCCCTAGCAATGTTGGTCATGCGCACCATAGCCGTGCTCTTTATGTGTCCGCGGCGCGCTCACACCCTCTACGACGATGTCGTCCTATGCTAAAGCCACATGTAACGCCCCCATTTTTGGTAACAGAGACGTCGTACCACACGTAACAGTCCAGGACTTCAGTTGCGGATGAACAGTGTATCCTGCCTGCTCACGAACAATGTAAAAAAGATTAATTTCAGTAAAATAAGACTTAATGGCCAACTTTAATAATAATACGGACATCCAAGCCCAAATCTTAACTTACATACAAAAGAGCCGAAGAAAACTCCACAAGAACACTTGAGTGCAGTCGTAACCCTAACACGAACACTTGCAGCATCTTCTTTTCTTCTGGTATCTGTTGTGGGGGAAAATATTGCAAGACTGAGTACCAACCACTGTACTCAGCAAATCACATGTGGAAATACTATATATCTACTTGCCAGGACTCGCAAAAGAAGGGAGTATAGTTGTTTTATTATTATGAGGTGGATGCAATTTTATTTGCAAACAAATAAAATTTTAAAACATTTGCTCCTTAAGATCAGGGGGTTTTCTGTTATCAGATAAAGTTCATCATTACTCAAATTAACAACATCAGAAACAATACTTATGCCTCGTTGTTGGAGTCATCCAATTAACACAGCTTCATTAACCGGAAGCACGGCGTATTCGAATACCATTTATTTCACTCTGCAGAGTTGCTCAACTTTACCCACACGATCCCTTAACTCCCGCGACAGAGTTAAGAAAGTCAGGTTGTTTCACCGCTCAATTCTTTATATAGGCTCTACCCGGTAGCATCACTCAGTCACGGCCAAACATAAACTAAACTTCACGCTGCCGTTTTAAGTGAACACTACCATTGTTAGGTACCCGCAGCATACCTAGGGCCTGTTCTTTTCCTCCGAAGCCGGCGGCTTTTGGCTTTTGCTATAGTACCTAACTTTCAAACGGAGTATTTTCTCAAGATGGGGTCTACAAGTTAAACGATCTACACGTTAAAAGCCCAACATCTGTACCAGCCAAAATCACAAGTGAGTATCTGTCTCTCCGTAATCTGTACCGTAAACAGCCAAAATTCAAAAATTTCAGCCAAAAGCCATAAGCCGCAGCCGTTGCCAAACAGGCCCCTAACTCCCTGGCATCCTGTCATCTCATTCTGTAGAGTTTCAATCGATTTGAGCAGCTACTAAACCAGTGTTGACAAGTCAACTCCTGTGGTTTGAGCTATCACTATGTCTATTACTTAGCACAAGGTTCTTGTCCTTATATTTTTCACCTGAGGCACTCAACCATAGCTTCCACTGTGCTCAACAGCACACACCACCACCAAATCATACCAGCCTCCATCCCCGGGTAAAGCGGTGGGCGAAAAACCGTCTCATAGTTCCCCCACAACACCCTTACCCTAAACTGCACACCAGCATCACCGGCCTAGGGTACGGTGTCCCATACCACCCTACCCTCTCCGGGTTTTCCAAATCTACCAGCCAACGGCCAAAGTCACTTAGTAGTGTAAAATGTTGAATGAGATGGTCTTATATATATTTATACAATATTTTAATTCTTACTAAGGTTGTCAAGGTGAATGTGGCCATCAAAGTAAACAGGACTTTTATCAGTGGTAGGATTTATCTAGTTAACATGTCATTCTAAACATTTATTTTAAGCAATTATCATTTCGCAACTATCAATAATAAAAATACATTAAATAAATAATATACATTTCATGGGATTCAATATGATCAAAAACATGTGACTTGCCTTCTTTTTGTTGCCCTTGATTTCCTTGATCAGCTTCAAACTTTTCTCATCTGCTTTTACTGTCCTTCCGCTGACCAACTCGCTTGGTCCGTTCACTAGCGTAGAAAACGAAGCCAAATAGGTTCCTGCCTTGCGAGATGCAAGCTGGAACAAAATGCGAATTAAAAACAAGAAAGAACATAAAAAGAAATGGGTTGGGTTGGGAGGTCGAGGTTCAACGATGCTTGATAGGTTGACACGGCTAAAATTGAATTAGATAGATTCAGGGCTATTAAAAGATGTATATTTGTTGAACAAATTTTGGGAATAAAAGATAGGCATTTAGAATTGGATGATCGATCTTTGAATTGGGTGGATTTGGATTTTATCAAGATTTAAATTGGCAAAATGGAAATTTTGAATTTATGTGGAATTGATTTTGGTAAAAAGGGTGAAACTTAAATTAATAAAGTTTGAATTTGAAGGAATGGAGATCAAATTTTAATTCAGGGTATTAAACTGGTCAAAATGGTGTGTTTTGGTATTTTTGGGGGGTTTTAGATTTTTCTGGGATTGTTGGGGATTTTTCTGAATTTTCTTGGATTTTCTAAAATCACATGCACAGTGTTGGGCTTGGCCCGTGAACAGTGTGGCCCAGCCCAAATGCACAGTGCAGTCGGCGGCCTCCTTCTCGCACGGCCGAGCCGGCCCATTGGCCCGGTTTTGCGCTCGGCTGAGCAGACCGCGGCCCACGCACGCGCGGCCGTGAGGCCAGGCGCACGTGCACGCTCATTTGATGAGCGACGCGTGACAGCATGAACGGAGGCGATGGAATGACTACGAACGCTCGGATGGGAGACCGTAACGGCATCATCGGTCACGATTTAAATGGAGAAGTGCGCTCTGGATGAATCGGCATCAACAGCCGAGATGCGACCACGTCCCCTCCCCGGGAGTCGTCTTCAACCTCCAGACGCACTCCCGGCGGAAAACAGAGCTCGCTAGCGACAACGAGGCAACGACGACAGAGACTCTAGGGAGGAACGGGTTTCACAGAGGAGTGCTTTTGGGATTTGGGTTTCCGTTTTGGTAGCTTGGAGCTCATAAGGACAACCGGAGGCAGCATGTGGTGACCGAAAAGGCGGCGGCCCTCACGGCGGCGCCATGAGCACTCAGAAGTTCTCCGGCCAATTTGAAAGGGTTTTCACCATCTAGGGACCACCAGGAACACTCTAGAGGCATTGATTTAGCTCGGGACCAACTCGGGTAAGCCGGCCACGGTGAGGCCCTTTTTGACCGACGGCGACTTCCGTTGCCGACGCTCAAGGCTAATGCTACTGCTTGAGTGAGTGTGCCATCATGATTTGCATGTAGCAAAGATCATACTGGAGCATGGAATCGAAAAATAGTGGACACAATCACGAGATTGCAGTTAGGGTTTACCGAGCTCAGGGGTGGCGTTCGCCAGCGGTAGAGATGATGGGAACCCAATCGGTTGCTCAGAGAGGTATGTGAGAGTGTCTAGAGGAGCTTCACGGTGTCTAGGGGTTTTATGCGCTATGTAAGTCGGTTTCCATCGAAGATATTTTTCGGTCGCGTTTGCTTCATGCTGAGCGGAGAGGGGGGATGCACTGGAGAGGTGCAGAGGGAAGGGTCACTGACCCGTGGAACCAGGAGTACAGGCATGACGCTGGGTGAGGGAAGAGGGGCGACGCAATCTAGTGAGAGGAGGCGGTGACGCGTGCACGACCGTGGCTTCGGGAAAGAGAGGAAGAAGCGGCGAACGCTCGGGGACGCCAGGGGAGGAAGAAGGCGCACTTGCCAAAAAGGGAAGGCGTATTTTCACTGTGATTTGCCAAATTGGGAAGGAAATCCAAATTTAAAAGAAATTCAAGAGAATTCAAAAATTATGAATTTTTCGGAGTGTTTCACGACACTCCCGCGCCGACGGCACTTGCCAGCGGGCACGACGTGAACCAATAGACCACAAATCAGTTGGCTCCATTTGCCTCATCAGCTGTGGCCGCCGCGTCGCACTCGAAATCACTGAGCAGGCATGAGTGCTGCGACTAGAGCTTGCCGTCAAATTTGTTGCCGGCGGCGTGGAGCAACGAGGCCGACGTGGCGACTATGGCTGCCAGCTATCGATCATTAGCCTGGATAAGGTGGCGGTGCCCGTTGAGTATGGAGCGACACAAGTTGTCGCCATCATGTAGGTAGCGCCCAAGGTCATGTAGAGTGTTGACAAGATGAGTGACACCGTGCACGTGCACAACCTTCTGTCTGCACGACTGCACGAAGGTTGTGGTTGCCCTTGTTGTCCATGCTACAATTGAACTGGATGACAACCAATGAGTACAACGCCTCTCGGTGGACACCCATTGATGCCTTGCAGGGTGAGTAGCACACAACGTGCCTAATCCTGATGCCTGCTCCATGCAACGTCCGTAGGAGCAACGCAGTGCCCTTGGAGAGCTTAGCGATCGTGAGCATAGCGTTGACGCCCCCGTTGCCGTGGATGCAGACCAGGATGCAGAGTTCATGGTCAACCTTGAGGTCCTGGAGGTAGTGCGAGCGGTATTAGAAGGCGTGGCATTGCTGGTGAACAATGGCCAAGGATGTCGACCCAGCCATGAACATGTTGATGATGGACGACAAGAGCACCACCACCAGTTATGCTGTCTCGCCCCAGATCTCGATTTTGTCTCTGAACTTTATGGCGAGGGTATCAGAGCAACCCTTGACGTTGAGCAAGAAGCCCAACACGACCGCCTCTTGCAATAAGATGCCGAGCAGACGCCCTACTAGGACCGTCTCAGGAACCTTGCCGACGGTGCTGAGCACCGTGGTGAAGGCAACAGTGATGGTGAGCTAGCTAGGGGTAAAGCGAGCTATCTCAGTGAAGTCGAGCCTAGCGTCAATGGCCCCGAAACATAGGAAAAGGGGCATGATGAGCTGGTGTGCATAGGATAGGTGAGGCGGTTGATGAGCGTGCACGTTGTTGGTTCGTCCCTAGGCATGAGGAAGGTGATCGACAAGCATGCATGCCATGGGTCCATCCTGGGCATGGCGAGGCCGATGAGGAAGGTTGTCACGAAGGCAATGTAGTCGAATATCTGCTCGAGCAGTGAGAGGCCAACAATGAGCATGAGCATGGCCGACAGCCCGTACTTGCTGATGTACTTCCACCCCCGCTTGAGATTGTTGAGCGGCTGGGCCATCTTCAACGGCACACCCATGGCGATCTACACCATCAGGGGCATCACAAAACATGTGATCACCTTCACCGACGACACCAAGGCGTATGACAAGGGGGGTGGCTTGGGCTTGCCATCCTTATGTAGGTGGTCGGGACGATGACCATCATGTTGATGGTGGTGAGGCTGGCCATGTCATTGGCGAAGGCAACGCCGATGGCGAGCTAGCCAGTCTCAGAGCCGGTGAGCTTGAGCTTGGTGATGATGTAGATGAGGACGGGTGAGGCGGTGCAGGTGAGGATGAGCATGAAGAGAGTTGTGGAGGCGTAGAGCTTTTTGGGCTAGAAGGGGCCCTGCCCTAGGTGGAGGAGGCCGTAGAAGAAGGGCCTGGCAATGACGGTGAGGAGGAGGCAAAGGGCAAAGACACTGCAGGCGAGCGTGAGGGAGCAACGTAGGTGGTGACGTAAGTAGCAGAGGTCCATCTCGAGTCCGATGAAGAACATGAAGAGGATGCGGATGAAGTAGATAGTGTCACTCAGCACATTGCTAATGTCTATCATGTACAGCCGCCGCAAGTCCATTGTCCATCACGCGACGAAGCACCGTCGGGCTGACCACCGCTCCGGCCTAAGCAACTCAATGGAATATAATTTCCCAATTATAGGCAATAATGCACTGCATGCAACCAAGAAACAAGAACCAACCACATGAAGGGGAAGCATACTAGGATGTGCGAGATGATGCTTGGCTGGCCATGCGTTGAAGCGTGGAATGGAAGATGCCCAGAGGGCGAGCACGGTGGCCATGAGGCCGGTGACGACCATCACGCCGGCCATGAAGTAGGTGTGTTGCCCACCTCGGTGTTGCACTTGGTAGCATCGTCATCCATATCTGGTTGATCAATCTCCTCGGTCGCTAGCCAGCGAGATAGGCCTCCACTGTACGTTCTTGTGGTGAGAAGATGCAGTTCTTGCATGGAGATAAAGAGTGCGGTGAGATCATGGGAACAGTTGCAAAAAATCTGGAGAGGAGTCGTGGCCTAGTGGGATAATGCCACCAACCCACCATCAGTTTGGGGGCACAAGTGAGGTCAGGGCGATTTTCACGATTATCCCACGCACTCCTTTTACCTACACAAAAGATGGGAGGAGGGTGGTGTGAGATGCGGTTGATCGTGAGAGAGAGAGAGGAGGGAAGAGGCACGAGATGGATAGCACAGATCCTATCTCATGGTCAGATCGGACGACTACAGAGAGAGGAGGGGAAAACAGACTGTCACCAATTTGTATTTTTAAGTAATGGAGATACGTGTCATATCGTTGTTAATCAACACGTCAAGGACCGACTCCTGATTTCAACTAGTCTGAACAGCAATTTAGCAGCACATTTTCTTAAACAAATCCTTAACAACTACTGTAAGAATTGGAATGAAAGCATCATCTCCTGACAAAGTAGGAAACGGCAGCTCACCAACATAGCCAAATCATCCACCTTCAATCACAAAACACTCCTATAAAAGCCGTGTATCAAAATGCAAAACGAACACAAAGGCACAGACTAACCAAGTAGCCAACATCCATTCCAAGAACTTTGGCAAGAAGTCTCACGTTACAACGGTAGCAAATCCAAGCAAGAAATGGCTGGGAGAGCAAGAACAGCGCCCATGGCCTTGTGCCTCCTGGCCGCGTTGGCCCTGCTCGCCGCGGCGGCGTCCGCGCAGTCCGGCAGCAGCGGGTGCACGTCGGCGCTGGTGAGCCTGACCCCGTGCCTGGACTGCATCAGCGGCAAAGAGACGACGGCGCCGAGCTCGTGCTGCTCGCAGCTCGAAACCGTGGTGCGGTCGGAGCCACAGTGCCCCTGCGCCGCGCTCCCATTTGTATCATACAATTCATCGTTTCCTACAGTCGCAATAAACATGACAGTATCTCATGGGGTTTACTTGTATCATTGCTACTCATATTATCCTACGTTCAGGCACCTACGTTGCTCGGCCGATGTGCTTTACATATCACAAATCGGCCGTGCAGCACGTAAACCCAAATGATCGGCATCATCAAGAACAGCGCTTAGCTTTGTGAAGAACAAATTCATTAACTACGAAGATTGGGCTACTCCGAAAGAACAAAAGAAACAGGCAGTAACAATCCATTCTTTTTAAAGAACAAAAGAAACACCCGGCTGCAACAGCCTCACCAAAAGAAAATGCAAACCGTAGGCTGTATCTACAGGCCAAGTGAACACAGCACTCTCGAGCAAGAGACAGTACAGGGAAACAGATACACCCATGAAAGGGGCAGGAACAGACTAGTACACATCTGGGCTAAATTTGAAACAATTCTTAGGTCCAAATATCCTGTTATTACATAGTAGCATCACTCAGAAACAATTAACAAGAAGGTTCAACCTCCAGCCAGATGTCCAACCACAGGCCCAAATTACTCAGGCAGTTGTCGTAGTTGCAGTTTCAGATGGATTGCCGCTGATGCTTTCGCGCCTCGCATACTCCCTAGCCCCATCCTTGTCCACAATCTTTATCACGAAGTTTTGAGGTGCAACGACCAATCGGAGCTTTATTTCCTTAATGCACTTGTCAACGAGATCAACTGCTTCTTCAACAGTCATGTCAGGACGATACAATTTGTCCATCAAAGACAGACAAAAGTACGAACCATACCCAAAAGCCCCTTTATCGATCTTGTGGAGCGTTGCAATGTAATCGATGTAGTACATGGATGCACCGGCATCCTTATCGTAGCCAGCCAGTATTATGTTCACAAAGTATGGATTCTGCACAGACAGAACATGAAACAGTATCAGGGAACAGAAACATATAGGATAACAATGAGTACTAGTGAATAGACAAACTTAGGCCCTGTTTGAATCCCTCCATCTAAAGTTTAGATCTAAAGTCTCCAAACAGGTGGTCTAAAGTTAGATCTAAACTTTAGCTAACCCCTAAAAAACACTTTAGACCATTAGTCCACCAAAGTGAACTAAAGTGGTCTAAAGTTTTGGGTTCTTAGGCACAAAGACATGTTTACCCATGCATGTTGCTCTCTCACCTCCCATTTAATAGCTGACGCACGAAACGAGGAGAGATAGTATGGTCTTTTTGAAACTTTAGTCCTATCCATTAGTACATGATCCAAACAGGATCTTCGACTAAAGTTTAGTGGCTAAAGTACTTTAGCCAACTAAAGTTTAGTCCAAAACTTTAGACAACTAAACTTTAGACCATGGGATCCAAACAGGGCCTTAGCTGACAAAAAGAAAAAACAAGTTATCAATACTAGGGCTACAGGATATTGACAGCTCAATTTCTGAAATGAAGTTACAGATGGTATAATGTAGGCAGTATATTTCATGTCTGCAGCGAATATCATAAACATCTTATATGTACTACACACACCCAAGTAAATCAGAGAGTGAGAACAACTTCACACATATTAATGTCAATTACTGCCAAGATCTCTCAATGTTTCTAGTAAAACTTAACTAGCAGATAAACGACAAAACAAGGGCATGACCAGAACCCTGAACTTCCCTTACAGGGAATATGGCAATTTGAGAACTACGCAATATCTCCAAAGTTGTTTTCACGGAGTTCACATGTGCAATTCAAGCCAATGGAATCAATAAATTTTGTCAAGGAATTAATATACCGGTGACGACTATACTATTTCAGACACCTCACAAACCATCTTAAATTTCATCAGGATATATCACAAAACATCTTTAATTTAATCTGAATATGTAGTGAAACATAATTGATCTGATTAGAATCTGTTAACACAAATTAAACATGTACCATCGTAATTTTCCAAATGAGTTTAATGTCAATCTTCATGTATATTATGCAAAAAATGGTCCACAGGAAAAGCACAAATAAGTGATAACTCAGAAAGTGCACGAGAAACAACCGCTCCAATTGCAATAGTGATCATACTACTATACTAGGCATTTCCTAGGTGTACCATAGAACAGTTCTTAAATATTGCCACGTAAATGTGCTCTATGAACCTAATGCTGGAAAATGGAAACATGCAATTACATTAATTGGGGAAAATTAATCCCAAGACAGCTAAAGCACATTTGTAGAATATAATTGAGACATTGCTTGACATTAGCTTAAACAACCAATACATAAACAGCATGCAGTATTCCTCTGCAAACTGTGCAACTGTGCATAAGGAAAACCTACACGCCTCTACATTTGTAAACTATGGGTGTGTTTAGTTGGTGCCCAAACCAGCCCTACCAAAATTTGGCTGGTTGGGGTTTAGGTTGCCCACAATTTGGCCAAAGATTGGCCAAAAATACATAGGGGATTACCATAGAGCTATAGGCTTGCCAAAATTTGGCAACCATCCAAACAAGTGCCAAATTATTGGGGCTAGCCAATTTTTGGCAAGGAAAATTTGGGCACCAACCAAACACACCCTATATGCCCCTGTTTGAGTCAGCCAAAACTCCCCAACAAAACCATCAATAGCACTGGATTTATGGAATCAGAGCCAGAGCATGCAGTAATCTAGTACTAACAACCAAATCAGCGCAACAATGAATCAAACCAACACTAATCCATCTTAATTAATCTGAATATGTAGCGAAAAATCAGGTTAACACAAATTGAACATGTCGTGTTGCAATAACCCAAATGAATTCAATGTCAATCTTAATGTATGGTAATATAGTATGAAAAAATGGTCAACATGAGAAGCACAACAGTTCAGAAGGTGCACGAGAAACAATCCCTCCAGTTGCAACAATGATGGCGGTACCATACTAGGCATTTCCATGTACCATGAACATTTCTGAAATATTGTAGATTACTATGAACCTATGGCTGGAAACATGGGAACATGCAATTACATAATAATTCACATTGGTTGGGGGAAAAACTCATCCCAAGCAGCTAAAGCACATCTGTAGAATATAGTTGAGACGTCTCATCTAATATGCAAAATAGGTCCTTAGCTTAAACAACCAACACATGAACAACATGCAATATTCATCTGCGAACTATGTAACTGTGCATAAGGAAAACCTACACCCCTGTACATTCGTAACTAAATAGCACTTGATTTATGAAATCTGAGCCAGAGCACTCCAAATCAAGGCACGCCCGCACCAAACCAAACCCACCGACCTGAACAGCACGCAGTGATCTAGTAATAATATCCGCCCAATCGAACTCTAAAACACCCAAATAGGCGTAAACAGCAGACCAACCCGACCCTAATCATCCATCCCTGCCACACCCCAGACGCAATCCGCAGCACAACGCTGAGAAGAGGAAGAGGAATTTTAAGCCGCGTCGTTACCTTCCGCAGGGCAGTGGCGAGCTCGCCGCGGGTGAAGTTGGCGGTGGCGGCGGTGGTGAGCGGGATGTTGTTGCGGAACTGGTAGAGGTGGAGGTTCTTCTGGATGAACTCGGTGAACTGCACCCTGCTCCAAAACGAAACGCCACCCCAAAACCAAACCAGATCGGGTCAGATCGCGAGCCCCAAACCCTAAAGCAGCGAGCTTGAAAACGACGGAGCGATCGATGAACGGACTGGAGATTCAGATGGCGGCGCTCTTACCGGTCCCCGGGCTCTCCCGATGCGCCCATCAGCTTGTGCGAATCCAAGAGCATCACCTTGTCCTCGTCGGTCTTGTGGACGAGGATGCTCTGGACTGCGGACGTGTCCGCCGCCACCACCGCGAAGTCGCGGCCAACCACGCCCAGGACACACTCCATCGCCCGCGCCTCCGGTGGCTCGCCTCGTGTTAGGGGAGAAGAGAGAGAGAGAGAGTCGCCTGGGGTTTCCGTACCAAGGCGGGGAAGAATTGACAAGGCACCAGCGAGCAGAGAGAGGTTGTAGTATATTTATTGGGCGGTCGACTCGAGGGGACGACGATTCGGCTTCTTCGGTACCAAGAAAGAAACGAACCGAGACTGACAGAAGGGGCTTGGGCCTCTGTGGGCTGGGCCTTGTATGATTAGCCCTGTGGGCTCTGGATGCAGCTCTGCGTGCGATTTTATCTATTTATGCTGTTTTTCCTCCTTTTTTTTTTCTTTCTTTCTTTCTTCCTTTTTTCCCTGTTCGTTCGATTTATGGGGAAGATACTAGTGCTATACTATTGCTGGGTATCAGCCACGCAGCGAGCTAGCTTGCCAAAGAACACACTGCCCAGACATACAAAAACACACAACGAAAATATTCATCCCGGGCCACGGTTCACATCGATTTTAACGGCCATGACAATTTCACGAAAGAGCACCGCACGCGGCACGCCCAACCTTTGGGATTTTCCCCGTAGTCTCCACAACAGACAAGGTATTTACACGCGTACTGACCTGTTGCTGTTTACAAAAACCTGATAGATAAGCATATACCTATTTCGACTGTCTCAAGCTTATATAACCTATTTTTAACTCCATCCAGCTAAACTAAGCACCGGTTAAACTCTATTCACCCAAACCCATTTTCTTATGTATTTTCTGATTATTTTATTGCATTTTATTCTCAACTTGCATTTTGTAAAACGAGAACTTATTTGAATTCATTCTTCTACGTTAGCGTCCGAATTTAACTAGTAGACCAACAGAGAAGCTGTTGGAACAATTAAGATGGACGGTATAAACTTGAAGCTTACAGAGGAATATAATCAGACTTTGGATAAGGAAACAAGTCACACGTTTTTAATCATATTGAACATACATCATTTAATTATTTAATTATTAGTACTTTTCATTATTCTCTATTTATACACTGTTTATTTATTTAAAATAATTATTTACAATAACATGATAATTAGCTATATCCTAACACTAAAAATTTATTTAAAATAATTATTTACAATAACATGATAATTAGCTATATCCTAACACTAAAAAAGCCCTGTATTACTTGATAACCAAATTCACCTTGACAAAACTTAGTAACAATAAATTATTATAAAGTTAACCATGTGTAGATTAGGAACTCAAATATTTTACACTGCTAAGTGATTCGATGTTTTGCCGATAGAATTACAAGATACTAGGGTTAAGGATGGATCATGAAAAAACACTAGATGATTGGAGTCTATGAGCTTTACCTTAAGGATGAGGTTTTTGGTTGGTTTGGTGGCAGTAACATAACGAACTGGGTAGGTGGTTTGTGGCCGGTTGCCTCACTTGCGAAAAGTAATGACTAGAACCCTATGCTAAGTAAAGGATATAGAAATCGCTCAACCACAAGTTTTAATTTGTCAAATTTGGTCTAGTAGATACTCAAATCAATTGAATATCTACAGGATATTAGGATTCCCGGAGTGGGAACGGTCCATGGATAGAGGGGGTGGTATGAAAACGGTAAAACTATACTTAACAACGGTAGGTTCACTCAAAGTCAGGCGCTAGCGTTCCGCATTAGTCAGTGGATACCCGGCAATGTGTGGCCCATAACCTACCGGGTAGAAACTAGAAAAGGAGAGCAGTGAAAGACCTTGTTTTCTCAATTTTGTTGCACGCTAACTGTTGTGTGTCTATTGCATAATATCAAGAGTTTGAGAAATCTTATGTTTAAAACTAGGCAACTCTGCAGAGTATAATAAATGATATTTGAATACGTCGTGCTCCCAGTTAATGGAACTATGTTTCATGAATGATTCCAATAACAAGGCATAAGTAGAATTGGAGAATTTTGATATGAAAATCATGGATAACAAACCCTTTTTGTTAAGTAAGTATTGTTTTACAGTTTTAAAATACAAAGTTCATTACCATTGAATTTACCTCAACTAATATTACATTACAACCTATGACTATCCATTTGAATTCCTTGTGTATTAGTTGTATAGTCTTCCTATATAGTTTGCTAAGTACCTAGTGTATTCAATCTTGATTTACTTCCATCAGAATAGATACTAGAAGAAGAAAGGATATTTCAGCTTTCGTATTAAGGTTACAATCCCACTCAAATGTTTCTGTGAGGATTTCTTCATTTATTCTAAATGTAAGTTAAGTCTTGGTCTTGGACACCGTAAAATTACTAAAGTTGACCGTTAAATCATATTTTAATTAAGCTAATATTTTTAAATAATCATGAGCAGCTATAATATTCTTTTTTACTTACAACTGAATTTCTAAACAATTATAGAAAATACGACTGCTCTATTCTAAAAATGAGATTGTTAAAACGTTATACTGCATCGTGAGGCAGTGGTCACCGACTGAGCATTCTAGCGCAGACATGTGCAACAATTGCGTGCAGAGCATGGTGCGAAGGAAAGAGGCACGGCACATAGGGGGCATCAAAGAAAAAGAAAAAGAAACCGACTGGTGATAGCGCTAGGCAAATAAGGTTATGCTCCAAATAACTTCTGTAATTTTTAATTTCGGTTTTTGGTTTTTAAAATATATTAGCTTCTTAATTTCATTTTTTTCCTTCTTTTATTCCTCTACATTATCTGTAATGATATAACCTTTTTATTTTAAATTTAATTATTCAGAAAAAGTTAACAGTCACTACAGTACAATCTCAATTGTTACTGTAGGAAAAACTAAAAACACTTTTAAAAATCGTAAAGAATAGACCTATAATGCAAAAAAAAAAAAGCCAAAAGCTTACAACTATTTAGAGCAATACCTAACACGTTCTAATAGAAAGGATAAATAAGGTGAGTAGCATGCGACTAAGTAATAACTTTCATGAGCAAAAAATTAAGATTGAAAAGAGATGTTTATTTATTAACTCATTTGATGCAAAACGGATATAATGTTAGACCTGACACATATATCGCACCTAATGTAGATGTACGTTCATTTACTCTTTTCTACTACTACGCTAGGTTTATTCGTTGTTTTTTCTCATCTATCCGAGATATATACGATTCATATCTCTTTAAATAAAATTAAGTTCTAGTACGTCTAAACTCAGTTGTTATTTTTTGAAAAGCCCCAAAATTTCAAACAAAAAATTTTCATATTTTTTGCTGCATTTTTGAGTGGATTCTGGAGACTTTCCCTTTTTGGAAAGTCGGCCGAAAATCCGTTTTCCTTTTCTGGCAGGGCGCTTTCTTCTTTCGCTGGCGCCCTCCCCGGTTTCCGTTTCCTCCTTCCTCCCGGCGCCCTCTCCCTCGCGCTTGCGTTAGCGCCGCCCCCGACCCCGCCTTCCCCCTCGCCCCAGCGCCTCCCTCCGCTCCACTCCTCCGTTGGCGCCGCCTTCCCCTTCCGCCTCTCCCCTCTCTTGGCGCCTCACCGCTCTCTCCCTCGCAGGCGCCGCTCTTCTCCCCGCCTCCTCCCTCGCGCGCGCGTGCGCGCTGCGCCCCGCGGCCGCACCGCCTCTGCGCCCTCGCGCCCGTGGATTGACCTCCGCCCGCGTCACCCCGCCGTCATCCGGTCCGAATCGGTGGACGCCCTCGCGCCGCGTCGCCGCCCCTGCTCCGGCCCCACCTAGCTGTCCCCGCCCCCTTCCTCTCCTGCGCGCGAACGCGCCTCCGCCATACCCGCCGCTCACCTGCTCCCATCCCCTGTCACGTCGCCTTTACTCCCGTGCCGAGCCAAGCGTCACCCTTGCGTGGAGAAGACTCGCCACCAACTCCCCATACCTTTGTTGACTGCCCAGGCCGCGCCCATTTTCCTTCTCCCCTACGGCTCCCCTCCCTCCGCCCGGGCATAAAAGCCGCCTCACCGCTCCCTCCCTCTCCTTTGCTCTCCAAGCCTCCCCAACCCCTCCATCCTCTTCCTACCCCTCCAAGGAGTCTCCCCCGAGCTGCAAATCGAAGCCGCATCGCCTAGAGCTCCGCCGCCATCTCCCACTGTGCCGGCAACCCCCCAAAAGGCAATCCCCCTCTAACCTTCCCCATTTCCCAATTCCACTGTCCCCGAGTACCTCTGCAGCTTCCTAAACACTTTGGTGATCTAACTTGGCCAGGAGAGCTGCTGTGGAGCCCTAGCGCCGACGAGCTCCGCCGCCCAAACCGCCTCACCGTGGCCAGCCCACCCAAGATCTTCCCCGCCAATTCCGCCACTGCATTGGTGAGCCCCAAGGTCCCGTGTCCGTGAAATTGCACCCCAATTGAATGGATCGTCACCGGAGAGCTCCCACGCCACCGCAAACCCGAAACCACCCCCTTCTACCTCCAGCCTCCACCACTGATCCCCCTGTCTCCCAAAACCCCAAAAATGAGCCCCCTGGGTTGAGGCGCACCCGATGGAGCCCTCCCCGGACATCGGGAGCCATCGCCGTCGCCGGAGCGCAGCAGCTCCGCCCCTCTGCCTTGCGAAGCAGCACGCGCGTAGCGGGAGGAAGACGACGACGACGTGGCCCCTTCCCCACCGCCCATCCGTCCCGTTGACTCCTAATCCCAGTCGTCGGGCGACCGCTTCTCTCCGCCGTCCGATCATCATAACCTTCACCCCCACATCCGTCGGATCGCCTCATACCGCTTCGGCTGTCTTCCCCGCTTCGCGGTCGTCCGATCTCCCCTCTCCTCATCTCGTCCGTTCGCCCCGCCTCGCCCAGCTACCGTCCATCCCGAGCCACGCGGCGAGCATCCGAGCCGCGCGGGCGTGCGCTGGCGTGGGCCGCCTCCCCTCGGCCTGCCGCGCTGGCCTCCCGGCCGCGCGGGCCGTTTCCCCGGGCCAGGCCACACTGTAGCAAAGAGGCCGGGCCTCTATTGTTCACAATAATTTCCCGATTTAATCTTTTCTAAAATCCCAGAAAATCTAAATAAATTCTAGAAAATCATAGAAAATCCCAAAAATTCCCAAATTTCACCACTTTGCTCCAAATAATATCCTGGACCCATTTTTGGCCTCCACTTCCACAATTTCATCCCAGATAAATTCCTAAAATTCTAATTTGAGGATTTATGCATTTTACTCCTTTTTAAATAGTTTATTTTCCTCGCTTGATTAGTCTCAAGCTGGATTTAATTTGTTTTATGTGTTTGCGCTAGTGTCGGAGAATCCGGAGTTTCAGGTGCAGCCCCAGGAGCCAGGAGGTTCTTCGTTCGAGCTAGCTGAGATCATCCGGATTGCCCGCAAGTCCCAAATCCTTTGATCATGTTGCAACCCATGTGATTTAATTATGTTAATATGCTATTTGCATTATGCTAATTGTGAAATGTTAAGTTTAAAGTAAAATAAAATGTTTAGAATGACTTGTTATGTAGTTAGACCTACCACCGACAAACGCCCTGTTAAATTTGTTGTCATGCCTTTGAAACCCTAGAATTAATGATTTAATAATCTAGACAATTGTAGGACATTATTATTATCATGCAAAGTGTTACACTAATAAGGTTGTGGCTGTGGGCCAATAGAATTTGGAAAACCCGACTCTAATGTAGGGTGGTATGGGACACCGTACCTTAGAGCGGAGAGTGCCGACGTGCACAAGGTAGGGTAAGGGTGAGTGGGAAACCGCGAGACGGTCTACGCCCACCGCTTACCTTAGGTTGGGTCGCGGGCCTGGCGAGGTTGCGGACCATGTGAAAATATAAGGACCGAAACTCTTACGCTGAGCAAATGTCATAGTAATCGCTCAACCACAGGAGTTGACTTGTCAACACTGGTCTAGTAGCTGCTCAACTCGATTGAAACTCTACAGGTGTGGAGGAGGAGGAGGATTAGCAGTGAGGTTAGGCAGGCCGTGCTGCGGGTGCCTAACAACGGTAGAGTTCACTCGAAGCGGACGTTTGTTTTCTCGTTTTGTGGGCGTGTGTGTGTGAGCCAGACCCGAGTGAATTCTACCGGGTAGAGCCTATAAAAAGAATTGAGCAGTGAAACGACCTGGCTTTCTTAACTCTGTCGCGGGAGTTAAGGGATCGTGTGGGTAAAGCTGAGCAAACTCTAAGTTAAATAAATGGTATTCGAATACGCCGTGCTCCCGGTTATTGGAGCTGTGTCACTTGGGTGATTCCAGCAGCAAAGATTAAGTAATTTTGTACATGTTTTAACTTGATTAGTTGGTTAATTAAATCTTCGTGAAAAACCCCTGAGATCTGAAGAAGTAGTTTTGGGTCCGTTTTATAAAAATATTTGCAAATAAAACTGCATCCACCAAAGTTAATAAACCAAATATACTCCCTTCCTTTGTTAATCCGTGCATGTAGTAAGTTAGAGTCCCTTTGGGGCTTGCTGAGCTGGTTGTTTGGCTCACGGCTTGCTTAATCCACTCTTTAGAGGTTCAAGTCAAAAGGTGAAGGTTTCCCCGTCAAGGACGCCCCTGAGGATCGCTTCTTCGACGAGGACCCGTGGCTTTAGGTCTTGGCCGCGCTCAAGCGGATTCTGGAGTTTTTATGATGTAAGTATACTTTGGGCTTGCACGCCCCGCTGTTGAAAAATAGATGTTAATTCGTATGTGAATTATATGCTGGACTTTTGTTGTAAGCATGCAATGGTATACTCTTGCGCGACACTCCATAACTGTTCATGCGTAAATAGTTGCGGAATACCGTGTCCGTACGCGCCCCTGGAAACGGGGCGTTACATTTTTTCACCTCTATATTTCCCTGGCAAAAATGGTATCATCCATAAAATGGTATCATCCATCATGAACGCGTAGGCGTAGCGCTCTGGTCTACCGTGCGTTCACCGCCGGGAAGTACCACAAAAAATTCGCTGTCACTAGTCAACCGCAACTATCCAAGCTTCCCAAACACAGACAGCACTGGAACATGACCGAGGCACCAAATCGAAGTCCACCGCAGCTCCAGGAGCTCTCCGCTTCACTTCCAAGCAACCGCTTTCCTCATCTTCCTTCTCCTTGCAAGCTACGACGCACAAGCCCCCACCCGCCGACCCACCGACCCGCCTCTCCCATGGCGAAGACGCGACCCGCGTCCGCGGGGGAGCCCCTGCTCCCCTCGGCCTCGGCCTCCCCGCCGCCCTACCTCGACCCCCACTCCCCCGACGAGCCGGATTCCTACGTCGTACTCGTCCCCGTGCGGCTCCGCCGCTGCCGCTGCCGCTGCCTCGGACCCCTCCTCGCCTCCCTCGTGCTCCTCGCCCTCGCGGCCTTCCTCCTCTGGCCCGCCGACCCCGACGTCAGCGTCGCGCGCCTCCGCCTCGCGCACGTGTCCGTCGCAGCGCGCCCCGCCATCGCCGTCACTATCTCCGCCGCGCTCAAGGTTCGCGTCCGCAACCCAGACTTGTTCGCGCTCGACTACAGCCGCCTCGACGTCACCATCGGCTACCGCGGCGCGCGCCTCGGCCGCGTCACATCCGGCGGCGGCCTCGTCCGTGCGCGCGCCGTCTCGTACATCGACTCCGACCTCCGCCTCGACGGCATACGCGTCGTTGAGGACGCGATCTACCTGCTCGAGGACCTCGCGCGGGGCTCCATACCCTTCGACACCGTCGCCGAGGTCGAGGGTCACCTCCGCTTCTTCTTCCTCAGCATCCCCGTCAAGGTACCCGCTGCTGAAACCCTAATTGTTGATTGCTTTTGTTGTGGAATGCAGACACTGTGAATTAGATTACAATCTGGATCAGTTTCACTGCTTTAACTTGTTTTTTTTTTCATTCTCATCGAAAGCCCTATAGCTATA
This sequence comes from Dendrocalamus latiflorus, assembly GCA_017311315.1. Lineage (NCBI taxonomy): Eukaryota > Viridiplantae > Streptophyta > Magnoliopsida > Poales > Poaceae > Dendrocalamus > Dendrocalamus latiflorus. The sequence continues at coordinate 11,064,426 of CM029651.1, read as the reverse complement.
GAATTGGTAGAGCGTCTGGTGGTGAAGCAATTTGGAATTTTTGTTCCGGACAAGGGCTTAGTCATGTATTGTCTATCTGATCCAGTTTTTGTGATCCATCTGATGTCTAATGCACCTTTAAGAACAAATAGAATTGAGGTCAATGAATAGAAATTGTGTGAGGATAGCAAATTTACGTCAACATCTTGCATGTCTGGGTCTAGATAACTTTCATAGGTCAAACATGGTATGGTCATGATATTCAGAGCTTTTCTTTTGATATCATGGTGGATAATATTTTTCAGGGGGAACATGCTCTGATTTCCGAAGTCATGATTCACTAAACAGTCTAGTATCTCTGTGATCATGATCATCAACCAGCTACCTCTTGCATCTTGTAGATTGTCTTTTAATAAGATTTAGGTTCAGGGTGTAATACATTAGCTTATTGTATGGAATGTGTGGCCATTGAAATGTGATATAATGCTTTGTCTGCTTTTTTTTTAATGAATTCAAAGCAGACTAATTTGCCCCAAGCATTATGAAGTGTTTAGCTCCTTTTTTGTGAATTTCCCTGTGTCTGTGGTAATCCATAATTCCCAAGCTGAAGAGGATGATCCTTGTGAAAATTGTCAACATTTTCACAAAAGAAATATAAATAAAGGAGATAATATACTTAACATCATGTATGAGGATATCTTGTGTTTTAAACTGGTTATCACTTTTAATAGGGCATGAAAAACTTATCCACAGCTCTAGAGTATATACTCATTGCTAGTATTTATAGTTGAATGTATCCCTTCCTGTTATCCACATCTGTATTGATCTTTATCTGAAATTACTTGAGAAACTGCTATGCCAATTGCCAAATTGTTTTTTTTTTGCTGTTTTGCATGCTTGAATGAAAGCTTTCCTCTCAAAAAGAAACGAAAGATTTGAATGATTGTATTTACTACTTGGGTCTTTTTTAATTTTCACGTCCTGCATCATAACTTGAAAGTCATGAAAATAGTCAAATTGCCTAAGAAACAAGTAAAACAGTATGCCATGCACATTCTTTTCGCAATTCTGTTGGCATGTAGCATGAGGCAAGTTCTTAAACCCAAAAACTTGTGAAAAGGACATTAATTGACAATGAGTTGTGGGGGACCTTCCAACTATGCTTCTGGCCTTTTCTGGGGGTGTTGAGTACATCCCAATTACAAATCAAAATATATTTTAAAAACTTGTACTTTTACTACGCTTGAGCAATTCTACAAGCTTTGTTGCCATGGAGCTTGCAAAACCTTGACCTTGAAGTGGGTGTCATCTTTTTTTTTCGAGAACAAAAGTGGGTGTCATCTCATCTGGATCAAATACAACCCCATCTGTTTGTCACTTAACCATTCCAACACCACAAGAGTCAGGTTTATCCAATGGACAAGAAATAATCCCCAATTCCTTGCTTTCTACGTGGAGGCTCAGGGTAATTTCTCCCTGCGGCCACCCAGTCTCTGGCCTTATCCCGACCAGCAAAGGCTGCCTATTTCCCTTGCCTGCCAAAATCTTGCTGGGTGTTCAGTGTTCACCAAGTCTCGGTCACATTGTTTATTTTCACCACCATGGTTGCCAACTTGCCATAACACTGGAGATGAAGAAGCTTCAGTCTGGCATCTACTCATCACAGCAGATGACAAAATTGTGAGAGGAAGTGCATTCCGTCCACTATTTGCAGGCAGTTGCAGCCACTTCTGCTCCACGTTGCTACACACAGAGAGATGTTTGCTGCTTGTGAAAGAAAATTTTGTTGCATAGTACCCCATTGTTCATTAGAGTAAACATAGACCAATTTTCCTAGTTTTGCTAAATCATGCCTTAAGCAATGTTGATGGATCAAAAGCAGGCCAACTACCGGTGTTGCACTTTGATATTGTAGTTTTTTTGGCGCTAAAGCATCTCTTTCTGTGTTTTCTCCCGAAAATCTGGCCAACGATTAGGTGGTAAAGAGGTGGACCATATTTAATCATGTGTGTGTGTGCATGCGTGTGCGCACATGTGCATGCGTGTGCGCCTGTAAAGAGGTATAACTGAAGTCGGTACAGTGTCTACTACAATCGACTTGTTGACCTGCCTTGAAAAGACAATACTTTTTGAAAGCCAATTACTATAGCAAAACACAAAAGTCAAAAGCGTGAGCCGTTTTGAACCTAGCCAATATTTGCTACCATCCTAGAAAACAGTACTTTCTGATGCCACTAGTTGACATGCTGCCTTGTTATTTGTTGATTTCCCATGTTTAGGACATTATTTTTATTTTTATACAGTGATAACATTACATGGCTGTCAAGAATTTCTAGGTTGCAAATTTTGAGTATGCAAAGGAACTTTTGGAAAAAAAAATACTTGGTGATTTCATTTATCTAGTGGTCATATATGTTGTATTTCCAGGCACAATGAACTAGTTAATTTATTGAGTTTTTGGCAATAAATGTTAGGTCTAGGTTTTCTTTAGGATCTCCTAGGTTAGATCTAGCGGGGTTCATCTCTAGTTCGGGTTCTTGAGAGTTAGCGAGAGGGAGAGAGGGGTACTAACCATCCGTGGTCTTGGCTGCGGGTGCAGAGGCGTCCGCCATGGAGTCGGTGGAGTCGGGAGTCGGCGTTGGTGAAGTCCGGTGCCGGCGCTGTCCAGGGGCGGCGTGGCAGTGGTGCTTCCCGTCACTGGCTGCGCCCCCTCGCTAGATCGGATTAGGGTTTTCGGTGGGGTTGCGCTGGCTCCGTTCAACCTCGTAAAAAGAGCCGCCGGCCCCCACCCTTATATATGGCGCAGTGTGACAGGGGCCCACCAACCATTAGGGTTGGGCGCCCCCGATCAGGGCGCGAGCTCAAGGCCCGGTAGGCCGTTGGGCCTACCGGGGTGGAGATCATCCTAACATTCTCCCCCTTGATCTCAACTTATATTCTGAACTCTATACTTATCACTCATTGTTTTTATCATTCCTTCACAGATCAGTGCATAGAGCGTGCCTCATCGTTACAGTCTTATGCCATTAGATTCAACAGCCACAATGTACTTCTCTGTTTTTGAAATGAACTCTCAACTGGGCCCTTATTGTCCAGGAATCATAGGCTTTCCCGTAAACCCATGCCGACTAAATGTTCTCTGAACACATTGGGTGGTAAGCCTTTTGTGAGCGGATCCGCGAGCATCTTTTCTGTCCTTATATGCTCAAGACTGATTATATGATCCCGGACTTTATCTTTCACAACATAATACTTTATGTCAATGTGTTTGGCAGCACCACTTGACTTATTGTTGTGAGCATAACATACTGCTGGTTCATTATCGCAGTATAACTTTAGTGGCTTATGTATGTCATCTACCACTTTCAACCCGGGTATGAATTTCTTTAGCCAATTCACCTGCCCCGTGGCCTCATAACATGCTACAAACTCGGCATACATTGTGGATGATGTAGTGACGGTTTGTTTTGAGCTTTTCCACAATATAGCTCCTCCTGCGAGAGTGAATACATATCCGGATGTCGACTTTCTATCATCTCCCGCATAATCAGAATCTGTATACCCCACTATATGGAGTGAATCTGATCTTCTGTATGTCATCATGAGGCCTTTTGTTCCTTGCAAATAACGCAAGACTTTCTTTACTAATTTCCAATGTTCTATTCCAGGATTGCTCTGGAATCTGCCAAGTAACCCGGTGACAAACGCTAAGTCAGGGCGCGTACACACTTGAGCATACTGTAAGCTTCCGACAGCTGAAGCATATGGAACCGCTTTCATTTGATCGATCTCATATTGGTTCCTGGGGCATTGAAATTCCCCATATCTGTCGCCCTTGACTATAGGAGCAGGTGAAGGCTTACAATTTTGCATACTATATTTCTTTAGAACCTTTTCTAAGTATGCCTTTTGAGATAAACCTAAAACCCCCTTAGTTCTATCTCGGTGAATCTCTATTCCCAGAACGAACGAAGCTTCACCAAGATCCTTCATATCAAAATTCGAGGACAAGAACTTCTTGGTCTCTTGTAATAGGCTAACATCACTACTAGCAAGTAAGATGTCATCCACATACAGGATTAGGAAAATGTATTTCCCATTCTTAAACTTTGCATACACGCAATTGTCCTCTACATTCTCCTTAAACCCAAAACTTCTTATTGTACTATCAAATTTCAAGTACCACTGCCTTGATGCTTGTTTTAATCCGTAAATGGATTTCTTCAGGCGGCATCCCATACGTTCTTTTCCTTCCACAACAAAACCTTTCGGTTGTGCCATGTAAACATTTTCCTCCAAATCCCCATTTAGGAACGCCGTCTTTACATCCATCTGATGTAATTCTAAATCATAATGAGCTACAAGTGCCATTATTACTCTAAAAGAATCTTTACACGAGACTGGAGAAAATGTCTCATTGTAGTCTATGCCTTCTCTTTGCGTAAAGCCCTTTGCCACAAGTCGCGCTTTAAATCTTTCTATATTCCCTCTAGAGTCATGTTTTGTTTTGTAGACCCATTTGCAGCCTACTGTCTTGGCTCCTTTAGGAATAGTTTCTAAGTCCCAAACACCGTTGGTGCTCATTGACTTCATTTCATCCTGCATAGCTTCAAGCCACTTAGATGAATGAGCGCTTCTCATGGCTTCTTCAAAAGAGGTGGGATCACCCTCCATTTCAAATTCCTCAGTTTCATAGACTTCGTAATCATTAGGGATAGCTGATCTTCTGGCTCTTTGAGACCTTCTGAGTCCCTCGCCAGTTGACGCTTGTTCTGTGTGAGGCTGTTGTTGTTCTTCCTCTTGGGTGACAATGGGTTCTATGGTATCCTGAAGGACAGGTTCCTCATGTTCACTCATCGTCCCCACAGGAGAACTGACAACAGGTGCTGTCACTACAGTGTCTGGCACTGTTGGTGTAGCAACAACAGGTAGCGTGAAAAATGGTTCCTGAACCATCGGAGTTGGCACATGTACCCGCTTTTCCTCTAGGTTAATTTCTCGCGCTACTCTGCTCCCCCTGATCATCTCATCCTCCAAGAAGACAGCATGTCTTGTTTCTACAAACTTCGTATGTCTGTCAGGACAATAGAAGCGATAACCCTTCGATTTTTCTGGATAGCCAATAAAATGGCAGCTGACTGTCTTGGGATCTAGCTTCCCTATGTTTGGGTTAAAAACTTTAGTCTCAGCAGGACAACCCCACACACGTAAATAGTTAAGTGAGGGTTCTCTTCCCGTCCACAACTCATACGGTGTTTTGGGTACCGACTTGCTTGGTACTCGATTAAGAATATGAATGGCGGTTTTTAACGCCTCCATCCATAAACTTATCGGTAGCGTGGAGTAACTTATCATACTTCTCACCATGTCCATTAAGGTACGGTTGCGTCTTTCAGCCACTCCATTCTGCTGAGGTTCGCCCGGTGTAGAGTACTGGGCAACTATGCCATTTTCCTGTAAGAACCTTGCAAAAGGTCCAGGAACTTGGCCATACGGGGTGTGCCGACCGTAGTACTCCCCCCCACGGTCGGATCTTACTATCTTAATTTTTAAATTGTGCTGATTTTCTACTTCAGCCTTAAATATCTTAAATTTATCCAATGCTTCTGATCTTTCTTTAATTGGATAAATGTAGCCATAACGCGAATAGTCATCTGTGAATGTTATAAATGAATCATAACCATCCACACTTATCACAGGAAATGGACCACAGATATCTGTGTGAATTATTTCTAAAATTCCTGCGCTTCGTTTGGCGTCTTTCTTTATTTTCTTAACATATTTTCCTTTTATGCAATCAATACATTGTTCTAAATCTGAAAATTCTAATGGCGGAAGAAGTGTTTTCTTAATCAATCGTTCTATTCTCCCCTTCGAAATATGGCCTAAACGACAATGCCATAATTTCGACGATGCATCATGATTTATCTTCCGCTTTTTTCTTTCATTCATAGACGAAGAGGTATTCTCATTCTCAATGGTTACATGATTCACATTCTCAGAAAGTGATAATAAATAAAGCTTGTCTTGTCGGAAGGCAAGACCAACACATTTATTATTAAACACAAGTCTGCATTTGCCATCACCAAAATGGCAATCATAACCATCATCATCTAATTTCGACACACTTATTAAGTTTCTGCGCAAAGAGGGTACATAAAGAACGTCTGAAAGCCTAAGTACAAAACCATCATGAAATTCTAAAGAGAGATCTCCAATGGCCTCGACTTCGGCTTCAATTCCATTCGCAACTTTAATTGTTCTTTCTCCTCTTTGTAGGGTCCTCCTCGTATGGAATCCCTGTAATGAATTGGCAACATGAACAGTTGCACCTGAGTCAATCCACCAAGTAGATTTTTCATAACTTAAATACAAGGATTCATCTATTAATGTAATGACATCCTTACCATTCTTCAACAGATGCTTCAGGAACTCTGGGCAATCCCTCTGATAGTGCCCCGCCTTCTTCTTACAAAATTTACAGGTGTCTTTGTCTACTGTAAATTGGTTGGGCTTATGAAACTGGGGAACCTTTCCCTGTGACTTAGAAGAGGAGCTACTATCCCACTGAGGTTTCCCTTGTGGTTTGGCATTAAAGTTCTTTCTTTTGTTGTTCTTCACAAGGTTTGCAAAGTCACCCTGTGAGGTTTTAAGCCTCTCCTCTTCTTGCACACACATTGCAATGAGCTTTTCTATATCCCATTTGTCGGGCTGCATGTTGTAATTAACAACAAAAGTGTCAAATTCTTTTGGCAGAGAAGCAAAAATCAAATGAATTAGAAACTCATCCTTGAGCCCCATATCCATGGAATTTAGCTTAGCTGCCGTAGTGCTCATCTTTAATATGTGTTCTCTTATTCCACCACTAGAGTATCTCTCATTCACTAGTTTCTTAATCAGCGTGCTTGCTGTAGCCTTTGAAGACCCAGTAAACTGATTCTTCACTTTCTGTAGATACTCTGTGGCAGTGTCACAGTCTGGGATGGATCCCCTTATTGGATCTGCAATGGTGGCCTTAGCCACCATTAGGCACTTGCGATTCGAGATGTCCCATTTCTTTTTCTCAAGATCATATTTCATTCTGACTTCTGCATGATCACGCTTTCGGGCAGTGAAATCAGCATCAGTCTCATTTTCTGCCCTCACCGGGTCCTCTGGCTCAGTAGGACACGGAGAGGTGAGGGCTAAGTCATTCTCGGACAGCGCAAGTGCCAAATCATACTTTTCTCGCCAGACCCGATAATTGTTCCCATCAAGTGCCGGGATGTGCGAGATGTATGCCATTGGGTTGAGTCCTGAAACAGTATCAGAAAAATGAGGAAACATAATAACATAACAATTGCATGCCTTGATTTAACGTTGGTCAAAATTAAAACATGCAAAATTCTTGTACATTAATTCTACATCACCGTTGGGCAGAAGATAGAATTAATGCATAAATTCATAAACAAATCAATTTATAATATTGCTATCATCAACTTTGGTCAGAAAAATAGCAAATTATAAACATGAACTGTAAATAAAAGTGACCATTCCTCTAATTTTAATTTTCCCGTTGGTTCTAATTAAAATTAGAGAAAAACTTAAAATTTCTGTTCTCCAACATTAACTTTTGCAGCGGAAACATCCGTAATTATTCTAAAATTAATTCTTATTCAGAAGCATTAATACTGTACATATTTAATCTCTGGAAAAATAACACGTTGGTGCAAAATTTACAGAGATTTTAAATCAAATTTCTATCAAATTCATCAAAGAAAAATGCTTCTGAAACTCATTAAAACCAATTTTCGGGATTTTACTGTGCAAACCGGCCATTTGGCCCGGCCTGCACAACCGCGGCCCACGGTGGCCTGCCCGCGCGCGGCCTCGGCGGCCCGCTCGGCCTGCCCCCTCGCGGCCTTGGCGGCCTCTCGGCCGGCTCCCTCGCGCAGCCTCGCGCGCGGACGCGCTCGCGCCCGCGGCCTGCCCGCACACCCGGCCGAACGCGCGCACGCGCGCGCACGCGCCGTTCTCCCCGCGCCCAGGCCGCAACCTGGGCCTGGGCCGCGAAAGCGCCTCCCCGCCTGGGCCGAATCTCGCCCGCGTGCGCTCGGCGCTGTCTCAGCCGTCGGATGCGATCCGACGGCTGCGCGACGATCTCGCCCGATCAAAACGCGCCGCGCGGACGCCCCCCGAAACCCTAATCATTCGGCCTCCCCTCTCTCACCCTCGCACCCGAGAGCGACCGCGAAGCGGCGGCGGCGGCGACTTCGTCCACGCCGCCGGAGAGGAAGAAAGGAGCCGGCGCCGCCGCGGGCCCTCTCGCCGGCGTGCGCGCTCCCCTGGGAGGGAGCGCGCCGCCGTCGAGCGGCTCCGTGTCGGTGCCCTTCCGAGCGCGCACGCTCGGGTCTGACGCCGGCGCCGACGGTGGCTAGAACATGGAGCGCCGGCGAGCCCAAGGCTCGGCCGATCCCCCAACGCCAGCGACGACGACGGCGGCTCCGGTAAGTACCCGGTTTCTTTTCTAGGGTTAGGGTTCGGGTAGGGTTAGGGTTCTTCTTTCCCCCTTTTTCTTTCTTTTCTTTTCCCCATCTCAGATCTACGCCTAGAGGCTCTGATACCATTGTTAGGTCTAGGTTTTCTTTAGGATCTCCTAGGTTAGATCTAGCGGGGTTCATCTCTAGTTCGGGTTCTTGAGAGTTAGCGAGAGGGAGAGAGGGGTACTAACCATCCGTGGTCTTGGCTGCGGGTGCAGAGGCGTCCGCCATGGAGTCGGTGGAGTCGGGAGTCGGCGTTGGTGAAGTCCGGTGCCGGCGCTGTCCAGGGGCGGCGTGGCAGTGGTGCTTCCCGTCACTGGCTGCGCCCCCTCGCTAGATCGGATTAGGGTTTTCGGTGGGGTTGCGCTGGCTCCGTTCAACCTCGTAAAAAGAGCCGCCGGCCCCCACCCTTATATATGGCGCAGTGTGACAGGGGCCCACCAACCATTAGGGTTGGGCGCCCCCGATCAGGGCGCGAGCTCAAGGCCCGGTAGGCCGTTGGGCCTACCGGGGTGGAGATCATCCTAACAATAAAGTGTCTTGTGTATTACTGGGTTAGGTTGGGTGGGTTGCTTGATTTGATCTTGTTGACATAATCTTCTATGCTTTCTCCAAACTTGTTATGACCAAATAAGGATATTCTTTCTGTATTTTCTATCTCCTGATAAAATTATTGTTTCACCCATGAGTCCATGATTGCACCCAACAAGAGCCAGGGTGTTTTGCCCCCTGGCCCTTCGCTACTCCAAAATTTCTTTTTCCATTAAACAAAAGAATAAAAGAGGGCATACTGAATTACTGATATTATTACTTAATGTTTTCCTTTTATTCAAATATTATATTTTCTCTCATGTATGACTGGACCATGTAGTTGAAAAAAAATTGTCCAACAATTTGCATTATTGGTGCTCTGCTCGCAGTCCATGATCCAAAAGTACTGAACCTTTGTATGGTTGTTTCAGGGGATAATATCTTGTGTGGTGCATGTTAATCCACACAATCGAACCATAGTACACCAGGACTGCTATCCGGAGGTAAAGAACTTCGAACCCATTTTACTCTCAAAGTTGACTATTTTTTTTTTCAAAATCTGACCTTTTTAATTTTTCCTATCAGTGAATTGCTAATGGCCTCGAGCTATCATCGCGTGTGAAGTGATCGTTTTAAACTTGGAGTGCTTGTACAAGTGTTGTTGTAAACTTAAAATTTCAATGGCTATGGACGTGCACGTACGACAAACAATGATATTTCTTTTCCACTATACTGGTAGATGGGGCGAATGTAAATTTGTTAGCAGGCCCAAATACCATATTTAAATCCATGTTAATACCAATCAGTTCCCCGAAGAAAAATTGTTTAATGTATTTTGCATTGGTATTTTCGGTGCTGGGTGCCTGGTTTGGGTTCATGGGATCGTCTGGCAACGCTAGCTCATCTGTATCAGTTGTCAGTAGGGCTCTGGTCTAGCTCCGGTTCGGAGAAATATGCATTTGAAAGGCCGCACAGATAGGAAAAGTAAATGTGTCTTTCATTAGACGATCGAACAGGCTTCATATAGTGCACACATCAATTGTACTTAGTACTATATCAGTACGAAAATCTTACAGTAAAGTTTAATCTCGAACTCTCGTGGACAAAAGAGCAGCTTGGCATCCAGCTGTTTAGTTACATTCTAACTATCCCGCACGGCAGTAATACTAGCGCTAGCATTACTATGCTACTACAAGTCTTCAAGAATACCACTACAAGCACTATTTGGTCTCACTCGTCTTGGATGCTCCCTGCGGCGGCAGCCCGCTGTCGAGGCAGCTCCGGCACCTCCGCTCCACCCACCCCTCGACGTCGCGGTCCCCGCTCGGCACCACGTGCCGCCCCCCGCACACCCGCGCGAGGATGCCCGCGAGCACCGCGGCGAGCACGATCGCCGCGACGATCACGACCAGCGTCTCGACCGACCTTCCCGTGGACCGCGCGGCCGGGGCATGCGGCGCGTACGACGCGGCGCCGGCGGTGGCCTCCTGCACCGACCTCCTCACTGCCGCCGCCCACGGGACGGTCGCCATCGCCAACTACCGCTACGCCGCAGAGCTAGCTGCGCCCTCGCGCGCGGCTGCTACTTATAACAAACGCAGCCGCAGCTCATGCACGCGGCGGACAAAAGAGGGGTCAAGAGAGGCAAAAGGCGTCCACGCCTCGCGCGGCCACTGCTACGTTGGTGGGTGACCGTTGCTAATGCTCGCGAGATTTTGAAACGATGTGGCGTCTCTTTCTCTCGCCTGGGAAATTGTTCGGTTTGGCTTGCCGTGGTTGCCGCTCGGGACGGCTGTGGCAGCACGGCAGGGCAGGCGGGTGCAGCGACTTTGACCGGTCGGAGACAGGCTCTGCGGGGTACTGACGTTAACGTACTGTGCCGAGGTGGGGGTGACACCAACTGGTCATCTCATCTCGTCGCGGGGGGTGTCGTCTTGTCGCTTGTGGCTGCGCGGCGCAGGGGGTGGGGTGGTGCAGTGGCAGTGCAGGTGGGCTCGGGTGCACCCACGGCGGTGGCTGTCGCTGGTGCCCTTGTACTGGACTCTGCACGCGCAGGGGATGGGATGGCGTTACGCTGTGCTCAGCTCGGCTACGAGGGTAACCAACGAACAGACAAACCACCGGCTCTGGCTTCGATTTCTTGTGTGAAAGAAAAGAAAGGGAAAAAAGACGAAGGACGCAGCACTTAAAAGGGCCAGGCCACCGGCCCTTCTTACCCACCACACCCCATGTGCTTCTTTTTTTTTTAAAAAAAAAGAGAAACAGTAGCAAAGGATCTTGGGCATGTTCTTTATTGCTGCGGTTTATAACTTTTGACTGCGGTTTATAGTTTTTATGCTCTTCGTGCGAGAGATTACAGAATAACAGAAACTCACATATGGTTTTTGTCAATATAAATGAAGTCGGTATAGTATGTACTACAATTAACTAGTAGACCCTATCTTGAAAAGATACTCCGTTTAAAAGCTAGTTACTGTAGAAAAGCCGAAAAGCAGCTTTTAAAAGCTGAAAAAAACAGGCCCCTTATCCGGTACCCTGAGCTGCTTGGCTATAGCTACGGTATTCCCATCTTTTCGATCATCAATGCGGGCCGTCAAAATTCGCAGGTATTCAAACCAGCTTTGATTTTTGGTTTTTACTCGAAGAAGGTGGAAACCGACTTGAGCATATTTATTTTCAAAATGGCTTCTTTAAGTCATTGGCCGGTCTCTATCACCTTCTTCGTATTTGTATCTTCCAAAAGCCCTTTTCAAATTTTATTCAAAAAGTTTTTTCTTTCAACTGTTACTATTCTAGTTCAACCAAAATACAAAAACTTTAGACAAAAGCCATAATCTCTAGTCGATTAAAACACCCGCTAAAAACGAGAGCATCTCCACTTTACCTTGTCACCCCTACTTGTTACCGAACCCGCGACCAATGGCATCCTCACAGCCTAGCCTCTCCCCGTTGCCTCCAACTCTCACCAGTCGATAGTCACAGCTAGGGGTGGAAACGGATCGGATACGGTCGAATAGTCTCAAATACGAATACGAATCCATATTTTTCAAACGAATACAGATACGAATTCGAATATTTTCAAATACGGATACGAATATTCTCGAATACGAATACGGATATTTTCGAATACGGATTTTCTCGGATACGAATATCGGATAAAACGGATTCCTAGCGGTTTTACCGATTTTTCACCAGTTTTTGACCGGTTACCGGTTTTAAACCGCCCAAATTCAAATTTTGAATCACAAAATTTGTACGATTTTTTTCATAAGTTCTAGAAACGGATCGAATACGAATCGAATAGTCTCGAATACGAATACGGATACGAATATTCTCGAATACGAATGCGAATACGAATACTCTCAAATACGGATACGAATATTCTCGAATACGAATACGAATATTTTCGAATACGGATTTTTGCTTACCATATTTGTGTTTTCTCGGATACGAATATCGGATAAAACGAATTATCCGTTACCGTTTTCCACCCCTAGTCACAGCCCCTCCCTAATTAACTTTATTTTTGTGGGATTTTAGTGAACCCCAAAAGCATCCTCAATTTCTTGTGGACCATCCATTTCCTTTTCTTGTAAACTGTGACACCCTGTGTCATAATCCTTATAACGTGACACACTGACACTAGGCAACGGATTATTACTCCTTAAGATCAATGCTTTAAAAAAATAATAAGCCATACCAAAGTTACACAGCAGAACAATAACTATAGACTTTGCATTATTACAACAATTAGCCACATGGGGCTACGCTCCTAAGTACATATAAGAGATGCAAAAGGAGATACATATTATTTATATATATCATATCTCTCGAAGGCGAGGCTCTACGGGTTGTCTACTTATCCCAAATGCTGAATAGGGCGACGAGGTTTGCCCTGGTCTTTGATATGACCACCCTCGTCCCATGTAGCATCTTCTGGCCTATAAACCACATGTCCCATTTGAGGTATTTCTTGATTGGACTGGGATCTAACAAAGTAATTTAATAGCAAGTGTTGAGTACAAATACTCAATAAGCATTAATAGCAAATATGCAATGATATGTGTCGTAGGGGTGGCCCCCACCTAAACCCAGCAGGCCTGGTAGGAAGTATAAGGCCCAGAATAGGCCACATATAATGACACAAATACCCCTGAAGGGGATAATCAGCTGTAAGGGCATAATTGTAAAAGCACTCCCCATATATATATATAGAACACCGACCATGGGGAGGGGGCAGGCCATTACATTCATCTTCATCACTCTCCACTACCATCTCTCTCTCTGTTTGGTCTGTAGCCACAACAGTTGGCGCCATCCGTGGACTGGTGCGTGCGGAAGCTAAGCTCAACGCTACGTCTTATTTATACTCCGTAGAGTGCGCGCGGAGGCGTCCCCCCGCTGCGTCTTTTGTTTATACTCAGGCCCGTCACCTTTGGCTACGGCGAGTGCACACGCGAACGTGCGACTTCGATTTATACTCAGTCCCGTACCCCTGGCTACGGCGAGTGCACACGCGAACGTGCGTCTTTGTTTATACTCAGGCCCGTCACCTTTGGCTACGGCGAGTGCACACGCGAACGTGCGACTTCGATTTATACTGCGGGAGCGCACGCTGGCGAAGCCTGCGCGCGCCTCCGCCACGTGCTTGCGCACGATGAAGAAATATTAGCGACAAACGGCGATCTTCATTACATCCCCATTTGCGCGGGCAAGCAATTACAAGGGGCGGATGTACTAACCGTTTTTCCTTGGTGCGGCCGAAGCCTCTAGTCGCTAGACCTCTGCAGGGCCCGCCAAGGCGCCTCCGACTGGCCCCGCGGACCACCGCGTTGTGACGCCGGCGCCGGCTCTAGGAGCGCCGTTGGGCTTCGCGACGCGGGCACCTAGTACCTGGCTCGATGCGCCGGGCCATATCCTGGTCGCCTCGGACGGTGATGATGGCCCGGGGACCCGGGATCTTCATGCATAGATAGCCGTGATGTGGTACCGCGCCGAAGGAGTTGAGGATTTGGCGCCCTAATATGGCATTGTAGGGGTACGGAAGGTCGACCACGTCGAAGGTGGCAACTTCGGCCCGCACATTGTCATCTCGGCCGCAGGAGACTTGAAGACCTACTTGTCCCAGCGCCCGCAGGGGTTGTCCCCCAAAGCCCTGCAGTGGGACTCCCGAGGGCCCTAGGCGGCTTCGAGGGATCCCCATCTGGTCGAAGGCCGCCGCAAACAATACGTTTGCGGAGCTACCGCCGTCCACCAGGGCACGCCCCACGTCACATCCCGCGATAGTGACCCGGATGACCAGGGGGTCCTGATGAGGGAAGTCCACGCCTTGGGCGTCGCCGGGTGTGAATGTGACTTCGTGTCGCGCCCAGTCCGGGGGTGCTTGCGCTGGGTATGCCGCCACATGATGTAGTCTTCGCGCATAGGCCTTCTGCTGCCGTGCTGAGGCAAATTCCAGCGCAGAGCCTCCGGATATGACGTTAATGATCCTGCGGTGGGTTGCCTCCGGAGCCTGCAGCGACAGGAGGCCCTCCTGAGGTTGCTGTACATGAGCCTGGATCCGTAAGGTGCCTTCCTGGGGTTGCATCCCTTGCGCCTATACCTGCACGGGGGCCTCGTACGGGAATTGGACGTGGGCCACCGCAGGCGGACGCGTCTCTAGGTTCCTGTCCCTAGCGACGCTATCGCGGAGCGCCGCGATGGAGGTGCAGGTGCGGGTATCATGGTTGCCGCGGCCGTGGACTACACACCACAGTCCCTGGTGCTGGTCGTCGTAATCTCCGCAACCTTTATCTCCGCGTCCGCCGCGCCCTCCGAAACACTAGCAGCAGTAGTAGCAGCTGCCGCGCTAAGCGCGGCAGGCGCCCCGCTGCGGCCCCTCTTCCGAGACGGGGCCTTCTTCTTCTTCTTCTTCGCTGCACCGTCGTCTGGAGCGACACGGTCCGGCACGGTAAGGCCCAGGGCCTCGCACACGCGGTTTATTCGCCCCAGCCCCGCCTCGGCGATAGTAGACGCGCGCTGCTCATGCTCCCTGGCGGTGTACGGCCCCAGGAATACGCGCGCGGCCTGCTCTGCCTCCTCCAAGGAAATCCCTGAAGCAAAGGAGAATGGCATCAGCATCTAACGCATTTCGCGTCAACAAAGGCGGGACGCGATCGAGACTTACGAAGACCGGGCGGCGCCGGCAGCGAGCAGACCCATGGCGAAACATTGTCGTCTCGACGCCTCTCGGCGGCAAGACGCCAGTCGTAGGCAAGCGGTGCCACGCCGTACATGACGTACTCTTCGGCGAGGTCGCGCATGTTGAAGCGGGCGGCCATGCCTACGAGCCGCTTGACCCTCCGCCTGTCCTCAGCATCGAGCGTTCGGCCAGGCGAGGGCTTGAACGCGATCGGTCGGCATGTGCACTCAAGGCCGCTCCCGCTCTCCACACGGTGGTAGAACCACCGCTTCATCCAGTAAGACTCCCACTTCCCGCGAGTTGAGTTCGCAGGGAAGAGCTTCTGGCACGACGGACGAAGAATAAAAGTGACGCTACCGAAGCTCGACAGCGTCCCGTCCTTCCGACCCTTGGGCTGGCATCGTACCTCGTGGAGATAGGCGAACAACGACGCGCTGGGCCAACACGCCCCCGAACGCAAGGCCCAGCTGTACACCGCAAGCCGGGCCACGGCGTTCGGAGTCAGTTGCGCCAGCTCCAGCCTGAAGGTCCGCAGCACGTCGTCCACCATAGCCGCCGCTGGGATCCGGAGCCCCGCGTCAAAAAAGGCAACGAACACGACCGCCTCCGACCTCTCGGGATGAGGTTCCGTCTCGTCGGCGGCGGGCAATCGTACCTCCTGGCGCCCGGACAACTACCCCGCGCGCAGGAGCCCTTGGATCGTCTTCTCGGTCACGAGCGAGGGGCCTAGCTCGCCGGAGAACGTGCCTTCCTCCTCCTCCACCAGCTGCTCCTGGTCCGCCGCCGCTGGGTCGCGCTCTTGGAGCGCGTATTTCACCTTCAACAGCGAGCACCGCCGGTGAATGTCAGGGCCACCAACCGCCTGGCCGCGCTCGCTACTAGAGGCCATCGCTTCCCACGGAGAGACTGAAGCGGGGAAGATAGCGCGAAGGTGTAGAAGGCGGAGCAGACAGGAAAGAGGGCGTAAAGGTGCGGGGACGCTGTTACAGGGGGGGCTATTTCAAGCCACCTCGCCCATACCGCCGCTGCCGAAGCGTCGCAACGATTCGCGTGCCGGATGCAACCGCAGCGGTGTAAAGGCCCGCCCCGCACGATTCCCCGTAACTGAAAGCGAAGAGTCGCGAGGGTCCGTGTACAAGGCGCGACCGCAGTCGTAAACGCTCCCGTCCAGCGCGACACCTCACACCCAACGCTGGAAGGTCACGACCACAGGCGCCAAGGACCGCCACAGCACGGCGTTACCTAGCCGCGGTTATGGGCGCACCAATGGGCCAGGGGATCACAACAGCCCCGGCGCCGCGCCATTCACTGCCCGCCCCGTGTCCCCCTTGCCTAGGGAAAAGGCGAGTGGCCGCAATCACGCAACCGTCCACATCCCGCCGCCCACCAGTCGTAGGCCGCCGCGTGCCCCGGGCGCGTCGGGTCGCACGGTACGGGAACCTAACCCTGGCAGACCAGGGGCCGGCGGGATTCCAGGAACCTTTACAGCGCAAGATCGCCTCGCAAGATCCCAAGTCACCGCCCACGTGGCGGTGTTCCACCCGTTCGATGGGTAGGGGACGGAGCGCGCGCGTCTACTTCGACTAGGCGCCAGCTTCGCTACCACCCATGCGATGGGTAGAGGACGGAGCGCGCGCGTCTACTTCGACTAGGCGCCGGCTTCGCTGCCACCCGTTCGATGGGTAGGAGACGGAGCGCGCGCGTCTACTTCGACTAGGCGCCAGCTTCGCTGCCACCCATGCGATGGGTAGATGACGGAGCGCGCGCGTCTACTTCGACTAGGCGCCAGCTTCGCTGCCACCCGTTCGATGGGTAGGGGACGGAGCGCGCGCGTCTACTTCGACTAGGCGCCAGCTTCGCTACCACCCATGCGATGGGTAGAGGACGGAGCGCGCGCGTCTACTTCGACTAGGCGCCAGCTTCGCTGCCACCCATGCGATGGGTAGATGACGGAGCACGCGCATCTACTTCGACTAGGCGCCAGCTTCGCTGCCACCCATGCGATGGGTAGATGACGGAGCACGCGCGTCTGCTTCGACTAGGCGCCAGCTTCGCTGCCACCCATGCGATGGGTAGAGGACGGAGCGCGCGCGTCTACTTCGACTAGGCGCCAGCTTCGCTGCCACCCATTCGATGGGTAGGGGACGGAGCGCGCGCGTCTACTTCAACTAGGCGCCAGCTTCGCTGCCACCCGTTCGAAGGGTAGGGGACAGAGCGCGCGCGTCTACTTCAACTAGGCGCCAGCTTCGCTGCCACCCGTTCGAAGGATAGGGGACGGAGCGCGCGCGTCTCCTAGGCGAGGGGATGGAGTGAGCTTGAAGAACGGAGAACAGCACATACGACCACCATAACTCGAACATGCAAAGGTCAATTTGTGGCAAGAGCAGACATGATCTCGTAAGCAGATATGCGTCGCCACACCAGCATATGCTCGTCCGCACGATCAGAGCGTATGGATGACTTCATATCTGTCTACGAGAGCAAGTCAGGCCTTGCCATTTCCGCGTCAGGCTGTGAAGCATTTCCACAAATAGGACGTATTTTGTTCACCGGCGCTCGCGGGCATTGATGCCGGTCGACGCAGTCATCAAACGCAGGTGAACAAAATTTTCCCTACATATGAGAAGCTAACCATGAACAGGTACGGGATGTGCAGCAAGGGATGTCTAGGGAGCGCCCCCGGCGCCAACATATTTATACTCGCCCTCACCAGGCGAAGAGCCGCCAGCATGGAGGGATGCCAATCGGCGGCACGCCAATCGGTGGAAGCACAAGCGGGGGGCGTCGGGCAGTTCAGCTACCAGGGGTGCGTGAGTGCAACCGTCCGCACCCCACCGCGTGCACACCGGGAACCGTCGCACGCTCCACTCACGAGAAGGCGCACTACACGATGCGACAGCCTGCCCCCCGGCAAGCCAACCGTCATTAAAAAGCACACCACCGGGCGGCACGGTCGCAACGACTGTGGAGCGCGCGCGCCTCAGAAGTCCACATGCCGGGAGTCCGCCGTCACATTGATGGTCACGACGCCTCAAGGCCCGCACCGCGCCAAGCACGCTTCACCACGTGGACGGCCGGTAGAGCACGCATCTGCTTCGGCCACAGCGCAGCCCCGGGTCAAGTCTGGAGAAGTTCACAGGCCGCGGGGACGGAGGGGGCCAAAGGACTCGGCGACATGGCTTCGGCCCTGTGAAGCCCTTCACCATGAGAGGCTCCTGTCGTAGGGGTGGCCCCCACCTAAACCCAGCAGGCCTGGTAGGAAGTATAAGGCCTAGAATAAGCCACATATAATGACACAAATACCCCTAAAGGGGATAATCAGCTGTAAGGGCATAATTGTAAAAGCACTCCCCATATATATATAGAACACCGACCATGGGGAGGGGGCAGGCCATTACATTCATCTTCATCACTCTCCACTACCATCTCTCTCTCTGTTTGGTCTGTAGCCACAACAATATGGCTTGTCTCTTCATAACCAGTTCTCATATTCTATCTCTTCTTTATCTCTAAAATAGGTTATTATGTTAAAGAAAAATATACATATTTTAGTATTCCAAGTACTACTAATCACTTCGGTGAAGAGAAAGAACCCATCGTTGTTCTCCATAGCCTCCAAATCCAGGAGATAATCACTTTACCCATAGCTACTCTAACTCTTTACAACTAGGTCATTTGTATTTCTTTAGATGCGGTGCCGAGTTAGAGTACAGAACGTTTTTCGTAGTTCTGTTATTATATCTCTACCTAATTATTCATAATCGGTGGCTTGGGGTGGTTTCTTACCCTCACCCGACACCTCACTTGACTATGAAATAGCCGTTGGTCTATTGCACTAATATATACTAGTAAAGAGCCCGTGCGTTGCAACGGAGTACCAAATAAAAGTGATACATACTATAAAATATGATCTCAAATTGAATAATAAACATCAATTTTATTTTACGTCATCATGTATCAAGCAAAACATGTTCTCATAAGCGATCAAACTTTTTTGTGTCATTTCACAAATTATCCTTGTGATCCTATGTTGCTATTTCTAGCTATCGCAGGTGTTGAACATAGCGATCATGTTCATTTAATATTTAGAACATAGTTTGGATTTAGAGTTCCTACTTTACGCTTGATCTAAAATGGCTTGATTTTATTTTAGGGAACAAGCTGCCCTTAGATAGGTTTCACGCGCTACACCGGCGTGCGGGTAGTGCTGCTGCGTAGAAGTATTTAGGAAGCAAAATATATCTATGATAGTACAATATAAAAGCATTCATTTGGTGATCCTCCTTACATCACAAAGATAGTGAGAAAAAGATAAATAGGAAGTAGAACAGATAAGAAATGTCAATGCTGCACATGCTAGTTATCTTAAAAGAATTCTGTTATTTCCATCCTAGCATCTCGCATCTCCCTCAAAAGAACTGGCCGCTCTCTCCTGCATTAGCAATAGTTTTAGTTTTATGCAAAACTTTCGTAGGATAGAATAAATTTCAATACCTCATTGTCTCCAAAGCAAATAAAAGTGATGGAGCTTGGTCTGACACTACCCACCTTTTTTATGTGTGGTTTAGATTTGTTGGTGCTCCTTTGGCCGAGAACAGGGCAAGATCTGCAATAAAGATGAAGAACATTGCATTAGTAGAAATTTACTTAAAACATATGCATCTTGTGGCAAAGAATTCTTAAAAAGCCAGTGATCAGCAAAGCTTTTTGTAACGGAACGGAAAAGGATGAAATGAAGAGAGGATTGGATTTGGACCAGATGCCCCAGGTGGCTCATTGTATGACAATCCTAAATCCTTCTGAGCTATGGAAAATGTAATAAGTATAATCTATACTCCACCTAATGTCATTACTTTCTACTATTTGCTTATGAGCTCTTATAAATGTTTAAATAAATTGTATCCTACTGACATTGAAGATGGCTCATTGTATTACTTTCTACGATGACTGTGAAGATGCCTGATCATCATCTCCAACCATGACAAGAACATTTTTTTTTGCTGATCATACAGAAACAATAAGTTGTAAATATCATATTTAGCTGTTACTATCAAGATAAAAATGACATGAATAAACAGCACACAGAAAGAGGTAGTACATATATTTAGGCAAGAAATTAGGGACAAAAGATAAGTAACCCTTTTGTCAATAAGGACACAGATAGCAGTCAGCAAATAATCAATGCTATTGGCAACCCAATTGAATTGAACATTACTTCTTAGAATAGTGCATTGGATAAGCTGAAATAAACAAATTCTGTGATCAGAAGCCTTGACAATTAAAAATCAACTTATCCTATGCTCAGAAAGCAAGTTTTTTTTGACAAATTTCAGAAATAATTTTCTGCATTGTTCAGGCCTGTGCGACAGTGCGAGGCTTATCATAACTGAATTACAAGCAGCATGTAGAATTAATGTACAGAAAGTAAAAGATCATCCACTTTATGTGATTCATTTAAGTCTAAAACCATTGTGAAAGATAACAAATTAACACAACATTTTCGGATTTCATTCTTTATGCTACCATTTTGAATGTGACTCCTATACATGCACTGTAAGATTTAGCTTGTTTTAAAAATCAATAGGAGAATTGAACTTTCCCATATGACAGTTTTCTATATCAGACTTTACAGAGTTACAGATGCCAAACTCTTCTGTAGCAAAATATAGTATATGGCAGTTTATGTGTCTTATATTTATCAGTGCAGTTCAGAAGGAGGTCATAGCATCTTTTCAACATCAACATCAGAGAAATGGAATGGCAAAACTAAGATCAAATTTCATTAGTCATCCATTTGAGTCAGTTAAGAAAAGCTAGACATGATGTGCAACATAGAGAGGCTACATTATTGTGAAATCAAAAATTATTGATTGCCGGATCAAGAACTAAAAACAAATCCTGTTCTTTCCAACGCCATTTAGTGGTCACCAGGCTGCCCGGAAAGTAAGACAATTCTTGGATTGGTTTCTGTACGGTGAAAGGGAAAATCCTTTATTAATATAATCCCTCAACGTTTGGCTCAGGTCTATTTTAACCCCTAAACTTTTCTTACGCCCCATGTAGGTGATTCAGAGGGCATATTTTGGACACCCCCAAAGTTGAGGTCCTAAAAGATGCCTTGAAAAGGTTAAGGGGCTGAATTGGACCCAATCCTAGAGTTGAGGACAAAAGGAGGACTTTTTCCGAGCCAATAATATGATCAGTAGAAGATAGCTACATTTGACAAACCCTTACGCAACAGAGATTTCCTAAAGGTACATACTCTGTTCTTCAGCATTACCTTTACCCAGAGCCTTTATCAATATGGTTAATGATGAATTACCTTTTGTACATCTGTGTATAGCCACTGCTAAATGGCTTAATGCCTCAAAATGTATTCTAGAGCTCCTCTTTGTATAAGCTATTAGAAAGGATGTCACCCTGGACTCAATTTCAAGAAATCAGGATTGGTTGTTTAATTGCTTATAATGATCTTTCCTATTAAACTATAACCATAATTAAGGTGATCATATCCATTTGTGCTTCTTTCTTTCATGAAAAAAGTTTCATATTTACATTTCTTTAAAAAGTTTAAATATGAGAGAGGACTGAGGAATTTTAGCAAGAACAAAAAAAGAACATATCTATAGCATTTCATTTGATCAGATTAACTTACTCATATGTATTGTCAACCACAAGCCAAGCACCAGCATTTCTGCACAGGTCCTCGCTTCGGGGGAGGCGGCGGCTGGGTCCTCGCTTCGCTTCGCGGGAGGCGGCGGCCGGGTCCTCGCTTCGCTTCGCAGGAGGCGGCGGCCGGCGCGGGAGGCGGCGGCCGGGAGGACGCCCGACGGCACCACGATCTCGGCCGCGCCGTCGAAGCCGCACCACGATCTCGGCCGCGCCGTCGAAGCCCAGGAGGAATGCGCGGTCCAGGTTCCCTGCCGCTGCGTCGCCGCGTCTCAGGTCTACCTGCGGCCGCGTCTACCCAGGAGACGATCCAGGACACGAACCGTCGCCGACCTGCATGCATGCGAGTAAGGAGAGAGAATGGAGGAGAGTTAATCTGGTGCGGACGTTTTTCGGATGGTGTATTTCTGGTTGCATATTGTGGTGTGGACGTAGTTAAGGTCATGACTGTGGAGCAGGTAATTGTTGGGTGGATGTAGGATAATTTTAACCGGTGGTTTATAGGGGTAGAGATGCCTAGGCTCATCACTTTTTGACTCTATACTAGCTCTGGCTTCGCCTGCTTTGGATCCACCACTCCTGGGCTTTATACCAGTTCTGGTTTCCTCCACCTAGTTATACTACTTACCCATGTGGAGATGATAATAACTTTATAGGGTAGCATTTTCTGCTCGTCAAAATGAGAATATAGTTGACACTAGAAATATGGCTCTCTACTCGAGTGAGAGTTGTTTAGTGCTTATATTATAACCATATGTAGAGGGGGTCCCAAAACCTATTCCTTTTTGTTCTTGACTAGGGCACCCTCTACCTTCCTGTTATACATTGCTTACAATCCAACTGCCTCTTCATCTGGAACTTTCTCTAGTCTCTTTTCCTGCTTCATTTACCCATCAATTCTTTTAAAAAGGCATTTTAATGCAACAGGTGATAATAGATGTTGTATAGAAGTTAGTTTTCTTAAGTGACTAACTAATCAAAGTAATCAAGGGTAAGCTTTGCCATGGTACTCGTAGAATGCCTCATTCTCAATCGTGGCTTGCTTAGCTCCCTCTTCTAGCACTAGTTTGTCCTCTGCATTACATAGCGTATTTTATGGTTTTAGAAAACTGATTAAATAGACAATTGTATTGTATTATCGTGTTGATTTCTTGGTTGAGGTTTCATATTTGTTGGCATATATTTACCTTAGTGATTTATTTATTCTTCAATCGATTTCTTACTGTTCTAGCATATCCTTCATCTGTCTTCTAGTCGGCCCAAACCTCCTATGCGGGACCAGATGGATGCGGTGGTGATGTTGTCTCACAGCTGAGCAACCTTGATAGGGCTTGGAGGTTTGCATGCGCCATGGAGCATGCCAGGGCTATCGAGTGCGCACCGACGGCCATCCACGGGTCGGCCACTTCCGTGAGCCGGTGACGTTATTCATTGTGGCTCTAATCGGCTAAGATGAGAGCTAGCTCCTCTCTTTGCTCTATGCTCTACTTTGTACTGATTGCTAAGGTCATCCATGATGTGTAGTGCTTTTTAGGGTGAGATGTGGGGGACAAAAAAAAGGGATAAGGGTGTGGTGACCTACTTGATTTGGTCGGGTCGAGATGGGTTAGCGACGGTGGTGGCGATGGTCCTCCCCATGTGCTCTCTCCTAGTGGTTGACCTCCTCCTCCTCCAGTCCCAGGTGGTTCCTTGCTCTGGAACCATTGAAGACATGGTGCACTCCTTCTGTTCTTCCCTGACTCCTCTTAAGCCACCTCTTTCTCTAACTCCAATGCTGTAAGGGGAGTTTCATGCCCCACTCGCCATGCTCTCTCCTCCGCTCGGGTGGATCTGGAAAGGGAAGGTGGTGAAGTTGGAGATGTCCATGAGAGCTCTCCCTCTCTCTAATGGCTTTAGGGAGTGATGGAATGCACTCTCGCTCTCTCGGCTGGCTTCCTTATCGCTCTTCCTCTCACATTTCTCTGTGCGCAGTGGAAATAAGGGTTATCCTTATGGACCGAAGGTCCCTGGGGTGTGTTTTGGCACTGTGGTTTGGTCTTCCCCCTTGTGAAGGTAAGGGTGGTGAAATTTAAATGGGTGATGACATGGTTTTCCGCTAGATGATGAATCCCACTAAAGCGAGAGGTGCCGAACGGTCTCGGACGGTCTTGGTATCTCGATGAGCGCTACGGTTTGGTATCTAAATGGATGGGTTTTGATGGCAATCTTCTCTTCTTTTCATTCTTTCTTTGGATCATTGAATCCCTGGATTTGAAGTCTATCTAGCTAGTGCAGGTTTTCAACGTCGACTCACTCCTAGCGACACGTACGGCTTACTCCGCTTATTACCGTTGTAATTAAATGACCGACGTACGTAATTGAGAATGCATGATAATGAATGTTGTACTCCTATATTTTAATTATTACAATGATGTAATTGATACCGTTGTATTAGGGCTTGATCTTGTCACTTTGTGTTCTGCAAATATTTGAATGTTGTAATATTTCTCCTCCATTGTTTAAACAATGATGTAATTAAATGTGTTGTAATTGTACTATTTGTTTCTTAATTGCTCTGAATTAAATTTAAATGTGCTGCTTAAGTCCATTAAGAATGAGGATCGTTTCATAAACCTATGGATCCTCCATTTTCTTTGTCTAACATCTGGAGTACTGATTTACTCAAACGAAAGCATGGGCGTAGTTTCTACTTACGGTTGCAGTGTACCCAATAAAAATACAGGAGCGGCTCTTCGCCTCTTCAACCTTTCATGAATGGCCTCTATCCTCAAGTCAAATGGTACACAAGCGCCTTTCAGCCTCGTGAATCGATATCAAACACAAAACAATGAACATCGAGCAACCAAGATTCAATAAAGAATCAAGTTGTAAAGTTTCTCATGCCGACCAAATATCGGTAGTGCTCATTTGGGTTTAAGTCTATAGCTTTTGGGATTTTCTTGGCACTGTATGAGATTTTTTTACTATAGATGGTGTAAGCTTTTTTTAGCGTAGTTAAATTTAAAAAATTTAGAATAAAAAATAGATTCCCTCATCACGAATAATGTAAAGAAGTACGAGAAAAAAAAGAAAAAAGGCCTAAAAACGAGAAAAAGATGAAATTAAAAACGAGAAAATAAAAATCAAAAGTTTAAACCCAAATAAGCGTTCTCATAATTTAGTACTCGATAAGACGACAGCCTCATGCTCTGCCCGAAATTAAAATTTCCGAGTCTTGTTGCACACCATGGTTTAATCTTTGAATCCTACACGTGGACCGCACAAGTACGAGTTGAGTCGATTTCATGGCCTTCGCAAAACGCAACGTTCCAAGTTGCATACAGGTATATATCGCATACCATGGGTTTGTGACCCACATCTGTCTCCAATCTACAAGTACCCCGCTGTCCGCACTTATTTTTTATACAACCTGTACAGTACAGAATATCGAAAGATCCATACGTGCAGACCACTCCTCTTGGCAGCTGCGGCACGTCACGAGAGGGCACAACGCGACGGGTGGCGCGGTGTCCCCCCAACACCCGAGCTGCCACCTCGCCGCGAGACAGCGCCACGCTGCGCCCGCCAGCGCGCGCAAGGGAGCGCGCACGCGACGTCGCCGTAGCCGTCACGTGCCCGTCGCCGTCTCCACCTACGGTCGCGAGGCAGGCCACGTCGCCCGGCGTGGTCCCCCCGGTGGAGGACGCGTGGCCCCGGCGGCGCTTAATTCGCTGGGCCGTCGCTGTCGCGGACGCCGTGCGCGCGGGCCCCGCGGACGTACGCCTGCCACGGCGGGCTCACCCTTTAAGAGCAGGGAAAAGAGTGCAGGGGTAAATAATAGGACAAGGCCCCTGCAAACCCGGGCTACGGTCTGTCAGAGGACGGCCAATTTTTTAACGGTCTCTTCTCACCCAAATGCCCGCGCTAAAAATTTTAGACGTTGATGTCTAAGCTTGTTATACCTAAGCTTAGGCAATGTGTGACTGCCACAGAAAGTGTGGCTAATAAAATCGAAGTCACATTTGTGGCAAAGTTTGGCAAGAAACTGAGTCTATGACGTGTAGGGCAGGGTGTTAAGAAAGTGTGGCATGCCACAGTTGCGTCAGTGAACCAAACAGCTACCTAAAAACTGTAGCACGCCTAACTTATGACTAGGTAACTTCTGGTCATGAACCAAACAGGTCCTTATTTCGTAAAGATTGCACAGCTCGGTTTATGTAACGTGCCAACCAAGAACCGACACGTGGCATGGATCACCATAGCAAACA
Source organism: Dendrocalamus latiflorus (assembly GCA_017311315.1). Taxonomy (NCBI): domain Eukaryota; kingdom Viridiplantae; phylum Streptophyta; class Magnoliopsida; order Poales; family Poaceae; genus Dendrocalamus; species Dendrocalamus latiflorus. Next base: position 11,038,300 of record CM029651.1, on the reverse strand, counting down.
CTGTAGTAATAGAAAACACAGCAAAATGTAAAAAAATTACTATAGCGTTTTCTATGCTACAGTACTTACAAGTCACGTATTACTTCCCGGTTGGCTAACCGTTACACAGTAAATTTTTTTCTTTGGTGGATCTCCAATGGACTTGTACTTTATGATTTTTTTTCTTTTGGTTACGACTTCTGGACAAGAAGGCTTCTTCGAGCAGCATGTCAAAGTCATTTTTTAAACGACTTTTTAAGTTTAAAATCGTGTGCACCGTCCACACTAACGTCTTCATTATTTATCATCATCTCGAAAAGTATAGCAAAAAACCATTAGTCATAGTAAAAAACATCGGTCACAGCCTAAAAGAATAGAGCCAACCAATGTCATTGTAGTAGAGATTAGAACGTAGATTACGTGCGTCCTCGGAGGTGCAACGGGTAACTTTCTATCCAATTTGTGTATGGTTTTTCACCTTCTCCTCTATATTGATTGAGTGTGGTGACTCATATCTCAGTCTTTTAAGATTTGAAAAGGTGTGCTATAAGGAGTACTAGATTAATCCTAATAGGATTAGTATTATATTCCTTTCTTTTGAAGTAGGATTAGGATAGACTATATAAAACCATAAGAGGTGATTATAGAGAACCTAAATAATCAAGTTACAAAAGCAAAGAAGCCACTCATCCAAAGGTAGAGGTGTATGAGAAGATTAGAGGTTCGGTTATTCTTTATCGCTAGATTCTTATATAGGGTAAAGATCCGAGAATCCTAAAAGATTTGAGAAGGTTGTGAGAGAGTGACAATCTCTTATATTCTTTTAATGTTGTGTTTAAGGAATTTATGGTCAGTGTTACCAAATCTTTTCTCTCGTCGTGGTTGCATCAACGTCGTTATTTTAGTTCTCTCGTTGTGGTTGCTTCAACGCTGTTATTAGTTCTCTCTACAAGAATTATCTTTTGTGTTCTTGATACGTTGGATGCTCATGTCGTATCTCTCAAATTCTGATCCGATTCAGAGGCTGTTGCACATAAGAAGAGGTATCAGAACAAAGGTTGGATTAATCTGATTTGTGAGAAACTTCAGGTAACACAAAATTAAGATTGATGTCAATAATGTGGAATCAAGTAGAAAAAATTTAATAATGGAGAAAACTTCAGCATATGGCAATGTGCGGTAAAGGATGTCTTGGTCCAGCAAGAGCTAATCGATTCTTTGAAGGGTGTCGACGATCGAGTCACTGATCTTATGAAATAATTTGAGGAAAATGGCTAAAAATCCTTAAGAGAGAACATGAGTGCTCTTTATTGCTATGAACTAGTTATAGAATACCCTTGACAAGGCGCGGACTAGCCCTAATTACACTGAATTGAATAAGATATCAATTCGCCTGGGATTAAGGCCAATTGATTGCGTTTGAATTGCCTTTTCTCTTTGGCCTTCTCTCGTCCAGCCTTAAATACCAATGAAGATACGCCTATTTGCTGGTCGGCGAAGATGGCTTGTGGAACCAGTGCGTCTAGTCTCGGAGGTAGTTATTATCAAAGAGAGAACGAGAGAGGGAGAGAGAGAGAGAGTTCTTGACTGTCGGTTGTTGCCAGCGGAAGATGAACATGGACGACCGCATAATATTTCTTGTCGGACACTTAGGGCTGAAGCATCGTGCTGTTTGGAGTGGATAAGGCACGTGTTCCATATATTGCACAGAAAAAAATATCCTGAAATCGAATCAAGGGACCAGTTCATAGAATCTCCAAGTGGTCATCCGATCGGGTAATATGCACAGTGTTTTTTCGACCAGGATACTTGGGGAGCAACCTCTGGAGGTTTACGACCACGGGGTCCCTTGGCCTTAATTATATATTAAAGACATACTTAAGGATTTATTCAACTCTTGTTTGCCTACCGGGGAAGACGCCTTATGGAACCAACGTGTCTAGTTGGGAAGTTAGTTATTGTCAGAGAGAGAACACCTAATTGTTGGTTGTTGTCACCTGAAGATAAACGTGGGCAACAACCGCATAGCAATTGTTGTTAGAGACTTAGGGCTGAAGCATCGTTCTATTTGACGTGGATAAGGCATGTGTTTCATATATCGTACGAAAAGAATATCCTGGAATTGGGTCCAGGAGTAGTTCATAGAATCTTCGAGCAGTCATCTAGTTGGGCAACACGCACAGTATTTCTCTTACCAGAATACTCAGGGAGCAACCAATGAGCTAATGTTGTCCCGATCTTTCGATGAGAAGGATAATTTCGATTGGACGATGATCAACCAAAAATTCAACAAGAAAAATACCGAAAAGAAAATTGCAAGGCATAGATTGGTTTGGACAGGATGAACAAACCCTATTTTTTTTTATTTTTTGTGGCTTTTATAGATAGTAGGTAAAGAAAATTATCACCGATCAATCTTGAGCTCTGGTACCACTTGATGAGCTAATGTTGTCTCGATCTTTCAATGAGAAGGATAATTTCGATTGGACGATGATCAACTCTCATGATCCAAGCTACGAATGCAACACATATGAACCAAACAATCGCTGAACTAATCACCAAGTCGTTTTCAACCGTGCCAAAGACCCGATTGACCTGATCACATGGATCAATTCCTGCAAGCAATCGAAGAACAAAAAATAACAAAGTAACAAGCAATCAAAATTGCAAGTATATGAATTGAGTTCAAAAAGGTGAGATTCTGCAGAGGTTCTTTACTGTTGATCTAGTCGACACAAGGGAAGAACAAGAGTTTTCATAATAGAAAAACTAAGCAAATGAAATCTAAGGAAACTAGAAGGGCACGACCTCCTTAAATAGTAGAGAAAAACAACACAAAACTAAGAAATAAGAGGTGATACTATTCATGGTACTGTTCCATATGAACAGTACGGGCGTGAATAGTATGGGCCAAGAGATCCCCCTTGGGCCCTAGCATTACGAGGCCTAATTTGGCTCAAACAGGCGATGCAATATCTTTTTTTAGTGATTGCATTATACACATGAGGAATTTAGAAGTGAGGCTAGATCCATTAGAAAGAGGATGAGATAAGCTTTCCATCGAGTACTTATGGACCTCAAACGGATTCCGTATGTGAAAGTTATGCATATTTGAAACTGGTGCTGTCTTTGGAGGTCGAATTGAATCGCACATGTGTGTCTTCATGATCAGCTCCTAAGTTCCCAAGTAAAAGAACATCACATGCATTAGATAGTATCATATTCTTATTAGAAACAAAATGCAGTTCTAGAAATGAAGTTACCTAATAGTTCAATTATTGTACGCACGCTCTTGTGATTGGACATTGCAAGTGCATAGGTTCATATCCATTGATTGTATGCATGGAAGTGATATCCTCGTCATCAACCTCCAAAGATTTACGACCACAGGGGTCCCTTGGTCTTAATTATATATTAAAGTCATACTTAGAGATTTATTCAGCCCTCGTCAAAGGGGACAAATTAGAAAAGATGTCCGCTGAAAACTGCAAGGAGATGGAGTGGAAGGTTATCAGTACAATCCATCTATGTATCTTCGATAAGGTAAAATACTTGGTGATCAAGGAGAATTCATGGAAGAAATTATAGAAGGGCATAGAAGAATCGTTTATCACAAAGTCACTGACAAACGGTGGGTGCTAAAGTGACAACTGTACAGGTTACGTGTGGAGAAAAGTACACAGTTCGTTGACCATCTCAATGTCTTTATTAAGCTTATCACACAGCTAACTAGTGTGGATGAGAAAATTGAGGAGAACAACAATGTCATCGTACCGGCATTGTCTCTACCACCACGGAAGCAATTGGTGATGAATATTCTTATCAGAAAAAAATCTCAACTTCAATGAGGCAGTTGCATATCTATTAGAGGTGGATTCCTTAAAAAAGTCATCAAAATCTTCATCCTTAGATGATCGAGCATTAGCTGTAGTAGGTATTACAGGCAGAAGCAAAAGCTATGGGAAGAAGGGCAAGAGCAAGGGCACATATGTATGCTATCTATGTGACGAGGAAGGTCATAATAAAAACTATCCAAGTTTGAAGTATATGAAAGGTGCATGCTCAACGATGACAGCAAATGATGATTTAGACGTACTAGTTATAAGTCAATTAGGTACTTCTCATATATGGATATTAGATTCAGGTTGTTGTTTTCACATATATTTGGCTAGGGAGATGTTTAACAAAGGATATCTATGCCCAGCTAATGGGACTGTTCACTTAATGGATTGCAAGGAATATGTAATTACTAAGGTGGAAATGGTTACATTAGAGATATATGGTAGAGCACATCGCATATTGATGGGAGTTTAGTATGTTCCTAGCTTAATAAAGAATCTAATATCCATGAGGTCGCTTGAACTCGAAGGCTGTGTGAGGTATCACTTTAATGTGGAGTCATGTGATTACTTGTAAAGGCCAAGTAATCATGAAAAGTATCTAGAGCAGTGGAGGATACCAAATGATGAGTACATCTAAAGGAAGGGTAACAAATAGGAGGTCTAATAAAAAAAATCCTATCCAGGATAAGAAAACCGTGTCATCAATAGTAGGTACTCAAATCTTATATGCAGTATGTGAGAAACATGAGGTGTAGTTAATCAAACACACAACAAAGGAGTTCTTAAGTGGAGGGTTTGGATAGGCTATCCCAGACACTAGCGTACACATTGCAGTGATGTACATGAGTCCCTATGGTGGGGCACTCCTAACGGTGGGAGGAAAAAAATGCAAAGCTGACTTAGACTGAGTTCTTGAAGGAGCACAACCGACTTAGACTGAGTTCTTGAAGGAGCACAATGACTTCAATGGATAATAGTCGTGGTAGAGATTATTGAGTGTGGTGACTTATATCTTAGTCTTTTAGGAATTGAAAATATGTGCTATAAGGAGTCATAGATGATTTATAATAGGATTATGATTTCTACTTTCTTTTGGAGTAGTATTCCTACTCTATGAAGGAGAGCTAGGAGTGACTATATAAAGCCATAAGAATGGTCACAAAGAACCCAAGCAACCAAGTAACAAAGCAAAGAAGCCACCCATCTAAAGGTAGAGATGCACGATAGGATTAGAGACTAGGTTATTCCTTAGCACTAGATTCTTATATAGAGCATGGATCTGAGGGTCGTAAAAAATTCGAGAGAATCTGGCCCTACCGCCGCCATCTTCCTCCTCGGCGTCAGTGTGTGTATCACCGTGTACCTCTTCCGCATATTGGTGCTCCATTCGCCGGTATGCCAGATCCAGCCTCTCTGTGCTCGTCGGTGCAGTCCCGATCTAATCTGAGCAACAATGGTGTCCTCGAGGTGCGGCGGGGTGGGTTTCAACTCCATATCCACTAAGGAAGCCCAGACTTGGTCATCATCCTTGAGGTGCTCCAACAACGATGTCGAGGTTCACCACTTGGTTGTTGCCATCATCGAGGTGCTTCATCCGTGCCATTGTGCGTCGGAGTACCATTGTACATATATCACTTTCTCTCTTCCTCTCTATCTAGTGTACAATATTGTACATTATGAGTACAAGATGTACAATGCAAATGTTTGTAAAATTATTTTTCCTCTGTTACAAACAATTTGCATTTGTATACAGAATGGTATGTGAGTTGTACATGTTATAGGATGGTATGTGTATACTACTTGTGTTTGTGTACATTTTCAAAATTCAAACACTTATGTGTACATTTTCAAAATTCAAACACAAACGGTGAGATGGAGGGAATGATGAGGTAACGGGGAGAGAGAGGTGCCGGGTCCAGCCCCTTGTAATCGGTGTTTAAATCTGTTAAACACCAGTTGCTCAACTGCCCAATGTACAGTTACATTAGAAAGGGACAAATGTCTTTTCATAAAGGCACCTTTTATGCCACCTATTCATTATCTATATAATGCAATGTACTGTCTCAGAATTGAATGATAGAAAGCAACAGTTTCTTTTGCATACACTTGTCTCCATCTTTTACAACAAAATCCTCTCACTTATTTTCTAAATCAAGAACAGCCAGAAAAAAATACTATACTAATCTTTATGTAGATACATGTATGGCTGTGACCGTGAGAGCACCAACGCTCTAGCGTAGATCGGCATTTCCCCTGCTTAACCGTCTCCACGTGTTAAGTACAAACGTATCGTGGAAGATATCGTAACCGTATTACGAGCGGAAGCATTCCGGGGCAACGAGGGCCTCCACGTCGTCCCCCGCGCGCCTCCGGCCGGCGCGTGGTGGCCAGTTTTTCGTACGGCCGGAGGAGGTAAATCCCTCCAGTTTTTTCGAAATTACGTAAAGGTCCTTTTTCCTCGCGAAAAGGTCCTTACGCCCAGTTTTTTTAAAAAAAATTTGGATGGCGACCCGCGGGTTTCCAAAATTACGTATAGGTCCTTATTTACTTACGTACAGGTCCTTGCAGGTCCTCGGTTTTTTTGCAAAAAAGTCCTTTTGTTTTTTCGAAATTACACACGGGTCCTCGATTTTTTTATACAACTCCCTGCGAATTGTCGTCTCTTTTGCTTCGGTCCACACGGTGGCTGGCGTAGCGTGGCGCCACGCCTACGTGGCTAGTTTTCATTAGCGAGCGGCGAAAAGTAATCTAATCGCGCCAGCCAGCTAATCCAACGCAAGGACCATGCTTGCATTAATCTACCCACTCAACCATCTGCCATCTGGCAGCCCGTAAGATTTAATTAAACTGCGGAAAGACCCACACAGCATTACCGACGCCACCCATCCTCCCTTATCCAGTATATAACTTATGACTTTTACTTTATAACTTTTAAATTTTATCTATTTATAAAAGAGAGTAAGAAAGATATTTATATGTGATTTTGATCGATATAGATAAATTTAATAAAGTATATACTATAATCAATTTATAGACCCATCTTAAAAATACACGGTTTAAAAACTAGTTACTATAGCATAAGAGCATGTATAATGGTATATGTGCTGACTGTAAATATATGTCATGTAGGATTTTGGGTAATATAGAGGAGAGAAGGAAGCGAGAGAAAGATGTTGTCTAATATTTAATAGACGACTTTTACTGTTTATATCATTGTATTAACAACAAATGGATAACATATTAATTATATAAGTTTATTATAGACAACTATATAGATAATATATTATATATATATTATCTTTAATTTTATCTATAAATAATATAAAGATATATTATAGACTATCGTTACCTATATCATTATAAATGGTCTCTCCTCTGCTATGTCGTCACCTGTCACCTCACGCAACACTAGCCTGCCCTGCTCGCGCAACGAACCAAAAGCCCCGTGGCGACCTCCTCGCTTTCGGCCCCGTACACGTCTATCCGAATCCGCCCGTCCACCCGTCCGAATCCCCCCCAAATCCCAAGGCTACTCTCCCCTTCCGCTACCGATAATCCCTCGCCCAATCCGATCTTTTGGTTGCTCGGAGCCAGAGGCGTGCGTGCGTGCGTGCGCGACCTGCTGCTGCGAGCCTGCGAGTGAGCCCGCTGGCTTCTGTGGCCTCGGATTGGCCGGCCTCTTGGGATCCTCCTCACCGGGAGAGGGAAGGAGGCGCGCTATTGGCCGCCGCCTCCGCGCCTCCCTCCACGCCCACGCCCAGTGGTCGGTACTAGCGGCTGGGCCGCGAGTTCGCTGCCTTGCTCTTTTTAGTATTCCCTCGGCTTTGATTGGTGTTTGCCTGCCCTTTTTTGCCCGCCTCGGTCGTGATGCGGTGTGTCTATTTCTGGGTGGCTGCTGCTTTTTTCCTCTCTTCCGGATAAGGAAGGGGCTATCCGAATTCCGCGGGGTTGGGGGAGCGAGGGGTGCACGGATCTTGTGGGTTGTTGCATCGGGTTTTCTGGCCAGTCGGGATTGGGCCGGGGAGGAAGAATTGCAGCTGCTGTTGAGCGGAGCGCCGGCAGATTGCGATCGATGCGATTTTTGCAGGGTGCGTCTGCGTGTGGGGGCGAGGATATCTGTTTGCCCCAAGAATGGCCAATGGAGGAGGAGGAAGGGGAAGGGAACCTGTCTGAGCTCAGTCGCACCTGTCCAACTGTAGCAGAGGATCTCTTCTCTCTCTCTCTCTGCCCCTTTTCTTATCTGTGTTTGATACAAGCTTTGTGGACGCTAAACGATTGTAATTTGGTACTTGCTTGCAATCTTGCCGGAAAGTTTTCGATAAAGTCTCTGGTTCGATCCGTTCTTGGTCCCGATCTTCCTTGTTCAGTAGTAATTGCTTGTTTGTGGTACTACTATTCTACCGATCTTTAATGATTCGTGAGCATCAGTCGGTTCTTCCGAGGATTCAGAGCGTGGCCAAGTCTAAACTTTTTCTTGCTTCGATCGAGTCAGGACCATCCCAGTGTTTTTGTACTGTCAAGACTGATCTAGCAATGATTTAGTCTGCTTTTAGTTTCTCTGTGGTTGTAGAGTCGTATCTTCATTAACCTGTGTTTCCGTGTATGTTCTCTTGCAGCTGCTGAAACAGTGAGGGCCTGAACCGCGGAACAAGGCCGTGGGCAAGTAGTGGTATGGAATCACGGCTGGGGGCATCCAACCTGGTGGAGCCACGAGGGCAGGGCGCGCTGCGGTCCGGCATGGCAATGCAACCGTGGTGGACGGGCTCCGGCCTTGGGGCAGTGTCCCCGGCTGTTGTGGCGCCGGGAAGCGGAGCAGGGATCAGCTTATCGAGCAGTCCGGTAGGTGGCGGTGGCGGTGGTGCTCAGAGCAAGACGGGGGACGATGCGAGAGGGGAGAGCAGCGAGGATTCACGGAGATCAGGGGAGCCAAAAGGTTTGTTCGGTTTTACTACTACTACTTAGAAGCAATGAATTATTATTGCAGGCAGTTGGTGTGGTAGTGTTTTTCTTAATCTCGTCTGCTCACGCTTGTCCCGCTCATTTTCGCTTAAATTTACTATTCATAAATTTCATATTTTTCTAGTTTTTATTTTTTTAGCTTTTTTACCGGTTTTTTTCCGTATGGACTAATCTATTTTTCTATTTTTAATTTTTAATTTTAATTATACTAAATAAGCTATCTTTATCTACAATACAATTTTATAAGTTACAGTATAATTTTATCCATAAACCACTAATTTTCAGCTCAAATAAGCGGCACCTAAATTGGTTTGAGTTGACAAGGGGCTCGTAGCATGGAAACATCGTAATTAGCAGGTTCCTACTTTAAAATATTTCCAATTTTCTGTACATTAAATTCGTATACTTGTCGCAGTGGATATATGAGTTGATCATCGGCGTCTCGGTTTCATAATCTTCTAGTACCTTTGTTTCTTAATATATATATATATATATATATATATATATATATATATATATATATATATATATATATATATATATATATATATATATATATATATTTTTTTTTTTTTTTTGTGTGGTTGAGACACATCAAAGTTTTTAATGTCTATAATTTCAACTCATATAGTGAATTCCGTTTTGTGGATTTTTCTGTAAAAGTTTTTCACGTGAGATCTCTGCCTCCTGTTCTTTTTATTGTCTATTTTACCATGCGTTTTATAACATATGTGGTACAAAGTTTGTTTAGGTGGTGCTCCAACTAGCTCTTGGCTTTATGGCTGTAGCAGTTGTTAGTTTTTTTTTTGAAAAAAGAGGAAAAATTAAGAAAAGCCGTTATATCGTCACAGACAATACAAAGGAATAAGAGAAAAAAGAAAAAGCAAAAAAAAGCTAATATTAGAAGCTGATGCTTTCTAAGTAACTTCTAATGTAAATAAAGCCAAAAACTAAAAAAGTTAGAAACTGAAATCATTCGGAGCTGAGCCATTAATTTGGCATAAAAGGGAGCTAGGAACTGAGAGCAGGCTTCATGAGGCCTAGTTTTTTATTTTCTGTTTCTGTCTTTCAGATTCAGATAACCATGAGCTTTAGCACATTAGCACCCACATAACTCTGAGATCTTAATCAGCACATTAGCACCCGCAAAACTCTGAAATCTTGGTCAGCTCATTAATTCTAAAACCCTTACAGCTGCATCCCTCTCATGCACGAGCATCCCATATGTTCAGTGCTCTGCTGATGTAGAATGTCAGGATGTTGTGTTCAGTTGTAGCTTCACTTGCCTAGCTCTTTTATTCAAAGAAAACAATCTTACTTTAAAGGCTTGTTCGGTTTTACTACTAGTTGTTAGAATCAATGAGCTATTATTGCAGGAAGTTGGTGTGGTAGTATTTTTATATATATATATATCCTCTTCTCACACTTGTTTTGGCTATAAATTGGTTTGAATTGCAAATGAGCTCCTACTTAAGATGTTTCCATATAGGATGTGGTACAGCAGTTTCCTTGTATGGCATAAAGTGGTACTGCAGGTTTCATGAGGCCTAGTATTTCATTTACTGTTCCGTTCTTTCAGATTCAGAAAACCATGTTTGTTAGCACATTAGGACCGCAGAACTCTGAAATCTTGGTCAGCTCGTCGATTCTAAAACCTTCACAGCTGCATCCCTGTCATGCATGAGCATCACATATGCTGTAGTGCTGTGCTGATGTAGAATTGTCACGATGCTGTGTTGAGTTGTAGCTTCAGTTGCCTAGCTCTTTATTAAAAGAAAATCATCTTAAATGACCACACTATGTGAGAATCTGAATTACCTAGAGTAGCTTGAGCAAAATGATGATGAAACTTATGTACTATCTTGATCTTGTGATGACTGTCCTGCAATTGTGTCAGCACAATATTTTTTTGTACTCTATAAGTGTCCAGTAATTATGAAATCAGCTGCTGTTCATATCAACTGCAAACAAGAACATAAGTATAAAAAATCGAATAAAATGAAACTATTTTCAGTAATTTATGTGCGTGATACTTGTACCTAAAGGACTCATGTCAGTGGAAATGAGCATGGCTTTTTTGCAGACAATCTGAACATTGAAATCACTGTAGCCTCCTTGACTTTGAATTTTGGCTTACTGCATGGGTGGCTTGCTTAACCGTTCTTAATTCTTATTGTTTAACTAGAGATTTCACCATTCTTATTAAATCTTTCCAGCAGTTTACTGGGGCAATTGCACTGTTTTAATTGAATAGGAAAATATGTGGGTGAAATTGGATGAATTAATTCTTTTTTGATAAAGCAGCAAACATACACTGTTTCTGACATCTACTTAAAAAATACAGAATACTGGTTGGTTAACATCTTGGGATGTGAAAAACTAACCACTTCCAAGTTTTTATGCGCCTTCTTGATCCCACTTTGTCTTCAAGAACTGGGAGAGTGTTCCTCACTGTCTTCTGTACACTAAATTGCTCTGTGTAGCCAGTAAGAAAATCATTGTTGAACGCCTGAAGCATGATATCAAGTGCTCAAGCTCTTCACATATAATATGATTGGCAGAATTTTCTTTTCTTATTTTTTTTAAGAAACGGATGGCAGGAGCTCTGCCCATTCATTTCATAGAGGAAAAGAGAATTACAAATACAAACACCTATCCCAGTAGGACACCGAGCAGAATTTTCATGTGATGTTAGATGCAATGGCGTCAACATTTTTTTTGTTACAACCTTAGAGAGAGAGAGAGAGAGAGGTCTTTGTTTTTGAGATAATCATAAGGCCTATTTGTGTATTTTCGTGTTCCTCTTTATAGCACCATTCTTGTCATTGTTTTTATCATCTTTAGAAGGATAGTGTTGGAGTTTTTTGACGAGACCTGTCAGGCGGGTGAAGAGACTGAAGATTGTCCAGTTATCATTTCATAACGATTAACTACCTTTCAACTTCTCTTAGTTGAAGTGACGTTTGATAAAGGTCAGATGACAGGAATAGTGCAAATGTCTTCTCTAAAATTGTAGACGTTGGTGTTACTACTGTTTCTACTTGCATAAATACAGTGTTCTAATTGAAGGGATGTTATCCATTTTTCATTCATTATGTCAGCGACAAATGTAAGCATGGTACCTCTTTTCAGTAAACTGATGTTGTTTGAATGCCAGATGGAAGCGTTGGTCAAGAAAAGCACCATGCCACATCGCAGATGCCTGCTTTGGTGTCGGACTATTTAGCACAATATTCACAGCTGGAGCTTAACCAACCAATTGTGTGCACTCTTTTCCCTTCCTGGACTCCAGTTCTTTTCTGTTGATGTTTGCTACTTATGTGTACTTGTCTGGCAATGTGTTCATTGTCTCAAGTTCATATGGGTCATTGTGCAGGCTTCTGCAACATATCAGTACCCTGATGCTTACTATACAGGCATGGTTGGTCCCTATGGAACTCAAGTTGCGGTACTTTTTTATGCCAATTTAAATACCAGAAATAATCCTCCCCCTTTTATGTGATCCTTCATAGCATTTGTGTAAATAATGGTACTACCCGGTATACTTAATTCAAGCAAGCACAATATGAGATGTGGTGAGTGGAGGTGTTATTACTGGAACATTTGTAATATTCATGTTTGATAAATATAAATAACTATCCGTACTATTTGCATTAGTGATTTCTACAGAAGGTTGTAGAAATGGTGCTGAAATAACAGTGGACCGTTTAGGTTCTTCTGGTATTTTGTAAAGAAAAAAGTGGGTTGCTCATGTCATATATGGAAGCCCAGATGCCCTTAGGTCGAGCCCAATACTTTGCCTAGATTAATGTGCTTTCACTCTTCAAAGATTAAATATTTACTTCCACTGTCCTTAGAGCATTCCTAAACTGGCTGCATTTTTTGTGGTTCGCACAGGCTCATTTCCAGCTGCCTGGATTAACTCACTCTCGCATGCCATTGCCTCTTGAAATATCCGAGGAGCCTGTCTATGTAAATGCTAAGCAGTATCATGGAATTTTAAGACGGAGGCAGTCACGTGCAAAGGCTGAACTCAAGAAAAAGTTGGTTAAAACGAGGAAGGTTAGTGAACAATCTCTTGTTCCTGCTATCTCTGTAATTTTCCTTCTGTAGAGTTTTCAGGATTTTAAGGTCAGTAGCTCTGAGTTTTCAGGATGTTCCTTCTTATAAATAACTCCTGACGTTTGTCCTGGTCAGATGCCTCCATTTACTAAAGGATAGAACTTGATGGTTTGTTAAGCACTGGCATTTGATCTTGCAGCCTTATCTTCATGAGTCTCGTCATCAACATGCAATGAGAAGGGCAAGAGGAACTGGTGGACGATTCCTGAACACAAAGAAAAATGAAAATGGTGCTCCCAAGGATCAAGGTGAACCAAACAGAGGTAATACAGTCGCTTTACTATCTGTTGATGCGCTTCACTAATCGAAGAAACAGTTGTCAGTATATGCATTTCCATTTCTGAGAAACTGCTTTCGTATTCATTAGGAGAGCAAAACTCCGGGCATCACCATGTCCCACCTGATTTACAGCTCCTTCAGAAGGAAGCATGAAGTAGCGTTTTGGCAAACCTAAAACAGTGGCTTCTGTCCACTGGCATACACACTCGAGCGTTGATTCTCGCTCCGGCGTTGCGCTGCCATCTTTGCAATGTAGCTTCTCTGCAAAGCGCTTAGAGGTTCATTCTTCTGAATGAGCTGGTACCAGTTGCTGGTCCTGGCAGAATGCAACCTGGGTGCACGAGTCTCCATCCCGGTGTCAGTCATGGGTAGGTCTGCTGTTTTCAGGCAATTCATTCTTGGCTTTCACATTCCGCCCCTTGTTTGTGCCTAGTGTGTTGTTGCAAGTGAAACTAGCTGTGCTGCGTCTGCAGGCTCCTGTAAAGCCCTGGTCTTTTCGGCTTTTCACCAGACTTTTGGCTTCGCCTATCACTATTCATTAGACTAATAAGCTATAGCTATAAGCCACAGCCCAAAAGAACCAGGGAAGATTAACTAAAGCTAATGTTTGTAATGCAGTAGCGTGAGTTTGGCTTGCTTTTAGTTTGAACTGATATGCATAGAGAAAAACTGATGTGGCCTGTTCAGTGTTCAACAACGTCCGTGTACTCTTGTGCAAGAGCAGAAGCTTGCGTTTCGATCATTATGGTGCCACTAAAAGAGTGTTGGCTTTTGTGTATGTCGCATCTCTTTCGTCTTTTCTCTCACTGATCTCGAGCTGCTGCGCACTGCATGTGGAGGTATCAGTTGCATCCCTTAGCCGCTGTTAAACTTGAAGGGAATTTGAGTGAAGCGAAAGAGGTCTTTAAACGTTCTGGACCTCCACGCATATGTTTTGTACCTCAAATTTGAGGGAAATTGGTCTCCTTGTAGTCAGAGACATGTAACGTCATCCCGTAGGGAAATCGTACACGCAAGTACCCAACAGTACGTATACGGTCATCCATCACGGCAGTCGCAATCTTTTCGTGGACGGCCGGTGAGGCCCACTGCATTGGAAGATTTCGAATTTAATGTCCTTTCGGGCCCATGTATCTGCCGAGAATCATTGTCCGGTGATTGGCGCTCTGCTGCTTCCAATTATATATCCTTACTGTTGAAACCACACTGGTCGCCTCTTACAAAATCTAAACTGGTAGCGCAATATCATTATTTGCCATGATTTGATATCTTATGGAAGTCTACCTTGCGACATGCCAACGACTAGTTGTGTGAACTTGCGACATGCCAACGACTAGTTGTGTGAAGTGTGACCTCTAAAGTCGATCAAACGGAAGGAATCGGTAAATAGCAGCTAGCAGGTACCTATATATATTTTCTTTATAAATTAGGCGCTTTTTAGATGATTTGAATTGCTTCCAGATCTGGCTCCGTCTAGTTAAGGGTGGGCTCCGCCGGGTCAAGCTTTCGCTTATCACTTTTTACTACAGTAATTAGTTTTTAAACGATGTGTCTTTTTAAACTAGGGTTTACAGGTAGATTGTAGTAGACATTGTACCGAGTTTAGCTATACTGGTTAAAATTATATGCGACTGTTTTTCTCTGCATACTGTCTCTCACGAATAGCCATAATTCAAACATCATAAATCAAAAACTAAAACCACAACCCGAAAGAACCCACCCTAAGGCTCACCAAGCCCCCGCTACAAGCTCTATCCTTTTGGTCTATGGCTGATGGCTTTTATTTACATTTTTTGAGACGACAGCAGATAGCAGAGATAAGGACACGAATGACGCACACAGTTTTGGGCCCGGGAAGCTGTTTGAAGAATCTGCTTCAAAAAACTCCTTGTTTAACTCGACTTTTAGATAAACCAAAAGACAAAAACATAAAAGAATAGGGCCATGCTTCACCGAGTGACCAGTGAACTAGTGGCAGGCGTTGACTGAGAACTAGGGTATCACTAGCTACTCTCTTTGATGTCTGCAGTGTGGAGGTGAGGCGAAGGTTGGTTGCTGGGACAAGAGAGGGATGGAAGGAACAGATCAAGGAGAGGAAGGTCAACACTTAATCACTAGACATACATACATACATACTGAATTTTTGGCATATATAGCACTGTTTGCAACTGTAATTACAGAAATATCCGTATGCGTGCCGTATTAGCAAAAATGACATTTTTGCCGTCCGGCAACACCGTAGGTCTGATGCGTGTAACCTGGAGCCCAGTCATAGGGCGGTAGGCAACATACCCCCCACCACCCGACGCCCAAGGCCTAACACCCCGCCACTGGGCACTAGGTAATTAAGCTGGATAATTAGATGGCTTAATTACCTGCCTTATTTATTTTTGTATACTATTTATTCGAATTTTTAAATATAGCAAATGAACTTAAAAAATTACAAAATTTTATGTGCAGTCTCCTGACACAACATACTTGATTGAGTAATGTTTTGATAATTTTACTATGAATGTTTGAAAGATCAAGCTCCATTTAAGTTGGTTTTGGTGTTAATGACAAATGCAATTATGACATTATGATATTAATGACATATACTTTATAATGTTTTGGTGAAAATGATAAATGAATTTATGAGACTAATATGTTTATTTGAGTTTATCTTTGGTTAGTCTCATTTGGATGAAAAGGTGAAATCAAAGAGGTATGCATTCGAAATCGCTTTCTCATTTACAAATGCATTCCTTAGATCCAAAATATAGATTGAACTCCTCAATTAGTCTAAAATGAATATGTGCATATGTCTTCACTATATACACTTGTATGCACACATTTAGGGGGAGCTCTCTATATATTTTGGAGTTTCATAAGTATTGATCCATGCTTCTTTCATATGCATATTTGGGATCTTTACTTTGAAATACATACTTGAGTATATATAGCTTGTGCAATATATATATACATACTCATGTGCAATCGGGTTGTCATCTAACTTCTCCATTATGTGTTAATGCTTGGATGACTAATGACAACCAGATAAGTAAGCTTTGTTTAAAGCTTATCTTGGAGTATACATTTGTTGTGTACATATTGTATACTCGCAAATCAATTTCATATCTCATTATTTGTTGAGATTGTCATGAATTACCAAAATTGTGAAGTTTGGTAATCGATGACAATTGTTTTGTGGACTAACGGTTTCCATGAGTTGGATGCAGAGGTTAGGTTCCACAAATGAGAACGACTTGGGATGACTTTATGTGTTGAAGGTCATCAAGTCAAGATCGAGAAGAAGATAGATTCATGTGTTGAAGGCCATCAAAGAAGAAGACGCATCATGAGTTGATGCATGAGGAGATGATCATGTGTTGATCATCAAGTTAAGGAAGACCATCATGTGTTGATGGAGTTGATGAAAGGATGCATCATGAGTTGATGCATATCGAGACGATGACCCAAGACAAAGGTATGACTAGCTAGGGCTAAGGATGTGTTCCTAGTCTTTTACCGGTCTTGGTGTTTGGTGGGAAGACCGGATTGCTAGTGTAGGTTGCCGTACTATTAAGAGGGGTCATGTCTAGTAGTTTGAGTCTCATCATGTGTTGATAGCTCAAACCTCACTTGCTCTAGCTCATCTCGACATGAGGCTTATATTTGCGAATGTGTTTTGCAAATAGTTGAAGCTCATGTGGTGAATCTTTGCAACATGGGACTATGCATTGTGAATGTGTTTTGCAAGTGCTTGAAGTCCATGTTTTCATTTTTTGTGATATGAGGCTTATATTTGCAAATGTGTTTTGCAAATGGTTGAAGCTCATATATAATCCTTGTGCCATGTGACTTAGGTTTGCAAATGTGTTTCGCAAATGTGAGAAGTCCATGTACCTAATTCTTGTAGCATGATCTAAGTTTGCAAATATGTTTTGCAAAAGTTGGAGATCATGCATTATCTCTTGGCATGGTCTAAAATTGTTTGTTGCTATTTCCTTTGACATTAGACCATGGTAGAGACTCTTGGATGTCTTGTGATTTGTGCATTGATCTAATGTGTTTGAGGTCATGCAAATAGGTGGGTTGTGTAGCCCTCTGAATAAGCTTTTCATAGAGTCCAAGATCTCTGAATTCCGCCATCGGAGTCAAAAGTTATGACCGTTTTTCCGAGTGTCGCCTGTGCTGAAAAACTGGAAAACGGAAGTACCGCAATTTGTACTGCGGTAGTTCCGTTTTTTGCGGAAGTATCGCAATTTGTACTGCGGTAGTTCCGATTTTTCCGGTAGTTCCGTTTTTCCGGTAGTTCCGTTTTCTGAGCGGAACATTTTTTTTTCCAGAGAGCGACTTTCTGAATGACTTAGCCTCGGGAAAAACGGAAGTACCGCAATTTGAACTGCGGTAGTTCCGTTTTCGCTGAGAAACGGCTAGTTTTCTGACCGTTGGCGAGGAAAACGGAAGTACCGCAATTTGTACTGCGGTAGTTCCGTTTTTCCTGATTTTTTCAGGGGTTTGGCTCTAACGGCTAGTTTTCTTGTGTGGGGTATAAATACCCCCTTATGGCCGGTTGGAGATGTTGTTGCTTGATCCATTTCTGTTGTCTTGAGCTAGAGTGAGGCTCTCCACTCAATTGTGCATGTGTTGCACTTTGTGAGAGTGGAGAGGTGATCTAGAGTGCATGCGTTGCATCTAGAGGAGGACTTTGTGTCCCGATTGAGCTTGTGCATTCGTTGCACGTGGTGAGAGTCAAGCGAGAGGCTTGGCTTGTTACTCTTGGAGTTTGCCGACTCCTAGACGGCGTGGGAGGCGTCATGCGCGGTGATCTTCTCAAGAAGGTTGTGAGAAGACCCGGCGAAGTTGTGAAGGTTGGAGCTCACCTACCCGGAGCGGGAAAGAGCTACCACTAGTGGATACGAGGTGTTTCGGCTTAATTCGTGGAGCCGATCCGATTCGTTCGGGCTAACCTCAACGTGGACTACGGGAAACTGGCAAGTTTCTAAACACCACGGTAAAACATCATTGTGTCAATTGTGATTTGTTTTCTTGTGTTCCATTTATATTCAAGCAATTTACATTCATAGAATTAAATTGATTGCTTGTATATTTAGAATTGCAAACCTTGACCTAGACTAGAACTATTAGTGCACTTAGGCGAATTTAATTGTTGTAGGCGCTATTTGAGCTAAACCAACTTGAATTTAGCTTCCGCATTGTATACTTGGTTTAGGCAAATAGAAAAGGCTTTGAATTGCTAATATTAATTTGTAGAGAATTTTTAAACCGCCTATTCACCCCCCTCTAGTCGGCCTCCTCGATCTTACAATGTTGCTAAAAAATTCGTACAATTATGATATTTGTAGTAGTTGTTACATATAGCAAACGAGCTCCAAAAATTATAAAATTTTATGTGCAGCCTCCTAATATAGTTGTAGTAATTGTCTATTTTTTGAGAATTTTATACATTACGAATATTTGTAGGAGTACATGTAATAGTACAAATATCCCTGCTAATCACTTGCTTATCACCTGGAGCCCTACCACCAGGCGACAGGCTTTGGAACTGTGTGGCAGGGGTGGGTAGGGTTGGTTTTGTTTACTTTGTTTAGTCCACATGTGAACGAACGGAGTGGGCCATAGGCATTTGGTTTATATGAAAATTGAGCACTTGTGCACGAAATAGACCACCAAAAGTGTCACTTGCGTCGCGTCTGTCTCCCCACGCGCAATTCACTCCTGCCATTATCGGCACTTTATTAGCATGAGCACGCTCTCGCTCGCACTATAAATTGTGCGCTCTCCCGTAGTCACTCTCGCAGTCTCTCTTTCGCAAACTCTCTCGTGGTCGCTCTCAGAGTCTCGCAATTCTTTGCAACCAGTTAGCAGTGGTATTAGCAGGTACTTTATGTGTGATACTTATGTGTGGGACGCAGAAATGGGGCATCATGGTGTCTGAGCACCAAGCCTCTCTGCCTTTGGATTGCTTTTAGATGCGTGCAAGTGGAAACGAATTCATTGATTTAGCATGCTGAATCAATCATGGATAGAAAGTCTTAATCATGGATGGAAAGTCTCAATCATGAAGCCTGGGCACCATAGTGCGCCCGTTATTTATACCTTATGTGTGTGCATACATATATATGTGTATATTTATGTAATTATTTTTGTCATCGTAATTTTTAATTTGTAGTATTGTACTACCATAATATATATTTATTTCATCATAATTTTATGTAGTATTGTACTGCTATAAAATAAATATTTATTTGTAGTAATGTACTACCCTGAAATAAATAACTATGTAATTATTTATTTATAGTATTATACTGCCATGAAATAAATTTTATGTATGTATTTACTTCATCATAATTTTAAATTTATAGTATTGTACCACCATTATATATGTATATGTGCATATGTATGTATGTATATGTATATGTGTATACACGTTTTTATGGATGCTTATAGTGTCGGACTGGTAAAATTGTCTTTAAGTTTTTCGAGAAACTTCATAGTGATTTACCTCCAGTTTTTTATCACAGGTAATTTGTGTCTTCTCTCATAATGGTACAAGAGAACATATGTTGGATATAACACTTAAATCCTGAATTCCAGATTCTTGGTTGGTTGTCTAGTAGCCCTACTGACATACAGAGCTATATTAGACCAAGTGTATGTATGTTTAAGTTATCTTTAAGAAATAGTTCATATAAGAAGAAATGCAATAAAAAGATTTACAAATAAAAGATTCATCATTGAGTAATTCCTCGATAGGCCCTCTGGTCTTAGGTTGTTAAGTAATTTCACACATAAAAAATAAAGTTAGCAACTCAACATACCGTCGATTCTTTAGTGGAGCATAAAATATGGCTATCATACAAAAATCAATCTTGAATGTAAAGGTAGGGTGCCAACATGCCATGCATGATTCGGTGGGTTTTAGTGGGTGTTGTGAAGTCTAAAGATACATACATACATACATACATACATACATACATACATACATACATACATACATACATACATACATACATACATACATACATACATACATACGTACGTACGTACGTACGTACATACATACATACATACATACGTACGTACGTACGTACGTACATACATACGTACATACACACACTATTTATTTCATTGTAAATTTCAATTTATAGTATTTTATTGTCATATAGTATTGTACTGCCTTGAAATAAATATTTATTTGTAGTAATGTACTGCCATGAAATAAATATTTGTGTAATTATTTATTTCATCATAATTTTTAATTTGTAGCATCGTACTGCCATTATATATGCATATGTACATGTATATGTGCATATGTGTATATGCATCGTAAGCCCTGGCCTCCCAGATGCTTTCTACCATTAGTCCCAACTGTACATTTTGTACTATTTATTTCATCGTAAATTTTAATTTATAGTATTTTACTGTCATTATCAATATTTGCACTAATATTTGGTCTATCCCATTTTTTTTTGAAGATATGCCTTTACCAGAGCTTCTCGAACAGTTCGACAATGAGAACCACCGGTGCCACTCATGGATGACGAGTGACGCTGCTGGCCCTCCGCCCTCAAACCGTGGGGAGGGAGGGATCATTGGGAGCTGGATGAGCACTACGTCCTAATCCTGCGGGTCACAGGTTTGTTGCCCTTTGCAAGACTGGTCTCCATTGGACGCCACTTCACCCTCGATGGCAGCCTGCTTGCAGCACTGGTGGACAGGTGGAGGCTCGAGACACACACATTCCACTTTTAGTGGGGTGAGATGATGAACACTATGCAGAACGTCACATTCTTGACCGGTCTCCCTCTCCTGGGTGACGCACTTATTCCATCCCCTGCACCAGCGGACTGGAAGGAGAGGCTGGCATACCAGTTTGGCCTAGCTATCCTAGAGAGGTTGGCATACCAGTTTAGCCTAGCTATCTTAGAGGGTGCTCATGGTGTCCCCTACAGTTGGCTGAGGAATTTCAGTGTGTGCCCGTAGGATGCACTAGTTGAGGTCATCAGGATGCACCTCAACATGTACCTTATTTAGCTCTTTGGTTGAAGCATATTTTCATCCACACACGGTGATGTTTGTAACGCTGAGTTCATTTGCCTCGCTGAGTCTTTGGCTGACGCAGAGGTTGGGGCGATGTCTCAGTGCAGCTGGAGATCAGCCGTCCTATGCATCACATATCGGGGGTTTGTGACACTTGCAAGTGTGGCACTGTTGATACCCCCAACCCGACTGTCTGCTACTTCCCTGTTGGGTTGGGAGCACTTCCCTGTCATCCGTCCGGTCATCATGACACCAGTGCACCCACTTGACGAGTTCGCTGACCTGACAGACGGGCCCACTATGGGCTTTCGGTGGACTGGTGCTCGTTTGTGTTGGGCCAAGGGCAGACCGTCGAGGAGCTACTTATTGTGGCACAATGAGTTTGAGTTGTTGCATGACAATGACATCGTCTGGTGCCTATGGACTGTAGAGTTCGTGGAGCATGTATCGCCTTATGGACTATCCTTGCAATGCCTGCAGGATGCAGAGCTATGGTTGACGACATGCCATCTGGTGTTCTCGTATATAATGGAGGCTTATGCACCGCAACGTGTAATGTGACAGTTCAGTTTGCACCAAGTCGTGCCCCCTCCGGATGGCAGGTTCCTATTGCGAGCCGTATACTGGTGAGTGAAACTCTATCCGAGTAATGTTTACATTTTGTATGTCTTGCTCTATAACATCGATGATTTCAGAAATGCAGACAATCGAAGGCAGGTTGGCATGGTACGGATTGGCAACCACTACAGCAGGAGTGGATGACGGTATGGACAGATAGGGCACTGCTGGATGTCGTCATGGAGTAGCGTCCATACGACGTCCGGACGTATGATGAGTACCTGGAGTGGTACATACCCCGGTTATGTGGCAAACTCACTGATCCACTAGTATATCACAATGAGCAGGTCATGCACGACGACAGTCTACAACGCTCAATCGATCAGCACAATGCTTCGCTGCGCCATGACAGCATAAGACATCTTGACATTTTTATTGTTTCATTTACGAATTTCATACTGGTCGTTATTGAACCTATTTCGTATGTCACTTCAGTGGAGCAGGCGCAACGCATTGCAAGCACGTTCGAGACCGCCATCAGCAGCCCAAACACACCACTAGCCCTGCAGAATACTTTGAAGTACATCCTAAAGCAGGCCAAAAAATAGTGGACAACCTGAGCTGCGGTCGTTCAATGGAGTACACCGTGCACATCGGGCACCTAATGGAGGCACCATGCTCACACGCCAGGTGATCGCGACCTAGAGAGTCCAGCCAGCCATTGTAATCTACCGAGTCTGCCCGGCGTTGTAGTACTAGCCGTTGATCATCCGTGGGCCATATCAACAAGGAGGTAACTTACGTACAAACCTACATTTTGTTTTCCTATTAGGCCTTACAGTCTGCTAACATCATGGCATTCTCACGCTATAGGTCCTTCATCGAGATGCATCACTTTTGATTTCTGGACGACCTACACAGACTACCACTCCTTGTCCTTCATCTTCATTGCACATCCGGGAGGTACGAGATTCGCATTCTACATATGAAATATTTAATGTGACTAACATCATTTTATCTTGTAGCCTTCAATTCAATGTGGGGGTGACGTCAAGTCCACCGATGATGAGACGGGCCTCCTGGATGCTTCCAGGGAGCAGTACACAGTGCCAGGGTTTACACCATACACAGGGCAGAGCTTATCGTTCACACCATACTAAGGGTTTGGAGACTTCGGTGAGCAGAGCACCTCTGGCATCGCTAGCACGTCGTATGGTCAAGGCCAGAGCTCCTCTACACCATGAGGGGGATTTTTAGAGTCCTTCATTTAGAACTTGATTGCTGGTGGCCCGTAGTTCGGCATGTCTTAGTAGGATGACATTGAATCTTACCTGACCCAGCCTGCTGTACCTCAGTCTACAGGACCACCGTTGGCCCCTCAACAAACGGAATGGTCTCCATACCTCCTCCAAACCGACACGCAAGATCTGGACCAGATGACGTACCCCACGAGACATTGTCAACACGCCACGCATACAGAGGTAGACATAGTGAGGAGATAGTAGTGGCTAGTGGCTCAGATGAGTGGGTCATATCGCATCCCATGCAATGCGTATTTTGTACTATTATAAGTACTCCTACAATTATTTATAATGCATAAAATTCTAAAAAATAAACAATTACAATGACTATGTTAGGAGATTGCACGTACAATTTTGTAATTTTTGGAGCTCGTTTGCTACATGTAACAACTCTTACAAATATCATAATCGTGCAAATTTTTTTATCAATATTCACAGTGGATAAAATTGATAAAAAATGACACAATCAAGTACGTTGTATCAGAAGGCAACACATAAAATTTCATAATTTTTCGAGATCATTTACTATATTTAAAAATTTGAACAAATAGTATATAAAAATAATTAGGATAGGTAATTAGCTAGCTTAATTACTTGGTGCCCAATGGTGGGGCAGTAGGGCACTTGGTACCTAGCGGCAGGTTGCCTACCGCCCAAGGGCGGCAGATCACACGCGTCAGCCCTACGGCGTCGCCGCCTGGCCACCGGTCAGCAAAAATACCATTTTTGCTGATACAGCTCGCATACAGGTATTTGTATAATTATGGTTGTAAACTATATATGCCAAAAAAATCCATATATATATGTATGTATGTACATACTTACGTACGTGTGTGTATGTATGTGTGTGCACGTGGGGGTGGTGTGAGGGGAGGGGTTTGTCCTTTAAAATTAAATATCTTATGGGTTGAAGTTGTGCCTACTTCGTAGAAAGAAGACCAAGACTGGTATATATATAGCAATCTGAAACAAAACTAGATTTTCAAAAGGTTTGAGATTTTTATTTGAATTTGATCCTTTGTGATTTCTAGCCAATTTCTTCACCCAACCTCACCATTCAAGCCTTAAGATCCATGCTACATTGCCTCAATGGCCAATTCTTGCGCCAGCACTGTTCACCACCCAAAAATAAAATCACTGCCACCCCTGTTTTGTCGCCGCCCAATCTTTCTTCGCCTCCTCGCGCATTCTCGTGCCTTCTCGCCGCTGCTACTCTGCTGCAAGTGTCAGAGGCCATACTGCCTCACTTTCCCCGCCCCTGACACGCTCTCAACGACCTTGCTGCACGTCAGCACCGCTGACTCTCTCTGCCACCGCCTCTGCTCCTTTCTCTCTCGGTCGACAGCCCCGATTCAAACCACCTTTTACCACTACAATATCATGCACATGCCAGCCAGTACCTCCCCCTTTGCCAGCCACATTGAGCCTTCTCGTGCCCTCTCGGCTGTGCCGCACGCCGCACGCCGCCACCGCCATTACCCACCTCCTATGCCGAACCGCCTCCCCGCTCTATTTAAAGCCCCGAGCTCCCCCTAAGAGGTGCATAAGTGCCCGATGAGCCACCCAACACTCCCGATCAAGCCCTCAGCCAGAGCATCGCCGATGACCATCGAGAAATCCCAAGGTGAGCCAAATGTGAAATCTTGCTGTTTAGCTCATCTTTCTTCGATTGCATTCGCTAGTAGCCTCCTTGTGCTCCTAGACACCCTTGAACCATCGCCTTAGCTCCCCGAGCTCTCCTCTCCTCTACCGCCAAAGCCCACCGCTCGGCCATGGCGCCTTGCCTTGGACAGCCCAACTCGGCCACCCCTGCTTGAACCACCACTTCCCCAAGTTTTCCCTAAACCCATAGATGCTTAAACGCAAACGCTATCGTCCTAGAAACCCACTGATACTCCCTGTGCCATTCAAACATCCCGCGGAAGGAAAGCCTCACCGCTGGCAAACACTGCCCTCCCTGTCCCCGCCGACCCCAAAAATGGACACCTAACACCACCAGAAACCCAGCCATGGTCTCTTTTTCCATCGCAAACTACCCTAGCCTCATCAATCGCCGTCGTCGTCCTCCCTTATTTCTCTATCGCGCGCGTGTTTAGCTGAAGAAGATGAACAATATTTTAATGTTCACCCAACCAGTTAGTCCTTGAAGTTGACCCACAATGGACAATGAATATCTACTGTGAACAGTAACCTGACTAGGTGTGAACAGTAAAATCTACAATGAATAGTGCCCAAACCCATTACTGTTCACAAAACCCGAAAATGCATATATGCACCTATTTTGATTGTTTTGAACCCCTCTATCCATCCCTCAGCTCTGTTTCCCCATGTTAGACTCCTATAAACTCAAAACTTATTTTATTTGTTTTTTCTTGGATTTTATTTCTTTATTTGATGTCTTTGTTCCTAGCTCAACCCTTCGAGCATGGACTTAAATTATTTACTTTTGCTTTGCGTTAGCGCACGATATTGAAGGTCAGCCAATCCAGGAAGAAGAAACTCAAGATTAAGCATAAGAATCAGAAGAATATGAAATTGTCGAATACATTGATCCGCAAGGCAAATCACATGTCTTTGATCATGTTGAACCTACATTCCTTTAATTATTTATTTATCAGTATTTTTATTATGTTTTTTACGCACTGTTATTTATTATACAATAAATGTTTAGAATGACATGATATTAGTTATGTCCTACCACATGAAAAGCCTTATTTTATTTAATGGCCATATTCACCTTGACAAGTCCTAGTAATAATAAATAACTATAAAATATACCATGCTAGTTTAGGAAATTCAACTGCTTTACACTAGTAGTGACGGTGCCGTAGTGCACTGGGATGTTTATTTATGAATGGTTACCTGGTTGATAAAAAGTAAGGACTGGAACATTATGCTAAGTAAAGTACATAGTAACTGCTCAACCACAAGCGTTGATTTGTCAAATCTGGTTTAATAGCCACTCAAATCGATTGAATATCTACTATATGGTTATAATATACTATTCTAGAAAAGGTAACAGCCAGTGAAATATGTGGTATGTAAATGGTAAAACTATACTTTCACAACGGTAGACTCCACCTTGTCAGGCCGCCGTATTCCGTGAAAGGGGATACCTAGTCTATCGGGTAGATGCTATATAAAGAGATGAGCAGTGAAATAACCTTATTTTCTCAACTCAATCATGAGGGTTGAGGAATCTTGTGGGTAAAGTTGGGCAACTCTGCAGAGTTATAATATGTGGTATTCGAATATGTCATGCTTTCGGTAAATGAAGCTATGTTTAATGGGTGATTCCAATAGCAAAGCATAAGTAGACTTGGAAATAATTTGGAAATGTGGAAGTTTAGTAATCGAAACCTCAATTCCTTAAGAAGTTATTATTCTTCTGTGTTTAAAAACGTTTGCAAATAAAATTGCATCCACAAATACTTTAACAAAACCAATATATTCCCATCTCTTGAAAATCCTGGCAAGGAGCTATATAGTGTTTCCCCATGTGACTTGTTGAGTACGATTGATTGTAATCGGTCTTGCTTCGTTTACCACCAACACAGAGATCAAAAGAAAGAAAGATGTTACAAGTATTCATGTTAGGGTTACGACCGCGCTCAAGCGTTCCTGTGGGAGTTTTCTTTGGTTCTTCTGGATGTAAGTTAAGTTTTGGGCTTGAACGCCCATTAAAAATTTCTAAAGTTGACCGTTAGGTCTTTATTTTAATCAAGCTAACTTTGTAATATTCGTAAGTAGGCATGATGCTACTATTATTCGTAAATAAACTTCTGAGATGTTATAGAATGTAATGACATTTCTGTTCAAAAACAGGAGCGTTACACAATCCCTTAACGAAAAGTGGCTATATTTTTAAAAGTTCGTTTGATGTTATAGCTGCAAGTCAGTGAAAGTGAGAAGTCCAGACCAAATGTATGTGTCATTTACTTTCCGGACCACGTGTATATATGTAACTAATTTATTTATTTCAGCGCTTAATACAACTACTATTCGCTCAGAAGGCGTGAGCTAATCGTTTCCTGTTCGACAGGAACGTGGCTCTGCTTGGTTTCAATGACTCATAACAGGCCACTTTTAATTGGTCGGAAAGATTTAGAGAAAGAATAATGTTTTGTTTTCAGTGGGCAGAGGCAGTACGTCAGAAGGAGAGAAGGAATTTACCATGTCAACATTCGCTCTCATCTTTTTTACCTTTCCAATCGGTTTTAACTTTTCTCAAATCGATTTTTGGTTTTAATTTTTCTCAAACAATCATTACTATTATAAAAGAACAAGTTGATGATTGTACGTTCATTCTTCTCTAACCGCTTTATTCCTTTAATTTTTCATCATTCTCCACTTTCCAATTAATTAGAGTAACTCTTCTATAGCATAATTCTCTATTCATTCAATAAATTCCGTTACAATGCATGGATACGTAACTAGTATTATTTATAAGACGTAACTGTCACAGCTGGGAGCCATTGGCTCTGCAGCACAAGGAGGACCCGTGGCACCGTGGCTTTTGTGTTCCCACGCTCCCGAACTACAGTAGCCGTTGGATGGACTGGGAGGGACAGGATCAATTTCTTGCACAAGTGCGGCAACCCCCATCGACACACAAGCAAAAATCAACCCTAAAGCATTAGAGCATCTCCAACAATCCCCCTAAAAACCCACCCCAAAAGACACCTTTTAGGGGCAGCCCAAAAAATTTGTTAACCTATTTTAGTCCCCTCCTCCAACAGCTCCTCTAAATATATCCTAATAGTATGTTGAATCTGGCCCAACATTAACAACCGGCCCATTTACTTTGCTCGATACCTCATTTTGATCGTGAGCGATCCGGAGAGTTGGTCGCGTGCACTGGCGGCCGATGTGCTAGCTCGTCCGTGTACGATGCGATTACGGTTTGACCGCTGCACTCGGCCATCGCGTGTACATGTACAAGGCATGAACTCCGTAAACGCATCTAGTCCTGTTCCGATCGGTACACGTAGTGTGTTCTCAAAGAAATATTCCGTCCGTCCGTGCATGTATTTATACGGTGGCGGATACTACTGTGGATCAAAATCTACATCAGCTGCGGATACTAGTTTGCACCGTTCCATTGGACGGAGGGACGCAAATATTTCCTTTCGAAAAGAACCAAAAGAAGCGAAATCTTTTGCAAGGTTGCACCGCACAGGACGTCGCCCGGCGCCCGCGCCCGATTTCGATCTCCCGATGCGTCAGGGCATCAGGCGTCGGGGAGTCTGGCCGCGAGGCGTCGGCGCGTCTGGAGGCCGCGGGCGACGTCGGGCGGCGTCTGGAGGTTTGGGGCGGCGGGCGGGGAGATGTGGCTGGGAAAAAGGCGGGGGCGGCGAGCTGTGAAGGAAAAGTGTGGCACGAATTTTTTCCCCAGCGCGCGTGACGGCGGGAGCGAGGATAGGGGACCCCTGAAAGTTCCCGGTTTCTAGCTGGGTTTTGGGAGAGTTTTGGGGGGGGGGAATAGAAATAGGGGGGTGTTTAGGGGAGTTGTTGGAGAAGACTTTTTACACAATTTCCCAATAATTTGATTTAGAGGGAGATTTAGGGGGATTGTTGGAGATGCTCTAAGACTCTTGCCTTCCTCCTCCCTCCCAATTCCCCAATCCCCATCCCTCTCACCGTCTGCCGATTCACACACGAGAGTAGGTAGGGTTAGCATATCTGAGGTGAATCATCTCCCTCTCTAGTGGATCGCAGCCTGGTACGTAGCTCATGATCGATCACCCTATTCTTTTGGTACGTAGCTCATGATCGATCGTCAGCTTAATCTGTTTAATTCAGTACCAATAATATTGCCAAAGAATCTTTAGGTATAGTGACGCCTAGATTTCTTAGCTAGCTACGAGAATCTCCGTGTAGATTAATTGATTGGAAGGTGCAGTCTTTTTTCTCGTCGTCCTTTCCCTTCTGAATATCCTGTAGATTCGAAGCAGGAGTTGTGTAGACTTTGGCAGCTGGTCAGTCCTTGGGGCTGGAAGAACTATTATGGGGTCAATCCCCACATAGAACTGCCATATCACAGTCGGATCATGATTCCATGAATCTCAAAGCATGATCGACGAGGACAGTCCCCATATAAATGCTTTCCCTTGTGGCTTGGCCTGAAGCTACACAGATGCTGATGCTAAGAGGGCCCAGGAGAGTGAAAAGCAAGTCACTTGGGCGCCTACCGCAAGCGAAGATGTAAACATT
The DNA here is from genome assembly GCA_017311315.1 of Dendrocalamus latiflorus. Taxonomy (NCBI): domain Eukaryota; kingdom Viridiplantae; phylum Streptophyta; class Magnoliopsida; order Poales; family Poaceae; genus Dendrocalamus; species Dendrocalamus latiflorus. The sequence continues at coordinate 11,009,001 of CM029651.1, read as the reverse complement.
AGAGCGTCAAGCTGACCTACACACGCTGTGCTGATAACCTCGATCGGTGCCCGATCTATGGACTATAGCTGTGATATATGTCGAGGAATAATTGCTGGTGACCAGTCCGATCGATTTCTAAACAAAATTAATCACAGAAGATATAAATAATAGATTGAAAACACAGAGAGGTAGAGAGAACTCATGATCTTTCTTTATTGCTTTCTTTCTGCATAGTGCTTCCTATTTATAGTCTACTAGTGATGTGCCCACCATAGGCCAAGGCTTTCAGCCCAGGCTCAAGTTTCCTAACACCCCCTTAGGCACTCATCCAATACGTTCATGCCTCATCAAAACTCTATAAAAACCCAGTAGGAAAAATTTGAAGAAAGAGTACATGATACATGTTAAACTGCATTGCACGAATTGTCTCATTAAAACATTGGCTGAGAAACTTCAAGAAAACTCGTCAAGAAAACATGTCCGGTCTAGTGCAGTCTGATAAATACATAAGTGTTCCTACTGTACTTAAGTATAGGAATTCCGGTCCCAGGACTTCCCCCCTCTTCGCTAGGTCAGTATGGATCTTTTCTTGCTGTAGAGACCTCCCGATCATCGGTACTTTCGATGGGTATGCTTTCTCAAAGCTGAACCTTTCTAACACCTTCTGGGCGTAGGCTGACTAATTTACTAATATTCCTTTAGGGACATGCTCGAGCTGCAGGCCTAAGCAGTATTTGGTTTTACCCAAATCATTTATTTCAAATTCTGACTTCAGGTAAGAACTTGCTTCTTTTATGTCTTCCATTGTTCCAATGATATTCAGATCATCTACATATACTGAGATTATAAAAAATCCATTATGGGATCGTCGTATAAATACACAGAGACAATCTTCATTGTTCGTGTAGCCTTTCTTGCACAGAAAGTTGCTTAAGCGATTATACCACATTCTGCCTGATTGCTTCAGTCCGTATAGTGATTTCCTGAGCTTCACACTGTACATATTTCTATTTGCCCTGTCTTGGTTGCGGGACAGGGATACCTTCAAGTACCTTCATTTAAATCTCCGAATCTAAGTTTCCATAAAGGTATGCAGTAACCACATCCATCAATTTCATTTCTTGATTCAAATTTATTGCCATTGAGATCAAATATCTAAAGGTAATTCCACTCATGACTGGGTAGTAAGTTTCTTCATAATCAACTCCTGTACGTTGAGTGAAACCTTAAGTTTCTTCATAATCAACTCCTGGACGTTGAGTGAAACCTTGTGTTACCAGCCTTGCTTTATATCTTACGACTTCATTTCTTTCATTTGTCTTTCGAACAAATACCCACTTATGCCCTACATGGTGCACATGGGGAGGTGTGTGGCATACGGGCCCAAACACCTCTATTTTGTTCAGAGATAATAATTAAGTTTCTATTGCCTTCTTCCATCTTCCCAATCTGATTTTTCCTTACATTCAGCGAGCGATGCAGGCTCTGGATCAAGATCGATAATTGTGGCAATTTTCTTTGCGAAGTAGATATCAACATTGGCTCTTGTCCTATTCATGGACTCTCCTGTGTGCACATAATTTATAGCTATTTCTTCATGAGTTGTTTCTTCTAGAGCGTTTTTTTCTTGTGGAGCTTCTCCTTGCACATTGCTTCTTCCAATTACGGTGGCAAGTCCCTTTAGTTTTTGGGCTCCGATGTGTACGCACACATCCATGTCGATTTATTCTTCCGTGGGGATATTCAGATCTGGTATGCCCTTTTTTGAAGGTGTTATACTCATGCAAGGTCTCAACTAGCTCCCCTTCTGGTTCTGAGGAATTTCAGTGATCGGCTATGGCAAATCCTTTTTATCCTTCTTCACTAGGTGTCCCCGGTTACTTGGGATTTGAGGGGCCCGAGTTTTCGTCCTTTTATTCTGAGGTCTTTGAACGGGATTAGAGATACCTTCTACTTTCTTTGGTATTTCAACCCTCTCCGGTGCATTGCGTGTAGGCACATGCGACGTGGTCACGCTCGTCAAATCACTAAAGTGATCAGGCAGTTGATTTGCTAATGCTTGCAAATCAATGATCTTCTGGACTTCTTTATTCACTTCACTAGTGCGCGGGTCATGTGCTTGGATTCCTGTGGCTTGCCACATAATTTCTCGATATTTTTCATCAAGGGGTTGATTTCCTCCCCCTAATATTGGGAAACTATCCTCATCAAATATGCAATCAGCAAAGCAATCGGTATGCAAATATCCTGTTATGGGTTCTAAATACCTGATTATGGATATAGTTTCATAACCAATGTATATCCCAGTCTTACAGAGAGGAACCATTGCAGCACACTGTGAAGGGGATATAGGTACATAAACCTTGCTTCCAAACCTCCGAAGATGAAAAATTTTCGGTGCTCACCCTTGTGCTAGTTGCATAGGTGAATAGATATTGTAGGCCAATAGTCTAAAGTTGATGTGATTCGTTGCATGTAGGACAACGTGTCCCCAACATGTAACTGGAAAATTACAATTCTGCAAAAGTGGTCAAGCAATAAATTTAATTCTCTTGATTAATGCCACTGCTAAACTATTTTGGGTATGGACATGCGGTACAGAATGCTCAACTATAATTCCCATCGCCATGCAATAATCATCAAATGCCTTTGAAGTAAATTCTCCTGCGTTGTCCATTCTGATGGACTTTATGTGATGATCAGTGAAAATATTTCTGATGCGAATTATCTACGAGATCAGCTTTACGAAAGCATAGTTTCTCGTGGACAATAAACCAATGGGCGACCATTTTGAGGAAGCATTGATGGGCACCATGAAATATTTGAATGGCCCTGAAAGTGGCTGAATGGGACCGCACGTATCTCCTTGAATGCGTTCCAGGAATGTAGGAACTTCATCCTTCACTTTCAGAGTGGAGGGTCTAGTAATTAATTTCTCGGTGGCACATGCAGGGCACACAAAATCTTCGTGATTCGGAAAATTCTTAAATTGATATCATGTTCTTGGGAATTGTTGATTATATTTCTCATCATCCTAAGACCTGGATCGCCTAATCTTTCATGCCAGAGACAGAAGAGTTCAGAGCTTCTAAATACTATCTTCAGGGCAGTATAGACTGTAGGTGCCTTGATGTTGGTGTAGTATAGCCCAGTTTCTGGTGAAGTTTGTTTTTCTAATACCCTTTTTCCATTTGCTTCGCGCTTCGTAATGAGCAGGTACTCTTTACCATACTCTTCTTCAGTCTCAACGTGGAAACTGTTGGCGCGAATATTCTTAAAACTTAGGAGAGTTATAGGCGATTCTGGATACAATAAGGCTTCTTGAATGACCAAAGTTGTGCCCATTGGGAGTATAATTGTGGTTCTTCCTGAGCCTATTATACAAACATCACTACTGGCAATTGTTGTAAGGTTGCTAGTATTATTACAAATCGACTGAAAATACTTCGTCTCTCTTAAGATGTTATTCATTGTGCCGCTGTCGGCTAAACACACTTCCTCCATAAGGTACTACACGTGTTCTAATATAAGCTATTTTATTAATATGCATTAGAAGGCAATCAACACATGAATAAAACACTTCAATATCAGAACATATCATGCCATTATAAACTGAATAAATAAATGAATTATTCAAATATCATCCAACCATCACGAGAAAATAAAATTGCTTAAGTACCATTCATGCAAGTTCTAACTTGTCCTTTCACACAAAATAAATGACAATTAAAGTCTAATTGCATTCTATGCATTAGTCCGAATCTGCTAAGAAATCAGAGACTTCATCTGCTATTTTCTCGGGGTGATCTGCTCTTTGAGAAAAATCATGGCGGTGGCTACTGCTAGGTCAAAAGGGGATGCTGCTGGGATGGCCTCAACCTCCATCAGCGTAGGCAGCTGCTCAGAACTCCCCCTCAACAAATGCAAAGTGGGTTTCGTGCTATCCTTTGCTATCCTTCTTCTTCTGGGCTTAGAAAGCATCACTGACATGCTGCGGTTCTTTACAGATCCGCGACCAATGCCCCCCACTTGCCACACTTGAAGCAGGATTGGTCCTGCTATCCATAAGCCTTGCCATCTCGCTTTGGCTTGCTTGCCTTATTCTCACGTGGAGCATCTGACTTGCCTTTCTGGGCTGTGGCCTTATCCTTCCTTCCTCTTCTCTTCATCAAGGGCTTTCGCACCTTGTAGCTCCCGGCGTTGGCTTCACGGCCAGCAGAGCTCCTAGGTGGCTGTGTGACGTAGTTTTGCGGAGAACTTCGTCCTGAGCCTCCGCAACCTGCATCATATCAATCAATTCGGCATACTCCTTGTAGCCGTCTTGACGATAATTCGTGCAGATTGCACTGCATTGGGGTGGAAAGTGGATAGGGTTTTCTCAATCTTTTATTCATCTGTGATCTGCTTGCCACAAAGTTGAAGATTGGTACAAATTCTGTGCAAGGCAGAATTGTACTCCCCGACCATTTAGAAGTCGGCAAACCTCAGTCGGATCCATTCTTGCTCTGCCTGAGGAAGAATGGTGTAATTTAGCCTCTCGAACTGCTTCTTGAGTGCAGTCCAGAGTGCTAGCGCGCTCTTCTCTGCCATGTACTCCTTCTTGAGAGTGAGATAGTGGTGGTGCTAGAGAAAGTAAAGTGCCTGATCATTTTCCTTAGGGGTGGGTTGGACGTCATACGGTGCGCCAATCTCAATAGCAGCACAGAGCTTCATGGCTCCAAGTACTATCTCAACATCGGAAGCCCAAGTCAGATAGTTTTGGCCATGCTGGGCTAGCTCCTCGAACTCCCGATTCGTGATGCCAACCATTTATATATGCATGACAGGAATAATGAGTTTACTGCTGGTAAACATGCATCGAATAAAATTTTCTTCAGGTAAATAAATTTCATAATGGTACAAAAGATCCTCGTAATGTTCTAGAATTTTCTATGTATTTTCTATAAATTTTACTGCTAATTTCGGTGATTAAGGCAATTTAAATAATTACGATTAGCCAAAACAGTAAATAAATACATAAAACATAGTAAAAAATAATGAAAAAATAAACACGCTTTAAATGCTAAAATAATTCAAAATTTAGATTTCTGAGACCATTTTATGCTAAAATATGAATTTTTAGCGAATTCTACAATTTTTGAGGGTCTATACGCAAATTTTCAATTCAGAGAAAGTTTTCGCATAATTTCCTGATTTTTTGTGGGGTGTTCTACAAAATTCGGGACCCATATGAAAAAACTGAGGATCTGTTTGTAATTTTCAGAATGACAAGGGCCTTTTCTGCAAATATGCCAGCGCCTCCGTTCAGGCCACACTTTCGGACCGATTCATGATTTTGGCCCATTCTGCCCGCTCGGTTCGACAACAAGAGGTGGGGGTAGGGTTTCCCTACCCCGTTCACTCGGTGGCGGTGGCAGCTTGGCCCGAGCAGTCGCTCGGGCGGGCGCGAGGCGGCGGTGACCGACTACAGCGGAGTGGGCAGCGTGCGGGCTAGTGTGCAGGTAGAGGCCGACGGCCAGCGTCGGGCGAGGGCGGCAGGCCGGCCGAGCGGAGTGGCGGTGCTTCGGGTGGAGGACGATGGCAGCACTTCGGGTGGCGGCTGACAGCAGTATCGAACAGATCCGGCGGCGGTGCTTCTGGTGCGACTTGCGGCGGCATAGGGCGGAAGGCAATGGCGGCGCTTCGGGCGTGGCAATCGGTCGGCCGGGCGGGGAGGCTGAGGCAGCGGCGTCTTCCGGCCGTGCAGGGGCCGGGTGGCGACTCTGGGGCTGAGCATCGTGCCGTGGCTCCTCGGCTTCTGGGTTGGTTGACGACTTCGTGCGGTCGCTTGGGAAGGTGGGCCTTGACTTTAGGTTGGCCGAACCGGGGCACGCAGCGCCAGCGCGGAGGCCGAGGCGGTTCGGGTGACGCTCCGGGAGTGCGGTCGGCCGGCCGGGCAAGGAGATCGATGGCCGGCTTTAGGCGGCGACAGGTGGTGGCTTCGGGCGCACGGGGCCGGCAGCGTGTGCGGATGCCGAGGCGGCGACTTCGGCCATGCGGGGCTCGAGGCAGCGCGGTCGACGGCTCGGGACCATAAACCGAAGAGGCGGTCAGCCATGCGGGGCGGCGCCGGCGGCAGACCGTTGTGGAAAACGAGGCGGCTCCAAGCCGCTTGGTCAAGCGTCCGGTGGCGGCTTCGGGCCAGCACGTTGGCGCACACATGGTGAGGAGGGCCGGTGGCTTGCGGCAGGCTGACGTGCCGAGTTGCGTTCGGCGGCTGTACGGGGCCGGCCGAGCACAATGTTTTTTCCTTTTTTTCAATCTACAATGCAATCAAAATCTACTCTGTGATGTAATATACTGATCTACATTGCGCCGGCGATTTCAAGTCTGCTCGCGGTAGATTAGAGCGGATTTGTACCGTAGAAAAATAATCTAGAAAGCGAAATCTGCGATGATTACCTTCGATTCACCGGAGCGATTCATGCTGATAACGTGTTGAGGAACCGTCACTGGCGACCAATCTGATTGATTACTCTGCTTATACAAAACAAGATTAATCACAGAAGACAGGAATAGTATATTGAAAACACAGAGAGGTGGAGAGAATTCTTGATCTTTCTTTATTGCTTTCTTTCTGATTCCGTATACAAAATTGTCAATAGTGCTTTGTATTTATAGTCTACTGATGAGGTGCCCACCATGGGCCAGATTTCCTAACAATATATTTGGCGTGTTCACAAAAAAGAATCGTTGAAATACTCGATTAGATGTCTAATTAAAGTCCTGCCAGGGTCAGACGTCTAGTATGGAAATCGATCCAACAATCTTCGAATCATCGGGGGAATTATATAACTAACCAGTAGCCATGAACATGCACCAACCGCAACTCGTGCCTGCACTTTGCATGCACGAAACGGAATTTGGGCGGTGGTCGCGCTAGATAGAGGTTAATTTACGATCCGATCCCCATACCTAACACAAACTGCCGGGCTGATAGCGTCATTCACGGCGGGATTGCTCCCAGACCCGCGCGCGCGCCATTGCCGAACTGACTGAAGACAATGGTGTCTTATTTTTCATTTATGGTTTGTGATTTATGATTTATACTATAGTAACTAGTTTTAAAATGATATATTTTTAAGACATATTCAACATAAAAATTACAGTAAAAAGTATACTGACTTCAGCTGTACTGGCAAAAATTGCGTGCGACTATTTTTCTTTACGTATTGTCTCTCATGAATAGTTAGAATTCAAAATTTTAAGTCATAAACCATAAACCACAGTCCAAAAGAACCCATGTGGTTGTTGTTGTGTGTATCTTCTATCTATATACTTTAGAAGTTTCTACTCAATTGATTCATTTTCAATTCACAGACAATAGATACTTTTCATAGACGCATTCAGGTTTCCACATTGACAAATTCATTGCAATTCAAAAGATACATTTCGATTCTATTCACAAAAACAGTTCAGGTTTTGACATTCAAAAGATACATTTTCAGTTCTATTCACCAAACCAAAATCAGCCACTTTTTGCTTGTAAAGTTAAATCTAGATGAACATTTCTGCTATTCACATCTCTATGCACCATGATGCATATTCCAATCCTATATTGTGCTTGCATGATGCTGCATAGAGATGTGGCCAGGAGGGAGGTGGCGACGCTCTGCGGTCAGCGTTGAGGTGGCAAATACAGTGATGATGGCATCGTGGTGGTTGATGGGGTGAGCAGTGGCGCTCGGGGAGGAGCCCGGGAGGTAGGCGGCGGCACTTCAAGGGGGTGGGTTCGCTTGGGGAGGAGCGCGGGGAGGTCAGTGGCGCTCAGGGAGAAGCTCCAAGGGGGCAAGTTCAACTAACCCTAGAGCCGCACGAGGGTGAGGTAGTCTTGTGACATGACACAAAGCCGTCTGGGAGGGGGGGTCTTGCAAATAAACATAAGTCAGCTGGTGGTTCCCCCGCCTAGATCATGGCCGTCCAGCTAGGATCCGATGGTCCTTGGCGTTGTTAGCATCCAAATGAACATTAGCACTAGATATGCTCCCATATATATATGTATATATATGTATGCAGGGGAAAAATCAAAATGAAAATGGCTGGGGCTCACCGCTTCACCATACATATAAGATGTGTCCTTTTTTTGTCGTCTGGTTCTCCAAAATTCAAAACGTCTGGTTCTCCAAAATTCAAAATCCAAACATCGAAATGGAGTAGTTGCTTGAAATGGATTCTCCAAACAGCTTCACGAGCACAAAACCATGTGCGCTATCCGTATCGGCATCTCTACGTTCGATGTTGTGTCGAAAAGCGTAGACAAAAGCCATCAGCCATAGCCCAAAAGAACACCCCTATAATTACATATATAATTTTGCCTCGATTTACAACGAAGTAAGTGAGTATTTCAATTTCCAAAAATCCATATTGAAATGCTAATTCTAAATCCTACAATTTGACAAAAAAACCAACCAATAATCATAACATTCAAATCATAACTCATAAATTCAATCCATTTGCTTAAACAAATTGAAAAAATCAAGAAAAATTTAGCAATACCAAGTGTCAATTTAGGACTTAACCTATGTCGCCAAGTGCTCAACGAGATGATTGATGGGTGATGATGACCAAGAGATATGGCAGCCAGCGAGCTGCAGGCTAGGCCTTTGGGCTCCGACAACCGGCGGCTGTGAGCCTGCAACTAAGCTAGAGGGTGGATTTTGCTTTTGTGTGAGGTGGGACAGATGGTGGGATGGAACGAGACATAGGTGACTGGGGTAATATGATGCATGTGTTGTGTGACTTTTGCCTGCTATCTTCCCTTCGTAGATTAACTTGACTAGCCGAGCGCCTTGGTCCATGCTTGTGTTAGCTAGACTGCACTTGCGTATACTAGGCTTCGTATCCATAGCCTTGATTGGTGTCATTTTGGGCCCAACTGCAGGAGCGTTGAGTAGAGCAGTCGGAGGCGGAAGACCGATAACTTTAATCTTTAGACTGGCCAGGTGTCTTTCGATTTTTTGTGGGGCTTTATACCTAAATTTACATAGGTTATATAATAGAAAAACAAAATTAGACTCGGTGTCCTGTACACCCCGGTAGTTCTCTTTGAATCCACCCCTGTATGTATGTATGTATGTATGTATGTATGTATGTATGTATGTATGTATGTATGTATGTATGTATGTATGTATGTATGTATGTATGTATGTATGTATGTATGTATGTATGTATGTATGTATGTATGTATGTATGAATGTAGTATATACATATATGTATAAGTATAATTAACTAGGACACCATGGTGTCTAGGCACTATAATCTAAAATATGTGTTTTCTCTATGTATCGTGTGTGAAAAAATTTAGAATTTTTTAGATGTCGAGTTTAACTAGTTTACTAACTAGTTCAAACAAATTTGAATTATAGTTATCTTTTTATGATAGTTTGATTGTAGGTATGTGTTGATTATATGTAAATCAGTAAAGCATGTGATCTAAATTCGTTTAAAAACTTTGAAATCGAGTATATTTTTTCAAAGGTATATGTTTCATTTGAATTGTTATAGATAGATATATTCCTTAAAATTGATATTTTTAAAAAATACAGCTGAATTTGGGTTAAATTCGTGTATTTAAAATAATGGTGCCCAGGTAGTATAGTGCCCAATTTTAGTGTCCTGTATATATGTATGTGTGCGTGATCAGACCTGGCCAAAAGGACTAGATGAATTGCGCTTGGGTCGATATCTTGGCACGGCGGACTGGTTCGGTCTGGTATGCACATTAACTCTTTTGTGATATTACAATAAACTTACTTATGGTTGATAATAAAATCAATTGTGTTAGGGTTACTGTACTTTTTTAAGCGTAGACGTGTGACTTGACAGTAAAATTATTTACGACTGACACTAAAATTACTCATGTTTGGCAGTAAAATACTTACGACTTAGCGACTGACAGTAAAATTACTTATGACTGATAGTAAAATTAATTGTGATTAGCAATAAAATCAACGGGCCATCAGTGCGGCCCGACCTCTATATGCCATGCCTAGGTCAGAGCCTCAGAGGACGAGCATGTGGGTTGGCATAACATGGTGCAATAACTTATTTTGGCAAACCGTGATGGGTCTAATCGTGGCTGGCATAACGTGGCACAATAATTTATTTAGACCAGCTATGCCGAGTCTAACGTGTCGTGCTTTGTTCAGGCCTGCGCCATGCTATACCGTGCCAGGCGGCCCGTAGGTCTGTATACGATCGATCGGTCGAGCGTGCAACGGCCGGAGCAAGAGGAACGGGCGACAGGACTGCGCGGCCGATGGTCTGGGTGCATCTGCTGGCGGCCGGTTGTAGCCGCGCCGGCCGGGCGTGGCACGGGCTGTCAGTCGGATAATGAAAAGGCGCGACCCATGGTTGGTGATCGAATGACCCGGCCCCGTGGTATGTCAAGGTCCTTACGATATTTTTTTTAAGAAGAAAAACCAAGGGCCAGTTTGGAACAGAAGAATTTCACAGGAATTTTGCAGGAATTTTGCAGGAAACAGTTCAATTCCCGCAGGAATCGGGAAAAATTCCCGCATTCCAAACAGGGCCTAAGATGTTAGGTGGTGATCATTTGGGTTTTTTTTCTTGTGGTTTATAGCTGAAAAACATTGTAACTGGCTGAAAAAACACTGTAGCTGACAGAGGCTTATTTAGCATAATTACATTTAAAAAAATTAAAAAATATGTTAGCCCATTACATATAATATAAACACGTACGGGAAAAAAAGAACCGGCAAAAAAGCTCAACAAAAAGCCAAAAGTTCAGAAAAAGATAAAATTTATGAATAGTGAAAAATAAGCCGGAAGCCAAAAGCTGAAGCCCAAATGATCACAGCCTTCAAAAAAGTGGAAGATGAGAAAGAAATTAAATGAGAGTTGCATGATCGTATCAATCTTGGAGTCATATAGTATTCAATTATATCATCACATAAATATATGGGAAAAAGAATTGTTTCCGAAATTCCTGCATTCATGATATGCCATCTTACGGTAAATTTGAAGGGTGGCTTTGGCCCTAAACCAAAACTTGCGACATCCCAAGCATCTAGGTCTATTCTTTAATGAACGGCAACTACTCTACTAGATCTACTTTTACGGTTATACTTGCAAAATAAGCCCGATCTATTTCTAGCGGGTAGAAATCCTCAAATCCCGAGCGGTTGCCAAGTGCTAGATATTAGGGGTGCAAATGGGTTGGGTTAATCCTGATCATTCCGGTACCGAATCCGGTCGGTAACGGATTCGGGAAGGGAATTTGGTATTCGGTCGGATTCGGATAATTCATGTCGGATTCGGATTCGGGAGAGTTGTTATCCAACCGAATAGTATCGGTATTCGGATACCTGATAATTATCCGGTCGGATATTTGGTAAGAGCTAAGAATTCACCTTTTATTTTGCTAGTATTTGTTTTTTTTTGTCATTTTGGTTGGTTGAGGTTTGCAGTGTGTAGAAAGTTTTCCTGGATCGTGCAAGCTTAAGTTCTCTAAAAGGAATATAACATTCAATTGTGGCAACTATAAATATACAAATACTATAATAGTGTTTTATTTCTAATTCTGCAGCTTGTGCAATTGGAATCCTAAATTTGCTCATTAAGATCACTCTTCCTAGGTAATGGAATGAAAAGCAGGTAATCAGAGTATTATTAAATGATGAACTTTGGCATGCTTCAGTAAATGAACAGGTAAATTTGTCAAAAGTCTATTATCCCCAATTGTCTACTGTCTCTACCTTAATTTAGTAAAATTTCTTTAGCCTAGAAAAAGAAATGTTGTCCGTCAAGAATCAAGATTCATCTTGAAACGCCACACCTCAATGGGCAATTTTGGGGAAACGCCACACCATCTTCGGCTGATGAATTATAATAACTATTATGTACTTATGTCTAACAGTTTAAGGCTTGAAGTGATGGTGGTATGGTTTAGCATATATTCCTTTCCGTATGCACGTACTATCCGTCTACATTATCCGTTTTCGATCCGAAACTGTCAAGTATCCGTTCCGGCGGCACCGTATTCAAAATTCCGAATACTCCGAATTCGTATTCGTATCCGGTTTTACCGTATCCGACTCCGAATCCGAGAAAAAAATATGGGTTAGGATACGGTATGAGCAATATCCGTCTGAATCCGACCCGATTGCACCCCTACTAGATATTGTTGCACATGTTGTATCCTGACAACTAGACGCTGAGTAGAGGGTTATATAAGATTTTCATAAATATAATCATATGACTTTTCTATGCTCTATTTATTCTTTTTTACTTAACTTTCTAGAATTCGTGACATCAAACATTTTAAAGTTTAACCACTAATGGACTCAAGATTGTCTAGATTAGCTATACAAAAGTTACATTATTAGATTTGTCATTAAAAATACTTTTATAATATTATAATTTTACTAATACATTTTAGTGTAACTAACTGAATGCCCGTGCGTTGCTATGGATTTTTAAAATTTATCATACTACATGTTTTAAAACTCACGGGTGGTAAAATTTTTTAAAATATGCATACAAATATGTTCTAAAAGTTTTTAAATCCGTCAAGTAAGTCGGAAGCTGTTAATCACACCTCGTAGTCATAAGTCGGAATATATCGACCACACCTCGCGGTCGTAGGTCGAGAGCCCTCCAGCACACCTTGTCGTCGTAAGTCGGAAGCCATTAACCATTGCGCGTAATTGTAGGTCAGGAGCGGTCGACCATCGCTGGTGGTCGTAAGTTGACAGCGGTCGACGATCGATCGTGTTCATAAATTGGGAGTCTTTGATAATGGCTCGTGGTCGTACATCGGAAGCCGACGACTATCGTTCATGGTCGTAAGTCGGAAGCCACCGAGGACACCTCATGGTCGTAAGTCGGAACACATCGACCAACGCTCGTGGTCGTAAGTCGGAAGACATTGACCACACCTAGTGGTCGTAAGTCGGAACATATTGACCAGTGCTCGTGGTCATAAATCGAAAGTCGTCGATCACACCTCGTGGTCGTAAGTTAGAAGCTGTCGACCATCGTGCGTGATCGTAGGTCGGGAGTGGTCGACCATCGCTAGTGGTCGTACGTTGGCAGGCCTCCGGTGTGCTTGTGCCCTGTCGCCCAACTGTTGGCGCCAACCTGCTCGGCCCCAACTTCGACCACGGCACTTCGACGTCGACTATGGCCCCCTTCGACCACGGCCCCAACTTCGACCACGGTGTTGACTTCGACCATGGCCCCGACTTCGACTACTACCCCCTTCGACTTTGACCATTGCCCCTTTCAACCACTGTCCCCTTCGACCACGGCCCTTCGATGTTGACCACTTCCTCCTTCGACCATGGCCCCCTTCGACCACGGTTTTGACTTTGACCACTGCCCCTTTCAACCACTGTCCCCTTCGACCACGGCCCTTCGACGTCAACCACTTCCTCCTTCAACCATAGCCCCCTTCAAGCACGGCTTCGACTTCGACCACATATCTTCGACTTCGACCAGCGCTCGTGGTCGTAAGTCGGAAGACATCGACCACACCTCGTGGTGGAACACATCGACCAGTGCTCGTGGTCATAAATCGGAAGCTGTCGATCACACCTCGTGGTCAAAAGCATGTTACAATCCATGGGGAGTACGAGACCATGTGGGTCTTGCCGTCGAGGGTGGGGAGCTCGATGTCGAGGGTGACCTAAGGGTAGGCAACGGGGATGTCCAACTAGAGGGGGAACTCGTAGCGGCGGAGGTTGTGGACGAACCTGCAAGTGCCCTCCAGGTTAGCACTACGGCTACGACCATGACCGCTACGACCACGTGCACAGGCGCTACGACTACGACCATGACTGTGACTTTGACCACTGCCCCCTTCAAACACTATCCCTTTTGACCACGGCCCTTCGACGTCGACCACTTTCCTCTTCGACCACGGCTTCGACGATGACCACGGATCTTCAACTTCGACCACTGCCCCCTCGACCACTATCCCCTTCGACTAGGCCCTTCAACGTCGAACACTTCCCCCTTCGACCATAGTTTTGACTTTGACCACAAATCTTCGACTTCGACCACTGCCCCTTTCGACCACTATCCCCTTTGACCATGGCCCTTCGACGTCAACCACTTCCCCCTTCGACCACAACCCCCTTTGACCACAGCTTAGACTTTGACCACGGATCTTCGACTTCAACAACGGATCTACGACTTCGACCACCACCTCCTTCGACCACTATCCCCTTCGACCACGGTCCTTCGATGACCATGGCCCTTCAACATTGACCACTTCCCCCTTCGACCATCGTCCCCTTCGACCATGGCCCTGCGACGTCGACTACTTCTCCTTTCAACCACGGCCCCCTTCGACCACGGTTTCGATTTCAACCACGGATCTTCAATTTCGACTTTGACCACTGCCCTTTTGACCACTGTCCCCTTCGATCACGACCCTTCAACGACCACGACCCTTCGAGGTTGACCACTTCCCCCTTCGACCACTATCCCCTTCGACCATAGCCCTTCGACATCGACCACTGTCCCCTTTGACCACGGCCCTTCGACGTCGACCACGGCTTCGACTTCGACCACTGTACCCTTCGACGACCACAACCCTTCGACATCAACTACTTCCCCCTTCGACCACTGCCCCCTTCGATTAAGCTTCAACTTCAACCACGGATCTTCGACTTCGGCCATGGCCCCTCAACCACGGCCCCGACGTCGACTACGGCGCCCCGACATCGACCACAACCCTTCGAGTTTGACTATGGGTTAACTTCGTCCATGGCCCTTCGACTTCGGCCACTGCCCCTTCGCCCACTATCCCCTTCATCCACGGCTTGGACTTCGACCACGACCCTTCGACTTCGACCACGGACCGACTTCGTACATGGCCTTTCAACTTCGATCACTGCCCCCTTCGACCACTGTCCTCTTCGATCATGATTTGGACTTCGACCACGACCCTTTGACTTTGACCATAGCCCTTTGACTTCGGCCACAGACCGACTTCGTCTACGACCCTTCGACTTCGATCACTGCCCCTTTGATCACTATCCCCTTCGACCACTGGTTGGACTTCTACCATGACCCTTTGACTTCGACCACGGCCCATCGACTTCAACCATTGCCCCTTCGACCACAGCTTTGCCTTCGACCACGGTTCTTCCACTTCGGCCATGGCCCCTTTCAACCATGGCTTTGACTTCGACCACGGCCTCTCGACTTCGTCCATGGCCCCTTTCGACCATGGCACCAACTTTGACGACCAGCTTGGGAGACCAAAATCGCCATACAGCGCGACGGGATCCGAGCGAAGAGCAGGAGGAGGTAGAGAGGCTCACCGGGCGAGCGACCTCTAGGTGGTGGTGGCGAGCGGAGAGCCACGTGGGTGGGCGTAGGAAGAGGAAGCGGCCGCCGCCTTCGCCGAGCGCCCTTCTCTTTGATCCACCAGCCACTGTTGCCAAGCACCATTCTCTCCGATCCACCGGCCGCTGTCGCTGAGCGTCATGCCACTAGTTACAGGGGAGATGGGGGATGGAATTGGTGGCAGCGTCGAAGAGGAGGAGGAGGCACGACACGAGGGTTCGGGGGAGAGAAGGAGGCGGCGGTTGCGGGAGGTGGATGTGGGGAGGCGGCGGCAGGCAGATAGGGAGATGAGGCCGTGGGCGAATGCGTTGGGAGGTGGCGATGGGGGGATGCGGCGCTGCTGGGGGAAGTTGGAGGGACTGCGACCAGACGCTGCCACGTGGGGAAGGAATTAGTGGTGGCGTCGAGGAGGAGGAGGCACAGCACGAGGGTTCAGGAGAGAGAAGGAGGTGGAGGTGGGGAGGTGGTGGCGGGCAGATGGGGAGAGGAGGCAGCGGGCGAATATGTTGGGGAGGCGGCGATGGGGAGATGCCTCGCTGTTGGAGAAGTTGGGGGATTGCGACCAGACGTTGTCACGCGGAGAAGGAATTTGTGGCGGCGCTGAGAAGGAAGAGGCGTGGCACGAGGGTTCGGGGGAGAGGAGGCGACGGTTGTGGGAGGTGGAGTGGTTGCGGGAGGCAGAGGATGCGAGGAAAGAGAAGAGGAGGAGCGCGGGCCACGCGTCAGCCTGACCTTTTCTACGAGGAGCGGAAGAACTACCTACATGCGGATCTGGACGGCTGATTTTTGATCGGACGGCTGAGAAAAGAGGAGGGAGAATGGACTGATGAATACCAATTCACATTTTTAAGGAGTAGAGAAGTTATAAAAAATAGCGGTCAAAGTCGTATCTTGAAGACCATAAAAGATCAAAAAAAGTCATGTAAAATAAAAAAAAACGGAGGGAGTATGTTGAATGGCATAGCTAGTGATGTTTTACAAACACAGCTAGCTAAAAGAGATTTTAAACCTTTTCGTTCATCATTTTACTACTACTTACACCAGTACACCACTTTCCAACAAGTGGGACGAATAGCTCGTAATATTGGTTTTCGTTGTAAGCTGCTTGATTTGTTTGTTATGTCGATTTTTCTGACCATTACAGCTTTGAGATGCTCGTGTCTGATCCCGATTTTGACCAAATGATTACAAGACTCCGACTTAAAACTTAGGTCCCGCTTATTTTGCCTTAAACTTTTAACTTTTAATTTATATTTTACTATTTATAAATTTCGTCTTTTCTAACTTTTTATTTTTTAGCTTTTTTGCCGGTTCTTTTTTCTGTATTTGTTTGCATTAGCCGTGATGGGTTAACTTATTTTTAATTTTTTAAATTTAATTACACCAAATAAGCTATCATCAGTTGTAGTATAAGTTTAATCAATTATAATATAATTTCAGTCATAAACTAGTTTATTTCAGTTCAACCGAACGCACCTTACTCTTGTATACAACATGTATCTTTTTTTAAGCATGCAACATGTCTGCAACCAATTACCATACCATGCTTTCAAAGGAAACCAGAGGGTCGGGACAATTTTCAACAGACAAGTACGAGCTACAATTATAGCATGCAAAGCAGCGTGTTGTGCATAAATAGGCATGGAGGGGACCTCATGAGAGAAGCCGGCCTCCACCCTCATCTTGGTCTCTCTCCCCCCGGGTATATCCCTTCCCCTCCTCCACTCTCTCTTTCCTCGCCGACACATGGAGGCGAACCAAGAGAAGGTTGCGGGGAGCAGCTGCGGCGGCGGCTGGAGGCCGGTGCGAACGGTCTGCGTCTTCTGCGGCAGCATGCCGGGGAACCGGCCGTCCTTCAGTGCCGCCGCTCTCGACCTTGGAAAGCAACTGGTGAGTTAGTAGCCATCCAGCTAGTTTAAACTTGAAATGTCATTTTCGCACATGTCGATGGCTCGGTTGCCTGGCACGTTTGGTTTCCACTGTTTCTTACTCTCCATCTCCCTTTCTCGCTGTCTCTCTGGCGACGTACGCATCCTTTTTGCAGGTGGAGAGGCAAATCGACCTGGTCTACGGCGGCGGCAGCGGCGGCCTGATGGGCCTTGTGTCCAAGACCGTACACGACGGCGGCCGCTACGTCCTCGGGTAATGGACAGTTGCAATATTACATCTGCTCATGCAATACTGCTTCAAGTTACCCATAATCTGCTCCCACTTGTTGTGCAGGGTCATCCCTAGTGCTCTCCTACCTGAAGAGGTAATGGCCTGGCGAATCTCTTCTCTGCTACTCCTACCACCTAGCTAGCTCTTCCTAAACGAACTGCACTTTATTAATACGAGGCGTGTGTATGTGTGTATTACTACCGCACATATGAAGCATGTTTTTGAATGTATGTTAAGACGAGGCGTATATATATATATATATATATATATATATATATATATATATATATATATATATATATATATATATATATATATATATATATATATATATATATATATATATATATATATATATATATATATATATATATATATATTACTACCGCACATATGAAACATGTTTTTGAATGTACGTACGAGCCTTTTCCTAGGTGTCAGGGGAGACATTTGGAGAGGTGAAAGTTGTCAGGGACATGCATGAGCGCAAGTCAGAAATGGCAAAACACGCCGACGCCTTCATCGCCCTGCCAGGTATCAAACTCTCATTGGCTAGTAGTGAGCACATATCACCTATATGTATCACGACGTCTGAAACATATACTAGTACGTAGATATACACAGCTGTTGCAATGATGCGAAGTTAAACAAGCGACAAGACGACTAACCATATAGTAGCATCAAGCTTAAAGAAGGGGTGTGCTCGCGAGTCGCATGCTCTTATTAGCTTAAGCCTGTTGTGTAATGTGCAGGAGGTTATGGGACAGTCGAAGAACTGTTGGAGATCATAGCGTGGGCGCAGCTGGGGATCCATAACAAACCAGTAAGCTTCTCGTATTTAACTGCCATTTGCATTCTATATTGCCGGGGCCGGTGGTCTGATTAACTTTAGCATTGATTAGCTAGCTAGACGTGTAGACCTCATGCCTAATCGATCCTCAGGGGCTTCTAGCTTGATCTCCTAACGAAAACGATGTTTAATTAATAACTGCTACTATACACGCTAACAAACTAACAGCGGTTGGTGTTCCATTAGGTGGGGCTGCTCAACGTGGACGGCTACTACAACAGCTTGCTTTCGCTGTTCGACAAGGGCGTGGAGGAAGGCTTCATCGAGGCCGCGGCGCGGAACATCTTCGTCCTCGCCGACACCGCCGGCGAGCTGCTGACCAAGCTGACGGAGGTGGCTGATGACGTCGACGGCGGCGATCAGAAGGGCGCGGCCGCTGGCGTCAAGAGGAAAAGAAGCTAGCTGCATGCTCGTCGATCGTTTCCGTTTATCCCCCCTCCTTAATCTGCTTTTTTTTTTTTGCAAAGTGTTTCGTTTTTAACGCTCTGCATGTCATATCGGTCCTGGGACAAGGCATTTCCTAACCTCTTGTCAAGCAATCTGTCGTGGCTAATAGGTAGCACGAAGAATGGTTCTATTCTCGGTAAGCACAAGTGCCCAAGCAAAGTGTACGGGCTCCCGAGTTGTACCTTCAGTGCTGCAGCAATGTCCCACGTTGTACTATAAAAACGTGTGCGCTTTTTTCCCTAAAGTTTATGATTTTCTACGAGTTGAATTAATTTGCATGCATATATATGAGCAGCACACACACAACATTGCTTCTATCATGTACTACAATCTTGTTGTGCATGTTTCCTAAAAAAACTTTGCGTGTTAAACATGCATTCAGAATATACCACACTAAATATACAACTCATGCATGGCACACATATACCATATATACCAGAGGCGGAGCTGGGCCTGGCCCGAGGCCCAGCTGAAAAATCCTTTAGCGTTGGAACTGTAGCTAAAACAGTGCAGGCATTACATATTCATTTTCAATGGGTTGGGCCCGAGGTCCAGCGTCACGCTGGCTACGCCCCTGATATATACCAACCACGCATGCATGACAACAGTCGGAGACGATACTTTAGCTTAAGGCACTATTCAAAATGTTGTGACTTCTGACTTTTAGCTGTGGTTTTTAGCTCCTATAATGACTTCTACAAATGGCTTTATAGAAACTACCTTAAGAAGCCACTTCGTTCAAAAGCCGACTTCTAAAATCCAAAAGCCCAAAGCTGTCTGGAACATGGCCTAAGACGAAGTAGTTAAAATTACTTTTGCTGCATAGAAAGATAAGCTCCGACTAGTGGCAACATATCAGATGCATATACCCTACTTGCTGAACGCATGGACAGGAGATCTGGACCTTCCGTGACGAAATCAATGAGTGAGATGGAAGTAGACGATCCCACCTCCCACTTATGGCCTTTTTATGAAAACACCCCCACATGCACAGAAAAAAGCAAGTCAGTCCTCATGCTCGTTCGTCCTTCCCTGCAGCTCGAAGCCTCGAACGTGGGCTTCTCCCATTCCCAAATCAGATAGGGCTAAGGCAAGCCTAGTGCATCATTGGTCCCTTCTCGGCGCCGCTGCAAATTATCGACGATGTCATCGATCTTATAAAATAATATAAGAAAGATGGTTGAATTTCTTAGAAGAGAATAAGGATGCTCTTTATTACTATGAACTGGTTACATGATGCCAATAGTATCCTTAGCCAATAGAAAGATGGCTAAATTCCTTAAAGGGATGCCAGTTATCTGCCTGGGGAGACACCTCATGGATCCAGTGTGTTCGATCAGGGAGATAGTTGTTATCAAAGAGAAGATGTCTGATCATCGGTTTCTGTTAGTGAAAGACGAGCATAGGGAACAACTACATAATGGTTGTTTGTCAGAAACTCAGGACCGAAGTGTCGTGCTATTTCAGGTGGATAAGGCATGTGTTCTATCTATCACATAGGAGGAACCATCTGAAAGTGGGCCCAGGTACCAGTTCACAGAATCTCCGAGTGGTCACCTTGTCGAGTAAATCGCAGTGGATCTCCGACCAAGGTACTCGGGAAACAACCATTGGAGGGTTAAACCATGAGGATCTTTAGGCCTTAATTAAGCATTATAGCCATATTAAATGGAAAACAAATATGCTTAAATAATTATAAATTAACAAACAAAGTCATATTATTATTTTTTTAAAATAATTTAGCCTATTTCTAATCCTTGCGGGGACCCCTGTGGGGGTCGGCTTCCCACGGGGACTAGGAACGAGGAACAATCTCCCCCAATAAGCCTAATGAGGCCAAGCGGGGATCAGGGCAGGGTTGTGGGGGCCTCCCTCGAGTCCCCCCAACACCGTTGCCACTCCTATCACCAATCCAAATTGTGATAACCCTCAAACTTAATTAACCAAACTCAAGCACTTAAGAAATAAATACTAAATCAACACGAGAAATAAGGTAAACCATTCAACACACGAATTAAGGAAAATCAAGTGAGGAATAAATGTCATTATATAGTTATTCATACAAAAGTCCAATTACAATGCTAAAGTCCGAAGTTAAAATTACAATCACAAGTTACAATGTAAATTACTAGTTTACAACATAGCTATATAAACCCTAGTTCTCTTCACTGCCGATGAAAGTAATGTGAGCACCTACAAATCATTTGTAATCTAAAACAACAACTAGAGAAGTAAAACAAAGCAACTAAAGCAAGCTAAGTAATTACCGTCAGAAACCATTATCAAATAAATTACATGAAGCAATCGCTCACCGAGATACCAGACTATCCGGAGTCAATCAAGACCTCTTGCGTTAGTGGGTTTCGTCATCCAGTAGTAGATCCAGTTTTTACCCACCATTCTTACCATTTTACCACTTACATAGTTAAAGCACCCTTTAGCCAGAACACCAACCAAAGACACAACCATAGCCATGGGTCACTGTACTGGCACACCCAAGGAGACAGAGATATAGATAAATAAGGCCAACAGAGAAAGAGAGAGGGAAACATCACTACCAAAGCCAACACCCAAAGCCTCCATGGAGCAGTGTAACATCCTAGTCATTTTAAAAATTTTAAAATAAAATAACCATTTCAATATTTCTTGAATTAATTAAAGCTTAATATGAGTTTTTAGGAATTGAAAAGATTTAATGTAAATAAAATAAACTTCAATTAATTCAAAATATTTTTTATTTGAATTTCATGTGTTGCAAGGAATTTTATGGATTTTCTTGGAATTTTTTTTTGAGTTCATTTGCTATTTATTTGAGCTCAATTTGAATTAATCCAATTCTAAAAATCTGAAAACCTTAGGAAAATCAGAAAATTCCTTTGGGCTAAATCTTTTTCTCTGCAGCCCATTTCCCTTTCTAGCCTAGCCCATTTCCTCTAGCTCGGTCTACTTTGCACGTACTCCTTGGCCCACTGTGCTCACCCCGCACCACGCGTCACCTGCTCCTTCCCCCCCATGTTGCTCACTCATTCCCTTCTCTCTCCCGCCTGTCATCTTGGGCATCTTCAACCTGGACTCCCTCTCTATGTCTGTTCCATTGCTCACCTTAGCCACCTTGGACTCTCCTCAATGTCACCTCCCTTGCTATAAAAGTGCACACCCGAGCTCGTAGAGCCCTCACCCCAAGCCACTGACCTCTTTACCTCGCTTGACGTCATTGAAACCATCCTTTCGAGCTTGTAGTGCCACCGCTTCACCAAAGCTCCTTAGTTGACGTTGTCTCCTCTGCAAGGTTCGCCATGTTCCTCTCCACCAATTTCGTATCTCGCCGAGGCTTGAAGCTCACCAGAACACCTAACTTGCCATGGACCTGAAGCCATCGCCGCTCTTTGCTCATCACCGACCGTGTCTACTCGCCGGTGACCTTAGCGTCCTCATGGATGAGTTCACCACATCACATTCGCCGCGTTGCACCCCGCCGCTGGCCATGCCATGCACTCTAGCCATCGGTGGCCCTCGATCCTAGCGCCACCATCGGTGTTGAGTCAGCCATCTATGTGTTTGCCACGTCCTTGCCACCACGTCACCCCAGTCAACGCCATGTCAGGCCGAGTCTACCATCTAGTCACCAGTGCACTGTTCCATAGATCGAGACCACCATAGACCCGAGCCGATCTATGAACCTAGTCCATAGACCATGACCCCACTTGTCAGTGACCGAACCTATTTCCTTTAGAAAATAATTCAGCCAAAAATCCAAAAATCCCTGCTGACATCGTAAATCCAATTTTCTTTAGAAAATAAATCTGGAAAATCTGGAAAAGGCTAAAATAGTGTCTCTTTATCTTTTTCCTAGATTCAAATCTTTCAAGAGTCTACTCTCCTTCGTACGAACTCCTATTGACCTAATTCTTCTTTCTAAATTCACATAAAATTGAACTCTATCTTTTTTGTTCTAGTTTTGTTGGTTTTTATTTTGATTTTTATTTTCTTAGAATTTATTTGTGTTTCGCTCGCTTTCTCTCTCATTAGATAATGTCTTCGAATGAGTAAAAGCAGGATTTGAAGACCATGAAGTGGTAACTCAGCAAATCTAAGGCAAGTTATGACCTTTAATCTTGTTTAATCTATTGTTTCAAATCTAAGTATTATTATTTTGTTTTGAATTATGATGCATTGCTAATTTATTACAAACCCTTATATTTGGTAGTTATTAATCAATCTTGATTAAATTCCGTCCATTATAATTTGAATGTCATGATTCCGTTGTCATCCACTTGGGTTGTACGTCTAGTATAATTAGCCATGCTTATTGTTACGTTGGGCTCATCATCACATTGATCGATAATTAATTTTAATTTAATGAGATATTGAATCATGGTGGTCAACCATAGTTATAAAATTTGCATATCATGATATAGGTAGTGCCATTGTTGTTAGTTAAACAAAATAGTTTTCAATTAGGTGAGTGATCATGCAGTAAAGGAGAACATGTGGTTAGTATTTTGGGATGTGGATGCTTCGTCTGGGTAATGATTAAGGATCTAACTTTGTGCTCCATTGATTGAGCCTTAACGTAGAACCACATGTCTAGTATGGGATGGACCTGGCTGATTAATTTGTGATATTTCAACTTTGGTTTCACCATTGAGATGAATGTGGGTTTTGTTCATAGCCATTGGCTCACATTGGTGCAAGAGAGGGCTTTTCTGACTAGGTGGTTAGCCTACTCAGCAATGAATCTTAGTAAGCAGAATCGGGTTGAGATTGAGCATTGTAAATAATTTGTTATATATGATCTTTTTGGTTGGCACGCCTAAGGAATCATGTTATACTAGTGACACCATAAGATGGTCATATCATATGGGTATAGTTGTGCAATCTCTGCAGAATGTAAAACTATTCAAATAGCTATGTCCTCGGTTATGGACAATGCTCGGTGATTTCACACAAGGGGTAGAATTTCATAAAAACCTTGAATGGATTTAGTTGGGAAGTGAATGATCAGTTCACTTGAGGTTTATTCAATTCCTTTGAATTATTTACCTAATAATCAAAGTGCATTTCAATCTATTTATTATATTTACTCTAAATTGTTGCTTTCTACAAAATAACCACTCAGCCATCATTTGGTAAGCCTTGTATAATTATATATATTATATTTTTATTACAAATGAATTGTTGAGTACTCTACTTACTCATGGCTATATACTTTATTGCTCAGTTGCTGAGGAAGAATCATATCAGCCAAAGGTACTTGAAGGATGATTCTTCAATGACTTCTCAGAATAGAACTTTGCTTCCCAGTCGATTGCCTGTAGCATGTCAAATGACATATGCGCTTATCTTTATTTTCTGCTACTAGTTTTTGTTAGGCCCTTCATGCTATTATTTGTAAGTTTGGTCATGAGGTCTCTACTCTGATAATTAATAATATTTGCGCCTTTCATAGTTAATTGTGATTATGATCGATATTTCGTCTATGTTTCTACTGTGTACACTAGCATGATTTGGACTGGTGCAGAATACACAGAGTATCCAGATTTGTATATTTGGGTTTCGACAAGCAGCCAGGCTCACTACACAACAAAGCTCACAAGCCAACTGGGAGCCAACGAGGGCATGGCAGAGAGAAAGAACCAAAGCCCACAACCACCATAAGAAACACCACAGCCACCACCATTGCCTAGAACCACCACAGTCACCACAATTTCCCAGAATCACCACAACCACATCCATTGCTAGAACCACCACAATCATCACCATTGCCTAGAACCACCACAGTCACCACCTTCACACATTGCCACCCATAGTTGTCACCATTGCCACCGAAACCCAAAACCAAGAGTGAGTAGGGAGGCTTTGGTCGATAGTCAGGATGAAGGAGCCAAGACCGGAAGACAACACTACAAGCTGCTAGACCATGTCAAGCTAGGAACCATAAAAGAAGCATCACAAACACTTGAGAGTAGGACCACTCCCCCACACATCCCAAATCGAGCTCGACAACACCGGCAAGGTAGCCAAGTCCTCTACCATTCCATTTTTGTCCACTCAAATAGTAAGCTCATAGACGGCTAGAACTATGATGGCATGCATCGCTGGCTCATGGCAATAGGGAGGTGGCCATCCATGTGCTCCTAAGGACCCCTAACATGCTCCCCAATGCATGCAAGGACCCCCTGAGTCTCGTCATAGTTGCTAACCACCATACAAGTATTCCCCACAGACAACCCAAATCCACATAAGCCCAAGCAAACAGACATGAACTAAAAATGAAGTCAAAAGTATAGCAAAGCAAAAAATAGTAATGCCCCAAAAGCATAGGAGCAAAAGGTGTAGAAAAGGTAAGGGAAGGAGGAATAGAACCATTGTAGTCGTAGGGGGATAAGACACGGAGTGTCGATGATGTATAGCTGCCGAGACGCCTGACGTTGGAGGAGTAGCAGCCAGAGGGAAGACAAGGTCAGCGGCATAGTAGTTGAAGGGCCAGGATAGCGAGACGTTGGTGGCACGTAGCCACCAAGACACAAAAGCGTTGAAGACATGAAGCCACCAGGACACACGGACTCGACAGAGGCAAAGACCTTAACAGAGATGCAAGGCACCAGTGGAGCAAGGGCTCCAGTAAGGCGTAAGGCGATGGAGAAGTAGAGGCGTCGGCAGAGTGCAAAGCTCTGGCGGGACACGAGGCATCATCGAAGACCCGTAGGATGCAAGGCATCGATGGAGCAGAAAGCTCTGACGAGACGTGAGACATCGGTGGAGACTAGCAGGACGCAAGGCACCGATGGGGTTGAGGTGCTGCCGAAGGCACAGAAACCCCAATGGGAATGGGTGGACATCGAAGTAGGGAGGAGGCAAAGGGAACCGAGGGTGCAGGCATGGGAACAAGAGGGAGAAGGGGGAGAGGATAAGGGAGAGAGGGAGGAAGCGAAGGGAACTAGCGATGTAGGCAAGAGAGAGGGTGCAGAGGATAAGAGGGAGAGAGAGAAGAGATGAGGAAGGGAGAGAGAATTGGGCTAGTGGGCTGGCCCATACCCATAAGAAAATAGACCAGAACAGAAAAATAAGAAAATAAAATAGAAAATTATAAATAAACTTCAAATGTGTAGAACACAAAAACAAGACCCAGAGAATTCAACTAATAACCTTCATAAATATTGCTAGCAAAATAGTAAAACATATAATTTCCCAAAGAATAAAATGATCTAAAATAATGCAAATTACTCAACAAGGGACTTTACTTCATTTGGAATATTAACAATAGCCCTAAATGACATAGATTACATTGGTCTTAAATAATATAGGGGAGAACTGGTCTAAGGGGAGGAGACATGTCAGACCACTATTGAGGTAGACTTCCAGTATCAGTGCTCAGGCAAGCATGCTGTTGTTCACTCGGAGTAGTTACTTTACCACACTATTTTACTATTATCACCTTGCATCAAAATTAATTTCTACAAAGAAAATAAAAGGAGCAAGGATTTAAAGAAACTAAACATGATAAATAAGAAAAAAAGGGTAGAGCCACTAATGGAGCAGTGGCTTGTAGGAGTATATAATATAGGAGGGTAGGGGTGCTCTGTAAGAGGTTCAGCGGCAGGTGAGACCCTCTACATATGGATATAATATAAGGACTACAAACAATATTCATTTTAAAATGAGTCATGAAACTGTATCAACCATTTTCCCTGTCTTAGATGGGCAGAACACGTTGCTCTTTTTTGTTGCCATAGATTCCACATCGGGTAAGGAGGAATATATATATGTATGTATATGTATATATATATATATATATATATATATATATATATATATATATATATATATATATATATATATATATATATATATGTATGTATATGTATATATATATATAAAGGGTGGGGGTATACTACTACAAAAAGGCTTATATTAGATGCCTCATCATAGACAGTTCATCAAAACGTTAGTGTTAAATGCAATCACAGATGGTTTAGGTTTAAAGATCGTCTGTGTTGCTACCAGCGCTAAAAACCGTCTGTGAAGAGATAATATCACAGACGATTCATGGTGAGCACTGTCTGTGAAGTATCACATCTGTGATATTGCCAAATATCACAGACGATTTTTATTTAAACTATCTGTGATACTTCACAGATGGTTTGTGTTACAAACCGTCTGTGATAATGAAGTTATCACACATGATATATATTAAAACCGTTTGTGATATGTTCCCGCCTCACAATACCCTAAAATTTCAAAATCTCCCACCTGAGTCTGAGTAGGATTCTATTCCGAGACACCTTTAGTAAAACAGATATAACTTTTGCATATGGTGTCTGTTTTCGACGTTCTTGTACTTGTTAAAAAGCTAATGACGAGCCCGATCCAAAAAATGAGATACTTTTGCTAGTCGTTCTCTAAGACACCCAAAATAGGCCATTTTTAGCCTTAAATTTGCGTCACAAGTTTTTGGTTTTTGTTTTTGCCAAAAAAATTTATCTTCCATTCGGAATTTGGGGTTTGCCTCAACTGCAAAGTTGTATATCTCATCGAAACCTTTTAAACGAGAATATATAGGCCATATAAAACATTGTTTTTTATCTTTTGCGACTAGCTGTTTACATTGCACCGATATATACATATATTGTTTGCAATCACAGACGGTTTGTGGTTCAAACTATCTGTGATAATTATGTATCACAGATGATTTATGGTTGAAACCGTCTATGATAATTACGTATCACAGATGGTTTGTGGTATAAACCATCTGTGATAATTATGTATCTCTGATTGCTGAGCCCGTCGATTCTTCTCAACCCAATCCTAGCCAATAGAAATCTATCAACTCCCACCCCACAGATTGTAGCTCCACATCTTCGTCCCCGTGCCCATTCCACCAAAAATTTCCCACTCTTGCCTCTCGCTCCCCTATACATACTCACCTAAACCCATCCTCTACCGTGCTCAAAATCTCTCCAGCCTCCTCACCGTCCTCCTCGACCCCAACCCTGATGGCCCTTATGAAGTAGACAACACGCAAGTCTACGGGCAACAAGGTACCGCAGAAGCAGCTAGCTACAAAGACGTCACTGAAGTCGATGTCGGCAACAGTGGGTGTCAAGGACACCCAGCTCATGTGCTGCATCAAGGGTGAGACGTCTTCTACTGTCTGCTAGGATCTCTACTTCTTCTATGTTCTTGCCATATTTAAGAGTTGGGTTCGTAGGATTAGGAGAAATGTTCTTGCCATATTCTTACTATGTTAAATGGATAACCTGCTGATTATCTTATTATGATGTACTAGTAGATTCTAATCTTATTGGAAATAGAACATGTTGTTATGTTTGCTACTGTATTTGGTTATTTTCAAAGGGCATAGCTAACATTTCTTAAGGCTAGCAAAAAAAAGAAAAAAATTAGGTATAGAATGAATTATCACAGAAGGTTTTATGGTATAAACCATCTATGAATGACTATCAAAGACGGCTCAAACCAAAAACCGTATGTGATACTAGCACATCACAGATGATTCTATCTACCAATCATCTGTGATGAGAAAGTATCACAGACGGTTCTATATACCAATCGTCTGTGATACTAGCCCATCACAGACAGTTGATAGCGAGAACCGTCTGTGATGTGTGAGTATCACAGACGGTTTTTGGTTTGAGCCATTTGTGATAGTATTCTTCACAGACGGTTCTAGTTACAAACCGTCTATATTGTATTGATCACAGACAGCCCATAAATCGTCTGTGATAACCTCAGATTATCACTAACAATAAATTCAAATGGTTCAGAATACCATCTGTGATGACAATTCTGAACCATCTGTGATGATCCTTTTTGTAGCAGTGGTAGGGTCTTAATTGGACTTTGGGCCATAAAAAGGTGCACCATAGGCACTTATATTTAGTGCCGTGGAGTGTCAAGTATTCATATCCTCTCGACCAGTGGCTATTTATAGCCAGGTGGAGATATGGTAATAAAAGTGAAGAAAACATTTTGTGTTCTTAATTTGGGATCATATCTAATAAAATACAACAGACCTAGTGTTCATAAGAATTTAGAATAGCTATGAGTAAAGTGATACAAGTCTGCGCAACACTTTAAATATCTTGTATAATTAATTCATAGATGACAACTATTATTGTAATATTATCAGGCCGACTTGTGCACCCAAGACTATTATCCTTACATGGCTTGGCACTGTAATAATGAGAAAGTAACCTAGTTTCTAATTATTATTTAGCTGCAACACTCTAGTAGGATTATTACTCGATAAGGCGGTTGAAAGCATCTAGGCCCCTAAAAATAGTTTTGGTAATTAATGAATTCATGTGAATATGGGACTAACGTGTTTTATGAGCATGCGAAGGGTTAGTCCACTAGTGAGCAACAAGATGCAAGCCCAAGAATAAACATGAAGATCCAAAGTTGGTTCAAGACAAAGGTATACTTAGAATAAGATCTCTTTTTATTTTACCGGTCTTAGGAGAAAATGCGGAAGACTGGATTATAGGGTAGATAATCGTAGCATAAAGAGGGATCATGGAAAGTAGCTTGAAAGCAAATTCCTTGTGCCATCTAGATCAATATTAAAAGTATGCATTCATCAAAAATCCAATTTAAAACAAGTCTGTGCTCTGCCCAGAAGCGGTAGTACCGGCGAGCGGAAGCTCCGGGTTTTTGAGCGGAGCCGTTTTTCCAGAGAGCACCCCCGAATGCATTTTAGATTTTATAAGTGCGGAAGTACCGGCGGTGTCAACGCCGGAACTACAGCAAGGGTGGTAGTTTCGCATTTTGAAGCGGTACTTCCGGAGTCCGGTAGATCCGGAGGGTGAGCGAAATGTTTTTTCCAGAGAACACCTCCGGATGATTTCTGAAATTTCGCGGAGCGGAAGTACCGGCAGTTTCAACGCCGGAACTACTGCAGGGAGCGGTAGTTCCGCTATCTAGAGCAGTACTTCCGGGGTCCGGTAGCTCCGGACTCAGAGCGGAACATTTTTTCCAGAGAGCGCCAAATTTGGGACCTTTCGGATTTTGGCCAGAGCGGTAGTACCGCGCCGACTTTGCGGAACTACCGGAGAGCGGTAGTACCGCAAGTTTCAACGGCGGTAGTACCGCGCCGCCAAATCCAACGGTCATTGCAGAGCTCTGACATAGCCGTTCTGCCGCGAAGATTTGGTAGCGGTAGTACCGGCCCATGGGGGCGGTAGTACCGCTTATCCTGAATTTTTTCAGGAAATTATGCCAAACAACTAGTTTTGCTTGGTGGAGGCTATAAATACCCCCACCACTACTCTTGGACTATGGTTAGAGACTCATTGCATATTTCTTGAGCCCTAGAGCATTCACTCCACCCCAATTCTTACTTTGTGCATTAAATTTGAGGTGGTTGAGCAAATAGTGTTGATCCATTTGGCACTAGTTTGCATTCAAGAGAAGCCCGGATTCATTACTCTTAGTGCTTGCCGGCACTTGAACGATTGGGCGGATATTCGATCGGTGATCTTCTCAAGGAGCTTGTGAGAGGACTCGGTGATTTGTGAAGGTCGGAGCTCACCTACCCGGAGCGGGGAAGAGCTACCACTAGTGATCGAGGTGCTTCGGCTTAATTCGTGGAGCCAATTCGATTCGTTCGGGCTAACCTCAACGTGGATTAGGAGAAACCGGTAAGTTTCTGAACACCACGGTAAAACATCGGTTGTGTTCATCTCTTTCTTAGCTCTTGTTTATTTATTTCATTGTGATATTTGCTTGCTTAGAGCTAGGATTGCTATAATCTTGACTAGAATTGTGTAGGATTAATTGCTTTACATTCTTGCTATTTAAATTGTAAAAAATTAATCAAGTGAACGAGAAAAATTTAAAAACATCATATTCACCCCCCCTCTAGCCGGTATCCTTGATCCTACAAGTGGTATCAGAGCTTAATTGGTCTCTCAATTTTAGACTTAACCTTCTAGAGAGAAAAGGATGACTAGCGAGGGGTTTGCTATAGGCAAGGCACCGCTATTTGATGGCTCTAATTATGCTTATTGGAAAATTAGGATGTCAATTTATTTAAAGGCCATGAGCCCTCATATTTAGAAAATCGTAAATGATGGTTACGTCATGCCTCTTGATCTCGAGCATCCAACGGAACAAGACGGGCGTAAACTCATTTAAATGCCCAAGCCATGAATGCTCTCTTTGGAGCCTTAAACGCGGACAAGTTCAATAGAGTGAGCAATCTTGAGATGGCTCACGATATTTGGACTACCCTTTCCGAAATACATGAAGGGACGTCCACGGTAAAGGAAGCAAAATTGCATCGGCTTAGGATCAAATATGAGACATTTATAATGTTGCCCTATGAGGACATCAATGAGATGTACATAAGGCTAAACAACATTATGAATGAGCTCAAGGGTCTTCGAACTAACCTTTCCGATCTTGACATTGTGAGAAAGATGCTTAGGGCCTTACCGGAGAAGTACGAAATGTTGGTGACATTATTTCTCCACTCTGCGTAGATGGCGAGGATGACGCCAACACAACTCTTCGGTAATCTAATTACCAATGAGTTATACAAGAAGGACAAGGAGGAACTTTTGGAGCAATCCACCTCCAAAGGAAAGAAGATCACCGCCTTCAAGGCAAAGGCGGTGGCAAGTGAGGAGTCCGAAGATGAAGAAGAGGATTCTGAAGAGGAGTTTGCCCTTCTAGTGCGAAGTCTGAACAAATTCATGAGAAGGCACTCAAACCGAAGCGCAAGCCATGAGAAGACCAAGAAGTGGCAATCCTCCTCCAACAAGAAGTATAGCAACATCCGTTGCTATGAATGCGATGAAAAGGGGCACATAGCGTCACAATGCCCCACCAAGAAAGATGACAAGGAGAAGTCATGTAAGAAGAAGGGATTTCATGGCAAGAAGAAGCTCTTCAATAAGCTTCACAAAGATGGGAAGAACGAAGCCCACATTGGTGAGTGGGATTCCGATGCGGAGTACTCCGACTCCGACTCAAGCGAGGACGAGTCTCCCAAGAAGAAGGGACTCGTGGGCATTGCCATCAAAGAAGCTCCGTCACTATTCTCCACTCCCACATGCCTCATGGCAAAAGGGGAGAAGGTAAAAGTTCTTGATGACGATGAGCCTTCTTATGATGATTTAATGGATATGTTGGTAGAATTGAATAAATTTCTTGGAAAAGAGAAATCAAAATTCAAGGTCTTGAAGAGGGAGCATATGTCCCTTCAAGAATCCTATGAGGAGCTAAAGGAAGCTCATGATTCACTTCTCCAAGAAAATCAAAAGAGAACTAGTACTAGCATAGGAATTACATGTGATATCTTGGATAAAATGCCTAGTGTAGAAATTTCAAAATCTAGCATGTCTACATCCTGTGATGATCTTCTTGCCATGCCATGTTCTTCAAATATTGATTCTAAAAATGCTATGACTTTTGTCCATGATAATGTGCTTGCTAGTGAAAACAAGAATTTAAAAGAACAAGTGTTAAAATTGAACAAAACTTTAGAAAAAGCTTACAAGGGAAAGGATACCCTTGATAAATTGCTAAGTAATCAAAGGTGTTCATTTAACAAGAAAGGACTTGGGTATGTTCTCAAGAAAGGTAAGAAACCGGTTTACAAGCCCCCAAGGTTTGTAAAAGAAAATAAAAAATATTGTACTAAATGCCGAAATGTAGGACATATGCAAAATGATTGTTCTAAAAATAAGATACATTCCATTGGTTTATATGACTCTTGTTATATGCTTAAAAAAATCTAAGAATGGAAATGTCATTGCTCATTTTATTGGCATCTCGATTTTGAGTGCTAAAAAGAAATCCATTTGGGTGCCCAAAACCTTGGTTACTAATCTCCAAGGATCCAAACAAATTTGGGTACCAAAAAGAACTTGATTTTCTTTTGTAGGTAAATTATAAAACCGGTGGAAGGCATTGAGTGTTGGATAATGGATGCACTCAATACATGACCGGAGACCAAAAAATATTTACCACTTTTGAGAGCGGGAGCAATGAGAAAATCACCTTTGGAGACAATAGCAAAGGGAAGGTACTTGGTTTGGGTAAAATTGCTATATCTAATGACCTTTCCATTTCTAATGTATCTCTAGTAGAAACATTAAATTTCAATTTGCTATCTGTTGCTCAATTGTGTGATTTAGAATTAACTTGCTCATTCTCAAAAGAAAATGTAATTATTTCAAAAGAAAATAATCATGAACTTATTTTCAAAGGATTTAGATTTGGAAATCTCTATTTGGTAGATTTTACTTCAAATGAGTCTTGTTTAAAACTTATTTAATTGCAAAAACTTCTTTGTGTTGGTTATGGCATAGAAGGCTAGGTCATGTGGGTATGATATACCTCAAAAAACTTTTCAAACATGACTTAGTTGTTAGCTTGAAGGATATGAAGTTTGAGAAAAATCGACTTTGTAGTGCTTATCAAGCCGGAAAGTAAGTTGCTAATTCTCATCCTTCCAAAAGTATCATGTCAACCTCTAGGCCATTGGAGCTCTTACATATGAATTTGTTTGGCCAACAACCTATAAGAGCATTGGGGGTAATAGCTACTGTTTAGTCATTGTGGATGATTACTCTAGATATACATGGGTATTCTTCCTAAATGATAAAAGTGAAACCTCCGGGATTTTCAAAAGTTTTGCAAAAAGGGCCAAAAATGAATTTGATTTTAAAATAAAGAAAATTAGGAGTGACAACGGTTCTGAGTTCAAAAACACTAAAATTGAAGATTTTTGTGATGAACTTGGAATAAAGCATGAACTTTCCACAACCTACAATCCGGAACAAAATGGAGTTGTAGAAAGGAAAAATCGCACATTAGTTGAAAATGGCTAGGACAATGCTTGATGAATATAATACTTCCGATAAATTTTGGGCGGAAGGTATTAACACCGCTTGTCATGCCATGAATCGCCTTTATCTACATCGTCTTTTGAAAAAGACTTCCCATGAGCTTCTCATTGGAAGGAAACCGAATATTTTCTACTTTAGAGTATTTGGTTGCAAATGCTATATCTTAAGAAAGGGTGTTCGGCTTTCTAAATTTCAAAGTTGGTGTGATGAAGGATTTTTATTAGGTTATTTTTCAAATAGCAAAGCTTATAGAGTTTATAACAAAAATTCGGGTTTAGTAGAAGAATCGTGTGATGTACAATTTGATGAGACTAATGGCTCTCAAGAAGAGCAAGAAAAGCTTGATGATGTAGGGGATGAAGGATTACGCAAGGCTATGGAAAACATGCAAATTGGAGACATTAAGCCAAAGAAAAATCCAACATCACCAAGCTCATCAAGACAAGTAGAGCCACCTACCTCGTCTACAACAAGCAATGTTCAAGTTATAGAAGAAGAACAAAAGAATCAACAACAAAATACTTCAAGATCCACAACGCAATCGCCAAAGATCATCCAATAGATCAAATATTGGGTGACGTAAGTAAGGGAGTTCAAACTCGCTCTAGAGTAGCTTCATTTTGTGAACACTATTCCTTTGTGTCTTCTCTTGAGCCTAAACTTGTAGATCAAGCTCTAGATGACCCAGATTAGGTAAATGCCATGCATGAGGAGTTGAACAACTTTGCACAAAATGAGTTATGGACCTTGGTGGAAAGACCCGAAGAGACAATGTGATTGGCACAAAATGAGTCTTTCGGAATAAACAAGATGAAAATGGAGTTGTGGTAAGAAACAAAGCAAGGTTAGTCGCTCAAGGTTATACTCAAGTAGAGGGTCTTGATTATGATGAAACATTTGCACCCGTTGTTAGACTTGAGTCTATTAGAATCTTGCTTGCTTTTGCATCTAGCTTTGACATTAAATTATTTCAAATGGATGTTAAAAGTGCATTTCTTAATGGAACCATCTCCGAACTTGTATTTGTTGAACAACCACCGGGGTTCGAAGATCCTAAATATCCTAATCATGTCTATAAACTTTCAAAGGCGCTATATGGTTTAAAACAAGCTCCTAGAGCATGGTATGAGCGCCTTAGAAATTTCCTTGTCTCAAAAGGTTTTAAAATTGGTAAAGTAGATACAACATTATTTACAAAAATCATTGGTGATGATTTCTTTGTATGCCAAGTTTATGTTGATGACATTATATTTGGTTCTACTAACCAAGATTTTTGCGAACAATTTGGTGATATGATGTCTAAGGAATTTGAGATGTTCATGATAGGAGAATTGAGTTATTTTGTTGGATTCCAAATTAAGCAACTCAATGATGGGACTTTTATAAGCCAAACGAAGTACGTCAAAGACCTATTTAAGAAGTTTGGTATGGAAGAAACAAAACTCATCAAGACACCAATGGCAACAAATGGACATTTAGACCTCGATGAAGGAGCTAAGTCGGTAGATTTAAAGGTTTATAGATCAATGATCGGCAGCTTACTTTATCTTACCGCATCTAGGCCCGATATCATATTTAGTGTATGCATGTGTGCTCACTTTCAAGCTTCACCAAAAGAGTGTCATTTAAAAGCCGTAAAAAGAATTTTGAGATACTTAAAACATTCCCAAAACATAGGTCTCTGGTATCCCAAAAGTGCTAAATTTGAATTAATTGGATATTCGGATTCCGATTATGCGGGATGCAAAGTGGATAGAAAAAGCACCTCGGGGAGCTGTCAATTTTTGGGTAGATCTTTAGTGTCTTGGTCCTCAAAGAAACAAAATTCCGTAGCACTCTCAACCGCCGAAGCCGAATATGTTTCCGTCGGAAGTTGTTGTGCTCAATTATTGTGGATGAGGCAAACCTTGATGGATTATGGAATTAAATTTGATAACATACCTCTCTTATGTGACAATGAAAGTGCCGTCAAAATATCCAATAATCCTGTCCAACACTCAAGAACCAAGTATATAGATATACGCCACCATTTCTTGAGCGACCATGTTAGCAAGGGAGATATTTGTATTAGCCACATCCGGACCGAAGACCAAGTAGCGGATATTTTCACCAAACCCTTAGATGAAAGTCGCTTTTGCAAACTAAGGAGTGAATCGAATGTCCTAGATTACTCGAATGTTGCATAAACTTACGGCAAAATTAAATGCATGCTCATTTGTAAAAGCTTGAGAGTCTGTGTGCAAAAGATTTTATGCAAAAGGATTTTGGTTTAAAATAAAAAACTATTTCATGATAATATTTTGGGATATTTAATGCATAATGATCCTTAAAGATTTTAGTTGAATGCAAAAACTAGGGATCATTTGCATCTACTCTCATTTCACTCAAATTCCTCCAAGTTCCAGAATCATCGGAACTACCGCTGTCTCCTGCGGTACTTCCGGTAAGCGGAACTACCGGCCGTGGAGCGGTACTTACGCAAAGCGGAACTACCGCCCATATCGGCGGTACTACCGCTCATGACTTAAGAGGGGTAACCGCCCGCGCCCAAGGGATTCTAGTACGACACCCTCTCCTCTCTGCGGTTATTCCGCCCCTCTCTTCCGCCCGAGCCCGTACAAGTCGCCACCTCTCCTCTCTCTCTCCCACTCCAAAATCTCCAAAAACCGCTCCCTAGATCCTTAAATCTAGCGGAGTTTTCATTGATTCTTCAAGTCAAATCATCTCCAAAGGGTTCAACTCCTCCGATCCTCAAGGTATCACGGATCAAAACCTCTTTTTGATCTCTATTTTTAACCCTAGGTCATTTTTTAGATTGATTTGAAATGGAGATGATTTTGCTATTTGATTCTTGGGTAAATTAGTAGATTTGGAGTTTAAGGGTATTTGCACACCTAACTCATGGATTAAATCCAAGAAAAACTCCAAAAATCTATATACATTGTCAAAACCCTAGAATCTGCCAGGGAGCGGAACTACCGCCCGATAGGCGCGGTACTACCGCTCAGCAGTACCACCGGCCCAGAACGGCGGTACTTCCGATTTTCCTAACAGTGCAGCAAATTCACTTCACTCTTTTTCAATCTAGTTTGGTCTATTCTTCCTTGATCCTCATCAGTTATTTTCTTTATTCTTAGATGGTTGAAACAAGAGCCACTGGCAGGAGGTCGTACTCCTCTGGGGATACTTCTAGCAGCCCCACTCTTCCTCCCCCCGAGGCAGCACAGAAGGAAGCTCAAGATAAGGGGAAGGCCCCGGCACCTCAATCTGACTCAGACACCGAGTCAGAGCCGGCACAAGGGGAAAGTTCTCCCATGGAATCATCTGAGGAGGATCTGACTGAGCGGGAGAGTCCCGAGATTGATCTTAAGAAAATCACTGCCGATGAGTATGCAAGATTACGACACAGGAATCAGTTCGAACTTCCTTGCAACTCCATCAATTCCAAGTTCCAAGAGCAAGTCTTTGATCAACTATATGGACAGGACAGGCAGACTGCTGATCACAAGTATATTGATTGGGATCACTTGGATTCCATTGATAAGTATGAGGGGACATACAACTTTTTCAGAGGGCAGGCATTCACCAACTAGTATCTTTACATTGTGCCTACAATGAAGAGATAATTCGCCAGTTCTATGCCACGGCATACATCTCCCCAGATTTTCAGTACCTTACTTGGATGACTGTGTGCACAAAACTGGAGGCCACCAAGCATGACTTTGAGTTGGCATTGCGTGCGGAGCTGAGTGCTTATGAGAAGGTATATGACAAGCCCGCCCTTGATATTCATGCTATGTCCATCTACTACAACACTGTTGAAAAATTCATCCCTGGCAAGAATGTTGGACTACTTCCTATTCCCAGCTTGGTAAACCGCATAATCAACCACACTATCTTCCCAAAGAGCGGTAATTATGATGCCATTCGAGTCACGCTTGGAACCTCATAGATTACATCATGAAAGGGGAAAATTTTGATGTGGTTGACGTTATCATCCGGGAGATAGCCTCTTCCAAGAATGATCGCACCAACTGCATCAACTATGCACCCTACATAATGGCACTCATAAGGACCAAGTTTGAGTTTCGTGGAGGATGTGGTGGAGTGCACAAGCCATACAAGCCCAGACCTGAGCCTCCTATTCCCACAGCTGTTAGAGCTCGACAGGCAGATCCGGCAGCAGGATCATCTTTAGCAGCAGCAGCCTCAGCAAGAGCAGCAGGTGCAGGACCAGCAGCACCACAGGAGCCCGGTCAGCCCTCTCTCTCAGGTCTACTCGACCATCCTCGAGGGGTTCTCCACCCTCAACTCCAAGATGGACACAGTTGATGGGAGACTGGATTCCATCGACAGCAGGCTGACCTCACTAGATGGCAGAGTTGCAACCTTGGAGCAGTCCCAATCTCAGCTGCCTGCGTCGCCTCCTCGCTACACTCGACGCTGCCTCCGTCGTGACCCTTCTCCTCCCCGTCCTCAGGAGTGATCTGTTTTTGGTATTTGATGCCAAAGGGAGAGAAGTGTGGGAAAGGCGGTTGGGCTAGCTACTATCTATCTCTTTTTGGGCTGTAATGAACTTATGTTTATCTTTTGGATTGCTTGGATGTAATGAACTTTATGCTCATGGATGCTTATTATATCTTTTGCTTAAATGACAATTTACTTTCACTCTATGATATCTCTTTGTCTTGTGCATCTTGTGTAAAATGTCATGTTTTTATCCATGCACATGTTTAGGGGGAGTTATCTCCCCTCTTGGACTTTAAAATTGGAAATAGTTCATTTTATGCCAATACAAAATTTATTGCAAAGAACTACTCTCATTTAAAAGTCAACACATAATATACAACTAGTTGCCAAACGAGTGGTATATTCAAAAATTTTATCTTCACTCAAAATTGGGTTGTCATCAATTATTAAAAAGGGGGGATTTAAAGCATCTAGACCCCTAAAAATGGTTTTGGTAATTAATGAATTCATGTATATATGGGACTAACGCGTTTTATGAGCATGCGAAGGGTTAGTCCACTAGTGAGCAACAAGATGCAAGCCAAAGAATAAACATGAAGATCCAAAGTTGGTTCAAGACAAAGGTATACTTAGAATAAGATCTCTTTTTATTTTACTGGTCTTAGGAGAAAATACGGAAGACCGGATTATAGGGTAGATAATCGTACCATAAAGAGGGATCATGGCGAGTAGCTTGAAAGCAAATTCCTTGTGCCATCTGGATCAATATTAAAAGCATGCATTCATCAAAAATCCAATTTAAAACAAGTCTGTGCTCTGTCTGGACGAGCGGTGGTACCGCAAATTTGAACGTCGGAACTACCGGAGAGTGGTAGTTCCGTGCCCAGAAGCGATAGTACCGGCGAGCGGAAGCTCCGGGTTTTTGAGCGGAGCCTTTTTTCCAGAGAGCACCCCCGGATGCATTTTAGATTTTATAAGTGCGGAAGTACCGGCGGTGTCAACGCCGAAACTACCGCAAGGGGCGGTAGTTCCGCATTTTGAAGCGGTACTTCCGGAGTTCGGTAGATCCGGAGGGTGAGCGGAATGTTTTTTCCAGAGAACACCTCCGGATGATTTCTAAAATTTCACGGAGCGGAAGTACCGGCAGTTTCAACGCCGGAACTACCGCAGGGAGCGGTAGTTCCGCTATCCAGAGTGGTACTTCCAGGGTCCGGTAGCTCCGATTTTTTTTCAGAGAGCGCCAAATTTGGGACCTTTCGGATTTCGGCTAAAGCGGAAGTACCGCGCCGACTTTGCAGAACTACTGGAGAGCGGTAGTACCGCAAGTTTCAACGGCGATAGTACCACGCCGCCAAATCCAACGGTCACTGCAGAGCTCTGACATAGCCGTTCTGCCGCGAAGATTTGGTAGCGGTAGTACCGGCCCATTGGGGCGATAGTACCGCTTATCCTGAATTTTTTCAGGAAATTGTGCCAAACGGCTAGTTTTGGTTGGTGGAGGCTATAAATACCCCCACCACTGCTCTTGGACTATGGTTAGAGACTCATTGCGTATTTCTTGGGCCCTAGAGCATTCACTCCACCCCAATTCTTACTTTGTGCATTAAATTTGAGGTGGTTGAGTAAATAGTGCTAGATTTCATTAGTTGATCCATTTGGCACTAGTTTGCATTCAAGTGAAGCCCAGATTCA
The DNA here is from genome assembly GCA_017311315.1 of Dendrocalamus latiflorus. Classification (NCBI taxonomy): domain Eukaryota; kingdom Viridiplantae; phylum Streptophyta; class Magnoliopsida; order Poales; family Poaceae; genus Dendrocalamus; species Dendrocalamus latiflorus. The sequence goes on along the minus strand of CM029651.1, from coordinate 10,969,167 downwards.
TTACTCTTAGTGCTTGCCGGCACTTGGATGATTGGACGGATATTCGATCGGTGATCTTCTCAAGGAGCTTGTGAGAGGACCCGGTGATTTGTGAAGGTCGAAGCTCACCTACCAGAGCGGGGAAGAGCTACCACTAGTGATCGAGATGCTTCGGCTTAATTCGTGGAGCCGGTCCGATTCGTTCGGGCTAACCTCAACGTGGATTAGGTGAAACCGGCAAGTTTTTGAACACCACGGTAAAACATCGGTTGTGTTCATCTCTTTCTTAGCTCTTGTTTATTTACTTCATTGCGATCATTTGCTTGCTTAGAGCTAGGATTGTTATAATCTTGATTAGAATTGTATATGATTAATTGCTTTACATTCTTGCTATTTAAATTGTGAAGAATTAATCAAGTGAACGAGAAAAATCTAAAAACCTCCTATTCACCCTCTCTAGTCGGTATCCTTATCCTACAGCGGTGTTCTTATTGAGCATTAATCTGTTGATTCATGTCATGTTCTAAGTATAATGACACAGGGCGCCACACAAACCCCTCCCATTTAGTCTCCCCCAAATCCGCCACACAAGCCGCCTATGGTTGTCGCCGCCACTTTCGTTGCTACTACCTCCACCGCTGCGCGGCCCGTGACTACTGCCACTTTGCCTAGCGACTGGGCTTCTTCCACAGCGCTGATGAGCGAAGAAGCTAGGTTGCCAGGGCCTCAACGGCACAGAGCATCTTATTTCAGTTGTGTAGTTGTTTTGTCAAGTGAAATTGTGATACAAACTTGTGAGAAATCGTCATGTGAATGCTTTTAGAAATTGTGAGAAATTTGTTGTACAAGCCATGGTGTGTGGTAACATAACAATGAACTTTACTAAATGGAACCAATTCAAACCAAATAGAACATGCTGCTACTGCCATTTGCTAGCTGCCTAGTGCTGTTACATCAAGTAGAGCAAAAGTAAAGAGTGCATGGCACAAGAAAAGCCATAACTGAATTGGTTATCAAACACGTCTTTGCCCTCGCCTGCATCCAGAGCCTAGCCTCATCCTTGATCATGTGGACACTTACCTTATGTGCCTGTGTAGAGAAACACAGAGTACGTACGTGATGCACAGACTCCGAATGCACAGCGGCGGCAAGCACGGGTGGCGAAGGGGCGGCCACGGGCGACGTTGGAGGGACGGCCACAGGCATTGGTTTGGCGGTCACGGGCGGCAGGCTCTCTTCCTAACCCTAGTGAGCTCAGGTGTGGGATTTGAGAGGAGGGGTTGGATCTGGACGAGGTGGGGATCGATCTGGACAAGGATTGCTTTTTTCCCCCATGTGCTTGGGTTTTTTTTTTTTTTGACAAAATCACCATAAGTGGGAAGTGGAATCGCCTACTTCTAGTTCTATCACATCCACAGATTTTGTCGCAGATGGGCTAGATCTCTTATATCCATATCTTATATCCCGACTAGTTATCTATCTATCCATAGATATCGTTTTAGAATGCGTGCAGTCAACTTTTCAAAACTTTAACCTCTCATGTACACAAAAGTATTTGGATTTATCACGTGTATATAATACCACTAGATTTGTCATAAAAAACACTTTCATACAATTATATTTTTTTTAGCTTTTACTAATATATATTTAGAAAAAGAAATACTTAAAAATGTGTATTAAAAACTATGTTAGTATCCAAAACGGCCAATAAGATACAACAGACGTGGTATAATTATGTACCTATCTCAAAAACATTTCAAGGGAAAAAGGCGTACATGCATTCATTGCATCACCATACTACTACCACCACCAGTCACAAACGGCGGCATAGGCGAGAAGTCAGGCCCACAGCACTGCACCGCCCCCCTGGCCGCGTCCCTTGGATCTCCGACGCTCGGTACCACCGCACTGCAGCGCCCCCCTGGCCGCGCCCGGCAAGTGGGGTGGGGTTTGGCGCCACAAATTAACAACGCCCCCTTCCCTGCGCGCCCTGCCATGGTACGTGCTGCGCTGCCGCCCGGCCCGGTGCGCCCCCGCTGCCTGCAGCCCGTGTCTTTCCGGCCGCTTGCCTGCGCCGCGCGGGGGCTGGCGCCACTCGTACCCTCGTTCGTTGCCGCGCCACCTATGCTACGCTGGCACCCATGGCCCGGCGCTGCTCAGACAGACAGCCCGGCGCTGCTCGCGCTGGACGACTGCCGGGCCATTGCGTTCTGTGTGCTACGTCTGCCTTTACTTGCCTCGGCTCAACTCAGCTGCCGCGAGTCTTCTTCCATTGGCGTTCGATTACTTGTGCGAAGAAGAGGACAAGGATTTCGCTGCTGGTACGATGTGTACTGGGCACGTACGTACGTGCTCTGGTAGTAAGAGCAATTCCAGCAGTAGCTCTCAAAACAGGGCCTCTACTTTTGAGGGCTCTGTTTTTTGAGCTACACTCCAGCAGGAGTTCTCAAAACAAGACCCTTAAATTCATTCTTAGAGAGGATGACTCATAGGACCCACTATCATCCTCATCCTACTTTTGAGGGCCGAGGGGCAAAAAACTCACTCCAGCAGGGCCCCTACTTGATCCCTCAAAAGTAGGGGCTCCCTCCAGACCCCCAAGAATGAGGGCTCGAGAGGGAGATTTGAGGGCCCCCTACTTTTGAGGGCTCAAGTAGGAGCCCTGCTGGGGTGAGTTTTTTGCCCCTCGACCCTCAAAAGTAGAATGAGGGTTTAAGTAGAGACCCTACTGAAGTTGCTCTAAAGGCGGGCAAGGGGGAACACGTCACGAGTCACGAGTTATAAATTTGCTCTGTTGGGCCTTCTATTGGAAAGGCGCGATAGCCCAATGGGCAGATTCTTCTTTCTTTTCATTCTTTTTGTGTTTTTATCCTTTGTTTCTCTTTGGTTGGTGACTGTTTTTTGGACGTATACAATCCACGTGTGTATACGTGTGCATGTTTTCTACGTATACTAAAAAATTAATCGGAGAGTCCACGGCCTCCGCAGCATAGGTACACATTGTCTTACTGAATGTGTACACATGTGTGTACCTATTTTAACCAGTGAGACGCCAGCATGCTACCGCTATACAAAGCTGGGGGGATTCCGGCCCCCCAGCGCATCCACGTCACGGCCCTGCGCTCGGCCGGCCGGCGCGTGGCGAGAGAATCCGCGTACGGCCGGCCGAGGTGATTTCCTCAGGTTTTTTGAAAATTACGTAAAGGTCATTTTTCCTCGCGAATAGGTCCCTGCAAGTTTTTTCCCATTAAAAAATTTTTTGATGGCGCCCCGCGGGTTTCCAAAATTACGTATAGGTCCTTATTTACTTACGTACAGGCCCTTACAAGCCCTCACTTTTTTTTCAAAAACCCTTTTATTTTCCCGAAATTACGCATTTGTCCCTGGTTTTTTTTACGAAGCTCCCTGTGAATTACCGTCTCTTTTACTTTGGTCCACACGGTAGCTAGCGCGGCGTGCGCCGCGCTTATGCGGCTAGTTAAACTTAAAGTTCGAACTGCGGCAGGTGAGAGCATGGGCGAATCTGCCATGGGGTATGGGTGTTCAGCTGAAAACTCAAAATTTTTTATAAAATACCAAGTATATAATAGATGTATTAGATGTATATACTATTAGTTGTGTTAAAACTATATTTTATGCCTGCAAATAAATTTAGTCCACACTTCCCGTATCTCGCGCACACCCTATGTAATACATTAGACCCTTTTTTTCTTTCCACCTCAGCCCTCCTCACGCCTAAAGAGGTAAAGATATAAACAAAATCCTAACATTTGTTATATTTCTCATCTTGTGGCTGTCTGTGTAGGAGACAACTTCGGCCTTAGAGTGGCGAGCGGGCGGAGGTGCAGGCTAGAGGTGAGTGACGACCGGCGGACGCGGACGTGGTGCCATGATGTGACGATAATCATGCGTGAGACGACGCGTGGTGCAAGGTGAGCGTGTGGCAGCGCGGGCGAGCAGAGAGATGTCGCGGGCAAGCGGGCAATGGCACAACGAACACGGAGGTAGGAGCGGGCGACAAGAAGGGAGCAGCGCGATAGCCGGGAGGGAGCGTGGCATTAGGAAGTGAGTAGCACCTCCAACTTATTGTCATCGTCCTCTTTCAGATTTAGGTGTGCTCCACCCCACTCCACTTATTTACTTTCTTGGTCTGTTTTGCTCCATGGAAAGAACATACAATTTCCTCTTAGATGGACAGTTTTTGCTGATGGGGAAATAGCAAAAAATAAGACAAGATCAACAAGATATACAACTCTTATTTATATTTATAATTTGTTGTTTAATTCATATAATTATGCTTGCCTTATGTCGCCCATTTCCTCATAAGAAATCATTAATATCTGTAATTTATGTATTTTTATTATATCTAATACACGTATCGTTGTATCGGTGTTTTGGGAGGGACGATGCGCTGCGGTATCGACGTATTCGAGCAACTTAGCTCTGGAATCCGAACACTCATTTTAAAAATCTTGGATCCGCCACTGGGTGAGAGCAAACCACCACTCTCACTAACTGGGCGTTTCTCTACATTTTTGGTTGGTGACTTGGTGGTAACGTTCCACTATTCAGTCATCCACCTCTATTAGGGGTGAGAAATAGATATAAATTATTCATATTATTTAGTTACCATATTCGATAGGATATGAATATGGTATAGATTTTTCATTTGATTAACAATTTCTCTCCTATTCGTATTTCAATTCGCATAAAAAATATGAATACAAATATGGTATGGACTTTTACCATCTGAAATATTATTTTATCCAGACTATTTGTATTCATATTTAACAAAACAATATACATATTTTTATTGCAATACGACTAATTAGTTGGATAATTTTTTAATTCAATGTTAATCCGTGTTTCTTTAAGTGAAGTAAATGAATTAGAATAATTAACCATGACTGTATAAGGATAAAATATCACTATATAAGGTTAAAATGTCATTAATATCTTCACACTGCATAAGTTATAAGGATATCCGGATACGATCGAATTAAGTAGATATTTGATTTGAATTCATTACAATATTCGATTTATATTCATATTTAAGAATATTCAAATTTGTATTCGTATTCATATATAAAATACAAATACGTTAAGGGCGCTATTTAATTTGTATTCGATCCATCTTCACCTCTACTTCCATCACATCGGGTGCATGATCTTTCCTACGATTTCAAAACTTTCAATTTGGGTAGTTTCCACTAGCTAGATTGACTTTCAACTAGGGTTGGATTTTAAAACGTCCAATTTTCAAAACTTTCGACTGATTGAAAAAACATCCAATGTCAAATTTTCACCCCAGTTGCTCTCATCAACAGCTATGCAATGCAGTAGAGCGGATAACGACAAGGACTGGCCAGTGCCACTCATTCTTCCCTTGTCGTTCGCCTCGCACACCTCGTTGTTTAGCTGAACTCAGGTGGTGCATGGCGACAACTACAACAAAGCGATGTTGTTAGGAATGGTACGGTAAATAGCAGATGATTGAGAGAATAAGGAGATACGGATTTAACGTGGAAAGACCAAGCAAAAAAATACAAATATATGAAGGCGAAATTCATTGTATGAAGAGAATTACAAACACGAGACGGTAGACTGTCTAAACGTGCAACTTGATGTTTCTCAAACATGAGTTGACAGGGGTATATTTATTGCTAAGGAATAAGAGTCTCCAACGGAGAAGGTAACCAACTTAGAGTCGAAACAGAAACATATCCGAAAAGATAAGGCCAATTAAATGGTTGATTCTGGTTTCATATATGGCCGATTTCATACCAAGAATTCGGATCATATAATCAACAATCTCCACGTTAAAACGAATTCACTCCAATAATCGAAATATCAAATCTCCTCCAAAGTAAATCTTCATTAACATACCTTGTTCCTCGAAAGTCCATCGGACTAATGCCAATGATTAAGACTGCAACAATCTTATTCAAACACGTCTCATGAAGCCAAATTGAGCAAACCACCAACAGTTTTAAACACACAATATCAACAAAGCAGACAGAAAATTTTGGGTCTTCAATAATTCATAATTCCAACAAAGTCTGAGACTGTGCAACTGATCTTTTGAAATAAATACTCAATCATCAAACGGTTAAGCCAAAACATCACCTGTGGTGCTGAATAAATAGCAAAAGAGCTCATCTCATGGAATGTGATAATGCTTTAGCTGGAACATAAAACTCGGTAAACAACGCTCATTAGAGAGCAACATGCACATGATGTATCACCTACATCAAACTACCGACTGCAAACAATAATTGAAATCCATGACATGGTTAAAAACCGCTCATGTAAAACTGTCCACATGAAAAGAAAATGTTGTGCTATCAATGGAGTAGAAACTGAAGTAGATCTCTCATATTGAGCTGTGACAACTAGACAAATATTGTAATATCCACACAAAAATAAACTCCTTACACTTAAATTCTTCATGTCTAATTAAAAATGGAGCAAAATCTTCATTTTGTAATAGCAAAACATCAAAGAGTATAATGCTAGCTACCATTAGTGTGTTATTAAATTTCTGAGAATTAACGTTGCCAAAGCCTCCATAATAGTCGCTCAAGCAATCCAATTTATAACATATCTAAACGATGAATAAAACATCAAATTCAATTGTGCCTATAACTGATATCGATTTTTTTTTGTTAGCTCTCCTTGAACATAGGTTAACTCAACTTGCATGCATATAAATGTCCCCAACATGAAATTGCTCTTACGCAACCAAAATTAGATTTGCCATAAAACAAACTTACTTGGCCAGAAATTGGAGATAATAAATCACGCCCTTCATTGAAAAGATGCTTGCAAAATTGTGGGAGACTCCTTGGTACACGTGATGTGCACGTAGGTAATGCATCACAAATTCCCTGGTAGGCCTTCTGTTTGCGTATAGCAAAGATAGTCGATTTTGACCCTCCTGACATCACCTTGCCGCTGTAAGTCTGGTACGCTGGTCTTGTGCGCGCTTAGCAAAATCGGTTTAATTAGAGAAAGCAGATTAGGGCCCGCTTGATCGGCTGAAAAGTTATAGCTTATGACTAAAATTACACTGTAACGGTTGAAATGTGGATCCTCGGCTGCTGTTCCTTATGGAATGTGGCTCGTCTGTTGGAATAGAAAAGCCCAAAGCAGTATACTAGGAACGGACCCAAATCAGCAACAAACATACCACTCGCGCAGCCTAAACCAATGAAATAAAACCAAATCCAAAAACAATTCAAAAGCTAAAATTGAGTTGAATTTTTGCTTTTAGTTGATCATCTTGCTCCATCACCCTAATCCACACTAATCACCAATCAATGCTGCCCCTAATCACCCCTATTTCGGCCGGAATTGAGAAATCAAGCATGGGCACTGTATCTGTCCAAAAAGAAACTCCACCGCCTTCCCAATCCTGCCGCCGCTCACGAACTCTTCGTGACCGCCCGCACCAGTGCTTTTCCCGCCAGCTCCCCACGTTGGACGGCCACCGTACCCTGCCCCAGACCCCCGTGGCAGGCCATGCCAGCCCGTCGCCACCGCCGTGGCACCACTTTTGCCGCTGCCCATCTCCTCTGCGCGCGCCACCGCACATCACCGCGCCGCTTGATTTTGCCACCGCTACCGCTTGGACAAAGCTCCCACGCAGCTTTACCCCGCCGCCCAGCTGTGGCAACTCCACCGGCCGCCACCCGCCATCGTCGCCTTGGATAAGCATGGTGCCGAACCGCCTCCAAGCTGCTATTTAAACAATCAAGCTCTCCCAGCCGCAGCCACCAACCACCGCAAGCAGCCCGACGCCCCAAAGCCTCCCCCATTCCCCTCCATTGTCGATAATTCCAAAATCCCCAAAGCTTGAACCCTAGCCCAATGTCGGTCACCCGCCCCGTAACTTTTTAATTCACTTCGTCTACAGCCTCTCCATAGCCCTAGAAGCAACCCCCAACCGCCGCCCTAGCTCCCCACTCCCCCATCTTCCCCAGCGCCGGTAGCCCCCAACGGTCGAAACCACCGTTCCGTGGCTAGCTCAACTCGAACCTCCTTAGCTTAAATCGACTCTCCCATGACCTTAACCAAACCCTAGTGATGCACAAAAGCCGGTCAAATCGCCCCAAAAAGCTTCCTTTCACCCGAAATATCAAAAGCGGCCGCAAGAGGGAGGAACTCGCCGCCGGCCTGACCACCGCCCAAAATGGGACCCTCTCCCTACCCCGCACCCGTCCATGGCCTTCGCTGACGTCGCAACCCACCCCACCGCCGCCAGCAGCCACCACCTCCTTCCTCTGCTCCTCTGCATGCGCACGGGCCGAGCGAGGAAGAAGACGACCAGGCCAGCTGAACTCGGTTGAGTCGAGTCAGCTCGCGCGCGCGCCCGTTCCATCTGACCGAGCCGCTTCGACTTGGTTGAGCCGAATCAACTCGCCCGCACCCATCCGCCCGCCCCGGTTGCACCCGACTCGAATCAGGCCGACTTGGTCGAGTCAAACCCATCTGCCCGAGTCCGTTGCACCCGTTCCAGCCGATTCGAACCCAATGAACAGTACCGAGCCCGATGAATAGTAACCCGGCCCAAACCCAAAAATGCATATTTATACTCCCCGGATTCGTTTCGAGCCCGCCAACCCAAATATCAGGCACACTTCCCCATATGACCCTCCTATAAACCTAAATCTCAATTTATTTGAATTTTATCGGATTTTATTTCTTTATTCCTCGCTCATTCCTTCGGGCACGGAATTAATATTATTTTATTTGATTTGCGCTAGCTTCCGGAGTCGAGTTTACACAGGAGCCAGAAGGAGAAGCGCAAGCCCAGATTCAAGCCCAGCCCACCAAGGAATTTGAACTCGTTGAAATCATAGACTCGCAAGGCAAGTCGTGCATACTTTGATCATGTTGAGCCTATTTTGTCGTTATTATTTATTTAGCAGTATTTTCATTATGATATGTTTAAATCATTATTTTATGTATAAATACTGTTTAGAATGACATGACTTATCCTAAGACCTTATCCTAGGATGGAGGCTTGGTTGAGGAATGGTGGCAGTACAGGGTGTACTTAATATGGGTTTGTATACAAATAATGCCTCGGAGAAAAATATAAGGACTAGAACCTTATGCTGAGTAAAGAACATAGTATCTACCCAACCACAAGCGTTGATTTTGTCAAACCTGGTTTAATAACTGCTCAAGTTCAATTGAACCTCTGCGACTGGCGGCGGGAGTCCGAGGGTGAGTTCGTATGGGAGGTGGTTAACCATACAACAGTAGGATTGCTATGAGTCGGATGAGATCCGTGGGGTCGTCCGAGCTTATAAGGAATTAGGACCTACTAGGTGGAGGCTATATAAAGAATTGAGCAGTGAATAACCTTGTTCTTTTAACTCTGTCGCGGGAGTTGAGAGATCTTGTGGGTAAAGCAGGGTAACTCTGCAGAGTCATGAAATAATTGTATTCGAATACGCCGTGCTTCCAGTGAATGAAGCTATGTTTAATGGGTGAATCCAACAGCAAGGCATAAGTAGTGTTATGAATGGTTCGGAGATGTGGAATATTGATAATCACGCTTGAAAACCCCTTTACTTTAATGAAGTTACTTTTCAAGTTTTTAATTGATTCTTAACTAAAACTGCATCTACCTAAATAACGAACATGTTATCCCTTCATTTGATACACCATGCATATAGTTAATGTTAAGCTCCGTGTGACTTGCTGAGTACGGTAGTTGTACTCATACTTGCTTAAAAACATAAACAGAAACTGCTAACTTTGAGGAGCCAGGCGAAGACGAAGAAGTGGTGTTCTATGAGATGGAAGAAGCTTGGGATTAGGGTCGTTCTCCCCTCAAGCATGCCTGTGGTGTTTCTTTTTGTGTAATATATCTGAAGGCCGTTGGCCATACTGTGAAACTTGGCTTTAAGCCCTTTTATTGTAATAAAGTCAACTTTTATAATTGAGCTTGCGTTGGCCATGTTATACACTCGCAACTGAACAATCCTAGGCAGTTGCAAGGAATTCATAACGCTCCAAAAATGGGGGTGTTACAGAGTGGTATCAGAGCACGCTTGCTTGACCGTAGGATGACCCTAAGTATGTTAGGAATTTTTACAAAAATTATTTTAGCTATAAAAATGATTTACCCAAAATTCTAGTAATATTCTTGTATATACCTTCTTCTCGCCTATACTATTCTAGTATCAGCTAAGTTTGATTTCTAAAAATATTTATGTCAATTCTTGTCTAATCTCAAAATTTATCAATTTGAACAAATGACGCGTCATGACTTCCCTTATCCAAGAGCTCTGTTTGGATGGGCATCTCGGTTATGGAGGATGTAAAAGTACATGTATGCGACTAAGCAGCATCGCCCGGTGTTCCATACGAGGGGATTAATGATCCACGGGAAGATACGCCAGTGGAAGGCATGGGTATACCTGGAACCACTACCTTGGAGGTCAGACGTTCGGCGAAAGTTCACAGGATATCGCAACAAGGAGTCAGACGCCATTCAAGATGCGGCAACGAAGGCAGTGGAGTATCTCCGCCGCTATTATGATGCAGAATTTGATGAGTCGCCATTCCACCTCACTCCACAGCAAGATGAAGGAGGGCATAGCTTTTCACTTCCACCTCTGGACCCAGTAGATGATCCGAGAGTCAAGGAAGCTGCATTGCTTATCGTCTGCCAGGAGACCCAGTACTACCGAATGGCTGAAGAAAACAAGGATATGCACCAACAACTCTTAGCAGCTCAACAAGAAGTTTGGCTTCTAAAACAACAATTGCTACATTATCAACGGAAAGAGCAAGACGAAGCGTCAAGATGTGATGAGTCTCCCCAAGGCTCCAACAAGCATAGGAGAATGACGGCGCCTCAATACCGTTCATTCTTCGAGGGACCAGCACCACGTGTTCCGGATGAGCCCAAAGCAGTTGATGAGGAGCCCAAGGACAAGGAACCCATGGTTGATGAGGAAGAAGATCCAGAAGAAGAGGAATGGTGTTCTCCCGACAAAGCAGTTGATGACGAGTCCAAAGGCAAGGAGCCCGTGATCGATGACGAAGAAGAAGACCCGGAGGAAGAAGAGTGGTATTCCTCTGGAGGTTCCCCTTCAGATTAGAGGGCGTAGTGATGAGTGAGTTGCGTTAGAATAGTTTGAGCCCCTTTTTGTAGTAGCAAGTTTAGGTATTGTAAAATAAGTTGTGATATGAACTTTGTAAGATAGTATGTATCCAACTTATATAATGAATAAAGAGAAAAAGTTATCTTGCCTAATTGATAATTTGTTTGTTAATGATATCTCTAGACTATCTCTTCAAATTCCAACTCTCTTAATTCATTCTGGAATCTTTACCTATTTCATTCTGATCTTACCCTAAGTCTAAATTCTCACTTATCTATTTGACTTTCTAAAAGCTCGCTGCATATCTGAACTCCTAATTTCATTAAAACAATCAAGATGTCAGGAAGTGGAGAAGGATCTCAGGGACAGGACAGTCCTCGTCAAAGGGAAGTGCCACAAATCAGCTTCACAGACATTTTGGCCAAGATGGAAGAAAATAGATTCCAAGCAGAACTGAATCAATCTCGCATGATGGAGCAGCATGCCAGATTGTTGGAACAAATTGCTATAAGAAACGGAGGGAATAATCAACAAGGAATACCTGGGCAGTCAAAGTGGGCAGACTTTCAAAAGACTCGACCTCCAGTCTTTTCTTCCTCACCTGACCCGATGGTAGCTGAAGATTGGTTCCGAGACGTAGAAAGGAAGTTAAACACTATTCAGTGCAATGACAAAGAAAAAGTATTGTATGCATCCCATCAACTGCAGGGCCCAGCTGCAGCATGGTGGGTAAACTATCGGACTATGAATGAGGATTGGGAGATCACTTGGAAAGAATTTGAAGATTCGTTCCGCCAAGCTCATGTGCCCACAGGAGTCATCGAAGCCAAGCGTCGGGAATTTCTTGCACTAAAACAAGGAGGGCGAACTGTCACAGAATATCTTCACTAATTTAATGCATTGGCCAGATATGCCCCCGACGATGCAAAGACTGAGGAGAAAAAGATGGAGCGATTCAAAGATGGGTTACAGAAATCCTTGAAATACCATATTTCAATGGTGGACAATAAAGATCTACCCACAATGGTAAGCAAACTCATCGTGTCTGAAGAGGCAAGAAATGAATTTGAGGACACTCGGAAGAGGCAGATAATACAAAGAACATCGTAAGACGGTTCTCGAAAGCAAATGATGCTAGCACCTCAGTTTAGAGGACAACAAGGAAGGAAATTTGTATACATGCCTAAATCACAACTTAAGACTAGCCAAAGTCCTATAACAACTCAGCAAAACGTTAGCCAAATTTCTATGCTAAAGTGCTATAACTGCGGAGGGAATCACTTACAGAGGCAATGCCCGCAGTTATATACTATCTGTTATCATTGTGGCCAAGCGGGTCATTACAAGAATCAGTGTCCACGAGGAGGATTACCTTCAGAAGTAGCAAAAGCTCAAGTTAGGGCACAGGCATCTTCGCCACGCCAATTCATTGCCGTGCCAAAGCAAGAAGAAGGAGGACAGACTAGACAGTTTGCAGTGAAGCCAGCAGGAACTCAGACGACAAACCTGATGTCAGCAGCAGACAAGGGAAAAGGGATACTAAAGCCAGTGCAAGGAAGGATAAACCATATTTCCGCAGAAGAAGCAGCGGGAGCCAACGACGTCATCGTTGGTACGTACCTTGTTAACTCAAAGCCTTCTGTGGTTTTGTTTGATCCCGGAGCAACACATTCGTTCCTCTCCTTGGCTTTTGCTGTGAAAAAATAATTGTCATTTTCTCCTTTGCAAAAGTCTTATTCCTTTCAAACTGCTGGGAATAAAGTGGAATCTCGCTTTGGATGCAAAGACCTAGATTTAGAAATCCAAGTAGTCAAATTTAAGACAAACTTGCTATTATTGGAGATGAAGGGATTGGATGTTATATTAGGAATGGATTGGTTAACTAAGTATAAAGACGAGGTGAGTTGTGAAAAGAAGCTAGTAACTCTGGTAAGTCCAGGAGGACAAAAGATAGTAGTGAAAACAGATCCAGTGCTAGTGGAGAAAATGAAGGCGAGTACTCAGAGTATAATGGTAGAAGAGGGAGTATCCCAAATACATATAATTCGGGAATATCCGGATGTTTTTCCAAAAGAGCTACCGGGAAAGCCGCCAGATAGGCCCATAGAACTTGCTATTGAGTTGATACCAGGGACTAAACCTATCACAAAGCGTCAATACCGGATGTCAGCCCAAGAGCTAAAGGAACTTAAGAAGCAGATGGATGAATTGATGGAAAAAGAATTTATACAACCTAGTATATCTCCTTGGTCAGCCCTAGTACTGTTCGTGAAGAAAAAGGATGGTAGTCTGAGAATGTGTGTGGATTATCGAGGATTGAACGCGGTGACTATCAAAAATAAATATCCTCTGCCAAGAATAGACGACTTATTTGACCAGCTCAAGGGAGCCAAGGTGTTCTCAAAAATTGATCTAAGATCTGGATATCACCAACTTAAGATCCGAGAGCAAGATCGTGAGAAGACTGCCTTCACCACAAGATACGGATTATTTGAGTTCACAGTAGTACCATTTGGCTTGACAAATGCACCTGCATATTTTATGAACCTGATGAATATGGTATATATGGACCAGTTAGACCATTTTGTGATAGTATTCATCGATGACATATTAATATATTCCAAGACAGAAGAAGAACATCGACAACATCTGCATATTGCCTTAAGTAAGCTAAGAAAACATCGGTTATACGCCAAGTTCTCTAAATGTGAGTTCTGGATGAAAGAAGTAGCCTTTCTTGGACATATTATCACAGAAGAAGGAGTGAAAGTAGATCCTGAGAAAGTGAAAGCGGTAATGGAATGGAAACAGCCAACCATAGTAACAGAAGTCCGAAGTTTCCTTGGTTTGGCCGAATATTATCATCGTTTTATCGAAGGATTCTCGAAGATAACAAGACCCCTCACCCAGCTTCTTAAGAAGGATAACCCTTATAAGTGGACGGATAAATGTGAAGAGAGTTTTCAGGAGTTGAAAACAAGATTAACTTCAGCCCCAGTACTTATACTTCCTAACCCTGAGAAAGAATTTTAAATCTATTGCGATGCCTCAAAACAAGGATTAGGTTGTGTGCTAATGCAAGAAGGGAAAGTAGTGGCATATGCATCAAGACAGTTACGGCCACACGAGATAAACTATCCAACGCATGACTTGGAATTGGCAGCTGTAGTACATGCGTTAAAGATTTGGAGGCACTACCTACTGGGAAATCGTTGTGAGGTCTTTTCCAACCACAAGAGTCTAAAATATATATTTACCCAACCAGATTTAAATCTTCGTCAACGAAGATGGTTGGAGATAATCAAGGATTATGATCTGGATCTCCAGTATCATCCTGGGAAGGCAAACGTAGTCGCAGATGCACTAAGTCGAAAGAAGTACCCTAACATAGCTTCTATTTTGGAATGTTCTAGTTCGTTACAAGAGGAAATTTGGCATTTGAACCTATGTGTTGTTGAACAAGGTCAGATAGCAACTTTGGAAATTCAGCAGACTTTAACGGATCAAATCAAATCAGCACAAAAAAAGATGAAGAACTACAACAGCTCATAAAAAGAAGTCAAGAAGCAAACTCGACTGAATTTGTTAAAGATGATCAGGGAATCTTGAAATTTAGAGATCGTTACTGTATACCTGATGACAAAGACTTAAAAGATTTGATATTACGAGAGGCTCACTCATCTCAACTCTCTATTCACCCAGGAGGAATGAAGATGTATCAAGACTTGAAAAAGAGGTATTGGTGGAGTAAGATGAAGAGATAAATAGAAGAATATATTGCACGCTGTGATACCTGTCAGAAAATAAAGATAGATCATCGGAAACCCTCAGGGTTGCTAAACCCTTTACCAATCCCAGAATGGAAATGGGACGACATTGGTATGGATTTTATTACAGGGTTCCCAAAAAGTTGAGACGGCTATGATGCTATTTGGGTAATCGTAGACCAACTAACCAAAGTGGCACACTTCATACCGATCAAGCAAACCTATGGTAAAAATAAACTGGCAGAGCTATACTTAACGAAAATAGTGGTATTACATGGAGTTCCAAAAAGAATAGTGTCTGATAGAGGATCACAGTTCACGTCTACATTTTGGGAGAAACTGCATGAAGCCATGGGAACAGACTTAGCATTCAGTACAACATACCACCCACAAACCGGAGGACAGACAGAACGAGTAAATCGGATCTTAGAAGACATGCTTCGAGCATGTGCATTGGTCTACGGTCTACGGAGCAGCTTGGGACATGTGTTTACCGTTTGTGGAATTCTCTTATAATAACAGTTACCAGGCCAGTATTAAGATGGCACCGTTTGAAGCCCTATATGGAAGAGAGTGTAGAACACCGTTAAATTGGACTGAAACCGGAGAACGACAATTCTTAGGGCCACAATTCGTCCAAGATGCAGAAGCCCATGTCAGGATTGTCCGAGACAAAATAAGAATAGCCTAGAGTCGACAAAAGAGTTATGCTGATAACCATCGAAAAGATTTAAGCTTTGAAATCGGAGATTGGGTATATCTCAAGGTCACACCGTTCAAATCAGTAAAAAGATTTCAAGTTAAAGGGAAGTTAGCCCCGAGATATATTGGCCCATTCGAGATTCTTGAGAGAATAGCGGAAGTGGTCTATAAGTTGCAGTTAACACCAAATTTGGCTAGAGTACATAACGTATTTCATGTATCTTATCTACGCAAATGTCTTCGTCATCCAACAGAGCAGATACCAGTTGATGATATAGATTTACAAGATGATTTGTCATATAAAGAAGAACCAATTCAGATTTTGGATACTACAGAGAGACAGTTAAGAAACAAAAATATTAGATTTCATAAAGTTCAGTGGAAAAATCATACTGCAGATGAGGCAACATGGGAAAAGGAGTCAGACATACAGCGAGAATTTCCCAACCTACTCCTTGGCCCGAGTTGATCTCGGCGTCGAGATCCTTTTTAAGGGGGCTAGGTTGAAACAAAACCAAAATCCGAAAACAATTCAAAAGCTAAAATTGAGTTGAATTTTTGCTTTTAGTTGATCCTCTTGCTCCATCACCCTAATCCACACTAATCACCAATCAATGCTGCCCCTAATCACCCCTATTTCGGCCGGAATTGAGAAATCAAGCATGGGCACTGTATCTGTCCAAAAAGAAACTCCACCGCCTTCCCAATCCTGCCGCCGCTCACGAACTCTTCGTGACCGCCCGCACCAGTGCTTTTCCCGCCAGCTCCCCGCGTTGGACGGCCACCGTACCCTGCCCCAGACCCCCGTGGCAGGCCATGCCAGCCCGTCGCCGCCGCCGTGGCACCACTTTTGCTGCTGCCCATCTCCTCTGCGCGCGCCACCGCACATCACCGCGCCGCTTGATTTTGCCACTGCTACCGCTTGGACAAAGCTCCCTCGCAGCTTTACCCCGCCGCCCTGGCAGCCACCACCTCCTTCCTCTGCTCCTCTGCATGCGCACGGGCCGAGCAAGGAAGAAGACGACCAGGCCAGCTGAACTCGGTTGAGTCAAGTCAGCTCGCGCGTGCGCCCATTCCATCCGGCCGAGCCGCTTCGACTTGGTTGAGTCGGATCAGCTCGCCCGCACCCATCCACCCGCGCCGGTTGCACCCGACTCGAATCAGGCCGACTTGGTCGAGTCAAACCCATCCGCCCGAGTCTGTTGCACCCGTTCCAGCCGATTCGAACCCAATGAACACTACCGAGCCCGATGAATAGTAACCCGGCCCAAACCCAAAAATGCATATTTATACTCCCCGGATTCGTTTCGAGCCCGCCAACCCAAATATCAGGCACATTTCCCCATGTGACCCTCCTATAAACCTAAATCTCAATTTATTTGAATTTTATCGGATTTTATTTCTTTATTCCTCGCTCATTCCTTCGGGCGCGGAATTAATATTATTTTATTTGATTTGCGCTAGCTTCTGGAGTCGAGTTTGCACAGGAGCCAGAAGGAGAAGCGCAAGCCCAGATTCAAGCCCAGCCCACCGAGGAATTTGAACTCGTTGAAATCATAGACTCGCAAGGCAAGTCGCGCATACTTTGATCATGTTGAGCCTATTTTGTCGTTATTATTTATTTAGCAGTATTTTCATTATGATATATTTAAATCATTATTTTATGTATAAATACTGTTTAGAATGACATGACTTATTAGTTATGACCTACCACCCGAAAAAGCCCCGTTTAACTTGATGACCATGTCCATGTTGAAAACATAGTAGTATTAAATATACTAGTGATATAAACATGGTAGTTTAGAAATTCACTAAAATCTTTTCACTGTTAAGAATCTTAGCATTTGTTTAGAGTTTTGAAAAGATGGATCTAAGGTAAGCGAGGATCGTGGATCCGAAGACCTTATCCTAGGATGGATGCTTGGTTGAGGAATGGTGGCAGTACAGGGAGTACTGAATATGGGTTTGTGTACAGATAATGCCTCGGAGAAAAATATAAGTACTAGAACCTTATGCTGAGTAAAGAATATAGTATCCGCCCAACCACAAGCGTTGATTTTGTCAAACTTGGTTTAATAACTGCTCAAGTTCAATTGAACCTCTGCGACTGGCGGGGGGAGTCCGAGGGTGAGTTCGTATGAGAGGTGGTTAACCATACAACAATAGGATTGCTATGAGTCGGATGAGATCCGTGGGGTCGTCCGAGCTTATGGGGAATTAGGACCTACTGGGTGGAGGCTATATGAAGAATTGAGCAGTGAACAACCTTGTTCTTTTAACTCTGTCGCGGGAGTTGAGAGATCTTGTGGGTAAAGCAGGGCAACTCTGCAGAGTCATGAAATAATTGTATTCGAATACGCCGTGCTTCCGGTGAATGAAGCTATGTTTAATGGGTGAATCCAACAGCAAGACATAAGTAGAGTTATGAATGGTTCGGAGATGTGGAATATTGATAATCACGCTTGAAAACCCCTTTACTTTAATGAAGTTACTTTTCAAGTTTTTAATTGATTCTTAGCTAAAACTGCATCTACCTAAATAACGAACATGTTATCCCTTCATTTGATACACCATGCATATAGTTAATGTTAAGCTCCGTGTGACTTGCTGAGTACGGTAGTTGTACTCATACTTGCTTAAAAACATAAACAGAAACTGCTAACTTTGAGGAGCCAGGCGAAGACGAAGAAGTGGTGTTCTATGAGATGGAAGAAGCTTGGGATTAGGGTCGTTCTCCGCTCAAGCATGCCTGTGGTGTTTCTTTTTGTGTAATATATCTGAAGGCCGTTGGCCCTACTGTGAAACTTGGCTTTAAGCCCTTTTTTTGTAATAAAGTCGACTTTTGTAATTGTGCTTGCGTTGGCAATGTTATACACTCGAATGATGTAACTCACAACTGAACAATCCTGGGCAATTGCGAGGAATTCATAACGCTCCCAAAAATGGAGGTGTCACAAAAGTAATAGGCCGAACAGCACAGCACGTGCAGTCCAATCAGGAGATCCCAACGATGGCACAGGAGATAGCGTCGCCGACCAGAGCAAAAAGACGTCAGGAAGACTGGCCGCCACGGTGCAGATTGATCTCGAGCGACACAAGTAGATCGTGTCACCGGCGGGCAGAGGACCACCCGATCAACGACGATAGCGGCTCGAATTCGATGTTGCAGGCACTTGCGATGCAAATGTCGCTTGACGCCGCCGCGCGATGGCCGCTTCTCGACGCCTTGATGATGCCGTGTGGGTGCTGTGGCTTGTACGTCGATTTCTAGATGGCGCACTCGGTGGCCGCCCTCGCGAATCGCCTCCTCTCACGGACAACGGCTAGGGTTTCGAACCCAAAACTTCTAATATTACTTGTTAGAAATTGCATTGAAAATAGTATATAATTGAAAGAACGAGGAGACATAGATTTAAGTGAAAAACTCTTATAGAAAAAAACCACATAAACACGAAGTCGAAATTCACTGTACGGAGGGAAATTACAAGCGTGGAATGATAGATTATCTAAACGTGCAACTTGATGTTTTCTCATCATCAGTCTACAGGGGTTTATTTATACGTTAAAGAACAAGAGTCTTGGACGGAGAAGATAACTAACTTAGAGTCAAAACGGAAACATATCCGAAAAGATAAGGCCGATTCCGATTCCTTATATGGCCGATTCCATACTACTGTTGTCTGATTTTGGCAAGCAAAATAGTCAACAAAAATATTGTTGACATTTGACGTTATAAGGAAAGATTGGGATTCGTAAGAAATTAGGACCAAGCATCTAGCCTCCAGAAGATACCGACTAAGAGCAACTCCAGCAGTAGCCCTCAAAACAAGGCCCCTACTTTTCATTTGAGGGCTCCCCCTACTTTTGAGGGCCCAATTTTTTTGCATCTACTCCAACAACACCCCTCAAATCTAAGCCCTCAAATCCATTACACTACACACTGACACATGGGACCCGCGAGCGGAGGAGTCGGGCGACGGGCCAGGCGCCGGCGACGGGCGGAGGCGCCGACGACGGGGGAGGCGTCGGCGACGGGCGGAGGCGCCGGCGACGGGGGAGGCGGACGCGACGGGCGGAGGAGAGCAGAGGCGGCAGAGAGCGGAGGCGACAGGCGGAGGAGAGCGGAGGAGTCGGGCGACGGGCGGAGGCGCCGGCGACGGGGGAGGCGTCGGCGACGGGCGGAGGAGAGCGGAGGCAACGGGCGGAGGAGAGCGGAGGCGGCAGAGAGCGGAGGAGTCGGGCGACGGGCGAGGCGCCGGCGACGGGCGGAGGAGAGCGGAGGCGGCGGAGAGCGGAGGCGGCAGAGAGCGGAGGAGTCGGGCGACGGGCGAGGCGTCGGCGACGGGCGAAGGCGCCGGCGACGGGCGGAGGAGAGCGGAGGCGGCAGAGAGCGGAGGAATCGGGCGACGGGCGGAGGCGTCGGCGACGGGCGAAGGAGAGCGGAGGCGGCAGAGAGCGGAGGCGACGGGCGAGGCGGCGGAGAGCCAAGTACGGCGACGGGCGGGGGGCGAGCGAGCGGCGGAGGCGGGGGATTCGGGCGAGGCGGGGGCGAGCGGGCGGCGGAGGCGGGGGGTTCGGGTGAGGCGGGGGGCGAGCGGGCGGCGGAGGCGGGGATTCGGCGGACGGGAGGGGATTCGGCGGGCGGGGAGAGCGGGCGGCGGGGAATTTTGGCTGAGAGCGGGAGAAGTTTCACGGTGCGGGAAAAAAACAGGAAAATGAGGGGTGGGGGAGAGCCCTAGGAATGAGGGGTGGGAGGGTGATTTGAGGGGCTCCTCAAATTTGAGGGCTCTAGTAGGGGCCCTGTTGGACCTCTATTTTTGCCTCAAGCCCTCAAATATGAGGTTTGAGGGCTCAAGTAGGGGCCTTCTAGAGTTGCTCTAAGAAAAGATAGATGCAAAGAAGAAAATCGTCAACAGGAGATTGGATGCGAGAAGATTTAAAGACGCCCAGGGATTCTATCCAAGGAAAAGTTGAGAAGACATGAAGAAGGAGATTTGAAACACAATCCAAGATTGAGTCGACTGATTTAGGATATAAAATATCTTGTACCGGTTGACGGAAAACGTGCACAAGCCAAACTGTAGTGCCTTTTGCATCTACTTTTTCTGTATCTTAGGAATAGACCGTAGCTAGTAGAATCTTACCTTCGTACTTAGACTTTAATCAATATTGCTTCGTATCAACAATCAATCTGTGATTTTCATCTGTCCCCTGTTTCGAGGTTTTGTTCCGGATCGTTATTGTTTCACATCGATGTTTCGTTTAGGAACGACTTAAGTTCAGATTTACCTATCGTCGATTTTGCTGATTTGCTGAAAAATTGGTTAGCACGTCGTATACGCTGCTAGAAAGCATCTTCTATAAAGATGAGGTACTGCTGCTAGGAATTTTTCGATGACAGCACATACTAAGAATTTGGATCATATAACTAATAGATGTCTTGCCGAGATTTGGCTAGAGGTGGCAGATGGAACGACCCCGAGCGCACACCATTTGCCGCGCATACTTTATTAACATATAGCATGTAATAAAAATGTACGCGGCATGTTACTCCCAACTGTATTATGAAGTTTATTTCTATTCAGCTAAGCTCATTATCTCGTCTTTTCGCATTCAATGATTCCCACGTGTTCAATATCACTTTTCTTCCTTTCGTCCAATTGTTCCTATCACAGTTGTCCTCAAAAAAATTTCATTAAATTTCTTCCAATAAAACAACATAACATAATCGAAAAATGTTATTGCCAGTTCAACATATTTTTCACGGTCAGCAATGTACGAAAATCACAAATACACTAATCGTTACTTCACACAAATTTCGTTCGTACTCTACCAACCAAAATTCTTAATTTTCATAATTGCAAAAAAAATTACACTAGCAGTAAACTGCACTCGACATCAAATTACATTTTTTTCAAACACCATTAACAATGTACCAAAATATTTCAAAAAAACAATCTACAAAAATAATTCCTAAATGTAGCATCTGCAATACATAACGATTTTTCAAAATGTATTCCATATATTTTTGCATCTCCTATTCTATATCATAAATTTGCTGCACACTCTAAAAATATATATTACATGTATATATGCATAATATTTATGTAACTATCTAATCAAAACAAAAATTAAAACTTATAACTAATTTGCGCAAAATCGCTGAAAACCCTAACCGTGGAATAGTACCCCGCACCACTCGAGTGGTGCTCTCCCCACCGCACCATTATGGTGTGGTGCTCTCCCACACCGCACCATTAGATGGTGCGCTCCCCCAGCACACGATTCGCATGTGGTGCGACAGGTGTCGCGATCCAGTTAATCGTGCGGTCGGCGGGGGGTTAAAAATGGAATTGTATTTCGGCGGAGGCTATATCTGGAATTCTTGTGGTGTACAGTACCAAAAACGTCCAAAATTCGAGGTTGTCATAGCGTGGCCAAGTCGATGACAAGGCGTGCAAGTCGCAGGGAACGTCAGGGGTGCACATCTCGGAGAAGCGGTGGAGCGTGTCGTGACGGCGGCCGGTCCACGTCAGTAAGGCAATGAGCGTGGTCAGGACCACGTTCTTGTACGACATCTCGTCGAACGCCTTAAGCACCAGGCCGAGGAAGCCAGCCTTGGCGTAGGCGTCTGCCAGGGCCGTGGCGACGAAGACGGAGGAGGCATCCGAGGATCTGACAGCGAAGGCATGCAGGGACGCCGCGTGGGGGACGAGCCTGGCATCGGTCGCCACTGCGCAGGCCTTGAACTGGAGGCTAAGGACGCAAGTGTCGGCGGCCGCGAGCGGCGGAGAGATCGCACGGAGGGAGAAGAGCGCCATTGCGCCAGCGATGTCGCCCGAGGCGGCGTGGCCCGCGGAGGAGGGTGGCGTAGGAGACCTCGTGCGGTGCGGCATCTCGTCGAACAGGCTCAGCGCGTCCGCGAGCCGGTCCGACCGGACCAAGTGTTTCAGCGGGCGTTGAGGTCGTGCGTGGTAGAGAGGGGTGGTAGTGTGTCGGGACGAACGGCATCCGTCCAGGTGAACCGACCGAGACGGAGCGGTTTTACTTTTAGGCGGGAAAGGAAGGGCGCGACCATTAGGCTCTGGTGATGGATTTGGATAGGAGCTAGCTACGTTTGGAGCTGGTTTTATGGATGACACTGGGCGGCGGGCGCGGCGGAGTCTCCGGTCGACGGAGAGGGCGCTGCGAGGTTAGAACGTCGCACGCAGGCAGGCGCGTCGCGTGTGGCGGGCGGCCGGGGCGACGAGCCGAGCAGGGCACCCGGCCGCAGCCGGCAGGCAAGACGCAAAGGCACAAATATTATATTCAATCCGAATAGTGCTACAACACAAATATTATGCCATAGCATTTGTATAGCAAAATACCATATAAATTGAAGCAACAAATGCCCGATGGTTGGAGCTTCGGACATCCGACCGCTCGGTTGCATCCAAATGAAAATGTTTGTGTTTCCTTTTTTTTAAAAAAAAAAGTTGTAGTCTAAGAACTGTTAGAGTGATCTCAGGGCTTTGGCCCAACGGCCAAAGCCCATCCCTTGACTGCGCCCTGATCGGGGGCGCCCAGCCCGTTTGGCTGGTGGGCCCCTGTCGCCAGCGCTATAAATACAGAGGTGGGGGCCGGGCGGCACGTATCACGAGGTTGACCGCGCCGCCGTCACCCCACCGACAAACCCTAGACCCGATCTGTAAGAGGGGGCGCTGAAGCGACGGGAAACGCCACCGGTCTCCTTCACCGGATCTCCGACGCCGCCACCAGGAGCCGCCACCGCCCGGGACGCGCCGCCGCCAAGGAGCTCCACGCCCTTCCCCGACCGTCGCTGCCCGTGCGCAGATCTTCACCGCCGAACCCGAGATGGCCTCCTCCTCCTCCAACGCCTCGGAAGGTTGGTACCCCTCTCTCCCTCACAGTGTAGCCCTCAAGAACTCTAGAGAAAAGGATAGCCCGATAGATCTAACCTAGAGATCCTAAGGACCTAATACTAATAATGGTATCAGAGCCCCTAGCGTTTAGATCTAGACGGAGGAAAAAGAAAAGAAAGAAAAAGAGGGGAACGAAGAACCCTAACCCTAACCCTAGAAAAGAGACGACTGGGCTTACCTGGCCGTCGTCACCGGGCCGTCGTCGTCGCTGGCGTGCGGGAGATCGGCCGAGTCTTGGGCTCACCGGCGCTCCACGTACGGGCCACCGTCGGCGTGCGGGAAAGATCCGAGCGCACGCGCTCGGAGGGGCGCCGACATGGAGCCGCTCGACGGCGGCGCGCTCCCTCTAAGGGGAGCGCGCACGCCGGCGAGAGGGCCCATGGCGGCGCCGGTCTTCCCCTTCTCCGGCGGGGTGAACGCAGTCGCCGTCGCCGCTGAGACCGCTCGGGCGCGGTGAGAGGAGAGAGTGAGGCTAGGGTTTCGGGGGCGTCCGCCGCGACCGGTTTTGATCGGGCGAAAGAGGCGCTGAGCCATCGGATCGCATCGGGCGGCTGAGATCGAGCCGAGCGCTCGCGGGCGACTTTCGGCCCAGGCGGGCGAAGGAAATCCCGGCCCAGGCCCAGGTTGCGCGCGAGATCGCGCCGCCGCGAGGAGCGAGAGCCGTCGGATGCGAATCCGACGGCTGACGGGGCGCGGAGCTGCGCGTGAGGCCGGGCGCGTGCGGGCGCGTGAGGCCAGCTGCGCTGCGGCCGTGCGGGATGGGCCAAGGCTAGTTGGGCCGCGCTCGGCCGTACGGGGAGAGAAAGGCCGGCAGGCCGTGGGCCGTGGCCGGGCTGAACAGGCCGAATGGCCGTTATGCACAGTAAAATCCCGAAATTGATGTTTAATTATTTTTCAGAAGCATTTTTTTGATGAATTTCAATGAAATTTGAACTAAAATCTCTGTAAATTTTGCACCAACGTGCTAATTTTTCCAGAGATTAAATGTGCACAGTTTAATGCTTCTGAATAATGAATTATTTTGAATAATTTTCAGTTTCCGCTGCAAAAGTCAATATTGATTGTTTTTCATTATTAAATTCGAACCAACGGGAGAATTTAATTTTGGAAAAATAGATAAAATTTCCAGAAATTTATGATATTGTTATTTTCTGACCAACGTTGTTAATAACAGTATTATAAATTTTTAATGTTGACTTTATGCATTATTTCTATTTCTGCCCAACGGTGATGTAGATTTAATGTATGATAGAATTGTTTTTAAATTGTATGTCGTATTTTTGACCAACGTTGAAAATAAGGCATATGATTCTGATGTTACGTTCTCACTGTATTTGAAATAATTTTTCAGGAGGATACAACTTGATGAGTTGTATTAGAGAAATCCCCACTCTCAAAGGTGATAATTATGGAGAGTGGAAGAAAAAGTTAGATTTAGCTTTTATCTTGGCTGAGGTGGACTGGGTCCTCACTACAGCACGTCCCACTGAGCCTCTGGCGCCAGTGAGGGAACAGAATGAGGATGACACTGCATGGCAGAAAAGACAGAGGGATCATGCTCCCTTACAGATGTCTTATGATCTTGATCATAAGAAATGGACCACAGCCAACAAGAAATGTATGGCTGTGATAAAGAACACAATTGAGCCTGCTATTCTGGGCTCAATTGCAGAGTGTGACACTGTCACTGAATACCTTGATAAAATAAAGAGTCAGTTCACTGGCTCTTCAAAGACTTATGCTACACAGCTGATTAAGCAGCTGGTAACAGAGAGGTATTCTGGCGGTGGGAATGGCATAAGAGAGCACATTCTTAGAATGAGCAACTTGGCATCTAAACTGAAACCGATGGATTTGGCTCTCAAGGATGAGTTCCTTATTCATTTGGTTTTTGCTTCTTTGCCAAAAGAGTTTGACACTTTTGTTGTCAACTATAATATGCAGCCCGAAAAATGGGACATGGAAAAGTGCATAGCCATGTGCGTGCAAGAGGAGGAAAGAATCAAAACCTCACATGGTGGTTCTATCAACTTTGTGAGGGAAAACAAGAAAAAGAATTACCACAGTAACCCCTTCTCAAAGAACAAGGGCAAAACCTCTGTACATCAGCCTCAACAGAATAAATTTGCTGTAGACAAAGACCAGTGTCTTCACTGCAAGAAGACGGGACACTACAAGAAGGATTGTCCTGACTACTTAAAGATGATAATGGCTAAGAAAGGTGAGAATATTATTACCTTTATTAATGAATGTCTGTATGTGAAATATTCGAAATCCACTTGGTGGATTGACTCAGGAGCAACTGTTCATGTTGCTAATTCATTACAGGGATTCCGTTCGACGAGGACTACGCAAAGAAAAGAAAGATGCATTAAAGTTGCAAATGGAGTCGAAGCTGAAGTTGAAGCCGTTGGCGATCTTTCATTAGAATTAGCTAATGGCTCCACTCTTTTACTTAGAGATGTCCTTTTTGTACCCTCTTTACAGAGGAATTTGATTAGTGTGTCAAATTTGGACAAAGATGGTTATGATTGCAATTTTGGAAATGGCAAGTGCGAAATAATGTTTAATAAAGAATGTGTTGGTATTGCCATACTACAGAATGAGCTATATTTGTTATTATTGTGTGATGATGTGAATGTCGTATGCGATAATGAGAACGTTGCGTGCGAGAAAGTGATTGAATCCTCGTCTACGAATGTAAACAGAAAACGAAAGAGAACTCTAGATGAGTCGTCGAAATTATGGCACTGTCGTTTAGGCCATATTTCGAGGGGGAGAATAGAAAGACTAGTAAAGAATGATATTCTTCCTCCATTAGAGTTCTCAGACTTAGAACAATGCAGAGAATGCATTAAAGGAAAATATGTAAAGAAAATAAAGAAAGACGCTAAAAGAAGCACAGGAGTTCTACAAATTATTCACACAGATATTTGTGGTCCTTTTCCTGTGAAAAGTGTGGATGGATATGACTCGTTCATAACATTCACAGATGATTACTCCCGTTATGGATATATTTATCCAATTAAAGAAAGAAATGAAGCCTTGGATAAATTCAAGATATTTAAGGCTGAAATTGAAAACCAACACGATTTAAAGATTAAGATAGTCCGATCAGATCGTGGGGGGGAGTACTACGGTCGACATACCCCATATGGACAAGTTCCTGGACCTTTTGCGAGGTTTTTACAGGAAAATGGAATAGTGGCCCAGTATTCTATGCCGGGCGAACCTCAGCAAAATGGAGTAGCTGAAAGACGCAACCGTACCTTGATGGATATGGTGCGAAGTATGATGAGCTACTCCACACTCCCATTGAGTTTATGGATGGAGGCGTTGAAAACCGCCATTCATATTCTCAACAGAGTGCCTAGTAAGTCGGTGCCCAAAACACCGTACGAGTTGTGGACAGGAAGAGTTCCCTCACTAAACCACTTACGTGTGTGGGGGAGTCCTGCTGAGGCTAAAGTATTTAACCCAAATCTTGGGAAACTTGATCCCAAAACAGTAAGTTGCCATTTCATTGGCTACCCTGAAAAGTCAAAAGGTTATCGTTTCTACTGTCCAGACAGATATACAAAGTTTGTAGAAACGAGACACGCTGTCTTCTTAGAGGATGAGATGATGAGGGGGAGCATGGTAGCTCGACAGATTGATCTTGAAGAGAAGCGGGTGTATGCGCCCACTCCGATGATTCAAGAGTCATTCTTCACACTACCTGCTGTCGCTGCACCGACAGTGCAAGACACTGTGGTGTCAGCACCTGTTATTGTTCCTCCCGTGGCAACAATGAATGAGAATGAAGAACCTGTTCTTCAGGATCATATAGAACCTATTGCCACAGATGAGGGGGAGCAACAGCAGCCTCAAACAGTAGATGTACCAAATGAGGAGGCCCCGAGGAGGTCTCAAAGAGTAAGAAGATCAGCTATTTCTGATGATTATCAGATTTATCATACAGAGGAATTTCAAATGGAGGATGATCCCACCTCATTTGAAGAAGCCATGAGAAGCGAAAATTCCTCAAAATGGCTTGAGGCCATGGAAGAGGAAACGAGGTCCATGAAGACTAATAAAGTCTGGGACTTGGAAATTATTCCTAAAGGAGCCAAAACAGTAGGCTGTAAATGGGTCTACAAGACAAAACATGACTCCCAAGGGAATGTAGAAAGATACAAAGCGCGACTTGTGGCAAAAGGATTTACGCAAAGAGAAGGGATTGATTACAATGAGACATTTTCTCCAGTCTCATGTAAAGATTCCTTCAGAATCATAATGGCATTAGTAGCACATTATGATTTAGAGTTACATCAGATGGATGTAAAGACGGCATTTCTCAATGGGGATTTGAAGGAAAATGTTTACATGGCACAACCGAAAGGTTTTGTCGTGGAAGGAAATGAAAGAATGGGATGCCGCCTAAAGAAATCAATATATGGGTTAAAGCAAGCTTCAAGACAGTGGTACTTGAAGTTTGACAGTACAATAAGAAAATTTGGGTTTAAAGAGAATGTTGAGGACAACTGTGTTTATGCAAAGTTTAAAGATGGGAAGTTTATCTTCCTAATCCTGTATGTGGATGATATCCTACTAGCTAGTAGTGATGTTAGTCTGCTACTGGAGACAAAGAAGTTTTTGTCCTCAAACTTTGATATGAAAGATCTTGGTGAAGCTTCGTTCGTTCTAGGGATCAAAATTCACCGGGATAGAAACAAAGGGGTATTGGGACTATCACAAAAGACATACATAGAGAAAGTCTTAAAGAAATTTGGGATGCATAAATGCAGTCCTTCACCTGCACCTATAGTCAAGGGCGACAGATATGGGGATTTTCAATGCCCCAGGAACCAGTATGAGATCGATCAAATGAAAGCGGTTCCATATGCTTCAGCTGTCGGAAGCTTACAGTATGCTCAAGTGTGCACACGCCCTGACTTAGCATTTGTTACCGGGTTACTTGGCAGATTCCAGAGCAATCCTGGAATAGAACATTGGAAATTGATAAAGAAAGTCTTGCGTTATTTGCAAGGAACAAAAGGCCTCATGATGACATACAGAAGATCAGACTCACTCCATATAGTGGGGTATACAGATTCTGATTTTGCGGGAGATGATAGAAAGTCTACATCCGGATATGTGTTCACTCTCGCTAAAGGAGCTATATCGTGGAAAAGCTCAAAACAAACCGTCACTACATCGTCCACAATGTATGCCGAGTTTGTAGCATGTTATGAGGCTACGGGGCAGGTGAACTGGCTAAAGAAGTTCATACCCGGTTTAAAATTGGTTGACGACATCAATAGACCACTTAAGTTGTACTGCGATAACGAACCCGCAGTAACGTATGCCCACAACAATAAGTCAAGTGGTGCTGCCAAACATATTGACATAAAGTACTATGTTGTGAAAGATAAAGTTCGGGATCAAATCATAAGTCTTGAGCACATAAGTACCGCAAAGATGTTAGCGGATCCGCTTACCAAAGGCTTACCACCCAACGTGTTCAGAGAACATGTAGCCGGCATGGGTTTAAGTGAAAGCCTATGATTCCTGGACTAAAAGATGGCCCAAAGATTAAAGTAACTGTTTCAGAACAGAGAGGTGTATTGTAACTGTTGAATCTATCGGCGATTGACCGTGACGATGAGACATGTTCTATGCACTAATCTGTGATGGAATGTATAAAGTCAAAAGTAATTAAAGATAAAGTATAGATTGAGATCAAGTGGGAGAATGTTAGAGTGATCTCAGGGCTTTGGCCCAACGGCCAAAGCCCATCCCTTGACTGCGCCCTGATCGGGGGCGCCCAGCCCGTTTGGCTGGTGGGCCCCTGTCGCCAGCGCTATAAATACAGCGGTGGGGGCCGGGCGGCACGTATCACGAGGTTGACCGCGCCGCCGTCACCCCACCGACAAACCCTAGACCCGATCTGTAAGAGGGGGCGCTGAAGCGACGGGAAACGCCACCGGTCTCCTTCACCGGATCTCCGACGCCGCCACCAGGAGCCGCCACCGCCCGGGACGCGCCGCCGCCAAGGAGCTCCACGCCCTTCCCCGACCGTCGCTGCCCGTGCGCAGATCTTCACCGCCGAACCCGAGATGGCCTCCTCCTCCTCCAACGCCTCGGAAGGTTGGTACCCCTCTCTCCCTCACAGTGTAGCCCTCAAGAACTCTAGAGAAAAGGATAGCCCGATAGATCTAACCTAGAGATCCTAAGGACCTAATACTAATAAGAACATGTTCCAATAAAGTGATGTAAAAAAGGGACAAAATATGCATTGGGTTTGAGTGTCTGACGTAAGCGTTACCAAAATTGCCAACTAAGTAGTAGATTTGCATGCATGTAACCATGTTCACAAATCCACACGGTTGTCAACAGCAAGGAAAAAGTACGAGGCAATAATCACTCAGCTATTTCGTCTGAAATATAAAGATCCATCAAAAATGCCATGCGTGTTCAAATCCCCTGAGCATAGCATGTAATTTTAACTCTACACATATCAAACCTCTCAAATCAGCATAGCTTACAAAAATTTTTGTGACAAACAAAACTAGTGTCAGTCCCCATCACTTGCTTCCCATCAGCAGATATTACTTATAAGCAATTACCTATCCTGTGCAAAAGTAAACAACATATATATGTAAAGATGAGATGTGCCAAGAAACTCAATAGGCAGAAATTCTTCCGTGTATTAACATTAGGGAGGTCACATCTTCAGCCCTCTCGAGATCAAGATATCTCCGTATGGTTCCAGCTGTGTAACCTTGATGCAATCAAAAGTTGCTAAAACTGCAGAACAAGGAATTATCAGTAAGCAACAAGTTCCATTCAGCAACACAATTAAATGGAGAGCTGCAATGAACGTCCTAGCTGTTATGCCTCTCGTGTCAATGCTGTCAACTTTCAAGCAAGATCAGTGTTCCCCATTATCCATCTCAGGATAGGACGCTATAACACATTTATTTTCTTCCCTTAACACCACAGGTAAGTGAACTTCGCAGAATGTTTATAAATTCAATGTGCCACTAAGATTATAAATTGAAAGAAAGCTTGCCTATTTTCCTTGCAATAGAAGGAAACCAAGCAAGCATGGCATGTGGAGTGTAAACGTAAAATGGAAACTATGATCAATAAGCCAGCAAAGCAAATGCAACATCATGTCAGTAAGACTATTGTTTTCTTATTTACTCTAGCTATTGCGCGGTTTCTTCACTGGTATTGGCAGTGTAGAACTATTTCATACCGCATGCTTGATAAAATAGTCGGGCAGCCTTTGCTGTTGTCATCCCATAAGCTAGCCGACTTAGCGATTCAGACTGCGGGGCACCTGGGGTATCAAAGTGTAGCTTGAGGTACCTGCATGAATCTAGCATCACAAATTGTACAGCTTCTGTACTCCGTGGAACAAACTTAAGCCACCCAGGCACTATCAGCAATCTGTTCAGGATACTTACGAGTGGATTGATTCTGTGACCTTGTCAATAGGATTGGAATGCTTCTCATATGGGGTTTGAGTCGGTTCAGTTTCTTCCAGAAGTTCTGAAACAAAGTTTAACTGTTAAATGCTACAGGAAACAGTTTACATGTTTATATATAACGGTTTGAAATAAGGACAGAAATGCAATAAACCAGGAGTTGGCCCAATATCTGAAAGCCTTCTCATTTTGAAGTCCCTCACTTCTTGCTCCAGTGGGAAATCTTCTTCAACTGGATCAAGGTTCCCCAAGCTTCTTCCAGATGAATGTTGCCTCCTCTTGGACCTGTTCCATAACCCCCACACAGTCACACTAAGAAATCAACCAAGACAGTGAAGGACCATAGGAAGCTGCCACTTGCCCACTTATGAGTTATGATCGTTAGTATCAATAATCCAGCCTTTTTCTTTGTGCTGAACACTTCATCAAGGAGACAACTCTAACAGTTTATGGACTCCAGAGCATAAAACAAAAGTAGATTCCAGTATGAAGACAAAAACATCTTTAAATTACTGAGTTTTTTCAGTACAAATAGATCACACAGTCATATAACTAATAAAGGTCACAGGTTGCTATTAATCAAAAGTCACCTTCCACTTCCAGATGGCAATTGTACGTCTGGCTCCAATGATGCAAATCCCCGTCCAGAGCCACCAGAGCTTGAAGCAGACCTGTGACTTAGCCCTGGTGCAGGGTTGATGTCATCCAGTGCCTAAAGAAGCACAACTTAGAACTTATTTATTTTTCTACTTACCAGGACTACCGGGAGTAACACTATGGTCACTCTGCATAGAATCATAAGCTCTTTCAAATTCCGCACTCATGTTTCCTCTGAGTTTTTCAATGTCATCAGCGAAGTCCATTGGGTGAGCTCCCATTTCACTCTGATATTCCCCTTGCGGCTGCTAGTTGAACCAGAACCACTCAAATGCTAATGCTAACAAATTCAATATGTAAAGGTAACTTTTTTTCAGAAATTACACAAGTTCTGGAACAACCTGAGGTGGCAAGTTTCTCGGCTGTTGTTCTTGTGATGATGACAATTGCCCTCCTTTAAGAAACAGTGCAGAGCTTTCAATTAGCACTTAGCAAGTTAAAATCTTTCTTGGAGTCAAGAAACGTGCTATAATATTACAAGTTTTGTAGTGACCTGAAGATGAAGCTTTTGGGGACTTGACTTCAGTACATTCCTTCCAGAGCTGCATAAGCTGCTTAGGATAATATAACTCTGAGGGTGACTTGTCCAAGTTAGATATTAGAGCAACTGGGGGCAAGTCCATGAGGTCGCCTATCTTGATTTCCCGAATAAGTTTAACATTCTGCAAATATTACTCAGCAGAACATGAAATTTTGTAAGTACAATGCACCGGTTAAGAACTCTTGGAAAATAGGTTGTTCAAAGCAATAACATACATTGCTGACTTTACGCCTTTTGGAGACAAGGTTTGATGGGTCCTTCAACCATGTCTGATACATGTTTCCTGGGATCATTATCTGGTTGTTATCCATAATCACTTGAGGGACTTTCCCACGTGCTTTCCTCTTTGATGGTTTAGCCGGTTGTTGTCCCTGTGTCAGGAAAAGTACTCTCAGATAAACAAGATAAAACTAAACAATTAACTCATTTTCTTTCTACAGAATTTAAACCTAAAGTTAACCATTCGCTTGAAAAACCATACAAACCTTCATCTTCTGCTCCTCTTGCTCCTGTAATGAACCCCCTGCAGAACAACTGTCAGTGCTTGCAACAAGATACATGCACAACAGCATATACAGATGTAGCCAAACCATGTTCAGCAGTACAACTTCCAATATATCAGGTAACTAGCCAACCGAGGATGAAATTAGTACAAGGGAGAAATTATATGCAAGTCATTTTTATCGAGTTGAAAAGGTTCAAATACAATATAATTTGGATTTCAAGATTATAATTATTCTTAGTAACTATCAGTCATAAACTAGAGTAAATGGTAGCGAATACACAATGTTTGTGTTATCGAATTGCCAAACAAAACAGCTACATGACATAGCATATAGCAAACTCAAGAGTGCCTTGCCTAGCCGCTTAATACACAATATATCATTTGGATATGTACAAAGGCAATGAGAGATAATGAGTGAAGATAATATTTTAGCTACTTGACCAAAATAGAACATTGCACATAATACGGTAAGAAATAGTGCCAAGAATCTTTAGCTGGCAGAAATGGCCATCAACTTCTACCATCCCTAAAGAAACTACAAAAAAAATTGTCAACGCATTGAAAAAATTTCAGATGGAAGTTTCCCTCAATTGAAATAACATGGTGAATGCATTGCACTCAAAAATTGAGATGAAAATTGTTGTCTTTTGGCATCAAAACCGAAATATTTTCTAATTTCACAAGATGATAGCCCTATTTCCCATGATAGCATCGAATAGAAAAAATCATGTGCTTGAATTGACCTTGTTGAGGTTCTTCTTGAATAGGGGATGGGCCAGTATAATACTGTTCTTGTTGTTGAGGGTCTTCCTGCCTAGGTGGTGAGGGAACCAGTGTACTTGGAACTTGTGGGTGTTCATCAGGAGTGATATTGACTGTGGTGTCATCATCTGCTATGTCAAATCTGGTGACAAGGTACTATTGCACAATGAATATTGGTACTGGCCACCAAATAAGGAAAAAGAAGCACACAACAAGAACGATACAAGGATGGTAAATTAAAAGAAGAATGTAACTTTGCTTTACCTCTCAAAACGATTGAATACATCAGTTTCTGCAAGTCCAGACTCAAAATTATCAACCAGGGTAATATTGACTGCATCAACTGAGATAAGAGACTAGAATTAGAAGAAAAAAAAAGTGACCCTCAAGCAACCACAAACAGTAATTCATAAGGGCTGAAAGAAAAACCTTGGTGATGATGCTCAGCACGGGAGAAGTTATCATCATCTAGGTTGATTTTAACATATTGTTCATCCAAATCCTCCAAACGCTGCACATTCATGAACCATGATGGATTGAAGTCAGAAGAGTGGAGACAATTAGGTGAAAGAAGACAGAAAAGTAAGGCCATCCATGTGGTCATAATTATAATGTAGCACCATCTTCTATGCATTTAATAAGAGTTCCAACTTCCAGAATACACCGATAACAAGGATTACCATTGTCCGGAACCTGGTAGTATCAGACTCTGAGAAAAGCATGGGCTGCTCCACCTCCATATCCATTGCGTTCTCTGGCAGTGTTACTGCTTCATACCTGCAAGGATCCGTGCTTTCAGATAAGAATGCCACATTACTTTCTTACTCTTAGCATGTATCATTCTCCATACCACCAGTTTGTACCCATTCTATGCAACTTACAAAAGTAAACTGAATGACAATGACAGAAGTTCAGACTACAAAAGAGCTAACCAAGAGAGTTAAACTAATTTATTGAATTGTAATCATAAAGGGTGTCACATCAGGAAAATATTACAGTAACTCTTGAACAAAACTCCAATGGCAATGGTTGAGCCAGAAGAGGTTAAATATCACACATGGGGCGCTAACCAGCTATCAAAGGTGATGGAAGGACAATAGTACAGCCACAAGAGTCTGTCCTTTAAGCAAGACACAATGCTAAGAAATGTTTATTTCCAGTTTTCAAGGTGATAGATTCCCCTCTAAAGATAGCATTATTTCTCAAGTACCATATAGACCGCAGATCTGCTATGACTACACCCTCCTGTCTCCAGACATTGACATGTAATTTTAAGTAAATATAAACCCAAAAAGGAAATTTCAATGTGATTGGCTGCTCCCTTCACAGCAGCAGCCGATACCCAAAAAAAATGGTCAACATTGAAAAGCTCAAAAACCATTGATTGCTCCCTGTCCCAGCCAGCCAGCCCATTGTCAAATTAGACTTGCATGAAAGACACACCCAGAGAAACCACTTTTCACAAATCTTCAATGGGTGTCCATAAATGCAGAAACAGATAATGCCTGCCTGAGCCCCTTGCATTGGCAGCTAGAACACCCAGGCCAAACAGTCCCTCTCGAGCCCAAATTTGCAATGGCAGGAAAGAATTTGAGCAAACAATCATAAGATTAGAACAGGAGTCGCAATATTACTTGAAGACGTACAGCAGACAATGGCTGCATTACTGCCTTAGAAACACAACAAGAAGAGCCAATTTACAGCAGGCTCCTACG
The DNA here is from genome assembly GCA_017311315.1 of Dendrocalamus latiflorus. Classification (NCBI taxonomy): domain Eukaryota; kingdom Viridiplantae; phylum Streptophyta; class Magnoliopsida; order Poales; family Poaceae; genus Dendrocalamus; species Dendrocalamus latiflorus. The sequence continues at coordinate 10,934,019 of CM029651.1, read as the reverse complement.
GCCAAGCACCCACAGATAGCCTTACATCCCAGTCGCATTTCCCAGAATGGAACAGTCAGTGATACGACAACATTAAGAAACTTCTAGAAACATCTGGAAACACCACAATGTACTACCATTGCAAGCTGCTCATATCATCATAAAATCAACACTACACACAATGCCGCACATACCAATTCGCACCAAGCAAGCTGATTAGCGTATCAAGCTCCTAAGAACTTCCATAAACATCAAAAACGGTTCATGCAGGCAACTTGCAACAACCACCAATCTAAACCATCGGATTAACATAGCACGGCCTAAAAACAAACAGAAAATTCCACTTCCAGATACAAGACAGCCGGGAAACAAACACCAACTGTTCACTATCACCAACATGCGCGCACACCAATACCAAGCCTCCCTCAAACGGAAAGGCACGTAACCCCAGCCCCGGCACGGAACATCCAGAAACTTCTACAAAGGCATGGAGACGGAGAGATAAGCACTTACTTTGCTTGGGCTTTGCCCTTGGGGAGGACGGTGGGGTCCGTGGCCGGCTTCATCCGCCATGCCTCATTGATCTCAATCTGCGAGAAGTCAATACAGGCATAACTCGAACCGGATTAGCAAGGATAAGCAAATGCATCAAGCAGCAAGCCGAAAAATTGGGCCAAACTCGAGCTCAAAATTTACCAGAAGCCGAGACACATCATCTGCGAGAAAGAGAAGACGCAATTTGAGACGATAAAAACACTAAATAATTCAGAGAAAAAAATGGCATCAATTAGCGAGGAAGGCAGGGAGCAACCAACCATAGAGAAGCTTCACCTTCCTCTCGTACACGATCACCACACCACCTGCTCACGCAACCCAGCCACGCACATCAAAGAACGATCCAAGGAAAACAAATACGACGACGAATGGAGATAACACCAAAATTTTGGACTCACCCATGAGAATTCCGGATAGCCTTAGAGCCATTGGCACCGAGGGATTCAAAATCTCCTCACTACACCAGAAACACACGCACAAAAAAATCAAGAAACAAGGGGGGAAGGAAAACCCCAGGTTCAGAGGGAATCGATTCGAATCGGCTCGGGCCAATCTGCTCACCAGATTTTGATGATGTCGAGCCTGTCGAGCCGCTTGCGGTTGATCTTAGCGTGAAGCGTCGCCGCCATCCTGCGAGGAAAACGAGGCAGAATCAGTAGCCTAACCGAAGCAACCAATGAGCATGCGTTAGGAGCGGATTGAGCACAAATAGCGGAAAATATTGAGAATTAGACGTGTCGCGTCGCATAAGAAACGAAACGAAACGATCGCGATTAGTAGCTGCGATGAGACGCAATTTAGAGGCGGGGTGAGGGGACCAGGCGCACCATATCTGGCCGAGCGGAGCCTTCCGCGCGAGGAGCTGATGCGAGTAGAACATTCTCGCGCGGAGGCGGAGAGAGAGAGAAAGAGAGAGAGGAGGCGGAGGGAGGAGGAAGAGAGGTGAAGTGAGTGGGGTTTTTGTGATGGTTCGGAGAGGGAGGGGAGGGCTTGCGGGGGAAGAAAGAGGGGCAGATCGGAGAAACAGTCCGCGCGTGGAGGGCAATACCGGCAATCCGCGGCGCACCTCGAGGCCCAGATAGGACCAAGCTGGGCGCGTTCGCTCGTGGCGAGAGCGATCGACCGGCCGAGATGGCGCGGTCTCGCTGCTGGGGCCGTCTATACGACGCCCGCGCGGCAATTTGCACCGCGTCGCCCACCTTCCGACACAAGCAAGCTGGGCAGCCGATCCCACGGGCTTGACTTTGCGCACGGCCCATCTCGCCCTACTATGGACCTGTTCTTTTCGGCTGCGGCTTATGGCTTTTGGCTGAAATTTTTGAATTTTGACTGTTTACGGTATAGATTACGGAGAGACAGATACTCACTTGCGATTTTGGCTGGTACAGATGTTGGGTTTTTAACGTGTAGATCGTTTAACTTGTAGACCCCGTCTTAAGAAAATACTCCGTTTAAAAGTTAGGTACTGTAGCAAAAGCCAAAAGCCGCCAGCTTTTGACTTAAAGAACAGGCCCATATATACTAGTAGGCCAGCTCCACGTTCCGCGCTTCTTTGGCTTCTTCACCAGATTCTCTTGGGAAAAATCTAAAGAACAGCATACCACACGGATACCATTCAACGGTACAGTCCATTATCGTTCGATCCTGCTCGCATGAATCTTAAAGCGTCCGCTACACTCGCACATAACCACTTGTCTGCTCCACTCGCACAGAACTCCACCTCGCATTCCCTTCTTCGAACTCCTTCTCACTATCCTTCTCCTGTGAGCATCGCCGCCGATCTCCTCGCCCTTGCTCACAGCCAGACTCGCCACGCACCGGATCTGACGGTCTGGAGGGGCGCCACTACTGGATCTGACGTTGAAGGAGGGAAATCCCGCTCCTCTGCTATAGGTTCATTCTCCGTCGGGCATAGAAGGAGGTTGGGATGAGGTGGCGGCGGCGACGATGGGCGGAATAGGAGAGCGGTGGGCGGAACCAGAGGGCGGTGGCAGCGACGGCTGTAGCAATTAGGTTGGGCAGGGTGGCGCAGTGGGTAAGGGTTGGGGGTGGTGCAGCGAGGTGGCGATGGCACCGCCGGTCTGCGGTGGAGGTGGCGGGGGTGGCAGAGGGTGCGCGGAGCTGCCCAGGGTGGCGTGACAACGAGGTACTCTTATCTTCCTCCATGAAACATAGAGAAAGAGAGGGGAAGGACAGTGTAAGGGGAGGTATGCCGTCGGGATACCTCCCGACGGAATACCATGCATCAGTACTTCTCTTAGGGCCTATTGATAGAGCTTTGGATTTTTACTTTTTAGCTTCTACTTCTAATTACCTGATAATCTACTTCTCTAAGAATCTAAAGCTACCCCTGGAAAGTGTTTGGCAAGTAGGTTGGCTCAAAAACCATAAGAGGGAGGATTGGAGGCAAATAGACCATGTTACCCCTGGTTATATCACTTCATTTGTATTTTGTGTTTTACTCGTTTGTATTTGTATACAAATTATGAAAAATCTTTCTAAAATTTTGAAGACCATGTGAGTCTATATCAATGATACCAAGTATCTATATGTACAAGAATGCAAGTTTTGAAGAAAAAAAGAGAGGGAGAAACGATCTCTATGTTTTGAAAATTCATCATCGGAATAGTTTCAGTGCTTAGGTGAACTTTAGTGTCACATTTGGAACATAGTTATTAGCATCTAAAATGTGGAGGGTTGTATACTATCATTAGTCATTAGTGATCAAATTTCACCCTAGTACCCTATGGAAATCCAGAAACTGTCATAGGAGTATCTAATTAGGCAAAACTGAAACCATGTTTTTTCCCACACTTGGTTATGTAACAACTTACAAAGATACAATTAACCCAGTCTGTCATATGCTTATATAAATCAGCACAATTGATCTAGACAACTAAAAATATTATCCTATGGTATTACAAAGGACATTGTAATGGTAAACATGTTGTACTATGAACAAGAGCAGGTCTAACAACTATGAATCACTGATAGTGATATCTACATTGCTCATGTCTGGCATCTCCATTGAACAAGTGAAAAGTAAGCTTTATGACAAACCTGAAACTTGTTAAGCATGTTATGAACATCGACTGTATCTAATATCATTTAGAAAGAACTACAGAGGATCGAAGCATGTCATGACATCTACTCAAACTGGATCAATGAGCCCCAACTGCCTTCAACTCAGCAATAACCTCACTACAAATGATCAAACAAAATAAAACCAAAAGGTCACACCATTATCATGGCAGCCAACGACATAGCACAAATCACTAGCAAGCACAATGTTAGTAAACACCAACCTATGTAAAAAGCAGATAACTAAACACAATAGCTTCAAATAGTTCACCTCAATAGCCTTAACAAGTAACTAACACAATTAAAGAAGCCATCTAGGTGGACTGAGTAAATGAATTGTCATATCCTTAAATCAGATACTGAAGCCTACTAGTAAATGAATTGCACATTCACAATTTAACAATCGTTATGACATTTTACATGATAATTGCATACAAAAATTAGGTTGTACTTCTCCAATCAACCATAAGATTACTCAAATCAATATGGTTAACAAATAGGTGCTAATGTCCGGTATAAGATTGGTAAAGAGCAGCAATTAGAAGTGAGTTAAACTAAATTTGGATCAAATTAGACACCAAAGAAAATGATCAAACAGTCATAAAACTAATAAGTGAATAGTACCATGCCAACCGCAAATATCATGAACAAGTTTGCACATAAAACTGGAATAGGTGATAACAGCAATGGTGCATCAGAAACATCATGGTAAGCACCAACCACAAGTAGCATGAACAATATTAGGAGCTTGCACATCAAACTGGAATAGGTGATAACAGCTATGGTACATCAGAAACATCATGGTAAGCAATCAAAACATGATACTATTGTTGGAAACAGGGCGGTTTTTAACAAATATTTAGAATTAATGATGGCACTAATTAGAATAATTAAAGCACAATTCCAACAGCTTTAGCATAATTAACTTATAAATAAGTAGATCTTTTATGTCCGAACCTGTATAAAAATTATCGTGTCTTTGTTCTGCATGATCATATCTTAGTCTTTAGAATTTTCCCTCGAATCCAAGAAATCATACGTAAGATTAGTATTAAAACACTGACAATCTCGTCTGGTTTGATTAAGGACCGAATCTTGTGCCACACTTTTCTACACCCCAATCGTACAACCATAAATCAAGTATAAAATTGGCCTGACTAACTAATTTGCTTTGTTTCGGTATGACTCTTGCGCATTAAATTGTTAGATGAATTTTTGGATTTTTATTGTGATTATTCTGGGAGTGACTCACACTAGTCACTACTCCTATGTGGATTTCTATTAACGTGAAAGGCCGTAGACTCCCTAATAACGGGTCCCTCATTAAAAATGTAGCCCAGGAAAGGAACATTTTGAGGGTGAGGCGTAACCCGGGAAGTGAGCGGTCACTGTCGCTAGTGTTAAGGGATTTCACCCTAGAGTGGGAGAAAGCATAGAGATTAAGCATTGTAAAAGTCTTATTATGATTTTCTTAGTTACACGTCTACAAAAGCGTGTAGTGGCTGATATTATAAGTTATCATATTTTGTAGGTAAAGTTGTACAATCTTTACAAAATGTTAAAAATCTATTCGAATAGCTGTGCCTCTGGTCATAGACATTGTATAGAAATTCCACACTTATGTAGTTTTCATAAAATAATGGTTATTGATTAATAGTGGTTATGGATGAAAGTATGAGGAAATGATTATGATATCTTGGTATAAAAGTGGAATTTGTAATTGTGGAATGGGAATGAAGACAAAAGTAAATGAAATTCACTCTTATGACAAGCTTTGATTTCAACTAGACACTTTAGTTTTAATTAAAATACCTAAGTCATAGGTTTTGAAATTAGTTATGGTATCTACATTAAACTTGCTTTTCGCTAAAAGAATCCTAGAACCTTCCCTTGTTAAGCCCTGTATCTCTATACTTGCATTTGGTATAGGGATTTGCTAAGTACTTTTGTACTCATGGTTGCTTAATATGTGGATTTAGATGATGGGAGTAATGATCCGGTGTAAAGATACTTCTATGCCTCTAGCTACGACATTGCCAGGACTAGGTTTAGCCTCAATTGATTGCATGTGACAAATCATGGAGGCTTTTTTGGTTTATTTACTTTTCACTGCTTTATGTGAATAAGCCCATATGGTCTATCGACCCGTTCTATAAAACTTGATCGTAAGATCTATTTATATGTAATATTAAGTATTCCTTTTTACTTATACATATGTATGGATGTGATATTCGCTATTGTTATATTGTGTAGGCTAGCTACTGATCCAAAGACTAGCTCAGAATATATAGAAGATTCATATTGCCAAATCCGGGTTACTACAGAAATGATATTAGAACCATATTAACTGTAGGATAAATCATAGTTAGAAATGGCCGTAGCCTAAGGACTTTGAGTTTTCGGAAAAGACTAATTGACTTAATCAAAACTGGTGCGAAAAACCGTACTACTGCTACATGTCACGATCAAATTCTCTAGCAAATGGAAAACCATTAATTGGGTGCTGTTTATGCGAACGGTTGCTAACTAATGTAAGATGTTAGGGTGTTGAGTAATGTTATAACGAGGGCAATGCATCTTGCATAAGCATTTACTCCAGTGTTCCTGAAGGGAAAACTATATACAGAAGAAGATGCAGGCATGGATGTAGAGACGTGGATGGCCGGCAGGTTTACTCAGATGGAATGCAAGATACTGATGCCGACGCTGATGGCATGGGAACAGGATTTAGTGAAGCTTAAAATGGAATTCAACTTCTAAACTGCAGTGCTTTTGGAGCTATTACTCTGTTCCGGTTTATCGATCTGCAGAGTTGTATATACGATAGATTGGTCTGTTTGGCGATGGCTGCGACTTATGTCTTTTGGCTGAAATTTTTGAATTTTGGCTGTTTGCGAAGATTATGGAGAGATAGATACTCACTTGCGATTTTGGATGGTACAAATGTTGGGATTTTAACGTATACATCGTTTAACTTGTAGACCCCGTCTTAAAAATACTCCATTTAAAAGTTAGATACTGTAGCAAAAATCAAAAGCTGTCAGCTTTTCTACTCACGCTTTCCTGCAACTCTGGGCCACATGATGGACGAGGATACAGTGATGCGCTCGCGGCCACCCGATCGTCCGCGAACCCTTAGGAGCCACCACTGATCTTCAGCCGTCGTCCATCACTTCACAGGGCGCGCGCGCGGGGAAACGGAGTCCTCGTCGTGGTATCCACCGGATTCTTCGTATTCCGTCTGAACAAGGCAGCCGGCACGGGCGTTTCTCTGGCTCGCACCAGGCACCAGTCCGTGCGGCCCAGCCGCGTCTACATAAGTACCCACAGGTGCGCAGCCACGGTTCACATCCGCACTACACGCCGATCCCTAGGCCGACTCGTAAGCAGCTAAGACACTTTGCGGCGCAGGCACAGGCCAAGAAACACATGGTCACCAACTCCGGGGATCCGCGCGGCCACTTTGGGTTTGTCCGGGAGGAGGAGGAGGAGGAGGAGATGGCAGTCGGCGAGGACTTCTCTGACGACTCGGACTCCGACGACGACATCGAGCGCTACGTGTTCCTCGCTTGCCAGCCCGCGTTGGTGGACAGCCAAGCGGAGGACGAGGACGCGAGCTGTGGTGACGATGGCGATGCGATGCCGGGTGGAGAAGCAGGGGGCGGACGCGGAGGGAAGAGGCTGCTTCTCCGGGAGATCTTTGACGCCTCGCCATCTAGCAACAAGTCTCGGGTTGGCCTGACACGCCGTTGGGGCCGGCCGGGATGGGTTGTTCGGAGACGGCATCCTCTGTTGGAAATAATCATAATTTGAATTAGTTTGAGTCTTGCATGTAGGATAGATGTGTTTAATCACGTTATTTGTTGGACGTCAGCGGCGGAGCTACAGGGTATGCCAGGTATGCCCCGGCATACCCTGCGGATCCAGCAATAGTTTATATATATATGTGTATATTTGTAAAAAAACAAAAAAAGAACGTACGCGGCCACACGGACATGAAGCCTCCCTGCATGCATTGTATGGCCTGCGCGCGGACGCAAGGTAAGCAAGCGAAACGCCCATGCAGCCAGGCCCAAAAACTTTGAATGGCCGTGTTTGTTTTTGGTCTGGGAGCTCCGCGTGGCCAATTGTGTTTGCTGCGTGCTTAGTGGACCGGTCATGTACAGGCTGACCGCATGCATGACGAGGCGGACGCCGGGCGGAAGGTCCTGTCCTCCGGACGCGCAAGTCCTGACGCCTGGACTTCTAGGCTCCACGCCTCCACCGCCCCTGCGCAAGTCCTGATCTATTGCAAATTAGAGTCTACGCGCAGCGCGCTGGCCGCCGTCTTGAATCTTCCCGGCGCGGCAGCAAACGCAATTGGCCGACCGCCGAGTACGCGACGTCGAGGATCCGTCCAGGCTGTTCGGTTGCTGCCTGCTGCGCGTGCACGATTAACACGCATAGCCCGACTGCCTGAGCGGCTGAGCCACCGCGGTGAGATTCAATCTCTGCTTTTTTTTCTCTTCATCTTTCTATAGAAAAATCATGTCTATTTTCATGGCTAACATCATTGAGTCATCCCTAATGCAGCGAGATCGAGGATTTGCTCAACATCAGAGACGATCGAGATTGGTCAATAATTTAGTACATATCATGTGAGTGTTTGTGTAATCACGTATGAGGATTGAGGATTCAATCCGTGCACTTGCAATTTGTTTAATTGTTTGTCATTGTGTTTTTTAATAATTGCTAAAACTTGAATTGCAACTTGATAATTATATCGATGACATGAGACAAAAGGATAGCTTCAAAGGTCTAGACAATATTGTTGATCTCTCAGTTAAGCTTGTTGAAACACAGAGGCATAAAGTGTATGGTATGGTTTACTTGCTTCTCAAATTGGTATTGCTTCTACAGGTGGCAACAGCAAGTGTTGAAAGGGTATTTTCTGCAATGGTTTTAGTGAAAACAAAGTTAAGAAACAAGATGGGTGATAGTCTTTTGGATGATTGTCTAGTCACTTTCATTGAGCGGGATATTTTCTTTGAAGTGGATGAAGATGATATAATCGAGACATTCATATCCCTTAGAAAGCGTCGGCTAAAAAAGTCAGATAAGTAGTATTGTAAGTCTCTTACTCTCTTTTATGCCTATATTTTGAACTATCAGTATGACGTCTGAACTATTCATATTGTAATTTGTGGATGTTTTCAACTTAATCTTCAAATTTAAGACTTATCGTGTTATTTAGTGCATATATGCCGAATTACGTTGCAAATTTTACAACTGTTACCGAATTGCCAAATGGTTTTACCGAATTGTATATGAAAATTTTTGGACGGCATACCCTTAGGTAAAATCCTGGATCCGCCACTGTTGGACGTGTTATTAGCCTGTTGCATGTAGCCAGAAACATGTTGAGTTTATGTTGACTGGCGCTGCTAGTAGTGCATGTTTAGCACATAGGTGTATTTGGGCCAATTAGCTAGCTAGTTAGTTAGCATGTGTCGTGTGCTGCATGTGTTAGTGGAGTGAGTCTTCAAGCTGTTAGCTAGCTTTTAGGATCTGCATGCAGGTTAGTGGACTGTGTCATGCGGATCGTGGCGTACTTATTGCATGAGTTGGTGGCTCGTGCAGGTGTGGATCGTGTGTGCGTGCGCATGAGACCCGAGCAGTGGTTTGCTCCCGTTTGCATATAAGCAAGGCTATTTAGCCATGTACTTGGCTGTTTTAAGTCGGGCAATATAGAAAACAAAAAGCGTGCGTCGCCGTAAGAGCTCTCGTGTGTGTGTCAACATTGAGTTTGTTTCTGAATTAGTCCAGGGTGTGCTCGCGTTTGGTGTTGCATGAGTTTGATCCTTGGCTGTCTCTAACATTTGTTATCAGAGCCGGTTAAGTCTAACAGGTAGCTGATGGCTGGCGGCAGCAGCGCCCCACGTGAGGTCATGGTGGAGAGCGTGGTGCGGGAGGCGAGCGCGTCGATCGTCTACCCTGAGCTGACGCGTACGAACTACAACGAGTGGGCCCTCGTGATGGAGGTCAACTTCGAGGCACAAGGGCTCTGGGAGGCTATCCACACCGGCGAGGTGGAGCAACGCGAAGATCGACTGGCGTTGGCAGCGCTCCTTCGCGCCGTGCCGGCCAAGATGCGTTCCAGTCTCGCTGTGAAGAAGATGGCCAAGGAGGCGTGGGAGGCGTTAAGAACAATGCGCATGGGTGTGACCCGTGTCCAAGAAGCGAACGCGCAGAAGCTTCTCAAGGAGTTTGAGAACATCGCGTTCAAGGAGGGTGAGGCCGTCGATGATTTCGCCGTGCGAATTTCCGATCTCGCCACCAATCTACGCGCGCTTGGCGAGAACATTGAGGAGGTGCGTGTCGTCAAGAAACTCCTTCGCGTCGTGCGAACGAGGTACAATCAAATGGCTTGCTCGATTGAAATGCTGCTCGATTTGAGTACGATGACAATGGAGGAGTTGGTCGGGCGGCTACGCGTGGTGGAGGACCGGTACGATGTTGAGCAGATCATCGACAAGGCCGGGCGCCTTCTCCTCTCCGAGGAAGACTGGGAGGTGCGCCAGCGTCTTCGTCAACATGGTGACTCCTCCGGTGGCCAGTCGCAGCCCAAGAACAGGCAACGTATGGGCGGAGATGATGCATGCGGCGGCGGCCGCGGCAAAGCTGGTGGTGGCCGTGGTGGCAGCCGTGATGACGATGACAACACCAACATCTACTCCGACAGCAGCGAGCGCAAGTCCAAAGGGAAGAAAGGCAAATGGTACAACTGCGGTATTCGTGGACATTTTGCCAAGGAATGTCCCAAGAAAAAGCAGGAAGAGGCGCTGCTTGCGACGGCCGATGACGAGCCGACTCTCCTGTGATGAAGCACGTTGAGTAAGCAAGTCAAGATTAGGGGAAGCAATGTTGGAAATAATCATGACTTGAATTAGTTTGAGTCTTGCATGTAGGATAGATGTGTTTAATCACGTCATTTGTTGGACGTGCTTTCATTAGCCTATTGCATGTAGCCAGAAACGTGTTGAGTTCATGTTGGCTGGCGCTGGTAGTAGTGCATGTTTAGCACGAAGGTGTATTTGGGCCAATTAGCTAGCTAGTTAGTTAGCATGTGCGTGTGCATGTGCTGCATGTGTTAGTGGAGTGAGTCTTCAGGCTGTTAGCTTGCTTTTAGGATCTGCATGCAGGTTAGTGGACTGTGTCATGCGGATCGTGGCGTACATAGTGCATGAGTTGGTGGCTCGTGCAGGTGTGGATCGTGCGTGCGCATGAGACCCGAGCAGTAGCTTGCTCCCGTTTGCATATAAGCAGGGCTATTTAGCCATGTACTTGGCTGTTTTAAGTCAGGCAATACAGAAAACAAAAAACGTGCGTCGCCATAAGAGCTCTCGTGTGTGTGTCAACATTGAGTTTGTTTCTGAATTAGTCCAGGGAGTGCTCACGTTTGGTGTTGTGTGAGTTTGATCCTTGGCTGTCTCTAACATCCTCCACGAGTGGCGCACACGCCGAGAAGTCCGGGAGCGAGGTAGCGGCGCACGGGCACGTGAGGGTCGGAGTCCCCGAGCAAGAAGGGGAAGTGAGGAGAAGCGTGGCAAGAGGAGTCGTCCGGACAGCGAGGCGGGTGAGGGGTCGCACCTGTTGGCTAGTCTCTCTGAAAAGCACGTTTTAACGGTGAAATGACGTATACAAATATAGTGGATAGCTTCTCGGAGATGAGAATGAATAGATGGAAGCTAACAATAAAGTCAAATATAAAATTGAGGTATGAGATTATGGTGCTAACTGTTCACACCTTTTCTGCATTTTCTTTCTTATTCTTTGGCTCAACTCACTCAAAGATTTACGAGGTATATATAGACACAACCGAGCCTCACAGCAGGCTACTCATCCACTACACGACTCCTTTTCTTTCTACAAAACACTAGACCGACCGAGGTCCGGTTTCTCTAGCCTCAATTACCACGCCGCCTGTCGACACCGTGCAGTACGCTGACAACTGCTATAGTGCCCGTCGACTATCACAGGACCCTGCTGTAGACTACTACAGTGCCCACTAACTTCTATAGAAACCTGCTGACGACTGCTACAAGGACTGCTACCGAGTATGACGTCTACAGTACTCCTTCAAGTATGACGTCTACGGTACTTGGTGCAACTACAACTAGTTTGCTACGACTACGTCCATAAGCGCCACGACCACGGTGCTACGACCACGCCCACAGGTGCCACGACCACACACACATGCTTCAAGTCCTCCGAGCGTAGCACTTCGCTCACGTAGGTCGTTCAAGCACCAATTGTGGCACTTCGACCACACAGGTCATCCGAGCGCCTACCACGGCACTTCGACCACACAGGTCGTCTGAGCATTGACCACGGTACTTTGACCACACAGTGGTCTTTTAAGCACCAAAGTCCTTCGACTGTAGCTCTAACAACTTTCGATTATCGACTATGACTATCGACTTCCACATGCACTCGACACATGAGTACTCGACATACACAACTACACAATATTCAACACACATGTAACAAGATTAAGCCAACAATCACCCCTTAATCTTGTTGCATCTTCTTCACATTAGCGCTGGTTCGTCGTCGGCCTTCGTCACGATGAGATGCACCTATGTTGCCTCCGCTTTCTCCTTCTCATCCACGATTGCGTCCCACACGCCCTAAGCGCGCATGAACACCTTTATCTTCACAACCTGAGTCGTATAGTTGTTCCTCATGAGCATGGAATACGGGAAGGAGATGCTGCCCTCACGCGTCGAAGCCTTCGACACGCTCCCATTGCCGGTGGCATTTTTCGGCGAGCTCAGATGCGACATAGAGTAATAAAGGTATACACAAACACAGGCTCTGATCCCGAAATGTAGGGATTAGCCCAGAAAAGAACTGAGGCTCTAATACCAATTGTTGGCCAATCCTCTCTCAAATGCATGCATTGGCAGTGGACTGATGCACACAAACACATTGGATGGCTTCCCGGAGATGAGAATGAGTAGACGGAGCTAATAACAAAGCTGAACACAAAACTAAAGCACAAGATTGTGGTGCTAACTGCTCACACCTTTTCTGTGTTTTCTTTGTTATTCTCTGGCTCAACTCACTCAAAGATTTATAAGGTATATATATGCACAACCAGTCCTCACAACAGGCCACTCACCCACTACGTGATTCCTTTTCTTTCTACAAAACACTAGACCGACCGAGATATGGTTTCTCCGGCCTCAATTACCACGCCACCTGCTAACACGGCGCAGTACGCTGACAACTGCTATAGGAACCCGCTGTCGACTGCTACAATGCCCGCCGACTTCTGCAGGAACCTGCTGGCGACTGCTACAGGGACCGCTACCGAATATGACGTCTACAGTACTTCTCCGAGTATGGCGTCTACGGTACTTGGTGCAACTACGACCGGTTTGCTACAACCACGTCCACAAGCGCCACGACCACAGCGCTACGACCACGCCCACATGCACCACGACTACACACACAGGCTTCAAGTCCTTCGAGTGCGGCACTTCGACCATGCAGGTCATCCAAGCACCAACCGTGGCACTTCGACCACACAGGTCGTGCGAGCATCGACTATAGCACTTCGACCATGCAGGTCGTCCGAGCACCAACCGTAGTACTTTGACCACACAGGTCATCCAAGCATCGACCACGGTACTTCGACCACACATTGGTATTCCGAGCACCGATCGCTTGAGTAGTCCACCAACTGCAACTCTGACTACGACTTTCGACTATCGACTTCCACAGGTAGTCGACATACACAAACACAGTATTCAACACACGAGTAAAACACACACACAACAGCACTGAGCTGTGACGGCGGCGGCGGCGGCGGCGGCGGCGAAGCTAGCCGCGGTGGACTCAGGAGCTTCCAGGCGCTTCCACTGCAACATATGCGGGAGGTGCTTCGGCAGTCACCAGGCGATCGGGGGTCACGTCCTCGGCCACATGAAGAAAGCCAAGAACGCCATTGTCGTCGCAGCAAGCCTTGAGGACGTTACCGGTGGCAATGGCTACTGCTACGAGAAGATGGACGTGGTGGCAGTGAGCCAAGAGGTTGGCAATGGCAATGGCCATGAGCATATCAATGGCAATGGTCACGACGAGGAGAAGGCCATCATCACTCTATCAAGTTACGGATATGCCGATGGGAACAGCAACAGCGACGAGGAGACGGCCATCGTTGCAGCAAACCAGAATGATCACAACGCCGATGGCAATGCCAAGGAGAAGAAGGTCGCCGTTGGAAGATGCCACAAAGGTGCCCATGGCAACAGCAGTGCGCGCAAGACGCAGCACAAGTGCGAGGTTTGCGGTAAAGAGTGCCTCACAGGACAAGCCCTCGGCGGCCACATGAGGAAGCACAGGGAGCGACCAGCGCACGACGGCGGCGGCGGCAGGGGTGGGGAAGGGAGATCGTCGAGGCCTGCATCGGCCGATCGGCGCCGAGATTTGCTTGCGGAGAGCTGTGGCGATCACTGGGGAGCAAGCAGCTGAGTCAGACCGCAACATGTCACCGGTGCACACATTTTGATCGAAGTTGATCACTTGCTCTGTGGAGTCTAGGAATGTATCTCCAGAGTTCTATTAATTACCTCCAAATTTCTTCAGAATTGTGCTGATACAGAGAAGGTTTCAAATGTTGGTGGCATCGTAGCACTAATTACCAAGTAGGGGGATGATCAGGTGTATAAAAATTGCATTCTTTATTAATCATACAGCTTTAATTACTTTATGGAAGTTAGAACCAATGGAGAACAATGGGGGTTTTTTTCTCGTCAAGTTTACATTTGCAGCCTCTGCTGGTTGCAACGGAGGTTTCCATTTGCAGTGTTCTTCAAGATGCTGTGGCCTGTGTTCGTCCTTGGTTACTTAGGTTGTGTTTGGTTTAGGGACAAGGTGGGAAGGGATGGTCCTATCCCTGGTTTTGAGATGGGATGATCCCATTTTTTGTTTGGTTGGGGGATAGAGCCATCCCTGTTTTTTGTTTGGTTGGAAGGATAAAGTGGGATGGAATGGTCTCATCCTTTGTTTGGATGCAAGGATGAAGGTGGGACATGTGTGGCATTTGAGTTTTTTTTAAAAAAATTGAAGCTATTGTTGATATGTTTCTACACATAAGCCTTTGAGTTTTTTTTAAAAAAAAATTAAACAAAACAATACTTAAAAAACAAAGAGGTGGGATGACTCTATCCCATGTGGGATGACTCTGTCCCATGAAAAAAAGAGGATTGTCTGGTCCCGAATCTAAAAGGAATATTCCTAGTGGGATGTCCTTGACTCTGCTTGTCTCCCATCCAAACACCTACAAAAACAGGTCCATCCCATCCCGTCCCACCTAGTCCTTGCAACCAAACACACCCTTAGCTACTTACAAAAATCAACATTCTTTTTCATTTATTTGACCTTCCACGACGATGAAGATAAGAGGTATTTTAGAGGGCTAGTGGCCCCTTTGCAGAACGACGCACAAAACCTAAGAGTTGGCTACTTGGCTGTGTTTATCAACTCTCAAGGATGTGAGGCAAAACACCAACACAACAATACAAGACTAGCCAAAAAGTATGGGGAAAATGAAGTGCCCACTACGAAATACCGCGCTCGCAATTTTGATCTAACAAAGTTTGCACTTACAAATGTTCTGAGTCAATGTACTCACTTTCCATTATCAGGTTTACTCTTCCATTTTGTAACACGCAATGAACAAGCAGGCCGCCGTTTGCCGGATCCATGGAATTAGAATTTACACTGTCCAGTGATGGAAATTTCTACACTTTTATCCACCTATCAAAATCAACATATGCTATCATAGTGACATCCCTTCTATTGGGAAGTGTACAACCATCATGAAAAGCTAAGACCAATCATGGTGAGAAAATGGTCGATCAAAGAATGATGTATACCACAAAAAAAAAAGTGGCAACCTAAACTAATTGCCAACTTTCTCAAAAAAAAGGTAGTAACAAAATAACAACTTCGCGTATACACTAGTCCAAGAACTGTTGATACGCTGAGCTGCTTTTAGCCGGGCAATAACTTCTTCAGTTGCATATAACACAACAGCAGCTTCAAAATAAAGAATCGTGCTTCCAGAAAAGTTTCCTCCAGCCATATCATCAGTTTATCTAGAAAGGATCTTCTATTCATCCTTTTAGCTTCCAACACAGCTTCAGAAGAGACCCGTCCAATTATCACAAATGATTCCAAGGAGGAACCTCCAACCTGCCAAAGTTCACATGTTAATGAGGGCCAATACACCAAAATAATGAACTACCGGTTTTGTATACTTCTTGTTAGTGTTTCAGACACGTATAACATTATAACTAAATTAAACATGACCCAAGATCGAATTAACCCCTGATATGATGCCACATCGACTTTCATAGAGAAGACAAGGATAAAGATGGGTTTTATGCAAGTGAAGCCATAAAAGATAGGGGTGGGAGTGGTTCGGGTTGGCCCATTAGATCGTTGACCCACCCCTCAAAAAAAATGTCTAATGGGTCAGAGGGGCGACCTGAAATAAATCAGGGCTAACAGGGATCGGAACCCATTGGACCCCTAGGGTCAAGTGGATAGATCCCTTTCTCCCTACACTCTTGGCACAGACACCACTCAATCATTCTAGACCAAAAGTGCTTTGCCTGCTCAACTTACTCTGCAGAATCTTATGTGAAGGTCATGTTTGAAGCATCAATTTTCAGGTAATCATTTCCTGAAAATTTTGTACCCCTCCTTTCTATTTTTTTCATGCGTTAGATCTCCTAAACCAATCACTTATAGAGTAAACTAAGAAGGTGTTCGTATTGGTTACGGCTGATAACTTTTGGCTGAAAATGAATAGTAGTGATTGAAAGGAATAGTTTTTGAAATAAGGAGGAATGGTGCAAAAAGTAAAAGAGAGATGCGTGCGTGAGACGGGAGCGAGAGGAGTAGGGTGCGTGATGTGCCCGTGACCTCCTACCTTATTCTCAGAGCAAAACGGGAGCAAGAGAAGCCGCTTCAAGAAGCCAAGTGTTCATATTGGCTTCTGGCTTCTTCAAACAGAAGCCAAAAGCACAAGCCAGTACGAACACCCCCCTAAGTATTGGCTTTTTCAGGTAATATTTTTCACAACGGTTTTGACCATCTCCATGTAACTTTGATGTAGGTTTGTAGATTTTAGATCAAGGATGTTTTCATCCATTCATCCTCAAAGGCCTTGGAACAAATCTTGTCATCGTGATTATCTTTTGTACTGAAAATTTCTAGTAAGGCCTGCCTATTGGTCTTGATGTCCTTGGAGCTAATCTTGTCATCACAATGTTCCTTTTGTACTGCAAATTTCCAGCTCGCTTCTAGGAGCGTACAATTGTCATTATCTGTACCACCTATGTGGTGTCATCATGATATGTGAGGCTTGTTTGGGACCTTATTGGATTAGCCTCAGTCTGGTACTTTGTTGGACTTGTGTACTGATTATTAATTTTGATAGTTGATAGTAATATGTTTTATTTTAGATTCAAAAATAATTTTGCTTGTATATATTGTTGTGATAAACACAATAGTGTAATTCACAGCTTGACACGCAACAGCAGTTGCGATAAACATAGCAGTATCTCTTTAGTCGGCTAGCAGCAGCAGCACGTACTGTTACAGCAGCATAACCAGCAAGCAACAGTAGCACGGACAGAACCACATGACCCAAAGGTTCTCATGGATCAAGGGAGGGACACCATGGGGGACAAACCACTACCCTCAACCGGAACTCTGGACACAAGGGTCAGTTCGAGATTTGAACCGATCCGCTCCATTCCCACCCCTAATAAAAGAAATAAGACCTTGGGCAAAGACCCCCCCCCCCCCCCCATTTATAATGCTTTCCTGTAGTTAGTTGCTTATTAGTGCCCAAGTAACAACTATGACAAAATCCCATAGCTCAATTCCGTGCTTCCTATGTTATCTCAATTATTTTGCAGAACAACTTGTATCTTTCGATCATAAAACCAACAATGGAATTGAATGAAAAGAAAAAGGATGGGGGAAATAATCAGACAGTGCAAGTTAATAACGCAACAGGATAAGTTACAAATGCAACAGGATATGACAACCCATATATTATGCTAGTAATTCTATTTCACTTACCAGGGCATGATTGACTGCACGTAAACAATCGTTTGTCTTAAGCATCAGCAAGATGACCCTTGGTAGCCTCCTTAGGAGCTCCGAGATTTGTGAAAAATATAAGGAAGCATACATCTGTGCGAAAGTAAACAATCAAGTCTTGAGTGGATCATCCTCAAGGCCCTCAAGGTACAAGGGACTCCATGGATAAGCTAAAATAGAAACTTGACTGACAAATCCCAATCCAATTATCTAATATTAGAAATCATGGTACAAGGGGAAAAAAGAACATGAAGAGCAAGAACCATGCAAACTTGTAAAAATAGTGGCATGGCCACAGGAAAACAAGTCCAGCAAAAATTTGGAAAACATGACTTTAAAAGAATAGTATAGGTGGGAAATAGGTTTTGGATTGCAGGTAACACATCAGTTAGTGAATACAGAATATATATTTTTTGAGGTTTCATCCTAGTTTAGAGTGAGCCTGAGCCCATGTTGGAGGAACAGTGAGAAAATCACAGCAGTAGCAATAAGCAAACTTCATTTCTAGTACAAGGTAATGACATGGTAATATACCCTACAGGTACTGGTAGTATTCATTACTGAATGCTGTTCATTTGCACTGTTATACCTACTGTGGTACCATCAGTGGCCATTAAGAACACAAATAGTGCATAACATATATCACCTGAAGTTCAGAACGATCAGTATTATCCCCATCCAGGACAAGATGATCAACAGATGGGTCAATGACACTTTTCCATGGCCTCATCGTGAGAACACCAGCGAAAAGTGTGTGAAGATCCTCCCCAGCACCTAGTTTGACACTGTTCTCCTTAATTGCTTTTGCGTCAGCGAAAACAAGCCCCTGTGTTGAACAAATGTCATAAAAAAAGAATAAGTATTGACTACTGACTCATGATCAGAAAGAAACTGTAATAACATTGTCACCTTCCAAAGAGATGCATAGCTTATCCTAGTAGCGTAATCAAGTTCTTTGTAAAGACCATGATCAAGAAGAATCAGTTGCGGCCTTTTCCATCCTACATTCAAGAAAAATCTTATAGGCAGATAGTTGTGTTATATGCATATACCAGACAGCATAATGCAGTAAATGACCTATCAGACATATATAAAATGCTCAAATAGAGAAAGCTGCATGTTGGCACATTGGAGCTTGGTACAAATGATCATGTTCTCGTAAATCTGCAGATCTCACATACATCAACTCACTGAACACAATATTCCTTGTCGTGTTAATAACAATCACATATTGAAGCTACCTACCATCCTTTTAAGAACAACTCTTCTACTCACCCACTTAACATCGATATTATGCACTATTAAATTTATTGTAGCATAGTTAATACTGGACAGGAGACCTCTGATGCACTTCAGGAAAGCTAAAAATATATTAAATAACTTGTTGATTTACTTTCTGATGCTAAAAGGCAAATATTCTCACCAAAACATTTTCTACGGTCTTGTGGCAAGGGTCGGACCATCATATTGGCAGCATGGGGATCACAATGAACAAAACCATGCTTGAAAATCATCTCAGCAAATGCCTTACTGACCTACACAACCGTGAAGTGAGTATCTGTAAAGAAGTCATTGGCACAACTTTTTTTAAAAACAAAATGTACTGCAACAACTTACTAGGTTTGAAACATCAACAGGGCGAATTCCAAGGTCTTTAATACTTTTAACATCAGTTACCTCAGTGGCATCCATAAATTCCATAGTGAGAATTCTAGATGTGCTCAGATTCCAATAAACCTTGGGGGCATATATGCTATCCGCAATGTGAGGAGACAACTTTCTAAAGTTATCCAAACATTTTTCACTGTTTTTAGCTTCGTACAAGAAATCTAATTCCTGAAACGATAAAAGGAAGTTAGTGCCAACTCCAGATTATGTAACTTGTTCCTTTGCATTTTGCTACACTATAAATTGCATAAAACTCAAGTTCAGCATAAAGATACCCTACTGGAAAGCATAGTAATGAGCACAAAATTCAATATCAACAAGAGATCCTACAAAGGAGCAATCATGGACATAAAATAGACTAGAACAATTATGACATGACAAAGCATAC
The DNA here is from genome assembly GCA_017311315.1 of Dendrocalamus latiflorus. Lineage (NCBI taxonomy): Eukaryota > Viridiplantae > Streptophyta > Magnoliopsida > Poales > Poaceae > Dendrocalamus > Dendrocalamus latiflorus. The sequence goes on along the minus strand of CM029651.1, from coordinate 10,914,182 downwards.
CAACAGATTAATGCATTTTCCAAGTAACAAAAAGAAATGATAACAGGATATATGGAAATACAAGAAGTAACAGCAATAAAGTTAAATTGCCTACCAAGATTAAATAAAAGTACCTTAGGTGCACTTTCTCGAATTTCATCAACTAACCACCTGCATGGAACCAACTTTAGTGGTAGTAATGTAAAATGAGCATTGCATGGAAATGTAGCATTACTACCAAAGAATTACGGTAATATTAGCATAGACCTAGAGTCGATTATTCCAACAGCAAACGGATATCATGTAGCATGTATGCCCACAACATAGAATTGTTAGCCTTGTTTGCACTAAATGAAAATCATCATAACACATGTTTCATGAACATTTGCAGTTATACAGCACTGTAAATTCATAATTTAACCCAGAAGAAGTTGACTGTAAAGGAATGACATCTTCCAATAGAACTTCAGAAGTACATGTAGGACACCTTACATGTTTAGAAGATAATGTGTGGCTCTTTCAAATTTATCATAGTCCTTTTGTTGGTCTCGTATTTAAAGAAATTTTAATCCAATTGTATCCTATCAAGTAACGCAATGTTCTGTGATACCAGGGGAAATACTTATTAGTTACTAATAAACATGATATTACTCAAGCTCAAAATTGTAGATGTGTTCACCCTTTCTGGAATTATAGTTGCGTTGTGAAGCATAAGATTCAAAACTCAGAATAACAAATGATTGTTATATGAAAAGCATCAAACATGTCCTTATCAATACTGTCCTAAGCAAATAACAAGGGAGCTAGAAGATCTTATATTTGCGACAATAGAATTGACACGGATACGCATATGTCTTGCGCTTTTCGGTTAAATATATTATTTAACTGGAAAGAATTATTGAGCCACATTAAATATTATCAGGTGAACTCTAATTTAATTGGGTCTTTAATGATTATACTTGGATATACGGAGCTACTACTATTTTATTTAAATATATACAGGCTCATATTCGATCTGTACAAGCCTAAAGTAAAGATGTGTTTAGAAGGTCTCGTCGACACTAGTCGTCTATCACTTCAAATGTACAAGATAATAAGGACATCCCGACTGGACCGATTACACGAGCACGAGCTAAAAAAATTAATCAACAGGTGAACTCGCTCTTAATTAAATTTAGCTTTAATTTATATGAGAACTGGCTACTACCTAATGTTAGTATTTTAATTGTTCTCGGGTTTGTACGAAATTAAAGCTTTGGAGAAGTACTATTCCAAACACAATATTCATGTACAAATCATGAAGCCACAACACTTCTAGTTGATCCACTGGGCAAAGAAAGAAATGCACACATACATGTGCTAATATGAGACGCATGGACCACAGAAAATAGATCTATTATTTTTCAGAGAGTCATGCGCTTGTTCCTTCTAGGGTTTGGCATATGATTGCAACCTAGAGGGGAATCGGACGTTCTTCCCCGTCGTTCTTGTGATTTCTTGTGATTGACCGGAGCGACGACGCGTCTACTTGGTGGTCAGGTAGACGGGATCACGAGCGTGTGGTTGGGCGAATTCTTTTGTCGCAGGTTGCTGTTCTAACAGTGGTTGGCGCCATCGATTCATCGGGTTATACGGATCCAAACTATCTCCATCGATCCTACGCCATGAAGATCGGGCAATCCCCCACATCAAGAATCATATTTGATATTTCAAAGTCCTAACCTTGAGTTGTAGTTCTGTAAAGTATACTCAGGGGAATGACTGACTGCCTTGTGTAATTAACCAAGATGACAATCCTCTAAATCGCGTTAGACTTAGCCATTAATTTGAGCAAACATGCCCCTTGCGACAAATCCCATCAACAAAGGGATTATTGTTAAGGTACAAGAATCACGTAAACAAATATGTGCCCATAAACCTGGTAAGATGTGGAACATTTTTTTAAGAAAGATGTGGGACATTATGGGCTACCAGATTTGCATCGATGCATGGTCATACAATTCCCTGGAAAAGATGAGCTCAGCTGACTCTAACCATCAGTATATAAGGCTATAAGCTTTCGAGGTAGCATGCTTGAAAAACTAAAATAAAATAAAAAGGCAACAATGTAACCAAGCAAACTTGCTCCCATTCACAAGTGGTACCTGTAGTCAAATGTAGGGAATATATAATGAAGAGCATTCACTACCAAATCCACAGTGGCGATATCTACAACAGAAGTATCTGTCAAGTGGTCGTGTTGAACCTGGAGATCAAGATAAGGATTAAAAAAGTGAGAGGAAGACAGCAAGCTGATTAAATTTGATCACTAATCATAATGTAAGAATTTCAAATAAACATGTGTGCTCAAGACAAACTGCAGTCCTTTGTTAGGTTGCAACCTTAACAGCAACTTTTTGTCCATCATGCGTTCTGGCAGCATGAACTTGTGCGAGAGAAGCACTTGCAAGTGGGACAGGATCAAATTCCGCAAAAACCTATACACCACAATAGGGAGGGGGGGGGGGATTTGATGTCAGAGCTGCTTTTAAATTAACAAGTGATTCCACAAGTGCATTATTTGGTTTAAGCGTCAATACTCATTTCCAACAAATGCACTAATCGTGGTCGTTTGAATTCTGTGTTTTGTTAATTAATACACCATCAATGATCGTACTGAGCTTCTGCATCAGCTCCATTCCTACAGCTTCAAGGTGTACTATTCAAATCAGTAATGCAAGGAGGATGACAAGGAACTAACAGTTTCCGGCGATTCTCCAAGGTCTTTCCCGAACACCCCACAGACTTGCTCGTATGATGAGACCGGGCATCTCTTCAGCATCGACGCCCTCATCGTCTGCACGTACTCCTGCGGCACAACATACTCCTAGAACAAGCAAACGAACAAACAGGTAACCCTCAACTTCGTACAGCAACTAAAATCAGGCCATCTCACAGGAAAATCCGTCAATGAGCACAGCGAGATGGTACGTAATCGCGTCACAGAAGTCGATACAGGGGGCCAATTTCCGTACCAGCTGCGCGATGTGCTGGCCGAGCTTGATGTAGATGCCGCCGTTGCGGAAGCAGAGCTCCTGGAGGCGGTTGGCGGAGCGGAGGTGGGCGTCGTGCCTGGCGCTGAGCCACGCGGGGGTGCCCGGCTCGAGGCCCCAGAGGGAGTACTGGTAGTCGAGCGCGATGGTGGCGGCGGTGACGGAGTCTCGGAGGAGGCGCGGGGGCAGGTGCGCGCAGATCTTGAGGGCTGAGGAGGGGTCGTCGGAGGAGGCGATGGCGGCCGCGCCTGCGCCAGCGCCCAGGGCCAACGCCACCGTCGCCATCCGCCGCCACATGCCTCCGCGCTGTTGCTTGTCGTGCTCCTCTTTCTCGGCTTCCTTTCTTCCGCCGCAAGAGATTTGGAACGACGGGGCCGGGAGTTGGCTTTTGTCCTCGTCCGAATTTGTGCGTGTGTTCGAGCGATCCGTCCGTTTATATGGGAGAAATTTGATGATTTACCTTATCTTTCGTTGCAAATAGCTGATTTGTCATATCTTTCATATGAATTGATCATTTACCATACCTTTCATTTTTTATTTGATCATTTGCCTTTTTTCCATTTCTAAACCATTTTCTATTTTTAATGCTAATTTATATTGCGAAATGACCAAATTGCCCATGGTCCCCGATCCGGATCTTTCCTCTGTTCTCTGTGATGCGATCTCATCTTTTTTCCCCCACCCCGTTTTTTCCCGTGCCGCTGCCCAGCTAGGGTTCCCGCCGGCACCGCGCCTCTCCACGGCGGCCCTCCCCCGCCGGCCGCACCGCGCCTCTCCACGCCGTGCGGCCCTCCCCGGCGTGGCGTCGCGCTCCTCCCCCGTCGGCCGCGCCTCTCCACGCCGTCGCACCTCCGCACCACCCGGGAACGCCGGCTGCCTCCCTCCTCCCCCCGCAAGCCAGTAGTCGGCCTCCTGTCCTCCTCCCCCCGCAAGCCAGCAGTCGGCACTCCACCGCGTGGCGACGCCGCCGTCTCTTCCGTCGGCTCCTCCGCCCTCCCACAAGCTGCCTCCTCCAGCAAGCAGGGATGGAACCAGACCCGCCACCTCTTGTTGGGTAAGATGATTTCAGTCCATCTCTTGCTGAATCATTGCATTGCGTATAAAAAGGATTGATCTAGATTACATTTATTATTGTATCCGATTAGGATTGATCCAGAAAATCATGTGGAGTCCAATAGTATTGGTGTTGCTAGAGGAGGTATTAGAGGGTCACAACCAGTGGTAGATTGGAGCACTATTGAAATTGTTCCGGAGACTGAAGATGGGGGTAATTATCCTATGAGTGAGGAAGACATGTATACACTACTAGGGTTGAGGGATGAGGATAATGGTGAAGTCCATTGTGATGTACGTAGTGATGTAGATATTACTGCAGGACCTAGTTGTGATGCTGATGACAGTAATGATGTTGCCACTATAGTCCATGACGACATTCCTGAGGAGCAACACATTGCATATGATAGAGATAACCCGAAGATGGAGAGAGGCACATTGTTTCCTTTAATGAGAGATTTCAGGTTGGCTATTAGACAATATGCTATTCTACAAGGTTTATGGGCTTTTGTAAGGCGGAAGGATGTCCTTGGAGAATTGTAGCTCGTAGAATGCCAGACAAGACAACTATCAGGGTACTAACCTCCTAGCAACGATTGTATTTCTTTTTTGCTATATTGTAGCAATTGTATCTAATTTCACTATTGTTGATGCAGGTTACAAAGATTGTAGAGAACCACACATGTACTTCCACTAGTAGAATCAGTAGCAGTATGGCCTCCTAGGCATGGGTAGCAGATAGGGTTGTCAACATATTGAGGTATAATCTAAACCTTAGTACCAAGGCTCTACAAGAAAAGCTTCAAAATGACTACAATTGCACAATTGGATATGACACGGTTTGGAGGGGGAGACAAAGAGCTATAGATGAGTTGTATGGGTCATGGGATTACAGCTTCCAGAGGTTGTGTAATTTTAAAGTGGAACTTGATTTGAGGTCCCCAGGCAGCATTGTAGAGGTTGCCACTCGAACAGTCAAAGGTGAATTGTACTTCCATAGATTCTTTATGGCACTTAAGCCTTGCATTGAGGGTTTTCTTGCTGGGTGTAGACCTTATCTTAGTATAGATTTAACTACATTGAATGGAAAGTGGAATAGGCATTTAGCTGCATGCACAGCCCTTGATGGACATAACTGGATGTACCCTGTAGCTATTGGATTCTTTCAATCAGAAACTGAAGATAATTGGACATGGTTCATGAGACAACTGCATAGGGCAATTGGAGATCTTCCAAAACTAGCTATTTGTACAGATGCTTGCAAGGGTCTAGAAAATGTTGTGGAGGTGGTTTTCCCTCAAGCTGAGCAACGCAAGTGCTTTAGACACTTGATGAACAATTTTGTGAAGAAATTCCATGGTGACAGTTCTGAACACATGTGGCCAGCAGCTAGGGCATATAGGCTAGAGGTATTTGAGCACCATATGGACAAGGTGCTTCTGGCATGCACTGAGGTGGCTCCATACTTGCAACGACACCACAAGTTGATGTGGATGAGGTGCAGCTTCAACACAGAGATTAAGTGTGATTATATCAACAATAATCTAGCAGAGTGTTTCAACAATTGGGTGAGAGATGTAAAGGACATGCCAATTGATCAGCTAGCAGACAAGATCAGGGAGAAAATCATGGTGCTAATTGACAAAAGGAGAAGGATTGGGGAAAGGCTGCAAGGAAGGATGTTACCAGCTATCATGCAACAAATAAAAATGAGGACTAGGGGACTTGGACATTTGAAGGTTGGTAGATCCCATCATGGGAGTGCTGAGGTTAGAGACATGTTGAACAACAACTTGAGGCATGTGGTGAAGATAGCTTCACATGAGTGCACTTGCCTTGAGTGGCAGCACACAGGCAAGCCTTATGATCATGCCCTTGAATTTTTGATTGAAAAGAGGAACATCAACTTAGAAGACTATGTTCATGACTACTACTCACTTCAGAGGTTCAGGGCAGCTTACGAAGGGGCAGTTGAACCATTGACTGATATGACTCAGTGGCCTAAGGTTGATCTAGGCTTTGTTTTACTTCCACCACTTGCAAAAAGATCAGCAGGAAGGCCTAGGAAGTTGAGGATTAAGGGATGCCTAGATAAGGGTGGCAATGGGAAAAAGTCAATTAACTTGGGAACCCAACATAGGTGTAAAAGATGTGGTGAGTTGGGACATAGGCAAGCTGGATGTCCACTACATGGGACAAAGCAAAGGTATTGTCAGAAATTAGAACTATTGCATCCGTAGATAACTATTATCTAAACTCATTTAATTAAGTGTTTTTTCAGGAAAACAAAAGCTAGGAAGAACATTGCAAGAACAAGTCCTGCTACTCCCACAAGGTCCTCTCTCAACATTGATGCTGTGGCTCCTAAGGGACCTTCTCAGCCATCAATCACAACCACTTCCAAGAAGATGACTCCAAGGAAGAAAAGAAAGACATAAATATGATGGTAAACTGTCTCACATTATTTTGAGTCTATCGAACACTACTCTTTCCTACAGTTTCTCTACTTGTATCTGCAGGTACTAATGCTCCTACTGCTGTTGCTGAGGTTTTGGACTGTCTCTCCTGTTGGATTGCTTTTGGACTGCTTTTGGATGGCAAATACAAGTGTTGAACTGCTTTTGGACTGTTTGTCCTGTTGAACTGCTTTTGCTCCATTGCCAGGAATGCAACAGTGTTGAATTGTAGTTTGGAATGCTCCATTGCCGGCGCATTTGGTCCACTGTTCTTCCTTTGATTCCGTCATATGTGCTCAATACTTTTTTGAATCTGCTATGGATATGCAATGTATCTTCCATTCTGGAAATGATTTGTACACTGGAAGCAACAGTGTTGAATTGTAGTCTGGAATGAACGCATGCAGACAGAAAAAATGGCATTCTGGAACTACTTTACATTTGGTCCACTTTTCTTCCTTCATTTGATTCCGTCATATGTGAATGATCTGTACACCGGTTGAATTGTATTGATATGGTTGAAATGATCTGTACACCGGTTGAATTATATTGATATGTTAGAGCTGTTGTGCTAGACATTACCCGTGCTAGACTTTATTCCGAGTTTATAAGCAAGTTTCACCGAGAATTTCCCTTTTGTATCACAAAACCAGGCCGACACATCCTCCATCTGATCTCTAACAGGGATTGCAAGGATGTGATGCACATGCCCATCTTCATTACAGAAAACATCTTGTACTAGCTCAATGTCCCAGCTACCTTTTCCCGGATCAATTAAATCACAGACCTCTAGGGTAGCAGATGGGAAATTGGATCAACGCTCACACCCTCCCCTGCGAGCACGCGCAAGCCAAACGTACTGCTCAACCGATCCAGGGGTAATTTGGTCATTTCGCAATATAAATTAGCATTAAAAAATAGGAAATGGTTTAGAAATGGAAAAAGGGCAAATGATCAAATAAAACATGAAAGATGTGGCAAATGATCAATTCATATAAAAGATGTGGTAAATCAGCTGTTTGCAACGAAAGATGGGGCAAATCATCAAATTTCTCTTTATATGGACGTCACGGCCAATTTTGATGCGTGCGGCAATTGTTATAAAGTCGGCTCGGCTTAGCTCGCTCAACCTCGTTACGGAAATAGCTCGACTCAGCTCGGCTCGTTAGGCTAACAAGTTAAAAAGGTAGTTCGACTCGACTCAGTAGAAAGTTCGAGCTCGGCTCGTTAGGCTTGGTAGACTCATTACTATTTTATCTATCAGATTCATTGCTATACTGGTTAACATCATCCAACTATCATTTGCTCATTTTAATTATGCCTTATCATATAAAATTGTGGACGCCAGCATGTTAGTATGGGCTATCAAGCCAAATCCTGAGAAATGTGATGCAAATGTATGTGCATATCATCCATCTATGTTTCTAAGCATCAATCATCAAGCATTCAGACATCAATCATCCAGCATTCAAGCATCAATTTAGATATTCCTCATTCATCCATGCATCACTCATAACTTGACCAAATAGGATTTAGGAGCTAGAGATAGGGGGCCAAACCTGGAGAGTAGGTGGTCAGCCAGAGCTACAACGGTGCCGAACACCATGCCACCTCACGATGGGCGGCAATCACCAGCGAGTTGAGTGCATGGACGAGGATTGGGCCCTTGGGGTCTCCATGACAAGGCCACCGGCATCGGTAACATGGTGGCATCGCCAAGGCAGAGGGACTGTCGAGTTATCGATAGCCTTAGCAGCGGCGAAGGCAGCACCTTGAACCCGGCATAGAGGAGCTGGGGAGAAAAAGGACGAGAGCGTGAGGTCGTAAGAAAGGAGGCCAGCGAGGGGCGGCGGCACCATTGAGCAGCGGTGTCGGGTGAGGAGAGCGAAGAGAGAGGTGGGGACCGTGGGGTGTGTGACTCTAGGGTTCTACTTCTTCGGGGTTGAGAGGATTGGAGAACTTTGGAGTTGCCTCGCGCCTAGGTCGACACTAGAACAACAGCAAGGAGGAGCCCGAGGCAGATGAGGATGGGAGGCGGTGGTGGAGGCGGACAGTGAGGAGGAGGGGAGGTGACGGTGGAAGCGAATGGCAAGGAGGAGGTCGAGGCGGATGGGGAAGGGGATGGGAAGGGGAGACGGAGGCAAACGGCGAGGAGGGGAGGCGGACGGCAAGGAGGAGGAGAGGCCAAGCGTGCGGTCAGGAGGAGGGGAGGCAATGGCGGAGGCAGACAGCGAGGAGGAGGGGAGGCTAAGCATGCAGTGAGGAGGGGGAGGAGGCAAGGATGGACAACTGCTTGTGCGGTACAGCGGTGAGTCACACCGGTGAAGAGGTTAGGGTTAGAGATAAGGTTGGCCAGTTGGGCTAGGCGATATTGGGCTGGAAGCTTGGAACCGGGCCGGCCGAGCCAAACGAGCCAGCAAGCGACTTGCGAGCCAGCTCGGGCTTGGCTCGTTAGTGAACCGAGCTAAAACGCTGGCTCAGCTCAGCTCGTTTATGCCACGAGCCGAACCAAGCCTCCAACGAGCCAAGCCGGCTTGCGAGCCTCGAGCTTTTTTGCCACCCCTAGTGTTCAGATAATCCTAGACCAATCATGTGGCTACCTAGATCACTCTTCTTTTCTCTTTTTTCAAGTACTTGTGTAAGTAAGTATATCGGTAATACTAAATTTTTTAGATGCCTTAGCTCCCCCCTCCTTAGATGTATCTAACATTTTTTGTATTAGATGTTAAAATAGTTCAATTGGCATAAACCCAGTACCAGGAAGTTTTAGGTTGAAACATCAAGCAACTAAGTGGCTAAAATTCCTAGACTAAAAGGTTAAAAAAATCCTACACTGAAGTAACAGCTTCTTTAGAAACATGCAATGGGGATGTAAAAGCCCCTGCGGTATATTGTAATTCTCTCTTGAAATAATACAAAGGAAAAATGTCCTTAGTCATATCAATGTCAAAATCGCTTTTTATGTTAGAACCATGGTATAAAAACATTCTTTTAGGAAAAATCAAAATAACGCAAATACCCCATGTCATCTCATTTTCCCCTATTCTAATTATTGACAGCCCACCTCACCAATTGCTAAGCCAACGCAAACTGTGAGGGTATAAGGTCTCACATATTTATGTGATTCCTCGAGCCAAATTAGGAGTCGATGTTAGGAGATTAAATAAAATTTTGAAGATCGCACCCTACATGTTCTTACAACGTGTAATTAGATTATGTATGTTCTTACCTCTGGCGGTAACCTCTAATAGACTAGGAGGGCATAAATGTTATTTTACATATGAGAGTGTTAGGATATGTTCTTTTTGACTGAAGCTTATGACTTTTAGCTACGGTTTGTTACTTTTGGGCTGTTCATGCGAGAGATTAATAGTAACAGAAACTCACGTGCGGTTTTTATCGATAAAATGAAGTCGGTATAGTATGTACTACAATTAACTAGTAGACCCTATCCAGTGGTGAATCTAGGATGAAAATAGAGGGGGAGCTCTACTGTTGAGGCTATAACACAACATAAATATACCAAAGCTACATTTACTAGTCTTTTACCATTGAAATATCAAATTCATACATAAATAAGAAGAGAACAAATTGAAAATATAAGATACAATAAATTTAGTACCTTGCTAATGGATAATGTGCCCCCCAAATGTTCATAAATATGTGAGTACCGATCTGTAGATAAAAAATATCAAAATTTAGCGATATAATATTAAATTGTGAATGTCCATAAACAAATTGAAGTTGATTTCTTAACAACAAATAGTCAACTACTTAATAACTGATTAAACAACTAGTTAATATTTGTGCAAAGTTCGCTTCTTTATTTTTATAAAACTAAGAATAATTAAACAACAACTAGTTAATAACTGATTAAATAACTTGGCTAATCATAAGAACAATAAAAAAATGACATTCACATTCACTCAAATCAGTGAATCACGGTGACACAAATCAGTGAATCACGGTCGCCGGTCGGCCACGCACTCATGTCGTCACGAGCTCTGGGCTCACCTCACGAAGTCACGGAGATGGAGTCACTACACAAAACACTAATAAATCAGACAATCAGTAATCGCCATTTCGCCAACGCCTCACGGATTAGTGCTCACGGCCTCACGCCCTCACCTGCTCAAGTACTCAGGCCTTAGTGCTCTGCTCGTCGCCTCGTCCTCTCCGTCTCTCGGCCTCGCCAGGCGCTAGCCCCGCCCGGCCGCTCGGCCGTCATTGAGTGGCCGACCGCCTCCCCTGGCCCCTTCGCTCCGCCGCGTCGAGCCGCCCTCCGTGCCGGGCTGCCGACCGCCTCTGGCCTCCCCTCTGCACCGAGTCGCCAGCCGCCTCCCCCTCCCCAGCTCCCCCTCCGCCGCGCCGGCGGCCTCCCCCTCCGCCCCAACGGCCGCTGGGCTGTGGGCGACAGTAAGTCTCTACTTTCCTCAATCTTCAACACCTCCGGTCAACTGGGCTCTTCTTCATCCTCCGACGCGGCGACGCCCGACGGTCCGACAGTTCAACCTCCGGGTGACCGCCAACCGGGCCGGCCGGGTCTTCTTCCACGATGAGAGGAGGGGGTGCTCAAGCACCCACAAGCACGCACGGTGGATTCGCCCCTGACCCTATCTTGAAAAGATATTTCGTTTAAAAGCTAGTTATTGTAGAAAAACAAAAAAACAGCTTTTAGAAGCTGAAAAGAACATATCCTTATTTAACTTATCTTCCATAATAAGCATTGGTTGGGATAATTCTTTCGATTTTCTGCTATCGCACTGTGACATTATTTCTCTATAATATAATTCCCTGGCTTTTATCTGTGAAACCGACTTAATTCCCAGAAAGCAAATTGGAAACCAAAAAAGGACCAAAAGAAGAGCGCAAGACCAGCATTCATAGGTGGTGCTTCAAATAGCTTACGGCTTAAGTTTCTGATTGAGACTTTTGGTTTAACGATAAAATTGCACTATAGCGGCTATTAGATTTTTCTGAGAGAAAAAGAAAAAATAAAAAATAAAAAAATCATTATATCGTCACGGATAATGCAAAGGAATAAGAAAAAAAATAAAAGGACAAAACCCAAAATAAGTAAAAGAAAATTAAAATAAGCCAAAATTTAAAGCTGGTATATTCTAAGTAGATTTTAGTTTAAATAAATCAAAATTCAAAATAAGCTGCTATAGATGAGTAGTAAAAATGAAGCCATTAATGTTAGTCAAGACCTGTGGGGGCTGGATCTGGTAAAACCAATCCAGCATGGCAGTTCTACATGTAGCTCATATGGTATATGTGTTGCTCCACCTCACGCACGTACCGCACCACACTCTTCCTCCTTATTGTTGAGGAACCATCGCTGGCGAGTCCAGTCCGGTTGATTCCTCCTATGCAAAAGAGATGGATCAATCACAGAGTAATACAAGAAAAATACAAGATTAAACAACAGAGGTAGGGGAGAACTCTTGTCTTTCTTTTATTACTTTCTCTTTCCACAAGATACAAATAATGACAATTGGGACCCCCTATTTATAGACTAAGTGGAGGGTGTCCACCAATGGGCTGGGCTTGCAGGCCCAGGCCTAGGTTTCCCAATACTCAATAAACCCAATGGAAAAATTTGGAGAAAGAGTACATGATACATATTATGCTATGTGGCAAGAATTGCCTCAATAAAAACCTTGGCCGAGAAACTTTAGAAAAAGTCATCAAAGAAAAAGGAGTACAATCCAACCAATTCCATCAATCTACAGGATTTATTTTTTAGGTACTTGATCTTCGTGATCAAGTTTTAATAATAAGCTTGAGAAGAATCGCTCCTGAATTCTGTACTTCCCTAAGTCTCATCATTCTAATTCTACGTACGCATATTTCAAAACTGGATGCTGGAAGTGACGTAGTGAATAAACCTGCAAGATTTTCACACGACTTAGTATGCAATACCTTAATTCTGTCTATCTTTTGCAATTCATGAGTATAGAAGAACTTGGAGTTGATATGTTTTGTGATATGACTCTTCACGTATCCCATATGCACTAGTGCAACTCAAGCTGCATTATCTCCATAGATAATTGTGGGAGCTTGCATGATATTTAACCCACATGATTGTTGGAGGTGGTGAATCATTCGTCGAAGTCAAGCACATTCTCGTGCGGCTTCGTACAGTGCTATGATTTTCAAGTGGTTCGTCGAAGTCGATACAAGACTTTGTTTAGATGATTTTCATGAAATTGCAGTTCCACCACACAAGAATACGTAGCCTATTTATGACCTAGCCGTATACGGGTTCGACAGGTACACAGCATCTGCATAGCCAGTCATATTCAAGTCTTAGTTCTTTCTATAGAATAGTTTAAGATCTTTGCTTCCTTGGAGATATCAAAAATATTATTTATTCCCTACCAATGTCTTTTGGTAGGTTCTGCACTATACCTTGCAAATAGGTTTACGGCAAATGTAATGTCCGGTCTAGTACAGTTTGCTAAATACATAAGTGCTCCTACTATGCTTAAGTAATGAGCTCATGCGAGAGCGGCAGTAGCCATGCTGTCCAACGGCATTCGTTGAGGGAGAGAGTTCTGAGCAGCTGCCTATGTCGATGAAGGTTGACTCCACTCCTGCAATAGCACCCTCTCTTGACATTGCAGCTGGCACCGCTATGATTTCCCAGGAAGAGCATCTCACCCCTGAGAAGATAGTAGCAGAAGTCTCTGACTTTTTAGCAGATTCAGTTTAATGCACAGAATGCATTTAGATTTTAATTGTCATTTATATGATATGTAGAAGATATAAGCCGGATTTTTGCATTGTCGGAACTCAAACAATTCATTCTCTCGTGATGGTTGGATGATATTGAATAATTCATTCATTTATTCAGTTAATAATAGCATGATATGTTCTGAGATTTGAAGTATTTTATGTATGTGTTGATTGTCTTCTACTACATATTAATAAAGTACTTTATATTAGAATACGTGTGGCGCCCTATAGAGGAAATATGCTTAGCTGTCAATTGCACAACAAATACCATCTTGAGAGAGACAAGATTTTTTCAGTCGATTAGCAAGAATGCTGACAGCCTTATAACAATCGTTGGTAGCGATGCTTGTATAATAGGATCTAGAAAAACAACAATTATACTCCCAATAGACACAACTTTGATCATTCAGAAAGCCTTATTGTGCCCAGAATCGACTAGAACTCCCCTAAGTTTCAAGAATATTAGTGCTAACAGTTCAGACGTTGAGACTGAAGAAGAGTATGATAAGGAATACTTGCTCATTAGAAAGCGTGAAGCAAATGAAAAAAGGGTACTAGAAAGACTTTCTTCATTTGAGACTGAGCTATACTATACTAATATTAAGGCACCCACAACCTATGCTATATGGAAAACAATATTTAGATGCACTGAACTCTTCTGTCTCTAGCATGATAGACTGGGCCACCTAGGTCTTCGGATGATGAGGCATATAATTAATAATTCACATGGACATAATATCAATGTAAAGAATTTCCCGAATCAAGAAGTTAAAGGTATCCCTAATCCCGTCCAGAGGCCTCAGAATAAAATGACGAGAACTTCGGCCCCTCGAATCCCAAGTAACCAGGGATGCCTGGTGAAAAAGGATAATGACTTGACACAACCAATCACTAAAGTTACCCAAAACTAGAAGAAGAGCCAATTGAGACCTGACACCGATATGACACCTTCAGAAAAGGGTATACCGGATCTGAACATTCCCATGGAGGGAGAAATCAGCATGGATGTGTGCGTACACATAAGAGCTGAAAAACTAAATGGACTTGCCCCCACAACTGGAAGGAGTGGTGAGCAAGTAGAAGTACTAGAAGAATCAACTTTTGATGAAATAGTTATAAACTATGTGTATACGGGAGAATCTATGAATAGGACAACAGCCAATGTTGATATTTATTTTACAAAAAAAAATTACCATAATTATTGATCTTGATCCAGAACCTATATCGCTCGCTGAATGTAAGAAAAGGTCAGATTGGGAGGATTGGAAAATGACAATAGAAATTGAATTATTATCTCTGAATAAAAGAGAGGTGTTTAGGCCTGTAAGCCGCACGACTCCTCATATGCACCCTGTAGGGTATAAATGGGTATTTATTCAAAAGATAAATGAGAAAAATTAAGTTGTATGCTATAAAGTAAGGCTTGTTGCACAATGTTTCACTCAACGTCCAGAAGTTGATTATGAAGAAATCTATTCCCCAGTCATGGGTGGTATTACCTTTAGATATTTAATCTCGATGGCAATAAACTTAAATTTAGAAATAAAATGATGGATGTGGTAACGACATACCTTTATGGAAACTTGCAGTCGGACATTTATATGAAGGTGCCCGAAGGCATCCTTGTCCTGAACCAAGACAGAGCAAATAGAAGCATGTACAATGTGAAACTTAGAAAATCATTGTGTGGACTTAAGCAATTAAGTAGGATGTGTTATGATTACTTAAACGACTTTCTATATAAGAAAGGCTATATGAACAGTGAAAATTGTTCATATGTATTTATACAACGATCTCAGAATGGATTTTATATAATCTCAGTATATGTAGATGATCTGAATATCATCGTAACCCTAGAAGATATAAAGGAAGCAAGCTCTTACTTGGAGTCAGTTTGAAATGAAAAATTTGGGTAAAATCAAATATTTCATAGGTTTGTAGCTTGAGCATACCCCTGAAGGGATATTACACTCAAAAGGGATATTAGTGTATCAATCCACATACACTCAAAAGGTATTAAAAAGATTTTGCTTTGGAAAGACTCCTGTCTTTCTTTTATTGCTTTTTCTTTCCACAAGATACAAATAATAACAATTTAAACCTTCTATTTATAAATTAAGTAAAAAATGACCATCGATAAATTAGACTTGCAGGCAGACCCAGGTTTCCAACACTTATCACACCTTCCCGTCCATTCCTACCCCACCCGGCCAACCCCATCTCTATCTCCATCCCTTAGTTGCTTGCCGCGTTCAGTACGAGGCCCCCGCATAAACAACTCCCAAAAGCGGATAATCTCTCCTCCTAATCTTGGGTTCGAGGCAGGGAGAGGGGGGACGTGGGCTCGGAGGCGCGGCGATCGCGATTGGAGTGGCCCTCGACCCGATCGCGCCTTGGATCGCGAGGAATCGGGAGGGTTTCGAGTTGGGGGCACGAGGAGGCGGCGGCGGCGATGGGGCTGCTCTTCTTGATGCACCTGGAGGGCAACGTCTACAGCTGCAAGCACTGCGACACCCACCTCGGCCTCGCAGTCGACATCATCTCCAAGGTTTGCTCGTTCTTGGTT
The DNA here is from genome assembly GCA_017311315.1 of Dendrocalamus latiflorus. Classification (NCBI taxonomy): domain Eukaryota; kingdom Viridiplantae; phylum Streptophyta; class Magnoliopsida; order Poales; family Poaceae; genus Dendrocalamus; species Dendrocalamus latiflorus. The sequence continues at coordinate 10,898,355 of CM029651.1, read as the reverse complement.
GTCGCAATTTCCTTGTCGATTCGGCGTCACGGCGGATGTGAGAGAGACTGCTTCGGTGTTTTCCGTTTCTTGCAGACCTTCCATTGCAAGCACGGGAAGGCGTACCTCTTCAATAAGGTGTAAGTGGCCACTCCTCCCCCTTGGCCTTCCCCTGCCTCGATTTGTTCGTCGATTTAGGTGGGCTTAGGTTTCGTGCGCCTGGTGCTGTGTGTGAAATTGGGGGGAAATGCAACGCCCTTCTTTTCTTGGTTGAACGTGCTAGGTGCTTGTTCTTCGTGTCGCTAATTCGACATTTTACAAGGCAAGATTGAGAGCAATTCACTGTGGCATGTAGTTCGCCCACCTTGCACGGATTCGGGACACCGGGAGCCTTACCTACTCCTTCCTAAAACCATGAGGAACGGGAGAATTAGGAATGTGCTTGAGAGTTGATACAAGGAATGAGAAAAACCCACACTTAAAATGAGAAACGGTAAAACAAGAAAGACAGAAGAAACCCTCTTAAACTGTACTAGATTATGCATAAGAGGTTGGATGGGCAAATGCTATAGTACTCAATAGCCAAATATCAAGTCCTATAACCCTCTACAAAAGGAAAAGTGAAGGACCCAAGAGACAGAGAATGGTTGTTTCAGCCTTTTCTCTGATTGTTTCTATTATTCCCTTCTTTTCAAGGAGTGATGGATATGCAGTATGCTAGAGATGCTGGATGCACAGCCTTACCTTTTGTGTGTGTTGTGTGCGTGTGGGTGGGGGGGGGGGGGGGGGGGCTTTGGATGATCCAGGAGTAGTTCGTGTGGGTTCTGATACCGATTCTAAGTTTGTCCATCCTAAATGATGCTTGCCTCTGTCGAGAGTGATCTCCAATGCAGTCCTTAACAAGCTCAAGTTGCTTGCATAGAACAACACACCACATATTCGAAATTGATCTCCTATGCAATCCTAACAGCTAAAGTTACTTCATACACCACCACTCCATATGTTTGAAGTTGATCTATGATGCAATCCCAAACAGCTAAAGTTACTTGCATACAACAATACAACGACTAGATGTCCATGGACCTTCTAGAGCTTCGATCCCAATTCTTTGGTGAATACAAGGTATGTCAATTGATTTGCCTCTGCCTGTTTGCTGGATCAGCGAGCTTTCTTTGTATCAACTGTATTTTCTTTAGTTAGAGAAAACTTACTACTGAATGCCGATACCTGAGGTTCATTATTGGAAGATGAATGGTAGATGGACACATAGAAACAAAACATGCAAGGCTTTTTCCCATTATTGGACTCTCATTCCCAATGCTGAGCTTCCTTTTCATGAGATTAGATTTGGGTTACCAAACAGCCAATCATGATCTTCCATCATATACACCAGCTATCCATCATATACACCAGCTATCTTCTCCTCAATTTGGATCTGGTATAAAATCCACTCCTAACCAGGAGACGAACCAGATATGCCTAATCATGGGCAAAACACAAATCAACGTTGGCTTTAAAAAGATATTCATACCTCCATAGATTGCCATTTGTGAATACTCCAGTGTAGTGTGGGACTGGCAGTTACTGTTCAAACTTCATGTGCACCAAAAATAAATGTATTATTAGCGTCCTTTTAACATAACAGGGAGGTAATAGTTTTGTGGGGTTTTATGATGTTCTCTACCATATAGAGGAACGAGTGTCATTTGGCAGTGTTTCAAGATGAGTTACACTATTTACAGGACTCTGTCTGCCGGCAGATTTTTCATTAACTCGTGTCTGTTATTGGCAGTGTCAATGTTACTGCTGGAGTAAAAGAGGATCGCATGATGATCACAGGAATGCATACTGTTTCTGATATCTTCTGTGTTGGCTGTGGATCCATTGTTGGATGGAAATATGTAAGATTTGTGATGGTTATTTTGTAATACCTTGCGTATTGCCTGGCGTCTAAGTTCTATGGTGCCCTTAATCTAGGAGGCTGCACATGAGAAGAGCCAGAGGTACAAGGAAGGAAAATTTATTTTGGAGAGGTGATCATCTTAACATTCTGTGATGGTTTATTTTGTTCAAACAAATTCAAGAACTCACTTTTTAAGAGTTGTGCGTCAAGACACTTGCTTACCGCATTATGTTAGTGTGGAATTCACTGGAATCTCGTATCCTTTGTGGCTGAGCAGGTTTAAGTTGTCAGGTCCTGATGGGAGTCTCTACTGTGTTACGCATGATGCCCATGTGGGTGGAAGCGACGCCGATGACGTATGAAGCACAACTCAAGACATCCTCAAACTTGTTGTTCATCCCTGTAAATAGCCTGGGTGTTGTTGCTCTTAGTTACCCGGGGATTGGCTTCCATTCAAAGCATCCCTGGCGTAAATTTTATTGTAGGTGACCTAATCTCCTCCCATCGCCCCTGCAAGTTGTTAGATACTACCGTCTGTATATTCATGTAACCTGTGCTGCCTGTTTCCCCTAAAAACTGTTGTATTTCCCGGAATGCCAAGCTCTAATGACTGAATAAAATACTGTTTCCCAAGTAATCTGTCAGGTGTTGGAACTGAATTTTGGATTTGGTTCCAATGTGGCTAAGGAAATAGAAGATCGCCTTCTGCTCGATGTTGCTATTCCATGAGTTAATCTACTTTGTTAGTACCTTAAGGAAGAAGAGGAAAACTACAGTCATGCAGAGACTATTTTTCCTTGATCATGGACTTTCGATCCATGGGCTGACCAGCCCAATTTGCTGGGTCAGATACGATGTGATGTATATCGCCATCAGAGACAGGCCATGAATCTTCATGGGGGCAATACCACCACCATGTCCTGCCGAACTCACCGCCACCGGACGTCCGGACATGTCGACGCCATCTTGTCGAACCTACGCTACAATCAAGTGGATTCCTCTTCTATTTCGGTCTCTAGCTCTGACTCACTGGGGCACCATCTTAAGGGTCTTGCTTGTATTTTGTAGGGTTCTTCAAGGTTCATGATTAAAAGCAACCCGGAAAAAAGTTATTGGAGAACAACATGGTGGGGTCTTTTCTTTTTTTCTACTCAACTAGCTATGCCCGTTGCCCCTAACGTACAAATGGCTACAATAGCAAATGCCTGCCCTGTAAACAACCAAATTATTGGGATAAGAGTGATCCACGCATAATACAAACTGAGGTTGTAGTGCTGCAAACACACGTGTGCGGCCTCAAAACCTGCATGTTTTCGAGTGCTGTCTGTCGCCATCAAACATGACGAGCATTTTCCCGTTAACTTAAGCTACTTTTTTTTACGAGAACTTAATTTGGACAGTTCAAAACGGTTTTTTGTTTTTTAACATGGTTTTTTTTCTTTTTTTCCCTTTTGCATTGTTCATAAAAATATAATTTTTTATTTTTCCTTTAATTGAATGACTTAGTTAAAAACTAACAGCCATTACGGTACCTATTTCAGCTAACAGCCACAGCTAAAAACATCAACAAAAATCATTTTGAATGAGGCGTTAAGCTCAAGCTTATCAATTCCACTTTGATACCGACCGGAATGGCCGGAACATGCTATACCGACACTCAAAACGGCACATAGCCAGTGACGGACCCAGAATTTTACCAAAGAGTATGCCGCACGAAAATTTTCGTATGCAATTCGGTAAAACCATTTGCCAATTCGATAAATAATTGTAAAATTTGCAGCGTAATTCGGTATACAGGCACTAAATAATATGATAAGTCTTAAATTTAAGGATTAAGTTGGAAACTTACACAAATTACGATATAAATTGTTCAAACGCTATACTAATAGTCTCAAATATACATAACAGAGATTTACACGCAGCCACGCAGGTAATTGTCATAAATTATGTTTCTCCTAGTCCTAGAGATAGGCTAGATCCAAAGTTTTTACCATGTTTTCCCAGATGTAAAACATCAGCGATGCTCTTAACCTCTTACTTGACCTTTTCCATGACTTCTGGGTGGCTCTTCACCTTGTCGAGGACTGAACTGAAAGCTTCCATATCCTTCTTTCCTTGTTCTACGAAATTGACAAAAATACTTCTCAGGGAAAATAATGTAGTTAAAAAACGGAGCGAAAGGAAAGAAAGCCTATACGTAGCATTTTAATTCAGGGGCATCACAGGAACAAGTTTCTCAATTGCATCTTCTAAGATAACAACCAACAGGTAATTGATATAAAAAAGACACTGTTCGTTTCTAATTACAAATGCCAAGAGAACATAAACTATGATGTATTGATTTGATGTCTGTCATACAATAAAGAAATTGCAAATAACAAAGTTTGCATATGAACCTTAGAGTAGTTAAAGTCTTAAAGAACAGCAGTTTTGGTAAATCCAAACTCTCAACTTTTGATGTATGAATATTCCTGGAACATAAGAAAGAGGTAAACAAGAGCTAAATTTGGGGGTGCCTGGAGCGGAACTCAGGCATTGGTGCTAACACCGTAAAGAACACGATTGTAGGAAACAAACTAAGATACCAGAAATCCTTACAGTGCATATGACAGCAAAACCAAAACAAGAAACTGTAATCAACAACAAATTAGAGAGAAAATTGCTATTATAGGACGCGAAACAATGGGCTTCGCTATTATAGGACTCCAAACGTTGACTTCGCTAAAATGACCCTTGAAACATTGGCACTTTGTTATAGATGACATTTGGTCTTTTTAATCTCTTTTCTCAACTAAAATATATGTATTTTACCATGACGTGACCGTATTGCCCTTCTGCCTTATTCACGTAAGAGATCAACAAACGAAACACAAGAGCGCTGAGAACCAAGCCACTGATTATGCATCGATTTCCTTCCATTTTCTGGGTCCTGCATCTTGTGCAGATCCAAAGGTGCTGTCTTTCTGAAAGTTTCGCGGTGCTGGGGTGTGAATTGGATCAATTTCGATCCGTTTGTTGCCGTCTTGGGGATCGCTGGTCCGTTCTTGATCCGAAAGGTGGAGGCTTTGGTTGGATTCTTTTCCTGGAGCATTTGTGTGCGCGAGCAAGATGCTCTACTTGAAGCAGCCAACGAGGAGTTGAACTGCGCAGAGGGTTTGGTTTTTCTGAATTTCGTGGCTTGGATTCTCAGCGCTCTTGTGTTTCGTTTGTTGATCTCTTACGTGAATGAGGCAGAAGGGCAATACGGTCACATCATGGTAAATACATGCATTTTAGTTGAGAAAAGAGATTAAAAAGACCAAATGTCATCTATAATAAAGTGCCAATGTTTCAAGGGTCATTTTAGCGAAGTCGATGTTTGGAGTCCTATAATAGCGAAGCCTATTGTTTCGCGTCCTATAATAGCAATTTTCTCCTCTAATTGGGGTGCGCTGAGTACAGTGACTAGTGTTTTATTAGGAAAATTGGAGGAGCTGTGACTAGTTAATGATTCTTGATCAATCTAATTTGGAGAAAATTGCTATTATAGGACGCGAAAGAATGATCCAATTACTGATCAATTTGAAAGGAAAGGACCAAGTTCTTCTAAAGAATAAGGAAGATTGTCAAATCCCCTTACAAAACATGCATCAAAATCATGCATACAAAGCAAAGAAAGGAAGAGACGCAAGCTTGCAAGAGCAAAAATTTCCCATCTTACTGGCTGAATCAAACTGCAGAGAAAGAAGAGACCTTTACCAGTTGAAATCTGCAGATTTGGAGGACAGTGAACCTCGCAATAAACGGGGAAGCTTAACCGTCAGGACTGGATTCAACCAGCAGGCAAATACGCGGCAGGCGAACCGTCAGGCGGCAGACGAACCGTCAGGTGTGTTCGGCTGGGCCCCACCACCACAGGGTATGCCGTGGCCCACCCGGCATACCCTATGGGTACACCCCTGCACATAGCAGTCTCAATTCCATAACGACCTCAATACGGCCATTCCAGTCCACTCTGGTACCAGTCATAATTGAAGTGACCTCTTATTTTTATACTATAGTTATGTATTTAAAGTGAAATTCTAAATAAAATTATATGTGCATATAATTACACATATATACTTATAAATAAATATATTATTATATTAAAATTTTAAAATCCAAGACGATACACCGGAATGGACCAATATCAAGAGGCAAACCAGAATGATCGCCAAAATAGAACTGACAAGCATGGTTAAGCTACTTTCAGCCTGCTCAGTTGGGCTGAAAAAAGGTGGTTTATGGTTGAAATTGCACTGTATCTGACTGAAATTACATTATAACTTATGGTGACTTATTTGGCATAATTAAATTTAAAAAAAATAAAAATAGAAAAAAAAATAGATTAGCTCATCATGAACAATACAAATAAATACGGGAAAAAAAGAACTGACAAAAAGCTTAAAAAGTCAAAAAAAATTAGAAAAAAAGAAAATTTAGAAATAATAAAAAATAAACCAGAAATTTAAATAGGAATAAGCGGGCGTTTATAAGGGCATTGGCGCATTGCCTGTAATTTTGCACCATCAACAGATCAGCGCTATCCAAGTACGGCCACGATGATGACCTGAAGCAGCGCCACCAGCCGGACCTGCCACGCACGGCAGTTCACTTATTCCATTTTGGATTGGTGAGGAGTCCTAGCAGTAGTAGGCATGGATTGTACCAGCAAGTGGGGAAAATTGAAGTGTACCAGCTGGTACTAGGAATTTTAGCAGGTCCGGCTTTTATGTAGCACTATCGCTGCCAACCAAACGTTTGCGACGTCGGTAATGGCATCCCCACCAATGGGCGGGCCACGATTCACAGGCTCACAGCTCACGGCCGGGCCGGCATCGCGTGCCGCGACGGATCTTCGCACGGCGCGGCAACCCGCCACCCATCGTTGTCGGCGTTTTTAAGAGGGGGAGGGTGGGAGATCCCCCGGAGCCACCAGCGCCTGCCGGGCGCGCGGGGCGCCTGTCTACGCTACAGGAGTCCGTGATCATGCCGTTTCGTGGACCACGCGGTGCCGCCCATGCCCACCCGCCGCGCTCGGCCGAAGCCGAACCCCCCGAAAAACCCGCCTCGGTGTGGTCAGAAATGGCCCGTCTCGCGCGCTTTGCCCCGTGCCGCGACGCCGCAGCGCGACGCGACAGGGGCCGTTCGGTAGAATCGCGGGGCGAGGGTGCGAACAAAAGGGGACGCGGACGCGAGCGTCGAAAATTCCGAGAAGGCAAGAGGGACACGCACTTGGATTGGACTCGGGCGGGTGCCAGCCAGTTAAAGGGGGAAACGTGGGGTTGCCTCGTGCAGTCGCGGTGGGGGAGGGGATGGGCCGATTGTTACGGTTTTCTCATCGTCCCCGATATGTATGTAATAAGCAGGTCATTATCTTTTCTGTTTTTATTTTTACTTTAGCTTATGTAAAAGTCAAAACAAAACAAGGTAATTTTTCTAAATGGGTTTTTAAAGTAGCCGCTTCTCCAAATGGCTTCTTGAGTCTAAAATCATGTCCGTCGTCTATATCATCACCTTCGCTATCCACCATTATCTCAAAAATTACAGAGAAAAATTATCAGCCACGGCCAAGTGCTATCAAATTTTCTCGACTTGCAAATCGTTGGTACGCCTCTGTTAAGAGTGATTGATCTTTGTCCCGTAAAATCAGAGCTTGGCAAAGTTTGATAGTGCTTTTACACTGGACTTTGCTCGATAAATCGCACGTGATAGGCTCAACTAAGCTATATGCTCCATTTTGTTTGTTGAAGAAAAAAACGTGGTTATGCATGTGGCTACTGGGCTACTGGCTATTGTTACATCCAGTGTTGTAGCTATTTTTTCTTTCAATTTAGTCTCAAACATATGTTTTTGCAAATATAGCCTCCCCTTGAGAGCTCCTCTAGCTCGACAGGAGGCCGGCCAGCACAACAGTGTTTAATTAGTGTTAGCTATACTTAATTAGTGCTAAACATACAATACAACGCTTAATTAGTTCTAATCATGATTAATTAACACTATTTAACTTACTTGTTGATTAGTCGGCTGGTGCTGCCGAGCTCTAGTGGTTTGGTACGACCCGCCGAGCTGTTGTAGCATGGTAGGTAACACGCGTCACCTGTCACGGCTACTGAGCCCAGTGAGAGGCTATATTTGTAAAAACAAACGTTTAGATGCCAATTTTTTTTTAAAAAAAAGTAACTATAGTGTTAGATGAGTCAATAGTTTTAAAGAGGACCTGCATACGTTGAAGCTTATCGTAAGCTTGAACAAATAGAGCTCGAGTCTAACAAAGATTATGGGTGCGTTCTTTTCAGCTACGGCTGATGGTTTTTTTTGTGCTAGCACGAGCGTTTATGCGAATGAACCGAATGCCGATAAACCACTTTGAAAAGACTATCCCGATAAGCCACATCGAAACAGCGACAGAGAAACTATCCTTTTTTATTTGAAGAAAGTCTTAAGCTAAAAAATGGGTCTATATTTTTTAAAGCAAACAACATCAGATGGAATCAATGAGCAAGGATGACTAGCACAAGAAAAAAATACCATCGAAGAAGGAATAGAAAACTATTATTCCAATTTTTTGGCACATTTGGTACTGTTGCAACCCGTATTTATAGAAATAGCGGTATGCTGGTGGTATTACCAAAAATATCATTTTTGTCGTCTGGTGGCCGGGCGACGATGCCGTAGAGCTGATGCATGTGAGCTGCTGCCCAGCCACCGAGCAGCAGACAACCTGCTGCTCCACCACCGGATGGTAGGTAATTAAGCCGGCTTAATTACCTGCATTAATTATTTTTTTGTATATTATTTGTTCAAAATTTCAAATATACAAAATGAGCTCGAAAAATTATGAAATTTTATGTACAGCCTCTCGACATAATGTACTTAATTGTGTGATTTTTTATAATTTTATTTACTGTGAATGTTGCTAAAAATTTGTACGATTATAATAATTTTAGGAGTTGTTACATGTAGCAAAGTAACTCCAAAAATTATGAAATTTTACGTGCAGCCTTCTGACACAGTCATAGTAATTATCTATTTTTTGATAATTTTATACACTATGAATATTTATAGGAGTACATATAGTAGTACAAAAAATGCATTGCACGAGATGTGATATGGCTCACTCATTTGAGCCATTGCTATCTCCTCGATGCATTTGCCTCCGCGTGTGTAGCCTTGTCTTGCATTGACCATGTCTCGTGGGGTCACGATGGGCAAACGGTTGATAGAGAAGTGCTCCCAACTCCACAGCTACAGGGTCGTGCTGGCAAGCATCACACAACCCTCGATATGTGACGTATAGGACAGCTGATCCCCAGTTGTACTGAGGCACCGCCTCAACCTCTATGTTAGCCAAAGACTATGCAAGGCTGATGAATTCAGCGTTACAAATATCACTGTGTGTGGCTGAAAATATGCTTTGACCAAAAAGCTGACTAAGGTATGCGACAAGGTGTGTCTGATGACCTTGACTGATGCATCCTGCGGGCACACACCGAAATTCTTTAGCCAACTATGGGGGACGCCACGAGCACCCTCTAGGATAGCTAGGCCGAACTGGTACGTCAGCCTCTCCTTCTAGTCCACTGGTGCAGGGGCTGGAATAAGTGTGTTACCCTAGAGAGGAAGACCGGTCAAGAACGAGATGTCCTGCAATGTGACCATCACCTCACTCCACCGAAAGTGGAATGTGTGCGTCTCGGGGCTCCACCTGTCCACCAATACCGCGAGAAGGCTACCATCGAGGGTGAACTGGCGTTCGATGAAGACCAACCTCGCAAAGGGCAATAAGGCCGTGGCCCGCAGGACTGGGACGTAGCGCTTGTCTAGCTCCCAATGATCCCTCCCTTCCCGCAGCTTGAAGGGGCGGAGGGCCAGCCGCATCACCTGTTATCTATGAGTGGCACCAGTGGTTCTCATTGTAGAACTGTTCGAGAAGCTCCAGTAAAGACATACCTTCAAACAATGGGATAGACCAAATATTAGTGCGAAAATTAATAATGATAGTAAAATACTACAAATTAAAAATTGCACTAAAATAAATAGTACAAAATAATGTATACTTAGGACTAAAATGAACACTGTAAATGTGTACTGGTCCAAATAAATGGTGCATATGAACACATGCTCATAATCTGGTCAAGAAAATGATAGTAAAATATTTTTTATGTTTCTAATATAATTTTTCCTCTAGCATCATAGTTTAATTAATTGCTACAATTAGTTGTTACGATGTTAATATCCAATGCAGTCAACATAAAAACATATAAAAAATATATAATTAAACAACATATACTTGATAATAGAAAATTGATTAATATAAAAAATTAATTCATTATACATAAATAATTAGGACTAAATTAATTACACCTAAATAACTATAACTAATTACGTACATATTTAATGAAGATAATTTATATGACAAAAGATTACTGTTGTGGAGGTGGCCCAACCCCCCGTGACTGGGCCTTGCAACTGGCCTAATGTGTAATAGGCCCGATAATTTAGAGGAATATACTCATGTAAATATACCAATATACCATCACCCTTTGTAAATACTAAGGGGTAGAATGGGGATTTCCCATTCTACCCCGCTCACGTATATAAACCCCAGGAGGAGCAGGAGGAGGGGCATCCTCTCATTCTTACCAACTCTTCCATAGATCTAGCTCTTCTTCCTCTTCTACTAGTCCCCTTCTTTACTGTTTGGCCTGTAGCCACAATAGATGGCGCCGTCTGTGGGGACTGAATGAAAAGTCGCTTAAGGAGCTGAGAGCGGTTCTTGGGAGCATATCCTTAAATCCGTAGCATTGGTACCATTCGGCGCACCATTGACGACAGATAAGTACTTCGCTCTACTTCGTACATGTCGTATTGAGTAGGTATGGTTGAATCACCCAGATGCTGTATTGAACAGATATGAGATCTAGTCGAATCGCTCAGATGCTGAATCGAGTAGATCTAATCAAATCGCCTATTTCTAGGTTGTTGTTACCTCTGTGCTGGGGGCATTCATGCAGGAAAATGATTCCTGGGATGGCTTGGTGGTATGCTCACATCCGTGCACGTGACTCCACGTCTCCGCTTCCGTGCTAACCTCTGCACTCAAAGCGGACTTCGCATGCTGTCAAGGCCCACTGCGCACCCTCGGCTCCGTGCGACACAGAGCCTCCGCTCAACGTCAAGTTGTAGCGCCGAGTCTCCGCATTAGGTAAAGGCAATTAGATAGGACACACCCATGCATAACTATCGGACGCATAACTATCCGTGCATGCGTGAGAAAGCTCACGCATGTCCATCCTTTCAAGTGTCCATCCGTACAACCATGCATGCATGAACTTCTTCCTCTTCTACTAGTCCCATTCTTTACTGTTTGGTCTGTAACCACAACAATTACCTATTAATATGACTGCTAATAACGGCACTAAACAATATTTAATTGGCTATGAAGAAAGTGGACGAAGGGTGCACGTGAGGAGTGTGAACAAAGAGACTGCGAGGCGAGGAGTATCAGTGAAGAGACTGCAAGAGTGTGAGTGCGCGTAGTTCAAAATTTATAACAAGAGCAATAGCGAAATGCATACTAATGACGCGCTGATAATGGTGGGAGTGAACTATGCGCAGGAGATAGACGCGACGCAAGTGACACTTTCGGTGATCTGTTTCCTCCACGAGTGCTCAATTTTCATATGAGCTAAATGCCTATGGCCCACTTTGTTTGTTCGCATGCAGATTAAATAGAGCAAACAAAATCAAAACAAAGCAAATAAAACCAAATGACCCACCTTGCCACCTGGTGGTCAGGCGGTAGGCCGTTACAATGCGTCTACATGGGTATTAATCACCTAGTAATCACCTGATAAACATATGATTTTTTGAGAAACATTCACAACGCATAAAATTGTTAAAAAAATTATATAATCAGGTACGTTGTGTCAACTGTACATAAATTTTCATAATTGTTCAAGCTCATTTGCTATATTAAAAAATTTTAAATTACCTTCTAGTTGTACCAATTTTTGAGCAACATTCACAGCGTATAAAATTGTCAAAAAATTACATAATGTGTCGGGAGGCTGCACATAAAATTTCGTAATTTTTAGAACTCATTTGCTATAATTTGAAATTTAAACAAACAATATACAAAAAATTAAGGCAGGTAATTAAGTTAGGTAATTAGCCGGTTTAATTACTTGTCGTCCGGTGGCGGGGCGGCAGGGCACCTAGTGCTCGGTGGCTGGGCGGCGGCAAGCCTTGGCTGTCCGATGGTTGAGTGGCAGCTCACACACATCAGCTTTGCGGCGTCGCCGCTCGGCCACCGGATGGTAAAAATGATATTTTTGGCAATACCGTTAGCACAATGTTATTTTTGTAAATATGGATTGCAGCAGTGCTAAATATTCCAAAAATTCCTATGATTTCATATATGTATCTGACAACATATTTATACAAGATTACAAGGAAGTTTTTGTTGGAGATAGTGCAGTACAACCATGTTATATCCTACGACGTTGGTCTTATTTTAACTAACCAGGTAAAAGAAACATCGAAGCAATGGGCCTAACTTCTAATGTCATGCAAACCAACGTACAAATAAACCAAAATGCCTTTCAACTTTTTTAAGGCGTAGTTTAGGCCTCATTTCAAATGGCTTTAGTATTTTTTTTTGCATTGATGATATAATTTTTTATTTTTTAAATTTTAATTATTTTTTAAAAAATAACAGCCGTTATAGTCTAAAAAAAGCAAGAAGCCACAGCTTATAAGCCATATTGAGCAAAGCCAGGTTCATATAGACTTTTGTCTTTGGTTTATAAATAGTATCAGTTTATAGAGGAGCTTATAGAGAGACACTTATGTGTGATTTTAGTCGATATAAATGAAGTCATGCAGTGTGTACTATAATCAACTAGTAAACCTCGTTTTAAAAAACATTTTGTTTAAAAGCTAGATATAGGAGAAAAACCATTCACCATATAATAGCAGTTTTTAGAAATTAATATGAGTAAAGCCTTAATGTCGTGTGTCTAACTTCAAATATGGCCATTTTTAACCAATATGGTAAATAGTGATATTTAAAAAACTTTGGTAAACAAAATGATTTTATCCGTGTAGTACCACAACTAATTTTGTGAGATAGAGAGAGAAAGGTTGTGTGTTGCTGCTAGAGAACTCCGAAAGTCACACCCCCACTTTCTTTCTCTCTCCTCACTTTCCCCCTTTCCCCTTTTTACTGTCCTTGCTCTCTCGCCCACACCCCAACCTTCTCCTCCCCAACAATCGCGAACCGGATAGAAGATAGATCGGCCGAACGCCTCGGCAGCCGGCGCTTCCCCGAGACGCCTTCCCTCCACAAATTTGCCGTCTTTCTTTGCTCTTTTCGGATTTGATCGCATGGGGATTTCGGAGATCTTTGGGTCGATTTGGTCCCTACTGGTGTGGTGAGATGGTTTGCCGCTTCGCAAGCTGCTGCTGTCAACAGGTTGGTTGTGCTTTCCTTTTCTTGCCCCGATCTGATGGCTGGAGCTGCCGGGGAGTGGGTTTTTGCGTGCCGTTTCTTGGCTGGCTTTGAGCTCGGCGAAGCCCTGATCTAGCCGAAGATTGGGTTATTTTACGAAAAAATTGAGTGTTTTCGTTGGGATTTTTTTGCGGGAGTTTGTGTGTTTGTGCTTCCATTTTTGTTGCCGCGGCTCTCTTTCCTGTTCTGTTTTTGCCTCAGATTCGGTGGTTTTCTAGTCCATTTCTTGTGCTGTTTAGGACTACCTTGACTGGTTTCTTGACTGTTGTTTTCCCCCGTCACTTCAGTTGTTCCGATCCGACAAGCCCCGATGAACGGCACACCGATCTCGTACGCCGCGGCCAGCGTCGACGGCGGCGCGGCGGCCGCTACGCCCAAGAAGAATGCGGCGGCTGCCGTCGCCGAGATGGCCAAGCACCTCACCGTCGACACAGACGACGCCTTCGCCGGCCTCCTCGAGCTCGCTGCCGACGACGATGCGGACGGCCTGCGCCGCGCGCTGGAGCGCGAGCCGCCCGCCGCCGCGGACGAGGCCGGCCTCTGGTACGGTCGCCGGAAGGTCCTCGAGAACCGCACCCCGCTGATGGTCGCCGCCACCTATGGCAGCCTCGCCGCGCTCCGTCTGCTGCTGTCCCTCCCCTCCGTCGACGTCAATCGCCGCTGCAGCCCCGACGGCACCACCGCGCTCCACTGCGCCGCCTCTGGTGGCTCGCCGTCGGCTGTTGAGGCTATCAAGCTTCTGCTCGCGGGTGGGGCTGACGCGGAGGCCACAGATGCCTCCGGATGCCGTCCGGCTGATGTGATCTCAGTTCCACCAAAGATGTTTGATGCCAAGATCGCCCTCCAAGATCTTCTTGGATGCCCAAAGGCTGAGCATGGTGTGCTCCGGGTGGTGACAAGGGCCACAAACTCGATCTCGCCGCCTGTGTCATCCCCCACCGCAGAAGATGCACGGTCTCCATCTGCTGCGACAAAGTTTGCAGACCTGCCGAGGTTTGCGACATCGGAGAAGAAGGACTATCCAGTGGATCCGTCCCTTCCGGATATCAAGAACAGCATCTATGCTTCTGATGAGTTCCGCATGTACTCATTTAAGATCAGGCCATGCTCACGGGCATACTCGCATGACTGGACTGAGTGCCCCTTCGTCCACCCTGGGGAGAATGCTCGGCGTCGGGATCCCCGCAAATATCACTACAGTTGTGTGCCATGCCCTGACTTCAGAAAGGCTGTGTGCCGGCGTGGTGACATGTGTGAGTATGCTCATGGCGTGTTTGAGTGCTGGCTTCATCCAGCACAGTACCGGACTCGCCTTTGCAAGGATGGCACGATCTGTAATCGGCGTGTCTGTTTCTTTGCCCACACAACTGATGAACTCCGCCCACTATATGTTTCCACTGGATCTGCCGTACCATCCCCAAGGGCCTCGGCAACAGCTGCAATGGAGATGGCAGCAGCAATGGGCTTGATGCCTGGTTCTCCGTCATCAGTTTCAGCAGTCATGTCCCCATTTACCCCACCAATGTCCCCTTCAGGCAATGGGATGCCCCCTTCTTTGGGATGGCAGCAGCCGAATGTTCCAACACTGCACCTTCCGGGGAGCAGCCTTCAGTCGAGCAGGCTCCGTACCTCACTTAGTGCAAGAGATATGCCTGCTGATGACTACTCCCTGATGCAGGATATTGATTCCCAGCTTATAAATGATATGTGCTACTCACGTCTTGGTTCATCCACAGGGAATCACACTTCTCGGACAAAGACCCTGAATCCGTCAAACCTGGATGATCTCTTCTCTGCTGAGATGGTCTCGTCCCCGAGGTACAGCAATGCTGAGCAAGGTGCTATGTTCTCACCTTCTCACAAGACTGCTATCCTTAATCAGTTCCAGCAACAGCAGCAAGCACTGCTTTCACCGATCAACACAGGGGTCTTCTCCCCAAAGGCTGTGGACAACCAGCAGTTGCCTTCACACTCATCTCTGCTGCAAGCATCACTTGGGATATCCTCCCCTGGCCGGATGTCTCCCCGATGTGTCGAATCGGGTTCCCCAATGAGCTCCCACCTGGCTGCTGCTCTTGCCCAGCGTGAGAAGCAGCAGCAGACAATGAGGAGTCTCAGTTCTCGTGATCTTGGGCCTAGTGCTGCAAGAGCATCGGCTCTTGTTGGCTCCCCTCTAAGCTCATCATGGGCCAAGTGGGGATCTCCCTCAGGGACACCAGATTGGGGTGTCAATGGTGAAGAATTGGGTAAGCTCCGCCGGTCATCTTCCTTTGAGCTGAGATCTGGTGGTGATGATCCAGATCTCTCATGGGTACACACACTGGTTAAGGAATCTCCACCAGAGAAGCAAATTACCACAGCTGAATCCATTAACTCTGTTGGACCTTCACTGCTAATGCCTCCCAGTGTAAGCAATGGTGAAGGTTCTAATCTGAACACACAACTGGATGGACATGACCAAGTTGCAGTTATTGGAGCATTGCTTGAGCAGATGCAGCTTGATAAGCAGATTGGTAGTCTAGCAACAGACATACGATGAGCCTGGAAGGTGCGAGAAGTTATTATTCTTAGCTAATGAATTCGAAGTTATTGTTTTTCTGTTCGTTGAGGTGGTCAACAAGAAAGGATGGATAGCTGAAGGTGGTGATTCAGATATTGGTTTTCTTTAATTTTGGAGGTAAATCATATTCATTATCAAGGTTCCAGTAGGTTAAAGAGTGAAGTACCTCAATTGGGGTTGTTTTCCAAGGCCGACCCAGGTAGAATTGCACCCCGGCAGCTTCAGTTCATCAGTCAAAAAGTTTTCTATTTTGTTAATTAACCCCGTTAAAAAGAAGACTTGTTTGCTGTGTTGGAATTCTTTCCTTTCCCTAGTGGTGTTTATTTTGTTTATTATGATATCGATACTTGATGGTATAAGTGTTTACCGGGCATTCTATAGTAGTCTATCAAGTCCCAAAGTATTTTTTTTTTTCGCTTCACCATTTGTCAAGGATTATACAATGGCCTTGTTTTGGTCAGATCTTGAGGCCTGTATAATCCTTGGATGATATTTATAATAATGTAATATTGTTATTGAACTTACAATGCTATTGTTTTGCACTTGCAAATCTTATTCATCTGAAATATTCAAATATTCCCATTTGTGTTCTTGCTACTGTCTTGGGGAATCTTATGAGTTGCTAAATGGTTGCTGGTGGCTGCTGAGCTCCATGGGAAAGATTTGTTTCACCTGTGCACGCGCGTGATGTAGCAAGGAGGGTTGTGTAGGTTTCAGAGTTTGTGGGTGTACGGTGTCTTCGGTTCTTGGCACATTTTTATTTGCCAATGGTGCAGCGAATATCAGTGTGGTGCTGTGAGATTGGAATCTTATCCTTGTTTATCCCCAGATCTTGATTCGAATTCCAACCAGTATTTTGAGGACGCGTATCAGCGGCATGATTCTTGTTTCCTGAGTGCTTAAAGTTGGTTTATGCTTATATTATCTACAGTAACTAATTTTTAAACGATGTGTTTTTTAAGGCAGGGTTGATAAAAAAATATAGTAAAAAGTGTATTGAGTTCAGTTATACGGACTAAAATTGTATACGGTTATTTTCCTCTGTATGTTGTCTCTCATAAATAATTAGAATTTAAATATTTATCAGGCCAAAAGAGACCACCCTTCAACCCAAGTGCAGAAGTTCTTCCAATCCACTAAAGAAAAGACCAAACACCATCCCCAGAGGGACAGTCCAATACCAACAATGCCTATGGAGGAGGAACACCAACACAAGGTAAGGACCTGCTCCAACCATGCAAGCAGCATCAAAACACAAAGACCTCACCATAGCTCCCAAGCACAGACTAAAACTGGTTGAGACCGAAGTAAAGCACAAAGCTGAATAAACCCGTCTCTTGCAAAGGCTGAAGTGCAACCGTCCATACTAGAGCTCACACCACAATAGCAGCCCTACCTCTGTTTACCTATACGAACCCACCCAACAACAATGGACCGCGGCAACACCAACACTGCATCAGGAATGGCAACACCAGCACTACAAGCCATGACAAGCACGAGGAACCATAGCAAGCACACCACTCCAAACGTAACCAGCCAACTGACCAAGCCAAACTGTGCCGAACACCACCACACGTCGCCTGACGTGCACCACCCACCGACACTGGATGTCACGAATCATGGTCACTGCCCGTTGCACACCCCGCGATGTAGTAGCTCCGACTTCGCCGCGACCCGCCCTGTCGATGTGCAGAAACACGCTATTAGATACACCAACTACACCAGGCTTGAGCGCACTCCACCTACAGCTAAAATGAGGTACCGCAGATAGGGCTACGCTGTGCCTCTTGTGCAATGGGAGGGGCCACACTAAGGAGCTCCTGACGAACACCTCCAGCCCGAACCATGAGAACATGATGCTCGAGCACCTCTTCACCACTCTGTCCTCATGGTGCCCTGCTCACACCGCCCCGTCGACGTAGTAACCCGGATTTGGCAATCTAATTTTTTTTGTGTATTTCGATCTAGCCATTGAATGAGTAGCTAGCCCACACAATATAACATTGGTAAATATCACATCCATACATGCGTACAAATGAAAAAGAGTACTTAATATTGCATAGGCATTCATAAATAGATCTTACGAATAAGTTTTTATAGAACGGGTTGGCAGGCCAAATGAAATTGTTCACATAATGCAGCGAAAGTAAATAAACCAAAAGGATATACGTGATCTGCCTTGGCTAAGTGTGGATAGCGCAGGATTATGTTCGTTAGTGATGGGAGCATCGAAAGCCCAAAGTCTTTAAACGTGCAAGTAACCACATTCAACACAATTTTAAATAAAATTCAAATAAACTATAAAAATTATGATTTTAGTTCTATTGGAAAGATTTCAAATTTAGAAATAAAAATCAAGTTATTTGTATTTAAAATGAGGGAGAACGAGCTCTTTGAATTTTGACCTAAAGGGAAATTCCAGGAAGTTGGAATTTTTCTTAGGAAAGACATTTAGTGGCCGATAGGTTGGGTGCAACAGCTTGTTCATTCGCCTCTACGCCTTCTAGAGTTTCTAACCATCTTTACAGTTTCGCATAAAACTGCAGATAAGATCTAAGTATCTACCGCTAATGAAACGGTTTCCTTCTCCTGATCAAGATTTTCACTAGATCTCCTATTGGTTGCCCTTCTTTTAGGTTTACCCATAAATAGATATACTCTATTGAGATATACTCTATTGATCTAGATACTTCTCATGATTACTTGCCCTTTGCAAGTAACTTGCATGATTCCACCTCGAAGTGATATTTTACAACCTTCGAGTTCAGGCAACCTCACAAAATATTAGATTCTTCTTTAAGTTGAGAATATACTGAACTCCTACCAATGTGCGATGTACTCCATCATACATCTCCAATGTAATCGTTCCTACCTCAGTAATTGCATACTCCTTGCAATACGCGTAGAGATCCTTCGTCAAACAACTTCCTCACCGAACATACGTGAAAGCGATAACATGAATCTAATATCATTCCATGAGAAGTATCTGATTGACTGATAACATGTACGTTTGAATCATCTTCCACTACCGCCACTGAGTGTGTACCCTTCAATTTCTTTAAAAAATTTTCAGATATGTAAGTTGGAGGGAAGGATTTTATATTGGTTTTAAATTTCTATCCTTGGTTTAGTAGTGTCCGAATCTCTAATAGCATTTGGTTTATTGCCGTGTACGAGTCAAGTCTGTAGTAGAAGCTGAGTCGGGTTGTTGAGTCCGTTTATGAGTCTTGTAACTAGCCTTTATAAGGTGCAGCCGAGTTGTGTAAGGAAGCAAGCGAACAAGAGCTATCGGATGTGATCGAGAAGTTGAGGGAGAGAAATAAAAGTAGAAAAGCGGAGTGCTTTTGGCTCCTAGAAAAACAATGTGTTCGCATGTTTTGTCTAGTGCATATACCAGGAGCAGAGGAGTTGCATGAGGAGCAGAGGAGCTACGCATTGAAAATATGAGTGCTCGGGGGTATCGAGTGCTCGGCGTACTTGAAGTTAACGAGTACCAAGAGTACTCAGGAGATTGTGAGTACCATAGCGAAGAAGTCAAAGCGCTCGAGTACGAAGAGGTTGGAGTACGAGTACGTGTTATCCGATTGAAATCTTTCAAGTACGTGCGCAAAACGAGCAAAGTCGTCCATAAGCAAGCGGTTGAAAGCACGTGGAAGCAGTTGAAGACTACAGAGTGGTCGTAACCAACAGAGTGGTCGTAACCAACAGTGTTCCAACAAGATCAAGATACAGAGAGGAGATATGGAGTGGAGTGGAGAGAGGCTAGGTTGGCCATATATAGGTGGCGGAAGCGTTGACATGTACGGAGGAGGAGGGGTCACTTGGTGGGGTGGAGGCTTGCATGGGTGATAGGAGGCCGCCACGGTGCGAGTTGGAGCCCGCGGCTGTCGGACATAGCTTGAGATGGTCTGGACATCTCCAACGGAGACCTTCTGAAGTACCGATATGTAGTGGAATTTTAAGATGTACCGAAAACGTAATAAGCGATAGAGATCGACTAAGACTGATGTGGGAGGAAGTAGTTAAAAGAGGCTTGAGAGATTTGAATGTATCCAAAGAATTAGTTTTGAATAGAAGCATGTATCGAAACCATGAAATAAGAAGAAGATTTATGGGCAGTGTTTTAGATTCTCGATTCAGGTGGTAGGATGTAGGGTTTAGGGTGTTAGCCTTATAGGTTTTATTACAAGACTCTCGTTCTTTGACCTTAAGGAAGTTTTATTTCTAACCTCCCCTAATTTGTTTGGAATAAAAGGTTTGTTGTTGTATCTATACAGCAATGTACGCACCATATGAATCTTGTGGCAAGCAAGAGATCCCATGTTTCACCCCCTCCTTTTGAAACAAAGAACCAGTAAGTGTTGAAATTGAGATACCAACATATTCTGTAGCAATTGCTAGCTGCTTACCAGAAGTTGTGCTACAGCTGCTTGAGAAGTTTTGTTGGAGACAGGTACTTTAAGTTTTGTGTTACACTCTGATACCCCTTCTTATGTGTAGCAACTTCCAGATCGGATCAGAGTTTGTGAGATATAGTAAAAGCATGCACGGTATCAAGAACGAAGAAAATAAATCTTATAGAGAGAACCGAAATAATAACGTTGAAACAACCATAATAAGAGATAAAATATTTGGCAACGCCGGCTGTAAATTTCTTAAGCACAATCTCAAAAGAGTATAAGGGATTGTCACTCTAACAACCCTTTTGAATCTTTTAGGACCCTCATATCCTTGCATTTTACAAGAATCTAGTGCTAAATAATAACCTAGTCGTTAATCCTCTTGTGCACCTCTATATTTTGGATGAGTGACTCTTTGCTTTGTTGCTTGGGTTCTCTATGACAATAGTTCATGACTTTATATAATCCAAAGTAGAGTAGAAATTCTACTCCAAAAGAAAGTAGAAATCCTAATACTATTAGTATTCATCTAGGACTCCTTATAACACATATTTTCAAATCATAAAATACTAGAACATGTGTCACCGCAAACAACATTTCGTGTATCCCATATTTTGACAACACTGGCAGACATTTACTGTGAGTACAAGATTAGTATTTTAAAAAGGTTAAATGCAATCAAACTACAAAACGAGGTGCATTGTGTTCAGAGTGGTATGTTCATAATTCAAATGTACCACAGATAGCCATATAAACTACATGACAATGGGTAGTAGATGCAGGATAAAATGGATGGGAAAATGCCCTACTTGTCTGCAGCCCCAGAAGTAGCAATGGAGATATCATTTTCCAAATAAAGAACTGATGTGATACTTGTTGAAGCGGCCTAAAGATCACCAATATCAGCAAATGAACCAAAGTACGAGATTGTACGATCATCCCCAGAAATTCACTCCCTGTATGTAGACTCAATACCTTTGCTCGAGACCTTGTTCGACTCCTTTGTGTGGGACTGTGTGCTTCTTTGACAACAGCAGAAGACCTAGCATGTGACACATTCTGAATTCAGTGAAAAATGCTACATTGCTACAGACACTCATGATCACTGTAGTTGAAAATGATCATTTAAATTGCAGTAACCATAAGGCACCATACATGAGGCATGCTTCACCATGAACATTTGGAGTTTTGGGATCACATCTTAGATCCCAAAGAGCAAAAGAACCATCCCTCGAACCAGAAACAATAAGCTCTGCACAGACAATAAGCCACTTGAATAAGGAGTTTGAGACCAACTTTCAAGGACAGAATGTATCAAGCTAAGTTGAATAAATTCAAGTTACACAATACTAACCAGGATTTGAAGAATGTCATGACAGCGACTTCACACTCCCAGTGTGTCCTGACAGCACACCAAGGCATTTCCTATTTTCCACTCCATATCCAGTGAGATTTTGCAAAACCCAGGCAATAAATTCATTGGTACTATGGTATACTAAACAAATTGACTGATCAATTTGCATTACTTACTGTTTGATCGCCTGATGCAGTGGGTATTTGGGATCCCTCCTAAATAAATGGCACACAAAGTTGTAACTTTGTCAGAAAGACGCATACACTGCTGAGAAGCGACTTGGGGATAGCCTATATTTCTTTAACCTGTTTCAAGTATTGCAAAGCAAGTGGGGTTACCTTGATCCAGCACACATCAAGATTACATTATTGTGAGCAACCCAACCGGAAACCCTCGTTTCAGCTGCAAGACGAGCACAATTTCAGACTGGAACAAATCACACCAGCCAACCAATTTGAGCCCCCCAAAACACCCAGAATCTAAACCAAGCGGGCACACTAAAAGGTTTAGTTCATTTTTTCTAGACATAAAATATCGTTAAATGGTAGAAAAATGTGAATCTTAAGGTGAGACTAAAACATATCATTATCATCCTCATCATCATTTAGTTTCCTACTTTCCCCCCAAACATCAAATGTCCCTAAATGGTAGAAAATGTTAATATTTACATGAGACTAAAATATATCATCATCATCATTAGCAGTTATTTTTTCTAAATGATTTAATGTGAACAAACAAACCATTATAAACTTTTTTTACGGGGACATTACAAACATATCTTACTACGGTTGGTATAGATTTTCATAACTGATGACTAGATTTCGCAGCGTACAAACAAATAACACATCAATACTCTCACTCAGATATTCTTAGGTGGCAAAGTATCCAGTGCACTCAGCCATCTTGGTACACTCATGCACTTAGCACATGTCAACCATCCGATCTATATCCGACGTCCCATATCAACGTGTGTTATTTTTTGCAAACCCCCGCCACTCGCATTGGATTTGCAAATCGCCCCTCCTCTCTCCAGACCCGCCGCCCGCCCCTCCTCCCCGATCCGCCTCTAGCCGCCTCCGTTCCTCCCCCCGAGCTGCCGGCCGCCCCTCCTCCCCCCGATTCACCATCGCCCGCCCCCCGCGCCTCCTCCCCCCGAGCCGCCACTCGCCCTCCTCCCCGCAAAGGGATGGCTCGGGGGGTGATTTGCAAATCCAACGTGAGTGACGGGCGGGTTTTTGTGAAAAGTGACACACGTTGATATGAAATGTCGGATGGAGATTGGACGGCTGACATGAGCTGAGTGCACTCGATACGTTCTCTTCTTAGATAACCAAAGTACAAAAGCAAAGAGGGTGACTATAATATTTTTTCGAGACTAAGATTAAGAGAACTCACTTTACGCACTAGATTTAGGATTTAGAAAGCCCAAAGGTTTGTGCCTATTACAGGGAGCAAAGTCCACTACCATAGGAAATTGTCAAAATATTTTTAATCATATATTTCGTAGTATTATCAAAAGAAATTGTCGAAGTAATTTTAAATTGTAGACACCCATGTCATCTGTAAAAGGTATAATTTTTTTCAGTGAAACTAAGCATTTTCATTACAATAGATTTCGCACAAAGAAAAATCTATAATCAGGCGCTGACAGGCCGAAAACCCGAGCCTTCACCCAAGCACCTCACCTCCAGCCCAACCAAGCCGCCCGCTGCCATATAAACCAAAACCCTAAAACCACCTCCCCCTCTCCTTTCCCCCTTCCCCGAAGAGCGACCGCCGCCGCCGCCGCCGCCATGCCGAAGCACTACCGGCCTCCGGTAATCCTCCCGTCTTCTTCCTCTTCCCCCAAAGTTCCTCTCTCTGTTGTTCGCGAAGTCTCTTAGGTGGTTGCTTTTGGATGCTCTAGGGCAAGAAGAAGGAGGGGAACGCGGCGAAGTATATCACCAGGACCAAGGCGGTGAACTACCTGCAGATTAGCCTCGCAACCTTCAGGTTCCCATTTTGATCTCTTAGTTACTTCTCAACACCCATCGTTCAGGAACGGCTGACGCGTATAATTTTGCTAATTTTTTTTTGTTGCTGTTGCTGTTTATCAACTGAATTGTGTGGGTATTTTCATCCACTTTATGCTGCAGTTAAACCATTCATAAACTAATTAGTTCAATTCACTGTGTTCTATACGTTTTTGAAGACTTTTTCTATACGTCTTGTATGCTGCGAGTAACTTAGTATGGTAACGGAGCTGATTAGTGCAATTCACTGTGTTCTGTACGGCTTGTGTCCTGCGAGCAACTTTGGATGGTAGTTTTTATTTGCAAAGTCATTGACAAGAGTTGTGTTAAATTTTTGCAATTTATTGCAGGAAGCTATGCATACTCAAGGGCGTCTTTCCCCGGGAGCCAAAGAAAAAGGTGGAAGGGAACCACAAGACCTACTATCACATGAAGGATATCGCCTTTTTGGCCCATGACCCTTTGATTGAGAAGTTCAGGTATTTTAACTTCCTGGCAAAAATTCTGCTACCTCTATATGACTAGAGAAGGAATCATTTGAGCAATGAGATTTTTCTTTGCTTAATTGCACATTGCTCTGTACGATTAGTGGGAATGTAGTGTTTCAGGAATTTAGTTGCAAATGCATTTTCAATTTTAAAGAGATGTTATTTGCTCTGTGCTTGCAGATTTCATGTTTGTTAACTAAGGTCACAGTGATAGGCGATCTGAAAATCTTTTAATAGTGCCAGTGACTTTGGATCTGTTTGTATTGTGGTTTGGCTAATGGAAGTATCTAATATGTTTTTACAGAGCTTTCTGATTGAGGGTTGTGTTTCTAGTGTTTGATTTATTTGCTGCCAGTACTTGCCAGCTTGTCCCTGTGAATGGGCCATGCAGCAGAGAAAATAGTGATCATAAGTGGAAAACTGTGTTTTCACTAGAGGGCTATAGGTCACTGGGGAAAAAATCTGAACCAATATAGTGCAGGAAATCTAAGAGCAAACTCTTTCTGCATAGTGCTTCATTAATGGTATTTTGATAATTGTGAGACGGAGTTGCAGCTTGTATTTACTTGATTGTTAGTGGAAATTTTGGTGTATGAGTTTTGATAACTGTGAGACTGACTAGCAGCTTGTAGTTACTTGATTGTCGGTGATGGAAATCTTGGTGTGTGTGTGCTCTATATGACTAGCAATGTTGTTACAACTTATAGTATAGTAAATAAAGTATGAGTCTATGAGACCATGCTATTCCTGGGTTATCAATTTATGATATAATGAGTACTTGATTTGCTGATATTTTAGTATGTTATGATTTCCTAATCTTAATGCTATTTCCTTCATGTTTGATTTCAGGGAAATCAAGGTCCACAGAAAGAAAGTTAAAAAGGCTATTGCTAAGAAAAACAAGGATCTTGCAGACAGATTGTTGAATCGGCCACCAACTTACAAACTTGATAGGCTTATTCTTGAAAGGTATGAAGTTAGTTTAAAATGATTCTTTGGGTGTTTATTAAAACTGTATTCTCTCGACGTAGCAGCATTCGTGTTTTTTTTTGTTGAACAGATATCCGACTTTTATTGATGCTCTGCGAGACTTGGATGATTGCTTAACGATGGTGCATTTGTTTGCGGCATTACCTGCTGTTGAAGGTGAACGTGTGCAAGTCCAACGAATTCATAACTGCCGCAGGTATTTTCTGTTCTGGATTAACGAATTCCTCTCCCTCAACCTCACACGTCACCCCAAAACAGTAGGTCATCATGCTTTGACCTTCCCCACCTTTATAGCCACTATAGTGCATTGCTTTATCTGGCCTAGGTTTTGTGATGCTAGAATTTAAGGTTGCAAAAGTGATAAGCTATTTGGAAACCCATACTATTTTAATTCTATTGGCTGCTGTCTTTGAGGAGATGAGGATTTGGGGTCTCGCCGGAGCAAAGGGTATTTCATACCTAACTGCTCCGCCTCAGGATTTGGTCTAGATCCCCCTTGGTCGAGGTCGTTTCTTTTCGTTTTCCTGTACCTTAGGCTTTAGTAGATTTGTGGGGTGTGTGTGTTTGGGTCTATAAGGGTTTTTTCAAAACCCCTGTTTTGTCTTCCTTTCTTAATACAAAGATACGCAGTTCTCCTGCGTGTTCGAGAAAAAAAATATCCTTTTTTTCCGCGCGCGTGGCTGCTGGGGGGGGGGGGGGTCTGCATCATTTTGTAATATACGATGAAACCTTTCTTTTAAAAATTCACTTGGAGAGATGTTTGTTCTTTGTAGGTTAAGCCATGAATGGCAAGCATATATTTCTCGAACTCATTCCCTGAGGAAGACATTTATATCTGTCAAGGGCATATATTACCAGGTAAGTTTTGTGCAGTTATGCATATCTGCATATCTTTTTGCCTTTTTTTAATCACTGCATTACCGCGTGCTGCAGTTAATGTTTATAATTTGACTGCATATTGTAGGCTGAAGTTCAAGGTCAAAAGATCACCTGGCTAACTCCACATGCTCTTCAACAAGTTTTGACTGATGATGTTGACTTCAATGTGATGCTTACCTTTTTGGAATTCTATGAGGTAATCAAGATGGTGAACCACTCTTCAATTCTTGTGCATTTCCTGCTTTATCCAACAGTATTGCATCTATTTAGACTAAATTTTAGTCGTCGTTCTGACAAGCAGATGATATAGGATGTATGCAGAAGAATGGTGGTATTGTTACTATAGTTCCTTTTTTCTGCCTTGTATTGCTGGTGGCAAAAGCTTGGAGTACTTTTGTTAATTATTCCCAATTATTGAGTCCTGTCACTGAATTATTTGTATTTTTAAATTTCTGCAAACAGCTTGTATTTTGGAATTGTTGTGCTTGTTGTTTGAATACATAATTAATATTATTTTTTGTTGTTCTTACTGTGTTTATTAGACTGCAAAATTGTGCTTTTTTATTCTCCAAATATTGCCACTGTTATCTGAAGTACTAAACTAACGTCTAGGAGTGGAATGGAACATAATGGATTTTTACTGTGTAAATGCATGTGCATTTCTTAGAATGCAACTGTGCTTTTGTAGGTTTGTCTTGTGAGAATTCAGAGCCCACCATCTATTATTCTTTTGCTCATATTTGTTTTCATTTGTAGGTCTGAAGCATTGAATATTTATTTTAAGACCGGATGTTGTTGGGTCTTTAATTTTTTCATTGCATGAAAGATTGAATTATCCTAAACAAATTGCACTGCCGTTTGGCTAGAACCATGTACTCCTGAACAACTGGCATGTTGACATGTTAATATCTTATGTTAGTATATATAGTAATAACGTGGTGCTTTGTGCATGAACTGTATTGGCATTATTGCATGGCTTCGGGTCGGTAAATGTATGATACCTTTTCTCATGAGCGCTGTTACCTAAAGTGATTACAACCTATTGATGCAACATGTTGGCATTTTTGTAAGTGGGCTTTAGCAAAATGGATCACTTCCTATAGAAATGTTGATTTTAGCGGTGATATTAGTGTTTCTTTCAATTTTCTGACTTTCTATCCTGCCTGCAGACACTTCTAGGATTTATAAACTTCAAGCTTTACCATTCAATAAATGTGAATTATCCTCCTATTCTGGATCCTCGTCTCGAAGCTTTAGCTGCTGGTAAGTGCTGGTGCTTATTATAGTCATGCCAGCCAACATTTTTTTAATGTTCTTGTTTGCTATTTGTTTCTGTTGTTTTATGATTCTGTTTGCTATATTTTTCTGTAATTTTTCTTTGTTTCTCATTGCCTGTTATGCTCTTACCAGAGCTCTATGCATTGTGCCGATACATGTCTTCTGGAAGAGTACCTGGAAATTCAGAGTCTAATGGGTTAATTGAAGACAAAGAGGCTGAAAATAATAAAGAGAGCTCAAAAACAGATGAGTCTGAACTCAGATTGGCGCAGCTTCAACATCAGCTCCCAGCTAATGAACCTGGTGCCCTAATGCACCTTGTAGAAGAATCTACGGCTGATGATGCAATGGACAATAATGCTAAGGAATGCAGGAGTTTGTTAAAAAATTTGAAGTTTTACTTAAGTCGTGAGGTCGGTAATTGGAAATTGGCCTACTTCAAGGCTATCATTTTCTGGAGGTAGATCAAAGCTTGAATATTTTATCCTCATTTGTTGTTGTTTTTTCACTTTCAGGTGCCTAGGGAGTCTCTCTTATTTATCATTCCGGCATTTGGAGGAACTGTTTCGTGGGAAGGAGAAGGAGCTCCATTTAATGAATCAGATGAAAGCATCACTCATCAGGTTGACTTCACTTGCCATAAGCTTCTACCAGAGGCATCCAAATTGATGGAGATAAATTGCTCTACATTTTCTTTCCATAAGATGCCATCCAGATATCAAATATGACAATGCCATATTAGTGCATCCATTTCTTTTCTGCTTACCTCCAATGTTGTTTATTTTGCAGATATGGTTATCAAATATCAGTTGATATATCGCTTATGTAGTTATGTTATTTTGCAGATTGTTGACAGGCCGACCCAAAGCCATGTTTTCCTGTCTAGGGAATATGTTCAACCACAGTGGATATATGATTGTGTAAACGCTCACATAATATTGCCAACAGAAGGTTATCTTGTTGGAAGGTATATCTCACAGGATATGTCAAATATATGCTATTTTCCCTGTTCCTGATGTGGATGCTACTATATATATGCTAAAATTGTAATCGGCTGACTGCTTATTTTGTGTTCCAGTCACTTTAGCTCCAACCTAAGTTTAAGAAACAGGCTTTACTAAGTGAAACTTTCTTGTTAGATGCCATGATATAGGAGATACACTATAATTATGATGTGTTGATTATAGAATATTGGCACTGCTGTGCTTTTGAGTTCAGTTCATGTTTGTTCCACATCAAGCTTAATTGAATATCATCAGTTTAATAGTCTACTTCGTCAAATGGTGTTTATATATGAAGATAATAATGTGCCTTTAGGTCAAAGTAGCTTCTCTAATAGAACTCTTTGTATATATACTTGAACATTTAGTTCAATTGACAACTTTTTTCTACTAATAACTACCAAGTATGCTATACAAAGGGTCTCTTTTTTTTCAGCTTTTAAAAGCTGTTTTTTGGATTTTCTACAGTAATTAGCTTTAAAATAGAGTGCCTTTTAAAAACGGAGTGTACAAGTTGATTGTAGTACACACTGTAGCGATTTCATTTATATTGGTCCTCTGTACTCTTTCACGAACAGTCCAAAATCCATAAACTGCAGCCAAAAGCCAAAAAGAACAGGTCCAAAAAATGATTTCGACTAATTGTACTTACATCTAGTACATAATAATGATACTAATATTTTTATTTCTTCTTGTCTCAGGGTGCCGCCACCACATTTATCTCCTTTCGTGGACAATGATGAAGAGGGTTATATTCCTGAGTATGCAGAGACCATAAAGAGGCTGCAAGCTGCTGCTCGAAACCAGGTGTTGCCTCTGCCAGGTATAGGTGATGAAGATCTGGACAATTCTCTGGTAGAGGCTATCATTGATCGATCAGAGTCTAATGAAGTTGCTGAAAAGAAGAGGAAGGTGAGTTCTGCCCCATTTCAGTATAAAAGTCTCTTGCTGCTGTCTTATTTCCTTGTATTGTACGCATTTTGTGTAATGCCCTTTTCCCTTCTCTCTTTCAAAGTTGGAGATGCTAGAGAAGCAATACCATGACGAGCTGAAGATGGAATTTGAGGGATCTGTTTTCTCAAAGAAGAAGGCAGACAAGCCAACGGATGTTGTGGACAAAGATGATCATGTGGATGATGCTGATAAACAAGCTGAGAAGGATGCTGCTGACATTTCCAAGGCTCTCATGTCTCGCAAGCAGAGAGGCCTTCTTGAAGCAATTGAGGTACGTTACTACGTTTCCTCCATGTTATACTAGATGGCATTACTGTTAATGACTCTTGCTTTACGATATTAAGATGTCATTCAGGATTTTATAGTGAAAGTGGTTTTGAAGGAGAGATCCTGTTATGAACCTTAGTTCATAACGGGTAAACACCACCAAGGATGGCCGGATGGCGTCGGCGTAGGGAGAGGGGAGAGACTATAGACTAGGAAGACTATTGTTATTATTCTGCTTCATGATAATAGCATGCGGTAGCCCCTTTATATAGATGGCTCCCCCTAACAGATCGAATCTAATTCCAATCCTATCTCTAATAATATGGAAACTCATATCATATCTCTAACTCTATCTCTAACATAAGGAAACCAATCTCTAACTCAAATAGAAACCAATCTCTAATTCCTAATAATAACTCGACTGGCCCAAGACCCCACGCCTATAACAGATCCCATTTTTTTTCTTGGGGTCAAAATTTGCTGACTTTTATCACTTGCTTCTGTGGGAGTGTTAAAATGAGAACTAGTCTTAAAATACAATAATAACAAACTATCAATCATAGCCACCGGATTGAAGTTGATGGCTCAGACCACCACTTAAAACCACTGAGACTTTTCAAAAGATCCCTGAATGAATCCACTTTGCACTGTTCCCTTCCACCTTCCAGTGATATGCACAAATCAGCTTGATCTACACCATTTAAATTCGGTCCAGCAGCTGTGATTTGAGTTCTTATTATCTCAAGAAAGTTTGTCTCCCACAGCTAATACTCCCTTTCCTTTTGATGTTTCTCTACGTGTGCATCATTGTAGATTCATTCTTGGATAAGTATATTGTAAATTCTTTGCCAGTGTTGTAGTTTTTATTTAAGAAATATTTTATCTATATTTTTGCAATCATTTACCCGCGAACCTTTCATCATGGATACTAGCTTGTGCTTTCTTATACTGTATCTACCTGCCTTTCCTTGTTTCCCTTGAATGATAGTAACATCTGCCCTTCCGATGGCCTTTTGAGATAACTAATCATTTACACTTTGCGATCACAGATTAACAAGGATAGGAAAAGAAGCAAAGTTGAATTACTGAAGAAAAGGAAAAAGAACGCTGATTCCAGTGCTTCTGCCAAGGGTCACTGATGCTCGAAATTCATCAGCGCCGCTTGTATCTGATTCGATCTTCCTGTATCAGTCCTGGTGTGGCATTGCTTTCGTAGAGATGCTGCCATGATAAGCACACCTGCATGCTTCGTAATCGTGATAAGTAGCTATCTTTTGATATTTATGTTGTTTTACATGGGCTTCTAATGATATACCCAGGTACTTAAATAGAAAATTTTGATCCATCATAATTGTGCTCATCGAGTTGCTAATATTACGAAGTCTGAATTTATTTATCGGTGACATCCTTGAATGAGAAGCAGCAAGTATCAGCTAGCCCAGAGAGTTCAGTCTAGAAACTAAAATAGAGACTATACTGTTCACATTGGCTTCTAAAAACTGTTTTTTTTACCCTACATGGCTTTTAAATGGAGTGTCTTTTCAAATTGGGCTCTATTAGTTGATTGTATCATTTGTTACAGCGATTTCATTTATATCGGTAAAAATCGCACGCGAGTCTCTTTCTTTACAGACTTCTCTACAAGCTGTCATTATTTATAAGCTAAAGTCAAAAATCTTTATAAATGGGCCCACAAAAATCCAACGCACAAATCAACCTTGGAGTGCAACTCTGCAATCGTGCGTGAACTACAAAAACTGGTCAAAAGGAAATGATGCATGGTTTTAGTTTGGGAGCTGTTAATATGAGTTTTCTTGTAGAAAATAGAGCAATCCCTATGTCGGAAAACAACTGGGGACTGAAAGCTGATGAACTTTGATCGTGTATTCATGGGCCTGTACTTTTTGGCACTGGTTTATGGTTTTTAGCTGCGGTTTATAGCTTTTGAGTTGTTTGTAAGAGAGTACGAAATAACAGAAACTTATGTGTTGTTTTGGCAGATATAAATGAAGTTGTTACAGTATATATTACAATCAACTTGCAGACCTCACTTTGAAAAGACACTCTGTTTGAAACCATCGCCTCCAACTAGGCCCACCAGTCGCACCTCCCCTTCTTTTCCCTCCATCCGTGCCATGCCGTTTTCTCCTCTGTCCATGGACCCTACCCCCTTGCTCCTCCCTATCGCCGGCTGCGTCAACGGGCAATAGCACCCGAGGCTAGGCTGCTAGGGCAGTCATGACAACACCCGAGGGTCAAAGCCTCACGTACGCCGCATGCCTTGGCTTCCCCACAACAACATGCGGAATACAAGGCCTTGCATTCAGGCTACAGAAGGCGAAGGCACTTGGAACGCAAAGGGTGCTGCTCCACACTTATTCTCGTCTCCTCGCAGGTCACATTGACAAGTATTATCAAGTGAAGGACCCGGAGTTAGCCAGATACCTTACGTAGTTAGGGCAACAGAGCATCATTTCCTCGGAATCATTGTCAAACCAATTTCGCGGGTGGCCAACGTCGAAGCAGACTCTGGCAAAATTTGCCAGCCAGGGGCGAGAGCCGCCTTCAGGAGTCTTTTTTGAAGTACTAACCTCCGCAGCGATATCGCACGACCAGCTGCTGACACCCGACGTGCTGCATGTCACGCGGGGGGACGATTAGAGGCAACCCATCATCGCCTTGCTCCATGTGAGCGACAAGCAAAACGACCTATGTGTGGCACGAAGAATGGCGCACTGAGCAAGAGCCTTCGAGCTGGTCATGGGCATCCTGTACAAACATGGCGTCTGCGCCCTACCCCTCTGTTGCTCTCCTATCGAGAAGGCCAGAAATGCTCATGGAGATACATGGAGGACTATGCGGCTCTCACTTAGCCCGAAGGGCCCTCTTTGGGAAGGCCTTCTGGTAGGGTTTTTACTGGCCAACAGTAGCGTCGGATGCAAAGGAACTGATCCAGTAATGCCAGGGATGCCAATGGATGGGAAGGTTCTCCCATGCTCCCTAGCCCCTCTAACCAATCCCACCGGTATGGCCGTTGGCCCGATGGGGGATTAACATCATTGGCCCACTACCATGTGCCCCTAGAGATTGTCGGCTCATTGTCGTCGTCTACGGCTACTTCTCCAAGTGGGTCGAGGCCGTACCCCTAGCCAAGATCACCTCCACGGCGGCTTGGAAGTTCTTATGGTAGAACATTATATGCCGCTTCGAGTT
This sequence comes from Dendrocalamus latiflorus, assembly GCA_017311315.1. Classification (NCBI taxonomy): domain Eukaryota; kingdom Viridiplantae; phylum Streptophyta; class Magnoliopsida; order Poales; family Poaceae; genus Dendrocalamus; species Dendrocalamus latiflorus. Next base: position 10,865,544 of record CM029651.1, on the reverse strand, counting down.
CCGAGAGAGACCACTGTAGACAACGACCTACAATTCAACGCGGAGGTGTTTCGTGACTTTTATGAGCATGTGGGTTCAAGGTGTGCTATGCCTCCGTAGAACACCCACAGTCCAACGGGGTCGTGGAATGCACGAACGAAGCAATCTCTGACGGCTTCAAAAGGCGCCTCATTGGCCTCCTAAGGGGAAGTGGCCGGAGGAATTACCGAAGGTCCTTTGGTTCATGCACACAACGACCTCCTGCCCGATAGGCTTCACCCTCTTCAAGTTGCTCTTTGGGGATGAGGCCATGACGCTAGAGGAACTAAAGGCGAAGTCCCACCGAGTTGTAGCCCCCTCGGTGCCTAGTGAGCACAATGTCTAGCTCGACCTCATCAACGAAGACCGAATGCAAGTGACATTCAACATTGCGAAGTACCTCCGCATGACGATGGCCTCACACGACAAGAAAGTCAAGTCGCGGAGCCTGGTAGTGGGGGACCTCGTCCTCAAGAAGTCACTCCATGCAGACACAGCGGGCAAGCTGCAGTCTAAATAGGAAGGACCCTACATTGTAACGGCCTCATTCAAGATGAGCTCATACCATCTCTCGACCCTCGATGGCGTAGATCTTAAGCTCACATGGAACGACGACCTCCTCCGTTGTTACTACGCGTAGCTACCACCGCCGAGGTGGCCCCTTAGGTTACACATGTACATAAGTTGTAAAAAAGCTTACCCGCGCAAACAGGATGTGTTATAGGGGTGGCCCCCACCTAAGCCCAGTAGGCCTGTTAGAAGAATGTAAGGCCCAGAATGGGACATATATAATGACATAAGTGCCCTTGTAGGGTATATTCGGATGTAAGGGTATAACTGTGAAAGCACTCCCCATGTGGATATATATATATATATATATATATATATATATATATATATATATATATATATATATATATATATGGCCATGGGGAGAAGGACCTAAGCCATTATTCACCTAACTCTCCACTACCATACTCTCTCTTCCTGTCTGGTCCGTAGCCACGACAGGATGCAATGAAGCACCTTCCCCTCCCTAGCACGCCAAGTACGCCTTACAAATAAATAGAACGCGGAGCCCCTAGGTTCTGTGCCAAACTCTGTGGAGTATAAAGCGACGGGACCCTCGTGCGTCCTAGGCAAATCTACGGAGTATAAAATAGGGCGCGGAACCTCTAGGTTCCGCGTGAACATTGTGGAGTATAAAGTGCCGGGACCCTTGTGCGTCTCGGGCAACTCTACGGAGTACAAATAGAGGGATAATTTAATTATTTGCCACTCTTACGAGTAGGGTGGCAACAGATTTGCCACCCTGGCCCGTTGTCAGTGACTCAGACGGCCCCGCATGTAAGTGAGAGAGGTAATTGGCCAATCTTCAGAGTGGCAAAAAGTTGAATTCCCCCAAATAGAGTGCAGAGCCCCTGAGCTCCGCATGAAATCTGTAGAGTATAAAGCATCGGAACCCTCGTGTGTCCCAGGCAACTCTATGGAGTATAAATATAGCACAAAGCCACTAGGCTACAATGAACTCTACAGAGTATAAAGCGTCGGGACCTGTGTGCATCTTGGGAAACTCTACAGAGTATAAATAGAGCGTGGAGCCCCTAGGCTCCGCGTGAACTCTGCGGGGTATAAAGCACCGGGACCCTCGTGTGTCCCATGCAACTCTACAGAGTATAAATAGAGTGTGATGTCGATGGGTTCCACGCAAACTCTACAAAGTATAAATACGAGCACGGAGCCCCCAGGCTCCACGGCTAACTCTGTGGAGTACAAAGGGCCAGGACCTTTATGCATCCCGTCCAATTCTACGGAGTATAAAAAGAGCGTGGGAACTAGTGGCTTCGTGCTGATCATTCGGAATACAAGCAGACAAGACATACAATCCGAAGGGTGGGGGACGGAGAGCACGAACTTATCCCTATCCTACCACCGACCTCGTTGACCCTAGTCTAAAGGGTGGGGGAGCACACAAACTTATCCCCGTCCTACCATCGACCTCTTGACCCTAGTTCAAAGGGCAGGGGATGGAACGCGCGAACTTATCCTCGTCCTACTACCGACCTCATCGACCCTAGTCTGAAGGATGGGGGATGAAACATGTGAACTTATCCCCATCCTACCACCAACCTCGTTGACCCTAGTCCGAAGGGCAAGGAACGGAGCGTGCGAACTTATCCCTGTCATATCGCAGACCTCATCAACCCTAGTCCAAAGGGCGGGGGACAGAGCATGTGAACTTATCCCTGTCCTACCGCCGACCTCATCGACCCTAGTTCAAAGGGTGGGGGATAGAGCATGTGAAATTTCCTACCGCCGACTTCATTGACCCTAATTCGAAGGGTAGGGGACGGAGCGAGCAAACGTATCCTTGTCCTACCGCCTACTTCGTCAACCCTAATCTGAAGGGTGGGGACGGAGCACATGAACTTATCCCTGTCCTACCACCGACTTTGTCGACCCTAGTCCGAAGGGTGGGGGACGAAGCGCGCGAACTTATCCCCATCTGACCACTGACTTTGTTGACCCAAGTCTAAAAGCTGGAGGACGGTGTGCACAAACACATCCTACCATCGACTTCGTCGACCTTTGTCCAAAGGCCAGGGGACGGAATGAACTTATCCCCATCTACCGCCGACTTTGTTGACCCTAGTATGAAGGGTGGGGAATGGAGCGCGTGAACTTATCCCTGTCCTACCGCCGACCTCGTCGACCCTAGTATGAAGGGTGGGGGACAGAGCACGCAAACGTATCCCTGTCCTACCGCTGACAACGTCGACCCTAGTCCAAAGGGTAGGGGATGGAGCACGCGAACTTATCCTTGTCCTACCGCCGACTTCGTTGGCCCTAGTCCGAAGGGTGGGGGATAGAGCACGCGAAACTCTCCTCGTCCTATCGTCGACTTCATCGACCCTAATCTGAAGGGTGGGGGACGGAGCACACCAAACTCTCCTCATCCTACTATCGACTTCGCCTACCCCAATCCAAAGGGTGGGGGACGGAGCGCGTGAACCGATAGACGAGGTCCAAAGGAATAATTTTTTCAAGCCTTTATAAAAACTGACACAGAACACACGCGTACACTCCATTAACCCAAATGGACCCTTGCTAGATAAATAAGACATGGCATCACTTAGCCTCGTCACTCTTGATCTTTATATAGGCATCCGGGTAGACATGAGGTCGAGGCTCGAAGCCTACCCAAAAGTGCACCGAGCCCTCCACCCGGCGCTACCTTTCCGAAGAATGCACTTAGTAATGGAAAGGCGATCTTCGTCAAGCACCTGCCCAAGGAAGACAGTGGTCGAAATCACCAAGCCAAACAAAAAGAGGAACCAAGTGAGGGGTACAAACATTCACCATAATAAATAGCACAAAGCAAAGCAGTCTAGCAGTACTTGCCCCATGTTACAAATGCAAGAAATATAAAAGGATCGGAGGGCGGAAGCCTCGTAAGGAGGCCCCACCATGACCAAGTACTACGAACTGCACTATATAGGCAAACAGGGCAGCCTCACACCTGTCGGGTGGCCTCCGTGGGCCCTGCACTAGAAGAACACCAAAGGACCACTTCCCCGAGCCACACCCCCAAGTCCATAGCTGCCCCAAGGGCGTGCTATAGGGACACCTTCGCCTCAGCTTTGCCCAAGTATTCCCAAAGACGCTACAGAAGGCACGAGTGGAACGCCATGTCACATGAATCGCATGCAGCATCATAGTATTCCCAAGAGGAAGGTCTAGAATCGGGTCTAGTAGCTCGCCCACATGTGGACACCCTCGGATGTGTAGCACGCTGAGGAGTATCTGCGCAGTGACATACAAGTAGTGGTCCCAGTAAGCATGAGCCGCCCTCAAGGAAAGCGGCAAGGCATCCCTTATGCACCATATGCTTCCCCACAGATCCTCCGGGCCATGCGAATGTGGAGGGACTTCGACCACAAGGTCCGTCAAGGTCATCTCCAGGCTCTGCATGACCTCCCATGCTGCCATACAACACTAATCACGAAGTTGATGACCCTCAGTGACCTCGGACTGCAACCGGTCCTTCTCCTCCTCAATTGCGGCCACCTGCTAAAGGAAGTTCTCCCTCTCCTCTGCTGCACAGGCATTCACTTCAACTACAGCAGCCTCCACAACAGCCAACGTTTTCGCTCCCCCAGCCTTGAGGAACTAGACGCAGCCCTCACACTCCTCTAAGGACTAGCGAAACACACCGGCCTTGGCTCAAGACGCGTTCAGCTACTCCCGCTGGCCCGACACCTCTTGGAGCATCGTCGTTTGTGCCACCCCTGCCAAGGCAACAGCTTGTGAAGCATAGTATGTCGAGCTCATAAAAACAAGAGATGAGAGAAGGACACATCAAAGGAGAATGTCTCCTTGGAGATATCAAACTTACCTTCTCTTTGGTCACCTCCAGCACCCCAAAAAGAAGCTCTACGCCGTAATACACAGGGCGCTCCTGTCAAGGCAGCATCAAGATAATCCATGGCAGCGTAGAGGGACTGAAGCATGTCCAAGCGAGTGACGAAATTGCCCGTCGAGAGTCTTCTAGGCTCCGCCTCAACACCCGCGATCAAACCATCATGGGAAGCAACCTCCACACCTGTCACCTTCGTTGTCTCCATTCGTGAGCTGCCCTCTATGCTGAGGCCCGCATCGAGCCCATGAGCATCCTCTTCACCAAGCGATCAGTGCTCCACCACCAAAAAAGGGGGGTCATTGACGAGGGCGATAGAGTGAGGGAGCATAGTGGGGACAGCTGCGCAAAGTCCTGAGAATAAAAAGAACTCTTACCTACAGTGTGCCCACTGGCACTTGCATCAGGCGCTATCTTGAAGAAGGCTCCCAAGGGGTGTCGCACCCTTCTGTGCCACCGAGGGGAACTCATGAGTGCACGCTTTGCCAGATGACCTAGCGATGCCACTAGAGCACACGACATCAGGGGTGGTGAGGCCACCAGTAGGTTCAATGTAGGCCCCAGGCCCCTGGCTTCGATAGGGCCTGCTGTACCGAACGCATCAACGGGCCAATCTTTGCCCATATCCGCAAGGCGCTCTATCTCAGGGGACACCCAGTCCCCCTCCACCATGGCTAAGTCCACCACATTGATAATGCGCACATCATCCTCGTCGCCCGTGCCACCTATGTTGTCGTCGTCACCATCATCACCATCCTCCTCCTTAGTCTCCTCGCTCTCGCCATCCTTCGCCTCGAAGTCGTCAGGCTTGCTGAGTTCATCCAGGTGGGTCTCTGAACTAGCGAGGTCGAGAGGGGCCAAGGAGAGAGGCATGGCCACGATAGCCGAGGCTAAGGCTCCCTCCGCTCACCCAGATCCTCATGGTCAGCGGTGCCTTTGCCATCCTGGCCACTCGCACCACACCCATGACCACTACTCGGGCCAAGCACGGGGTGCTCGGGCACAACAATCCTTAGGACATCGCACACATGGTTGATGTCTGGACCCCCCCCCGTAGTCGCCAAAGCTTGAAGGCTGCGCTCCTTAATGATGACGGCCCTAGACAGCACTACAAACACATGGGATTAGGCGGAGCAAGGATGACGTAGACTGACGGAATCGCCAGGATGCATAGTGGCTTACTGGGACCCGTAGGCTTCAGCGAGGGGCGGATGCCATCCACTCGAGCAGGACCTGTCCGCACCTCCCACCAATGAGCTAGTGGGGACAGGCAGAGCATGCAGAACTCTTCAACATAGTCCCTCATGTTTAGCTGAAGGGTAATGGCGTGGAGCCTCCAGAGCCATGTCTTGTCATCTTGGTCGAGCACCACAGGGGTGACTGGATGAAGTCCATGAGGCGACCGATGAAGCAAAGTCTATTGTCATGTTTGATTTTGTGGTAAAACTACTGCTCCATCCAACGGGACTCCCACTTTGTTCGCATTGAGTTCGACGGGAAGTCCCTCGAGGCAGTGGCGCGGACTACCCAAAAACTCGAGAGACTGGTCTGGCCACCCCTTTAGCTTGTTGAAGATATTGAGATGGTCAACGAACTGTGTACCATGCTCCATGCGTAACCTGTACAGTTGTCACTTCAGCACCTACCAGTTTATAAAGGACTTTGCTATATACAGTTCGTCTAAGTCCTTCTATAATTTTTTTCAGTGAATTCTCTTTGATCACTGAGCAATTTACCTTATCCGAGAGACATAGACGGATTGTACTGATAACCTTCTACTCCATCACCTTCCAATCTTTATCGGATACCTTTTCTAGTTTGTCCACTTCAAGAGCATCGATTAGCCCCTACTAGATAAGAACATCATTCACCGCGTATTGTCACACGATGAAATTTTCTCCACTATTAAATTTCTCTACTTGATTCCACATTGTCGATGTTGATCTTGATTTTGTGCCACCTAACACTTCACTGACTTCTCATAAATCAAATTAATTTGTCTTTGGCTCTAATATGTCGAGACCCGAATATGCAAATTTGGACTCTCCTGTGTATTCTGCACTAGTCCATGATCACGCTAGTGCACACAGTATAAATAAAGATGAAATATTGACCATATCACGATTTACTAAGAAAAGACTCTAATATTATTAATTATCAGAGTTGCGACTTTATAGCCAAGCTTATAGATAACAGCCTGGATGGCTTAAGAAACATGCAGCAGAAAAACACAAATAAGCGTACTAGCCACTCAACATGCCAACAGGCAATCGACTGGGAAGCGAAATTCTAATCTGTGAAGTCATCGAAGTATCCTCCTTCACACACCTCTGCCTGATATGGTTCTTTTTCTTCAACTGAACAAATATGGATATAGCCGTGAGTACATAGAGTACTCAGCAAGTCGTCTGTAACAAAGATGCAATATAGTATGCATGGCTTACCAAAGGATGGCTGAATAGTTATTTTGCAGAAAACAATAATTTGAGATAAATACAATAAATAGATTGAAAATGCAATTTTGGAAAGGACGTATATAAATAATTAATGAATTAAAGGATTGGATAAACCACAAGTGAATTAACCATTCACTTCCCAATCAACATGCTCTCAACCCAACCAAGATTTTTAAGAAAAACCTACCTCGTGTGAAATTACGGAGCATTGTCCATGACCGAGGGTACAACTATTTGAATAGTTTTACACTTTGCAGAGGTTGCACAATTTTACCCACAAGAGATAATGCAACTTTACCCACAGGAGGAGTAGTGAAAATCATAAAAATTAAAGAAAAGATAATTAATCAAAGAAAAAAGAAGAAAGAAAGAGAAATATATATGAACCTTCTTGAGTTTGGGGATGACGGTGGAGAGCTCAATGAACCTCTGGTTGATCTTCTCCCTCCACTGCCGCTCCGCGATGATGTAGTCCTGCACGTGTCCCGAAGGCACCGTCGCCGCCGAGCCCCCCGCCGTGAAAATGATAAGAACATTGGATAGAGTGTGGAAAAAGATGTCGCCTTTTGTTTCTATTGTCTCGTGATTCAAATTAGATTAATTCTGGTATGTTTCATATGTTCTAAATTTTTATTTTTCATTCATAATTTTCTGTTATATCACTAATTTTAATATGTTTTATACATAGGTGACTTATCGCTACTCTGCACTTATGGCGCTCTCTATTATCGAGGTACCTACTTTCTATTTCTCTATTTTTCATTGTTTGTCTCCATCCAATTTATAATTTCTATATGAATTTGAAATTTTATAAGAGTAAAAGACTAATTTTGTGTCAACTTAGTTTAGTAGTTTAGACCTATGAATAGTTCAGCCCACCCTCAATTTCATTTCTGGCTTCGCCACTGTAAACATCCATATATGCACACCACCACACGTACGCACTCACACATACCACGATGTTTATGAAAGACTAGAAGAGCGGAGATTGACGAAGAAATGACGAAGTCACCACTAACATCGGGCACATCGTCTCTCACCGAAAGAAAATCCTCCTAAATAAGACATACAGGCCAAACCTGAGGTTTGAACCCTGATGAGTTGGGGGTACAACCGCCTCCACTAGCCATCCAAGTAAAGCTTGGTTCTCTTTTTATGTTACGACCGATGGTTTTTAGTTGTGTTTTTTGAGACGGCAACAGATGGTAAAGACGTCGACGTGGATAACGTATATAGTTAAGCTTGAAAAGTCATTTGAAGGATCTATTTAAAAAATTGTTTTATTTATTTTAATTTTAAGAGAAATTAAAAATAAAAAGCCCAAAAGAGGGCCAAGGGACTGGAACAAGACTTGAAACACAGCATAAAGCGGCAGGGAATATAAACAACCGCCGAGAGGCAGAGGCGGGTAAGGCGGCGGCAGCCAGAGCGAAACCGGCCGCGAGCAAACGAGCCAAAAGGCCCTTTGCGGCTTCGCCCGAGCACGGGACCGCGCGGTGCTCCGCCTCCGCCTCCACCGCGCGCCGCGAGGAACACGAGCCGCTAAAGCCAAGGGAACCAAAACCGAGTCGAACCATGCACTTCGCGCACATCTATACAGTGCATACAGCGCCAATTCCTCGTGGTCCACCCCCACCTCGCCTCGCGCTCTATTTAAACGCCCCCAGCTCTCCTCCCTGCTAGCTCGCTCGCTCGCTCCCCGTATCCCGCTTCGAAACTACCCTCTGCTTCTGCCTCTGCTCCGTCAGTCAAATCTCCTGGTTTCTTGTAGCGTCCTGCTGTCCCGACCATGGATTCCAAGGGCCCCGTGAACAATGCCCCCTTCGACAGCGTCCTCCTAGGTACGTACGTGGAGGCACATGTTTTCTTCTGCTTAGCTAGTATAGTCGATTTCTGCCATGATCCAGCCGCCTAATTCGTTCTGGCGTTTCTTCTTATCCCGGTCCGGCCGCGAAGACCTCGACGACACGCTGTACCCCGGCAGCACCGGCATCGGGCTCGCCGTGAAGCGCAGCATCGACGAGTTCCTCATGGTCAGGTGCGGCCTCGCGCCGGACAGCGCGTCCGCGCTCCGCGCCGAGCTCTTCCGCACGCACGGCAGCTCCCTCGCCGGCCTCATCGTACGCACGCACGCACGCCTCCAACTTCGCCGCCTCCTCCGACGCCTTCACAGTTTCTTCTCTATACTTTTCCTCGCGTTGCCTTTGCGCTTCTCATCTTACTAGTTTTGGTTTGACGTGAATCTCGGCAGGCGCTGGGATACGACGTGCACCCGGACGAGTACCACAGGTCAGCACGCAACGCGAACAAACACCCACTTATTAATATAATCCCCGCAAACTAATCGACGATATTAATTTTCCCCACATAACTAAATTAACCGGGCCTTGCTCTGGATGATCGATGGGTGCAGCTGCGTGCACGGCAGGCTGCCCTACGACCGGATCGCCGCCGATCCTCACCTGGCGCTGCTGCTGCAGAGCATCCCGCAGCGCAAAGTTGTGAGCACTGCATAGCACATTGTCTCACTAGTATTTCTCACGTGAAATCCTTGGGTTCCAAACGCGGAGCGTATTTGGCTGCGTTGCCAGCGACGATCCACAGATTTGACCACATGTGATGTGCTGGGATGCAGCTGTTCACGAACTCGGATCGCGCGCACGTGAGAAGGGCGCTGGAGCGGCTGGGCGTCGACGAGGCCTGCTTCGACGCCGTCGTGTGCTTCGAGACCATGAACCCCCACCTCTTTGGGGAGGCGGAGGAAGGCGAGGCTGGTGGCGCCGCCTCCGGCGTTGTGGTCTTGAAGCCGTCGGTTGATGCCATCGTGGCGGCCATGCGTGTCGCCGGCACAAACCCACGCCGGACGGTAACTACCTAACTTTCACCCTTACATATACCGCACGTACGCGTTGGTTGTTTGAAAATTTTGCAACGTACTCCGTCTGTTTACAAATATCAGGTATATAATTTTGCTGTCTTATCTTAAAATATAAGACGTGCGTGCGTGCATACAGTCTTAATGATCTTTTCACCCATTAGTCTTCTCTTTACAACATTTATGCGTACACATCCACACAACACTCTCTTATTCCCAAGATATTATCACCATGGACACTATATCATCTCCCTCTACCATTTCCTTTGTTTCATGCACACGTTAATTTCCATGGCAAAATACACCTTATAAAAAAACGGAGGGAGTCGTGGTCCAAACTGCTCTTTAGGAGTACTCTAGTTTACGAGAGGAGTGGTGTACACCAATCTATTCTAGCCACATGTGTGTCGCAGCTAATATATTTCTATTTCAGGATACTACTAATATACCACATGTGTATAGAAACTTGTGTTAGAGAGCATCTCTTGACGTAATAAGCTCTGTTTATAAGTCACGAGAAAGGAATAAATGGAAGATTGAAATTAGGCGTAATGCAAGCCCAGCAACTTGAAAACTAGCAACTAACCAGGCCCTTATCACACAGCACTTACTTTCGATATGAAGGCAAAGCTTACTAGTAGCATATTGTTACGTTCTTTTATTTGAGCTCCTGCCAGTGCTCTCACAGAAGTAACACATTGCTCTGCATGCCAGCTCTTCCTTGACGACAGCGAGAGGAACATCGCCGCGGCGAAAGCTCTCGGCCTCCGCACCGCCCTGGTAACCACTGCAACTCCACTAGGGCTAATTCTGTTCCATCTTTACAATACCATCACGCACTTCGCACAGGCACATTAGGGGTGTTGGCTAGACATGCCACGCCCGGCCTATTTGAAATGCGGAAATTTTATGCGATTTATGTAGGAATTATATCTTTGTCATGAAGTTCTTTTCATCCAGAAAGGCACAAAAATGGGCGTTTTTTTCCACCAATTCAGTGTTGTGTGAGGATGCTGTGCGTTTGATGATGGGTAGGTCCGTCGACCAGGTGGCCGGTGCACGCGAGTTAATTACGAGCTGATATATGGCTGATGGTGCTGCCCTTGTCGGATTAGAAAAAGCATATCCCGTCCTCTGCATCGTGTGATGCCATGAGTCTGGTTTAGGCACTCCATTGTGCTTGCATTATTGGGTAATCTTGCTTTCGCGGATGCACGCTTAGCCATATATAGGTTATGACTTATAGCTTAAATATTTAAATTCTGACGGTTCGTAAGAGATAGTACGTATAAGAAAATAGTCGTATACGATTTTAGCCTGTACAGTTGAACTCAGTACTCTTTCTACTACAGTATTTCTATTGACATCGTCTTAAAAAATACACCATTTAAAAACTAATTATTGTAGACAATACGAACATAAGCTGGTTTTAAACCAAAACAAATCCACCCATAATTAGCGCTCTAGAGTTTGTGGCTGGCAGCCAGTGGGTCCCGGTCGGTGATATCTCCGATATATACGCGGTCTGATCCAACTCGGTTGAACACTTGGCTCTTGCTCGATGGCTACATACACGAGTAATGCAGAGGAAGTTTAAATCTGATCTCCTTTGTGTTCGTTTCTTCGTTCGAACTCAACCATCAGGATTTTCATATGAACAGTCCGAAACTCCAATGCATGCACGTATGGTCTCTCCTTGCTACAGACCAGTAGTGGAGAATGGAAGAGAGAGAAAAAAAATCTCTTCCTCGAATGTTCCATTTGTACTGTCAGCAGCCGTTGGCCCATCACATCAATGAAATAATGCTTTCTTTGTCTCCGTCGACGATCAGGTCGATCCATGCATCGATCGCTCGGTCGATAACGTGTCCACTTTCAGTACAATGTACAATCATAGAACCCAACTAATTTAGTTTAGACATGTCGAAAAAAAAAACTTGAAGCTCTCTCTGAGCACTAACACTAGTTAATTTCGTCAATCAGGTTGGCAAGACGGTGAGGAGCAAGGAGGCGGACTACGCCCTGGAGAGCATCGGCAGCCTCCGGCGAGCCATCCCGGAGATCTGGGGCGTCGTCACCGTCGCCGGCAACGACGGCGAGCAGCCCGACCACGGCATCGAGAAGGTGAACAAGGGTACGAGGCCTGACCTGGACTCCATCATTCAGCCCACGTCAATCCCCGCGTAATCGATCGGCTCCTAATCCCCACACACCGAATCGATCCAATCCTAGCTACCAGATATCAATAATGGCCACTACTAAAGCTCTCTTATCATGTAAATTATTCTGATTCCTGATGCGTGCGTGCGTGTGTGCAGTACTGTGTATGTGCATGTACCTAGCTGACAGAGAGGCATGTACATTTCTGAAATCTGATCAGCGCTGTGTAAAGCAAAGCAAGTGCATGCATGACGAGTCATGTATCCTATGTGCTTTTCTCTCTATGTATAAAGCATAATAAGCTACAGATTTACAAGCCAGAGTAAGAAAGGGATCGATGATTCCGTGATGGAACAGAAAAAGGAAAAACAAAATTTAACTCGTTGTGCTCTCTGATCAGTGCGTGCTTTCGTGCTGTACCAGCTATAGATAGCGGCTTTATATTGGACGGTGGATCGTATTGGCGATGCGTGGGTGATGACGCGGACGGATTGGTGCGTTCTAGAAGTTGTCCTCCGCCTCTGGCATGTTAGCATCTTATGCTGTACCGGATCGCTGTCACTTTGTCGCGTCGCGCTGTCGTGGCTACCCGAAGCGGCCTCCTTTGAATTATCTTTCTGTAGCCGTGATGTGATGTTCACGTCGCCGTCGCCGTCGACGGTCGTCGGGATCGCTTGAACAATGGGATACGAGGACGAAGCGTTCTTATCGAGTCTGATTAGTGTTGTCTTGGTTTCTGAATTCTGATCCGAGAGATTGCTGCGTTCGGATAGAGCCTGCATGCCGTGTGGCTGTGTAGATCAGTACTACTCCCGGTGGGCAGTGTGTCGGACACTTGGACTGTACTGTGCCTAAACCGAAAGGGACAGGCATGCTCATGTACGGGTTAGCATAGTAGTATGAGCTGAGTGTACATGTGCCGATCGACGTGAATGGCCGGCGCCAGGTTTTCTTCCATTCCATGCTTGTCAGGCAGGCAGGGCTTGTAAAGTGGGTCGCGAAGAGGATACTACTAGCTCGTTATGCTTGTTTTGCTGTGCTATAACCGGAGCTTGCGTTGACACGTCTAGCGTTGTAGTTATTTTGTTCAAACTTGATTTCTGAACTTCTGTTTTTGCAAATATAGCTCTTTCCTTAAACTCAGTAGGACGCCACGCCGTCATACAGTACTTTCATTAGTGTTAATTATATTTAATTAGTAGTAATCATGTAATATAATACTTAATTAGTGTTGATCGTAATTAATTAATATTAATTAATTGCCTGTCTAATTACCTACCGATTTGGGGTGACTCGGCATTGTCATGCCGAGCAACAGTGGCTTGCCAGGTCTTCTACCTACCGAGCGCTGGTAGCTTGGCAGGATTTGTTGAGCTACTGTAGCACGGTAGATGACGTATCGTATGCCATGGCTTCTGAACAGTTTTAGGAGATTAGATTTGCAAAAACGAACGTAAAGATAAATTTTAAAAAGAAAGTGGCTAGTGACAGTTGTGTCAACTGTTGGATTATTTGTTTGTGTTGCTGGCTGGCTGCGGTGCAGTTTTGGCCCGCCTCTACTTGGTTTCTGATCTGGATTGGAGATCATGCCCTAGGACAAATCGTCTACACCAAAATAACCATACTTCTAATTTCTGCTGGGACTTGGGTCAACTAATGGGCTGGTAGGTTCTGAGTTTCTGTGGCCCTAGCTTATATGATCTCTGCAAATTGGGCTGCATTTGTAAAACCAAACGCTTTTAATTTTAAGCTATGAAAAATTGCAGACAAGTGAACACTGGCCATAAACTGCAACATCGGAAGCGGCAGTAGCAGGAGGCACCAGGAGGACGCCGTACCGTACGTGACGTGAGCGGAAGGAGGCCAAGAAAATGGGCGCGCTCTGCTGCTCCCGTGTCCAGTCCACCCCGCCGTCCTGCTCGTGCTAAGCGGTCCACTCACGCCCGCCCAAGCTCGCGGCCACGCCTTTCCCGTCCTCGTCCGCCGCCGCTTCCGGGGCGCGGCTGCAGCTCCTAGGCAGGCGTGGGCGACGCGCCGGCGTGGTGCAGGGCGGTCGCAGCAGCGAGGAGGACATCACACAGCAGCATTACACTATCACTTGGCGTCAGCATCACATCGACTCTTCCTCACAGCAGCATCATACTGCAGTTGACGTCGACATCACACCGACTTCTCCCCGCAGTGATCTCACACCGCCACCTTCTGTGTCATATACACACTTGGATTGGTGCTAAACTCTACTAAACATGCAAAGACCTATACACTACGATTACTATATGCAAAAGACTAAGTTAAACACGCAAATACAAACTTTGTCAAGACAAATATTCAAATTTATTCTCCTCTAATCTTGACAGACCACACTTCATGACTCTTCACAGAAGAGTTGGCTTATCATCACTCTGAATGTCACAAAGTAGCGCTTTCTTCTCCTTTCCTTTTCCTTTCACCTCCTTTCCTTTCTTAGAGCACTCGTAAGCGAAGTGTCCAAACTCTTGACAATTATAGCACATCACCTTGGTTTTATCGAACGTTCTTCAACCACCACCACTGCTAGTGCTACCGGAGGATCCCTTGCCATTTCGCTTTGACAACCAAATCTCCCACTCGGCCTTGGTAAGAAGCAGATGCTTTTTGTCCACCTTCTCGTGCTTGTGTATCTGCTCCTCGTATGCTTTGAGGTTGCCAATTGCCCCCTCGAATGGCATGGTATCTACATTGGAGAATCGCTCAATTGCAGCAACAATATGCAAAAACTTGTCAGGAATCGAATCGAGCAGCTTCTTGACAAGCGCAGTGTCTTCCAAGGTGGCACCAAGACCACTGAATTTACTCGCAAGCCCACTAATCTTGCAAGTGAACTCGTCGATGGAGTCGCTTTGCTTCATGCGCAGGGCCTCGAATTCACTTTTCAAGGTATACAATCGCACCTTCTTCACTGGATCGACGCTGAGATACCTCGTCTTCAAGCTCTCCCACACCTCCTTGGTTGTCTTCTTCTTGGCATCCCGGTGGAGCACTTCCTCGGGAATAGTTTGAAATATGCATTCAAGAGCCATCTTGTCCTTCCTCCTCTCCATGACCACTCCAGCCGCAGGTTCAATCACCTCCCAGATGTCCTGCGCCTCCATCTTGATTGCCCAGGTGGAGTAGCTGGAGGAGGTGAGCATGGAGTACTAAAGAGAGACGCCTCCCTCCCTCGCTGACCGTGCTGCCATTTGCTCGGTGGTGGATATCTCGTTGAAGCGGAGATACTTGGGCATACACCGGATCAAGAACTCAGGCTCTGATACTAATTGTTGGGATTGAATCGCTCAATTCTCTCTCTTGTCACTCCGATAAACACACAGTGGGAGACTAATAGAAGTTTTGGGATTGAATCACTCAATCTTTTCTCTTTTCCCCTTTTTTCTTTTCACTCATCACTTAACAGCAATAACACGACTTAAATAAGCCTCATGAATACACACACGATCACCCACGCACCTACTAACTTGGTCTATTCTCATGCCTCTAGAATCTCTCCACAATCGCACGAGTCCACTTCTCATGGTTATGACCAATTCTCTCGATGGACCGCTTCTTACGAGACTGTTTCAGCTTCTACGACCACTGCAACGTTCTTCTAACTTACGACCATGGTGTCTTACAACTACGGCTGCCTTACGACCACGGCTACCTTACGACCATGGCTGCTTACGACCACGACTGCTTTATGACCACAGCTGCTTACAACCATGGTGTCTTACGACCACGGCTTCTTGTATACTCGGAGTCTTTGACTGCCTTCGTGCTTGATGCCTTTGACTTTGACTGCTGCTCCATCTGGGGCTTCAACCACGGTTTGAGTGTGGCTTCGATCACTCGTCAAGATTAATTCCAACAAGGGCAAGAACGGCACGACGGTGTTCTTCGGGGAGGATGCGCGTGGTGGAGGACATGGACGGGTACCTCGACTACCTCTCCCTTGAGTATGACTCCGTCTGGGACACCAAGACTTCTTGGTATGTTTTTTCTTAGCAACTTCCTCGTTTCTTGTAGTTTAGAATGAGCGGTTGGAGTTGAGAAAAATACTAGTAGAAGCTGAAATTTACCAACATTATGGCGCAAACATTTGATTTATCGTTGCGTGTTGTGGGGTAGGCCCAACCCTTCTTGACTGGGCCTTGCAAATAGGTCCAATAGTATAGGGGTATGGGTACAACGGAATGTACTAATATACTCTCACATTTTATAATTACTAAGGGGTAGGATGAAAATTTTCCATCCTATCCCATTCATATATATAAACCCCCAAAGGAGTATGAGAGGGCAGATCCACTCATTTTACACTAGCACACTCTCTTTGTCGGTTGGCTCTAGTTCCCTCAGTTCCATATCTCCCAAGGGGAAAAGGGGTACCCTGTACCCACTATTGTGCTGGGAACTTAGCCATCCCGGGTAGCTCTATGGAGTATAAAAATAAATTGCATAGTGATCTCGTGCCCTAGCGTACTCTACGGAGTATAAATAAATCGCATGGTGGCTTCACCTCCTGGCATACTCTTGCGGAGTATAAAGCGTTGGGAACTTAGCCATTCCAAGCAACTCTACGAAGTATAGAAAAATGCACGGTGGCCTCGCACCTCAGCGTGAACTCTACGGAGTATAATTGTATAAACTATTGCGCAGAGAATAACAAACTGGTTTTGACTAAGATGTACACCATAGCCACACTGAGATCAAACCTAGGCTGATTGATATAGTGATATTATTTGCTCATCTTTTCTTCTCTTCTTACATATAAGTTAGTACCAAGTGTTATCCGCACAAAGAATAGCATTTGCTCGTTACCCTCGTAGGATACATCTTTGGGAAAGTGTGCAGATTCTTTGAGATCATTTTGCACTCCAAGTAGCTTACAAGCCATAGCTTATGATTTATTTTGCATATTAACTGTTATTGACTTATTCTACATAATTAAATATAAAAATAATAAAAATTATATCAGCACGGATAATGCAATAGAATAAGAAAAAAAGAAAAAACCTAAAAAAGACAAAAAAAACTATAAGGTAGAAGTTAAAAACCATTTGAAACTTTAGGCGCATATTAATAGTATAAAACCTAGACTATAGTGGACTATTTCAGTAGTCCAAGGCTTCTTCAACCAATCGGTGTCTTGCTTTACATCAGCTAATTGGACCGTAAGAATTGGCCAGTGACGAGTGATCCATCTACCTAGAGATGGGAGACATGTCGTGCTTTTCTAGGCTAGCCCAAAGCACGGTTGGCCTGACACGGCTCGGTCCGACATGCGGCGGGCCGTGCTGGCACGACACGAATGGTAGGCTAGGCTGGACTTGGAAAGTCGGCACGATGGGCGGTACGGCACGGCCCGACGTGGCGTGTCGTGCTCAGGTCGCCCTGGCACGGGGGGCACGACCGGAACACTAGCACCGTGCGGCCGCCTCGGCCTCGTCTCCCGCCTCCCTTCGCCCTCCCATCGTCATCCCTTGACTTACGGTTATCCCCAATTCGCCACAACACAAGCCATCACAGAGCATCACAGAGTAGAGAGAGGGAGTAGAGGGGAAGGACCAAAGGAGTATATTGGTCATTGGAGGAGCCATCATGGCGTGCCACGGGGCCGTGCCAAGAGGAGGAGGAATCGGCTGTCGACCATGGGGGTCGGAGGGGAGGCCAGTGGTGGCACCCATACGATCTCTGCAAGATGCTGAAGAAATGGCGGCGGTGTAGTACCTGCGCTCTCCAAGCTGGTCACCACGAGGGAGGATGCCGGGAAGCCCGCCTCGATGATGTCGACGCCGAGGTGGGCGAGCTGGCACACGATGACAAGCTTCTCAGCGCTGGTCATGGTGGCCCCTAGGGACTGCTCACCGTCATGGAGAGTGGTGTCGAAGATGCAGACGTAGTTGGGACCGTCGATGCGGTTGGGGACATACTCCGTCCACCGTGATGCCAGGGACAAGCGGATGGGGCGGAGCCATGGGAGAAGCGTGGCTTGGTGGCGGGGAAGAAGTAGAGCGTCGGAGATGGCGCACGCTTGGCGAGGGAGGGAGGCGGCTGGGGAGGCGGGGGCATCGGGGTGGGGGGAGGGAGGCGGCCAGGGTGGGGACTAGAGGGAGGAGAGGGACGCTGGGGTGGAGGGAGGGTGGCGGTGGGAGGGGACTGGAGGGAGGGAAGGGAGGCGACCAGGGGAGGAGGGGGTGCCGAGGGAGGGGAGGGAGGTGGCCGGGGAGGAGAGGGTGTCGGGGTAGGGGGAGGGAAGCGGTCGGTGGGGGGAAGGGAGGGAGGAGGGGCACTGGGTAGGGAGGGAGGGGCCAAGGGGGAGGCGAGAGGTCGGGGTGGGGGAGGGAGGCGGCCGGGGGGAGAGAAGAGGGGCGCTGGGGTGGGGGAGGGTGGCGGCAGGGAGGGGACTGGAGAGAGGAGAGATGCTGAGAGAGAGAGAGTGGAGTGGAGAGTTGAGAGAGCACGTGAGAGAGGGAGGAGAGATGAGAGAATAAAGTTGGAGAGAGATGAGAGTTAGAACTTAGGAGCATCTGAAGATGTTTGTTTTCGAGAGAATTATTTTCTCAGAATGATGAGACTGATGAGTGCAGTCTTTGAAAGATGCATGCAATGGTCAGAATTGAGAAGCAACGTTCGGGAATCGGGAGAAACGTTCGAGCACAACATTCAGGAGATCAACGTTCGAGAGCTTATGCCTATAAATTAACTTCTCTTCTCTCATTTCTTTACAAGTTATTTAATCTCTCATTTCTTCAACATCCCTCTTCGTAACTTGTAATTATTGCAATGCTAAATTAACTGTTTGTACAACTGTAGGGACAAGGCACTTGAACCGGTACTACAAAGCATGCTTACGCAAGATGGTGGAGGCAAATCACATGTGCGAAAGACTAGGAATTAGCTAAAGAGCGGCAACAGCATCAACTGGATGGTCCTGAAATCATGTAGTCGTATGTTGACCTCGAACGCATGAATGACCTAGACATTGATGAGTACACACTATGTACGTATGTTGTTATAGTTAGTATGTACATATATTGTTACTGTACTCTTTTCCTTACTCGGGGGTGGGGTGTAAGGTTTTCAATGAGGCAGTAACATTGTATTTTTAAAATATCAAGAAAATTTCAGTTTTTTTTGAAATATTTATGTCATTGTGTGCCCATATTTTTATGTAACTAATTCAATTCCAATTAGTTTTTAATGAGGCGGGTACGAGAGAAAGGAAGATAGCGGCTGCAACCACCATCGTCGCCGCAGCCTTCGTCGTGTATAGTTATTTTGGGCTGAGCTTGAGTTGGTACGGTACGAACGCCAGTACTATGTGCTTTGGGCCATGCTTGGATTTGGCTGAAAGTGAGATGGGCCAGCATGACATAGCACGACGAGATAACTGGACCGAATCGATATAGCACAAAATGGTCCGAAGCACAGTAAACCAACACGCCCAACTCCCAACTCTACATCTGCCTTTGCGCTTCCCCCACCCATGCGCAATCGGAAACGGATTCTCTGACGTAACGTCAGGTGACGTTGGGTCACTGACGCGTGGGCCCACGAGAGCCCTGGCTGCGCGCAATCAGCGTCGGCCAAAGCAGCAGGGAGCACAAAGCGCGTCGCCCTCAAGCAGAGTCAGGTGTGTCTCCTAGTTCCTTCTCCTTCCCTCTCCACTCATCCACTGACTTATGGCACACCAATCCACCGCCTTTTCCAATCTCTTCTAGTTTCCACTCCAATTGATCCCTGTTCCTTCCTTTCCACTGCGTGCTGACCTATCTAACAGGGCTTGGTCTGGTGAGTCTCGCCGGTGCAGCGTCGAGGAGTGAGGACGGACCGGTGACGGCGATGGAGCCCCTGGAGATGGCCATGATGATCGTCTTCGACGCGCTGCTGTTGGTGTTCATGGTGAAGCTCTTCTTCGCCATGTTCCAGATGAAGCTCGTCGTCATCCTCTTCTACCTCGTCATCCTACTCTTCGCCATGGCCTTCTCCGGCCGGGCGCCCAGTAGCTTCTAGCCAAGTTGGAGGGGCCGCCAATCTTTTCTTTTCTTTGATTTTCCTTTGGTTCTTGGTGGATCGGTGAACTTGTACAGTGCTTCATCTATGGAAGAACCGATCATCTCGCTTTTTGGTTAAAATTTAAGAAGGGAGAGCAAATTATGTATACTTACGAAAGAAAAACTACGAGCCCAGGTGCAAATTATGTGAATTTACTTGAGAGTTTCGTCTCTAGTTCGATACTATTTCCAAGTAGATTCGTGCTGTAGCCTTTGCGGGGTGCTCTTCTCGTCTCTTGTTTTTTAAGAATCCGAGGTGCTCTTCCTGTGATTTCCTGGTAGATCGTAATTTTGTGATTAAATAGAGCAATACAGATGAATAGTTCTAGGCTCTAGCCCTGGGAAAAAGGATGTAGAGTGTTGCTTGCAAAGTTTCCTTTGCCTTAGAAAAAAGTGTGAAAGTCATAATGTTGTGATTAAGTTGTAAAATTGTTGCAGCATCCGCTTTAAAATAGAAGTTCTTTTAAACATGGTTCTGGTTTTCCAAAGCAACATTTTTCGCCAATTACCTCAAGCCATTTAGCCATTGCTTATTCGTAGAATCGTAGTAGCGTTAATTAGAAATGAGTATATAACTAATACTGAAGCACCATGTCAAGCCATGAGTTTTTCCCCTATACGCATGAGTAAATTGTACGGAAGAGGATATATTGCATTTTATGGAGGGGTTCTTCATGTTTTGATACTTTTTGGCTACTACTCATAGTTTATAGTTACCATTTATGATTTTTAGTCTTAACAACAGCGAATCTATAAACGGAATATCTATAGGCCACTTCCTATAAAATAACGGTGAAAATAATTATTTTACATATTTATTTATATAAAATTACAAACCAATGCATCGAAAAGAAAGGCGCCTCTACTCTCTCCGGGAAACCCGTCATGTGACCAGATCTCAATAATTAGAGAAGCTCCCGGAAACGCCGAAACAATAGTCAATCACCTTCGCTTCGCACGACAGTGATTTGGTTGATGCTTCAATAGAAAAGAAAAGGGAATGACATATGGACAATCTTCATTGTTCGTATAGCTTTTCTTGCAAAGAAAGTCGCTTAAGCGATTATACCACATTCTGCCAGATTGTTTCAGTCCGTACAGTGATTATCTAAGTTTCACACTGTATAGATTTCTATTTGCTCTGTCTTGATTCGGGAGAGGGATTCCTTTAGGGACCTTCATATAAATCTCCGAATCCAAGTTTCCATAAAGGTATGTAGTTATCATATCCATCAATTTTATTTCTAGATTCAAGTTCGCTGCTGTTGAGATCAAATATCTAAAGATAATTCCACTCATGACAGAGGAGTAGGTTTCTTCATAATCAACTCCTGGACGTTGAGTGAACCTTTATGCTACCAGCCTTGTTTTGTATTTCACTACTTCGTTTCTTTCATTTCTCTTTCGAACAAATACATACTTGTACCCTACAGGGTGCACATGGGGAGGTGTGCGGCATACGGGCACAAATACCTCTCTTTTGTTCAGAGATAGTAATTCAGTTTCTATTGCATTTTTCCAATCTTTTCAATCTGATCTTTTCTTACATTCAGTGAGCGATGCTGACTCGGGATCAAGATCGATCATTGTGGCAATTTTCTTTGCGAAGTAGATAGCAATATTGGTTGTTGTCCTATTCATGGACTCTCCCGTGTGCATATAATTTATAGCTATTTCTTCTAGAGCGTTTGCTTCTTCTGGAGCTTCTCCTTGCACATTGCTTCTTCCAATTGCGGTGGCAAGTCCCTTTAGTTTTTCGGCTTCGATGTGTGCGCACACATCCATGCCGATTTCTTCTTCCATGGGGATATTTAGATCTGTTATGCCATTTTCTGAATGTGTCATACTTGTGCCAGGTCTCAACTGGCTCCCCTTCTCGTTCTGGGGACTTCAGTGATCGGCTGTGATAAGTTCTTCTTATCCTTCTTCACCGGGCGTCCCCGATTACTTGGGATTCGAGGAGTTGAAGTTCTCGTCCTTTTATTCTGAGGCCTCTGGACAGGATTAGGGATATCTTCTATTTTCTTTGGTATTTAAACCCTCTCTGGTGCATTGTGTGCAGACACATGCGACTTAGTCACGCTCTTTAAATCACTAAAGTGATCAGGCAGTTGGTTTGCTAATGCTTGCAAGTCAATAATCTTCCGGACCTCTTTATTTGCTTCACTAGTGTGCGGGTCATGTGCATGGATTCCCGTGGCTTGTTACGTAATTTCCCGATATTTTTCATCAAGGGATTGATTTCCTCCCCTACTGTTGGGAAATTATCCTCATCAAAAATGCAATCAGCGAAGTGGACGATATGCAAATCTCTTATCATGGGTTTCAAATACCTCATTATGGATGCAGTCTCATAACCAACGTATATCACTGTCTTACGGAGAGGACTCATTGCAGTACGCTGTGGATGGGGTATAGGTACATAAACCTTGCATCCAAACCTCGTGAGATGAGAAATTTTTGGTTAAAATAGATGTTCTTTTAAACATGGTTTTGGTTTTCCAAAGCAACATTTTTCGTCAGATACCTCTATCCATTGCTTATTCGTAGTAGCGTTAATTAGAGATGAGTATATAGCTAATACTGAAGCAAACCATGTCAAGCCATGAGTTTTTCCCCTATACGCGTGAGTAAATTGTACGGAAGAGGATATATTGCATTTCATGGAGGGGTTCTTCTAGTTTTGATTCTTTTTTGCTACTACTTATAGTTTATAGTTACGATTTATGATTTTTAATCTTAACATAAATAGATGTATAAACGGAATATCTATAGGCCACTTCCTATAAAATAACGATGAAAATAATATTTATTTATATAAAGTTACAAACCAATACACCGAAAAGAAAGGCGCATCTAACCTCTCCAGGAGACCCGTCATGTGACCAGACCTCCATAATTAGAGAAGCTCCCGGAAATACCGAAACAATAGTCAATCACCTTCGCTTCGCACGACAGTGATTTGTTCGATGCATCGATAGAAAAGAAAAACAACGCGCCATCTAGCCGTCACCCCATGACTCCTTTGCCATGGCCAGGGGCGAACCCGCCCTTCGGGCATGCTCGGGCGGCCGCCTGAGCTCCGGGCCGGCGTCAATTCGAGTTGGACTGGCCGAGTGGTT
Source organism: Dendrocalamus latiflorus (assembly GCA_017311315.1). Classification (NCBI taxonomy): domain Eukaryota; kingdom Viridiplantae; phylum Streptophyta; class Magnoliopsida; order Poales; family Poaceae; genus Dendrocalamus; species Dendrocalamus latiflorus. The sequence continues at coordinate 10,842,427 of CM029651.1, read as the reverse complement.
AAGGGGAAGACTTAAAAGATCTTCTGCACATAAGTGCGCGTGCGTTCGAACCACACAGTAAAATCAATCCCGTTTTGTAACGACACTCGTTAGTCACGCACGGGATGTTATTGAGATCATTTCACAGGGTGCTGGATTGTACTATTCGTTCTGGCTTTCAGTTTCACCTTTTGCTGATACAACAAACAAGGACCAGTCCTCTTACTTGACCTGCCATGTTCGCATTTAAAAGGTGAAAAATAAAAATGAAGTCCAGAGTCTGAACTACAGCAGCTCCTGAATTTTCTTTGGCGATATTGAAGTAGAACCTGTCAACAATAACCTTATTTGCTGAAAGACGATTAAACCAATCACTATTTACCACACGACAATAGACTAGCTAGATCGAACATACAGGAAATGTTCTAGAACAGCAAGCCCTTAGAAGAGCCACGGTCCTCTTGCTCCAGCAAGATCAAAATTTTTTTTGCTTCGGCTTATCAAACAGAACAACCAACATCTAGTTCTAGTTTCAAGCTAATACTATTTGCTTCCGCTTATCAAACAGAACAACCAACATCTACAGTCACTCAACATCATGGTTTTGTAATATACTTTATATTATTTGAGATATTATCCCTAGTACGAACAATTGTATGTTAACTATTTGCTACTGTAGATCTTTATATTTTGTACTGAAAAATATTTTTACAACTTCGAACACTCATTCTAAAATTCCTGCGTCCGCCATTGATCAGAACAATGAGCAACCCAGTTTATAAATAATGCTATAGCTTACACTGATTTATGTCAAGCCAATCTTGTGAACTGGCCTATCGTTTTATTTAAAATTCGGCTACCTCAACCGATCTCCTTTTATTGCATCTTTTATTTTCTATTATCAAATTGTGATATTAGTAATCCATCTATCTTTTACAATTGACAGATTGTTTCTTCTACGGTTTATCGATAACTATGGATTAAGCTTTTGTAGGATCGTCGATGGCAATCAGAGGGGGGTGAATGATTGCAGCGTTTAGCGGAAGCTTTTTAAAATTTATTATTATTTTTAAACCATGCAACGCAGTCGACGCTCGGCTTTTCAATCAATCCAAGTCGGTCGCAGCTCAATGTTTCGATCCGCCGAAGAAAAAAAATTCAGCCGCACGCAACTTAAACAATGAGTCTCAGCCGAACTTCATCAGCACAAATCTCCTTTTTCTATTTCTCTAATGAACATGGCCGCCGCTCGCAATTATCTATTCCCACTACAAGCCGCCGTCTCTGTTTTCTCCAATCAACGTAATCTCGCTTACATGCGTGCACACCAGAACAGCCGCCGCTCTGCCTTTGTTTCTTCTATTTCGCTCGAGACCTCTGCCGCACGGCGAACAAGACGGGAATAATCTAAAGAAAAATACGCCGCCAAAAACCGTACAGCACATGCCGCCGGCCCTAACCCTTTTATAGCATGTCCATAAATCCGAAATCAACTTACAAACGAACTCAAATCCTAATACAACTCATTCAAACAAGGCCTGACCCTTTTACCTCAAGCAGGCTTTTGGCCCACTAATTTTCCAGGGACCCGAAACCCTTCCTAACACGGGTTTTTCACACTCACGACTTTTCTAACGCGTCACGTGTCGAAGCCTCCAGGACCGCACCTCCTGTAGCTTCTCCACGCACCATCCACCTTTAATCTCCATGCGCTCCAAGCATGAGCCCGACCATCTCGTGACCTCCTTGACCGTCTGAACCTCGGATCTCCCCATCCTAGTCCCGGTCCACCTCGTCACCGACCATGATCGCCTCCATGTTCAACCTGCACATGCAAAGACCAAAGAACATTCTTCCGACACAAGTTCGTCCAAACTTGACCAACGTCAATCCGCACACACGCAACACAACTTGCATAACGACGCTAAACAAAATTACCAAATATTCATCATTACAAAATAACCATTGTCAATTATTTATCACAACAATATTCTAGACCTAGCCACATGGTCTAACAGCTTTATTAGTGAGGTATTGTTTAATGTCCTACCATTATCTACACATGTTTGGATTCGAATTGTAGTTATTACTTCCATTTTGTATCATATACTCTTATTAGTGCGATTGCAATGTAGTTTGATCATGGATTGTTTTGTTTTTGGCTAATTCTATTTACTTCACGCTTACGAGTCTGCCTTAGCTATATTTTATTTTTGGGTCCGCCACTGCCATGGCCAATGTGACTGTGCATCATCTCGTACTTCAAAGGACTCGCTTCTCATGTCAGCCTTTCATACTACTGTTCGACCTTTCCTCACATGCAATACATACAATCAATCGTCTTAATGATATATAACCTCTTGATCTAAAAGAAAAAAAGCCGTCTTAACAATAGTGACTGCTTATGCTGAATGTACGTTGGAATGCAGAGGAACGAATCAAGAGGCTCCTGGCCCATTATTTTCAGCTGTTTTTTGTTTCAATTTTTTTTATTTATTTGACTAATAAATCATAATTAAAATCATAAATCGTAGTGAAAAAACATTCGCTGCAGCAATTCTCACATCAAGATTGCAACATGACCAGCTAGTTAATTTGGGAGAATGAAACAGAACGGTCGTACAATTAAAGGCCATTGCACTGTGGCTAAAATCCATTATAATTAATTGAGCTCACGTGTTCCACTGTGGCACCTCGTCAGTCTCCTTTCCCCTTGCTGCTGCTGCTCTTCTTGCCCCTGGCGGCGGCGTAGGCGGCGCCGTGGAAGTCGAGGAAGAGCGCGAGCAGCGACGCGTTGAAGACAGCGTTGAACGCCCACCCGGCCATCCCCTCGCACCCGCCGGCGGCGAAGTTGAGCCACAGCATTACCGCGGACGCCGCGAAACCGAAGAGGAACTGCGCGATCTGCAGCTCCGTGACGGCGCGCTTCCACCGCGGCGGCCACCGCAGGCCGAGGCTGCAGCAGAGGTAGTAGCCGTACATGACGACGTGGACGGCGGCGTTGGTGATGAGCGCGATGGGCATGAGGGACTGGCGCGTGGCGAGCCAGAGGTAGCACATGGCGATGACGACGGCGTGGTGGTAGACGTGGAGCAGCGTGAGCGGGCGGCGGGCGAGGAGGATGAGCAGCGTGTCGCCGAGCTCGTACATCTTGGAGAGGTAGAACACGTGCGCCCAGAAGAAGACAGGGCCCGATGGCGGCGTGCCGAGCGGGAAGCAGAAGGGCCATCTCCACGAGGGAGCCGTGGCCGAGACGGAGAGCGCACAGCCGGCGGCCATGGCGGCGGAGAGAGCGAGGAGGGCGGCGTTGTGGAGCGCGGAGGCGGCGCGGAGCGCGTGGGGAGGTGGGGACGGGAGGGGCAGGACGCGGTGGTGGAGGAGGAGCACCGCGGCGAGGTAGGCGCAGACAGCGGCGGCGGCGAAGGACGGGGACGCGGCGAAGGTGCGGCCCGGGCGCCAGTGGAAGGAGGCGACGGCGGGGCGCTCGACCAGGAGCCACCGGGCGTGGCGCAGCAACGCGGCGGCCATCGCGCTAGCTCCAACGGCGCCGCCGGCTGTTGATGCCCTTGTGTGGTGGACTGGTGGTTTGGGCGACACGTGGAGCAGGAGGAATAAGCGAACAGCAATCGGAAGGCCTAGTGCTGTCCAGTGGCCATGCCGGGCCTGCTGTAGACGTGGTCGATTTAGGTACTGCAAATAAATAGATTGTGCTGTACCGGCTTATGGGTTGTGATTCGAGTCTAGACACAGTTCAAAACCATGTCGCGCTGGTACAGGCATAGTTAATCCTTAATAGGCCGTGCCAGCACAGTTGATCTGTTAAGCTGAAAAAAAAGAAAATATTCATATAATTTCAGCAAAATTATAGAAAAAATATTAAAAAATTATAGATATTGTTAATCATCAATATAAACATTGGCAATGTCACAAAATGAGCTTTATTAACTTGTAGAATATCAATATAGAATTATGGATTATAGATTGTTACATGACTAGAAAATTATAGGAAATTGTAGAAAATTAAAGAAAAATTGTAGACATTGTTAATCATCAAGATAAGTATTGTCAACGACATAATGAGCTTTATTAAATTGTAAAATATCAATATAGATTATTACGTGGCATGGCTGCCTCATAAAAAACTTTACCAAGTAAAAACTCAACTCGAGAAAACCTTAGTAAAGGAAAAAGAGTACATCCTATAAAGCTCAGTAGTCACTATATCTTAAGAAAAAAATATTGGAAATTCTATTCATTGCTATCTAGATACAAATTCTAACAAGATTCTTCTAAATTTCTATTCTCTGTAGTATGCTGAAGTTTTGATTCAGCTTGTTTCCAATCTTTGATGGTCAGAAGGATTTTGACCATCTCGATCGAAAGACTCGTTCACTACTCCTCGATTATTCTTCTGAATAGATTGAAAGCTGACTGTGAGGAGACCATAGAGACAGCAACAGTCAACATATCCGGTGCTAATATGGATAGAACTAGATATGTTACATTCTGAATTTGCCATCATGAGAGGATGTTCAACTATTGCTCAAAGTTGACGCTATCACTATTGAAATAGCTTGATAGGTCTCCGGTGCTTTGCCGCCTTGCTCCTCCTGACTGATGTATACCTGCATGAGAACCTCGAGAATCTATAGAGGAAGAACAAAAAATCATACCCCTATGCATAGTCCCTACAGAGGTGCTAGGGGTTACCTAGGGTCCTTTCAAACACATGGACCTAAACTTATTTTCGTACTTCCTATATATCACATATAATTTATCCTTAACTACTCTATAGTATGTATAACAATCTCAACTAGTAGCATTACTTAAAAGTTGTAATACATTTGTAAATCCTTGGAGTTTAGCCTTAGGATCCAAATAAAGATGAATGCATATAAAATAGGAATTTTCCTCTAATATTTTAAAAACTTAGTTTTCATGGCAACTACAACATCCCGTAGTACAGGATCATTTTCAAAAGACTTTAGGTGAGTGGCAATTTCAAAAATGTTATGAACAATTACAGGAGAGGTAGGGCAATATACTCCAGAAAGATAAAGTGTAGTTGTATGAAAAGTTTTCAAAAAGAAAATATTTTTTCACCAACAACCGAATCGGCCTCGGTAAGTTCAGGGTCTCTAACTTGGGTTCTACTAGAGGAGCTACGAGATTGATGAACTTGAGTGTGAAAGAAGACAGATAAGGAGCTCTTATATGGTAATATATGTTTAAGCATAAGATAAGTAGAGTTCCATCTAACAGGCATGTCTAAGCCAAATTTTCTAGGACGGACGTTCATCGCTATGCTAAAGCTCTTATATGCGGCTATTCGTTGGTTAGAATGATTAATATATGAAATTACATCCCTAAAAGAATCAATACATGCATTTAATCTTTTTAAACCAGATTTAACAATAAGATTAATAATATGGCAAGCACAACGTTGATGTAGTAAGAAAGATTGTGCATAAGTATTAAACAAAGGAGTAAGAATTTCCATAGCCTTAGTATTTGCAGCTGCATTATCTAAAGTTGTAGAAAAAAATCTTATCTGTAAGGCTAAAATCTTCTACAACTTTAATAATGCATTCTACAATATTTTCAGTAGTATGTAAAACATTATTTAATTTAAATCCTGTATTTTTTCCCATTACCTAGTCATTATTAATATAATAAGCAACAACACTAATATAATCCTCCATATCCCTATCACTTCATATGTCTGATGTCAAAACAACAGAAAATGTACAAGTATGAAACATTTCTTTCAATTTTTCGTGGCAGTTGTTATAATACTTAATTAAATCTCTAGTTGTAGTTTGCCTAGATACGAATCTAGGGTTATGAGCACTCCTAATATATTTTTAAAAAGCATTAGACACACCAAAATTTAAAGGTAAATCTTGAGAAGTAATTAATCTACAAAGGGATTCTCGGGCTACCTCCTGGTTATACTCCCAAGTATGTACCGAGCCGTCGGAGTTGTATTGCAACTACGTCTGGCGTATTTGTATTCCTTGCCTTCTTTTGCAGCTTGCAGCGTGTCGTTGCAGGTGACCTGTTCCACCTAAAGATTTTGCAGACAATTCGTTACCACAAATTTTACAAACAATATACCTCACCGAATTTCCATCATCGTCGGTCTTGAACTTCTTATCGAAATTGTTCCAAACTCCTAATGTAGTAACTCTTGATCTTTTTGCACATGTGCTCTAGGTTGTGGATGCACTCGTTGAGCCAGCAGAAGATGGATTCAGCAACGCTTTTTCTATCTCTACAGTTTGTTGTGGATGTGGACCTTCCACGGAGTGATGTGCTTCTTGAAAGGATTGTATATCCTCTACCATGAGGCCGAATTTGGAGAGTTGGAAATAGTAGTTCTCCATTGAATCAACTGCAAATGCAAATAGTAATGTACAATTAACTTACTATTGAATTAACAAATAATAGCAAAAAATTGAAATAAGGTAGCACTATTACCTCTTCTGCAGCTCTCCGAAGATTCTTCGAAGTTTTTTGAATTTTTTGAATTTCACACGAATTTCTCACTAATTTTGTCAAATTTGCACAAACACACCTGAGTTTTTCACAGCTAAACAGAGAGATAAGAGTGATGTTTGAGGTGTGGAGAATAGAGGCTGGATGACCCCCTATTTATAGAAAAAAACTTGACATTTTTTTATTTTTTTGCTATGCTTTTGGATTTTTACCCCCCAACGGTCAAAAAAGGTAAAAACGGCTATTTTCACCGGGCCAGGCCGTGCTGGCACGGCCTGTTTATGCACGTTGTCGACCCATTGTGCCGCCCCTCGTCCCAAGCATGGCACGGTCCACCGGGCCATGCTGGCACGACCCACAAGCTAAATGAGTCGTGCCGTGTCTGGGTCAGGTTAATAGTGATGGGCCGCGGGCCAAGATGCCAAGGCCCGACCCATTGGCCACCTCTAGGAAGGCTTGTCGGATCAGATAGAAAAGCACGTATTAGGCTTTGGTGTGTGGATAGGCCCACGTCAGCATGATGGGCCGTGGTACTAATCGTTACATAGGGGCATGGTCGTCATTTCGGATAGGAAAAAGTTCACTTTACAACTCTTTAACTATGGCTCAAGCTTATTTTTCAACATTTAATTATAAAATCATATGAAATAGGTTTCACAGCTATCAAAATCGTCTACTTTACCCCTTCCACCCTTCTCACCCTGGTTTTTATGTGGTATGGGGGCAGTTTTCGCTGATGTGGTAACCAATGCAATAGTTGTTAGTTGAGTCAAATGGGCCCATGAATCATCCTCTAAGCCTTTCTTCTCTCCCTATTCTTCCTCCTCTCTTTCTCTCTCCACCTTTCTCTTAAGCTTGAGCCGATCAGACTGGGCTTAGCTCACTGTTGACTTCCACCACCAGGCCTCGTCGCTAGCTGCCTTCTCCTCACCCTCCTTCCTTGCCGCTAGCAGCTAATAGGCCACATGTCGCATCACCAGTGTGTCGTCGCAGCCGAGCTGCTGCTGCATGCGCTTTACCGTCGTCAACCCCTTGTCGCCTTTAGATTCTTCGCCCTCTTCTTCCCCACCGTTACCACAAAACTCACCTCCTCCCTATAGAATCAAGGATAATCGACTAGAAGGGATAAATAGGAAGTTTTAAATTCTTTTGGCTATATCCTGGTTTTTGAGCAAGTATGAACTAAAATTCGTTTTTCACAATTCAAAACCTGAAAGTTCTAAGTCTTACTATGGCACTAACAATTTAAGTCTAGGCTAGATACAATTCTAGATAAGCAGGCTAAGCAATTTATCACTAGAAATATAAATGCGGAAAGTAAAGAACAAATAAACTAAACCACACGATGAATACAAGTACTTTTTCCTGTGGTCTCAAAGACTTGCCAATCTTCCCTACTCCATGTTGAGGAAGTTTGAATGAATCAAGCCAACTCCGTGTGCAATTGAGCCTTTCCTCAATTCACTAGGGTAGCTCTTTCCCGCTTCGGAAGGTGAGATCCAATCTTCACAACTATGCTGGGTCTCTTCACAAGCTTTTTAAAGAGATCATTGGGCCAACTCATCCAAACTGTCTAGGTGGTGGCAACCACTAAGAGTAACAAGTTGATGACGCTTACTTGAAGGTCTTTAAGTACAACAAAGATCAACCAAATTATGTAATACACTTTAATGCTCTCAACAATATTAATATGCGAAACTAATGCACTAGAGTTGAAGAAAGGGATGCAATGGCCCAAGAGTATTCAATTGAGGTTCAAGAGAGTGCCATTGTTGCTGGTGAGGAGGTATATATAGCCTCCACCAACTAGAGTGACAGTTGGGTAGTACCGCCATGGAGTGGTCGATACTACTGCATCCACTGTTCAATGACTACTTAGTGCTCATTAAATACATCAAAACTAGCTATTAATACAAAAATCGATCATGCCACACTCACATGCTTCGGTCATACCGATTCAGTGGTAGTATCACACTTACACTGTAGTAATACCATTTTCCAGAGGGAAAAATCTCCTAAAATGTACCTCTCTGAAAAATAGCTACCGCCAATAAAAATACGGTCATACCACAGATGCGGTAGTACCAGACATGAGATGCGGTCATACCGCAATAGTGCTACCGCAAGGGAACAACGGTAGTATTGTTTCAGCTAAAGTCCAAATTAGCACCTCTCTAGAAAAAGCATATCAGCATGTGATACCTAATACTACCGCGGTTTCAATGACGCTTATACCAAAATCCAGAAAAACACGGCAAAGATGGCAACAAAACAATTCCAAATGCATGCATGCACTAAGATTGATTAATGTGACACAAGATTACCGTCAAGGTGCTAGTCATGAATATCTGTTAATAGTATGACATCTAGCCTATCAATCTGGTCTTAATTCACCATACGCTAAGACTGGTAACATCTAAAAAGAGGTTCTTAGGCCATTTTATACCTTTACTTTGAGCCTTGCCTTGAGCCTCAATTGATAGTCAACTTTGCATGTTTTTCATGATGTCATCTAATTCTAGGACTAAACCTTGAAATCATTTTAATGGGCCTAGATGCTTCACTCCTTCACTCTCGTCACCCAAATTGAGATCCACCAATGACCAAATATGCATGCTGTCACCTTCTAATTGCATCAACTTCGACCCTTCCCTAAATTTGTCATCTTCAATCACCCCTCCTCCCAAATCGATGTCATCATCATCTTCCCCACCTCCACACGATCCTCTAGAACCAAGTGAGGAGATTGTCGTTGGAATACCTCTAGTGCCATGGTGTAACACCACCATTGCCACCTCCAATGTTGACCTACCACTCCAGACCATCTCCGCCTTCACCAACCACGTCACCATCACCGATACTTGTTGTGCCCTCGCCCAAGCCAGAACCCCGCCGAAGTGTGACACCACTGAGCTTTGTCGTGCGCCCATGGCTACCATCATTGCCAGCTCTTCTCCACCCACCCTATCGCCAATGGCCACCACCCCTAAATAGCCTTGCTAATCTGATGCTTGTGGGCTACTTAACTAGGCCGCAAAGTCGCTGGGGTCCACTACTAGTGGGCTTTTCTTCTTCGCGGACACCGCCCTTGTTCATGTTGTTCTGACAGCCGACGTCATCTCCGTCACCTCAACCCACCACAAATGGGTTTTCTATCCTTGGGAACATGTTGTACCTGCCCCATCATTGGAGTTTCGCTGTCCAAGCTCGCCACCAGCTTAGCTCCCCGCCCCTTTGTTTTTCTCTCACCTCGAATTGAGGATGAAGACGCATTGTGCGTCGGGCCTAGCCCGTCAAGTGGGTCCCACTTTATTTTCATTTTTTTCTTTTTTATTTGCTGAATTAGGATGCAACGTCGTCGTATATTGCATAATAGGATCCATGTCAGCGAAAACAGCCTCCAAGTCACATAAAAACCGAGGTAGGAATGGCAGAAGGGGGTAAAGTAGATGGTTTTGATAGTTGAGACACCCGTTTTAGACGGTTTTACAATTGGTGGTTGAAAATTAGACTTGGGCCATAGTTGAGGATTGCAAAGTGAACTTTTTTTCTTTGGGATACAGCTCCTCTACGGCCTACATACACTGTACATACAGTTGTTCACAAAATACGAATAGGAAAGACAGCACCGTAACAAATTCACTGTAGCAGCAAAGCATTTCATTGCAGATTAGGGCTTCTTTGGAACAAATGAATTTTGAGGCGAAATAAGGGTATGCAATCTGAAGGAAAAAAATCCCATGATGAGTGGTTCGTAAGATTGTTTCAAACGAATCTCATAGGATCTTACACGTTTTGGAAGAATTTTAACATGAGGTATCATTTTACAAATTCCTTTGAGAGTATCAATGCATTCTCTCTCCCTTTTTCTTTCTTTTACTGACAAACATGTAATTTTAAAATTTCTGTAATTTTCCTGTAAAATATCCAAACACCTCGTGTGAGCAATTCCTGCGTTTTCGTTTCCAGTTAGATTCCACTACACATGACTTGAATTCCTGTGTTTCCTTTGTTTTTTATTTCGTAAGTTGGCCTTGTAGATGAGCACTGTAGTGGTGATTCCACTGTACAAGTATGAACAAGTACTAGAAATGCACACCACTGTGCTCCTCAGCATTTCCAATTAAATTTGATAAATTCGCACATTAATCCAACGAAAAGAAGCAAGCAACAAGATGGTATGCTCAATAATAGTTGCATCGAAATTTAGCACGCCGTGTGATGATCATGGTCCACAAAAAAGTCTTCAACTAATTTCGCGAATTCAAGACGGAAAAGGCAGGGTTCTTTCTCGGTTTGATCAGAAGCTTTTCCAGCTTTCTTTTGGGTATATGTTCTGAAGTTCTCGTGTGAGCTGTTTGTTACTTTATGTTTGTATAAGCATAACATTAATATCCCTCGTTCAGCGTCTTATTGTTGCTCCCGCTACTCAACTGATAAACTATGGCCGATACAGAACTGTCTCTGAAACCCTGATCCCACCCACACTGAGCGAAGTTGAAGGCATTGCCGACTGTTCTTCCATATTTCAAACTCTAGAGCAGAAGAAAATAAGCAAGGGAAGAACCAGTTAACTGTTCTTCCATATTTCAAACTCTAGAGCAGAAGAAAATAAGCAAGGGAAGAACCAGTTAATGAGCTAATGACACGCCCTAACTATAAAAGTATTCAAACAAAACCATCAAAAGATTGAAGGTATGCACTGAATTAACAAGAAAAACTCAGTGATTAAAAAGTCGGGAATGTGGATGTTAGCACTGACCACAGCAAAATTACCTTGCAAATAATCATAACGGTTGGTCGATGACCTTGAGTTGCCTTGTCTAAACCCGTAAACTAGCCTATTACCTTACCTCTGGTGCTCCGATATCTTAAATCTTGATGTCAACTTAATCAGTCACACCAAAGCATCACTCATTACTAAAGGAAAGCATCAGAGCAAGCAATCGACGCTAACCTGCCTTTACTCACCACTTTGAGGTAGAGTATGAAGGATCTTTTCTTTTGAAACTGAGGCTATGAGGCACCTCTAATTTGCACCTTGTAGTGACACAAGCTTTTCAGGTAATGAAGAAGAAAGCCTTATTTGCTACTCTGGAGCAGAGACTTGGGTTTGTCGGCGAACATGTGAAAGGGCATTCTTGTTTCATTCAGCTAATGTATCGCTATGGAACACTCTTGATGGCCTAATATTGATATACGAGAACATAAGGTATATTTAGCTAGGACTCCGACTCGATACTCAATCGGCATATTAGAAAGTGACCAACCGAACTCTAGCATCTAATGTCAAAACAAATTCTTGATGTTTCCAGCCTACTAGCAATGAGTTTCGAATTCAGAACATTTACCACATCAAGTCATCAACTAGGCAGCATGATTAAACGAGCCCTACGTAACTTGTTATACTACGAAACATATATCATCTCGAGTGAGTTATTGTAGAATTGTCAATGGCACAGAACCAAAATTTCATTCCAACAGATCACAAATCTAAGCACACCAGTCATCGAATCCATGAAGCATTACAAAAACACTGATTTAACCAGGGGAAATCACCTCGGGCACCGGAGACAACCGAAAAAGGCTCAGAAGCAGCAGTCACAGTCGAAGGGGCAGAGCGGGGTGCCGCCGGCGTCGGCCTTGCCGAACCCGAGCTCCTCGGCGGAGTATATGGCGAGCCCGTCCGCCGTGCGCCGCCGCGGCCGCCTCTCCTCGCCTTCCTCCTCGTCGTCCGGCTCCCTGCCCTTGCCCCTACTCTCCTTCTTCTTGCTCTTCTTGCTGCTGCCCCCCTCGGCCCTCTCCTTGGGCTTCTTGGCACCCGCGGCCACCTCATCCTCCTGCTGCGGCTTGCGCTTCTTGCCGGACTTGGCAGCCTGGAAGATTTCGTCGATCTCGTCGCTCGCCTTCTGCTTCTTAGGCTTCTTGGCCGCCGCCGCCCACTCCTCCGTGGGTTCCTGAGGCTTATTAGGTTTTTGGTCGGAGGAGGGCACCTTGGCGTCGATGGATGGGTTGGGGCCCGAAGCCTTTTTCTTCTTGTGGGATTTGGTTGCCATTGGAGGATAGATAGGGCGGTGGAGAATTTGCAGCCGCGGCAGGAAGAGGAGGGAGAAGGGGAAGCAGAAGCTGATGAGGTGTTGGGAGGGCGGCGAGAAGGTTTTGGTTGCGGAAACGGCAGTGGAGGAGACTGGAGGCTGGGGAGGAAGATGCTGGGTCGTGCCAGGCCTCCTTGGGTTGCTTTTGGGTGGCCCAGCCCACACCTAAGCATTATGGACTTCTGGTTACGGAAACATGTTAACAAAAGAAAAAGGAAGAAATCCACTTTTGTTTATCAACTTATGGCTCGAGCCTGATTTACACTTTCAACCATGAAACTATTTATTTTACATCTCTCGAGTATCTAAATCAAAGCAAATCACCATCTCGCCATAAACCACCTTGATTTTGGATGACGTGGCGTCCACATAAGCTCATTTTGATGACATGACAGACACTCAGTAAACAAAACAAAAAATATTTATGAGATCCACGTGTCATCCTCTCATCTCCTTTCTTCCTCCTCCCCCTCTCACCTATCTCTCTTTTTCTTCCCTCTCTCCTCTCTCCCTCTCCTCCCCATCATCAAGTGCTAGGAATGGCCATGTTTGTCGGCAAGAAAGCAGCCATCTTGCACACCGATGCAACCCACACTGTGCTCCGCAAGGCCACTAATGCCTTCAAGAAGTTGGCCACCGTCATGCTTGTTGGGCCAGGAATGGAACACCACGCACACACACGGTGGTCGAAACTCACATGAATACCTTGAACCTACTTAAGACACACATGAGTTTGCTCTGTGCCAATCTGCTTCAGCTTTTTTGTTTACTCTTCTATTTATAGACTCAGATAATGATTTGCATAGGCAAATAAACTTCCCAAAACTTCTAGCCATGATCCCACTAATTTGATGACACCGCAATCTGCGTAATACTCAAACAATTCGGTCCTCTAACCAACTAACAGTTAGTGGATACACCTGGTACGTAAGATATACTGCTACCTGACCAGATCTACGACCGTACATAGACCTGACCATCTTTGAGTCCTTCTTCGACCATGGTGTCTCGACCATGCCCCACGACCACGGCTTGTTGACCATAATGCCTTTGATCGCTTCACCGACCACGGTTTGTCGATCAGCATCTCTGGTAGTACCGCTCACACAGGATGGTACTATTGGTCTTCGAGCACAACCAAGATGCTGTAACATACGAGTACCGATCATTGACCACAATGCAGCTCGACTTACGACTGCCATTTATACGACTACTGTGCTACGACTACTATAGCATGACTACTGTGCTACAATCATTGTAGCACAACTACTACTACAATACTACTTCGAGTACCAACAACATCAACTTATGATTATGACCACTGTGCGGTTTGAATTACGACTATGACCATTGTGCAGTATGATTTACGACTACAACCATATAGTACTCAACACATGAGTACGATCACACAGTACTCAACACACAATACACAATACTTGAACACATGAGTATGACCAATAATAAGATTAGTTCCAACAATGCTTGCCCTCGTGCAGCCTAGCGCCGCACCACACCTTGCGGTGTTGTCGAAGCTGCCGCGAAGATCGTTGCCAGCGCATACGCCGCCAAGGGTGCTCCCCAGGGTCGTTGATGCCGCCGCGGGCTTGATTGAGGGTGCATTCGCTAGGCTACTCGAGGAGTCCTAGGGTACACTCGATCGTCTCGCAGTCGTCTGCGTCCAGACCAACGACCTCTCCATCTAGTCGGGCGATGCGCGGGGGTGGAGGTGGAGGCATAGCCACGTCAACGCCATGACCCAGGTGAAGATTGTGGAGGTGATGCTGTCCGTCACCGTGACGGATGCCACGGATGCCAAGTGGGTCATCAGCCTCTGCTTAGCCATCGCTACGCGCTTTGCTCGCCCAAGCTGCCATCTATTGTTGCCCTGGCTCCTTGCTCTACTGGCCCTTACCGCCACCACCCAAGAAGCTGTGCAACCATCGCGCCACTCTGCTCATCATCAGTGGAGGAGAGAGAGGGGAGAGAAGGGGAGGAAGAGAAGGAGAGGAAAAAGATAGCAGGAGAGAGAGGGAAGGGTGCCATATCATCTTTATTTGTTATAGGATGACATATGGGACCAGATCATCTTAATCTAGCTAATCTATCAAAACCACCGCCACATCATCCAAAACTGGGGTGGTCTAGGGTGAGAGGGGTGATTTGATCTGGTTTCGATAGTGTAACATCCTGATTTTCAGAGCCTTTTTGAAGCTTTTAAAATAAAATTCACCCTTTGTATTTTTCTAGAATTAATTAAAGCTTAATTGGAATTTTTGTTAATTAAAAGGGTTTAATATGATTAAGTTAAATATTAACATTTGCCAGAATTATTTTATTTGAGTTCCTTGAGTCTCAATAAATTTTCTGGAATTTTATTGGATTTTTCTGGATTTATTTGCTATTTTCTAGGGCTGAAAAGCCTTTATTTGAATTTCTGGAAAAAGAAAAAGAAAACCCCAAAAAGCCAGGTGGGCCGAAGCCCACCCAGCCGGTCCAGCCCGCCAGCCACCCAGCCGGCCTGCTCCGCCCGCGCCACGCGGCGAGCATCCGTGCCCGGCCCGCGCCCGCGCCCCTCCGCGCGATGTGCGCCACGCGTCGTCCATCCCCGCTGTCCGCCCCGCCCGCGCTCGATCGCAGCCGCCGCTCGCCTGTGCCGCAGACAGGTGGGGCCCCCGCGTCAGGCTCATCGTCTCCACCCGGGACTCCGTCCCCGTCTCCGAGCAGGACGCTCCGCCGCCGCTGCCCCGCGTGTGACCCAGCCGGACTCCGCCCCCGTGTCCGCCGTGGACTCTCCGCCGCTCGGGTATAAAAGGGGCCGACCCCCCGGGGTCCTTCTCGTCCCGCAGCCGCCGCCCTCGCCGCCGCTAGCCACCGTGCGCCGTGCGCCTCGCCACCGGAGCCCGTCGTCCGCCGCCCTCGCCGACGACGTCGCTTCGCATCCGTCGTGGTCGCCTTCCGTCGCCGCCGTCGACCGCCGTCTCCACCGCCGCCGTCCCGAGCCTCGCCGGCCAGATCCGCCGCCCCGGACACCCACCGCCCGCTCGCCGCGGACCCGCCCGCGACGCCTCGGTCCCCGCACCGCCGCGTCAGCGCTGACGCCAGCATCCGCGCCCCTTCACCTTCCCGCGCACCGAGTCCGCCGTGCACCGAGCCTCTGGCAAGCCGGACCCACCTGTCAGCCATGAGCCATAAACCGAGCCACGTCACCATGCCTCGTCAGCCTGCCACATCAGCCATGCAGCACACGTGTCCTGCCACGTGGTCGCCACGTCAGCCCTAGCCGCTTGCGTTAGCAGCCCGTCGCCTGCACTGTTCCGTGCGCCGCGTCCACCGTAGACTCAGTTCCCCGTGCACCCGGTCCACAGCACAGTGCAATTTCTTAATTTCCCCGATTTTCTGTAGATCCAATTTTCTAAGAGCCCGTTCTCCCTCGTCCTAGCTCCGATTGACCCGATTCTTTTTCCTACATTCATCTAAAATTGAGATCTTCCTTTTGGTCCAGGTTTGGAAGTTTTTAGTTTTTAGAGTTCATTTGAATTTTATTTGATCTTGTTTTGTGTTTTCGTTCCGTTTTCTCTCTCGTTAGATCACGTTTTCGAAGGAGTCGAAGCAGGGTTTGAAGATCAAGATCCGTCAACTGAGCGAGGCCAAGGCAAGTCGTGTCCTTTGATCATGTTGAACCCAGTTTTCAAATCTATTATGTATTATGTTGCTTTAAATTATCATGCATTGCTACTTTATTATAAAACCCTTGTATTGGTAGTTAATGACCTAATTGATTATTCCTCCTTGATATTTTGGAATACCTTGATGCCATTGTCACCTTAGGTTGGGAATTTAATTAGTGATGCTATGTTATTTGTCACATTGGGTTGGTACGAATAGAATGCTTAGCCTTGCTTATTTTGCGAAAGGGTTCATCATCACATGTGATTAATTAATTTGAATTAATGAGATATTGAATCGTGGTTGGTACCACTGTTATAAAATTTGTGCTGTGACGTTGGTGCGTCATTGGCGGTGGTTATACAAAAATTGGTTTTCACTTGGGCGATTGATCGTGCAGTAAAGGGGGTGCGAGCGGCACATGGGATGTGGATGTTTCGTCTGGGTAATTCTTAAGGACTTAATTTTGTGCGCCATTGATCTGAGCTTTATCGTGCAAACCACATATCTAGTATGGGATAGACCTGGCATAATAATTTGTGAAGTCTCCACTTTGGTTTTACTACTGATGTTGTTGTGGCGCAAGAGGGGGCAATTATCGACTAGGGGGTTGCCCTACTCGACGGCGAAACCTTAGCGAGTGGGATCAGGTGGAGATGGATCATTGTAAAAGCCTTGTTGTGATTTCCTTAGCGCGAGGCTAATCACATCGTGTGGGTACAGTTGTGCAACCTCTGCAGAGTGTAAAACTATTCGAATAGCCGTGTCCTCGGTCATGGACAATGCTCGGTGATTTCACACGAGGGGTAGAGTTTTTATGAAACCTGGTTGGGTTGAGCTAGGAAGTGAATGGTCAGTTCACTTGTGGTTATATTCAATTCCTTTGATTATTTATTTAACGTCCTTTGTTAAAGTTGCTTTTCAATCTATTTATTGTATTTACTTCAAATTATTGCTTTCTGCAAAATTAACCTTTCAGCCATCCATTGTTAAGCCTTGCATATTATATTGCATCTTTGTTACAAACGACTTGCTGAGTACTCTATGTACTCACGGCTTTATGCCCCTGTTGCTCAGTTGAGGAGGAGGAGAATCACCAGCAGGAGGTTCCAGAAGGAGAGTACTCCGAAATATGGATGAAGAGAGAGATGATAAAAGTTTTATGGGAGTAGAGAGAGTTTCATGGGGATGAAACTCTTCTGCACTGTTTCCAAAATATGGGTGTGTTGAAAACTGGGACATGAAACCTCCACTGAGACTGGCCTTATATCAACCGAGAGTCCGAGACATGTTAAGCGGATATACGCCTCATTATCCATAAACAATAAATGAAATCCTTCGCAGCAACCGATAGTTCACAATAAACCATATTACACATCACATATGTACAGTTAACCTAACGAATTCTGAACAGTACTAAATAGTTACGAGTGATTCACGACGCTCCTAAAAATAGGAGCGTTACAGGTTTTCTGTTAGGGCATGTAGCGAGACTTGAGGCTCTGTCGTCATTAGTAACTTTTAAGTAGAAGAGCTTTTGACATCTATGGCCCTGGACGAATGTCTCACCACAATTAAAACACAAAACCTTCTCATGACGTTCCGTCATCTCCGCAGGTGTTAGCCGAGGAAATTGCCGTGGTGTCCCTGTACCTGCCGTAGGTGCCCCTACCGCATGTTGTGCCACACCGCTGAATGCAGCTGTAGCAGCTCCTGGGTTGAGCGCCCTTAGCAGCTTCATCATGTATTAGCAACAATGTTACGTCATGCTAGTACCATTTCAATTATTACTTAAAGCGTTAATCGACTTAGTTTAATCTCAAGCTAGTACCAATTAGGCAATTGCAATTAATCCAAACCCAAGTAATAATTATGCTCCCTCTGTTTCCAAATGCATGTTAATTTAGAAAACGTCCGGTTAAACTTTCAAACTTAGGGCCTCTTTGATTCAAAGAAATTCCAATTGAAAAAAAATAGAAATCCTATTCCTATAGGACTTTGCGACATAGCTGTGTTTGATTCAAAGGAATCGGCCGGTAGAATTACTTAGGCTTACTGTAGCATTCTATGAAATCTCAGGAATTTCGAAGGTATCAAAATATCCACCCCAACCTCATTTTTTCAATCCTGTGTTTTCCAATTCCAACCCACTGTTTTGCACATGCATTCTTATCATATTCTTATATTTTCCCTATTCCTATGTTTTTAAAATCCTACGAATCAGAACGAATCAGAGACCTTATCAAGATAGTAGCACTTGCAGAGAACACTGTGTACTTTAGATACAATGCAATACTGGTAGAATCTTGGCTCTAGCACGGTTACCACCACCATTTGATGGTGACGACGTGTAGGACATAGAATGGCGAACTGCTTCCCGAGTTAGCGTTGTACCCAGGTCCATAGATGCAGTCTGCAATCCAATTTGCTATACGTTATTTGTACAATATATGCCAGCTACCACAATACTAAGCACAAAATTAGAGAAAAACTAACGAGTCCCTACTTGATACTGTGCCATCGATCATTTACAGCAGCTCATACACTTCTCTGGTACCGAGATTTCAGAGAAACCGGAACCTTCTCTTCGTTAAGAGCCTTCTGACCAGCAGAGTCAGAATCTCCACTGCTTGGCCAGACTAGAGGGATCAGCTGCTGCTGATATGTGTTCGTATTGTCGCATAGGCCGAGCTTGATGACAAACGTAGCTGTGCAGCCTCTTCCTGTTCCTTCACTATCCAGCCAGATGTTCCCTCCCATCAGACTAACAAACCTGCATAGCATTTTTCAGAGAAGTTGCCGAGTTTTAAAATGAGCGGATCACTAGGCTATGGACCCCTACACAAGAAAGTAAAATATTTGTGTGTTGCTTGAAGAGAAGCTGAGTTACCAAACCCAAGACCACGTAGAAGGAAAGTAGTAAGGGGAAGGAAGTGCGATAGTAAAATACCTCTTGCAAATGGCAAGGCCAAGACCACTACCGCAGTATCCTCGGTTTACTCCAGGCTGAGCATGAGCAAATTTTGTAAATACATGAGGTAAATCCTGAGGGCTAATGCCACACCCTGTATCTTTTATCTGCAATAGAATGGTAATAGAGACACTGTAAAACAATCAATAAAATAGGTAGATAATTACCTGATTATACATAAATATGTAGTTAGATTTTGTATTATTTGCATTATCAACTAGTTATCTGGAAAGCTCTTGTCATGTGTCGGTGACATGTTCACGATCTGTAAGGATAAAACCTTTTTTCCCCCATTTCTACTCTCAGGAACACTGTTATCAGCTAAACCAGAGTTTTAGTATTGTAAGTATGTATGCTTTTGTGATGAAATGGTATGACTACATGTGATATCTTAACTTGGTTCTTGTAGAGTTGACGAGATGACAGAAAGGTTTGGGTTCCTCGTCTCATGTGCTTTATGTTTCCATTTAATGCTGTGCATTTTTTTAGCTTTTTGCTAATGCGATTTAGATCTCCCTTTGGCGTAGTTCCACTTAGGCAACTCAAGCAGGATCCAACAAAAGACTACAGTCAAGAGAGGCCACAATGGTGTAAGGGAAATTGAAAAACATGTGTTGGACCTAGACAGCAGTAAAGCAGAATATCATATCGACAACTTGATGATGATGTGATGGAACAATCCAGCCAAGCTTTATGATGCAGCACATGCTAGTGACCGGTAATGGCCGGAAGTAGGTGATTTCATACATGCATGAACATGTTGAGCAATGTTTTTCTCATATGATTGTGAAGATGCACGATGCATTGAAGTGTTCTGTATTTAAATCTTATTGATTTCTGGATCCTATGGTGAGAACATGAGCTCATACCCTTGCCAAGGCATACCATTCACACAAATCTCTGGAATCATTACCTGAACTTGCAAATAGAAATAGTCATCACTTGCAGCTGGATGAAAATCTGGGGTTCTGAACTCTCTTAAAGAATCAGCCTTCACAACTGAAGCTAAAAGTGTGATGTGGCCCTCCTTGGTAAACTTAACAGCATTGCCAGAGATATTCAGAATAGTTTGCATTAGCCTCTTTTCGTCACCAATGGCACATAATGGCAAATCCGGCGCCAACATAACCGACACAGACAGTCTCTTGATAGCTGCGATTGGTTTGATGAAACTCATCACCTGTAAGACCAAGGAAAATATTCAGGCAAGTGCACTATGCTTACAGACATTAGACAACCAGAAAGGATAATGTGGCAGACCTCTTTGAACACAGCATGAAGATTGAATGCTCGAATCTCCAATTCAAGGCTACCATCCTCAAGTTTGGAAAGATCTAACACATCATTGATAAGTGTTGCTAAAAGATTGCTGCTTTTCAATACCGTTTCCACCATTAGACGCTGCTCAGGAGTGAGTTCAGTTTCCAAAAGTAAGGAGGAAAGGGCTATTATTGTATTCATTGGTGTCCGCATTTCATGATTCATAACAGCTAGGAAATCATTGCGAGCACGGATGGCCATTTCAGCCTCTCGTCGAGCTAAATCCAAGGCAACATTTTGCTCCATTAGTAAATCACGTGCACGCATGGACTCTTCAAGAATAGCTGCATGAGAGAGTGCAACTGCTACCTGGAGAAAAAATGAAAAACAAATAAAAGATCAGCTTACAATATCGTTTCATAATGTATTAACATTAGATGAACATGTAGTTATCTTAGTATCTTATTTTTTTAAGAAAACACTGAAATTGATAAAGCAGTAGGGGAATCACTTTTAGCTTGCTAGTTGGTTTCAGTATCCTGTGCTTTCATGGAGGAAAAAAACCTTAGAATGATCTGATGATATTTGCAGAAGCTCCTGAACTATTTATCGTTACATGGTACTTGTGAATACAATTCACTTTTCAGTTTAAGGGTGTCTATAAAGATCATGAGCATATGACTTCGAAAATATATGAAACATCAGTTTTTCACTCCTATGAATATCCATGTTATAAATAATGATAACAAAAGAAAGAGCACTAACCTGATCGGCAACCACCTCAACAAGCTCCAACTCATGCACATGCCAATTCCTTGCACTATCAGATGGAAGCATCAGAACCATAATTGCATAGCTTTTTGCTGAAAGCTCGGGCCAATCATTTATCTGGAAGTTTGAAAGATGTAGAAGAGGTACTCGCACTGCAGCAACTTCTGGTGGAACATATCTTCCTGTAAGAGGTCGAATACGTGCCAAAGGAGATGTGTGGGGGATTATAATTGCCCGATTGCTACTGAACACTTGATTGACAACAGGAAGATTAATTGATATAGATGAGCCAACAGTAATCTGGTGGCGCAGAGTATGAGAAAGCTGAAGACTTGAACCACTTCGTGATGGCATCCACAGGGCACATTCTTCCAGACCCAAGGTCCTTCCCAGCTCAACAAGAGTAGTATTTAAAATCGTATGTCTATCAAGTGTGCTCCTGATTTCATGAGTGAGCATCCTAACATGTCTCCCAGTCTCTTCCTGTGTCCTTATCAAGCCCATCTCCCTATCAAGCTCTTCAGCTTTGTTCTTCAGAAACAGCTCCCTTGTTTTCACACTCAGCAGGTCAGGGATAATATGAACAAGCATCAAAGCTGTTGCACATGATACAACAGCCGTCGAAACCTTTGCTACTGTCATGACCATAGCGACAGTTTTCGTGTGTGTGGTGAATGTCCACAGGTTTATGAGATGAGTTGCTCCACAGAGGACTATAAATGCACCAAACTGGATCAAAACCCATCTGTATGGGAAGAAGGACGACTTCTTCACGAAATAAATCAGCTCCAATGGGATTGAGAAATATGCGAGGGCTATGAAGAAGTCTGAGATGTACTGATACTTGATGAGGAGCTCATCTGTCGGCCATAGTGGCTCGATGCAGTCACATCCCTCCATACCCAAAGCCTTTTAGTATTGCGTCAGTTCTCACAACATTCCCTACAGAAGAACAAACATATATTTGAGTTGTCCCTTCCCAACACAATCATATTCATACCCAACCCTTGAAGAGTTCATATCGTTTTGCGCTTTAAAAGAACAGGAAATACGTAATAATTAAGAAATTGTGGCAGCAAGCCTTCCATGAATACACCGAACGTACTAACAGAGCATGCAAATCCCACAAGATGAACTGATCACCATATCAACTGCCATTTCCAAGCGGCCCTAGTCCCCCATTACCATCATCTAAAACAAGATTCAGTGCTCCCACGCCCCCATGTTAGCACAGCATGCCATCTCAAATTACTTCCCTTTTCCCCATTCCAGCAGCACAGCACGACCCGCCAAGGCCGCTGGTGCAGATGCCAGCAATCAGAACCAAGAAAGCTCAGAAACGCAGCAGCAAGCTGCCGCGCCTCCGATGCCTCCCGGCGCCTACCCTAAAAAACCCTCTCGCCTTGACCACCAGCCCCCACCGCTCCTGCCTCCCGATCAACCCAAGAAAGGAAGAAGAAAAGAAAGCCCAGATCTGAACAGGGCAGGGCACGCCAGGAAGAGAGCACGAGCAGCAGTACCTCGAGCGGCGGCGGCGTCGCGGTGGGGGAAGGGGACGGCTGAGGAAGCGCTGAAATGGGGAGGGGAAGCCAGATGCGCAGCCAGCCAGCCAGCCAACCCAGTGGGAGCGTCAAGTCCACCACCACCACCACCACCCGGAAAGGCCAAAAAAGTCCAACCGCGGCTGGTGCTAACTAGCCTCGCACGCACCCTCGGGTCTTTCTTTTTCCCCTCGCTTTTTGTTTGTCTGCGCGCTAGCGCTAAGCTGCCTCCCCCCTCCGGTCCGGGGCCAAGCGTCCGCGGCTACGGCTAAGGAGCGGACGACGGCCGGGCCAGCGCGGGGCTGCGGCGGCGAGCTAGCGTGCGGGCGTGGCGGCGTGTTCACGCGGGATGGCAGCGACGGCGGCCGCAGTGTGGGGAGGCGGTGGTGTTGGGGGCCTTGGGGCTACCGTGCGGGCGGTGGAAGGGTGTAGTGGGGGCACGGTCGCCGTCGCCGGCGGCAAGGGGATTGGCCGGATTGGAGCTTGTATGATTTGGTTGCCAGGTTCTGTTTTTTTGGGGTCACGGGAGGAGGGTGTGCACATTGCAATGCGGCAGTGGTCCCGGAAGAAGAGCGCGTTTCCAGGGTAATTAGGCGCATCAAGTTTGGCCTTGGAAAGCGAAGACTTGTCGATGCGGAGTCGCTACTGGCCACTAGTGAAAGGCACAATCACGTGTACAAAACTACTACAGCTCTCTTTCTTTCTCTTGATCTCTTCCCGTGATAACCCTAGTGCATTCTCTGTTTAATAACACAAGAGCGTCTCAGCTACTTCACACTGGAGTTGACACTTACGCCGACTTCGTCACCGGTTAGCCGGGATGGAGGGAGAGGAGTCGCTTGTAAAAGCTATAACATGGGCGAAGCAACAAATACCAGACCCAGATCTAAGCAACGACAGTGGTGAGGGCATGTATCCTTACATAAGTGTTTGAAGAGAGAGAACACATCCACGTCATCAAACACTCATCTAAAAGTCATTTTCTTCAATATAAACATCTCTTTTATATGTACTTAGATGCTATATTATCTACTAATTACAGATAGTTTTACATAAATCACCTACTAAGCACCGATTGCAATCTTCCCGATACTCGTTTGGCTTCCCCTCCCGTCTCTTCCTCTTCCCAAGAAACATCACCGCCGCCGGTCTCCTCCCTCCCTCCCCTCTCCTCCCCTTCCGCTGCCCGAGCTCGCCGGCGGGTGTCCGCGCGGGGGCGATGAAGGTGGCGGAGGGGCCCTAAACCATACGCTCTCTGACGCGAGCGGGCGAGGCGTCACGGGAGCGGCGGCATGGGGTGGCGGTCCGGCGAGCGCGCGGCGGCGCCTCAGGCGCAGATGCGGCTGCGGCAAGGCAGAGGCCGTCGGCGGTAGCGCTTCGGGCGCATCCCCCCACTTACGGTGGCGGCGGGCAAGCACGAACCGAGCGGCCGCTTACGGGCGACGGCGAGCGGCTTCAGGCCGGGCGGGTGACGGTGAGCCGGGCGGCCGCATGCAGGCGACGGCGCTATGCGCTCTGGCGGCGCAAGGAGGCGGCCCGAAATACGGCTTGGGTGGAGGCACGGCGACCGGGCCAGGCTGGCGGAGCCAGCGAGCGGCGGGCGCGCGTGCGGGCGCGGAAGGCGGAGCGGCAGTCGGTGCGGGAGGCGAGCCGGTGGCCGGCGCGCGTACGGGTGCGGGAGGCGAAGCGACAGTCGGCGCTCGTGCGGGCGCGGGAGGAGCTGCTTCGGGCGGCGGCAGCCATGCCTCGGGGTGCGTGCTCGGGCGTGGTTGCCGGTGCTGGGGCCGGCGTGTCCAAGACCGGCGCGCCGTCGAGGCGTTCTCCCGGATGGACGAGTTCGAGTGCCGCCCCTCCGCCTTCGTCTACAACGACGTCCTCAAGGTCCTCGTCGACAGCGGCGTCATCCTCCTCGGTCTGGCGTTGTAGAACCGGATGGGTGGCGCCGGTTGCGCGCCCAACAGGGTCACGTACAATGTGATCATGGGCGGGCTGTTCAAGCGCGGCATGTCGGGGGATGCGCTCAAGATGTTCGACGAAATGCTCAGGAAGAGATCGTGCCTAGTGTGAAGATCTACGCGGTCCTGCTCTCGTCCCTGTGTAAGGCAGGGAAGATTGAGGATGCTGGGCGGTTGATGCGGTCATGGAAGGAGAAGGGGTGCCTGCCGGACGAGGAAACGAATTGAGTGGGCTGTGCAAGTCACAATCGCAGTCGCAATGGATTTCCTCACTGGGCGTGCTTGGATCCGTGCGTGGGAGATTTCTTCCCTGGATCTGCTCAGTGGTGGCGCATAGGCGTCGCTTTGTGGTTTCTTCAGTGGCGGACATTGCAGGGAGCGACCCGGCGTAGAGTTCAAAGGTGGCTATGCCATGGCCTTAGGCGCGCAGGTCCCCGGTGGGTTGGTGGCGGTCTTTTTTGTGAGTGGGAAGCACGTGGGGTGCTGTGGAGGTGCTGGCGAAAGCCTTACCGGTGATCTTACCGGTCTCGACAACGATGACGCCTTCGGGCGCCATTTTCCTTCCTGGAGGTGTTGTCATGGTGCCCCATAGCCCTCATGTTTACTGATCTCCAGGTGAAAACCTTGCCTCGGTGAGGCGGGCGGCGTCGGCGGCTCTCGTCGCCTCCTTGGAGGCGTCGCCTCGGAGGTCCTTCTTCACGCACAGTAGACCGAAGGTTAGAGAGCGCGGTCGGAAAAGGATAGGGGTTTGGTTGAAAATAAGGACGGAGAAGAAGTTTTGAAGCTTAGTCTTTCTAGCTTTTTTTATAGTCCTTAAGCTTTATTTCTTGTTGTTTTTTGCTCCTCAGGTTTTGAGGATTTGAGCCTAAGTGCTCGTGTATCTGTTGGCTGTGTATATCCCTCGTGGATATAGAGGCCGGATTTTATATCCTTTATCTAAAAAAAGCACCGATTGCAACAAAATAAGTACATTATTAATTCTATGTGTAAAAAAAAATCAATTTTTCATTGCTAAGCGCATCTCTAAATATCTATATTGCACATGTTCTAAGCCGTACCGGATAATATGGGCGAAGTTGGTGGAGATGTTGTGGGAAGGAATCGCGTCTGCCTTGCGATTTATTTGGCAGTACTGTGGTAGTAAATCTGGGCGGTGTGTTTCGGATCCAACGGACGGGGTTGATCTAAAGGCAGGATACTGTTTAACTTTGCAGAGGATACACTTCCTTTGTGGGAATTTTGGGGATGTGGGAGTAGTTAATGTTCTGTTTTAGTGTGGACAAAACAATTACTTACAAATATTAGGGTTTGAAATTTCAGAAAATGTTTGTAGGCCCAACTAAGGGAGTTTGCAAAAATGATGTGGACTCTTCCTCTATTAGGGACCATGTTAAAAGTTATACATTTGAGATGGCTTAGCACTGTCATATAAATTACTGTTTTGGACGACTTGTTTTCACTTGTACCGTACACAACTATTGTGTGGAGATAATATGTAGTGGTTAATTATATTGGTAAATATTAGTAGACGTGTCTACTATGTCTCCTCTTTCCTTGATTTCACTATATATTTAACTATCTATGAAATTTAAGCAATGGCTTATATTTTTGGAAATTGAGGGGTAGTAATTATTTTAAAAAAAAACGTAGGGTTGTAAGTAAGCGTCTTTACTTATTTAAGGCATATCATTTTTAGCTTAACTTTCAAACGGAGTATTTTCTCAAGACGGGATATACAAATTAAACGATATACATGTTAAAAGCCCAACATCTGTACCATCCAAAATCGCAAGTGGGTATCTCTCTCTCCGTAATCTGTACCGTAAACAGTCAAAATTCAAAATTTTCAGTCAAAAGCCATAAGCCGCAGCCGTTGCCAAACAGGTCCTGAGGCTTATGGTTTTTGGCTACGGCTTGTGCCTTTTGGACTGTTCGTACGAGAGATTACAGAGTAATAGAAACTCACGTACAATTTTTGCCGATATAAATGAAATCGGTACAGTATATACTACAATTAACTAGTAGACCCTATCTTAAAAAGATATTCCGTTTAAAAGCTAGTTACTGTAAAAAAGTTAAAAGTAGAAGTCAAAAACTGAAAAAGAAGAGGGCCTTATAGGGCCTGTTTGGCAAGCAACAAGCCGGCCGGCTTTTAGCTTTTGCTACAGTACCTAACTTTCAAACGGAGTATTTTTTTCAAAACGGGGTCTACAAGTTAAACGTTGTACACGTTAAAAGCCCAACATCTGT
The DNA here is from genome assembly GCA_017311315.1 of Dendrocalamus latiflorus. Classification (NCBI taxonomy): domain Eukaryota; kingdom Viridiplantae; phylum Streptophyta; class Magnoliopsida; order Poales; family Poaceae; genus Dendrocalamus; species Dendrocalamus latiflorus. The sequence continues at coordinate 10,815,441 of CM029651.1, read as the reverse complement.
ACCAACCAAAATTGTAAGTAAGTATCGGTCTCTCTGTAATCTGTACCGTAAACAGCCAAAATTCAAAAATTTCAGTCAAAAGTCATAAGCCGCAGCCAAAACAAGCAGGCCCATACTTCTATCCTAGCTACTTGCATGATACTCGTTTGATTTTTTGATGTGCTTTAAACAAAATAATTCGCCAAACGAAAAATTGGGAAAGAATGTTCATAACAGGCGGGCTACGGGACGAGCAACGTATGACCCACTAACTAAAATGGCGACATGAAAGTTAGATCTGACAAACTTTTTTCTTTGAAAAATTTAGATCTGACTAACTTACCTAATATCCTGTGTTAAAAATACTCGCTTGGCTAACTTGGATGCGACCAGGAGCCAACCCAAATGCAAACCCGGTCCTTTCTCTTTCCGCCAGCTCCAACGTTGCAGTAAACTTAAGAACGGGCCCCAGCGCACCCGGATAAGGCCCTGTTTGGAATGCGGGAATTTTTCCCGATTCCTGCGGGAATTGAACTGTTTCCTGCAAAATTCCTGTGAAATTCCTCTGTTCCAAACAGGCCCTAAATTTGCGAAGTTCAAAGAATCCTTCTGCACTTTCTTCTAAAAAATAAAGGAATCCTACTGCACTATCTTCTAAGAAGATCTCCAACGAACTCTTAGGGCATCTGTAGTGTATATAACCCAGGGGGCCTTAAGGTGGGTCCCATCTAAACCTTAAGGCTGACTCCATAGTGTATATAACCCAAGGGGCCTTAAGACGGTCCCACTTGGCATATAAAGAAAAATTGTATTTTAATGCTTGTGACCAGGTCTTTAGCTTGAGGACTAGCCTTAAGCTTTTTTGCTTATAGCCTGCTTAAGATCACTCCTGTAATGTATAAGGTTGACCTTAAGGTGGCTTAAGACCCTCTATTTTCATACACTACAGATGCCCTTACCGCGGTCCGGACGGACAGCTAGCCAGTAAAATTGTCCTCCGAAGTCCAAGCCCGGAAGCGTCCGATCAGTCCAAGATCACGCCGAGATTAGATTCCCCGTCGCCATCATCCGCCACACCGCCGGCGCCGGTAAACTCCACGCCAACGCCATCAGCAACATAAAGCCAGACTTTGTAAGTGCCATTCTAGTCATTTTTTTTAAATTCAGCCTTCAAATATTTTTTTTAAAATCTAATCATCTCCTTTAGACCTATCGCGCACGACAGCAGTCGTAGTAGAACTACTATACCTCGGTAGCAGCTGCCAGGCTATAGTAGCTTTGCAGGGTTGCTGCTACGCAGTAGATCTGCTACAATGTTGTAGCTCACGGTAGGTTTGAGTAAAGGTGGATATCGAGCATGTTTTCGTTTTGTTGAGCTTTTTTTTGAAATTGACATAGTTTGATTTAATATCATTTTTATATAGTTTGAACGTATTTTTAGAAGCGAGCTATTGAGCCGAGTTGAGCTGAGCTAGAGCAAAATCTATATTTATTTAAAATCAACTTATTTCAATGTTTAACTAATTAACAAATATAACTAAAATAATTTTAAATTGGATCAACGAACCATACTAACGAGCTTTTTTTTTTTGCCACCCCTAGATTGCAGGGAGGATGTTCGGTTTGCAAAAACAGGTATTTACAGGTGAAGTTTGAAAAAAAAATTAGTTAAAGTGATATTTATGTGATAGATTCCAAAAAAAAAAACAGCCCCATCCGGCCGGCGGCCGCGAATACCAGCAGCGCGCCGAAAGAGACGCACCTGCCCACATGCGCGCGCGAGCGAGCTCACACCTCGCGGTAACTTATAACGAAACGGACGCCGTCTCTCCCCGTCCGTGCGGGCTCGCTCACGGCTCACCGCGTCGCGATGCACGCGCGCCTGGGGCCTAAAAGAGAACTCCCACCACCTGCCCGCCTCAAGCTGTTGCTCTCCGTGATTGACGCCGCCGAAAGGCCCGAGAAAAATACCGCTGCTCCCGCTGCTGCTCCTATCGCGGGGAAAGGAGGAGGAGGGGGAGGAGGAGGAGGAGGAGGAGGAGGAGGAGAGAGAGATCTGAGGTGAAGTGGGCGGGCGTGCCGCGCGCTGGGATTAGTCGGCGCCAGCTCGCCCGCGCACCCGCAACGTGGTGATTCCGTCCGTCCCCATCTCCCACCATTCCCTCCCCCACCCGACCCCACGTCCCGTTCTCCTCCCCCCTCGGCTTCCCCCTTTCCCCTCGCTCTCTCTCTCTCTCTCTCTCTCTGTCTCTCTGGAGTCGTGATCTTGTTAGCTGTCTACCTAGGTGCTCGCCGAGGCGGAGGCCGATCGGATGGGCTGTGGCGCGGGCGGGGTCGGTTCCGCGCGATCTCCTCCGGTGGCGACGAGCTTCAGCTGCTGGTGAGGTACGGCTTCATGCTTGCTTCGATTTGAGCTTTGGGGGGGGGGGGGGGGGGGGCGCTGGTTGAGGGGGCGTCCCGATTCTGGGGAGGACATAGGATTCAACTGGTTCGGAGCTTTGGCTTTGATCCGTCTTCAGATTGATTGGGTGGTGATCCGAAGTAGAATTTCTCGGGGTGTGAGTTCGAGGATGGTACCGTTTTGGGGCAGCTAGCTAGCGCTCCTCCAGTTTGCTGGAAATGGAATGGTCAATGGTTGGCTCAAGGGAATATTGAGCTTTTTGTGGATTGAGGTGGGCTGATCGGGGGCACTTTTTGGTTCATAGCTAACTGTTTTTGGGAGAGAGCTTTTCATAGGTAACTGTGCGAGAAATATGCTGCAAAGACGACGACAACAACAACAAAATGAAAAGCCTAAGCCCCCTAAGTATTGTGACGAAAACGGGTGTCTCAAAAGAAGCTCATAAAAGGGTAGAAATGCAAATTCAGTTGCACGAAATGAAGCCTCCAATGAAGGGAAACTCCGCGGTCTGCCTGCACGCTAAAATGATTTGCTCAAGGCATTAAAATTTTTCTATGAGTCATGTCAAACATAGTTCTATTGTGACTTCTTTCTTTTATTTTTCATGATAAAAATTCAGCTAGACATGCATGTCCTACTGATGGAGTAAAATGGAGACATGGGCTAGTATGATGACTGAACCCTGTTGGGATTAAGTCTGTTTTTCCTTTTCCACTGGTGTTCATTATACTTACATACTGTATGGCAGCTTTCTCCACCTTGTTTCAGGTCTTCTAGAATGCATTTTGTGACTTTTTGAGCTATTATGGTAAACCTTGACATGGCCAGCGCAGAGACAAGCAAGGGGCACATCCAGAGGTGTGCTAATTCCCATTTCTATTCTTGCTATATCTTATTTTTGGTAGAAGTGAGAAGTGCTTCAATGCTTTCCCTGCATATTGAAAAGCACATTAAAATGATAGCTAGATTTGAAACCGCCCACTGCTACCCTTGTATCGCTTTAATATTTGTGCAATTTAGTTTTTGGAAAGCATGGAAGCACTAAATACTAATTGATAGAAATTTGAATATGGGTAACGAGTGTTGGTGGCCTTTTTTTTTCCTGAATAGGGAGAATACGCTTCCAAATGGAGATATCTACGTGGGCAACTACGATGGGTTAGTTCCTCATGGATTGGGAAAGTATATGTGGACAGATGGAGCCCTTTATGATGGTGAGTGGGATAAGAGCAAAATGACCGGGAAAGGAATAATTCAGTGGCCTTCAGGTGCATCCTATGAAGGTGACTTCCGTGGAGGTTTCATTGACGGAACAGGCACTTCCAGGGGAGTTGATGGCTCGGTTTATAAAGGTTCTTGGGGGATGAACAAAAAGCATGGAATGGGGACAATGGTTTACGCTAACTCTGACATTTATGAAGGTTTCTGGAATGAGGGTTTACCAGATGGATCTGGTAAATATACATGGGCTGATGGAAACATCTACATTGGAAGCTGGAAATCAGGTAAAATGAATGGCAGAGGAGTAATGCAATGGATAAACGGTGATACTATTGACTGTAATTGGCTCAATGGGCTGGCTCATGGGAAAGGTTATTGCAAATATGCATCAGGAGCATGTTACATTGGTACATGGGATAGGGGACTCAAGGATGGTCATGGTATATTTTATCAACCAGGAAGTAAAATGCCTTGTAACCTTGAAGTTTCTGAGTGTGTAACAAATCATGATGGTACAAGTGCTTCAAGTTCTAGTGATGAAAATATCAATATTGGATTGTTGTTTCTATTGCAGAAACTGTGCAACAAATGGAGATTACATAGGTTTTTTCATCGGCCCAGACGCATTTCAAATGGAACAACACCAATTTTTTATGATAATTCTGGAAACCATTTATCACAAGATATATCCAATAAATCCTTGTCAACTGACGAGTGTCTACAAGACAGTGAAGTTGATAAAGGTTTGGTCTACGAGCGGGAATATGTACAAGGCGTGCTTATCTTGGAACAACCAAAAGGCCAAGATTCAGGAATGTTAGACAGCGGCGAAACACAGGAAAATACCTGGCAAAAACAAGCAAGAGGGCCAATGGAGACTATTTACAAGGGCCACAGGAGCTATTACTTAATGCTTAATTTGCAACTTGGCATCAGGTAAGCGCTTAATTGCACGAATGGATCGCAGCAATTTTTGTCTTATATTAACTGAAGAGATTTACCTTTTGTGACTGTATTTTCCTGGTTTATCCTTCATATTTAATCTATTTAGAACTGGTGCACCTTCCATTGAGATGTGCTGTTACTACTTAAGGTTATTAAGTGGTAAAGTCGAGCCAAGCTACCGACTTACCGACTAGTCGTGACTAGCCTATTACTACATGCCGGCTGCTTCTACTACTTGCTGCCTTCTACTGCTACTACTACTTTCTGCTACTACTGTCACGAGCAAAACAGAGCAGCAAAAACAGAGTAAAGGGAGGAGATCAGCGGAAAAAAGATCCGAAGGGAGAGGGGGAAAAAAGGGGAGAGCCTGGAGGTGCAGGTGATGCTTGCCTACGGCGGGGAGCCAAGGACGAGGGAGCCTTCGCCATCAATAACCCCATTGGCAGCACCTGTCGCCGTCGGTAGCCCTGCGCAGCTCCCTCTCGAGCTCCTCCTCTTGCGATAATGAAGTCAGCACAGAGAGGGGAGGAAGGAGAGAAGAGGGGGGAGGCTGCACTGACCGGCGACGGATTGGTTCTCTGCGGAGGCGGCGGCCACCTGCTGCTAGGACTCTGGCCGCAGGTCGCACTGGCGGCGGAGGCAGCGGCTCGCACGGGAGGACTCGATTTGCTGTGCTAGGGGTAACACTCCAGCTGGTTATGTATATATATCTGACCCTCTCCATCTGCAAGTGGGCCATCAAGTCGGGCGGCTAGAGATACCCGACTAGTCATCTAGTCTTTCGACTAGTCGCTTTAGTCAAATTGATCAACCTAATTGTCCTTTATGTACCGACTTGATGACTAATCCATGTGGATTAGTCATTGACTAGTTAACAACCTAATAATAATGCTTTCTACATCTAAATGAAGCAAGCTATGCAAGTACGGTTGAGTAGTTGTAGCTTTCAGACACCAAACCCTTATTAAATATTTCAAGCACGGCATTACTACCTGAAGGATCAGTATGCAGTGCAGTGGTGAAGAATTAAAAATTAGTTTCATTATTTGAGTGACAACAAAAGTAATTTCTCTTTTCAAGAAAAGAGGTCATTATCAGCACCAGGTAATTAATGTGGTGCGTGTTGTATAAAAATGGATAATTTTATTTCAAGGAAGAAAACATACTACAATAGGGCACCATGCACTACCGTCCGTACATGAATACCTGGCACTTTTATCAAAAAATTCATTCTCAAATACTTGTCAGTGTCACATTTCCTCGGTATATTTTCCAACACTGTTCCTATTAAATATGCCTGTACCCTTCCAACCATCTCTTTAATTTCACTGCCTTGTTGGTTGTTCTTGTGATACTAGCTATTAAAGGGTACAATAGTCTTATTTAATTAAAAAAAATGATTATCTTAGTACGTGTAATTTGGAGGTGATTTTTCTCTTACCTGTGTGTTCCTATTAACGGTCTTTCTTTCATTTGACCTCACAATACTGCTGTTCAGGTATACTGTGGGTAAAATCACCCCTGTACCTTTGCGTGAAGTTCGGTCAAATGATTTTGGACCTCGAGCACGGATAAGAACGTACTTCCCTTGTGAGGGCTCCCAGTATACCCCTCCTCACTGCTCTGTCAATTTCTTTTGGAAGGACTATTGTCCTATGGTCTTCCGGTATGTCCCTTTTCAATTTGTTAATATTATAAGAATTTAGCATTTTATACTGTTCTCTTATTATTTCATTTAATTGGATGTTACAACTGTGGTTCACCCATCCCTTACTGAATATGGGGGTGAGCTCCTCTGAGCTTCACCCCTGCCCTGTTGACTCTAGAAAATGATAAAGAAGTTCATTTTTTAACAACAACAAGAAGAATTCGATGGTTAGGCACCCTGAATTTTTAAGTACATAAGTTAAAATCTCAAATTAATTGGTTGCTAAACATTCCTGAAAACTAGCAAGTGCAGGATGATACAGACTGCAGAGAAAATTGCATCAACTTGGAACTTTGATAGATTCTGCTGATTAATTCTTCAATTTTTACCCATAGCTAATTATCTCATAATTCTAACAAATCTATGTTTGCCAGGAATCTTCGAGAAATGTTTCATATTGATGCTGCAGATTACATGATGTCTATATGTGGGGGTGATAGCCTAAAGGAGCTTTCTTCACCTGGGAAAAGTGGCAGTATTTTCTATCTTTCACAAGATGAACGCTTTGTCATAAAAACATTGAGAAAAAGTGAGCTCAAGGTATGACCCTGAAGGTTGTTCATGAGTGTGGTTTTCCTGTTTATTATGTGGATGAGCCATTACTATATTTACAACCAGGAATTTTTTCTTGCCTGTAAGACAGTCTATTTAATAATTCAGATATGAGTAAAAGTGAGCTTTACAGGAAATAAAACTGATTTATATCCTTGTTGAATGATAAGATATGCCTACTGCAGATTGGTTTGATGTAATACGTGCTGCAGATACTGTTGAAGATGCTTCCAAAATATTACAATCATGTCAAAGCTTATGATAATACACTCATTACAAAATTTTTTGGCGTGCACAGGATTACTCTAAAAGCTGGAAGAAAGGTACATGATCATATTCTTGTTGTACTATTATTGTTTAGCTCTTATGCATTTGCCATAGTTAATGCTATGTATGGTGCCACCGCAGGTCCGTTTTGTTGTGATGGGAAATATGTTTTGCACTGAGCTGCGAATTCATCGTAAGTACGACTTAAAGGGCTCTACACAAGGCCGATCAACAAAGAAGCAAAATATTAATGAGAACACTACACTTAAGGATCTTGACCTATCATATGTTTTTCACGTGGATAAACCATGGAGGGAGGCACTTTTCAGGTAAGCTGCTAGTTTCTTGATCCATATCTTTTCTGAACATCTTAGTATAGTCTCTTTCCTGGTTTTATCTGTGGTGCTACTTTTAAAAGTCAAGAGTCAGGCCTTATATTTTATGACGTTACTGCTATAGATTATTTTCACTGGGTACTCCCTTCTTGAAAATACAAACCAAAGAAAGTAAAGGACTTATACTAGATTGCTACTTCAGTCCCAAGATTGGTGACTTTTTTTTCTCAAGATGTGAAGAATGCATAAGCTGTAGGGGTGAAAACGGGTCGGATTCGGACGGATGTTGCTGTTACCATATCCTAACCCATATTTTTTCTCTGGATTCGGTACCAACCGGATTCGGTGTCGGATCGGTCGGGATTAACCCATTTCGTTTGCACCCCTACTTGTTTGTAAGGAATGCATACAGTGCAGTAAATGGAGTAGAACGCATTGACTTGATGTTACTATTTAATAGCTGATGTGGAAGATTTTATTTTACCATTGCAAAAGAAAATGAAACGTCAAATAGTAGCACTAACCTGAAATCAAACTTGAAGATGTATCGGATTCGGACGGATATTCGGATTCGGACGGATATTGCTATTACCATATCCTAACCCATATTTTTTTTTCTCCGGATTCGGTACCAATCGGATTCGGTGCCAGATCGGTCGGGATTAACCCGACCCGTTTTCACCCCTAATAAGCTGAATAATTTTTAATTTATTGTTATTTTTTGGAAAAGAGATAGATCAAAGAGGGACAGTAAATGAGAAAATACTGTTTGTGCATGTATATAGATGATGGAATGCCAGATCTCTAGTTGATTTTGACATATTACCACACCATTTCTGCTGTGATTTTTCCTGCAACCAGGTGGAAACTTAGGAATACATGGAACTATTGACGATGAAATCTTGAATGTTAATGAATATATTATTCAATAATTGCTAAGTAACTGATAAGTGCTAACTGCTAACTACTTTTGCTGACCATTTTCAGGCAGATAGCTCTTGATTGTATGTTCCTAGAATGCCAGTCTATTATTGACTATAGCATGCTATTGGGAATCCATTTCAGAGCTCCCCAACACCTCAAGACTGTCACATCATATCAGAACAACCTTGAAAGCAGTGGAATTTCAGTTCCAGTAGATCGTATATACCCAAACTCAAGTACAGCTGAGTTCTACTTATGTTATTTTCCCCTGGAATTGTGAACTACTGACCTTATCTTACCTTGGAAGTTGGAACAAATACCTCAGATTGCACATACTTGTAACCTATATGTTGTTTCTTAGTTTCATTGTATTGATACCGATTTTGACTTCCATCCATTGCCTAAGAGTAACATCTTGTCTTTTTCGCCTTAATCAGATAGTGTTCCGCTGCAATATGAGGAGAAAAATTCTTCAAAGGGATTTCTACTAGTTGCTCATGAGCCAGGTCTCACAGTAGGTGGTTCCCACATTAGAGGAAGCATGGTTAGAGCATCAGAAGGTGGTTATGAAGAAGTCGATCTTGTTTTGCCAGGCTCTGGAAGGTAGATTTTCTTAACTTCATCCAAAACATTTCACAATTCAACTCGACAATGGATATATATGTTGCTGCACAGTCCTGTAACTTATAGTTCGGAATCCAAATTGCGATATACTATCTACTAGAGCTATTACATTCCTTCAGGAAACACATCTAAGCCTGTAAGATCGCCATTAAAGTACAGCGAGAAAGTCTATTTACTTGTTAAGTTAGAATGTTCTTGTCTTGTGTTAAATTACAGTCAGAACGCCTATTTACTTGCTAGTTAGGATGTTATTGTCTTCTTGTGCTGAAGTACAGTGAGAAAGCCTATTTTGTGAAATGTGCAAATGCCCAAACCAGAATGGATGCAGATGCACCTATGTGCAGAAAAGTCGCATTGTTTTATTCATATGTGTTCTACAAAGCTCTTCTTTCTTTCCCGTTCTTGATACCTAAGTTCTACATGGTTCTTAACCTTAACCAAGATGACTTATGTTTCTGATTCATGTGTAACCATCTATTTTCAGGTTCCGTGTGCAGTTAGGGGTGAATATGCCAGCTCGAGCTCGGAAAGTGCCCGAAGACATGAACATGGAACTAGAAATTGCGGACAGCGTTGAGGAGTATGATGTTGTCCTTTACCTTGGTATTATAGACATACTGCAGGAGTACAATATGTCCAAAAGTGTTGAGCATGCAGTCAAATCACTCAAGTTCGATCCCCTCTCAATATCAGCTGTTGATCCGAATTTGTATTCGAAACGATTCGTTCGTTTCTTGGAGAGGGTTTTCCCTGAGCAAGACTGAATAGACTCTGAACAGTAAATAGCAGTAACGCCCATGTTCAATTTTTTTCCCTGTAAAGAATCAACGTACTCTCCATTGGAATTACCAGAAGTCAACACGGTTCCTGTGCAGCTATAACAATTATTTTTGAGTTTATCGGTGATTATTTTCACTTCTGTACGTCACACGTTGCAAATTGATTATATGATCCTAGAATGACCATAGCATACCACTGGTCTCTGGTACTGTAGTACATGGTCGCGGGCAAGCCTTCTACATGCTCCGGAATGGCATCCCTCCGGCTTGCCCCTCAGATATCTCAATTTTCGATTTGTCCAGCTGGCGGCTAGGAACCTACGGACCAAGAAAAAACCGGCTCTGCTGCTCAAGGTCGACATCTTCAAAGCCTTTGATATCCTGGCCTTTACTGCTTGAAGTCCTCCAACATATAGGCTCCTTTAAAGCTGGTTCAAGTCAGGGAGGATGGGGTTTCATCGCGAGGGACAGTGCTGGTGCGTTCCTTCAGGGGGCTGTGGCAATCTGTGCAGAGTGGATAGCCCTTTTCAAGCCGAAGCACTGGCTACTTTGTACAGTCTGCAGAGGATAGCGCAATTGGGAATATCAAGAATTATACTAGAGTCTGATGCGTCTGATCTGGTACGGGGCTTGACTTCACTGGACCTTGATCAAAGTGTGCACGGAAGCCTCTTCAAGCAAATTAGAGATTTTATTGGCTCATCCTTCGATTACTGCAGCATTCGGCATTGCCCGAGAAATTGCAACAAGGTGGCTGATCGCCTTGCAATGTATGGGGTGAGCGTGGTTAGCTCTGGCTCGATGGTGTTTATGAGCCAAGTCCCTACCTTTGTTTCCAGTTTGGTCTCCAGCGACCTGGCTGGAGATAGTGTCTAATGGAAACAAGCTTTCCGAGTTCAAAAAAACATATAGGCTTCAGGGACAGATGGTGTGAATGGATCACCATGCTATTAGCAACTTCTTCATCTTCAATCCTCATCAATGGAATGCCGGGCAACAAAATCATCCTGCGACGGGGTCTCGGGAGAGGGAACTCGTTGTCTCCAATGCTTTTTATTCTGGTTATGGTGATGCTTAACGCGTTCTTCCGCAAAGCGAGCAGCTCCTCTTTGCTCACCCCGCTTGGAACCCGGGGGCTTCAAGAACGTGTATCACTGCACTGATGATATTATTTGCTTCATTGCTGCAGTTTGGTAGGATTTGCAAATAGTCAAACACATCCTCCCCGCATTTGGAATGGCTTAAGGCCTCTGCGCCAATCTCCAAAAGAGCTCAGTGACACTCATTTGTTGTGGAGAAGACGAGAAAGAAATGGCTAGTCTCGAGCTACTTGTCAACTATCCTCCTTCCTCATCAAATACTTAGGTTTGCCAGAAATTGCAAGCCGTTGTCCATAGTGACCTCCATGAGCAATTCGAAGTGGCAAATGATGTTCCACCAGAGGAACCGTTGCACTGCTACGGAGGTGACCTTGGCGAGGGTGACCACCTTAGGCCATCTGGAAAAATACTCAACGGTGACCACAACGAATCGCAGGTCCCCCGGGGCGCGTGGGAGCGGTCCGACGACGTCGATGCCCCATCGTGCCAGTGGCCAGACTGGCAGGATGGGCTGTAGCTTGGTAGGAGGTCAGTGAATGACCCTTCCCATCTATTGGCATCCTTGACACCGACGCACAAGGTCGTGCCGTCAGTGATGGCCATTATCCAATAAAAGCCTTGTCGGAATGCTTTTCCGACGAGGGATCTTGGCGCGATGTGCGAGCCAGAATACCTTGCATGCATTTCGGTGAGGAGCCGCCACCCCTCACCGCGCGAGAGGCATCGTAGCAGTGGGGCACAAACCCCGCACTTGTAGAGTATGCCTCGAAGGACCTACCCGATGCTGTAGCCGCCGCAGCTTGAGAGGATCATCTGGTTCTGCCGCCTCCTGCAGGAGGCCGTAGATGGGCTCCCTCCAGTCGCCTTGCTAAGCGATTTGGTGGATGAGGGATGTGTCACGCTGGTCATGTTTGATAGCTACGGTGGCTAGAACTTCGGTGTACGCCCTTATGGGCAGGGGGATCTGCTGAATGGCAGCTTTGGCGAGCGTATCGGCATGCTCATTGTCTGCTCATGGGACAGCCTTCACCGTGACGCCCAAGAAGTGACGCTCTTTTGCCCTAACAGCGGCTAGATATTTCGTTAGGTCTGGGTCCTTGGCTTGGCAAGATTTGTCCACATGCCCCGCAATCAAGCGCGAGTCGGTGTGCATGAGTATCCTCTCTGCGCCGAGGGCCTTGAGCTTGGCGAGGCCGAAGAGCAGTGCCTCATACTCGGCTATGTTGTTTGCCACCGAGAACTCTTGGCGTGCTAAGTATAACAGGCAATGTCCTTCCGGCGTAGTGACTTCTACACCCACCCCCGTGCTGGAAGTGTCGTAGGCTCTGTCAATGTGGAGGCTCCACACCAGGTCAACTGGTAGCTAAGCTTGTGGCTGGGCTGGTGGGGTCCATTTAGCGAGGAAGTCTACCAGAACCTGAGACTTTATGGCCGTACGCGAAGCGTATGTCAGGGAGAAGGGTGCGAGCTCGGCCACCCACTTGTCAATGCGGCCTGTTGACTCCTTATTGTGTAGCATCTCCTCTAAGGGGAATGAAGAGAGCATAGTGATGTGATGAGCCAAGAAGTAGTGTCAAAGCTTCCACGAGGCCATAACGAGGGCATAGGCCAACTTTTCTAGTTTGGTATACCGTGTCTTGGCGCCCTGAAGGGCTTCCGAAACAAATTACACCGGCCAGTAAAGGGACCCCTCCTTGAGGACAAGGACTACGCTGACTGTTGTTGCTGTAGCCGCTAGGTGCAACAGCAATGGAGCCTCTGGTGCCGGGGACACAAGAGTGGGGAGCTTTGCGAGATGTGTTTTGAGGTCATCGAAGGCCATCGCGCACCCCATCGTCCCAGTGAAACCCATCGCACACGCGAAGAGTTCTGAAGAATAGGAGGCCTTGCTCAGCTGCCCTAGACAGGAAACGACTCAGCGTGGCTAGGCGTCCTGTGATCCTTTGGACCTCTCTTGTCGTCTTAGGTGGCTCCATGGAGAGGATTGCATCGACCTTGTCGGGGTTCGGTTGTATCCCCGTCTTGATACCAAGAAGCCAAGTAGCTTTCCTGGCTGCACGCCGAAGACACATTTGTCTGGATTCAGCTTGATGCCTGCCTACCCAAGATTGACGAAAGTTTCCTGGAGGTCTTGGCTATGGGAGGCGAGTTGTCTGGTCTTGATGACCATGCCGTCGACGTAAGCTTCGACATTCCTTCAGAGCTGGGAGGCGATGGCGAGGGCCATCAGACGCATGAACGTAGCTCCCGCGTTCTTGAGGCCGAAGGGCATTCTAACGAAATAGTATGTGCCTACCGGGGTTACGAAGCTTGTCTTGGCTTCATCCTCCTTAGCCATATGGATATGGTGATAGTCGGAGTATGTGTCCAGGAAACTCATTAGCTCGCACCCTGCCATGGCATCCACTAGCTGGTCTATCCGAGGAAGTGGGTAGTTGTCTTTCGGACATGCCTTATTGAGAGTAGTGAAATCGATGCACATACACCATGCGCCACTCGCTTTTTTGACGAGCACCGGATTCACGAGCCATTCTGGGTAATGCACCTTGTGTATGACTCTGGACTAGAGTAGCTTCGCCACCTTGGTTTTGGTAGCCTGTTGGCACTCCAGGGACATGCATCAGAGCCTTTATTTTATTGGTTTAGCATCAGGGCGAACCGCGAGGCTGTGCTCGATGATGCCGGAGTCTACCCCTGTGATATCGGCTGGTGACCATGCGAAGACATCCGTGTTGTTGCGAAGAACGTGTGGTAGGGCCTGCTCAACCTTTGGGGGAGGCCCTCACCAATGGGAACTATTGGTCCACAGTATGCAGGGAGATTCTTTTGACTCCACCGTCAGGCCTGGGTTGGGTGTCCACCCTAGGGCGGAGGGTGTACCTGCACCACGGGTGTCCCTAACGGTGTGTACCTTTTGAGGGGATCTCGTGTACCGAGTTCTATCTAGCAGGCGAGATCCTGGTCTCCGAATATGGTGACAATCCCCTGTGGACCCAGAAGTTTCATGCATAGGAAGTTGTGGTGCAGGACCGCCCCAAAAGAGTTGAGGGTCGGGCATCCGAGGATGGCGTTGTACGGGTAGGGAAGGTCAATGACGTCAAAGGTGATGTCCTCACTTCTTGCTTGATTACCTTGCCCGAAGGACACCTGTAGTAATATTTGACCCAGGGCTTTCAAGGGTTGACCCTCGAAACTCTAGAGTGGGATCCCCGGAGGCCTGACCCTGCTGCGAGGGATTCCCATCTGGTCGAAGGCCCCCATGAATAGAATGTCGGCAGAGCTACCCCCATCGACCAGGACACGCTTAACGTCGCATTCAGCGATGGTGACCTGGACCACTAGGGGATCTTGATGAGGGAAGTCGATTTCGTCTGCATTAGCGTTTATGAAGGTGATGTCATTTTGTGCCCAAGTTGGTGGCTCCTGGGCAGGGTACACCGCTGCGTGATGTAGCTGACGGGCGTAGGCCTTTTGCTGCTGTGCAGATGAGAATTCTAGCGATGAACAGCCCGAGATGACATTTATGACGCGGCGCTGCCCTCCCTCGGTAGGTTGCATCCGTAGAAGATCCTCTTGGGCTGTTGTACGTGGGCCACCACCGGGGTCCTCGCTTCTAGAGCTCTGTCCTTGGTGACGCTCTGCCGGAGCATTGTGATGGTGGGACAACATCGAGTGAGGTCGTCGTCGCGCCCATGTACCTTGCACCAAATGCCGTGCTATTGGTGCTCTTCATCATCGCGCACTCTGTCCTCGCGGCCCTGGCCTTGTCCGCATCCTCGACCTCTGCGACCCTATCCTCGGCTAACAGAGGTGCTGTTGTCGGACCCATTGTCGATGCCAAAGACGTATCTGGCCCTCTAGGCTTTGCGTTGCTTGCGGCTGGAGGTATCCTTCAACGGGTCCTGTGCTTGCTTGGTGTCAGAGGTGTCGATCTTGCGCCGCTGCGCGTCGTCCTCTGCTCTTGCATATTCCTCCATTTTGTCGAAGAGCTTGGCAACTATCTATATGGGTTTGCACATATTGTACTTGGCCAGCGGCCCCAAGCGAAGACCCAGAATCACCGTGTTGATGATTGTGGTCTCGTTCATGTCTTTAACTTGACAGCGAACCTTGGCAATGTGTTTGAAGTACTCTCGAAGCTTTTCTGAGGGCTTTTGCTTGATGGCAAAGAGATGGTCTGCATCGACTCGCTCGATGTAATTACCCTAAAAATTGTTGTGCAAGTGATTGCGGATCTACTCCCATGCATATATGGAGTTTGGCTTAATGGTGAAGAACCAAGAAAGCGCCACCCCCTGTAGGGCGAGCGGCAATCCCTTCACTTTGGTGGAGTCATCCCCACTGGCTGCCTCGATAGCCGTCTCATACACTCGAACGAATTCTCTGGGGTCCGTATCACCTTTGTATGGCTCAACGGTTGGGAATTTAAAGTCTTCCAGCCATGCCAACTATTGTAGGCTAGTGGAGAGTGGAGACTCCGGATCTACGTGTTGAAGCGTGCCGCGACCAGAGGTGGGGGCGTCGTGGCTATCTGCTCGATCGAGTGCGAACTCCGCCACCGCCGGCGGCGGCGTTTGCTGGCTTCGAGCCTCTTGCATCTCCTACATGGCCCCCCCGGAGGTCCACTAGCTTACGCTGCAACGTTCCAAGGGCCACCATTAGAGTTCCTTCTATCATCAAGGGTGGTCGTACCCGCTTGAGCGGAGGCACGCGCTGCGAGGTTGTTGGCGATAACGGCCTGCCTGCCAGAGCCGTTCGGTACATCAGTGCTGTTGGCTTCACAGTTGGCGACGAGACCGACGTGAGCGTCAGGACCACTGTTCGCCCTCGCGCTGGCTCCAAGGTCATTGGACATGCCGGCGTAAGTATTGGTGCCGATGATTCCACCGATGTGGACGCCATTGACGGGGTCAACCATTGCACCATCGAAGGGGTCGACCGTCGTGCCACGACGGTCTTCATGGTGGCCGATCGTACCCACGCGGATGTCAACGCCGGGGCCGTTTGCCGCACCGATGTAGCCATCGCTTCTCAAGTCCACGACTTGCTCGTTGTCGTCCCACTGACGGCACCAACTATTATGGTTACAGGCTAAACAGTAAACTAGAAGAGTAGTTGAGTGGTTATGATAAATAAGCTATCCTTGCCCTACCTCCATGACAAGAGCATATATAAAAGGTATGATTATGATAATGCCCTTATAGTTGAGTATCCTGTAGAGGGGACATACATGTACTTGTACATACCTCACTAGGCCTTCTAGCCCCTAACAGGTCGGATAGGCTTAAGTGGGGACCATCCCTACCATATAAATGTTAACCACAAAACGGTTGTGTCAACAAGACACATGTTAACTATCCATTGGACTAGGTGAGAAGAGTAACACATTATTATTACTACCACTACCACTACCACTACTATAAAATCAAGCAGAGGCTTAATTATTATTCATCAGCAGGAGCTTAATTCATCATCTAGAAGGTTACAATTGTGACGAATACAACAAAGTAAAAAGTTCGGCGTCAGACCAAACAGATCACACGTGACACTTTCCAGCGAAGCTCTCTGTGCACAAATAGGAGCAGCGAAATTGGCATCCCAGTTAACATAACAAAGCGAAAACGAGACAAAAGTGCCACTTCGCTCCTGCATCTCCTGGAGAATACTCGTTATTTCTGAACGATGAGTTTGTCGCGTCCCACACAGCTTACCAGCTCTTGGCTGTCGGTTTCGACTCATCTTGCGGTAGCTTCGGTTACTAGCCAACCTTTGCCCATGGCGGCATTTGCCACCCGTTTATACCATCTGGCAGCACCATCCAGGAAATTTCTTCTGCCCCAGTCTCTCCATGGAACTCGGGGGAAGAAAGCTCCATCGACATTGAGCCTAACCTCTTCAGTAGCTGGAGCCGCCCACTTCTGTTTTTTACACTCCTGTTTTTCCCCCTCTTTCCCTGCTTGCCTGTTCAGTGATGCTAGCGAGCGTCATCCACTACCTCCATTGCCCATTTCGCTGCGAGTTCAGGTTTAAGAGCATCCTTCCCACGGCGAATGCTTCTACTCGTCCAAAGGAACCACTTGCCACAAAGGAGTATCGCAGCTTCATCTTCGCTACGTACCATAGTATGTACCCCACGCCCGTAACTCTCGCCGGCGATCTCCATTTGGTTCACCTCTACCTGAGCACCTAGGGGACCAACTGGTGGCGAGGGTGCAACCAACCATAGCTTTGGCAGCCAATGGTGCCTAGCTTGGCCACGGAGAAAGGGCAGTGCAGCGGTGATGCCACCGACGGCGAAGCTAGGGGCACCATTGGGGGCTCAGGTGGTGGCAATGGTTTATGGAGGTGAGCAACAATGCCGCAACCCTGATCGCCAGGGGCGGCGTCGGTACTCTCAGGTTGGCCGCAGTTGTCGCTGCCCCCGTGAAGAGCCTGGCCAATCCACCAGGTAGACGCCCCACTTAAAAGTGTGTGTTAAAGAGCACCTAGAAGAGCGCTTAGAAATTAACATTCAGTATATGGCCCCAAGTCCTCAACGTCAAACAACTCAGCCATCTGAAGAAAAACAGGGGGAATACTCAACAGAATACAAACAAAACGGCAAACTAAAACGGTATCGAATGCGCAATGCCCAAGTGACTAGATCGCAAATAAGCTGCCTATTGCGCCACCTCACGTACAGGAACGCCATCAGTAGCTTCTTCAGACGGCTTGGTTGGGTCCTCGTTGATTGCCTCGTTAACGCCAAGGACTTCATCCATCAGCTCATCTTCCGCGGCAATGTCCTCCACATCCTCATCGTCATTGCCACCCTCAGGGATCCGCCGAGTTTTTGGACCATGCTCCGCCCTATGCGTGTCCAGCTCCTTATCCATTTCTTGCATGTTAGCTAGCCCATTCCCTCTCCGAGGGTTACGGGCATTCTGCAACCTTTCCAGCTGCCTCTCAACATTAGACATATATTGTTCCTCGACTTTCTTTTGAAATTGAGTCAGCTCAGCCCTGCGTACAGATTTCCATTCTTCAAATACCTGCAATAACTAACAGATATTAGGTACATCCAGAATGACGGATCCTGAAGACACCTGGTAACTAGTAAGAATATATAGGTTGCCTGAAAATATGAAAGGTGAATTGGGAATTCATCTTAACAAAAAACATGCAGCTACAACAGAATTTTGCATGCAGTATTTTGTGTGTGAGCCAATACTTTTAGGCAATGCAATGAACATTGCTAAGCGAAACAGATTATAAAGGTAAATATAGCAATATCATGTTCAATATCTGTAAACATAACAGCCCAACAACCAGATAGTTATCATTAGTTCCCAGGACCCACCAGGTTCTTCTGAGTGAGCAACACTCACCAATTCAAGCTGGTTTTCATTATTTCATTTAAAAAATTCCTAATGGGGAAGAATTTCATAACTCAATGATCTTTTTAGTATTCACAAGGAACCAACCAATTTACAACCGATTGGATTTTGTTAGGTTAAACCATTACCTGGAGTGAAACCATCAGGACTGGTCAAACATTGATGCAGACATGAGGCATCCTTGTGGTTGCCTATTATCTAATTCGGATCAGTTCACACAAACACCACAGCAGCAAACCAGACAATTTTGTGTCTATTTGTAGCAGCAGTCATTTTCATCGTGTACATATGTAGTGTTCCAATTTCCAAGTGAGTTGTATGAGTTAAGTGTAAAAAGAAAGGCCAATGGTAAATTATCCTTGGGAAATGTACAAATTATGAAGTTTTTGGAGTAACTTATAATGAGTCATGAGGGTAGCCGGATCATCAATGATTGATTTAGCTAGCATGTAATAAATAGGTGGTTCGGCTTTTGTCCTGCCAAACACAAATGAAGTCAAACCAGGAACAAATGTAGTTTTATACAATAGATATAGAAACCCATATGGACATCAAACATCAAAATTTGCATACAATCAGAAACGTATCTTCCCTCAATTTAATTGTCAATATGGATACTTTTGGACCAGGAATAAAATTAACCTGTAGCATGCAGAAAATAAGAGAAAAATAATCAAAAAATAAAGTAGAATAACTACATAGATAAATATTGCACAGTGACAAAAACAAAGAAAAAATGATCCTAATCATGGATCAAGGTCAATGTGATGTATGATGAAAAGCAGTGAAGTTACCTTAAGAAATTGGACAGCTTTTTGTGATGCTCAACCCACTGAATGTACAACAGCTCCAACCTCTTTTCTTCTGCCTTAGCAGCTACTCGAGCACGGAGCGTCTAAATAAGAGCATCTCAGGATTAAATCATTTGCAATATGAACACATCAATTTAAAATGAGTGAAATTATGATAGATGAATGCAAGTCATAAAACAGTGCACAAAAGTTACCATGTCACGCCTACGCTTCTCTGCTACTTGCTCTCGCTCTTGCTGTCGCAACCTTTCACTTTCTTCACGAGCCTTTTGATCAGCCTACATTCAACCAATTCAGTATTCCATGATATGTTGGAGCTATTGGTGAGGATATAATCGAATCTAGATTATCTTCAGCCATTCAAGAAGTCTTGATATCTCTAAATATCTAACAATATATGTGAGCCACAGCAACTTTGAAAAGAAAACGCTAAATTCCTAGAAAATGAAAAAGATCATCTGGCTTACGGGATATATTTAGATCTTAAGTTCAGTTAAAGAATTGCAACAAAAGAATTTAGGATCGCCCATCCAACTCATCAAGGATCTATGTAGTCCAACAAGCAGTACGGAGAAAAAAAATCCTATGGGGATACAATACAAGTAGTGATGAAAATAAAACTTAAAATAAATTATAATTAAAACTGCGCAATAAATAGAGTGCTCCTAGGGCTGAACTAAGATCTCGGGTATAAAAACACAAATTGCAAGCCACCAGAGCTAACTTACATTACTGTGGTATCAGGAGATAAGATATATATATACTACGTTGCGCGGATACTTCACAAAACTCACGTACCGGTATCGGATACTGTACCGGATACGGATACTGCCCCGATACGCGCCGATACGTATCCTGTAAGTATCGGTGATTTATTGATTTTTCAAAAAAAGAAAATAATTCTGATACTTTACCGATACTTCCCTGATACTTTTAAACCTAATACTCCCCACTCAACCCTAGAGCCCCCGATCCAAGTCTACCCCCGACACCCCACCCCAGAGCCACCCCCCCCCCCCCAGATCCAATCTACCTCGACCCCCTCGCCTGCACGCAAGAAATTTCACCGCCGCCGCCTCAGCTCGCTTCCACGCCGCCTCCGCTCGCCCGCCGCCGGCTAGCCCGTCGCCTCCCTCCGCCCGTCGACTCCTGCCGCCTCCGCCTCGCCCGTAGTCTCTCCCGCCGCCTCGCCAGTTGCCTCGCCGGCCGCCTAGCCCGTCGCCTCCCTCCGCCCGTCGACTCCTGCCGCCTCCGCCTCGCCCGTTGCCTCGCTGGCCGCCTCACGCCCTCACCCGTCACCTCCGCGCGCCACCTCGCCCGCCGCCTCGCCCATCGCCGTGCCTCGCCTCCGCCCGTCGCCTCCGCCGCGCCTCCGGTAGTCTCCCCCGGCCGTCGCCTCCCGCCGCGCCTCCGGTGGTCTCGTCCGCCCGTCGCCTCCGCCGCGCCTCCGGTGGTCTCCTCCGGCCGTCGCCTTCGGTGGTTGCCTCCGGCTGTCGCCTCTGGTCGCCGCCTCCGCCCGTCAACTCCTGCCGCCTCCGCCTGGCACCTGGGCCGTCGCCTCAACTGCTCCAGAGCCTCCAGACTCCAGTATTCCTCTCTACTCAGCTACTCTGTCTCTGTCTGCTGCTAGTGCTAGATGCTACTGCCTACTTATATTTAGTTGCGGGAGAATGGAGCATGTGCGGGAGATTGGACTCTTTACTGACAATCCTTGGGTGTGTTTCTTTTCTCCCGTATGAATCATCTTGGAACCCTAGAACCAGAGCAATACCAGGGGTGCTTTGATGTGTTGCACCGTTCGATGTGTTACAGCATGGTATTATAGGTTCATTGGATTTGACCCGATAGTGATTGAAAATTTTGATCTTTTCGATAGCTCTGTGATGCGATTCCTTCAAATTGCCTTCAAATTGAATATCTGGATGCATTTTGGGCAATTGCAATTTATTTTTATTGGTGAATTGTATAGCTTAAACAGTTTAGAACTGTTTCTCTTTTTTTTCCCGGTTGCATTTCATATGGTCTGTTGCACAAGTCTCGGTGGTATTTGACTGCCTAAACTCTAGAACTAGAATTGAAGGGTTGAACCTTGAGGGGTTATATTGTTGGCATGTGCTCTTGCTAGTTGTTTGTTTATTTGCTATTTGTTGTGTTGCTATTTATTTCATTATTTGTGTACATGTACTTATCTATTCTGTTATTCTTCGCAAATGGTTCATTATATTAGTCTAACAGCCAGGAGGGAGAACTGAAGTACCAAGTAATTTGCTACATGCCTATATCAATATTAAGGTATTCTCGGTTTCTCAATTCCTTATTATTATTATTATTATATATATATATATATATATATATATATATATATATATATATATATATATATATATATATATATATATATATATATATATATATATATATATATATATATATATATATCGTCGTATCGGTGTTTTTAGGAAAATGGCGAATCGCGGTATCGCGTATCGGGGTATCTGGGTAACATTGCGTGTGTGTGTGTGTGTGTATATATATATATATAGGAAGTCTCTTTTCTACTCCCGGGTATAATTACACCCTATGTCGTATCTCACAACATAGGTAGTATTTCACGTAACGGAGAGTATGTACGTGTAGTATACGAGTATTTAAGACTATATAGGTGGTATGAACAATTTTTCAGAGGTGGTATGCATATTTTTTCGACATACTCCTTTTTATGTACGTATATAAAGGTATTTATAAAATACGCTAAAAACTATGGACTTCCTTACAATTTTTTCTTGTGGTTCACGTTGGAGTATCTTATAATTAGTATATGAGTATACCTAAAGTGATAAAGGAGTATTTCAAGTTTGTTTAGGTGGTATATTAGAGGTGGGTGTAATTACACCCGGGAGTAAAAAGTATTTTTCATATATATATATATATATATATATATATATATATATATATATATATATATATATATATATATATAGACACACACACACACATACATACCACAGTTCTAATTAGAACACATTATTATGTGAAAGAAGTGGCTGCAACTGAACACCAGTCACAAAATAAAGGTTAGAAAATATAGTAGGCGCGAGAGAAATGGGTAATACCTTTCGCTGAGTCTCTGATCTGCGCAGATAAGCTTCTGTGTTGGAGAGTTTTTTGTCCTCTTGCTGAAATTTCTGCATTGCCAAGCATGTGGAAGAATCAAGAACCGGATAAATTGAAATATTCACAAAGGTGAACATACCCAAATGTCTTATATAGATAGATTATAGAATCATTAGCAGATTTGAACATTCAAAAATCAGTTGCAATCCTGGAAATCGGCCAAGTCAATCCCTCTATCGGTGTTCAATTTGACTTGACAAGTGATCATTCATCTTAGTTGATCAAAAAGTTGTGTTCCCATTAGATTTGTTGTACCTATGCTGTTACTATTAGCCAGCAGAAAAACTTATGCTTATTGACCATACAATTCCATGCAAATACCAAGCATTTGCTATTAGTGCAATAGTGGTATAAATTTAGCATATGTGCCTGAAAATGTCAGCCCACAGATCTTCATTCACACCAAGTCTCTCAACAACTTTGTTATACATATCCAACTTAGTGGTTAGACGTAAGGTCCTCAAATACTCAATGAATCCTCTATCCTCATCATAATGAGTGATCTAATCAAGTTATGGCTTCAATGCATGTGCAATTTATTCAGCAGACAAATCAAGTTACATGACATTCCTTCCTTTTATTCAATATAAGGTCTCTCCCTTGTGTTTTTTGTATCTATCTGGGAGGTGTAGTGAAGAAACTTAATGGTAAAATTGAATATTAGGGAGTGCAATTAAAAAGCTCTTGGAGAGCAGATTGCAGAATGGCATCCCAATGACGCTTTCAGCACAAACCAAAAATAGCAAATTAAATATGCAGTTTTACTGGATCAGTTACCAAAGAGTCAGCAAAAAGAAACAATCATCCAAGATGAAGCTGCAGAACATACTAATAAAGTTATCAAAAGGTATGAAGAAAAACTTATTTCGATGATGAAAGAATGAGAAAAGGCAGTAGCTCCTTTCTTTGAAAAACAGGTGAATGGATTTCACTTGATCAAAATATACCATTTGGTTTGCTTTGAGCATTGCTACGTGAAAGAAAAGTTGTAAGCAGGCAGCGTTATTGAAGTAATGGGAGTTCGAAAAGATCCTGAAAAACTAAGGGGACTGACTTTGAGTGGCCATATAAATTGATATTTAAGGACAATAAAGTTCTACAATCCTTCTTGACTGAATAGACCACACCTTCCACTAGCTCATAAAAAAAACTCGACCTGCGGGGGGTAAGACAGCCCCCGGGCATTTCATTAAGAAGAAGATCTTCTCACGCAGATCGAGAAAATCCCCGAACCCTTGCCCCACCCTGACACAGCGGCATCAGCCCATGTGAGAACAACCAGGGTGATCCCTAGACCAACGACCTGACGCGACCAACGACCTGGGCGAGCCTTAGACCTGTGCTTTGGCTTATGGGGCAAGCGAGGGGATTTTTTTCCCTCAGCCTGAAATTCGCTCCCACTGGGAGTCGAACCCAGGACCTGAGGGGTGCTACTAGAGCGCTCTAACCACTACGCTAGAGGCCCGTTCGCTTCCACTAGCTCATAGTATCAACGAAGCATGGTAAATCAACTACAAGGGTCTTGCAGATATACTGATATAGTAGCTTTACATTACTAACTAGGAAACATTGGAAGAATCAGGAACAGAAAATTAATTATAAATGTCCCCAATAACACAACGCCTCTCAGCAAAATAAGCAATTTCAGGGCTCTCCATGTGATTTCAATGTTCCAAAAAGCGGTATGCAGTATTCATTTGGTCACCCACCTAATGGCGATTATACGGCCTAACCGGCCCGATTATTCGGCCTAACCAGCCATTATGCGGTAACAGGTAGGGGCATCCGATCCTAGTATACGCGCTAGTATACGGCCTAGTACGGGATAAGGAATTGGATGTAAAATATGTGGTCTAGTAGAACCATGCCAAAACTAGGAGTGAACTATTTACCAAACCAGCTCATAAATTGCCGATTTATGGGATAAAAGAAGTACAGTAATTTGATCTTGAAAGACCCCCAAAACTAATTGGGAAGACTGCTTAAATGGATGAAAGAAGCAAGACACTGCACATTGGCCAAGCCAAAGCTAATCAACAAATACTCAAATAAAAAGGAATTACCACAAGTCCACAATTGCTTAACACATGTGTTCTTCTACTTATTTCATTATGCACCAGAAGAGTTTGTTACCTCTAGCGTGCCGACAAGAAGCTTCCCCAGCATCCTCTTGTTCCTCCTCACCAAGTTCGGGTCCTCATTCTTGGGAAACTCCCTCGGGAGAGGCTCTGGCAGCGGCATACTAAGCTCCTGCAGCCAAATAATATCATCTAAGTAATATCTCCACAAAAGCACAGAGAACTCATCCACAAGCAAACCCACAACCCCCTCCCGACTTCCGTTCCCCCTACTCACCATCCTCCTCGATATATGCTGGCTCCCATCCCTCCTGACCCCACCATTACTGGCATCCCTCCGCTCACCATCTCCGGCAGCAGACGAACCGTCCTCTCGCCCCTCCACCTCCACATCCTTGGGGGCATCCTCCTTAGCTTCAGTGTCATCCACCTCCGTTCATCACGGCAAACAAAGAGACGAAAATTTAGGGTTTTCGATGAACAAACTACAACAAAATACAAAAACAAAATAGGAATAAAAATCGAAGGCCGATACTTTAACCACAGCAGATAGCAGCCGCCGCTTCTGCGCAGGCTGGTCCCCCGATTCCGCAGCCTACATGAGAACCATACAAAAAAAGGTTATGAACATCGATAGCGAGGGGGAGGAGTAGGAGATGTAGGCGAGAAGCGTACGGGTCTCGCGAAGCCGCGGAGTGGGCGGGGCCCGCCGGGGCTGCCGGCAGCCGCGTCGCCGCGTCGAAGGCCGCGGGGGTCGCGCAGGCGCTCGGTGATCTGCGAGAGGGAAGAACAGGTCAGGGGAGATGCCTCGGGGAGCACGGAAGGTTCGAGAAAGTGTCGGGGAGAGACAGAGGGACCTCGCGGTGCTGGCGTTGGAGCTCCTGGAGCTCGCGGCGGAGCTCCTCCGCCGTCTTCTCCGTCGCGGCGGCCATCGTCGTCGGGGAGGGAGGGTTTGGCTGCGCGTGGAGGGGTGGGGGAGTTCGGGTTCGGGGTTTGGGGGCCCTATTCTAGGACGCGGTGCCTGGCTGGGGGTGATCCCCGCCGTTGGATCCTGCATCGCCCGGTGCGGAGGAGCTCTCGTGCACCACGGGCCCTGAGCCGCGGTTTCCGTTGCGGCCAGGCCGTGGCCAGGTCGTTCGGTAAAATCGGTTCAGTTGGTAAATATAGTATTTAATAGTTTGGTAATATATGATATTATTTGAAAATACAGTTTGGTATCTATTAGTCTCAATTCATTTTGGTGTGATATCAATAAATACTATATTTATTAAAATTGATGCAAATTACGAATGATATAACAAGACGACAATATACTAGCAATAGAATTAGAACTTAGAACTAGAAGTAATCCAATAGAATTAGAACTCAATCAGACATAGACTCATATCACAGTCACAGACGATAGACTGACATAGACAAAACACATTACACCACATTCACAACACGACACAACCAGTCCGCCACTAAGCCACACACGTGTCATGTGTCATGTGTGGCCTCATCAATTCATCATGAACTAATTGGACATTTGGACTCAGGGTCTCAGAGTCACAGACAACGCCACAGCACACAATGGTGCTAACTGCCAAGTTGGCTATAAAGCTTGTAATCTAAAAATATGTTCGATGTTCATCCCTTGCCTAGCTAGTTCAATCTGTTGAAAACGATTAAGAATAAGGATCCAACATCATTGTTTGCGTTCAGCAGGTCTTAGAATAGGCAACTAAATGGAATACATCATAAACAGAGGTCCCAATAAGGCACCACAACAAGTTTGCAAGTTTATGTTGCATTATCAAAATTAATAGCTAGAATGTTAGGGGACACATTATTCGTAGGATGTGTTAAGGGTATTAGAGATAGAATAGGAATTGTATTATTTCTTTCTTTATATGCCTCGCTTTTCTTATCTGCATATGGCATATTCCCCTATAATATCCCATTGTACTCCCTATATATATTGCCTATTGGGTCTCTTCAATATACACACAATATTCATAACATGGTATCAGAGCTTAGGTTAAAACCCTAACCTCGATCTACTTCCGTGAAGTCTTTCGCATCTGCTGCCCCCGAGAGGATCGATCTCCTTTCCCGAGGGCGGCCATCTCGCCAGATCTCGCCTGCGTTCGACGCCGCCAGCTCGCTTTCGGGCTACCCCTGGCTCGCTTTCGGGTTGCCCTCCTCCGCCGACGCCAGCTGCTTGGATCCCGTCGGTCGCGTCGCTCAAGCCCGCGTAGCTGCCAAGCACCGCACGAATTCGACTTCGATGCGCCTGGATCTGGCGGTCCCTCTTTGTTGCCGACTCCGCCGCCAAGCCGCAGCACCAGCACCGCCTCTGGGCCATCAACTCTATCCGAGCCGTCAGCATCGATTTGTTATCAGCGTTCTTTGCTGTTTCGTATCTCCTTACCGATTTCACAATTTCAACCAAATCGACTAGCACACCATGGTATTAGTTCACCGTGTGGTTGACCAAAAATGCACATGCCACCCATCACGTCAGCAAGTTTCGGCCATCCATATCTTCACAGAATCCGAGCTTGATAAGCTCGGCCTCGTTGACACTCAGCTAGCTCCCCGCTCCCATACGCGCAAGCGGTCGACGGATCGATGAATAGCGACTCCTCACGGCTCGGGTTGCACGTCGTGATCTTCCTATGGCTCGCGTTCGGGCACCTGCTCTTGGGCCTCAAGATTGCGTAGCGGCTGGCCTCGCACGGCCACCGCATATCGTTCATCCCCACACCGCGCAACATCACCCGCCACCCGCCTGTCGCGCCCGCGCTAGCGCCGCTCATCGACTTCATGGCGCTGCCTCTCCTGCATGTGGACGGTGCTGAGTCCACCAACGACATCCCCTAGAACAAGCTCGAGCTCCACCGAAAGGCGTTCAATGCCTCACTACGTCCTTCTCCGCGTTCCTCGAGGCCACGTGCGCCGGGGGCCGGGGTAGGAAGCCTAATTAGATCATTATCAACGATCTAGTCATCAATATTATGAAATATAAGAAAAAAACACTAGATTATTTGAAATGATTCATCAAGAGAATGATGATGATCTTTATTGCTATG
Organism: Dendrocalamus latiflorus; assembly: GCA_017311315.1. Taxonomy (NCBI): domain Eukaryota; kingdom Viridiplantae; phylum Streptophyta; class Magnoliopsida; order Poales; family Poaceae; genus Dendrocalamus; species Dendrocalamus latiflorus. The sequence goes on along the minus strand of CM029651.1, from coordinate 10,788,092 downwards.
AACTGGTTACAAGATGTCCTTACTAAAAATATTACAATTGGATGTAATTAGCTCTAATCTTTATATTCTTCCCACTGGCAGAAGATTGTGATTATCTTGCCTGGTGCTCTTCTGGTTCTAACTGTGATTCTTATTGTTGTTGGAGTTGTTCGTGTCTTCTCTCATCAACCTTTAAATAGCGCTGAAGGGGTGTCATTTATCCACATGAGCGGGTGCCTTGTTGAATCGTCCCTTCTGGATGAGTGAACGATTCTGGTCCCCTAGAGGTCAGCGATAGGGGAAAATTTTTTGAGCAGGAGCGACGATGAGATTTCATTCTTCTGGAAATACTAGAGTGTGGATTTAGGTTGTCGGTGCATCCCTTCTTATCGGAGGTTCTGGAGTTTTATGGGATTGAGTTGATGAACATGTTCCCCAACTCAATAGCCAATCTCAGCATATTCATCCATTTGTGTGAGGTGTATATGGGGATTCCGGTGAACTTGGAACTCTTTATATAATGATGAGAAGGGCCGAAAAGGCAACGACGTCACCCGGGTATTGCTCCTTGAGGCTTTACGATGGAAAAGCGAGGGAGTATATTCTGATGTTCTTCAAATGTTCATGGTCATCATGAAAGAAGCTTTGGTTTAATATGATGGTTAGCAAAGAAGACAACCTTTCCTTCGCGGGAGGGATAACAGTGGAGAATCCGGGATGAAGATCTTTGAAGAAGGAAAGAAGGATAGAGCGATGGGTTGATGCCGTTGTCTATCTTAAGGATAAGGGGCTTACTTAATGGAATGTGGTAAGGGATTTCTCAATACGCCGGATTAGTCCCTTAAAGTCATATGACTATATCATGCTATTGTATGAAGGTGCAAAAGATTCGACCAGGGACTCCTCAGAAGGTAAGAATCAAGAATTCTAACTAGTTGAATCATTTCTGTTTGGTTTACTTTTCTTGACTTAAAACTTTTCATTCTATTTTGATTTCATTGCCTTATCTCCTTCCAACGTGAAGGAAAGGGTAAAGGCAATATGCAAGGGGGAACCTGAGCAAAAGGAAGGAATTCCTTTGATCCTAGCGGTTACTTCTCCAGAAGATAGGATCAAAAGACTAGTAACAGAAGACTCTCTTCATCTGAATTCTCTTTTTTTGACCCAGCGTATCGTAATATTCTTGACATATGCAGATGGTTGAGTCGGGTGGTGCAGAGCTGGAGGAAAGCATAGAGAAGACTGCTCTGACCTTCAAGAAACGACGAATTATCAAGAAGTCTTATGGGGCGTCAGGATCTTCTTAGGTTCCTCCGACCGTGAAAGTGCCTGAGAAGAAGGCAGAAATCCTCTCGGAGGTAGGTTTTACTATGATTCTGAGAGTTTTTCCAATGAACCCACGCCTGCTCTTGTACGAAGAATGGATAAATTGCACTGACGGGAATGTATTTCTTGGATGAAGGATTTTGTCACCAAACTCATCTCAGTTGATGATATCGTAGAAGAATGGGAGGAGTCATTGGTCGGTGGTGCCACGACCACAGAGCTAGTGGTGGCATCAGATCCACCAGTCGTGGGCTTCAAGATAATCGCCATTGAGAAGATCTAAGACCTAGTTGCCACCCCAAGACTTTTATGACACCAGTGGAGACAAATGCTCTGATGGTTGAGGATGCTCGACCCTCAGAGGAGGGGCAGGGGATTAGAGAAGTAGTTTTTTATCACCCCGAGGAGGAGCCAACTAAAGATGAAATCATCCGGTCAGAAAGCGCAAAAGGTCTGACCAACCCTACCAGTATTACACTAGTGAAATCGGTCGAGAAAAAGAAGAGAAGGGGGTGCTCTAGATTATGCTAAGAGAAGGGGGGTGCTCTAGATTATGCTAAGAGAAGGGGGGTGCTCTAGATTATGCTCCAGGGGGATTCAACTTCAAAATAAAGGAAACAAGGTATGTGCTAGTGATAAGGAATTGCAAAAAATCATACCTTTTTCTTTTCTTGGTATTTTGAAGTACTTACTTCTTTCTTCTTCCTTTTCTAATTTTGCAGCACTTCTACTACTCCGATCATTTTTCTTTCGAGTACTTCTATTGAAAAGACACCAAAGGAGAAAGTGGTTGTAGTTGCCTCTCAGCCAATAGTAACATAAATAGAGGGAATTGAGGTTGTTACGACCAAGGATCGTTCAGTGGCTCTGACACCATCAAGGGGTTCATAAGTGAAGATGAAGTCTCAGCAAACTCGTACCCCTGCTGGCAAGGCAATGGTTGAGGAGGAGGGCGTAGAGGTACTTCAATCCTTTTCTTTGGAGGACCAAAGGTCGAGAGTTCCTCACTGATAAGGAAGTCTTTGGTCTCAAGAAACTCTACTCTACTTTAGCTAGTAAAGCGGTCTTGGTAAGTTCTTAATACTACTTCTATGATGTTTTGGATTTTATTGAAAACTTTTTTTGAGTTTCCTTTTCTCCTCTTTTGTAGCACATGGTGGAGGGAATTGCTCTACCAGAGAATTAACTAGACGTTCATTAGCCATCGAAAAGGAGAGAACTAACCTCCGCTGTATTAGCCATCGAGAAGGAGAGAGCTAACCTCCGCTGACAAGCTAACAACTGGTAATGAGTTTTCTTTCTCATTATTTTCTGGTCATAAATGTTCTTCCTCTCGCAACCCTTTGAACATTTCTATAGGTCAGGAAGCACTGTTAAGGTGCTTGAGGATACCCTTAAGACGCATAGTGAACTACTCGGGTCAACCTTGATAGAGATCGAACAACTTCTCAAGACCCTTGAGGAGAAGAGTCTTCAATTGAGAAGTAAGTCATTTCCTAATTTTTCCTTTATTTCCTCTAAATTCTTGCCTTTTCTTATCTCTTTCGTTGTCATGGTCAACATAAGTCGAAGATTTTGAGAAACATGCGAAGGCGAAGGACGCTGTCATTTTGAGGATTGAAGAGGTATGCAAAGCGAAGGACCGATTGATCAAAGACTAGTCGACCAAATTCAATGATAGCATCCTTAAGCATCTGTGAAATCATCCTTTAGAAAATCTTTATTAAAATATATGAAATCGATATATATTCACCATTTCTCATTACTTTTCTTAATCATTACAAGATTGTCAAGCCACTCTGGATGGTCGACCCCATGAATAAATCTAGCTTTGAGAGGCTTGTCAATCTCTGACTAGATTACTTCCTTCCGGTCAGGTGCAAAGCGCCTTGGTTTTTGCTTGATTGGTTTTTTGTCAGGTCGGAGTGCTAGTCTATGCTCGTTCACCTCCCTAGGGACACTAGGAATGTCAAATGCCTATCAGAAAAATACATCCGAGTTTGCTCGGATGAAGGAGGCGAGCGACTCTTCCTATTTAGGGTCGAGTCTGTCAGACCCCAGATTTTACAATCCGGAATCTTCTGTGATTCCACCACACTATTCCCTGGATCAGTAGATAGTGCTCATAGATTACAGTTCTGAATATCAAAGTACATATCATGCGGAAGCGTAAATATAATAGTAAACTTACTCATGGGCCGATTAGGCCGAAATCAATAAATTGCAGCAGCGGAAGAACGAAGCACACAGGTGGGACCTTCAGGACATGTCCACAGGCAGCCAACTGGAGGTTCGCGACCTAGACCTTGACATCTGCATCTTCTCTGCCAGCATGTTCAACCGTGTTGCTGAGGCGAAGTGATCTGATTCCTGATTATGAATTTTGTCGCAAAAGCGAGTGTGAGCACTCTAACCCCGTGCTCCGCGAGCCAATACACAGGATGCAAATAAATAGTATGCATGGCTTAACAAAGGAGAGGCTCGGGTTATTTTATTTGCCAAAAATTGCTTTTAGCAGCATTGTTATTATTTGATCATAGTGTTATTGTTACTGCCTACACTCCACCTAGCGACTAGCATAATCGACTTAATCCACCAAAATACACTTTCTTTATTGATTGCTGTCTAAGACTCCAAAAAGCAATTATCACCAATTATGCAATCCACCAATCATACCTTCATTGCTGCCTAAATCCCCACATGGCGAGTATCATAACTTATATAATCCACTGATCAATTACTGCCTAAAACTCCAAACAACTAGCGACATCATTTATCTAATATCATTTATTTAATCCACCAGTATCCTTTGCATTCTAAATTCTTAACAATCCTTTCGTAATTGATCCACAACCATAATCCTTCAATAATCAATCTTATTTTCCCATTATCTATCTCTAACTAATTCACTATTATACCTCCACCAAAATATAATTGATCGAGTCTACGATTCACTAGTTTATTTCCACCAAGTATATTATTGATTAGGTCTACGATTCACCGGTATTCATCCACCAGGAATATCATTGATCAAGTTTATACTCCAAGAATTGTTATCATACTCCAAACCCCCAAGATCAATTCATCCATCCAGAACTTGTTCAAATCCTATTAATCCCAATATTGTCAACATCTCCCAAGAATTTATATCAAATATCAGTGTTGTAATCCAACCAATACCCTTGCACTTCCTAATACTCCAAAGATCATATAAATCATCTAGCTAGTCTATAAATCCATTTGGGCTCCACCAATTTATTTCTCATAGAATCCACACTATTGTCTCCTATTTATGATCGACATGAATCCATCAATACCTTTATATATTTACCACAAACACACATCTCCTCTACGCATGACTCTATATATTCCTTCATATATTTCATCTTGTAAGAAGGGAAAACATTTTATTTTTGAATTATGATACATAAAAATTTCCTGAGACCTAGCAGTTTTGAACAAAAACATAATGTTCAAGAAAATGCAATAATATAGCGATCCAGATTCCATCCACCGTTACATGGCATCTGTATCATATACATATTTCAACGATATAGCCGCTTAACTTACCACTGGGACGACACCCAGGACAATTTCAAACCAGGACCATCAGCAGTCCTACACATTTCCATTATCACCCACCAAGATTTTCAAAATAGAACTATATCTAGTTAAGTTCCCATGTCCGCCCTTAACCGTGGGCACGGCTATTCGAATAGTTTTGACTCTACAGAGTTTGTACACTTTCACCACAAGAGACAATCAACTCGTTGCCCCACATGATGCCTTAGACATGTGGTTGAGTAGACCATCACAGTGACTTTTCAAACTATTTAGTCCCTTTTGTCATCTCACCCTATGGGCTGTTCCCACTTGCGGTGGGTCCCATACGATGCACGGGATGTTTCCCACGGTTACTAGCGTTATTCGGGCTTCCCTCCCTCAGCGCTAGTACGACTGGAAAACTTCACCCTTTCCTTGGTGTCCCTTTTGGCCTACTAATGCCCTTGCTATTGCACTTCTAACCTCTCCTGGTGAGATGAGTCCGGGGAGTCGATAAATCTACTTAGCCAAGATGCACTTTGCAAAACTTGCGGTTGTACTGTTTTACACGGGTTGACATGACAAGATTCAGTCCTTAAGGTTACCCGGATGGTTCTACCACATTTCACATTTTGTGCATCCACTGCACCACATACCAGCCCCCAAACCATCCATCCAGGTATTTAAGCAATTTTAGAATTTTTGGGAGCATAAAGTAATCATGTCAAAATATACCAGTCATTCCCACCATAACTGTCCAAACTAGTTTCTCATGATTAAAAATGAAAATGAGGTTTGGGGCATTTCAGCGCCCCGAATATCTATGCGGTACTAAGCAGGGCGTGTAATTAGGGACTTAATTTCAAAAGGTTACTACTATAATTTTGCTAGGGCGACAAGGTTCACACATTCAAATATTCCAAAAGAGGTGTAATATTATTCAAGGTAAACAATGGGCATATAACTAGAATCTTAAATTAAACATGTATTTGCATATAAAATAACAACATGCAATTTGATAATTTAAATCAAAGTAATTTGCAGAAAATGTAGGTTCAACATGATCAAAGTATTGACTCGCCTGGCGTGGTTTACCGCGATCTTGAGCTCACACGACGCTTTCTCTTGAGCTTCTATTCTTTATCTTCGCTTTGCTCTTGATCACGCCTGATCCTTTGATTCTTCAAGACTCCAATATCTAATTACGTGCTAAACGACTGAATACAAATAAAGGCAAATAACTCAAAAGATCCAAATAAATCCGATTAATTTAAATGGCCGATTTAATTTGATTTATACATTTTATTACGATTTGAGAATAGAAGGATGATTCGGTTTAGTGTGTTGCAAACACAGTGGTAGCCGGACTTGAGAGAACGAGTTACCTGAATAGCTTTACCGTGAGGGAAAATTTTAGGATAATAAGAGATCAAAAGTGAAGATGTACCTACAGGAATTATCTGCTTTTGGAAAAAGGAAGGTGGCCAGACATGGCCGATTGGGGAAAAGCGAGGCTAGACCTCATTATTAATAATTTCTTTTATTATTTTGTATTTATCAAGGAAGTTCCATGAGTTAGGTTAGACCTATGAGTATGTGCGCAAGTTTATCTTAACATTATTTTGTTGAGTGCTACTGTTCGGGGTATATGCCATACATGGGGTATACAAATTTTGGCTTGCCAATTAATACTAGAGCCCGGGTTCTTATCATTTTATGGTGTGATATTTTATGTACACTTGGTTGTCACTAGGCATAATTGACTTTGATTTAGGATTCATTGGTACGGGTCCTAGCTTGCTACATCTAGTCATGCTCAATGTTATTACTTACTAAATCTAACATTACGATTTAATCACTGACACTATTATTATATTGTCTATTCTTCTGTTATTATTAGGCTTAGTTGTAGATTTTAATTTTAAATTATTCACCCAGGCAAGGCTTGCTTTACAGGGTCACATATCAATATGTGCTATTTGGTAAAATTTACTACTAAGGTTTATTCCATGATGGTCCAACAAATGTCAAGGCATATATGTTTATATTATAAGCAAAGGTAAGATGTATTATATGTGGATATTTAATCAAGGTCATTATATTTTATTACCTAATTGTGACCTCGATTCACTATTTAGTCCATTTTGGTTATTCACATATTAAGTATCTAGGTCTTAAATATTAAGTAACTTTATTTTAACTCCTAATTAAATTCAATACATTCCCAAGTTATCCATAATTTTCACCAAAAACTCATATGAGCTCTAAATTTTCTGGTTTCAGTTCCATTGGATAGATCTTGAATTTAGATAAATTTAGAAATTGGTTTCATTCAATTTGGAGTTAAAATAAATAAGTTATGCCCATTTAGAGTTCTCAGTTCAAATAAATCTGGAAAACAATAAATTTCTGACAGGTGGGTCCCGCTTCCCATTTTTAATTTATTATTCTTTTACTTTTATTTTCTATACTGTGCTTACGACAGGTGAGGCATTATTCAAGTAATTGGGGCATGGCCCACATGACAGTGAGAGTGTCAAATAATAAACTGATATTAGTATCTATGACAGTCTATTAACCTTAATTAGCTTTAATTAAAATCTGTCTGAACACTAATTAATTTACATTATTTGTTGGCTAACCTTTGATTTTCTTTTCGTAAGTATTCCCTAATTATTCTTTAACTATTCCTTAATCCCCTTTTTACTGTTGCTTCTAGCAAAAACGGGTGGAAAACTTAACTATACTTGCGGCCAGGGAGATTCCAACGCGGGCGGGTGTGGTGAGAGCGGGCGCTGCTAGCCACTTGGCTAACAGGTGTTACCTGACCGAAGGAGCGAAGAAAGGAAGTTGAGCTGGACGTGCGGGGCAGAGGCAGAGGAAGTTCGGGGGCGGGTGTGGCTGACGGTGGCGCCGGCGAAGGGTGGCCAGAGCTGGTCGGGGTGAGGGGCGAAATGGAATCCTTGCATCCCGGGGAAGGTGATGAGGGTGTCGGCGGCGGCCGGGGATCACCGGAAGTGGGTCGGCGACGTGCGGCGGCGGCGACTTGGGGATGGCTCTCGGTGCCGGCGAGGTACGGACCACAGGAGGCGCGGAGAAGGCTGGGGGCGAGCTCACGACGTTCTGGAGATGGCTCCAGAGGAAGGAATTGGGTTTTGGCGGCAGGGTTCAGTGGGGGAGCACGGTGGCCGGAGTTGGGGAAGATGGAAGCGCCGACGAGCTACGGTGAATGGGAATCTAATTGCTCACGGTGGAAGAGAGTGGAGAGCTTGGGGAATAGTTTGGCGGGGGCGACGGCTTTTATAGGAGCGTGAGGAGGGCCGGCATCGGGAGGCTTGCCCGTGCGGTCACTTCGGCGCGCGACGGAGCAGCGGAAATTCGGGCTGGCGCGCGTGACCGCTCAGACCTTTTGCGTCGCGCACGCGAGCGGTCAGTGCCAGGCAGCGGGCAGCAGCGAAGCCGGATGCATGGACGCCACGGGGCGGAAGAAAACTGAGCGGGCGAGCATGCGCAGCGCTCGGGAGAGAAGGAAGGAGGGGAGGGGAAGAAGGAGCTGGCGCGGGGCGGGGCCAGCGGCAGAGAGAGCGAGCGCAGGGCCCGTGTGGCAGAGACGGGGAGTGAGGGAGAACGGGCTGGGTCGGCGCGCGCGCGGGCGGCTGGGCCGCTCGGCCGCAACGAGGGAGGAGTGGGAGAGGAGGAGCTGGGCCGGGTTGGCGGCCGGCCTGGCTCTTTCCATTTTTTTATATATTTATCTTTCTTTTTATTTTGGGATATGTATTTGTGTGTGTATATATTTTTCTGGATTTATTTATTCCCCTCCTTGCTAACCTAGTTTTTATATTTATATGCATATTTTTTTGTCATTAAATTTGTAGGTGCCACATTTTATTATGTACACATTTATATATATATTTATGTATACATATATATTCATATAAATTGGCATTTTAATTTGTTTGCTTCCTTGTTATTCATACCATTATTGTTCAGAAATGGGCTCTTATGTTTAAACCAAAATTTCTCCCTTCCTTTTATGGATCATCTTTTCAGATTCGTATTTTGAATCTTGATTTTCTATTTATTAAATATTTTTGCTTCTTCTGGATCCTTTTAACTTTTGGAACCTTCACCAAATCTCTCAGAAAAACATCATAAACTCCAAATTCAAATAAAACATATTGCAAAAAAAATAATTCAAAAACTTCACATTTTCAAATTTCAAAATTTTGGGATGTTACAGAGTCCTATCTCAATCAATGTCTTCTTTAATATGGCACTAGTATTTTTGAGTCCAAACGATACTTTGAAGTTTTTTGGAGAATTATCCTTATTGAGTGGAACCTCCTTGATCTGGTCAGAGGGTTTTAGGGCCACCTTTGGTCTTGAGTACTTGGCCTACACAGAGGTAGGTTAGCACTTCTGGTTAGAAGTTCATCGATCAGTTTTAGCGATTTACAATGACATGTATATGCCATTTTCTATCCCCTTGAATCGTTATGACCTCTTTTGGCCTAGCATCTTAAGACTCTAATAGCCGTAATGCGTGGCCATTAGGAATTTAGCCAATGCCGGTCGACCAAGAATCCCGTTGCGTGCAGTTTCAAAGTCTACCATATCAAATGAGATGTTTCTATTCAGAAGTTATCTGGACTTCCAAACATAAGTGGTAGGTAGACTTGTCCTATCGGTTTTGACAGTATATCCTAGGATTATGCTATGAAAGGCATACTTCACGGGCTTTACGTTTGACTTGAGAACTTGTATTTCTTCTAAAGCTCAATAGAGAAGACACCGTTCAAATTATTTTACTCCTAGCATGCCATTTCTATGTGATTTGTAAGGTTTTATGCCTTTTAGAGCAACTCCAAGAAAAGAGCTAAATCATTTTCTAAAGGTAAATTTGGCTATTGTTGGAGAAAAAATGTCTCCAATAGACTCTGTAAATGACTCTCCAAATTTAGTAGCTCTCCATCCCTCCTCCTTCGCTCTCTATTTTTGGATAGCCTACCTCGCTCACCATCCAGCCTCTTGGCGCGGTCGGCGTTTCCTTCCCGCACGCTGCGCCCCATTCCCGCGCGTACGCGACCCACCGCGTGCCCTCTAGTTTAGATAGCCTATTGGAGTAGTCTTGTTTTTTTGGGTGAGATTCATTTTAGAGAATAGCTAAATCACTAAATTTAGATACTTCTTTTGGCTAATCTCTTGGAGTTGCTCTTAGTTGCTAAAGTTGTGTTGTAATCAGGTTGTCGCTAGTCCAGGACCACTGGACCAGGAGCGTCCTCATAGAATGATGTTGAGAAATAGTCTCAAATGGATGGGAAAGAGGAGAAAGCACAACTTATAAGTGTGATGGAGCCTCTACCCATTGAACTAGTCTTTTGTGGGGAGAATGCCCACTACCACTTTATAAGGTTGTTGCTTGAGGGGCTTGCTTGCAGACAGCCCATAGGCTTAGGTGCGTAGAGTGCGCAGCCCATTTAAGACCTAGGGACCAGGGAGTGAACCTGGTTGGACATGGCGGGGTGGCAGGGTCCGAATCTAACAAGTGTTATCAGAGCCCAGGCACTTAACATATCCCAAGAGTGCGGTGTGCATAATCCATGTGTGAGGGGGAGATTTGTTGAGAAATAGTCCCACATGGATTGGAAAAGAGGAGAAAGCACAACCTATAAGTGTGAGGGAGCCTCCACCTATTGGACTAGTCTTTTGGGGGAAAAGGCTCAATACCACTTTATAAGGTTGTTACTTGAGGGGCTTGCTTGCAGGCAGCCCATAAGCTTAGCTGCGCAGAGTGCACAGCTCATTTAAGACCTAGGGACCAGGGAGTGAACCTGGTTGGACCTAGCGAGGTGCCAGAGCCTAGGCGAGAAACGAGTCGCTGAAAAAATCGTCTCAATGATTCCGTTTCGCACTTGTCTCGAGCGGTGCTCCCGAGGCCTCCGCGCGCATGTCGTACGGCTGGAGCAGCACAAGTCAGCGCCGAGAGAAGCAAAGCAACGCAGCCGTCCTGAAGCAACGCAGCAAGGTAGAGGAGAGAAGTTTTTTCCTTTGTGACAGGAAAGAGAGGGGACAAGACAAGACATCCTGACACAAGAAAAGAAAGTCATTGCAGGGCCTGTGCGCAAGGAAAAGATAAATAAGATAGGAGAGAGAAAGAGACAAGGCAGAGAGAGGCATGCAGCAACAAAACATAAGAGAAAGAGAGATTATTGTTCCCTCAAGACCACATGGTGAGAGAAGAGAAAAAAGGAAGACAAGACAGAAGGAGGACAGGGGCTGTTGCACGGCACAGGAAAAAGCCAAGACCAGCATGCTTCGGTCCATGCACGGAATTGTCTCCGAGGCGAAATTCAAACAGTTCACTTGCTGGTCTCACGTGAGATAGAAACCGATTCGGTGTGCTGTCTGGCTCCCAAGCGGAGTCAACTTCTCGGTGCAGCAAAATAAAAGGCGAGTTCGTGCATCCTAGTTCAGAGCAAGCGGCAATCACGGCAACAAAGAGCAGATCCAAAAGAAAAAAAGGAAAAATAGCGCATTTTTTCCTCCGTTCCCTCAGTTCAAGAGCCGCTTTAAAGTAGCCCGAAATCTTGATCCGTGCTTAGGATCATGTCGCGTTCTTCAGGAAGTAGTGTCACCCGTGACGAAGCATCATCTAGTATGATGGCAAAAGAGAATTCTGTTGTCTCACTGCATTATCCGATGCTCATGACGAGCAATTATGTAGGTTGGGCAATCAAGATGAAGGTGTACATGAAGGCTCAAGGAGTGTGGGACGCGATCGAGAATGGCAACGTCGATGTGTGCAAAGATCAGATGGCATTGGTGGCCATCTATCAGGGCATCCCAGAGGAGACGCTCTTCTTACTGGTCGAAAAGGAGACGGCCAAAGTGTAACATCCCAAATTTGGCTTTCTGGAAAAATTTAAATTCAAATTAACTATTTTAAAGTAATTGGATTTTACTCGGCTTTTATTTGATTTTTTGGGTTTTATTTCAAAATTTAAAGAAAGAAAATGCATTTTAAATATTTTATTAAAGCCAAAAAGGGAAAATTATATTTTTCCTAGCCTCTCCTAAATTTTAAATATTATTTGAGAATTTTCTGAAATTTAAAATCAATTTTCAAAGTTAAAAAGTATTTTATAAATTATTAAAATACAAATCTGAAATTAAAAATATTTTTAATAAGTCTAAAATGCTTCCAGGAATATTTTATGATTTTTCTGGAATTTTTAGACATTAAATATTAATTTTCCAAGCCTTTATAAAGTTTCTAGTATTTGCTGAAATTTATTCCGAAAATAAAAATCAAATTAATCCTATTCCGCCACGTGTCGCTCTCAGAATAAATCCACCTCTCTCCACGTTTTAATCCTAGCCATCCACCACAACTTACCCTTTCATAAAATCTAAAGGCCATCGTCCACTCACTTGCCACGTGTCACGAATCCAACGGCCCTTACCCCTTCACTAACTCTCACTCTCTATGACACATGGGACCCATATGTCATATCCTTCTTCAACCTCACCTTCCTCCTCCTCCCACCTCTCTCTCCACCTCCATTAAACCGAAAATCAAGCTTTGATTCCGGCCGTTTTACTCGCTTTAATTCCCGAATAAAAAGTGGAAACGGATGCTCAATCAATCCCCTCCATTCCTCCGGCCGTTTCCCCTCTTTTATTTCCCTTATTCGCGGTTTGCATTAACTCCGGCGAAGCTCCAAAAATCCGGCCACCCCTCCTCCCTTTGCCTATAAATACCGCCCTCCCCTCGCCCTCCCTCACCATCGCCTCCCACCGCCCCTCTCCTCCTCTTTTCGGCCGCCTCCCGGTGCCCCACCGCCGGCCACCCAAACCCCGCCGCCACCACCTCCAAGCCCCACCGCCGCCGCCTCCTAGCGCCGCCGCCGGCCGCCCACACCTCCACCGCCGCCGCCGGTAAGCGCCGCCGCCGTTCGCCGCCCTCCCGCCGGCCGGCCACCTCCCGTGCGGCTGCGCGTGCGCCCGCGTGGACGGCCACGTGGCCGCCACCTCGCGCCCGCATGGCGCCATGTGGCCGGTGTGCCACGTCGGCGAACCCCGTGGTCCGTGGATCCGGTCCACGGTAGACCGGACCCACCGGTCATTCAAATATGTTTTCCTGCTCAGAAAATTTGAAAATTGATGATGTCATAAATAGCATTTTTCAGTGCAAAAATAATTCCCGAAAGTCAGCCTTTTCCTTTTTCCCTCCTGTTAATCTTCCGAAAGCCATAACTGTCTCATTTTAACTCCGATTTGAGCCGTTCAAATTTCTAAATTTTTAAATTTTTGAGTTTTATTTAAATTTTGTTTGAATTTATTTGTTTTGCTTGTCTGTCTTTCGCGCGTAGATTCCGCTGTCGCTGAGGATTTCGTCGAGTCGCAGCAAGAAGAACCAGTCAACACTCAAGAAGGCAAGTCTCCTTTGATCATCTCGAACCTATGATTTTGAAATGTTTTAATTATTTTAAATTATGTGCATTGCTATTTATATAAAATATTAGTTCAAATCTTAAGGCATTAGTTATATCCAACCTTGTTATGCCCTCACTTGAATTCGAATGCCATGTACCTTTGCAACCCTAGAAATTCCTTTGACTCATTAATGAGAGTAAAATATTTAATTGTTGGCATTAGAATGGTAGACCAATGCTTAGCCATGCTATTGAATACCTCACCAATCTTGCAAATGGGAAATTATGAATTACTGTAATACCCTTGTGTTTACAAATTTAGTGGTAATTGGAGTTACCACTGTTCTTTTAAAATAAACTAAAATGTGAAAGTTGGTTTAGATTAGGGTGGATGGTCGGTTTGGATTGGTGCAGGAAGCACGAGATCTTGTAAAGTGTATGTTCCACCCTAGTCAATTAAGGACCGACGCTTGTGTTTGTCCAGACTGAGCATTAACCGTACAACCACAAGTCTATATGGGTACGACCTAGCTGACTAACTTACGATAGTCTAATTTAGGTGCCACCAGTGGAAAGTGGGTGCCAGGGATGGACTGGTTATCCACAGTGAGGGACAGGGATTTACTTTACTCATATGGCGCAAGAGGGGGCTTCGGTTCGGGCAGTTAGCCTACCTGCGGTGAAACCTCAGCGGGTGGTATCTAGCTAGATTAGAGTAAGGTAAAAGCTTTGTGATATTTTATCTGGGTCTCATGCCAAAGGAAGCGTGTTGACTTTTAGGATAATTTATCTCTTGTGGGTAAAGTTGTACAACCTCTGCAGAGTGTAAAACTATTCGAATAGCCGTGCCCACGGTCAAGGGCGGGCAAGGAATGCATTCACATGGTAGATTTCTGGTTTTGTTTTAAAATCAAAAGTTTTGTACTCCGAGAGTGGAGGGAACTCTCGGAAGGGTATCCTGGCGGTTGGAGCCAGAGAGGGTGGATTTAACCCGCAGTATTAAACTTGTTCAAGTTGTTAGCTAGTGTTGGTAGATGGAACCTTCACTAGAAAGTTAATGATAGTTTCTGCTAAAACATTTACTTTATTAACTTGATGCCTTCGAAAATAATTAGTAGTAATTGAATTTTAAAATGTTGTTTTGTGCAAAAGAACCATATATCCTTCCTTTGTCAAGCCTTGCATCTATGCATGTTTCCTAAGACTTGCAGAGTACTTTATGTACTCACATGCTACACTCAAAAATAATATTCAGAAGAGTATGAAGCTCAAGAAGGCGACTACAACTTCTTCGCGGGTGGATTCGACGAAGGATTCCAGGAGTTCTAGGTCGCGCTTCCCCAGTCAACTGCCTGTGGCATCTTGATGGGTCTACTTTGAGTTTACTTTGCTTCCGCTGTGTTTTGATTGTGCGAGGTCTTGAAACCTCCAATGTAATAATGAGACCTGGTGGTCAGTACTCTTTATAATTGTAATAAATGCGTTGTTGGTCATGAATCATTTCTGTTTAACTGTGTGCACTAGCTTTGATCTGGGATTAGTGCAGTAATACACAGAGGGTCCGGGTTTGGAAATCCGGGGTCCCGACACAAAGCCGCGTGGGAGGCATTGAAGACGATGCATCTTGGCGCCGATCATGTGAAGGAAGCAAAGGTACAAACTCTTAAGACCGAGTTCGAGGTGCTGCGTATGAAGGAATCGGAGTTGATCAATGACTTTGCCGTCCGATTGACGGTCATCGTCAACATGATTCGGGTACTTGGCGAGAACGTGGAAGAGTTGTACATAGTGAAGAAATTCCTTCGTGTTGTTCCCTCACAGTTTCTCCCAATTACTTCGGTCATAGAGCAATTTGTAGACCTAAAGACAATGACCATGGAGGAGGTCATCGGTCGTCTTAAGGCGTATGAGGAACGCATCCGCGACAATAGCAACAACGGCGATGGATAGCTCTTTTTGACCCGTGCCGAGTGGGAGATCCGATCATCGAAGTGTGAAGGCAAGAACACTTCCATGGTGGTGGCCAAGGCCGTCAGAATCGGAAGTTTGATAAGGCAAAAGTGAGGTGTTATAATTGTAACAATTATGGACACTTTACTTCAAAATGCCCCAAACTGAGGATGAGGAAGCGTTTGTTGCTGAAGCGCTCACCGATGATGAATCAATAGTGCTTTGATGATGAGTTGAGTCAGGGATGTTGAGAAGATGTGTCGCCGTCCAAACTCGAGTAAAATGAAAATAAATTGGAACGTTGAGAAGATGTGTCGCCGTCCAAACTCAAGTAAGATGAAAATAAATCGGAACGTTGAGAAGATGTGTCACCGTTTTATATCAAGTATGAGTTTAGTAAGTCGTAGTTGAGACCGACTGCCTCAATGTTTTAGAATCTATGCATCCGGATGAACGTGTGCCAGCTAAGTTGAGTTTCTACATGTAGCTTGCATGTAGAACGCTTCATGTGGAGGCGTAACAGGTAGTTCATAATGCATTGAGACTAAAACTAGAGTATGTAAAGTCAAGATTAAGGGGGAGATTGTTAGAAATAATCTTAACTTAGAGTTCAAGACGTAGTAGAGTCCGTCTTCGTGTGTAACTCAAGTTGAAGTTGTGTCCAACTTGAAGTCCGAATACATATACTAGTAGAGATTATCAGCCTATATATTGAGGAGACTTGTAGCCAGTTTTGTAAGAAAAGTAAGGAAAAAGGGGAGCAAGTAAGAGAATAAAGAAATTTAGAAATTCTCCTGTGTTCTCTCAGTTTATTTGCGATGTGTGTATTTTCTCCTGGAACAAAGTTAACAAATGAAATTCACGGCTAGACGACATAGACGTGAGTGGTAGAACTAATAGGGTCTATTTATTTTTAAAGAGTTTGTTTTGTTTTTAGAAAGTATTTGTTATAGATACTAGAGTTAGTTTATAATCTCTTCTAAATAATAAATAAGTAAAGTCTTTATCATATACAAATAATTATTTGCTCTGAATAAAAAACATGTGTGTAATCAGTTTTAGCCGAGGAGGATGTAAGAGTGGAAAAAAGAAAAGTGAAAGTACTATGGTTCTCAAGAAAAATATGGATCTATTATGTTGGCGTTGAGTTCTCCCATAGACGCTTTGCGAGGCATCAGGAGCAGGTAAGAGCAGAGGATAGAGATGGCAACGGGTAAATACCCATCGGGTATTGCCATTCCATACCCGTACCCGCTAGGTGTAAATTTACCCGTCGGGTTACCCGTATCCGCACGCGGGTAGGAAAATTTACCCATACCCGTACCCGCGCGGGTATTACTACCCGACGGGTAACCCGTACCCGCAAGCATACCCGGTTCAACACATAAGAATATCATCAATTTAGACATTCATTAATCATACATGCCAAGCACAAAAGCGTCTAATGATCAAAATTAATACATCACATAAACATACTTGACATGACCATATCAACATATGACAAACAAATAAACAATCAACAACAAGTAGATAATAAAATTAACATTTGAGTGGGATGTCTAGTTGTCTAATGCGGGTATTCATTACCCGCGGGTAGGCGGGTATGGGTAGTATATACCCACACCCGCACCCGCCTACCTGGCGGGTAGAGGATTTCGCCCAATAACGTACCCATAGGTACATAAAATTTTCCATACCCGTCTCTTTATCGGGTAAAACCCGTCGGGTATTCGGGTATCGGGTACCCATTGCCATCTCTAGCAGAGGAGCTGTTTTTAGTAGTCATGTCGAGGAAAGTAAATTTTTTACTGTAGTTGGTTTGTTTTCACTATAGTTAAAGTGATTTATTTGGCGTAATTAAATTAAAAAAATAGAAAAAATATGTTAGCGTATCATGGATAATACAAAGGAATAAAAAAAGACAAAAAAGTAAAAAAAATAGAAAAAATAAATTAATAATAAATTAAAAGCATGAAAAAAGCCATCAACAAAATGACCAGGCCCCACGGAAAAAGAAGGTCGGTTTTTGCTTTCTTCCTGAGTGTGCTGCCCATCACGTAAGTCGATAGGCAAGGCGCCTGCATTTTCTCCGTCTACCAGGTGCACCACGTCGGAATTAGGCCCTGTTTGGATCCATTCATCTAAAGTTTAGTCACTAAAGTTTAGATCTAAAGTCTCCAAACGGATGGTCTAAAGTTAGATCTAAACTTTAGCTAACCCTAAAAATAACTTTAGACCATTAGACCACAAAAATGAGTTAAAGTGGTCTAAAGTTTTGGTTTCTCCCGGCTCCCGCACGCAAAAGACATTTTTGCCCCCGTGAAATATCTCTTCCCGGCCCGGACTCCCGATGCCCCCGCCGAAAACAATTAGCGAAATCCATCGGGCGGCATCTTCGGCGCCCGGACTCCCAACGCCCCCGCCAAACCAGCCATCCCACCGCTGCCGGCCTTCGCACCGCCGCGACCCAGCCATCCCACCACCTCCCGGCCTTCGCACCGCCGCCCCCGCCGCGCATCCCACCACCCCCGCCGAGGATTGAAGAAGCAGCTCCGCCGTGCCTTTTCCCGCCTTCCTCTCATGGATCTCGTCGACGATGCGTCCATGCGCCCCCAAGATCCCCTCCCCTATGATTTCTTCTCCCAAACCGATCCCGTGCTCTCCAGTCAAGACGGCATGTTCGGTGTTGACCTCAACTCATCGGCAGGTCTTGATTTCCCGCACATGGGGTCGTACCAAGAGATTCTTGAATCGGCGCCGGTTGAAGATGGAAGCAGTGGTGGCCGTGGCGGTCGTGGCGCCCGTGGCGTTAGAGGCAGCCATGGCGGGTCTGGCGGGCGTGGAGGAACTGGAGCTGCTGCTGGCACAGGCGGGCGTGGTGGCCGTGGCGGCGTTGGTGGATCTGCCGCTAGCAAAGGCGGTCGTGGTGGCCGTGGCGATGTTGCTGGGCATGGCGGGCGTGCTGGAGCTGTGCCGCGGGCTTCTTCTTCTCCAATGCCGTTCCGCGCTCCTCGCACGGCTCGAGTGCCTAACAATGGTGGGCGTGGAGGCTCTCGGTCTGAAGTCGCCACTACGCTAACATCCAGTGCAGCAGCCGCGGGTGGCAGTTCGTCAAGCCACCAAGGCCGTCCACAATTTGAAGATCCTGTGGGTATGACCGAAGAAATTGACGCAATAGGCGGTGGCTTTGGAGGTGCAGGTATTGAAGAAGAGGATGAAACTCTTGGAAATAATTTTTCGGTGAGCACACCTTACTTGATCCAACTTCATATTCAAGGGTACCATCTTATAGTTGTTGACTCCCCTTGGAAGAATGGATGTGTTCATCAGAAAATAGCATATGTTCATTAGGCAAGGACCAAGACCTAGTGGACGAAATGAGGTATTCAATTTTCATCACTCATCTCTTCGCAATGTCATAGAGCGTTCTTTCGGCGTTTTGAAGATGAAATGGAGGATCTTGTTGGGCTTACCGTCATATCCGATGCCAAAGCAAAGCCAAATAATACTGTCATGCATGGCTCTCCATAATTTTATTCGTGAAAGTGCAATAGCAGACGCGGACTTTGATAGATGTGATCGAGATGAAAACTATATGCCAATGACTGAGGAACCTTCATCTGAGCCAAGGGGTGGCAATCGACATGGCGGTGGCGAGGATCATAACATGAATACCTTCCGTGATAATATCGCTAACGCGTTGTTTGCTAGGCGAGAGTGATGTAGATAAAAAAGTAGCACGGAATCATGTCTCCAAAATTTTATGTATTGTTTCAACTATATTTTCTTTGGATTACAGTCGGTCTTGTTAAACTTTTATTATTTGTTTTTTCTATTCCTTTCTCCTTTTTAGCTTCTGGGTTGTAGTATTCATCCTGAAAATTCTTCAGAAATTTGTCATGTTGACTTTTGCGAAAGCATAATCACTAATGTTGCTTCGGAATCATTCTGGTCATATGACTTTGGTTTGCTACATTCACTGCTAACCATAAGTCAGTGTACAGATCACGCGGACATGTTTTGTGTAAACTTCTATGCTGATAAATGGTTTGTTTTATCCCAATGTTGTTCCGGATGCCAAAATAAAAATAAAACCTTAAGCATTTGATAACTCCCACTGTTAGGGTAAACAGATGCTATAGAAATCGAGAAAACAATATATTGGTGAATGGTGTTGTGTTATTTTCGTTTCACCGATGTTGATTACAAAACTGACTTAACGAAGGGTGGATGTTCAACTATATTTTACCTTCATCTGAGCTCAAATATCCCAGGGGTACAAAAGTCCGTTTATTGAACCAGAACTAAACTTTAGTCCATGATCCAAACAGTCCTGTGGTCTAAAGTTTAGTGGCTAAAGTTTAGTTGTCTAAAATTTAGTCCCGAGAATCCAAACAGGGCCTTAGGCGCGTCACATCAGCGGTGCCCGAGCGAAGGACCAAGGAAAAAGTTCCGAAGGAGATGTGATGGTATGGTAGTTAGGATATGTGGTTCAGACCGCGCCGTTTGCCCTTTTTATATAACCAACGCGCTCTTCACTTGGGACCACGGCAGAACCCACTCTCCGCTCGTGAGCCATACGTCCTACTGATCCCTCTCTTTCTCGCGGATGGACGCCGACTCCTCCCCGCTGCACATCGTTGTCTTCCCGTGGCTCGCCTTCGGCCACTTGCTCCCCTTCCTCGAGCTCGGGGAGCGCCTGGCGGCCCGCGGCCACCGTGTCTCCTTTGTCTCCACGCCGCGCAACATTAGCCGGCTCCGGCCGGTCAGCCCCGCTGTGGCACCGCTCGTAGACTTCGTGGCCCTGCCGCTCCCTCGCGTGGCAGGCCTCCCCGAGGGAGCTGAGGCCACCACCGACATCCCGCATGACAAGCACGAGCTCTTGCAGAGGGCCTCCGACGGCCTCGCCGTGCTATTTTCCGCCTTCCTCGACGCCGCATGCGCCGCCAAGGGCGGCAAGAAGCCAGACTGGGTCATCATCGACACCTTCCACTACCTGGCAGCCGCCGCCACCCACGAACGAAAGGTGCCGTTGGCGATGTTCCTCGTCTTCTCCGCCGCAACAAGCGTGCTCTTCGGTGTGCCGCACGTGTCCACGGTCGGACACGACGACCTGGGGATGTCGGTAGCCCAGCGCTGCTTGTTAACCTATGAGAGGTGCAAGATGATCGTCCATAGGAGCTGCGTCGAGCTCGAGCCTGAATCCGTACCTCTCCTACCGAACATCTTTGGCAAGCCGGTCGCCCCTGTCAGCCTGCTGCCACCGCCTGTCGCGGGCAGCCGCAGCCTGAGGATGGAGGGAGCGACGGCCGAACAGGGTGACGCACTCGTGTTATGGCTCGACCGGCAGCCGGCGAAGTCCGTCCTCTACGTCGCGCTGGGAAGCGAAGCGCCACTAAGCACCGAGCTAGTGCACGAGTTAGCATTCGGGCTGGAGCTCGCCGGATCGCGCTTCCTCTGGGCTCTGAGTCTGAGGACGGCCAGCGGCGTCCTTGACGTGGACATCCTTCCTCCGGGGTTCGAGGAGCGCACCAATGGCCGTGGTCTCGTGGCCATGGGATTGGTTCCCCAGACTAAGATACTGTCGCATGGTGCCGTGTGCGCGTTCCTGACGCACTGCGGATGGGGTTCAACCATTGAGGGGATGCAGTACGGGCATCCTCTGATCATGCTGCCATTCTTCGGAGACCAAGGGCCAAATGCTCGGCTCATGGAGGGGAAAAAGGTTGGAGTGCAGGTACCAAGAAACGAAAAGGATGGATCGTTTGACCGAGACGGCGTCGCGGCGGCGGTTCGGGCCGTTGCGGTGGAGGAAGAGGGCAGGAGGGTATTTGCGGCCAATGCCAAGAAGCTACAAGAGCTTGTCGCGGACACGGCATGCCATGAGAGGTGCATTGATGAGTTCATTCAGCAGCTGCGATCCTACAAGGAGTGATGGTTTCTGGAAATCTGCATCGAAATGTTCGCGGCGAACAATGGACGAGAAAATAAGTTGTTGCCTTGGCCAGTGCCTCCGCTCTGCGAGCGCAGGCGCGGGGATGCTATTGCTTAACCTTTGAAATAATCTTAACTTCGAGTTTAAGATGTAGTAGAGTTCGTCTTCATGTGTAACTTAAGTTGAAATTATGTTCAATTTGAAGCCCGAATACATATACGAGTAGAAGATTATTAGCCTATATATTGAGGAGGCTTGTAGCTAATTTTAAAAGAAAAGCAAAGAAAAAGGGGAGCAAATAAGAAAAGGGTGTGTATAGGTATCATCCGGATGTTTAAATTCAAAAATTCTCTTGTGTTCTCTTCGTTTATTTACGATGTGTGTGTTTTCTCCCGGAATAAAGTTTACACTTAATTTGTTGCTTGATTGGCAAGTGAGCTGAAACCAAAGCCTGTAGTGTTACGGCCAGATTTCTCCTTGTAAGGTGAAACGGCGGTGATTTAGCTTGCCGGGCTTGTTCATATGACTTCGGTAAGCGTTATTTTTCCTATCAGGGGATCATGGAATGCGTTCTCAGTACACTTGCTTTGTTGCGCGCAATTCCCCGATGGAAATCATCGTCATTTAGAACTACATATGAAACTGAACATTAAATATGTGAAAATCAAATCAATACTGTGAGCCATTAAATATGTGAAAATCAAACCAATGCTGCGGTGTTCAGCTTCTTATGTCCAAAACAAGCCTTGAAGGATGAGTGCCCGCCTCCAACCACGGTGGTCGGCCACCCCAGCCACCGGCGGCCAGATAGAGCCCCCCATCTCCTCTCGGCCAGCTGCACTGACCAACTCAAAGCCGCGAGACTTCAACGCCATCAATGCTGAGCAGGATGGAGGCTGGACAGTTGTTACCAGGCGAGGCAAAGCGAAGGGGTCTTCAATGCAGCAAGATCGCCTCTCCCCAACCACCACCATTGCTACTGAGAAGAGAACGAAGGTCCCACGCTGGCCCCGAGAGCGCTGCTCTAGGGGGCTGTTTGGTTGGTTGGCCCAGCTTAGTCAAATCAAAATTTTGGCAATGCCAAGACCAGCTAAAACCTGCGCAAAAAATGGTGTTTGGACTGTGACCATATATACCAATTCACGGGCAACGCGAAATTGGGATACAAATTAACGTGTTTCGACTGTAACCATACCAAAATTTGCCAAATAAATAACCAAAATGCTTTTATTCATACTATGACATGTGAGATTACATGTTTGTTTGTATTTACTTTTTAAAACTAATTTTCTATTGTAAATATTTTTTCACCTATCTTTTAAATGGAGCATCTTTCTAAGACAGGATCTACCAGTCGATTGTAGTATATATTGCAATGACTTTATTTATATCGGTTAAAATCCCACGTGAGTATTTCTCTACAAGTTTTTCTATAAACTGTTATTATTCATAAGCTAAAATGAAAGTCTAAGACTGAAAGTCTATATAAATGAGGCCTACATATCATCTAGTATTTAACGACGTCAAAATATAGTAAAAATGGTCTTATTTTATTGATCTGTGACAAGCAACACAATTGTTTGAAGTTCTATAATCAAACAGAAAAAGGACATTTATTGCTGCCACAACCCTTGCCACGTGGTGGCTCAAGGGCGCTCGGCCAAACCAAAATCGGAGCGATCAATCGCTCGCCCGGATTGGAACATCTCCGCATCCCAGCTTCTCAACCAAAAACTAGATTCTCGAGGCAGACGAGATCTCGACCTGAGAAAAACTGTGCACGTGGAGCAACTTATGGGTGAATACTCATGGGGAGCTATCTGATTTAAACAAAACTGTCACTAAAATTGATGGTAATCATCTCTAAAATACCGCTGACTTACCCTTTACCTTCTCCCCACCTTGACCCTAAGCACATACCCATTTGCTCTCGAGCCGTGCGTCTGATCGAGGCGAGCATGAGGCGACTCTTGAACGTGGCAATGGCGATGCCCTCTGCAACCACGGCGACCCCTGGGCAACCACAGTGACGACCATAGGTGACTAATGACCTCGGTCCTCACCCAAGCACCTCCTCCTATCTAGGTATGGCTGCCACCCACCTCCCCCAAACCCTAATATATAACCATCGTCTTCATATATGCCTCATATATGAAATCATCTTGACTACCACCGGCGATGCTATTCCAGCAGCTGTAGCCCCATATTTGTGCTCAGATCTAGTTTTATATTTGTTTTGGTTCGGCTGTGATGGAGAGCATGTGGTTATATGAGGGAAAGACGGGATAGTTGGTGCCTAAATCTTGGATTTTTAGGAGGGAATGAATGATTTTTTTGCGGTTGGTGTTAATTTTATATGATGATCAGGGAAATTATTTTTAATTTGAATTATCTGTGAGATCAGCTTTGCGAAAGCATAGTTTCTCGTGGATAATAAACATACGTGTGACCATTTCGAGAAAGCATTGATAAGCACCACAAAATATTTAAATAGCCCTGACAGGGGGTTGTATAGGTCCGCAAATATCTCCTTGGATGCGTTCCAAGAATACAGAGACTTCATCCTTCACTTTCAGAGCAGAAGGTCTAATAATTAATTTCCCAGTGGCACATGCGGGACACACAAAATCTTCTTGATTTGGAAAATTCTTTACATCGATATTATGTCCCTATGAATTGTTAGTTATATTTATCATCATCTTAAGACCCCGGGTCGCCTAATATATTATATCAGAGACAAAAGAGTTCGGAGCTTTTAAATATTATTTTTAGGGCAGTATAGGCTGCGGGTGCCTTAATATTAGTGTAGTATAGCTCAGTCTCAAATGAAGGAAGCTTTTCTAATACCCTTTTTTCATTTGATTGGCGCTTCATAATGAGCTGGTATTCCTTACCATACTCTTTTTCAGTCCCAATAGAGAAACCGTTAGCACGAATATCTTTGAAATTTAGGAGAGTTCTAGTCGATTCTGAGTACAATAAGCCTTCTTGGATAACCAAAGTTGTGCCCATGGGGACTATAATTGTGGCTCTTCCTGACCCTATTATACAAGCATCACTACTGGTGATTGTTGTGAGGCTGCCAACATTCTTGCTAATCAACTAAAAGAATTTTATCTCTCCCAAGATGGTATTCATTGTGCCACTGTCAACTAAGCACACTTCCTCCGTAGAGTGCCACACACGTTTTAATATAAATTACTTTATTAATATGTAGTAGAAGACAATCAATCACATAAATAAAATATTTCAAATATCAGAACATATCATGTCATTATTAATTGAATAAATTATTCAATATCATCCAACCATCACGAAAAAATGAATTGTTTGAGTACCGATAATGCAAAATCTAGCTTATTCCTCGCACACATTAAATAAATGACAATTAAAGTCTAGATACATTTTGTGCATTAAACTGAATCTGCTAAAAAGCCATAAACTTCTACTGCTATCTTCTCAGGGGTGACATGCTCTTCTTGGGAAATCATGGCGGCGGCAGCTGCAATGTCAAGAGGGGGTGCTGCTGCAAGAGTGGAGTCAACCTTCATCGGCGCAGAGCCTGGAATGCATCGACGACGTGTTGTGGCTTTTTACAGATCTGCGACCAGTGCCCCCACTTGCCACACTTGTGGAAGGTTTGGTCTTGCTGACCATAGGGCTTGTTGTCCCGTTTCGGTTTCCTGGCCTTATTCTCCTGTGGAGCATTTGACTTACTTCTCTGGGCTATGGCTTTGCCCTTTCTTCCCCTTTTCTTTATTATAGCTTTTCGCACCTTGTAACTCCTAGTGTTGGCCTCACAGTCACCAGCACTCTCAGGTGGCTGTGTGACAAAGTTCTTACGAAGAACTTCATCCTAAATTTCTGCAATCTGCATGATATCAATCAACTCGACATACTCCTTGTAGCCATTTTGACGATAGTTGCGCATAGAC
Organism: Dendrocalamus latiflorus; assembly: GCA_017311315.1. Taxonomy (NCBI): domain Eukaryota; kingdom Viridiplantae; phylum Streptophyta; class Magnoliopsida; order Poales; family Poaceae; genus Dendrocalamus; species Dendrocalamus latiflorus. The sequence goes on along the minus strand of CM029651.1, from coordinate 10,762,989 downwards.
TGCACTGCATTGGGGTGGAAGGTGGAGAGGGTCTTCTTAATCTTATGCTCATCTGTGATCTACCTGCTACAAAGTTGAAGATTGATATAAATTCTGTGCAGGGTAGAGTTGTACTCCCCGATCGTTTTGAAATTAGCAACCTTAGTCAGATCCACTCTAACTCTGCTTGAGGGAGAATAGTGCAATTTAGCTTCTTGAACCACTTCTTAAGTGTAGTCCACAATGCTAACACACTCTTCTCTGCCATGTATTCATTTTTGAGAGTGAGATAGAGGTGGTGCCTGAGGAAGTGAAGTGCCAGATCATTTTCCTCAAGTGCGGGTTTGGCACCATGTGGTGCACCAATCCCTATGGCAGCGCAGAGCTTGTTGGCTCCAAGTACGATCTCGACATCAGAAGCCGAAGTCAAGTAATTTTGGCCATGCTAGGCCAGCTCCTCGAACTCCTGGTTCGTGATGCTTGTCATCTACATGCGCATGAAAGGAATATATAAATTTACTACAGGTAAATATGTATAAAATAAATTGAACAATGGTATAAAAAGTTCTCGTAATGTTCCGGAATTTTCTATGCATTTTCTATAATTTTACTGTTGATTTCAGTGATTAAAGGCAATTTAAATAAATACAATTAATCAAAAAAATAAATAAATATAAAAACATAGAAAGTAATAATAACAGTGCTAAACATGCCTCAAATGCAAAAAAACAACTCAAAATTTGAATTTCCGAGACCCTTTTTGCTGGAAAATGAATTTTCATTGAATTATGCAACTTCCGAGGGCATGTGTGCTAATTTTCAATTCTGAGAAAGTTTTACACGTAATTTTCCGATTTTTCGAGTGTCCTTTTGCAAATTTGGCCGTCGGCCCCCTCTCTTGTTTTTCCCTTTTTTTCTTTTTCTGGGTTGCCCCTATTTTTCCTTTTTTTTCTTTAGGCCCAACCTGACCCATGGCCCATGGCCGGTAGACTAAAAAGGGGTTGGGGTAGGGTTTCCCTACCCCTATTCACACACGATGGCAGCGGCGCATTCGACCAGGGCTCATGCGGGAGCGGTAGCATGGACGGTCGGTGCTTGTGTGGGAGCAGCGGCGCTAGCGATCGGCGGATCGAGCGTTAGCACGTGTAGCCGACAGCTCGTGTGGGACTGCGTGGCAGCAGTGGCCCAAGGCTTAACGGCGACGAGCGTGCTAGGAGCCAGCGGCCCATGCGGGGCGTGACTCGGCTGCGGCCGAGTGGTCGACAACGGTGGTTCGCCGAGTGGCGGTGTGTACAGGGCAGCACTCAGGAGGCAACGCGTGCGGGTAGCACTCGGGAGGCGGTGGCATATGCGGGCCGCGCTCGAAGGCGGTGGCGCATGCTGGCGTGGCAGCTCGATCGACGCTCGGGAGCAGTGATGGTGGCTCCAGCTAGAGGCAAGCGGCGCGAGCATGCGGGAGCGGCGCACATAGCTCAGCTGGCATCGGCGCGCGGGATGGCCAGTGCGACGATGTGCCTCATTTGAGTCCGTGTGGTGGTGGCACTTCGTGGCCAGCGGCGGTGCTTACCGGGCTAGTGGCGGCAGCCCGTGTCACATGCAGGAGATGTAGGAGGCGGGTGATGGCGCGGAAGTGTGCAGATGGCGTGGCTCGGTGCGGCACAGCCGTACAGGGCCAGCGGCATGGTGCTTCAACGGCATGGCTGTACAGGGCCAGCGACGCGGCGCGGCCGTACGAGGCTGTCTTCCTCTTCAATCTACATCGCAATCAACATCTACTCTTTCATGTAATCGATCGATCAGCATTGTGCTTGCGACTTCAAGTCTGCTCGCAGTAGATTAGAGTAGATTTTCATCGTAAAAATAATCTAGAAAGCAAAATTTGCAGAATTGAAAGTGATCTAGATAGGTAATTTAGTCTGTGAATGATTAACTTGCGATCCACAGGAGTGATTCATGCTGATAACGTGTTGAGGAACTGTCGGTGGTGAGTCCAGTCTGATCGATTCCTCCTATGCAAAATAAATGGATCAATCAGAGAGTAATGTAAAAAAATACAAAATTGAACACACAGAGATATGGGGAGAACTCCTGCTTTCTTTATTACCTTTTCTTCACAAGTACAAGGTGATAGCCAATAGGACCCCCTATGTATAGACTATAAAGTGAGATGCCCACCATGGGCCAAGGTCTCAAGTCCAGGCCCAGGTTTCCCAATAGGTACATCCTCTAGACAGTCTCGTCGGATACCCATATTTGCTTATCTCGCCCACTTTTAGGGGTAGCAACGGGGAAGGGACCTCGGAGGTCCCCGCAGCCCTGTCCAAAGCCCCGCTAGCAGGCCTTCGCCCCTGGCCCCACTAAGGCTACTGGGGAAGGTCCCCTCACCCCCTATGTACTCGGTCCCCGTAGGGACTCAACTTTTACGGGATCCCCGTGAGGATAAATAGGTAAAATATTTAAAAATAATAATATAAATTTATTTATTAATTTATATTTATTTGTATTTTTAAATTAATTGGAATGCCATTGAAGACACAAGAAAACGATGCTCAGAAAAATACATCGCTGATGCCGACTAAATTTTCTTGGAATTGATCTGATCTATTACTTCTGGATCATGTTCTGTGGCTACAAAGCGTTCTCATGGCACCCCTAAAAACTCTAGCACAAAAAAGACTCCACAGAGCCACACAAAGCCCCCCAACTAAAACCCTTAGGCTCCATCTAGTTTTATATGTTAGGGCCCTAAACTGTGTTCACCCCAAACACGAACATCTCAAATTGTGTCCTCAACAACCTGGACACACAATCTTATCTCTTCCAAAAATCAAGGGACCTGAAACCCTTCCAAACATGGGTTTTAACCAATCTCTAAATGTTCCAAGTTACGGACTCTATCCGTAACTCTCCAATCTCATCACATGACGAAGCCTCCAGTACCACACCTCCTATATCTTTATCACACATCATCATCACGTGTTGAAGCCTCTGGGACCACACCTCCTGTATCTCCTCCACGCATCATCCTTATATGTCGAAGCATTCGGGACCGCGTCTCCTGTATCTACTCCACGCATCACCACTTTTGATCTCCACGTGCTCTAGTGTAAGCTCGACCACCTCACATGACATCCTCGATCGCTTGGAGCCTTGGACCTCATATTTACCCATCCTAGTTCCAGTCCTCCTCATCACCGACCATGACCATCTCTATGCCCACCTACACATGCAAAGAAAAAAGAACATTTTTTCTGGCACAAGTTCTTCACAACTTGACCTGTATAACACACCCTCGTCTATCCATAGACAAGAACTAGACTATCAACAAATACCAACTAGGTTGTCCATGACCATAATTTCCACACTCCCCATTAATCCACCTTCCGATCACTCAGAATGACCAGTCTGACTGCCAAGCATAGCCGGTCAAACCGCTGACCTTACACATACTAGAAGCCTATTAGTACCGATCACAACACCTTTGACCACCGATCACCGACCATAGTTGCAAAAACATGACTCAAAGTCTTCGACTACCAACCTATAAAGTCTACAACTACCGAGTACCGAGTCCTTCCGACAACGAGTATCGAGCCCTATCAATTTTCAAGCACCGAGTCCTTTCGACTACCAAGTTACCATGACTATCTAACCAACGAGTACTTCTATCTTCCGAATACTGAATCCTTCGAGTAATGTTCCTCTGAGCACTATTCACCAATCACCGACCACCATGCACCAGCCAGTCATACCGCTGGCCTAACACGAGTACTTGAAGATAGCAAGAATTGAAGCACTCAAACCGACCATAAAGTCTACGAGTACTGATCGTGAACCTACGGCAACCAATCGTAAAGACTTAGACTACCGATCATGAGGTTTACGACAATTAATCGAAAAGTCTAAAACGATAGTAGCTATAAGTCTTTAAGTATTGAGTATCAACTAGCAAATTCTACAACTATCGAGTATCGACCAATAAAATTTACGACTATCGAGCATCGAACTGGTACTGTAGCTACGGCCATGAAAAAGTACTGTAACTACGACCAGTTGACTGTGACCTACCATCTTCGACTAGGTATGGTCATTCTGCCGTAATCGATATTCTATAGTCAAAATGTCGTGATCAAAGAATGACGAAGTTGAAATACCATGGTCGAATTGTCATAGTTGAAGCTTGATGTGGTTGAAGTTGGCCGTGATCGAAACTGGACGTGGTTGAAGTCAGACGTGGTGGAAGTCTACCATGATCAAAACCGAATGTGGTTGAAGTGGTAGAAATGCCGTAGTCGAAGCCTACTGATCAGACAAAACCGTTCGAACCACCGACTACCGAGTTTGGTCGAAGCCAGTCGTGGTCGAAACCTGCTGATCGGATATAGCCGTTCGGACCACCGACTACCGAGAGTAGTCGAAGACAATCGTGGTCATATTGCCAGCCTGAAAATTCAAGCATAGAAACGCATCGACCAGTACTTTCACGAATACAAATTCCAATAAAACCAATTGTTATTTATTTATCATCAATGAAATGCACGACCATCGTATGATCTAACAGTAACAAATGAGTCCGTGTCCTTATCCGGCGGTGGCGGAGATGACGATGACGGCCGTGGCCGGAGCATGCAAAATTTCAGGTGACCCATGGTTAGCAAATCTGTTTTACTTATAGCGAACGCATTGGACGTACGCAGGTTAGCATTGTCCTTTTACTTCTAGCTTGCCATTTCTGTGTGCGTTGTAATTAAGGTTTATACCTTTTAGCTGCTGAGTTGTATCGTAATCAGGTTGTCGCTAGGCCAGCAGCAGGAGTGCGATGAATTTCACGATCAGACGCCACGCCATAAACCTGAGGAGATATTTTGGTAGTTGGGATACGTGGCTTTCTGAAACGTAATTAAAATGTTTTGGAAAGTAGTTGGGATACGTGGTTCACGACGCCCCACTCTCCCTTTATAAGCAACTAGGGTTGCTACTAATTAATCTACAGAAGAAAAATACACGTATTAAAGAAATCTGATGATACGTAAAATTATATAAAAACTCAATGGCAGATTGGTGCTGCCATTAGTTGTGTTACTATGAATGGGTCCAGCCTAACATGTATATATAGGACCTGAGTGCTGCGATTATTTTCTAGGGTTCTCTATTTGTATTTGTTAGGTGACTGCAATTTTCTTAAGCATATAAATTATATTTTTTATTCTATTAGATTAACATCTAAACATATGCATGGCACATCAATTTTTATACAAATCTAATGGTAATAAACTAGGAAGCCCAGATACCCCGATACGGATACGGATACGCGATACGGCGATACCGCGATTCGCCATTTTCCTAAAAACACCGATACGGCGATACGTGTGTATATATATATTATATATATAATATATATATAGTAAAGATAAAAATAAGAAATTAATGAATTCTTATAAGGAATTGAGAATACCTTAATATTGATGTAGCAACTTGCTTGATACTTCAGTTCTCCCACCTGGCTGTTAGACTAATATAATGAACCATCTGCGAAAAATAATAGAATAGATAAGTACATGTACACAAATAAAGAAGTAAAAAACAGAATCACAAGTCATGAATCATAATTGATAGTAGGTAGTAAAGGAAGTATTCGACATGCCACTTAGTAAATAAACTTAGTACATAATTCAACCAGTCCAAGTGTTCAAATTCAACAGACCATAAGTCCATAAGACCATAACTATTACATAATAAGATAGCTAGATAAAAGACATGACAGAAGACAAATGTGTAGTCTAATTGTTGCTTCCATCCTGTGGAGTTGTCTCTGATTCGACCAAAGGTCCACCATCTGATGGAGACAAGTCCAGCGCCCCAAGATCTTCTAATACTTTCTCAAGGTCTGGTTCATCTAGTGAGAGGTGAGCATGTTGAAGGAATTGAGCACCGCCATCAAAGAATTCGAAGCTATCTCCTCCAACATCCCACATTTTTGATGGGCCAATGTAATACTCTTCAGATTTTCTTGAAAGAAGGCGCAAATTGTGGTGCGCAAATACGAGATCCTCAGCACGTCCAGGGTTAAGCCTACAATAATGCAATTGCAATGAAATCCAATGCTTGTATAAGAAATGGTAAATTAAAAAAGATGGTAAGTGTAGAACCTATTCCTCATTGAACTATGGATCAAACCATAGGTACTCCAGTTTCTTTCAGCGCAAGAAGACGATGTTGGCTGCCCAAGTAACTTCAATGCAAATTTTCTCAAATCTGGGGCACTGCTACCATAAATTCCCCACCATTGCTTTGGTTCTAGATGGACTCTATCCTCAATTGAGTCGAAGGAATTAAATCCACTTCCAAACAATGAGAAATCTGCAAATTGTTGTTTGATATATCGCAACTCATCACCAACAAAAAACCTCCTAAAGCATTTATTCCTCATCTCCGAAATCTCAATGTCCATATGAGGAGCTTGACGATTTGGAACTTCACCAAGCCAAGTTTCACTATAATACCTAAAAAGGGTATGCTAAAGTTAGTATCCTAAAATTGAAATCTAAAAGCAAGCAATAAAAACTTAAAAGGCAAAAGGCCTTACTTGGGATTTAGTGAGTGTGCCAAACAATGCAAAGGGGTATTACTTTTTGCCCATCGAGAAACCAATATCTCTTGCACAATATTATAAAAATTAGACTCCTCATGAGATTCTTTCCCTTCATGGCGATAAATTGTAGCATTTACCTTCTCAATCATTGTATCCCACATCTCATAGATCAAATGAAGGCATGGTTTATCGGTGTCAGCTGCTCGTATCATAGAATAAATAGGTTCAGTGAAATCAAGGATGTATTGCACCTTATCCCACCACACATCATTCAGAATTTTATCTTTGACAAACTGTGCTTGCCCCACATTGTCATCCCTATAGGTACTCCACTTTTCACTCACTACCATCAACACAAGATTTTCTTTGATCAAACGAAACCTTTTGAGCATCACAATAGTAGAAGCAAATCTCGTATCAGCAATGGCAAGGAATTTCAACTTACTGAACTCATTGAACATAGACAGCCTCATGGAATGATTCATGATGAAATTCTTTATAATATTAGCATCTGCTGCAACCTCACTAATCCAATGGCAATCTTCATAAGCCTCATCACCAATTTCCCTAGGAGCACATATGTTTTTTAAGCCAAGGTTCAAAGTATGGACAACACATGGGGTCCAGAAAATGTGAGGATACTTTTGCTCAACAATCAACCCCGCGGCTTTACAGTTGGCTGCATTATCAGTTATCATTTGGACAACATTCTGCGGTCCAACCTCCTCAATTATAGCTATCATCTTCTCGGCGATATACTCCTTTTTTTATTTCGCCTTCAGTGTTGATTGCTTTTAAAAACATTGGTCCATCTTCTGTTACGGCCAAGAAATTTAAGAGTGGACGCCTTTGAGCATCAGACCACCCATCTGATACAATACTCACACCTTTTGAGCTCCACGTTGACTTGATGGGCTGCAACATTCGCTCAACATGTGTCTTCTCTTGCACAAGAAGAGTTGTCCTCAACTTGTTATAACTTGGAGGGGCATAGCCACCCAAGTTGTGGTTGGCAGCATAGGTAAATGCTTTCCTAAAATAAGGGTTTCTTGCTACATTAAAAGGTATACCTACAAATGAACAAAGGGGTCCAAATTAATTTCTAAATGTAACATTGTAATATAAGGAGAGTAGTTAGTGCAGAAAAATATTAACCTGCGGTAAAGAACATCCTAGCAATCAAAGCGTCAAGCTGGCTACGACCTTCATTATGGAAGCTTGATTCAATAGCTGAAACCCCCCTTCTCTTCCTCACATTCAACCCTTTTGTGGGCAATGGAACTTCCCTTGGCAAGCTTCTTGCATTCATTGCCTCCGCTTTAGCAATTTCGTCATGAAGTTGAGCGAGCACATCGACTGTAACTTTTGGACAAAACTTCACACCATAATTTCCTATCTTCAAGAGATGTGCTTTAACTCTTGAGTAGCTCCCATGGATAATATGATCACAGAGCCTACATCTAGATCGTGCATTCCCTCCTGCACCATTCCCAGTCTTCTGTAGCAACTCAACATACCTCCAAAGCGGCTTTTTTTCATTGTCATTTGAAGGTAGCACACGAGCAGCATTTAGGATGCTCCTAGCCGAGGCAATTCCACTAGATGAGCTAGGACACGCGCTAGTACCAGTGCTACCCGATGCACTCGAGCTTCCAAATCCACCACCAGATGCCATATCTGATCGGGACAACCAATAGCAAATGAACAAACTAATGACAACAAACAACATCACTGGTCACTTCTACTGAATCATCCAATACATTGTCAACAAATAGCAAAGAAACAACACTGAGAATCTGAGGGAGCAGTGAAAACAGAGCACATACTCAGCCACTGGAGGCGTCGGCGGCGGGAGAGGATTGGCGCTGGCGGAGTGGCGGAGGCGGCAGGCCGGCAGCCGAGGTGATGACCGGAGGCCGGAGGGGACGGGCGGACCGGCGGAGGCTGCAGCCGAGGTGATGACCGGAGGCCGGAGGGGACGGCCGCCGGGCGGAGGCGACGGGCGACGGTCGAGGCGGCGACGCGACGGTCGGAGGCGACGGGCGGAGACGGCGGGCGACGCGACGCTGCGGGCGACGCGAGGCGGCGAGTGAGGCGAGGCAGACCGGCGGAGGCGGCGGGCGACGCGAGGCAGACCAGCGGAGACGGCGGGCGACGCGACGCTGCAGGCGACGCGAGGCGGCGGGCAAGGCGAGGCAGACCGGCGGAGGCGGCGGGCGACGCGAGGCTGCGGGCGACGCGAGGCGGTGGGCGAGGCGAGGCAGACCGGTGGAGGCGGCGGGCGAGGCGAGGCAGACCGGCGGAGGCGGCGGGCGACGCGAAGCTGCGGGCGACGCGAGGCGGCGGGCGACGCGAGGCGGCGGGCGACGCGAGGCGGCTGGCGACGCAGACCGGCGGAGGCGGCGGGCGACTCGACGATCGGCGGCGACGGGCGACGCGGCGGCCGAGCGTGAGATGCGTGGAGCGGTGGAGGATCTGGATCTGGATCGTGGGTTCGGCGGTGGGGTGGGGTGGGTTTCAGATCTGGATGGCTTGGTGGTGGGGATATTAGGGTAGAAGTATCAGAAAAGTATCGGAGGAGTATCGAAGAAGTATCGGGAATTAATTTCTTTTTTTGAATAATCAAAAAATTCCGATACTTACAGGATACGTATCGGCGCGTATCGGGGCAGTATCCGTATCCGGGTACAGTATCCGATACCGGTACGCGACTTTTTGGAAGTATCCGCGCAACGTAGGTAATAAAAACTAACTTAGACTTAAAAAAGAATTACGCAACTATATTTACAAATAGCAAAACCATTAGAGCAACATCAGCAGGGTCCCTACTTGAGCTCTCATCCTACTTTTGAGGATCGAGGGGCAAAAAACTCACTCCAGCAGGGCCCCTACTTGAGCCCTCAAAAGTAGGGGTCCCTCAAATCTCCCTCTCGAGCCCTCATTCCTGGGGGTCTGGAGGGAGCCCCTACTTTTGAGGGCTTAAGTAGGGGCCCTGCTGGAGTGAGTTTTTTGCCCCTCGGCCCTCAAAAGTAGGATGAGGATGAGGGTGGGTCCTATGTGTCATCCCCTCTAAGAATGAATTTGAGGGTCCTGTTTTGAGGGCTCCTGCTGGAGTGTAGCCCAAAAAACAGAGCCCTCAAAAGTAGGGAGAGCCCTCAAATAAAAAGTAAGGGCCCTGTTTTGAGGGCTACTGCTGGAGTTGCTCTTATGACCCTGTTCATATTAACTTTTAAAAGCTGCTTTTTTCCAGTAAAATAGCTTTTCTACTGCTTAAATTTTAAACATATTATCTTTTCAAGGTGGAGTCTATTAGTCGGTTATAGTACGCACTATATTGACTTTATTTATATTGGCTAAAATCGTACACAAATATCTCTCTTTGTACAAACTTATTTATAAGTTATTATTATTTATAAACCAAAACTAAAAGTTAAAGTAAAAAACTAATATGAATGGGCCTATTTTCCATGTAGAGCAGCCTGTAAAGGCAGTTTGCAAAAGAAATTTTTAACGTCCAACAGGGTGATCCATATGCATTCTAGTTGCATAAATGGATCCACAAATTGCCATTATGGCCATCTGCTAGCTACCTCGCTTTCCATCCTCTATATTCTCCACTAGCCGCATAAGCGCCGCGCACGCCGCGCTAGCTACCGTGTGAAACAAAGTAAAGGAGACAACGATTCGCAAGGAGTTTTTCAAAAAAAATCGAGGGCACATGCGTAATTCCGGGGAAATCAAAGGGTTTTTTTGTAAAAAATCGAGGACCTGTAAGGGCCTGTACGTAAGTAAATAAGGGCCTGTACGTAAGTAAATAAGGACCTATACGCAATTTCGGAAACCCGCGGGGCGCAACCCAAAAATTTGTAAGGGAAAAAACTCGCAGGGACCTTCTCGCGAGGAAAAAGGACCTCAACGTAATTTCCGGAAAAGTGAGGGAAAGCGGCTCGGCCGGCCGTACGCGGAATCGCCCGCCACGCGCCGGCCGGCCGAGCGCCGCGGGCTGACGTGGGGGACTCCCCGCGCGGAGAGTCCCCCGGCTTTGTATGGTCGTGGAGGGAGCCCCTACTTTTGAGGGCTCAAGTAGGGGCCCTGCTGGAGTGAGTTTTTTGCCCCTCGGCCCTCAAAAGTAGGATGAGGATGAGGGTGGGTCCTATGTGTCATCCCCTCTAAGAATGAATTTGAGGGTCCTGTTTTGAGGGCTCCTGCTGGAGTGTAGCCCAAAAAACAGAGCCCTCAAAAGTAGGGAGAGCCCTCAAATAAAAAGTAAGGGCCCTGTTTTGAGGGCTACTGTTGGAGTTGCTCTTATGACCCTGTTCATATTAACTTTTAAAAGCTGCTTTTTTCCAGTAAAATAGCTTTTCTACTGCTTAAATTTTAAACAGATTATCTTTTCAAGGTGGAGTCTATTAGTCGGTTATAGTACGCACTATATTGACTTTATTTATATTGGCTAAAATCGTACACAAATATCTCTCTTTGTACAAACTTATTTATAAGTTATTATTATTTATAAACCAAAACTAAAAGTTAAAGTAAAAAACTAATATGAATGGGCCTATTTTCCATGTAGAGCAGCCTGTAAAGGCAGTTTGCAAAAGAAATTTTTAACGTCCAACAGGGTGATCCATATGCATTTTAGTTGCATAAGAGCAACTCCAAGAGAAGAGCTAAATCATTTTCTAAAGGTAAATTTGGCTATTATTGGAGAAAAAACGTCTCCAATAGACTCTGTAAATGACTCTCTAAATTTGGTAGCTCTCCATCTCTCCTCCTTCGCTCTCTATTTTTGGATAGCCTACCTTGCTCACCATCCAGCCTCTTGGCGCGGTCGGCGTTTCCTTCCCGCACGCTGCGCCCCATTCCCGCGCGTACGCGACCCACCGCGCGCCCTCTAGTTTAGATAGCCTGTTGGAGTAGTCTTGTTTTTTTGGGTGAGATTCATTTTAGAGAATAGCTAAATCACTAAATTTAGATACTTCTTTTGGCTAATCTCTTGGAGTTGCTCTAAATGGATCCACAAATTGCCATTATGGCCATCTGCTAGCTACCTCGCTTTCCATCCTCTATATTCTCCACTAGCCGCATAAGCGCCGCGCACACCGCGCTAGCTACCGTGTGAAACAAAGTAAAGGAGACAACGATTCGCAGGGAGTTTTTCAAAAAAAATCGAGGGCACATGTGTAATTCCGGGGAAATCAAAGGGTTTTTTTGTAAAAAATCGAGGACCTGTAAGGGCCTGTACGTAAGTAAATAAGGGCCTGTACGTAAGTAAATAAGGACCTATACGCAATTTCGGAAACCCGCGGGGCGCAACCCAAAAATTTGTAAGGGAAAAAAACTCGCAGGGACCTTCTCGCGAGGAAAAAGGACCTCAACGTAATTTCCGGAAAAGTGAGGGAAAGCGGCTCGGCCGGCCGTACGCGGAATCGCCCGCCACGCGCCGGCCGGCCGAGCGCCGCGGGCTGACGTGGGGACTCCCCGCGCGGAGAGTCCCCCGGCTTTGTATGGTCGAGTATGCGCTCTGCGCTCTAAGGACCACGAGAAGTTAAACCCACCGTCCAGTGTCCGTTCTCTGCTGGCGTGCCGTCCTACCGTCTAACGATCCCGCTCTTTCTCTCGGTCCCGCGTGTAATGGACGCCGACGCCGACTCCTCCCCGATGCACATCGTCGTCTTCCCGTGGCTCGCCTTCGGTCACGTTCTCCCCTGCCTCGAGCTCGCCGAGCGCCTGGCCGCTCGGGGCCACCGCGTCTCCTTCGTCTCCACCCCGCGCATAATCGCCCGTCTCCGCCCGGTCGCGCCCGCCCTGGCCCCACTGGTCGACTTCGTGGCACTGCCGCTCCCGCGCGTCGACGGCCTCCCGGACGGCGCCGAGGCCACTAGCGACATTCCCCGCGACAAGTGCGAGCTCCACCATAAGGCCTTCGACGGCCTCGCCGCGCCCTTCTCCGCCTTCCTCGACACCGCGTGCGCCGAGGGGGGAAAGAACAGGCCCGACTGGGTCGTCGTCGACAACTTCCACTACTGGGCCGCCGCCGCCGCCCTCGACCATAAGGTTCCAGGGATTGACAGCAATAAAGCGGATGGAGCCTTCTGGTTTCTTGATCTGTAAATCTTGTGGTTGAAAGCTTGCATGTTTATGCACTGCAGGTTCCCTGCGTGCTGAATCTGCCATACTCTGCGACTGTTGTAAGGTCTTACGACCTCCCAGGACCTTTTACGACTGGTTAGAGTCGTTTACGACCGGTGAGAATCGAATACGATCGGTTCAGAGTACTTACGACCAGTTCCGAACGCTTCAAACTCTTCCGATCGCTTTTTCAACGTGGTCGTAAATTTACTGTAGCAATTTACGACCGCTCTGCGATATCGCTGCTGCTGCCTTCCTTCAGTCGCTCCAGATACCGTGATCGAAGCCTTCTACGATCACGCAGTGATGCTGGCGATCACTGTTCACCGTAGTCGAATACCCTTTTCGACTACGTTCACTTCCTTCAACGTGATCGGAGTCGCTTCCGATCACGTACTAACCTTGTCGGCGTAGTCGATGCTCCTTACGACCACCTTCACCGTGGTCGTAACCTTCTCAATGTAGTCGGAACAACACTGTTCCTTGCCGTGATCGTAGCACCCGTCGATCACGCCTGCTGGAAACTTTCCCCGTGGTCGTGACTCCTCCCGATCACGCTTGCGTGATCGGGAGGAGTTACGACCACGGCAAAGTTCCAGCAGGCGTAGCAGGGAAGGCTACGACTACGGTGAAGGTGGTCGTAACGAGCTACGACTACACCTGGAAGGCCAGAACGTGGTCGTATGTGTGTTCGACCACGGTGAACAGTGATCGCCAGCATCACTGCGTGATCGTAGAAGGCTTCGATCACGGTATCTGGAGCGACTGAAGGAAGGCAGCAGCAGCGATATCGCAGAGCGGTCGTAAATTGCTACAGTAAATTTACGACCACGTTGAAAAAGCGATCGGAAGAGTTTGAAGCGTTCGGAACTGGTCGTAAGTACTCTGAACCGATCGTATTCGATTCTCACCGGTCGTAAACGACTCTAACCAGTCGTAAAAGGTCCTGGGAGGTCGTAAGACCTTACAACAGTTGGTATCAGAGCCAGGTGAACCATGGCGGAGGCTTCAAAGGTGAAGGAAAGCGTGTCGCTGCAGTACCCGATCCTCAGTTCGGACAATTACCCGATCTGGGCGATGAAGATGAAGGTCAACATGATCGCACAGGGAGTCTGGGGCCCAGTTGAACCAAAGGAGAAAGACAAAGTCGTTGATGAACGACTCGACAAGATGGCGATGGCGGCGATCTATCAGGCCGTGCCCGACTCGATGATGCGGCAGCTGATCGGTAAGGAGACGGCGAGAGACGTCTGGACTACTCTGCAGATAATGCACCAAGGAGTAGATCGAGTGAAGGAAGTTCGACTTCAAACTTTACGCAGTGAGTTTGAATCTTTGAAGATGGGAAGAGACCAGACTGTGGAAGAATTCTCTGGGAAGTTTAATGAAGTCGTAAACGAGATCAAATCTCTCGGCGACGACTTGAAAGATGAGGTGGCGGTAAAGAAGTATCTACGAGTACTGCCGGAGAAATTTCTCCCGGTCGTAACTACGATCACGTACTCACAAGACCTCTCGAAGATGAAGGTCGAGGAGGTAACTGGGGCGCTCAGAGCACACGAGCAGCTTCTGAAGAGTTACCAAACCGACAATGAAGGAAAAGGGCCTTACAACCAACAAGCGTTGTTTGTAAAGGATGACACAAGAAACCGAGGAGAATCGTCATCAAGGGGCGGTCGTGGACGTGGTCGTGGCCGCGGCGCGTCTCATGGGCGAGGACAAGGACGAGGCTATGGCCAGAGTGGCCGTGGAAGAGGTGATCGAGGAGGTCGTGGTGGTCGTGGAGATGGAAATCATCAGACGGACAAATCTGACATCCAGTGCTACACATGCGAGAAATTCGGACATTACGCTGCCGAATGTCGGAGCCACATCCAGTGCCATAACTGCAAGAAGTATGGTCACTATGCTGCGAATTGCCGGAGTAAGAAGAAAGTAGAGGAAGCAAACCTGGCTCAAACAGATGAGCACAAAGAGCCGACATTGCTGTTGTCGCTCTGCACTGCAGACGAACCGACAATGGTTTTATTAAACGAGGAGAAAGTGTTTCCGAGTCTGTTGGAGAAAGGAGAGCAGACTCAAGAGCGGACGGCAGACTGGTATCTCGACAACGGAGCCAGCAACCACATGACGGGTACGTACTCGATGTTTTTCGAATTAAATAAGAATGTGCTTGGAAGAGTACAGTTCGGAGACGGCTCGACCATTCAGATAAAAGGGAGAGGCACGATCCTGATGCAGTGCAAGGATGGAAGCCAGAGGAGATTGTCAAATGTATACTACATTCCAAGTCTACGAAGCAACATTATAAGCCTTGGATAATTGACTGAAGAAGGTTGTCGGATTGAACTCAAAGACACCTATCTGAAGATGTACGACCACACTGAGCGACTACTGATGAGAGTACAGAGAACGGTAAACCGTCTGTACAAAATTCAAATTGAAGCATGCAAGCCAAAGTGTATGAAGACTACAACCGGTGATGCGGCCTGGCTTTGGCACGCAAGATTCGGACATCTGAATTTCCAGAGTCTCAACACGATGGCTGGAAAAGAGATGGTGGTCGGATTACCGACAATCGACCACCCGGAGCAAGTCTGCGAAGGCTGTCTGGTGGCGAAACAAACTCGTAGCGGTTTTCCACAGCAGACGAGTTTCAGAGCTTCGAAACCACTCGAATTGGTTCACGTGGATCTGTGCGGACCAATCACACCTCGTACAGATGCTGGGAATCAATACTTCATGTTGATCGTGGATGACTATTCAAGAGCCATGTGGGTGTACATGCAGAAGAGCAAAGATGAGGCAAAGACGAACTTTCAGAAGTTCATAACTCTTGTCGAAAACGAAGTCGACAAAAAGGTGAAGTCGGTCAGGTCAGATCGAGGAGGAGAATTCCTTGCAAAAGAGTTAGACTCGGTTTGTGAAGAGAAGGGTATTGCGAGACTCTTCACGGCTCCGTATTCACCTCAACAAAACGGAGTCGTAGAAAGAAGAAACCGGACTGTGGTCGAAACAGCACGAAGTCTGTTGAAGAGCCGATTCCTGCCCGGGAGACTTTGGGCAGAAGCAGTACGACATGCTGTCTATCTGCTAAATCGTGCGACCACACGATCACTGGATGGAGTCACTCCATATGAACAGTGGTCAAGAAGAAAACCAAATGTCGAGCATCTAAGGGTCTTCGGATGCTTAGCCCATGTGAAGCCATCCACTTATCTCAAGAAGCTAGACGACCGGAGCAGACGGATGATTTATCTTGGCTCGGAACCAGGCACCAAGGCGTACAGGTGCTATGATCCGGTCGAAAAGAAGATTCATGTGAGCAGAGACGTGGTCTTCGAAGAGAACAAACATTGGGAGTGGGAAGAACACGAGGACATTGAGAAAGACATTTCGAAGTGGGTAACCTTCGAAGTCGAAGAAGTCGATGCTGACAATACGGAAGAAGCTACGACCACATCTCAAAGCCAAAATTCGACAGGTGCTGATGATCAGGAAGTCTCACAAAATGAAGAAGAGTCTGATGAAGAAGATTCGAGCGATAGAATACCGAAGATGAGAAGCATAAGTGAGATTTATGCACAAACTGAACCAGTGCAGTCTGAAGAGCTACTGCTTTACACGACTGCAGAAGAACCTGGAAGCTATGAAGAAGCAAAGGGAGATGCATACTGGAGAGCAGCTATGCAGGAAGAGCTGAAGTCGATTGAAGAGAATGACACATGGGAACTCACCGATTTGCCAAAGGGTCATCGAGCAATCGGTTTAAAGTGGATCTTCAAGGTAAAGAAGGATTCCAAGGGAAAAGTCGTAAAACACAAAGCACGACTTGTGGCGAAAGGGTATGTTCAAAAACAAGGCATCGACTACGAAGAAGTCTTTGCCCCAGTAGCTCGTATGGAGACTATACGACTACTTCTTGCGCTAGCAGCAAACGGTGGATGGGAGATTCACCACATGGATGTGAAAACGGCGTTCTTGAACGGAGACATTAAGGAGGAGGTTTATGTCTCTCAACCACCGGGTTTTCAATCCAAGGAGCAAGCTGAGAAAGTCTTGAAGCTGAACAAAGCTCTCTACGGACTTAAGCAAGCACCACGAGCATGGAATTTGAAGCTTGACAAAAGTCTAACGGCACTCGGGTTCAGAAGAAGCAACTCTGAACATGCTGTGTACACGAGGGGAGATGCGAAGAACAGACTGATCGTGGGCGTTTACGTAGACGACTTGATCATTACTGGATCGAGTTCAAAGGAGATTATGAGGTTTAAAGAAGAGATGAAGAGGCTGTTCAAAATGACCGATTTGGGACTTCTGTGCTACTACCTCGGCATTGAAGTAAATCAAACCGACAACGGCATAACACTTTGTCAGTCGGGATATGCTCGAAAGATTCTGGAGAAGTCGGGTATGGAAGAGTGCAATCCATGTCAAACTCCAATGGAGAATCATCTGAAGTTGAGCAAGACAGGCCCAGGATCACCAGTTGATGCCACGACTTATAGGAGCATTGTCGGAAGTCTACGGTATCTGGTGCACACCCGACCAGACATCTTGTTTGCGGTCGGATACGTAAGTCGTTTCATGGAGAAACCAACTCAGGAGCATATGAATGCCGTGAAGCACATCCTGAGATACATCAAAGGTACTTTGAATCTCGGGATTCAGTACAAGAGAGGAGGTGGAAAGTCGTTGCAGCTGACGGGCTACAGTGATAGCGACATGGCGGGAGATGTCGACGATCGAAAAAGCACGACAGGCATAATGTTTGTGCTTGGGGAGAGTCCGATCAGCTGGCAATCTCAGAAGCAAAAGGTGGTTGCATTATCCTCATGTGAAGCCGAGTACATCGCAGCGAGCGCAGCATCTTGCCAGGGAGTCTGGCTCGCTCGACTGTTGAGTGAATTGTCAGATGAAGAAATTCAGAAGGTAACGCTCAGGGTTGATAACAAATCGGCTATTTCACTGAGCAAGAATCCGGTTCTACATGATAGAAGCAAACACATAGACACAAGATATCATTATATCCGAGATTGTGTCGAAGAGGGGAAGATCGATATCAACTATATCAGAACCGAAGAACAGAAAGCAGACATATTGACAAAGTCGCTGGGGCGGATAAAGTTTTCAGAGATGAAGAAGAAGATTGGCATGATCGAAGTCGGAAAAACAAGATTAGGGAGAGAATGTTGTAAATAATCTTGTTTTAGAGTCATGCGCAAAATTTGGGTGTAATCGAAGTCGAATTACAGCCGCAATTCAAAGTCGTAGGTGGAAACCAAGTCGAAGTCGTTTTAGACTCGGAGTCGGAGTAGGTTTGAGAACCCGTGTTGAAGTAGGACAGTCGGGTATAAAAAGAGGCCTAGAGCCATGTATTCGATGTACCAAGCCATTGAGAAAAGACCAAAAAGAGGGAGAAACACAGAGTATTGTTTTGTCGTGTGTTTGTGCAAGACGTGGTCGGAAGGACTCACGATCACCGCAAGCGTGATCGGGAGGAGTTACGACCACGGCAAAGTTCCAGCAGGCGTAGCAGGGAAGGCTACGACTACGGTGAAGGTGGTCGTAACGAGCTACGACTACACCTGGAAGGCCAGAACGTGGTCGTATGTGTGTTCGACCACGGTGAACAGTGATCGCCAGCATCACTGCGTGATCGTAGAAGGCTTCGATCACGGTATCTGGAGCGACTGAAGGAAGGCAGCAGCAGCGATATCGCAGAGCGGTCGTAAATTGCTACAGTAAATTTACGACCACGTTGAAAAAGCGATCGGAAGAGTTTGAAGCGTTCGGAACTGGTCGTAAGTACTCTGAACCGATCGTATTCGATTCTCACCGGTCGTAAACGACTCTAACCAGTCGTAAAAGGTCCTGGGAGGTCGTAAGACCTTACAACAGCGACGTCCCTCGCACACTACGGCGTGCTGCCTGAAGAGTCCACGCTGGAGGATCATGCGCCGGGGACATCAATAGCCCGGCGGTTTGCATTGACCTTGGAGAGATGCAAGCTTGTCGCCCAACGCAGCTGCGTCGAGTTCGAGCCCGAGTCAATACCTCGCCTGCCAGAGATCTTTGGCAAGCCGGTCATCCCTCTCGGTCTACTTCCGCCGCCTCCCGTCAGAGGTGGCCATGGCCCGGGGACCGACACAGCAACCGCTGGACAGCACGACGATACAACCATGTCGTGGCTCGACAAGCAGCCGCCCAAGTCTGTCGTTTACGTCTGTTTCGGAAGCGAATTGCCGCTGACCGTCGAGCAGCTGCACGAGCTAGCCCTCGGCCTGGAGCTCGCCGGCACGCGCTTCCTCTGGGCTCTGAGGAAGCCCCACGGCGTCCATGACGCAGACATCCTTCCTCCCGGTTTTGAGGAGCGCACGCACGGCCGTGGGCTCGTGGCGATGGGGTGGGTTCCTCAGGTCAAGATCCTGGCGCACAACGCCGTGGGTGCATTCATGATGCACTGCGGGTGGAGTTCCGTCATCGAGGGGCTCCAGTTCGGGCACCCTCTGATCATGCTGCCATTCTTGATAGACCATTGGCCAACCGCTCGGAACTTGGAGGGGGTCAGAAAGGTGGGAGTGCAGGTGCCGAGAGGTGAAAAGGACGGATCTTTCGACCGCGACGGCGTTGCAGGAGCTGTCCGGGCCGTCGTGGTGGAGGAAGAAGGCAGAAGGGTGCTCGCGGCCAACGCCAAGAAGCTGCAGGAGGTCGTCGCAGACAGGGAGTGCCACGAGAGGTGCATCGACGGGTTCATTGAGCACTTGAGATCTTACAAGGAGTGATAGTTGCTGGAAATGCGCAACTAAATGCTCGCAAATCGCAGTAAGCAACGAAGGAGAACTAAGTTTGTGTGGGCGCGTAATCTTATTATGTTTGTGAAGGATCATGGGAAAAGCTACTAAATATTATTGTGATGAATTATAGTTAATTCAGCAGAGTTAAAATTTTAAGTTTGCATTTTATTGGAAAATTAATATCGTGTTATCTTAACTGGACTGATGAGTAATTAATTAGCAGACGAAGTGCCATACAGGTTCGGTTGTTCACATGTTGATGAGATTGGTGTATTAATTAGTCATACATGACTTTAAACTAATGGTCACTAGAAACAGTGAATGATTACTACTGTTTGTCTGGGACCATATGGAAGTCACCGTATGGATGGGATGAGTAATTGACTTTTGGATTAGAGTATATGCGGAGGGTGAGTTTGGTTTTTGAGGAGATTGCAAAAGATCGCCTTTTGGTTTTGAGTTAGTCTGGCCTACGACTACTGGAGTATTTGCTGTTTACGACTTTGTAGTTGGGCGGTTCAATCGGCTGTGTGTTGATCGGTCCGATCGGCAGGTCTGATTGGCATTTGTGCGAGATCGACAGAACGACCACGGGGTGGTTGAAAGCTTCAGTGCTTGAATGAACATGGATGGTCGATGGTCATAGCTTACTACCTGGTCGTGATCGGTAGTCATAAGACGTGGCGATCGATAGTCATAGCCTGTGTGATCGATGGTCATAGCGATCGGTTGTGATGATGGTAGGCTTCTGGTAGGTACATGTTGGATTCGAGTGCCTCATTTCTTAAGCATCCGAGTACTCGTGTCAGACCAGCCGACGGTTAGGCTGGCTTCTCTCGGTGGTCTGAGGTTGTTCTCTGGAATTCTTGGAGTTTGGTCATGGGTTGACCTGGGTGTTGTTACCTATGTGCATATGGGTTTATTGTTTGGTTCTAGGATTAGGATTAATAATTTGGGCGCATACTTTTTGTATTGTGCATTGTATGGATGAGTTATATCAATTGATGACTTTGTGTGTTGTGCGGTGCTACGTAACGGTTTGCTTGTTGTTGTTGGTTGCAGGACTTCGAAGCTAAGTCATGGTGAGGCGTAGGAGGACCGAGATTAGTCACAGGGTGGTGCTGAGGTCCAAAGCGGCCAGAGAGACGTTGAAGATGACCAAGGCTTGTGGGGTGGTAGCAAGCCGGGACGACGAGGAACCGGAGCAGGAGCTACCGGTGGTGGACGAGCAATAGTGAGGTGGACCAAGACTAGACTTAGGGAGGAGTTGAGGTTCAGACGGTCGAGGAAGTCGGGTGTCATCATTGCGAGAAGAAGCATATGGTGAGCCAAGTGACTTGGTCATTTACAAGCGAGGATAGTTTGGTGGAATCCGAACGCGTGAGAGGCTTGGTGGCAAGTCATAAAGGCCACATGGAAGATTGCGAAGCATAGGCGATGTTTTGTGGAAAAGAAAGTGGGAAGCTTCGTAGAAGATGGTAGAAGGGCATTTTGGTAAATTGCTCAATAACGGAAAAGTAGCAGTGCGTGAAACCGCGGCGTTGGCCTAAGTGGTTTAGGTTTTGTATGTACTGAAAATGTGAAGTGGATCAAGTGTTGATTCACTAATGGGTTAATGGTTGTAAGCCGGTTTGAAAAACGTGAGTGAGTGAAACCCGGTGTTAGGTTGGGTTAACGGGTTATCCCCGGTTTGGCCTAATGGATGAATCCATTAGGTTTTGATTCAGGTTGTGAGCTTATAAAAGAAGAGGGGAGTCAAGAGCTAGATTTGAGAAGGTTTGCTAAGTTCTTTGGTTGCTAGCTCCTCCTCCCTCCCATAGAAGTTAAGTTAGAGAGTGGGTGTGTGCTATATATATAGGAAACCTCTTTTCTACTCTCAGGTGTAATTACTCCCTATGTCGTATCTCACAACATAGGGAGTATCTCGTGTAACGGAGGGTATGTACGTGTAGTATACAAGTATTTAAGACCATCTAGGTGGTATGTACAAATTTTCAGATGTGGTATGTATATTTTTTTTAGACATACTCCTTTTTATATGCGTATATGAAGGTATCATAAAATACGCTAGAAACTATGGCATTCTTTGCAATTTTTCATGTGGTTCATATTGGAGTATCTTATAATTAGTATACGAGTATACTTAAAATGATAAAAGAGTATTTCAAGTTTGTTTAGATAGTATATTAGAGATAGGAGTAATTACACCCAGTAGTAAAATGTATTTTTCCTATAATAGATTTTCTTTGTCTCCTCTCATCTAGGATTTTGGTGGTAGGTTTTAGAGATCAAGGACTTTTACTGTAGTAGACATGGGCGGTTTTGTGTGACGATATTTGTTGTATGGGAAATTTAGACACATCATCCATATGCTATACATATACACGACAAAACTAAATATTCATAACTGCCCTCGATGTAATATATAGCATGCCTGATGGTAGTTCAATGCTGCGTATTTTGGAATACTGCAGGGGACAATTCATTTATGGGAAAATGTTTCCATCACTTGCCAGTTGTTTGAATTGCTGGCTCCATGGTATCCTGCCTATCTTTCTTGCCCAAGTGCACGGACCTATGTGCACTCCTGATTAGTTCATCTTACTAAGTATTGTTTGCCTCCTTTGCGTGTATAAACATCCAAACTCATTCTGTAAGCTATGTTGATTACTATAAAAACTTGCTATGTCTAGATATTGCCATGTCATCTTTGTCTTGTTTTCACGTATTGTAGCTACCATTTACAGTCCACTTATTTCGGCTAAAAAAGTGGCTTATGACTAAAATTACACTGTAACTAATTAAAATTATATTATAACTGATGGTGGCTTATTTGATATAATTAAATCTAAAAAATAAAAATATAGAAAAAACAAGTTAGCCAATTACGGACAATGCAAATGAATATGGAAAAAGAATCGGCAAAAAAGCTCCAAAAAAACAAAAAAAATCAGAAAAGAACGAAATTTAGAAATAGGAAAAAAAATAAGCCAGAATCTCAAGCCAAAATAAACGGGACCTAATCAATCATGCAGTTGATGTCCAAGCTCCAATATAGTCTTTTATGGAATATGCACGTTCCTTCGCTCGCAGTACATCAAACAGGATACAAACCTATTATCCTCAGCCGGGTGCGATGAAGCGCGCTGACCGCCCTAGTAGTATAAACTGAGGTTGAAACGGTCTATTTCTAATGGTCACTAACACTTCTTGTTTTCGCTGGAAACCGTGGGGTGCGTTTTATAAAGAGGACAGTTTTGACTGCAGTGTTTGACAGCCACTTAGTCCACATAGATTAGCCGGAAAAAAATAGAACAGAATAATATAACCTTAAGCACGTACGTGCAGAATAACTACAGTAGTCGTCCTAGCCAGGACTGACCAAATCCAAGCCGTGGGGCTGTAGAGCGTAGACCTGAAATTATTCCCGGGGGAAAAAACTGAGCTGCCACGGCGATCGATCGGTCTAGCTAGGCTGGTCACTCGAGTCGCCATACCAGACACGGCATGGTATAAGAAACCTTTTGATTTGGAGCTGGCATGGCTTTTGTGGTTATTGATACTGGATTGTGCATTGTCTGTTTAAGAAGATGATTGGTTCTTTACAGACGACTAGCCTGTTCGGCCTGCACAATTGGCTGCGTGGGCTAGTATTCTCTACATAGACTCTTAATTTTTATAACATGTAACGTAACTAGCTGAATTTTTCCCGCGACTAGAAATAGCAATGCAGTTGCATTTGTTATATCTTTTCCTTGAAAACGCAACAAACGTTTCATTCAATTAAGAGGGAGCAATTAAGAGGGAGCAAAGGACAAGGAACAAATACAACAAACAAAGCGAAGAAAAAGAAAACAAGGGAAGCGGGGGAGACAAGTCCAGAGGGCAGCGAGAGAAAAAAAAGGAAAGGAAAGGCAAAAGAGGAGGGGGTCGCTAATGCAGGTCACCGGTAGACGACTGGAGCAGATTGCTAGGCAATATAGAACCTAAAGCGACATCACTCGCCAAGGCCCAAACATGACATTCCTGCTGAATGGAGATCAGCAAGATGCCCAAATCGAAGGTATTGCCTCTAAACCATAAATTGTTGCGCTCTTTCCAGATCATCCAAGGAATGAGCAAGAATAAATTGTCCATACCTTTTCTAACAACTTTAGGGACTGATTTACAGGCAGCAAGCCAGTGATCGCTTAAACCGCCGGTGTTGTTGAAGAAACCACCCAGGAAGTAGCGAATCCATTGAAACATTCTGAACCAAAAGACCTTAGTGGAGACACTGTGCAGCAAGAGGTGGTCAATTGTCTCTGATTGCTGATCGCAGAGTAAGCAAGCTTTCGGTGCTTGAATACTATGCCTGTGCAAACGGGAGAAAGTCCAGCAACGCTGGTGCAAGGCACGCCAAACGAAGAACTTCACTTTCATTGGTGCCCAGCTTTTTCACAGCTACTTCACAGCAGGGAAAAAAGTTGTGCCATTGAAGAAGGCCAAATAAGCCGAGCGAGCTAAATAGGTTCCGTTTGCAGTCCAACGCCAACTGACCACATCGTCTTGCTCAGGCTAAAGCTGAATTCTAGCGAGCATGTCGGTTAGCCAAAAACATCCACAATGGTCTGCAAGCAAAACGGGGGAGTTAAGTCCTTGATCCAGGCATGTTATGCAGTGCTACATCCACCAAGCTCTTGTGTTGTCGAGAGGCCTTGACCCTCTCCCAAAGGGATGGCATAATCATTCTGATGCCTTGTCCATGGAGCCAGGGATTCGACCAAAACTTTGTTGTAGCATCATTTCCTAGGTGAATAAGTATAGATGGTAGGCCATTCCTGCCAGCTTGAGGTTTGGGACGCCTAGCCCTCCAAAAAGGTGTGGACGACGGACCTAGCTCCAACTAACCATACATTTACCGGCGGCAGAGTAGTGGCCTCCATCCAGCCCACATGAAGGTCCTTCGCTTCTTATAGATGGCTTTAATGGCCCAGGCAGGAAAGATGGTGGCGAGCAAAGGGTATGTGACCATCGCGAAAAGGGTTGATTTGACGATGACCAAACGGCCTGCTTTGGAAAGCAAATTAGCCTTCCATGAAGGGAGGCGACCAGAGATCTTATTGAGGAGTGGGTCAAGGTCTCGCCTTCTTAGTTTCCTGAGGGAAAGAGGAATTCCCAAATAAGAGATGGGTAGCTCAGCCGTAGAATAGCTGAAGGTGTTTTCAGCTGATTGAATTTCAGATGAGCTATAGTTTAATGGAATAACAATACACTTTTACAGGTTTACACATAGACTTGATGCAGATCCAAAAAGGTATAGCAGTTGTAGCATCGCTTGCATCTCGTGAGTGATGGGTTTGAGGAAACAAATCACATCATCCACGAAGAGAGAACAAAGGGACCGGAGTTTGGCGCTACCAGTAAGAGTTCCATGTTGGATTCCAAAGTTTACAAGTCTAGGGAGCACATCCATGGCAAGGACAAAAAGAAAGGGTGACAGGGGTCCCCTTGTCACAGGCCTCGATGATGCCAGAACTTGCTTCCCAGTAGTCTGTTAAGGAGGATCCGGCTTGACATCGAAGACAAGAGGAGGGAGATCCGGTTATACCACCGGTTGTCGAAGCCTCGATGAAGCATGAACTTGAGCAAGAAAGGCCATGCCAAGCTGTCAAAGGCTTTAGTAATATCAATTTTAAGGAGGAATCTCCGCTCATTTGATCTGCATAGCACATGGACGATGTCTTGGACAAATCGGAAATTGTCATGGATCACCCAGCCTTTGATGAAGGTGCTCTGACTCATGTCTACTAGGCTATCCATGTGAGGTTGAAGGTGCAGGGAAAGCACCTTAGCGATAATCTTGGTGAAACTATGGACGAGGTTGATCGACTTGAAGTCTTTGGGGTGGTGCGCGCCTGGCTTCTTTGGAATCAGAATGAGCAGGGAGGAGTTTAGCCATTGGAAGCCTCGGTGATCCGTATTGAAGAAAGCATGAATGGCTAGCATGAGGTCACTTTTGATGATAGGCCATGCCAATTTGAAAAAAAACTCCGGTGAAACCATTTGGCCTAGGGGCTTTGTCATCCAGCATGATTCGAACTGCCTCCCAAACCTCGTGTTCGGATATTGGACTAGAGAGTCACTGCAAGTTCGCTTGCTCGGGAGATTGGATCATATACCCTCCTTTTAGTTGGGAAATTCAGAATTTACCCTCCACATCTTAATAACACGGGGGGTCATCATAAGTCACTGACACGTGGGCCAGGAGGGTAAATCCTGAATTTCCATCTAAATGGAGGGTATATGATCAATTACCTGTAATAGGAATGAAGCACGGCTGCCATGGACTCATGATCTTTATAGGAGATTCCATTGCAAGTAAGGGAAGAGATCCTATTCTTGTTGCTGCGGTACTTAGCTTGAATGCGAAAGAACTTGGTGTTGGCGTTGCCCTCCTCCAGCCAGGTTAGGTGGGAATAATGTTGGTGCAGCAAAGAGCGTTGTAGGAAGCAGAGACCAAGGTACTGGATTTTGAGGCATTTGCGGAAGAGGCCTTCCTCAGAGGAGAGGGAACAGACTTCTTGAGCTCTATCAAGGAGGCCAATGATTTTGGAGGCCATAAGGATTTGGAGCCTTATATTTCCAAACCTATTCTGACTCCACCGTTGGAGTTCCATAGTTGAGTTCTTGAGGAGGCTATCAAGACGACATAGGGGCTTGTCAAGGCACGTCAGCTCACCCATCCCTTCTTTATGGTCTCCTAAAAATATGGTTGTTTAATCCAGATATTTTCAAAGATGAAGCGACCTCCAGAGCGAAAGGAGATGTTGGTGTTAAGTAGCAATGGAGCATGGTCCGAGCATGTAGAGTGAATTACCGAGAGGAAGCAGTGTAGGAAAATGTCTTCCCAGTCTGGGGAGACCAAAACTTGATCGATACGAGTCAAGGTCAAGTTTTCCCGCTCGTTACTCCAGGTGAATCGTTGACCATGCAAGTGAAGATCTCTGAGGACAAGGTTGTTAACAAAATGCTGAAAGTGACCCAAGATATGATGATCGATGTTATGGTTGTTCTTGTCGTTGGCATGAAGAACCATATTGAAGTCTCCCACCATGTACCAAGGGCCATTATGCTTGCACAGATGGTCTGCAATTCGTGAAGAAAGTAAATCTTCTTGACCACGTCCTGAGGTCCATAAACTAAGGTGAGCCACCAGGATAGATGATCTCCAATAGGATAGATCTTGAGCATGACCGAGTAATCGCCCACGGTCAACTCTGAGGTGGAAATCTCAGGCGAATGACAAGCAATCAAAACTCCTCCCTGAGTGGCCAACGCTGGTAAATAAGCAAATGTTTTGAAGTTAGATCCAAGCATTGAAAGGATTACAGACTCAATAACAACCGCTAGTTTGGACTTCTGGATACACACAATGGAGATGTTGTGTTTGTTGACTAGCACATGCACAGCGCCATGACAGCCTTTTGAATTGAGGCCACACACATTCCATACCAGGATGTTACAAGAGGGGGCATCCATAGTACAACGAGAAAACAACTAAAGACGGAGGCAGGAGCGCTGAGCTGCTAGACCTCCTGAATGGTAAATTTTTTGCTTTTTAGTCCAAATTTAAAAGTTTTTTACATATAGACCCCTGGAGAAAAGATTTGCAAAAATTGACCCTTAGCACGGCGCCAAAGCATATGGCGTCTACTATACATGTCACGGCGCCATATGCTTTGGCGCCGTGCATTGACACGTCGGAGCCAGGGTGGCACAGCACGGCGCCATGGAATGTGGCGCCGTGATATGTACCCTAGGCGCTAACTGTGATGGCGCCGTGCTTCGGGACTTAAGCCCGAGCGCGGCCCCCGGCCCCCCAGCTCCCCCTCACTCTGCTATGTTCAAACAGTAAACCGCCGCAACCTCCCCTCTATCCCCCCTCCAAATCCTCTCAAATCCACTGATTTTTCTCACGGTTTTGCTTCAAAATCGAACAAGTAAGGTGAACTCTCTCCCCTCCCTTGATTTTTTGCAATAGATATGGATTATCTGAGCTACATTTCGTGGGGGAATATTTGAAACCCTAGATGAAATTAGTTCAATTTGGATCGGTTTTAGGTTAGATTTGCAATAGAAATGCGTAATGTAAGAGTAGTATTGTGTATAGAATCGTTTTTAGGGTTTGATTTGAGTGAGATTGATGAATATTTAGAAATTTGAGTAAGATTGATGTCGGAGAATAGATGCATTTATCGTTTATTGGTGAGACTTATATCATTTTGTTGCCCTCATTATCAATAAGCTACCAGTGAAAACCATTCATGAATCGGAGCTGCCAATCAAAAGTTATGGGTAAAACAAGAAAAGAAACATTTTAGTACTAATAAGGAACTCATATTTGTTTGTTGGCTTCGTATCACTAGTTGGTATGGTCCCCGTTTGAAGTGGATGCACATGAGGTGTATCACTAGTTTGAAGTGATCAAAGAGTATATCAAGTTCATTTAGATGGTATATCAGATTTGAGCATAACTACATCGGGAGTATAAGGTATTTTTCATATATACATATACATATACATATACATACAAATATACAAATATATACATACATACATACATACATACATACATACATACATACATACATACATACATACATACATACATACATACATACATACATACATACATACATATATATATATATATATATATATATATATATATATATATATATATATATATATATATATATATATATATACAAGCTCACCGGATATAGACACTAATATAAGCATCACATTGGGGAGAAATGGCCGTAAACAAAACCTATATCAACTTTGTAAATGGGACACCGAGGATAGAGAAACGGGAATAGAGGACGGGGATGGAGGGTAAATCATATACAAGCTGACATGTATTTAACCAAGGGTAAATATCTAATACTTTCATTTGATTCCAATTTCATAATTCAATTTGATTCTTATTTTTATTTATAAATATGTTTTATAAATTTCTTATTTGAATATTTCTTAAACATTGAATTCTCAAATTTATCACAGGATGGCGAGATACCGGCTGCTAGACGAGTTCTACGAGAGGGAGCACCGCGGTAGGCTCACGGAGGACGGCCAGGTATGTGTGTGGTCGAAATGTACATGTGTTCAACTTGATGGTCACGCAGCTAACTTTTATAGCAATTTTCAGGACATACCCATACTTCGTCCTCGAACCCATTATGGGTTCCAGTTGATGAGCTACGACAACCGCTATACCCCACTGCTGCGCCGTGCTGGGCTTCACACGGTCGCTAACCTATTACGGCGAGGCATGCCGGTTTTCAACCCTGCAGCTTTGACCGCACTTGTCGACAGGTGCATTTCCTCTATCGGGTCTATTTGTTTTCGCTTCTATATTCTTACGTACGTAACTAATTCTTTTCTCCTTGTACTATTAACAGGTGGAGGCCAGAGACACACACGTTCCACCTTCCCTGTGGGGAGATGACCGTCACGCTGCAGGACGTGGCGATGATACTTGGACTTCCCATCAGGGGACAGCCGGTGGTCGGCCCGGCGGTGTCTGAGGGCTGGAGGGCACGTGTGGAGGCCTTCCTGGGCACGCCATTGCCTCCTGTCCCAGATAATGCCAGGCGAGGCCGCGTCTCGGGGGTCCACCTTACATGGTTGCGGGCTACCTTTGGTGTATGCCCTGATGCCGCGGACGACGCCACGGTGACCTTCCACTGCCGTGCCTGGGTCCTGCACATGTTCGGGGCAGTGCTGTTCCCGGACGCCACGGGGGATGCCGCTTCGTGGATGTACATCCACTGCCTCCAGGACTGGGGAGACGCTGGACAGTTCAGCTGGGGCTCGGCGGTTCTCGCGTTCCTCTACCGCCAGCTTTGCGAGGCCTGCAGACGCAAGGCGCCCACGTCGACGCTCGGTGGCTACGTCTTCCTCCTGCAGGTGTGGTAATACATTTATTTTTCCTACAGTTCTTTGTTTTCGTACATGTCTAATCGTGTGTTTGCCCGTATGTTCGCTTGCTAGGTGTGGATGTGGACACGCATTCCAGTGGGGCGCCCTCGAGTGTTCCAGGCGCAGCCTTGGCATCCACAGGGTGTGGATGACCTCGGCCCCACTGTTGCGTACCTGTGGGATACAATGTCAGTCCCGTTCGCGACTACTCAGCTGACATACGTGGATTTCAGCAACGAGTTTGACACCTTGTCTCCCACGATGGTAAGAAATTGGTACTGCATTTATTTTTCCTACAGTTCTTGGTTTTTGTACATGGCTAATCGTGTGTTCACTTACTAGGTGTCCTGGGAGGCTTACTCCGAGCCACAGGTTCTAGTGCTACCGCTCAGCACCATGTGCCGCAGGGACTCCCGTATTTGGAGGATGAGGTGTCCGCTGATCTGCTTCTACACCGTGGAGATTCACCTCCCCCACAGAGTTGCGCGTCAGTTCGGCCTCGTGCAGTTCTTCCCCCAGAGGGGATGTCGACTTCTGTTGGCTTGCACAAGTAAGTAACAATTTTTGTTTCATTTAAAATTCTTTTGGTTCGTACTAACAATTATTGTTGACATCTGCTATATGTACAGGTTCGACAGGGTCCGCCAACGAAAGGTGACGGACTTCGCTCATTACCACCGAGACTACGTCCAGTGGTGGAGGAGGATGGAGGACAACTGCAAGCCGGACAGTACCCCCCACAGCAACGCCAGCTTCCGGGATTACTTGTCCTGGTACCACACTGCCACCCGCTACAGGCTGAGGCAGCAGTGGACCGATGTCGACTACACGGACCTCGCTTCGTCCGAGGACGAGGACACCGCGTACGACAGGCCTGCAAGGGAGGGCACAGTGGTCGAGGCCGCTCCGATTCTCGATCGAGCGGTACGGAATGCATGATATTTACACTTCTTTGGTTCAATACGTTTATCTCGCACTTACTTATGTTTCCTTATTTCTTTAGGGGACTTCTCTCCAAACCTCGGTGCGGGACATCGACGAGGCTCTCAGCCACCCAGTTGGTGACCTGGACAGCGAGAGCCGCTTGAGGGACCTCCTGCAGGTACGAAGATAGTTTGTTAAGTTAGATCCATTCAGCATGTATACAATGGTGACATATCATTACTTGCAGAGACTTCGACGTCGCCTCAGTCGGGCGGCAGGTCGGTGTGGTTGCCGCACACGCTCAGACGTGATCGTACCGCCGGCCTCCCAGCGCTCGGGTGCCTCAGCCGCTGCAGCGTCGTCATCACACGTCGGCAGGCGCCAGTCCACGAGGAGCTCGTCACGCACTCCGACTTTTAGTCAGGGCGATGACGACGACGACGAGGCGGAGCAGGGTGACGACGTCGAGGAGGAGCACGAGGACGAGGAGGCATCTACCCACGACGAGATTGGGATGTCGCAGATGCCTGACGCACCGTCTACTCAGGCTTCGTAGTGGCCTCGTCGTTCGGCTCGTCCCCCGAGCACGTATACTCCAGGGAGTGATGCTCTAGCCAAGGGCAAGGGGAGGGCCAAGAGGCAGTGATGTTTTGAGACTTTTTTATAGACATATGTGATATTTTCAGACTTATGTGATATTTTGAGACTTTTGTATAGTTATGTGGTATTTTGAGACTTATTGATAGTTATACGATGTCGTTATGTCGTTATTTAGATTTTCAGATGTTTCATGTGTGAATGTATGTGTATGTCTATATGTGCATATGTTTTACAGTTTGCTGTTTTGCTGTTTTTTTGTGAGGTGTAGCTAGCACGGCGCCAGGGTTTTTGGCGCCGGGATGTGTATATACGGCGCCAGGGTTTTTGGCGCCGCGATGTGTATATACGGCGCCAGGATTTTTGGCGCCAAGATGTGTATATACGGCGCCAGAATTTTTGGCGCCGAGATGTGATGTTTGGAGCCGTGGTGTCTAAGTCCCGAAGCACGGCGCCATCACAGTTAGCGCCTAGGGTACATATCACGGCGCCACAGTCCATGGCGCCGTTCTGTGCCACCCTGGCTCCGACGTGTCAATGCACGGCGCCAAAGCATATGGCGCCGTGACATGTATCGTAGGCGCCATATGCTTTGGCGCCGTGCTAAGGGTCCATTTTTGCAAATCTTTTCTCCAGGGGTCTATATGTAAAAAACTTTTAAATTTTGGACTAAAAAGCAAAAATTTTACTCCTGAATGCTGGACGACCCTCGGACGGTGAGGAAATTAAAGAGGTTCTCGACTAAAGCGATTGAGGACAACTCCTGAAGTGCAGTAAGATGGCTTGAGGACAAGGGAACGCTAAAGAGCCTGGAGAGCACCACCTGGGGGGGGGAGCTGACAGCATCTGGGGCCGAGGAATCAACACCAAGTTTCTTAAGCAGAAGAATATGGGCTTGACGAAGGGGAGGTGCCGGTAAGAAAACCTGCTTGACGGCAAGTCTTTTGCTTCGGCGAGGGGTTGAAATAGCCTCGTTGAGCTGATTGGGCTTAGCAGCCGAATCTTGTTGGAGTGAAGCAGTTACCAAGTCCAGCAGCGACTGCACTGGGGCTGGCGGAGCGACCGAAGGGGGTCGAGGTGGGCTGAGACAAGACCAACGGTGCTAGAGGGCCATAGTCTCTGCCTGGAGAAAACGAAAGGGGGTGCATGCCAGTGCGCTAAGGCCCTGGAGCTCTGGTGGAAAGCCGAATCCTGAGGTCTATAGGCAAGCTCTAATCCAGGGTCAAGAGGATCCCAGGAGGGAGAGCCCAGGTGCCCTCGCTTCGGGATAAGGTCATCAACCTTGGCCCATGGTTTCTAGCTTTCGTCCAATGAAGCAATGAATATCGTTTGGGCAGACAAAGACATCAGACCCTCTACTCTGCCACGAGCTAACGCTGGTAGCCTTCTGCTATCATTGAGCCTAGCACCATCCAGAAAGGAAAGATTAGCATCCTGCACCTTCGAAAGAAGGGCAGTTCCTTCCTTAGCACCGTTTGGTGCTGGCACTCTCATGACTGCCTTGAGCCACCCGCTACAAGAATCCCGGTTGGTGTCAGAAATTTCGTTGGAACCCGCAGCAGCTGGCCGGTGAGAGGCCACTCCGCCCCTGGAGCCGGAAGCATGGTGTCGATGGCCATGGCGAGCATCACTAAAGGGAACTGATGAAGTCTTAGGGACGCCAGCTAAGAACACGAATGCTTGCGTCAAGGAGGCTGGGACGAAGAATGATTGCCCAAAAGTTCGATCAGGGTTGCCGTCAGGCCCACAATCGTCGTCATCGGAGGGAGAGGACTCAAACAAAGAGAATGAACGAGAAAGGAAGTCATCCACCCTCATTAAGGATGTGTTTGGATGCTAGGATGACCAAGGGATGGAATCATCCCGTTCCAATTTCGAGGTCATCCAGCTGTTTGGATGGTGGTATGGGGGAGAATAGAATGGAAGCAAATGGTCTCTCTCAAAAGAATATTCCTCAAATATCCGGTATCATCCCATTCCCAAAAAAACCCGGACGACTCCATCCTACTCCCATTCTCCCGTGCTCTCACCCCTCTCTCTCTCCCTCCCTACTCCAGATCCGGGCGGGGGCCCGCGCGGGCGGCGGCGCGGAGGTCGGGCGGCGGCGAGGGAGGCCGGCGCGGGCGGCGGCGTGGGAGGTCGGGCGCGGGAGGCCGTCGCGGGCGGCAGCCAGGGAGGCCGCCGTGGGCGCGACTGAGGCCGGCGGGAGCTCCGGTGAAGGTATCCCCATCCCACCAACCAAATAAGAGACGGAATGGTTCCATTCTTCTCCATCTCACTAACCAAACAAAAAATAGAACCATCCCATACTATGAACCAAACATATCAACAGAACCATCCCGTTCCATCCCATTCCAAAAAACTGGAATCATCCCATCCCATTCCTCCCCATTCTACCAACGAAACACTAAGTGGACAAGGATGGAGTAGGCCAGACCACAGTCCTGTTCTTTTTAGTTTTTTGTGATTTCTGGTTTTGATTTTTTTCGAAAGCTGAAACAAACAGGATAGCTTCTTCAAGCAGCTTTTCAAAGCAACTTCTTCAATGGCTTTTTAAGCTCAAAACTATATGTGTTGTCTATATCAGTGTCTCTATCGTCTTAAAAAATATGGATAAAAATCATCAGTCGTAGCCCTAAAAAACAGGATCGAGACATTGTTTTGACCACAAGAGTTTTCTATACGAAAAGAAATTTTACTATATTTGTTGATGGAACTGCTTTTTTCTGTGTTAATTTCTTGGTAAGTCTAGTGTGCTGTGGCCGCACATGGATCAAATTGTGTGGCGCCCTGGCGGGTCATAAATAGCAAATGTTCAATCTTAGATGTGATATTAGTAAATTTCACCGTCAACCCTTTTGCAGGAAATTTACTTCGCTTACATATTCGAATACAACACCTATTCATATTTTTTTCATTTAAAAGTAATTCTAAATATCACATTGAACCGATCCTACCAAGTACCATGGCTGCTATTTTTAAGTAGTAAAGTTTAGGGGGACTTGATTAAATTTTTACCTGCAAACAATGCAATCTGGGACGTGCCATACGAAATTAAGAACAAGATTAATTTAAAGGGAGTGACTATAGATCACTCGAGTAAATAAATTGGTTTTCAGGCAGTTTTCTTCCAACCATTGGATGCAATCTTAAGGCTTAGATCCACTCCTTCACCCCTCAAAACCGACCCACCCTAAGTCTAACCTTTTTCCCACCACTCCACCCCTTGCCATTGGTCGCCACCTCCTTGACCACTCCCTTGTGCACTCCCTCCCCCGCCTTGTCAACGTTGCTCTAGTGCTAGCGATGCTCATCGATAACACCTCCACCACCGCTGCTCCCCTGATACGGCCGTCGGCGCCGCTCGCCACCTCCTCCACCACTGCCTCCTCCCTTCTTCCCCGTCTCCAACGGCTCACATGCCGACACCGCCCACTGTCAACTACTCGCCCCACAGCCCGTGGTGCCACCGCCACTTCACCGCTGTGCCTCCGCCACCCCAATCTCCCTCTAAGTTCTAGGGCTCCGGAACCCTAACTCTATCTGATGAACCTCCACCCTAACTCGTTGTTATCTTCGCCAGGGAAGATGGAGACCTCACTAGCCAGAGCACGTATCTTCAAGTCCATCCAATGGTAAAAAGTTTAACTGAAATGCCAAAAAGTTTTCACTAGAGTGTTGTATAGTAGTTCCGTAGAGGACCAAGCTTGGCTTGAATAGTTAGTAGAGGTGGTTGTACTCTAGGCTAATAGAGTTCAAACCCCAGGTTTAACCCTGCGTGTCTCATTTAGGAGGATTTTCTTTCAGTAGGAGATGATATGCCCGTCGTAAGTGAGGCGTCGATGGTGACTTCATCAAGCTCCGCTCTTCTAATCTTCTATAGACGTCGTGTGTGTTAGGATGAGTGTGCCTGACTTCCGCGCGCTCCCGCGCCGGGAGCTCCAGGCGCTGTGCAAGCGCAATGGCGTGCATGCCAATCTGTCTAATGTCGCCTTGGCGGATGCTTTGCTAGGTCTTGCTGCGTCGGGCTCTTGCGTCAGTGTGGTTGGGGGTATTCCCTTGGTGTCTGGCGACTCCATTCCGTGTCTGGCGGCAGCCGCGGTTGCTAGTTCGCCTGAGCTAGGCTCAGTTGCTGGTGTGGAGGATGGGCGGTGACCAGTTGTGTGCGACGCTAGTCGTTGCTCCTCGCCGCCCGGGGTTTCGGATCCGATGGCTTCTGTGGTGGATTTGCGCCACGGTCGTTCATGTTCTAGGTTTTGGGCGTTGCCTATTGACGCGAGCTCAGATGATGAGGTTGTGGTGGCTGCTCGGGAGGTGTCTGTTGCGGTGGCTCCCTCTGTCGGCATGCGACATGCTGGGTCGCAGTTGGCTGCGAATTTGGCGTCGTCGTCGGGGGGTTGTTTTGTGTCTGTTGTTGCAGGTCGGAGGGGAGCTCGCTCGGCTGGCCAAGATGCTGGTCGTAGGCGGCCGGTGGGCAAGCCATGGTGGGGCCCTCTGCCTGCGCGTCGGATCTCGCCGCGTCTCTCGTTGGGCGACGTGGTGGCCGCGGCGTCGGTGTTCTCGGGCACCGGCGTGTCTTCTCCGGTGGCGCCGGCCGCTGCGGTCTCGGGTGACGACGGGTCTTCCTCAATGGCGCCGGCCGATGTGGTGGTGGATCACCGGCGGCTTGATTCAAATTTAGATCTAGTCTTGTTGACAGCCGCGGGGCCCACGGGGGGAGACGGTCGGTCAGATACCTAGCAGGCGCATCGTTTGGGCCGTACCAGGTACGTGGCGGCCCAACGTTATTCTCGTAACGCACTTGGTGTTTTGCTCTCGCGTGCAGGCTGTCGGCGTTCTAGGGTTCTCGCGTTCACTTCGCCTTCCACTCGCTTCCCTGCGATCTCGTCGGTGTCGGCGATGGTGGGTGGTGGCGCGGCTGGCGGAGGTGGCGGGGGTCCGGCTGGGGTGGCCGGTCAGCACGGGGCCAATCTAGCGGGCGCCGGGCGTGGCCGGGGTGCTCCGGGGGCTAGCGTCGCCCCTGTTGGCGTGGACGCTCGCGCTGGTGGCACATTCCAGGGCCCAGCTCTGGGTTTCGACCCGGGCTACGGCGGCTATAGCCAGGGCGGCCGTGGTCGCGGTTGGCCACGGCGTGGCTACCGTGGGCGCGGCGGCCGTGGTTTCTCTTCGTTTCGTGTCGGGGCGTCGGGCCATCTTGGCCGCGGCGTTGTGGGCGGTCAGGTCTTCCCGGCGGCTTCGGCTTCTTCGCAGTCTGGTGGTGGGGCATCTGGGGCTCCTCCTGCCCGCGTCCCGCCGTTCCCTGGTGCCGCTGTGCGCAAGCCTGGAGGGTCTGCTGTTCCTGCGCCGGTGTTGGAGGTGGATGGGGCAGTCAGTACTGGTGTTGCTTCTGATGGCAAGTTGGGCAGTAGGTTTATCATTTGTGGGCGTTGTTCACAGAAGGGCCACTCCGTTGCCGAGTGTACGACGGATGTTTACTGTTGCATTTGTGATGGTCATGATCATGTGAATCATCGTTGTCCGGTTCTTAAGCTTCCAAAACCGGTGGCTCATGCGGTTGGTTACTCGGTGGCTGGTTTGGGTTTCTATCATATTCCGCATGCGCCGTTGCCACGCAAGAAGGATTCAAAATGTGCTTTGATTTCAGTTTCCGGTGGTTCCTTGTCCAAGGAGCAGTTGATTGTGCAGCTTCAGAGGATTGTTCCTGTAAGGTGGAGATGGGAACCCGAGGTCCATGATGCTAATTCTTTTGTTGTTCAGTTTCCCTCTAAGGCCGAATTGCAGCGATCAGTTGCTTATGGTGGCGCTGACGTGATTGTGGATGGCTCGGTTAATGGAGCGAGGTTGAAGTTCCAGGAATGGCATGTCAAGGAAGAAGGGTTTCTTCTTCCGAAGGTGTGGTTGCGGGTTACCGGTATTCGGAAAAGGTTGCGGGAATATTTGGTTTTGTGGGCAGTTGGAACACTGTTTGGTTCTACTCAGATGGTTGACATGGTGACTACTAGAAAGAGTGATTTTGGTCGTATTCTTGTCGCTGTGTTAGATCCCACTCTAATTCCATCTAGCATGGATGTTGTTATTGGAGATCACTTTTTCGAGCTCGCTATTGAGAAGGAGAAGATAGGTTTTGATGAAAATGGAGATGAGGTAGAGCTGGATTTTGGTAACAGTGGAGAGGATGGAGATGGGTTCAAGGATGGAGCCGACGGAGTGGATCCAGATGCTTCGAATCCTAGATCTTCGGATGCTATGGAGGAGGTTAAGGTTTCAGATTTTGTTGAGGGCGGCGGGATGGATTCATCGGGTAATAATCTCATGTTAGAAACCAAGCTTAGTTGCATGGCTAAAAACATCTTGGGTGTTGCGGTGTTGGGCGTTCTGGAGGATTGTGCTACCAAGGTTTTGTCCGAGGAGGTGTGCTCAGATGACAGGGTTCTTCCGGAGGAGGTTAACTCAGACGAAGAGACGGATTTGCTGGAATTTGAGGGTGAGCAGTCTTTGCTGCATGCCGATGATGGGGGGCGGGGGGGGGGGGATTGGATAATTCCGGTACTGCTCCTTTGGGTTCGGCTCTTTCTGTTGGTTTGGCTGTTGGGCAGACTGGTTGTTCTGTTGGCCGGGGTGAGCTGAGTGGCTGTGGTGGTGGCTCTGGTGTGCTGTCGGTGGTTGCTGGAGGTTTGGACAGTGCTGCAAGGATTGGACGTGGGTGTTCTGGAACTGCTAATGTGCTGCTTGCTCCCAAGGTTGCTAGTCAAGGGGGGAGGCCGGTGATGCTGCTGTCAAAGGGGGTGTGAGACAGAGTATGGCTGGCATGTTGGCTGCGGTGGCAATTGAGGAGGTTCGTACGACCCCAAAGCGTTCTAGTCCCCGGCTGATCTTGCGTGGTGATGAGGACTCTTTGAAAAAGGCTAAGAAGAGGACGGCTTGGAAGAACTTGGACTTCAATGGAGGTAATAATTCAGCTGTTTCTTTCATTCCGTTTTCTGATGATTATATTGCATCTAGTATTTCTAGTCTTGGGGTTAGTTTGGGAGATAATCCTAGGCTAATTTTTAATTCGGTGAATCTTTTAAAAATGGCTAGAATAAGTTCTGTTTCGCCTAGTGCTGAAACTTTGGAGAATTCTTTGGTCTTTAGTGAGGAGGAGGATGGTGAGATCGATAATATTACTCTCGGTCATTTATGTGGTGACTTGTTGGAGGAAATTGTGGAGGATGAATTTGATCACCTAAGTGGTGAGTTTAAGACAGTATATAAGAAAAACAAATCTCATTCTTTGACTAGAGCAAAGAAGAGACCTAAGGTCCGAATAACTAAAAATTATAATCGAGTTTCCAAATGAAAGGAATCTTCTGGAATAGCAGAGGTTTTAGTGACTTGGCTAAATATATATTTCTCTCGGATTTGTCTAAAGAGCAAAAGCTAGACTTTATTGCTCTTCTAGAAACGGGTAAGAAGGATTTTGCGAAAAATGTTCTAAACAATATTTGTGGAGGACAAGATTTTATTTGGCACTGGAAAGAGCCGCATGGTCGGTCCGGGGGAATCCTTCTTGGTATTAACTTAGAGGTTTTTGATATCGGAAGTATTGATGAAGGAGACTTTTATGTTAAGTTTCGGCTCAGAAACAAGGCGGATGGGTTTTTTTGGGTTCTCATTGCGACGTATGGTGCCGCGCAAGCGGAACATAAGGAAGCCTTTCTTTCTGAATTGGTTCAAACGTGTGCGAAGGAAACTGTGCCTATCCTTGTGGGAGGTGATTTTAATATCATCAGAAACCCGCAGGAGAAGAATAATGATAGGTATGATGATCGGTGGCCCTTCCTTTTTAATGCTGTCATTAATAGCTTGGATTTAAGGGAACTCGATCTATCTAATAGAAAATTTACTTGGGCCAACTCGCGTGAGATCCCGACCTTTGAAAGGTTAGACCGGATCTTGGTTAGCACGGAGTGGGAGTCAAAATTTCCTCTTGCAACTGTTCAAGCCTTGTCGAGAGAAATTTCTGACCACACCCCTCTATTGTTGGACACCGGTAATGGCACTCATGGCAACAAACAACATGGTTTTAAATTTGAACTTGGTTGGTTGTTAAGGGATGACTTTTATGAGTTGGTAGCAAACGTTTGGAGAAAAGCGGCTCGTGGCAATACTCCTATGCAAAATTGGCAATTTAAAATTCAAAGGCTGAGACAATTCCTAAGGGGTTGGGCCAAACATGCTAGTGGCAAGTATAAAAAAGAAAAGGCCGATTTGATTAGTAAAGCGGAGGAGCTAGATAAAAAAAGCTGAGCCCCAACCTCTGGATTGTAGGGAAGTTGATCTTAAAAATTATTATAAGGAGAGATTTGCAACTCTATTGTGGGAGGAGGAAATCAAATGGTATCAAAGGGCCAAAACAACTAAGTTGTTATTCGGTGATTGTAATACAAAGTATTTCCATCTTGTGGCGAATGGAAAATATAGGAAGACTAGGATTTTCCGTCTAGAGCAAGAGGAGGGTGTTATAGAAGGCGATGATAATCTCAAAAAGTTCATTACTAATTATTATAGGGGTCTCTTTGGGGATTCAGATAATAATAATTTTTCGTTGATAGAGTCTTTCACAAGTGACATCACACAGGTATCTCCGTTGGAGAATGAGGTTTTAACTTTGGATTTCTTTGAAAAGGAGGTTAGGGAGGCTATTTTCCAAATGGAACATAACAAGGCCCCCGGGCCTGATGGGCTTCCAGCAGAGTTTTACCAAGTTTTTTGGAATTTAATTAAAGATGACTTAATGTCTCTCTTCTCTGATTTTCACAAATGTAATCTCCCGCTCTTCTCTCTGAACTTTGGTATAATCACTTTACTACCAAAACAGAAAGAGGCCTTGCAAATTCAGCAGTTTAGACCTATTTGCTTACTAAATGTTAGCTTTAAGATTTTTACAAAAGTTTTAGCAAATAGGATAGCCCTAGTGGCCCAGAAAGTGATTCAGCCATCACAAACTGCTTTTATGAAAGGTAGAAACATTCTAGAAGGGGTGGTAATTCTCCATGAGACTATACATGAGGTGCATAGAAAAAAGTTGAATGGGGTAATCTTGAAGCTAGACTTTGAGAAAGCATACGATAAGGTCAAATGGTCATTCCTGCAGCAATCCTTGAGAATGAAAGGATTCTCGCCATTGTGTTGTAAATGGATCGATCAAATCGTAAGGGGGGTAGTGTTAGTGTTAAGGTTAATGATGAGGTGGGGCACTATTTCCAAACAAGAAAAGGATTAAGACAGGGGGATCCTTTGTCCCCTATTTTGTTCAATTTAGTGGCGGATATGTTAGCAACTCTGATTTTCCGAGCTAAGTCTAATGGAAAATTCAAGGGAATTGTTCCACATCTTGTGGAGGATGGCCTGTCTATCTTGCAGTATGCGGATGACACCATTTTGTTCTTGGATCACGATTTAGCCCAGGCAAAGGAACTTAAGCTAGTGCTTAGTACCTTTGAGCAGCTATCGGGGCTGAAGATCAACTTTCACAAGAGTGAACTTTTCTGTTATGGCGCGGCAAAAGAATGTGAACAATCTTATACGAAACTGTTTGGGTGCAAGGTGGGGGGGGGTACTCCCTTTAGGTATCTTGGTATACCGATGGATCATAAAAGACTATCTAACAAGGACTGGGCTTGCATTGAAGAAAAATTCCAGAAAAAGCTTTCTAGTTGGAAAGGAAAACTTCTCTCGGTGGGCGGGAGACTTGTTTTGATTAATTCTGTGCTATCTAGCTTGGCCATGTTTATGCTATCCTTCTTTGAAGTCCCTAAGGGAGTTCTTCAGAAATTGGATTATTACCATTCTCGGTTCTTTTGGCAATGTGATGAGCATAAAAAGAAGTATAGACTCACCAGGTGGACTGTCCTGTGTTCACCTAAAGACTTTGGAGGCCTAGGCATTCAGAACCTTGAGGTTCAGAATAAATGCCTATTAAGCAAATGGTTATTTAGGTTTCTAAATGAGGAGGGGGTCTGGCAAAATCTTTTAAGAAAAAAATATTTATCGAACAAATCATTGACTCAAGTGCAATATAGACCTGGAGACTCGCATTTTTGGAGTGGCCTTTTGAAAGTCAAAGATGTTTTTTTGGATGCTGGAAGGTTCAAGGTTGAAAGCGGATGTGAAGTTAGGTTTTGGGAGGACCGTTGGTTGGGTGATATGCCTCTCAGTAAGGTATACCCCAATTTATATAGAATTGCCAGAAGGAAGAACGAGACTGTTGCTAATGTATTACGGTCTGTTCCGCTTAATATGTCGTTTAGGAGAGGCCTAGTTAATGGTAACTTATCTTCGTGGTATGATTTAGTGGCTAGGGTGGTCTCAGTTAACCTCACCGATCGAAAGGATGTGTTTCGTTGGGGTCTTAACAAAAAGGGTGTGTTCTCGGTCCAGTCTATGTATAGGGCTTTGATCCAACGTGATATTATTCTGGAAAATAACCCTCTTTGGAAATTAAAAGTTCCGCTGAAAATTAAGGTTTTCCTTTGGTATCTAAAGAAAGGTGTCACTCTTACCAAAGATAACTTGGCAAAAAGGAAGTGGAAAGGAAGTCTCAAATGTTGCTTTTGTAGCTCCATGGAGACTATTCAACATTTATTTTTTATTGTCATTTTGCGAGATTTGTTTGGAATACAGTGCTTTTCACATTTGGAATTCAACCACCCACTAGTATTTCTAATATGTTTGGTTCTTGGCTAAATGGCGTTAGTCGCCAGCTTAGAACTCAAATTTTTTTAGGGGCGGCTGCACTATGTCGGGCAGTATGGTTGAATAGAAATGACGTGGTGTTTAATAAGACTAAGTCTTCCACATATTTACAGGTAATTTTCAGGACAACCTATTGGATTCGTCAGTGGTCCCTGCTTCATAAGGAGGAGGTGCGACCTGTGTTCAAGCGTGGATGCAGGGATTTGGAGGTGACAATTATGGCGGTCTTCAAGCAGTTTGGTTGGAGCTTTAGGAACAGGATTGAAGCCTAGTCCCTTCTTTTTCTCTTGCTAGCTATGTCTGTCCTGGTGGCTGGTGGTCTCGGTGTTGTTTTGTTTTACTCTTGGATCTGTTTTGCTTGCCTTGTGGCTTGGTCTGTTTGAACTCTCAGCTGTGTACCATCCCCAGATGGTAGAGACTGGAACGTTGTTCCATTATCTAAAAAAATGTGAACGTCTATGAGTTGCACTGGTATTTCACAAAAAGAAGTATAGTAGTTTCGTATTTTAAAAATGCCTGTGCGACAATTAAAGGTTAATTAAATTTAAACCCTAGTAATGCTACAATTATCCGTGACAATCCCTAGACGCAGCGTGTTCACACTTTACATTTCCCTATTTCTTTTAAAAAACACAAAACATTAAAAATAACCATCCGTAAAAGCGGTGACTGACATATGGCTAGGGGTGGAAAACGGTAACGGATAATTCGTTTTATCCGATATTCGTATCCGAGAGAAATCCAAATTTGGTAAGCAAAATCCGTATTCGAAAATATTCGTATTCGTATTCGAGAATATTCGTATCCGTATTTGAGAGTATTCGTATTCGCATTCGTATTCGAGAATATTCGTATCCGTATCCGTATTCGAGACTATTCGATTCGTATTCGATCCGTTTTTAGAACCCATGAAAAATCCGTACAAATTTTGTGATTCAAAACTTGAATTTAGGCGGTTTAAAACTGGTAACCGGTCAAAAACCGATGAAAAATCGGCAAAACCGTTAGGAATCCGTTTTATCCGATATTCGTATCCGAGAAAATCCGTATTCGAAAATATCCGTATTCGTATTCGAGAATATTCGTATCCGTATTTGAAAATATTCGAATTCGTATTCGTATTCGTTTTAAAAATATGGATTCGTATTCGTATTTGAGACTATTCGACCGTATCCGATCCGTTTCCACCCCTACATATGGCGCCCGAAATCCCACTGCACCTACACCCACCTTTTGCAGAAAAGCCCCTGAGCTCTCCCGTTATCTCATTTTCAGCCCTCCTGTTGATTCCTTCCTTGTCTCCTCCCCCAATCTCGCCGGTGCGTGCGGTACCAGATCTATGATTCGCGCGCCCCCTCCACGCCCCCACCGCAGCGACTCGCCGGCGCACCGGCGCTCCGCTGCGGCCCCGGATCCGGCCACCGCAGCCGCCTGGCCCCGCGAGTGACCCCCACAGGACGCGAGACGCATCCATCCCCTGAGGGCCGAGGCGGCGAAGATGATGATCAGCAGGCAGCTTGTGCTGACCTACCTCTACCTGCTAGTCTACGTCTGCCTCTCGTCGGGAGTCATACTGTTCAACAAAGTAGGGTTCCTCTCTTCCTTCAAATGATGGTTTTGCCACTGGAAGCCTCTGTGTCCGCTCTATTACAATTCTTGTTTTCTGTTGGGGGGGGGGGG
This sequence comes from Dendrocalamus latiflorus, assembly GCA_017311315.1. Taxonomy (NCBI): domain Eukaryota; kingdom Viridiplantae; phylum Streptophyta; class Magnoliopsida; order Poales; family Poaceae; genus Dendrocalamus; species Dendrocalamus latiflorus. The sequence goes on along the minus strand of CM029651.1, from coordinate 10,719,585 downwards.
GGGGGGGGTCACTTGAAGCACAATGTGGGCTTAAGGTGTAACCAGTTTTGAGGAATCGCGAATGCACGTCTGATGATGCAGATCCAGAGCCTTGCATTTGTTTGGGTATTAGTATGAGTGGACCTTTGATTATGAGATGTGACATTTCGCTATGAGTTTAATGCACTCAATTTTTTTATTGTTACAGTGGGTCCTATCTCCAAAGTACTTCAAATTTCCCTTTCCTATTACCCTTACAATGATTCACATGGCATTTTCTGGAGTCGTGACGTTCTTCCTTGTTCGTGTTTTTAAGGTAAGCTTCTCTACGTCATTTTCCTGTTATAGCCCGTGGCGGTTGTATACCATGTAGTCTGTTGTTTAATGAATAATGACGTGCTTGTTTCAACCAAATGACATGTACAGTGTTAATTTTCAAGTAGCATTTGTTCTTGTGCAAGAACAGATCAGGATTTTTTTGGGTTGCAAGCTTTAATTTAAGTTGTTAGTGTGTCTGGTGAGGTTATGGTTTTTCCTAGAGGAGCTAATGGAGTCATCTTGCTATTTTGGTAATGCAGGTTGTTGCACCTGTCAAGATGACTTTCCAAATGTAAGAGCATTTACTTCTGTTCCATACTTCCATCATTGTGTATGCATTTGGTTCGTAATCATTATGCTCCCCTTAATGCAGATATGCCACATGTGTAATTCCAATTAGTGCCTTCTTTGCGTCAAGTCTTTGGTAAGCTAACTGTGGACAAGATGGAATTGGTATTTCATCTCACTTTGTTTCTCAAAGGCTTCTTTATTGTATTTCTTCATGCAAAAGCATGCCTATGCAACAATGTACAAATGTGTGCGGATTTATATATGCCTAAAATTGTTAAACATCTTAAACTAAATGTGACTATCAATATTGCACAAATTGCATGGTACTTGCAGTGTTGGTGTTTTGTGACGACCTAGTACATTGCTTTGAAATGATAATGTGATACTATTGAGGTTGTTTGCAAACCTAACTAGTGTTGTGAAGTTCTTTGTTTGAGTTTGTCTTTTTTGCGCTATTTGCCTGGTGTACCAGTTGCTCGAATAATATGACTTTTGTATCATGTGAAATTGGTGACATACAGTAGCAATCTTAGTTGACCTGGGTTGCTGTATGGACAAAGGAGCATGGTTGTCACGTATCATGTGAAATTGGTGACATACAGTAGCAATCTTAGTTGACCTGGGTTGCTGTATGGACAAAGGAGCATGGTTGTCACGGTGGACTTGGCGACAACGGTGACTGCTGGGCGCCAGGACGCCATGGCGTCCTCCAGGCATGGTACGGTGAAAAGGAAATATTGTGTACATTATCACATGTCATGCTGCTTGATCAAGCAAGCACTTGTACTGTTAGTCGCTGGACTCTTGCTCTTGGTGATAGCAAGATCCTTACTCTCATGGAGAGGATGACACTAGGAGATGGGGCAAGTTTTCTTGTTTATTGCTCACACAATGCCATGCCAACCTGAGGGGTTGGGGATACAAATTTATAGGCTGAGAACCAGCCAAGCATATGCTAAGATGCTATCCTAGATGCTGTCCTAAAGCGGTCAATATGCTGTCCTAAAGCAGATGCTGTCCTAAAAGCAGATGCTGTCCTAAAAGCAGATGCTGTCCTAAAGCAAAAGCAGATGCTGTCCTAAAAGCAGATGCTGTCCTAAAGCAGTCAAAAAACAAAAACTACCACAGCCCCACAAAGACCACAGTACAGGGACTTATTCATCATTCTCCCCCCAAGTCTTGTGCGTCGTCTTGTGGGAGGGTTGAACCATCCTGATCTTGGAGCAGAGCTCAAGGAACTTGATCCTTCCAAGAGGCTTGGTGAGCAGATCCGTAAGCTGATCCGTGGTGTTGATGTAGCTTGCCTTGATGCTTCCTTCATCCAAGCAGCCTCGGATGAAATGGTACTTCACCCGGATGTGCTTGCTCCGTTCATGAAAAACGGGGTTCTTTGCCAGGGCTAGAGCGGACTTGCTGTCCACCCTGAGCTCCACTGCTTCAGTGTCCCTGCCGAGGAGATCACCAAGCAGTCGAGCGAGCCAGAGTGCCTGAGTCGAAGCGGTGGAAGCCGCTATGTACTCGGCCTCACAGCTGGACAGGGCCACCATCTGCTGCTTGACTGACTGCCAGTGAACGAGACACTTGCCGAGGAAGAAGAGAATCCCGCTTGTGCTCTTGCTGGTGTCGATGTCGCCCGCGTGGTCGCTGTCGCTGTACCCGACGAAGTGTGCCGCGCCGGGACACCTCAGGTAATGGAGGCCGTGGTCAAGAGTCCCCGCAATGTAGCGGATGATCCTCTTCACGGCCTGCTGATGCTCCGTCGTCGGTCGTTGCATGAACCGACTAACGTAGCCGACGGAGAATGCCAAGTCCGGTCGTGTGTGGGCGAGGTAGCGAAGGCTCCCCACAAGACGCCGGTACTGCGTAGCGTCCACCTCCTCCGTCGTGCTGTCGCGGCTCAGCTTCAGCCTCTCCTCCATCGGAGTGAGAGCTGGGTTGCAGTCGGTGAGCCCAGCTAGCTCAACGACGCGCTTGGCGTAGGCGGTCTGTCGAAGCGTGATCCCGGAATCATTCTGGTGCACCTCGATCCCTAAGTAGAAGGAGAGGGGCCCCAGGTCACTCATCTGGAAGGTGGCCTTCATCTCTTCCTTGAATGCCGCCACCTCCGCATCCTTGGTGCCGGTGATCACCAAGTCGTCGACGTAGACACCCACCAGCAGGGCATTTTCTCCACTGCCCCGCCGGTAGATGGCCGCCTCGTGCGGACTTTGCTCGAAGCCCATCCCTTTCAGCGTGGAGTCCAACTTGGCGTTCCACGCCCTCGGTGCCTGTCGCAAGCCATAGAGGGCCTTGCGCAGGCGGAGCACCTTGCCCTCCTTGCCGGGGATCGCAAATCCCGGCGGCTGATGCACGTAGACCTCCTCCTTCAAGTCGCCGTTAAGAAATGCCGACTTGACATCCATGTGATGAACACGCCAACCTTCCTGGGCAGCTAGCGCAAGGAGGAGTCGCACGGACTCCATCCGTGCGACGGGTGCGAAGGCGTCATCGAAGTCGACCCCCTCCTGCTGCACGAAGCCTCGTGCCACCAAGCGAGCCTTGTGCTTGACGATGGCGTCGGCTTCATCCCGCTTCAGCTTGAACACCCACTTAAGGGTGATCGCGCGGTGACCGGCAGGAAGATCCGCCAGCTCCCACGTCCGGTTCCGCTCGACGGCGTCCATCTCCTGCTTCATCGCGACACGCCACGCCGCGTCTCCCTCCGCCTCAGCGAAGGAGCGGGGCTCGCCGTCGTCGCACGCCAAGTGTAGCTCCGCCTCGCAGTCGCGCTGCGCCAGTCCAGGGACGGGCAGCTCGCCGAGGATGTTGTCCATGGTACGATAGCGCAGAGGCTCGTCGTCGTGGTAGGCGTCGACGCGGTCCTCGTCGTGGGACAGCGCAGTAGCGAACTCCACCATGCTCTGCTCGTCGTGGACCGAAGCTGTTGGGGCCGATCCCGGTGGTGTGGCCGCCGGTGCAGGAGAGTGGTGAGCCGGTGCGGGAGAGCGTGGAGTGGTCGGTGGTGAAGAGTGGGGCGTAGCCGGTGCCGAAGGTGGTGGAGCACTCGCCGGAGCTGGTGGCGAGCAAGGTGTCGAGGTGGACGAGCTCGGTGAAGACGAGCTGCTAGCTCCCCCGGCTCTCTCGAAGTGGACGTAGTCGACAACAAAGTCCCTGAGAGTCGAAATCGAACCGTCGTCCACCGCCTTGTCCCACGTCCAGCCTCGCCCTTCGTCGAACACAACTTCACGCGAGATGCGGACGCGCTGTGTGACAGGGTCGAGGATGCGGTAGGCCTTCGAGCCCTCCGCGTAGCCGATGAACACTCCCGGAGTGCTCCTGTCGTTGAGCTTACCGATGTGGCCAAGCTCCTTGGCGAACGCGAGGGAGCCGAAGACCCGCAAGTGGGAGACTGCCGGCTTGCGCTCATGCCAAGCCTCGTACGGCGTCCTGCCGTCGAGTGCCTTGGTAGGCGAGCGGTTGAGGATGTAGACGGCCGTCACCACCGCCTCTCCCCAGAAGACAGCCGGCATCCCCCTCTGCTTGAGGAGGGCCCGAGCCATCCCCACAACCGTCTGGTTGCGCCGCTCGACGACGCCATTCTGCTGCGGGCTGTACGGCGCGGAGTAGTGGCGCTGAATGCCCTCATCAGCGCAGTACGACGCGAATTCAGCCGCCGTGAATTCGCCGCCGTTGTCTGTGCGCAGCACGCGCAGCTTGCGGCCGCACTCCGCCTCCGCAGCAGCCTGTGTGCGCCTGATGGCGTCCGCAGCCTCTCCCTTGCTGCCGAGGACCATCACTCACATGTAGCGGGAGAGGTCGTCGACGAGCAGCAGGAAGTAGCGTCGTCCTCCCGGTGTGGCCGGTGTCACCGGGCCACACAAGTCCCCGTGCACGAGCTCGAGCCTCTCCTTGGCTCGGAAACTCGCCTGCTGGGGAAAGGGGAGTCGCCTCTGCTTCGTCAACACGCAGACGTCGCAGAGCTGCTCCACATGGTCAAGGCACGGCAGGCCTCGCACCATTTCCGTGGCACTGAGCCGCTTCAGGGCCTCGAAGTGAAGGTGCCCAAAGCGCTCGTGCCACTGCCACGCCTCGTCGTCCCGACGAGCTGCGAGACAGAGGGGTTGTGCCACCTGCACGTGAAGAGTGTAGAGTCGATTTGCGCCTCTGGTTACCTTGGCAAGGAGGCGGCGTCGAAGATCCCAAATCCGCAGCACCCCGTGCTCGATCTCGACACGCGAGCCGTTCTCATCCAGCTGTCCCAAGCTGATGATGGAGTTCCGCAGATCGGGGATGTAGTAGACGCCGGTGAGCAGCCGGTGCTCGCCAGTCTTGGCGACGAAGACGACAGAGCCGACGCCCTTGATCTCCACGGCGGAGGCGTCGCCGAACTTGACGGTGCCTCGAACGCCTGAGTCGAGCTCGGAGAAGAACTCCCGCCGCCCGGTCATGTGGTGGGTGGCGCCGGTGTCGAGGCACCACCCGTCGGTCTTGTCATTGCCGGAACTGTCGCCGAGGAGGGCGTGTGCTTTTGGCTCGTCAAGGTGGAGGAGAGCCACTGCGGCCGGTGCCGCTGGAGGTAGTTCGATGCTCGCATGAGCAATGAACAGGACCGGCTGCTCCTCTGCTTGCGCGACGTGGGCCTGGACGCGTCGTGGCTGTCGACACTCCTTGGCCCAATGACCAAGCTTGCCGCAGTTGTGGCAAGAGTCGTCTCGTGCCGGCTTTTGCTTGCCAGCATCGCCGCCCTGGGCGCCTTTGCGCGGCTTGCCGCGCTTGCTACTCTTGCGGCCGCCTGTCGTGAAAGAAGGCTCCCCCTTCTTCTTGTCACCTTGGCCAGCATCCCACTGCTCCGGAGTGAGGAGGAGCTTTCCGCCGATGGTGACGGGTCCCGAGGGGCGCTGTGGCTCATCGATGTCGACGACCTTGAGGTGACCCAACGCCTCCTCGATGGTCATCGTGGAGAGGTCCAGCAGAGACCCGATCGAGCGAGCCATCTGCTTGTACTTCTCGGGGACGCAGCGGAAGAGCTCCACAGCTCTCTCTTCGCCGTAGGTGTCGTCACCGAACTGCACCAACTTCTGCAACAGAGTGTTGAGATGGAGAGCAAAGTCATCAACGTCCTCACCTGGCTTGAAGGCCAGGTGCTCCCACTCCGTGCGTAGTGCCTGTAGTGTAGACTTGCGGGCGCGGTCGCTGCCGATGCGTGCTGCAGCGATGGCGTCCCAAGCCTCTTTGGCAGTCCGCTTGTTGGTAAGCGAGAACTGCATCTCGGGCGGGACTGCAGCGATGAGAGCATCCAGCGCCCGTCGATCCTGGTCGTAGTCGACGTCGCTGTACCGGACTGCATCCCACATATGCCGCACCTGGAGCTTCACCCTCATCACCTCAGCCCGCTCGACGTAGTTGGTCTTGGTGAGGGTAGGCCACCCGCCGCCGGGGCCGACGTCCCTGACGACAGCCTGGTACTCGTGGTGACCACGGTACCGAACCGGGGAGAGAGAGCCGCGTTGCCTGTGAGGGCCGCGCTCTCCGTCGACCCGTACGCCGCCGCCGTGCGTGCCTCCTCCAGGAGCGCCACCGCCGTGTGCGCCTCCTTCAGGAGCGCTGCCGGCGCGTCCGCGCCTGTCTGGGCTGCCGCCGCGCTCGTGGGCGTGCGCGGCTGCCCATTGCGCCGTTCGCCCTTGCGCTGCCTCCCTCCAGCAGCTGAGGGTCCGCGTCGGCGCTGTCATCAACAGAGCCGGAGCTGCTGTTGCTGCCGCGCAGAGCCTTGACCTCTGCTGCTGCCGCACGCGCTGCATCTGCCGCCGCCGCTGCTTCCACCTCCGCCCTGGCTGCTGCCAGCTCCGCCGCTGCCAGTCTTGACGCCCTTTCCGCCGCCGCAGCGGTCTCTGCCGCCGCTCGCTCGCGCTGCTCTGCCGCGACGAGCTCGGCCGTCTGCTGACGCCGCATGCTCGAGGCGACCGAGCGCTGAGACTGCCCTGCGGACATGGCGCGCTACTGGGGGGCTGTTGCGTGGAGAGAGGGCTGCTTCTGGCGAGCTGCTGCCCGTCTCCGGAGAGGAGTGAGCGGGAACAGCCGGAGCTACTGCTGCTACCGGCTGGGGCTGCTACGAGGCCGGAGAAGGAGATGAGCAGGAGATGCTCAAGCTACAGGATACTAAGGCTCTGATACCACTTGTTAGTCGCTGGACTCTTGCTCTTGGTGATAGCAAGATCCTTACTCTCATGGAGAGGATGACACTAGGAGATGGGGCAAGTTTTCTTGTTTATTGCTCACACAATGCCATGCCAACCTGAGGGGTTGGGGATACAAATTTATAGGCTGAGAACCAGCCAAGCATATGCTAAGATGCTATCCTAGATGCTGTCCTAAAGCGGTCAATATGCTGTCCTAAAGCAGATGCTGTCCTAAAGCAAAAGCAGATGCTGTCCTAAAAGCAGATGCTATCCTAAAACAGTCAAAAAACAAAAACTACCACAGCCCCACAAAGACCACAGTACAGGGACTTATTCATCATGTACGAGACTATGGACTGCATGACTGAATATAGCCCAACATAAAAGGCTAGCCCAAACTAATGAGAGCGAATGGCCCAGCCTGGTCGCTCGACAAACAAAGAATGACTTCAATTGGACTCAAGCCGCAACAGTTCAACACCCTCTGTCTCGGCTTCAAGAACCAAAAGGGAATCAAATCTCACACTGCAACGTCTTCCTTATCGTCTTCTACTCTCCTCTTTCTGCCATCCACCACCACCAGGTCACCGACCCTGCCCTCTCCCAGCTCCCATGGCTGCTACTCTGCCTTGGCTGGAACTCCCCGCTAATCTCCTCGTCGAAATCGCCCGCCACCTCCGGTGCCTCACCGACCGGAGGGATCTTGGATACTTAGATGACGGTGGCGGTAGCAGATGAGTGGCGGTGGTGGTTAGGGTTTCATCCCGAGTGGCGCCTTTCCCTCCTCTTCTGTTCTCCTCTCGCTCGCTAGTCGGTCCCCAGTCACAAGACACTAAGACACAACGCTGCTCAGTGCTCACTAATCTCTCTCTCACTTCGCATGGGGCTGCCCAGGATGTTGCTGTGGATGACTTGGCAATGCCGTGGATGACCAGAACTCCTGGGCGCTCGCCTAAATTGACAAGGTGCGGCGGACCTCCATGGTGTCGCCCCTGCACTACCGCGACGCCTAGGCGACGACCTGACGATGCCGTGACTTCCATGCAAAGGAGTTCTTTCTACATGGGCTTTAACTTACTTAGTTTATTTTTGCAAGTGGAATGCTGTATACCAATAACAACTTTGTTGATGCCTGACATTAGTATATGAAGTATAATTCCCTAGTTTTCCATTCTTAATCCCCATGCAGTATTTACTGTGCATGGCAATATGCTAGTTCTCTGTAGAGTTGTCTTGAATCAGGTGTGCAAAGCATACCTTTCCCTCACATAATATTCATATGGTACTTTGATTGATTTTGGTTGTCTATTTTACAGGTTTGGCAACACAGCGTACTTGTATATTTCAGTTGCCTTCATTCAGATGCTCAAGGCCTTGAGTGAGTTATCATGCACCTCCCTTTAATTTTTCTATAGTTATGATATGGTACTGAATTGAGTGATTTTGAAATGCAGTGCCAGTGGCAACATTTATAATGGCCGTTCTATGTGGTACTGACAAATTAAGATGGGACCTTTTCTTGAACATGGTGTTGGTCAGTGTTGGTGTTGTAGTTTCATCATATGGCGAGATTCATTTTAATGTGATAGGAACAGTATACCAAGTAACCGGCATTTTTGCAGAAGCCCTCAGGCTGGTTCTAACACAGGTCCTCCTCCAAAAGAAGGGTTTAACCCTAAACCCTATTACAATTCTGTATTACATAGCGCCTTGCAGGTACCAGACACTATATCTGAAATTCTGAATACTTGCTTGCTTGATTGATATAGCTTCTGGCAACTGTCGTTGAATGAAATGATTTCTCTCTTACAGAATCCTTGTATAAAAGTATGAGGATTACAATTTCTGTCTTACAGAATACTTGTACAAAAAAATATGAGGACTGTCATTTTCTTAAATTCCTTCATTGATAGCAATGACTTAGAAAAATATATAATTATGTTGAATTGAAAGGAGTTACTTTGTCATCTTAATATCTTACCATTAACATTGTGGTATTCACTACTCTAGACAAGAGTTGAATTACATTTGTGTTCATTGTATTGCCATTTTAAATTATCTGAATATGTCAATGAAATATCTTGGCAAACTTGATTGCAAACAGGAACTCCTAAATAACCTAGTTGATGAACTTCTTTAGTAACAAGGACAAAATTTTGGCCGTGTGGTGTTTCTTCAAGAGGAATGTTTCTTATTGTAGGATAGATGATTGGATAGGGATGCTAACCTGAGATGACAAGAGATTGAGGCCATGCAGCTACTATTGTAATATATACGTGTAAATAAAAAACACTAAAACCTTGTATTGTAAATTTGTAATTGGTTTTCATATGATATTGACAGCCAAAAAAACTATATTCTTTATGTGGATCAGTAGTTTTTGTACTCATTGTTGAAACATTTCCAAAAAGCATATCAAAATTGATGCTCCTCTTAGGCATATGCATTTTGCAACAAGCACATTCCAGATGTTTATGGAAACCCTCAAGTACTCTTGCATGCGTAATTCCTTGTTGAGAAGCAGAAAAGATGTTGTTAGAAACAAATATTTGCCGCCTCTAACTTTTCTCGAGGACTCAGTTCAAACAAGTCAAAACTAATTAAGGTGCTTCATTTGAGTGGTTCTTTTACTGAAACTTCCTTTTCTTTGAATTCATTTGTGAATTTGGATTCATAAGAAATATTGGCTCGTTTATTAGAAGCAGATATTTACCAAAGAGCCATATGCTTATGTTGAAAGGTTTAAGTTATATAGGATGACTCATTTACTCAAGGTTCAAAGCATAATGTTTCACAAAGTACTCTACTGTACAAGGGTTTTACACTTCTACTTCTCGATTAATATCCACAAAATTCTTGTCAGAGGTGCTTTACAAGAACCATTTGGTTTTAAAGCATAATTTTTTATTTTTTCATAGGAACCATTCAGTAAAATTATGTTAGACTGTTTTGCATGTTGTGGTTCAGTGTTGCTTCTTTCAATCTTTCAATCTAGAAGTTAGTCTAGTTGAGTCAAGTTGTCAAGTTTGTTGTAAGCCTTGTTAGATGAATTTTCATTTCTTTGTAATGTTAGCCTGAATCCTGATAGACCATCTCTGTACTGGTGTACTTTTTGAAGTACATACATCTAAAAACATTTGGCTTTTGCAGGTATTAGAATACCATTCGCTCATAATGACTCAGCTTAAACATGTAAATGGGAAAGGATGCTGTATTGCAAAGAGGCCCATAGGGCATATATAGTACATGACACAAACCCTAGACATATGGGAAAAGACCTAAATACCCTTAACACCCCCCTCAAATGCAAAGTGTATGCAATAGCATTGCATTTGGAAGGGTTGACACTAAAATAGAGAAAATCCAAAATCCATGTCTTGAATATGTCGTTGCGTGCGGCCCTTGAACAATTGTGTCGAATCAAGCCGAAAAGGGAGATAGAAGCATAGCGGCACAGATCGAAGCCCGAGAGGGCGGCGGCGCAATGCACAAGACACGCAACGAAGGCGCGGTGCAAAAAGAAGCACGGCGGCTTTAGAAACTCGGGGCGGCGGCTCAAACAGAAGCGGCGGCATCATAGAGACTTCTACGATCTGTAGCGGCTCAAAGATAAAAGCAGCGGCTGCGACTATGCGAAAGGAAGAAGAGAACCACACCCATTCGAGAGGATGAACCGTGGCTAGCAAAGCAGTCGGCTGACTGACAGAAATTTTGTGGACTCGCACAGCTTTGACGATATGGAGAAACTATGGATTTGGATGGATGCAACGGAAGACTTACGAAAAAGCAACTGACTTCTGAAGACTGACTAAACCAGAGACTCAACAAATAAAGATACTAGCAGCAGAATCCCCTCCTCTCTCCCTCCACGCGGCATATACCCCCATCTCTCCTCTTCCCTCACTCAGAGAAAAAAAGGAGCAGCGGGGAGCCAGCTCCCCGGTCAGGCGACGCCGAAGAGGCGTGGCGGCGGGATCCGGCGGCGTCTGGACGGCGTGGAAGCCGCGGACGGCCTTCTCGGACTCGAGGTCGGCGAGGACAGGCAGGAGCCGAAGAGGGCGTCGACGGCCTTGGCGGAGGCGGCGGCGAATGCGGTGGAGGGGCCGAGGCCGGAGCCGAGGGGGAGGCCCTTGGTGAGGTGGATGGAGACGGCGGCGGCCGAATCAAAGGCGGGCGTGGCGAGTCGTCGACGGGTGGCAGCGGCGGCCCAAGGAGAGCCCGACGGCGGCCAGATCTGAGGCGGCGGTCACCGAATCTGGGGCGGTGGCGGCCGGATCCGGGCGGGAGTAGGCGCGGACGCGAGCGGCGGCGCCGGGCGGAAGAGACGATGGCCAGTGGCGGGAGGCGGCTGGATCTAGCCGGGGCGAGGCCAGATCCGAGCTCGGCGGCGGCGGCGGCGAAGATGGCCGGATCTGGCCCGGAGGCGGCCGGATCCGGACTTGGCGGCTTTGGAGGTGAACATATCCGGGTGCGGGCGATGGAGACAGCCGGATCTGTGGCGGCGGTCGGCGCGGCCAAGCAGAGTGGAGCAGAGGCGGCGGCAGCGGCGGGCTCCTCGAGGCTGGGGCAAAGCGCGATCCGGGGTGGCGGCCGAAGAGGGGTGGCGGCTGAAGAGGCGGCGGCGGCCGAACGCGAGCAATGGCTACCGGCGTGGATGGCCGCCCCTGGGATAAGCTCCTCGGGGGCAGCAGCGGGCTGGAGGTGAGCTAGGGTTCTGAAACCATGCTCTGATACCATGTAAATGGGTATCATGTAAATGGGAAAGGATGTTGTATTGTAAAGAGGCCCATAGGGCATATATAGTACATGACACAAACCCTAGACATATGGGAAAAGACCTAAATACCCTTAACAAAACTATGAACTCTCTGAGCTTGTTTCACAAGAGTCTCTTGTATCATTAGAAATCCAACCAGATGCGCTATATTTTCCTAAAATTTAGGTCATACAAGTTGAGTACAAAATAAGCTGATATTAACAATACTAATAGCTACCTCAAAGTTTGTGCTAGCCAAAAAATGCTGTGGGCACATCCTTGATATTACAAAGTTAGGGCCTTCATTTTCTCGTTCATTGCCAGTCACTGTTATTTCTTTGCAGCCTCTATGATTTGGGATTATTATGCAATTTGCTCTCCAATACAGCTAAGGGAAAAGTCCATTTTACCCCCCTTCAACTCTTGCACGAGTTCGAAAATCAACCATCAACTGCAAAACCAGACATTTGACACCCTCGAAACCCTGGAAAACACCCCGCTCACCCTATACCACCCTGGTTTAGGCTGATGTAGCATCCAAGGTGGCATATGCGCGGACATGTGCGTTGGTAGAGCTGAGTCAATAAACAATTGAAAAAGAGGGACCCACAAATCAGTTGAGTCTTCTTCCCCCCTCTCTTCCTCTCACGTTCTCTCTCTTTTTGCCATGGCCACTGCCACCAAAATATTAAATATGGAGCTTCCTACTCTATGTCCATACTCCAATCGAACCACATCCAGGCTTCCTTCTCCTGCTCCATTGCTGCTGCCTCTGTCGACCACCATGAAGAAGGACAAGACGAAGAGCAGAATGGTGCATGCTGTCTCAATCGGATCTTATGTGGTTTGGTCATGGCGGTGACAAATATGAGCGCATCAAAAGATAGAGGAGGGGGAGGTGATGCTAAGGTGCGAAGGAATTGGACAGAATCTCACCGAAGGCAACGTACGGCGGTGGCGAAGCTGGATGACACCGGAGAAGAATAACTTCGATTATGTGCAACTGCAGGCATGAAGCTTAAATTAATTTGGGGATATGAGGGAGGAGGTGGTGGAACACGATGTGACACGGATGGTTTTGATATTAGCTGACCGGGGATGGTGTTTTGAGTTCAGTGGTCATGACAGAGCTCGGGCAGCAATGGCGCGGCTTTGCTCGTCTCCTCACGGGTGGGACAGAGAGTAGAATGGGGTGGAGGTGAGGAAGGAGAGGTGAGGATGAGTCATGGATGTCACTTTTATTGATGGAAGGAGGAGGAAGATGACGGGCTAGCTGGCAGCACCCACATGGTGGCACAGCTCGCGGCGGAGCACTGCTCCGGTGGACGTGGGCGTGTTGATCCAGGGCACAGCGTAGGCAGGCGCTGCAAGCTGAGTCGTGGGCATGGTCAGGTTTGTGCAGGAGGGGATGTTTGCAGAGAGAGAGAGAGAGAGAGAGAGAGAGAGAGAGAGAGAGAGAGAGAGAGAGAGAGAGAGAGGCTCCTGAAGGAAAAGAATTTTTTTTTATTTCCTTTGTGATGTGGCAGTTGATGTGTTTAATGATGTGCATCTATGTTAGTATGTTTGTCCACCTAGATGCCACATCAGCAAAAATAGGGTGGATTTGCTGCGAGGGGGGTGATTTGCACAATATTGATAGTTCAAGGGGGTTGGTTACCCAGTTTTGAAGTTGGAGGTTGAAATCTGAACCTTCACAATAGTTAAGGGGGGTCAAATGGACTTTTTCCTACAGCTAAATATAGCATGTTCTGTGTGTCTCTGAAATGCTTGTAGCATTCAATTTCTTAAATGTATTGTTCTTTAATGCAGTTTCATTTTCCTGTTTGTTCCGTGGTATTAACTGGAAAAGCCAGAAATGGATGTTTCTCAAATTCAGTTCAATTATTGGGTCTCTAAAGTGCTTGTAGCATTCAATTTCTTAAATGTGTTGTTCTTTTATGCAGTTTCATCTTCCTGTTTGTTCCGTGGTATTTACTGGAAAAGCCAGAAATGGATGTCTCTCAAATTCAGTTCAACTATTGGATATTTTTCTTGAATGCAGTTTCTGCATTTGCATTGAATATATCTATATTTTTAGTTATTGGAAGAACAGGAGCAGTCACTATCCGAGTTGCAGGAGTTCTGAAGGACTGGATACTAATTGCCCTCTCAACCATTATCTTTCCTGAATCTATCATTACAAGCCTCAACATAATTGGATATGCCGTTGGTAATGATGTACTGATTTTTTTCTCTAGAGAAAGAAAATGCATACGGATTCTGGAACAATAAGTTGATATTTTTATTTTAAATATGCATTTTGTTATTATACTTCTTAATTAGTATTAATTTAATGTGTAGCTCTCTCTGGCGTTATCATGTACAATTATTTGAAGATGAAAGATGTCAGAGCAAATCAACTTCCAGCAGATAACATTCCTGATAGAGCTACAAAGGTCAGGGTACGACTCTCACTGCAATTTTTGTTGTTTTTAGGTCTTCCCCTTCTTCAATACGTTCATCAAGAGAGATCGTTAATGTATCCCCACTTTAAAGAAATACAGTACTGTTCCATATTTCATTTTCTTCATATTGTTTTCTCCTCTTCCTGCTTTTGTTCTTTGTTTCATGAAACACCGCTGTTACAAAAATTGAATTGTCTTGCCCGGCCATGTGCACCGCGCTGTTGTCACACAGGACGTACGAGGCTGTGGACTAGAAAGTAGAAATGGCTGTTTTTCATTCCTTTCTTCTCTTACCATTTCATACATGTCTTGGCTCTTTTATCCCCTATTTCTTCAGCTTATTCTTGTTCTTCTACCATCTAGCTTTCGCGACCATCTGAGTGTCAGACACACCTGAGAGACTACAGTTAATAACACCTACAGTTCTAGTTTGTATTATAGTAGCTCTCTGCTGTCCATCCTGTCACAAACACGTTAGTAATCCGTGAAGTTTAGTTTTGGAGTTTGGCTCTCCTGAGATGACAAGTTGGATACCACTTTAATATAGTTTGGGAACTCCCCATTTTGTTTACTACCTTGACATAATGCAAGAGTGAGAAATAATAGTTCAGTTGTAACCAAACGGTTGCCTTCGATTTCTAATACTTCCTGGCAACTGTTGAAATGTGCCTTTTTTTTTGGCAGGACAAGAAGATTCTAAACATATACAAACCTGACAATTCCATGGACAGCAGTGATGAGACCGCCACTGGAGGTCTGGTATCAGAAGCTGCAGCAGTTGATGAGGAAGCCCCTTTGATTCCTTCGTCACGCCTCTCCTATGTTACCCGGACACAAACAGGCAGCCTCAATAACAGATGACCATAATTTTCTTAAGCTCTGAGTTGGTTTTGGGAGCAAACTTCGTCCTAGATTGACCACCCTATGTGTTCCTCCAGGGTAGTCTCAGGTGCCGAAGCTGATAAACTATGAAAAATGCCGTTTCTGGAAGCTCTGGTGATTAGTCTTGTGTGCGCCTTTTCTCCATGACATGTTGCTTGGATGAACTTTCATGGTTACTTCTGCTAGTTGGCATGGAAAGCTTTTTCAGAGACACCTGGAGGTGAATTAGAGAAAGTTGCAGAGATAGGATCATAACTATTTATCAGTATTTAGAGAAATTTGGTAGTCTATGTTAGATATACGTTGTTTATTAACCCAGCATATGGAAATGTTATCAAACCATAAATGGAGTACTCAGTATATCGACAAAAGGGGGTTGATATAGTGTCAAACTCACCGAAAGAGGATATTTGAACAGCCGAATAGAAAACTTATTATAGTGATACATTCAAGTTTATGGTTTGAACTCACAATATTTAGCTTTCTAACTCAATGAAACATCCATCAGAATATCTATATCCCTTGCAAACAACAACAACGAAGAAGAAGATGAAGAAAAGACTACCTACATCCAAAGATCACGCAGTATCTGTATACGGATTATGGCCAACTTACGGCATCTCGAGATGAGATGGAGCCAACGTAGCGTCCCTGGGCATCGATCCACCCTCGGCGAAGGATGAACAAGGAAGAATTCTGACATCTCCCTTCAGCACAAGTTAGGAGACATCCATGCATCAGCCATTCAAGGGGAGGTGCACAAATCTGCATATATTGAAAGGGTGATGCAAATCTTTAAAAAAGAAAAGAAAGAAAAGACGTAGCAGCACTTGGACAATTAATTTAGCCCATCTCTCAACCACTTAAATTATTTTTTTCAGCTCACCATATCTTATTTACCCTCCAGTCATAAAATAAAGTCGTTGTGGGTTACGTACAGTCAAACTTTATAAAATTTAGTTATTATGTTGGACCGAAATGACGACAGAGGGGGGTGAATATCGATGCTTTTAAAAACTTGCCCCCAAAAAGAACTCATAAAGAGTTTCTCTCCAATAGCTATCTAGAAGCTATAGAAGGAAAAAGATCACACTCTAAAGCACATTGGAAACTCAAAAAGAAAGATTGCACTAGAAGGATCTCGAAGAACTAGGAGCAAACAAAAGCAATCAGAGATGGCCGGTCAGACCGCTTGACAAGGGCCGATCTGACCGCCAGGCATGGGCCGGTCAGACCGCCCTTTCTTCACCGGTCTGACCGGTGGGTCTACTCCAGTCTGACCGCACGCCATACACCGGTCAGACCGGGCCTCGAATTCAGACAACAGCAGAGGCTGTTCTTTCAGGCTGAAAACTGAGAACTTCCCCAACAGTGAAATTTGAGGATTTCTCTTGAACTACTCAGCCCAGACCAGCAAAGAAATAACCAGAATAGCAAGGGGAACTCAAAGGACCAAGAGAAATCAACTCAAGACCAAGAAATTGGGTCTTGACCCAAAATCTGAAAATATGCAAAGAGCAGGACCAAATCTCAAATTCCCAACAAACCTTTGATCCCTTGGTAATGAGACTTTGGGAATAGCAAGATAATAGCCTCTGGACTTTACAAGTCAAGTTTCAAGCCGTCTCAAAGTGGGAAATAATATTTGGACCAAACCCTAGAGAAACTTGAATACTTCAGAGAGGAGCACAAAAACCCAAAATACTCAAGATTCACAAGACCTTTGCACATGAGATTTTGCAAACAAGTTAGCAATAATCTAAGGGTATACCAGCAAGAATCTCAGGTCATTTCCTCAAGGGAAACAAGAAAGTCACCAAAACCCTAGACAAGAACAGGACGAACAGAGAAACCCAAAAGGCCAAAACTGAAATTAAATGCGATTTGCTCTTGGGAAAATCGATCAAATGATCTTGAGGCAACATCCCAACATAGAGCAACCCATTTTGGCCCCTCTCAGCAAGAAACTTCAAGAAAACTGAAAATCAAGAAATCATCCAAAAAGAACATCGAAGAAAAACAGGCACGGGAGAAGAATTTCATATTTCCATTCCAAATCAAACGATTACAGAGGAGTCCACATACGCATGGACATTAGAACAAGGATGATTACATGAAGGATCAACTCTCCCTCTCCCTCTCCATCTCAAGAACACAAGCACTACATGTTTCTTGGAAGGGACACAACACACAGAGAAGGAGACACAGAACACCTGCTCTCTCCACTAACTCTCCACTAGTAAAGCCCTACCAACTAAAGCCTAAAGCCAAAACAAACTCTCAAAACTTCTTTTGACTCTAGCAAACCCTAACTCTCTCCCAAAGCCATGAGGGGGCATGCAGCCACTCCCTCCTTTATATAGCCCTTGGCTAACGGGTCTCCAACCCGTTACGCCCGCTAAATCCAACGGAACCCGCTCCCGCTTGTGCAGCCTCGCGAAATTACCAATTCGCCCCTCCTGCACCTTCTGGGAAGCTTCCGCGTTCCTTGTCGTCCACGACTCGCAACCACCTCGAGTCTCCGCCGTCTTCAACACATCTCGACCGTTCTGACCTCGACACCGCCCGTGTCTAGTCCGGTCACCTCGTGTCTCGCCACGACTCCACCTCGACGTCCTGCAGCCATCACAAACAAGAAACACATCAAATAGCACCGCTCGATACATGAAAGCACAAATGCATTAATGAAATAGCCCAAACCTGACAAATCGACATAATATGCATCCTAACCATTTTGACCAGGTTTGACCAAGTTTGACCGAACCCGATTGCACCACGCAACATCAAGGTCCGAACCAACCAAATCAAACTCGACTTCCCTAAACCAATGTCAATTACTCATCACACACATGGGATGACTTCCACATGGTCTCTCATATTAATTTATTTTTCAATATTTAGATTGAACTTATGAAAATGGCATATATAGAATTGTTTCAAAAAGAACTTTATAAGTTATACTTTTATTATATTTTTATAAATATATTATAATATAAAATAGTGGCTAAAGTTGTATTTTATGGACATCGCAAATGTCCGGAAAAAATTCGTTTACCACTGTCGGGAGTAACTACTGTCACTATATCTAATTCCGTTTTCTATCATAGTCACAACTGATTTCAGTTTTAGCCACTTTGCTCAAGAAAAAAAGGGAACGTAATAAATGGAGGTGAAGAATCTGTCATTGGACTGGTCATTCCACGTATTCGGAGACTCACGGGCTGTTTATGTATTTAGCACTATATAATATTTTTTTTTAAAATAACCTACAGATGTCCGTTTTTGTAAAATAGTCCCATTTTTAAGCTCAACAAACGACACTTGTCAGCTACCGCATCATCAAAGCTTAGCAAGAGTTCGACACAATGGCAAGGGCAGCGAGTGCGGAAGGTGAGGGGAAGGCATGGGAGCCAGTGGCCCCATGAAGTTGTCCAGCTCCTCTGGCTCGACAGAAGCTTTCGAACTACCCTAGCTTGGTAGGTGCCTAGGTGGCCGACCAATTGAATGCAACGGGACACGTGAGGTAGTTATTCCCGTGGCCTTCGGCAGGGCTTGGCTCTGCCCTCCACGCCCACGTGCACCCGCGTGGCCTTATCGGTTGCCAACGCCTCCCTACTCTAATAAAATGGCCTGTGTCCCTCTCTGTGCTCTCATTTGAAGGTGTATAGTTGAGTTTCTTCCTTGCTAAGCGAGAAAGGATCAAGGGAGAAGAAAGAAAGAAAGAAAGAAAGAGTAGAATGGAGTTTAAATTAGTTTTTTGAGGTAGTTTTGCTGCGATTTAGGAGATTTTGCATTTGAAATTCGTGTAGATCCGGTGAAGACTTTCAAGAAGATGTACATTTCATTTGCGTACTCGCAATGCGTTTAATATGTCTTTAGCATTTCATTAGCGTAATAGTGGTTAAATTGTATAGAATACGCTTTGTAACCATATTTAGCTAACATATGCATTTAGCTCGTGCTGACGATATTTTGCTACTAGCCATGTTAATGATATATCAGTGATGATAATAACAATTCTTTGTAAATAGCCAAAAAAAATACACACTTTTATTTGCACTGTTGCCACTGCTTTTGCAATGTATGTATGTATGTATTGTTGTGATACCATTGTAAATAATGTAGGAAATGATTTTAAGATTGTATAATTGTGCACTGGGTACATGCATATATGTATGTACTTGTATTATTAGTACATGGTCATAGGTATAATTGGTAGTTTAGCTATCTACATGTATATGATTATTTTGTGTTATATTTAGTTGTATTAGTATAGTTTAAAATAAGTGTATTTCGTCTATATTGGTGGTAGGTACCTGATGTCGGATATGTAATATTTGTTCGTATTCTATGAGGAGGGTGTCATACGAGATGGACCGAATAGTGCGGACCTTCAAAATTGTGAACAGATTGTAATCCAGACTCTGGGGCTGAAGGAGATGGGTCTCCTGAAACTCAGGAGGTGTGTACAGAGTGCATTGACAGGGAGGTTGCCAGGAAAAAGCTTTTCATCAAAGCAGTGACAACCATAGTGGTTGGACTTTTGGAGAGAGTATTTTTTTGGGAGCTGAAGAAGGTGATTGGCAATGTTGCTCGGGGAAATACATGGAGATTGCAAGCAATCCTAGTATAGAGATATATGGGAGATTAATGGTGCGTGTGTGTGTGTGTGCAGTTTGTGGAGAAAGCAAAAGCGTCGAGTAGGGGTGAGGGCGATAGGAGTGGTGGTGTTAACGTGCTGCAGTTGGTTGATGGTGGCGGTGTGGAGCATAATGCTATTGGGGATGGTGGTGGCGAAGTGAAACCTACTGCTGCTTCCCATAGTGGTGGTGCGGCCGAAGATAGTGTCGGTCAGGATGATAGAGGGTTGTCGAGGTTGACTCATAAATTTAAGTCAATTGAAGATGCAGGGAGATGGTAGGCAACGTGCAACAGGCTAGATTTTTATTTCAACAATAATAATAAATAAATTTAATTAAAATAAAATAAAAAATAAGTGTTATTCTGGTTTTCCTAAGTTTCAAATTTATTTGCCCTTTTTCTATAAAAAAGGTTTTTCTTTTTTCCTAAAATTAAAAGTAATTTAAAATAAAAAATTAAAATTAAATATTAATTTGTTTCCTGTAAAATTAATTAATTAAAAGTATTAGGTCTTTGTTTGGATTTTATGTGTAGTCCTAGAATTTAAATTCTAAATCCAAATTCCCATATCAATTCCAAAATCCAAAATCCAAAATTCAAATTCAAATCTCTAAAAAATTCAATTCTCTAGAAATTATCAATTTCAATTTTCTAGATAGAACCTCTTTTTCTTAGCCCACCTCTCTTTTTCCTTTTTCCCATCCTTTTCTTTTTTTTCTTCCATCCATCCATTCTTTTTTTCTCTTCTTCCTGTTCGCTGCTTCTCTCTCTCCTTGGCCGAACTGTTGTGCTGTTGCTACCGAACATAATGCTCCAAGCCAAGCATGCATGCCCAAAAATCAAATCCTCCACATAAGGAAATTCTTGCATGGCAAATGACCACAAATCAATGCCTACCCATTTCCTACTCGCTATCAATGGATTTCTTTCTCGTTCATGGCTTTCCAAAAACATGAACACCAAATTTGCCGCTTGACTTGCTAAGAGCATCTCCAATAACCCCCCTAAAAACCCACCCCAAAAGACACCTTTTAGTGGCAGCCCAAAAAATTTGTTAACCTATTTTAGTCCCCTCCTCCAACAGCACCCCTAAATATATCCTAATAGTATTTTGAATCTGGCCCAACATTAACAACCGGTCCATTTACTTTGCTCGATACGTAATTTTGATCGTGAGCGATCCTGGAGAGTTGGCCGCCAGCTTGAGGTCAGGGAGGAAGCGCCGGCGGATCGATGACGTGCAGCCATCTGCCGCGACAAGCAAATCTCCGGCGACCTCCACCGTTTCTCCGGTCTGGAGCACGCAAGCCATCGCGACGACCCTATATATATGCCCCGTTCCTGATGCTTGCGATATGGTTTCCTCTATAGTTTTCTCTACTGATTTGCCAATCTATATGTGCCCCTGTATTCAAGGATTGCCGGCACATGCTATGTGCCGCGATTACAATTCAAGGCACATATATATGCCCCTATATATATGCTATGTGCCGCGGGGCGCCGGGGCGTCCGGCCGTCGCGGGACGCCGGGGACACGGGGCGTCAGGGATACGGGGCGCCAGGTGGGGGGCGCCGGTTTGGCAGGATTGGGGCGGCGGGCGGGGAGATGTGGCTGGGAAAAAGGCGGGGGCGGCGAGCTGTGAAGGAAAAATGTGGCGCGAACTTTTTTTCCCAGCGCACGTGACGGCGGGAGCGAGGATACGGGACCCCTAAAAGTTCCCGGTTTCTACCTGGGTTTTGGGAGAGTTTTGGGGGGAATAGAAATAGGGGGGTGTTTAGGGGAGTTGTTGGAGAAGACTTTTTACACAATTTCCCAATAATTTGATTTAGGGGGAGATTTAGGGGGATTGTTGGATATGCTCTAAGTACCTTTGTACTCATTGTTGCTAACTATATAACTTCAATGCTCAAAGAATGATTTGCCGATGAACACTTGTCACCATCCATCGAAGATTGAAGACAACACCGAATACTAGATCACGAACCTCAGTCGATTGCCTGTAGGCATATCTTGAGGGACTCCACTGCCATCAGGGCTGGTCCTGAAATTTTAGGAGCCCTGGGGCGAAGTAACAACCCTTTATTAGTTTATTTCAGACAAACTATAAAATATTTTAGCTCAAGAAAATGTTTATACATGCTATAAAATTTATAATTATATAATAAATCACAATTTGTACGTGGCTCAAAGAAAATTGAATCTTTTCGAAGAACAAACAATGCAATAGTGATTGTACACTAATTTGTGGATTATAATGTCACACCATCAAATTTTCATTACTAAAAAGATACGTGAATATGTAGAGTTAAAAATAAAAGGATGCTGACTTGTAAACCAATGGTATACTCCGCGCAACTTATGGAAATTATGAACCTATAAAAACTCTTCAAGAAATGGTTAATTAAAAGGTGACTTAGAATAACTCAATTGCACCCTTTTAAAACCATTGCAAAGTTCCAAATTATATTTGAAAATTGAAGAAATTATGACTACATATCTCTATGTAAAGCAGTAATTCTGGGTAGTGTTAGCCTTTAGTTGAATATTGAGGCATTGCTTACCATGTTATGGTAATTTAACTATTTTTGGTTGCATAATGAGAAATGATGGATAACGGTTGTTGAGACATGACATGTTAATATGCATAAATAGAGGATATGTATTGCATGCATGTCATGAAAAGAGATAATTTTGTGCTATCATCGATTCACTTTGTGTGGACGCTCTACGGGAGTGGAGACTGAGGTCTTCATATGAAAATGATGGGCTATTGAGGTCACCGTATGAAAAAAAAAGACTGGCTTGTGATCCCCGCTTGGAAATAGGGCGAGCTTGGATAAGCATCGACGAGTGCTCGCTCTGCTATACTGGTATAGGCTAAAGAGATAAGAGAAAAGTGCATGTGCATATGCAATTGCATTATGACTGAGAATAGGTGCAAATGCATATTGAGTTGTTGATGAAAATGGAGGAAGATTAAATGAAACCAAGTGGTTAATGAGACTATGATGGTTATGGATTGATACGTATGCTTGTTATTTATTGTTTTATTTTGTACTTGCTGAGTATTTGGAGTCATCCTTGCTTTGTTGTTTTTTAGGTGATCAGTAAAGACGTCATGCACAGGTGGATGTAGTTAGGGCTGGCAAAAAAGCTCGGGCTCGTGAGCCAGCTCGGGCTCAGCTTGGGCTCGTGGAGGCTTGGCTCGGCTCGTGGATGAAACGAGCCGAGCCAGCAAAAAAGCTCGGGGTCTAAACGAGCCGAGCCTGAGCCAGCTCGCGAGCGGCTCGGTTGGCTCGGCCCAATAGGCCCAACTAAAAACCCTAATTTCCCAGCCCCAGGCTACCTCGGACCCTCCGCAACACAGGCTCTCCCTAATTCCCAATAGCCGCCGCTCCCGACTCCCCCGTTCTTCCCCCAGGCGGTCGCGTACTCGCGTCCCCCTTCTCCACTACTTGCTCCTCGGCCTTGCCTCCGTCATGGCGCCAGACGCCGACGAGTGGGCAATGGTGGAGCGCCAACGCTCCCACCTTGTGGCGGCAGGGCAACCCTTCATTATCCATGGCTTCAACACCTACTAGCTTATGTCCTTTGCCGCTGACGAGGCCACGCGCCCGCGAGTAATCGCCGCCATTGCCGAGGCGGCCGACGCAAGGCTCAACGCGTTGCCGCACCTGGGCCTTCAACGACGGCGGCTACCGCGCGCTGCAGACGGCTCCCTTCTGCTACGAGGAGGAGGTGTTCCAGGTAAGCTATGTGCAGCAAGTTGCCGCGGGGTTCTTGGCCTGTGCCCGGGCAACACAGCACCCGTTTGATGAAATGCGTGCTCGAGTTGCGCTTGCCGTGTGTAAGATCGAGGAGGCCGACTAGAGGGGGGGTGAATAGGCGGTTTTAAAATTTTCGTCTAATTCTAATTAGCAATTTTAAACTTGATCGATATACTAGAGCAAGATAACAATAACACCACTAATTAACCTAGTAAGGCTCAAACAATCACTAGCACAAGTAATCGACTAAGAGCAATATCAAATAGTAGAGATCAACAATTGCTACTCTAACTAAGCAAGCAATCAAGTAATATGAATGAAGAGCGTTGCTTGAATGAAAATGATCACAAGAGAGCAAACCACAATTGACACGATTACTTTTTACCGTGGTGATCGGAGACTTGCCGGTCTCCCCTAGTCCACGTTGAGGTAACCCCGAACAAATCGGACCGGCTCCACGAATGAGCCTAAACACCTCGATCACTATTGGTAGCCCTTTCCCTCTCCGGGTAGGCGAGCTCCGAGCCTTCACAATCTTCCGGGCCTTCTCACAAACTTCTTGAGAAGATCACCGGACCTCCGCCAAGCCGTCTAGGTGCCGGCAAGCACCAAGAGAATAGATCACAGCGGCTTGATCTCACTCAAGTGCCTAATGGATCAACTAGAATGCAATGCACTTGAATTTTGGGTCAACTACCTCAAATGAATGCACAAGTGAGTGAATGAGGTGTGAGAGGTTGCACTAAGCTCAAATGTATTCAATGGAGGTTCAACAACATGTACAAGTTCTGGTGGGGATGTATTTATACCCTCACCAACCTCAAATAGCCGTTACAATAAATAATCCTGAAAATTCAGGAAATCCGGAACTACCGCAGGTAAAACCGCGGTACTTCCGGACTCTCGCTGACCGGTCAGAACGGCTATGTCAGTGAGTCAGAAGTGACCGTTGGTCAATGAGTGCGGTACTACCGCCGTTGAAATCACGGTACTTCCGGAAGTCCGGAAGTTCCGCTCCATGACCCGGTACTTCCGAACTCAGCGAGTTTAAGTTTTATTCCCAGCGCTCTCTGGAAATAACGTTCCGCACGGGTATCCGGAACTTCCGCAGGTCAATCCGCGGTACTTCCGTTTTCCGAGAGGCTAAGTTAAACTCCGGGCGCTCTCTGGAAATAAAGTTCCGCTCGGGTGCCCGGTACTACCGGCCATCCGGTAGTTCCGCGGGTCAACTCGCGGTACTTCCGTTTTCCGAGAGACTAAGTCTGAGTCCGGGCGCTCTCTGGAAAAAGCGTTCCGCCCGGGTGCTCGGTACTTCCGACCCTGCGGTAGTTCCGCCCAAACAACACCGGAACTACCAGATTTTCTGACAATGCACAGATTTGATATGATTTTAATTTCTAAGTGCATGCATGATCCTAAATTGATCCATAGGGCACATTTGAACATGATCAAGCAATCACCATGATCCCTCTTAATAGTACGGCGTCTATCCTATAATCCGGTCTTCCAACCTAACTCCAAGACCGGTAAAATAAAAATAGATACATAAACTATTTACCTTGTCGCCCTAGAGATCTTTGAATCTTCATGGGATATTTTGTGAGCCTCTTTCTTTGCCATTTGAACTTATCCTTTCAAACACTCAATGCACACATTAGTCCCATATTCACATAATTCCATTAATTACCAAAACCAATATTTTTAGGGGCCTAGATGCTTTCAATCTCCCCCTTTTTGGTAATTGATGACAACAAGAGCAAATTTTGAGAAGAATTTAAGATCACAAGGTCTTTGAAATTTTAGCAGTTTAGAACATGGGGAATTTTTGTAAATTAGAAACTAATAAGAAAGAGCTCCCCCTAAACATGTGCATCAAATTTTATAAGAATTTATATGAATTCTAAAAATAAAATCAGGCATGAATCACATCATAGCACATTTACCAAAATTCAAAGATACGCAATAGACAAGTAAATAAGCATTGCATTAAGGGCATAACATAGTTCATTACAATGCATCAGAAATTAAAATACTAAACATCCACAGAGTTTAAGCAACACATTAAGCATTACATGGTTCATTTCACCATATCTTATTACAAAGCCAAATAGATAGATAAGACTTAAACTTCTCCTTGCTTCATTCTCCCCCTTTGGCATCAAAGTACCAAAAAGAGGAGCTAGTCCTGAGCTGCACTGGGAGAAGGAGGACCACGACGATGAGTGCGACGACCATAGTGAACTGGAGAAAGCGGATGAACTGCATTCTCCAAGAATGATACGCGATCACCAAGAGAAGACACAGTGGAG
The DNA here is from genome assembly GCA_017311315.1 of Dendrocalamus latiflorus. Classification (NCBI taxonomy): domain Eukaryota; kingdom Viridiplantae; phylum Streptophyta; class Magnoliopsida; order Poales; family Poaceae; genus Dendrocalamus; species Dendrocalamus latiflorus. The sequence continues at coordinate 10,694,042 of CM029651.1, read as the reverse complement.
ATCAAGACATCCTGGCACTCCTCAAGCCTGAGAATGGCGGAGTAGATCTGGGACAAGGTGACATCACCCTCGCCCTGGGGAGGAGGATCAGCGGCTACCTGATGCTGAGGCTGAGGCTGAGGCTGAGCACGGGGACGAGCAGGAGCAGGAACAGGGGCCTCTGCGCGAGGCTTATATGGCTTGTGCGGGGTGCAGAGTGCTCCTCGGTAACCAGTCTTGCGTATGATCACAGCCATAATGAATGGTGCAAAGTTGATCCTTTTCTGTTTGTCATTCTTATTGGCGTCGATCCCTCTGATGATAAGATCCACCACATCAAACTTTTGGCCACGCATAATGTAGTCAATCACATTCCACGCATGGCCACGAATAGCATCATAGTTTCCACTCTTGGGAAAAATAGTGTGGTTGATGATCCTGTTGACAAGGCTGGGAATAGGGAGTAGTCCAATTGTCGTCCCCAGCGTCTTTTCAGCTGCTTGGTCATAATACTCTGAATATGCAGCAATAGGAAGAGCACGCTTGCTGTACACCTTCTCATAGGCACTGGTTTCCGTCCCAAGTGCCAACTCAAACTCGTGCCTGGTGCACTCAATAAGCTGTGTTCCAGTCATCCAACACAAGTGCTCGAAGTTGGGAGAGATGTACAAGGTAGCCTAAAACTGCCGAATCATATTGTCCATGTAGTTGCACTTGAACGCAACAATATGATGGATCTCGGCTTGCTGAAAAAGCTGATAAGCACCGCTAAACTTGTCAATCTGTGACAAGTGATCCCAATCCACATACTTGTGTGCAGCAAACTTGCGAGCAGGACCGTACATCTCTTGGTACACCTTCTCTTGAAACTTGGAATGAAACTCGGGGTTCTTAGAGTTGCGAGGGCGGACATACTGACTGCGACGACGAAGAATGGCATAGTCCTCATTTGAGATCTTTGAAAGGTCTATCTCTTCATCGGCAGTTACCTCAGGCATCTCCTCGTCTGAAACTGCATACTCCTCGCTCTCATGCGAGGCCTCGGATCCACTCTCATGCGAATCCTCTGAGTCACTCTCAGGGTCGGAGGCGGGACCCTTGCCCTTGTGCTCCGCCATCTGAGATGCAGGAGTCGAGGAGGAGGATTGACCAGCAGTGCCCCCATAGGACTTGTGGGAAACATTCTTCATCCTCGGCATCTTCAATGACATATTAGGATAATCAAGGTGTGAGGTAGGGTAAGTGAAAATAGATTTGAAATTGAACGTAATGAGTTTTTGCTGTTCCAGGAAAAACGGAAGTACCGGCGGCAAAACTGCGGAACTTCCGGGAAATCCAGTAGTTCCGGCATTAAATATGCGGAACTTCCAGGACCCCGGTAGTTCCGGCCGCTCGACCGGTAGTTCCGGTTTTTCTGGACATTTCTAGGGCATGTTAAAAATTGAATCTTTTGGGGTATTTCTTGGATTGAATCCAATGCATGTATGAACAAACATCCTAATACCCCAAACAAACTACTTTAGCCCAAAGAAACTACAGCAGAAGTCGCTACATTTCAGATTTAACCTAATTTCAACTCTAGGGTCCTTAGAACAAGATAAAGATGGATTTGATCCGATTTACCTTATGGAGTCGAAGGAGAGGAACCCTGGGAGTGCAAGGAATCGCCCAAAAACGAAAAACTCCCCTCGGATTCAAAGATCGGGAGAGGAGAGAGGTTCTTGGGAGAGAGAGGGTGGAGGAGAGGAAGAAGAGAAGGGAGGCGGCTGCGGTTTGGGAGGAATGAAGATGAGAGAGAGAGAGAAAAGAGATAAAGGAAAAGGAGTAACGGCCGGAGGATTTGGCGGTTTTGGAAACCGCATTAAATCCCGCAAAAAGCGGTAGTACCGCGCGTAACACGCCGGTAGTACCGTTTTCACAGAAATTATGGAAGTTCCGCAGATTGCATTGCGGTAGTTCCGGTTTTTCTGTCAGGAGCGGAAGTACCGCACAATGAACTGCGGTAGTTCCGGATTTTCTGGAACTTTTCAGGATTTGACATTTAGAACTTGAAATTATGCAAATGATCCCTAGTTTTGCATCCAAATAAAGTCATTCAGGATCATTATGCATCAATTGAGCTATTGCTATACTTTGAAACTAGTTTTTATGAAATTAATCGATTTTTTGACCAAAAGAGGGGAAAATCCAATAAAAATCCATATAAGCACAACAAGTGAGCAGAAAAGGATGAAATGAGATTTCAAGCTACATTTGAGTAGTCTATGACATTTAATTCATTCCTCAATTTGCAAAAGCGGCCTTCATCTAATGGTTTGGTGAAAATGTCCGCTAGTTGATTTTCGGTTCGGATGTGGCTAATCTCAATATCTCCCTTACTCACATGATCTCTCAAGAAATGGTGGCGTATATCTATATGCTTGGTTCTTGAGTGTTGCACGGGATTTTTGGATATTTTGATAGCACTATCATTATCACACAAAAGAGGTATTTTTTCGAATTTAATCCCATAATCCAACAATGTTTGCCTCATCCAAAGCAATTGAGCACAACAACTTCCCGCGGAAATATATTCGGCTTCGGCGGTTGAAAGTTCTACGGAATTTTGTTTCTTGGATGACCAACACACTAGAGACCTTCCTAGAAATTGGCAACTACCCGAGGTGCTTTTTCTATCCACTTTGCATCCCGCATAATCGGAATCCGAATATCCAATTAATTCAAAATTTGCACCTTTGGGATACCAAAGCCCTATGCTTGAGGAATGCTTTAAATATCTTAGAATCCTCTTTACGGCCACTAAATGGCACTCTTTTGGAGAAGCTTGAAAACGTGCACACATGCATACACTAAACATAATGTCGGGCCTAGATGCGGTAAGATAAAGCAAACTACCAATCATGGATCTATAAAGCTTTAAATCTACCGACTTACCTTCTTCGTTGAGGTCTAGATGCCCGTTTGTTGCCATGGGTGTTTTGATGGGTTTGGCTTCTTCCATTCCGAATCTCTTGAGTAGATCCTTCACATACTTTGTTTGGCTTATAAATGTCCCATCTTTAAGTTGTTTGATTTGAAGTCCAAGGAAGTAGCTTAGCTCACCAATCATCGACATCTCGAATTCCCTAGACATCATCGCATCAAATTCTTTGCAAAAGTCTTGATTAGTAGAACCAAATATAATATCATCAACATAGATTTGACATACAAAGAAATCATCTCCAATAATTTTTGTGAATAGAGTTGTATCTACTTTACCAATTTTAAAGCCTTTTGATACAAGAAAGTTACGAAGGCGCTCATACCAAGCTCTAGGAGCTTGCTTTAAACCATATAGCGCCTTTGATAATCTATACACATGATTAGAGTATTTAGCATCTTCAAATCCCGGGGGTTGTTCCACATATACTAATTCGGAAATTGTACCATTAAGAAATGCACTTTTGACATCCATTTGAAACAATTTAATGTCAAAGCATGATGCAAAGGCAAGCAAGATTCTAATTGATTCAAGTCTAGCAACGGGTGCAAATGTCTCATCATAATCTAAGCCCTCGACTTGAGTATAACCTTGAGCTACTAACCTTGCTTTATTTCTTACCACAATTTCGTTCTCATCTTGTTTGTTCCGGAAGACCCATTTTGTGTCAATGACATTGTGCTCCTTGGGTCTCTCCACCAAAGTCCAAACATCGTTTTGAGCAAAATTATTCAACTCTTCATGCATAGCATTTATCCAATCCGGGTCATCTAATGCTTCTTCTACACGCTTAGGTTCAAGTGAAGATACAAAGGAATAGTGTTCACAAAATGAAGCTACTCTAGAGCGAGTTTGAACACCCTTACTCACGTCACCCAATATTTGGTCAATTGGATGATCCTTGGCTATTGCATTGTGAATCTTGAAGATATTTTGCGGTTGATCCTTTTCTTCATCTTCTATAACTTGAATATCGTTTGTTGTGGAAGAGGAGGTGGTTCTACTTGTCTTGATGAGCTTGGTGACGTTGGATCCTCCTTTGGCTTGATGTCTCCGATTTGCATGTTCTCCATTGCCTTGCGAAGACTTTCATCTCCTACATCATCCAAGATCTCATGCTCTTCTTGAGAGCCGTTAGTTTCATCAAATTGAACATCACATGATTCTTCTACTAAACCCGAATTTTTATTAAAGACCCTATAGGCTTTACTATTTGAGGAATACCCTAAAAGGAAGCCTTCATCACATCGACTTTGAAATTTTGAGAGTCGAACACCTTTTCTTATAATATAGCATTTGCAACCAAATACTCTAAAGTAAGAGATGTTCGGTCTCCTTCCAACAAGAAGCTCATAGGAAGTCTTTTTCAAGAGTCGATGTAGATAGAGGCGATTTATGGCATGACATGTGGTGTTGATAGCTTCCGCCCAAAACTTGGCGGAAGTATTATATTCATCAAGCATTGTCCTAGCCATTTCAATTAATGTTCGATTTTTCCTCTCTACAACTCCATTTTGCTCCGGAGTGTAGGTAGTGCAAAGCTCGTGCTTTATTCCAAGTTCATCACAAAAGTCTTCAACTTTTGTATTTTTGAACTCGGAACCATTGTCACTTCTAATTTTCTTTATTTTAAAATCAAATTCATTTTGGGCCCTTTTTGAAAAACTTTTGAAAATCCCAGAGGTTTCACTTTTGTCATTTAGGAAGAAGACCCATGTATATCTAGAGTAATCATCCACGATGACTAAACAATAGCTATTTCCTCCAATGCTCTTATAGGTGTTGGCCCGAACAAATCCATATGTAAGAGCTCTAATGGCCTAGAAGTCGACATGATACTTTTGGAAGGATGAGAATTAGCGACTTGTTTTCCGGCTTGACAAGCACTACAAGTCGATTTTTCTCAAACTTCACATCCTTCAAGCCAACCACTAAGTCATGCTTAAAAAGCTTTTTGAGTTGAATCATTCCCACATGATCTATCCTTCTATGCCACAACCAACCCAAAGAAGTTTTTGCAATTAAACAAATTTTTAAACAAGACTCATTTGAAGAAAAATCTACCAAATAGAGATTCCCAAATCTAAAACCTTTGAAGACTAGTTCATTATTATTATCTTTTGAGATTACAACATTTTCTTTTGAGAATGAGCATGTTAAGCCTAGATCACATAATTGAGCAACGGATAGCAAATTGAAATTTAATGTTTCAACTAGAGATACATTAGAAATTGAAAGATCGTTTGAGATAGCGATTTTACCCAATCCCAATACCTTTCCTTTGCTATTATCTCCAAATGTGATCTTGTCATTGCTTCCATTCTCAAAGGTGGTGAACATCTTCCGGTCTCCGGTCATGTGTTGGGTGCAACCGCTATCCAACACTCAATGCCTTCCACCGGTTTTGTAGTTCACCTACAAAAGAAAATCAAGTTCTTTTAGGTACCCAAATTTGTTTGGGTCCTTGGAGGTTAGTGACCAAGGTCTTGGGTACCCAAATGGATTTCTTTTTAGCACCCAAAATCGAGGTGCCAATGAAATGAGCAATTACATTTCCATTCTTAGACTTTTTGAGCATATAACAAGAATCATATAAGCCAATGGAATGCATGTTATTCTTAGAACAATCATTTTGAATATGTCCAACACACCGGCATTTTGTGCAATACTTACCATTTTCCTTTACAAACCTTGGAGGCTTGTATACCGGCTTCTTACCCTTTTGGGGAATATATCCAAGTCCCTCTTTGTTAAAGGAGCATCTTTGATTACTTAGCAACTTATCAAGGGTTTCCTTTCCCTTGTAAGCCCTCTCTAAACTTTTGTTTAATTTTAGCACTTGTTCCTTTAAATTTTTGTTTTCATTTGCAATAACATCATCATGAATAAGATTTAAAGCATTTCTAGAGTCTACTCTAGATGAACAAGGCATGGCAAGTAAATCATCACAACAAGTAGATATGCTAGACTTTGAAATTTCTATACTAGACATTTCATTCAAGATATTGCAAGTAACTCCAATGCTAGTACTAGATTTGTGATTTTCTTGGAGAAGCAAATCATGAGCTTCCTTTAGCTCCTCATAAGAGTCTTTGAGAGAGATGTGTTCTCTCTTTAAGACCTTAAACTTTGATTTTTCTTTTCCAAGAAATTCATTCAATTCAACTAGCATATTCATCAAGTCATCATTGAAGGCTCATCATCATCAAGCAATTTTACCTTTTCCCCTTTAGCCATAAGGCATGTAGGAGTGGAGAATAGTGATGGAGACTCCTTGATGGCGATGCCCACAAGCCCATTCTTCTTGGGAGATTCGTCCTCGCTTGAGTCGGAGTCCGAATACTACTCTTCGGAGTTCCACTCACCAATATGAGCTTCATTCTTGCCATCCTTGTGAAGCTTCTTGAAGAGCTTCTTCTTGCCGTTGTAGTTCTTCTTCTTTGATGACTTCTCCTTGTCATCCTTCTTTGTTGGACATTGAGAGGCAATGTGCCCCTTTTCATCACATTCATAGCAATGAATGTTGCTAAGCTTCTTGTTGGAGGAAGAATGCCATTTCTTGGTCTTCTCATGGCTTGTGCTTTGATATGGGCGCCTTCTCATGAATTTCTTCATTCTCCTTACTAGAAGCGCAAATTCTTCTTCGGAGTCCTCCTCATCATCTTCTTCAGATTCTTCACTCATCACCGCTTTAGCCTTGAAGGCGGTGATCTTCTTATTCTTGGAAGAAGATTGCTCCAAGAGCTCTTCCTTGTCTTTCTTGTAGAGCTCGTTGGTGATGAGGTTGCCCAACAATTGCGTTGGTGTCATTCTTGCCAACTCCGGTGAGTTGAGGAAGAGAGTCACCAACACTTCATATTTCTCCGGCAAGGCCCTAAGCATCTTTCGAACAATATCAAGATCGGAAAGGTTAGTTCCAAGGCCCTTAAGCTCATTCACAATGTTGTTGAGCCTTGAGTACATCTCATTTATGTCTTCATGGGGCAACATTGTGAATGTCTCATATTTGATCCTAAGCCGATGCAATTTGGCCTCCTTGATCGTGGATGTCCCTTCGTGTATTTCCGAAAGGGTAGTCCAAATAGCATGAGCCGTCTCAAGATTGCTCACCCTATTGAACTCATCCGCGTTCAAGGCTCCAAATAAAGCATTCATAGCTTGGGCGTCTAAATGAGCATTACGTCCGTCTTGGTCCGTTGGGTGATCCGGATCAAGAGCCATAATGTAACCCTCATTTACGACTTTCCAAATTTGAGGACTCATGGCCTTTAAATAAATAGACATCCTAATTTTCCAATATGCATAATTTGAGCCATCAAAGAGAGGTGTCTTTCCTATTGCTATACCCTCACTAGCCATACTTTTCTCTCTAGACGGTTAAGTCTAAAAATGAGAGACCATGCTCTGATACCACTTGTAAGATCGAGGAGGCCGACTAGAGGGGGGGTGAATAGGCGGTTTTAAAATTTTCGTCTAATTCTAATTAGCAATTTTAAACTTGATCGATATACTAGAGCAAGATAACAATAACACCACTAATCAACCTAGTAAGGCTCAAACAATCACTAGCACAAGTAATCGACTAAGAGCAATATCAAATAGTAGAGATCAACAATTGCTACTCTAACTAAGCAAGCAATCAAGTAATATGAATGAAGAGCGTTGCTTGAATGAGAATGATCACAAGAGAGCAAACCACAATTGACACGATTACTTTTTACCGTGGTGATCGGAGACTTGCCGGTCTCCCCTAGTCCACGTTGAGGTAAGGCCGAACAAATCGGACCGGCTCCACGAATGAGCCTAAACACCTCGATCACTATTGGTAGCCCTTTCCCTCTCCGGGTAGGCGAGCTCCGAGCCTTCACAATCTTCCGGGCCTTCTCACAAACTTCTTGAGAAGATCACCGGACCTCCGCCAAGCCGTCTAGGTGCCGGCAAGCACCAAGAGAATAGATCACAACGGCTTGATCTCACTCAAGTGCCTAATGGATCAACTAGAATGCAATGCACTTGAATTTTGGGTCAACTACCTCAAATGAATGCACAAGTGAGTGAATGAGGTGTGAGAGGTTGCACTAAGCTCAAATGTATTCAATGGAGGTTCAACAACATGTACAAATTCTGGTGGGGATGTATTTATACCCTCACCAACCTCAAATAGCCGTTACAATAAACAATCCTGAAAATTCAGGAAATCCGGAACTACCGTAGGTAAAACTGCGGTACTTCCGGACTCTCGCTGACCGGTCAGAACGGCTATGTCAGTGAGTCAGAAGTGACCGTTGGTCAATGAGTGCGGTACTACCGCCGTTGAAATCGCGGTACTTCCGGAAGTCCGGAAGTTCCGCTCCATGACCCGGTACTTCCGAACTCAACGAGTTTAAGTTTTATTCCCAGCGCTCTCTGGAAATAACGTTCCGCACGGGTATCCGGAACTTCCGCACATGCGGTAGTTCCGCAGGTCAATCCACGGTACTTCCGTTTTCCGAGAGGCTAAGTTAAACTCCGGGCGCTCTCTGGAAATAAAGTTCCGCTCGGGTGCCTGGTACTACCGGCCATCCGGTAGTTCCGCAGGTCAACTCGCGGTACTTCCGTTTTCCGAGAGACTAAGTCTGAGTCCGGGCGCTCTCTGGAAAAAGCGTTCCGCCCGGGCGCTCGGTACTTCCGGCCCTGCGGTAGTTCCGCCCAAACAACACCGGAACTACCGGATTTTCTGACAATGCACAGATTTGATATGATTTTAATTTCTAAGTGCATGCATGATCCTAAATTGATCCATAGGGCACATTTGAACATGATCAAGCAATCACCATGATCCCTCTTAATAGTACGGCGTCTATCCTATAGTCCGGTCTTCCAACCTAACTCCAAGATCGGTAAAATAAAAATAGATACCTAAACTATTTACCTTGTCGCCCTAGAGATCTTTGAATCTTCATGGGATATTTTGTGAGCCTCTTTCTTTGCCATTTGAACTTATCCTTTCAAACACTCAATGCACACATTAGTCTCATATTCACATAATTCCATTAATTACCAAAACCAATATTTTTAGGCGCCTAGATGCTTTCACCGTGTTAGATCAAACAGTTTGTTTTCTTGGTTCTTGGATTTAGCAGGCGCATGCCATGCGTTTGATGAAATGATTGTGTTGTTCACATGCCGTGTAATCACGTTGCGCTTGCCAAAAGTTTTTGTTGAAACTGGATGCCTACCATACATTTCTTGAAACAACTTGAACCAAAATTTTTATATCGCTTAAAAAAGGTTTAATCGCTGCATAGCGGGTTACTGATAGTTGAGTTTTTAGAGCTATACATTGTTGGCTCGCGAGCCCTCGCGAGCTGGCTCGAGCCGCACCACGAGCCGAACCGAGCCCACAAAAAAGCTTGATATCCTAACCAAGCCGAGCTGAACCGAGCCTCCATTCCACCAAGCTTTCACGAGCCGAGCTGGGCTCGGCTCGGCTCGTTGCCACCCCTAGAAGTAGTACATGAATAATTTCATGTACCAGTAGAACTTCATGTATCATGTTTTGTTAGTATGTTTTAGGCTCTACTGGTATACCATGCTAAAGTTAGAACTAAAATACTATTATGTTTATCTAATCACTGCAATATAAATAAAGTAGTGTTTACTTAAAATTATTAGCAGTTGATGAAAATAGTAAAAGTCTGCAATGGTGGTAGCACTCTAGGCTCAGAGGATAGACGGGGTATTACATTAATATTGAGAAATTTACGCTATTACTATGGGTAATTGGTGGGCTACGTTTGCCGGTTGATGATTGGGTTGCTTCAGGAAAGAATGACGGCTTGTGCTTGGCGGTCGCTTTCTTGGTCGATTGTGTGCCAACTGGCTTTGGTGATGGCCTCATGGCCTTCTCATCCTACGACAGGTCTTGCTGTCAGGCTTCTTGCCGACCCTTTACTCCGGGTTGGTTTGCTCTGTTTTCATCTTGCGGTGGCTCACGATATGTGGCTATGTATTTTGGATTTGGAATGTATGGGGAAAGAAGGAAAAGAGGAGTTGGCTTGCTAGCGCTTCTTCGTTCTCTTCTCTTCTATGCGGTTGGCTTGCTGGCTATATCGTGCTGCGTCTTTTTGAAGTGTTGTGCAGGTCTTACTGTGGCTGTGTGGATTGCCGAGGGCTGTTTTAGTGATTGAGTACAGTTGGCGACTAAATAAAATTTTGCTTCTCTTACTTAGCTAACTTAGGCCTTAACACCTCCTTTCTAGACTGACTTTATCTTCTATTCTTTCCTTAAGAGTGGCAGCTCACAGGTCACTCCCACTCCCACCGGCGGTGCTGGCACAGTAGCACTCCCTATTCTCCCAATCCTATCCTAGCCGCTGCTGCCATGTGTGGCGCGCGTAGGGGTGGATATCGAGTTAACTCCTCGTCTTATCGAGATTTTCCTAAAATTGACATAGTTTGATTTAATATCATTTTACATATAATTTAAAAGTATTTTTAGAAACGAGCTAACGAGCCGAGCCGAGCCGAACTAGAGCAAAATTCAAATTCATTTGAAATCAAGTCATTTTAATGTTTAACCAATTAACAAGTATAATTGAAACAATTTTGAACCGAGCCAACGAGCCCCACTAACAAGCTTTTTTTCCACCCCTAGCGCGCGTCTCCTCAATAGTTTCCGGTGCAGTGGAGGTGGAGCCGATCGCAGCAGGGCATCTCTCGTATGTGGATTTGGCGGTGCGCGCGTCCGAGTCCTGGCGTATTCGGAGTAGGGACCGACAGCGCGCAGCGCCGGTGCCGATGATTAAACCGCGTGACGAACTGATGAGTCTGATGGCCAGTCCACGCCTGTCGGGTGGGTGGCGCGACCTTCCTCTCGGAATCCGCGCACGCGGAGGGTTCGTGGCGCGGCTAGCGGTGGTACGCTCGAGCCTGGCATGACGAATATCTCGCGGTTCGTGCGTTGCGTCGGTTAACCTAATAACCTCTGCCTGACTGCATTCCCTGCCGTGCCCGGAGGCCATCGAAGTTCTTGCATGCCGGTTTTCGCCTGGAGAAGGAACTTTCCAGGTAAGTGAGGAGGTTCTTCCATATTGTAGACTTGCGGTGCCGTTTTGGAAGAACACGCGACGCGACGTGAGCTTGCTTGCTTGCTAGCTCCCTCCGTCTTCGGTGGCATTTTACGTCGAGACGGCTGCATACAGGTGGTTGAATGGTAACCGATGGTTCTCATGTGATTTTAGGTCGAGTCAGGATAAGAGATCTCGGTCTCAACGGCCCAATCACTCTTCACATCCATGCGAGTCACGGTGGGACGACTATGGACCAGGTATCATGTGACCCATATTAATTTTCTCACGTGGATCATGATCTATGGGTACCAATGATAATGGATTAAAAAAAACCGGTTACCGTTGGTTACCGGCTCTTACCGCCTTGGACGTGTAGAAAAATAACGGTTCAAAAAGATTTTAATCTTAAACTCTTATGTTTTTAATTTAAAATATTAAACAAATGACTTTTACTACCACTATTTGCTATTATTTGCCTGTGTGAAAGCTAATGAAAATACTAGTGTTTTCTGTTAAATTAATGAAGGTAAATCGTTTCAAAGAGAGCAATGACGCGATAGCCATTTCCTATCAATCCATCGCCCTATCGGCACTCAACATTCAACAACCATACGAATATTGAACTTTGCCATGTTGTATTAAATATTTTTTTTATCTAGGAAACATATTTATCAAATAATCTTTGTGTACTTGCATCAAAAGTTGATGTTTCCCTATTTACCGAGTAGTAATTGGTAGGTAACCGACCAATTCCAACGGATAACTGGCCGCACATTTAAATGTTTGTCGGTGTTATTTGGCTCTGATCGGTTCGTCTTGAGCTTCTGGCTTCTGGTTTATTTTTCACTATTCATAAATTTCGTCTTTTTCTGAACTTTTGGCTTTTTGTTGAGCTTTTTTGCTGGTTCTTTTTTCCCGTATTCGTTTGTATTATACATATTGGGCTAACATATTTTTTTATATTTTTAAATATTTTTAAATTTAATTATGCTAAATAAGCCTCTGTCAGCTACAGTGTTTTTTCAGCCAGCTACAGTGTTTTCAGCCATAAGCCATGAGCTTTTAAGCCCAACCGATCACCATTGTCTGATATAAAACTGGTGACCAGTTGTAACCGATACCAGCCAAGGTCCAATATTTTTTGTATAACCGGGTTTTCAATGCTTGCCCCATGTAGGGCTGGGCATTCGGTCTTTTCGGTCTATTCGGTTCGGTCTATTCGGTCTCTGGAAAATTCGGGTTCCAAAAAATGAGGACCAAATTTCTCAAGAAAAAAACAAGGACCGAACCCAAATAGACCGAATTTTTTGTTCGGTCTATTCGGTCCACCGAATTGACCGAAATAAGATGGGGACCCTTGTCACCCCTCAAAATCTTTGTAAATTGTAATGAGCTAAACAAAATAAATAATATTCATGCATAAAGCAATGAGTAGCCAGCCAGCAAATAAATGATAGACACACTAAATAAGTACATACATCACATATTAAGTTCATGAATTCAAGAGACAAGCGACATATCAAATAATTCGGGTTATTTGGTCTATTCGGGTTTTGTAGGCCAAAGACCGAACCCGAACCCGAAGACCGAACTAAATCAAAATATTGACCGAACCCGAACCCCGAAACCCGAATAGACCGACAATTCGGTCTATCTGGGTTCGGTTCGGTGTTCGGTTCTCGGGTTTAAAGTGCCCACCCCTAGCCCCATGATATTGATGCTTAGCAACTCGGTACTAGCCGCCGTTGGCAAACTCTCCTCCCAATAAACAGTCAGAGCGGTAACCACAGGTCAACCTATGCAAAATTTCAAACACACGAATAGCATTATCACAATAAGCACGTTATCCATACAGATCTGGCTCTGAATCATAGCGTCCATGTAACATCCCGAAAAATATAAATAATAAGTTATGGAGTTTCTGGATTGTTTTATTTGCTTTTTATTTGAATTTGGAGTTTATTGGCTTTTTGTAAATATAAAAGAATTTCAAAAAGTAAAAAGAGGTAAGAAATCCACCCATAAAATAATAAAACATGAGCACCGATAAAGAATCTGAAAAGATGATCTATAATGTACCAGAGGAGAAGTGTAAATAAGCATGAAGTATTTTCCCAAGAAATTTTGGTAAGCAAAATAAAAATGTTAATAAATATAAATTCATGTATATATATATACACACACATACAACTATGTATAGCAAGGGAATCAAATAAATTAAATACCAACCATAGTTGAAAATATTTTGATAAGTCCAGAAGGTCCTCATGAGCTTCTGTAAATTTTTCTGAAATTTTTGGAACTGGTTTCATATTTTTCTGAGGTTTATTCAATTATCTGGGCATTTCTAAAAATCCTTAAAAATAAAATGAAGAAAAACCCTCTCGGGCCGCCACCTGGATGGCCCGATGCGCGGCACGTCACCCCGCCCATGCCTTCCTCCCGTTGCCGCGTGGCCGCACGTCCCCGCTGTCTTGGCCGCGCCTGCGCGGTGGACCCGCTCCCTCGCGCGCGTCGTCTTCCGCTGGCCGGTGGACCCGCCTCCACCGCGCCTCTCTTCCCGCTGCGCAGTGGCCCCGCGACTCGCGCCTCGCTGCCACCCGCCCCCCCCCCCCCCCCGCCTGCTCTCTTCCTCCTCCTCCTTCTTCTTCTCCACGCGCCCGCAGCGCCGCTCTCCCTCTCTCGCCAGCTCTCTCTCGCGCTAGCCGCAGCCAATCCCCTACCTCTCTCTCTCATACCCGCGGGCAAATTCAAAGCATCATCGTCTCTCTCTCCCGCGCGCAATCTCGGAGAGATTTCGTCCATCCCCCCTCGCCGGCGCAAACAGGGCGGAGCGCCAGGTGCCGCCCTCGCCGCGTGCCTCTCCCGGCTATAAAAGCCCTGCCAAGGAGCCGCAAATGCGCCGCAACGCTTCACTCTTCCCTCCCCTGGCCGCAATTGCACCATAGCGTCCCAATTTCCCCGCCGGCCCCTCCTTCTTCCCGAGCTCCGGCGCCGCCCTCCCCGCTGATTCCGGCCACCCCGAAGCCATCCCAAGCTCCCAGAGCATCAGGGAAGCGTGGTGAAACTAATCCCGGCCTTCCCCGCGCCTCCCGGAGCCTGTACCTCGCCGTCACCAGAGCTCCCACTTGGACCGCCGCCGTTGCACGCCGCCGGCCCGCCACCGTGCCCCATCACCCTCGTCGGTTTCACCAGAAGCACCACTGCTGCGCGGAGATTACATTCTACGCAACCCCAGACCTCCCCGATCACCGCTCGTCGCCGGCCGCTGCCGTCTTCGACTTCCTCTGCCCGGCCGCCTCCGAGAGCCACCTCAAAACGGTATGCTACCCTTATGGGGTAGGCAAAGCCTCCCCGTCCACTTGGTCACCAGCGCGCTTCTCTTCCCCCTCCCGCTCCCGCGGCGCGCGTTCGAGCCCCCGGCTCCGCGCCTGCGGTCGAGCATTTCTTTTAAAATGTGTAGGACCGAAATGGCAACAGAGGGGGGGGGGTGAATGGTGCCTTCAAACTTCCCCGAGTACTTCCACCAGATCTTCTTCTCCGATAGCTAGAGAGCTATGAAGAAGCTAGTTCTCTGCTGTCGATATCTTACTGTGATCGGTCGATTCTCTGTTGTGGTCGGAATGATCAAACCCAGTTCCAGAGGAATCGAGATCCAGCAGCAAGAGAGTCCGACAAGAATGGTGAACAGAAAATATTGTACGATCGAGCAAAGATTCCTCTGACCACTCGTTGCTCTCGGAAATAACTTGACCAAATGGTCTTGAGTACGATTTCCAGTTCAAAGCAGGAGGAAACAAGGCAGCTAGAACTCTTCTCAAATCAAGAAGACCAGAGCACAACTAAGAATCAGCTTCTCATGCATACAAGAAAAGGATAACGCAGAGAAAGCACAAACAAAACAATCAAACACCTCAAGAACAGAAACTCAACATAGAGGAAGAGAGATGACACGATTGATCATGGAGGTTTCTACAACCACTCCATCGGAGGTACAAGAGCAACCGTGCTCTACCCAGAGACAACTCACACAAATAGAAACGAAATACTCAGAGTGACTCAGGAACAACCTCACCGATCACCCGAGCTCTACCTCTCTATTTATAGCCTCAAGCTACCAGGGGAGAACCCGTTAACCCCAACTAACACCGGGTTTTACCACTCTCTTTACCCACTAGCGAGAACGAGCTCCAGTGCTTTACCCGTTACACCAAACTGCTCCACTGCTTTGCCCATTAGCGCCAACCACTCCAGTGCTTTCGCAGAGACACAGCTTCCCTTTGCAGCTTTCCGCATTTCTCCAAAATGCCATCCCGCTGCCTTCCCGGAAGCTTCCTCCTGCCTTGCCGATCACGCTTGCAACCACCTCACAGACTTCGTCGTCTTTGGCATCTCCCAGCCGATCACGACCTCAGCACCCCCGTGCTTAGTCTCGACCATCCATGCCTCACCACGACTAGTCTCAAAGTCCTGCAAACCATCACAGACAAGCAAACCATTATATAGCACCGCTCACAATAGTATCCAACCACTTGAGCCAGAAAACAGAGCTCAAAACATACTCTTACCAAGTCGTATACCACCTACGACCAGACGAAAATAGAGAACAATGAATGCACACGACATACGACCACAAAATCAAGCCATACGACCAGATACAAAGAGTCTACGATCATCGCTAACTTGCTACGACCACCCACAACTTGCTACGGCTTTAACGCTCAAAGTCTACGACTTTAACCCAAGTCGTTACGACCGATCGAAAAGATAAACCAACAAATGCACAAGGTCCCTGACTTCATCACAAAGCCCTACGACCAAATTCCAGCTCAAATGGTCAAGTCTGCAGGTCATACGACCGATTCCAACTGCGTGCGAGCACGTCCGACCACGCCAGACTGCTCTACGACCAAATCCGACCGGTACCGAGCACTTCGGACCGAGTCCCACTGTGTTCGGACCGAGTCCGATCGCTCCTCACGCCCGTCCGACTGCATACGACCACTTACCGTGAGATTGAACCACCTTTCGACCACGTTCATCGCTTCCCATCGTGGTCGAACCCCGTCCAAACCACGTACGACTTGTTTCATCGTGGTCGAAACCCTTCCGACCACTTACGACTGAGTTCCAAGCCAGTCGATCGCGTTCGACCGCAACCGACTGAGCTACGACTGCTTCCAACTGAGTCTGACCCCGACCCGACCTCGTTCGACCGCTTCACAACATGGTCGAAGTCCACCGCCTTCCCACGTGGTCGCAAGCTCGAGTGCCGGCCCCCGACCACGGTGGTCGAAGCATCGACTTCCGACCGCAACTCTCAATAACGTAGTCGTAGAGTGCCGACTACTCACGTGGTCGAAGATGGCTCGGCTGGCTTCCGATAGCGCACAACGTGGTCGTACGGGACATTTCGACCAGAACCAAGATACGACTAGGGCAGAAACAGTCTTAAACTTGCCTGGAAACCTACGATCACGGCCAAACGTGGTCGTAACCTATTTCGACCACGACCAACGTGGTCGTGCTGGCCTTCGACCACAGCCAACGTGGTCGTGCTGGCCTTCGACCACTGCCAACGTGGTCGTGCTGGCCTTCGACCACGGCCAACGTGATCGTAACCTGCTTCGACCACGACCAACGTGGTCGTACTGGCCCTCGACCACGGCCAAACGTGGTCGTACCGCCTTCTGGTGCCCTTCGACCATGGCCAAAATGGACGTAGACCCCTCGGGTGACCTTCGACCACGCCCACAGTGGTCGTAACCAGTGCGCATGACTTTCGACCACGACCAACGTGGTCGTGTTAGCTGCAGAACACTTCGCCAGGGCTACGACAATGCAGAACTTAGCACAAACCTCAAAAACTAAACTCAATCTTCCTAGAACAAGAGTCAATTACTCATCACAACCAAGGGGTGCCCTTCACATGGCCTCTCAATCTCCCCCTTGATGAGTATATTGACAAACCCAGAAAAAGCAAGAAGTTGAGTTAGTTTTGGAAAGTCCAACATGGTCCAAAGAAGAGAATAAAACAAATGACCATGTCGACAGAAAGATCACTAGAGCAACAACTGAAAGAGCAAATTGTTCTCAAAAGCTCTAAAAAGATCCCAAACTAGCTTTTTCTTCTCTATTCTCCCCCTTTTGGCAATAAACGCATCAAGAATGCACACGAGAGAATAAGATCACAAACATGGATGAAATGGCTGAAGTTTGATTATTAAGCATTTTGAGCCATGAGAATTATCCATAATGACCATAATGGGATACACTAAGCCATAACTCAATAAAAGGCTATCTAGATCATGACAAGATATGTATAACCTAGCTAGAACACATGGATGACAAACTGAAATATAGTGCATTTTGTGAGCAAGTCAAGTCATCAGTGAGTAAAGTCTAGCTAGAGATATCCAAGGATGATGCAGGCCATGTCAATAAGCTAAGCGGAACAAGGAAGCTAATATTGAGTCCAAATAGAGTGCTATAAGCTCAAGATTGAAACATTGGTTAAGTACATGATTCTTTTTGTAGCTTAAGCAAATTGAACACATAAAACATTGTCTTTTTAAAGCTTATGGTCGGTTTCAACCCAATTTTTTTTTATGTGCTAGATCTCAAGCCTTATGCGACTACTCCAAGCGAGAAGCTTAAGAAGATAGTCTAGGTCATCCAAAACTCCCCCTGAGTTCATGCCTAGTGCAATGGCAAGCCGTCTCATGAGAAAGAATTGGTGAAATCAATTTTTTTTCGCACAAAAGAGATCTTTTTTGCTTTGTAAATATGTTGTACTACCTTATGCTACATCAAGAGATTAAAATAGCTCAATCTAAGGCTCAACAAAGATTCAACGCTCAGCTAAGCCTATTTGACATGGCATGAATCATAAAGGGATAGCTCCAGAAAGACTAAACTCAAATGCTAGCATGACAAGTTTTACTTCAAGTTAAGCAATTTTAATTGACTTATCATGGTAAAAGCTAGTCTACACATATGAAGTCATGATCAATCTAGCATATAAAGTACAAATCATGGCAAGGTGTACAGCATTGTAAACATGTCATAACAGGATAATAATCAAGGCTCAAAGCAGTTACATTACAATGCTAAAAGCTAAAATGCAGGAAAATCCAGCTCCCCCTCAACATGAGATGCAACTTGTAGTTCAAGTTGAGTTAAGTCAAAATTAAGCTCCAGAAGCTCCCAAATGAACTCTTCCTGAACCAAAGCAATAAAATCGAGAAGCTGGCAAATAAAACCAAACAGGCAGTCCTTAAAGCATAGATAAGATATAGAGACAACTATGGCTCAGACTGACCCTCATCTACCCCGTATGACTCCAGGACTCTCAGCTGACCGTAAATCACATACTAGAGAGCAAACACGTACCCTGTCTACCCAAGGGTGGCCCAACCCTCGCTAGAACCTACAAGAAGTGAGTGAGCTCGACCTAGTGAGATAAGAAGCAGCTAATCCTGGAAGCACAAGATAAGAGTAAGAAGTCTAAGCAACTCGACAAGAAAAGCACTCTAACCTATGCTGGAAGGACTAAACCCAAATGCACCCTGAATGCAATGCAACAGAAATGAGACAGAAGCATAATCAATATAGTAAAGCAATAAAGCCCAAAGCTCCCCCTCACTACAGTCCGTAAGGACACACCACCCCAAGCTCTCCCCGCAGAGCTGAAAACCTCGAACTATCCAAAGGCTTGGTGAAGATGTCAGCCAACTGGTGGTCACTCTCCACAAACTGGAGCACTATATCACCATTCTCTACATGGTCTCTAAGGAAGTGGTATCGGATATCAATGTGCTTGGTCCGAGAGTGCTGCACTGGGTTCTTAGCAATGTTAATCGCAGAAGTGTTATCACAAAAGAGTGGAACACTGTCTATCGCTAACCCAAAGTCCCGCAGGGTCGAGACCATCCAAAGCACTTGGCTGCAGCAACTGGCAGCAGCAACGTACTCGGCCTCTGCAGTGGACTGTGCAACACCGGACTGCTTCCTTGAAGACCAAGAGACGAGAGAAGTGCCGATGAATTGGCAGGTGCCAGAAGTGCTCTTCCTATCTATCCTACAACCGGCAAAGTCTGCATCCGAGAAGGCTCTCAAGGAAAGACAGGATGAGGAAGAGTACCAAATACCATAGTCAATGGTAGCTCGAAGGTACCGAAAGATGCGCTTCATCGCCTGGCGGTGAGATACGCGAGGAGAAGCCTGAAACCGAGCACACAGACACACGGAGAAGTGTATGTCTGGTCTCGAGGCAGTGAGGTAAAGAAGGGAGCCGATCATACTTCTGTATTCTTTCTGATCAACTGGCTCGCCATCCTCATCTGGGTCAAGATAGGCTGTAGAAGCCATCGGAGTCGACACCGGCTTACCATCACTCATGTCGAAGCGTCTCAGGAGGTCACGAGTGTACTTTCCCTGATGAAGAAATGTACCCTCCCGAGTCTGCTTGATTTGGAAGCCAAGGAAGAAGGTCAACTCGCCCATCATACTCATCTCAAACTCGGTGCTCATGACATCCGAGAACTGTGAAACCAGAGTATGGGAAGAGCCGCCAAAGATGATGTCATCAACATAGATCTGGACGAGCAGAAGGTCAGTGCCATGACGACGGATGAACAAGGTCTTGTCTACTTTACCCATTTCAAACCCATGACTCAACAAGTAGGACTTAAGCCTCTCATACCAAGCTCTGGGGGCCTGCTTAAGTCCATACAACGCTTTGAAAAGCTTGAAGACATGGTGTGGGTATTTGGGGTTCTCGAAACCTGGAGGCTGTCTGACGTAAACTTCTTCCTCAATGACTCCATTAAGGAAGGCACTCTTGACGTCCATCTGGTAGAGCTTGAAACCCTTAGAAGCTGCAAAGGCAAGCAGGATTCTAATGGCCTCAAGTCGAGCTACAGGGGCAAAGGTCTCCTCGAAGTCTAGACCCTCAACCTGGGAAAACCCCTGAGCTACCAGTCTAGCCTTGTTTCGAATAACCACTCCATCCTCGCTCTGCTTGTTCTTGAACACCCACTTAGTCCCAATAATATTGTGACCTCGCGGGGGCTCGACAAGCGACCAGACCTTGTTTCGCTCGAAGTTTTCTAGCTCCTCATCCATGGCATTGACCCAAGACTCGTCGGAAAGAGCATGAGAAACATCTTTGGGTTCAAAGGAGGCAATGAACGCAGAATGGAGACAGAATTGAGATAAGCCAGATTTTGAGCGGGTCACACGCTCGAAGAGGTCTCCAATCATCTGCTCTGAAGGATGCCTTTTCTGGATATATCGGGGAGGTCCTGGATGAGGAGAAGAAATGGCCTCTACCTCGTGTGCAGAAGAGGCAGGGACAGAGCCACTAGCTCCGGAGGAAGCAGTAGGCAAAGGCTGATCACCTTGAGGTACCGTGGAAGAAGGCATCTCAAGAGGAAGATGAGGAGCTGGATCAGGTAAACAACCATCGTCTCCATCGTCCTCATCATCCACAAAGATGGTCTCGGACTGCTCTAAAGAACCTGAGATATCTGGCCTAGTCCCCGGACTGGCCTCGTCAAAGGTCACCTCACAGGTCTCTACCATTTTGCTAGACTCGCAGTTCCAGACTCTATAAACTCGCGAAGAAGGCGAATAACCTAGAAAGATACCATCACAAGAACGTGACTCGAACTTGTCTAGGTTCCCGGACTTCAGAATAAAACACTTGCAACCAAACACACGAAGATGAGAGACGCTGGGCTTTCGCCCGTATCTCAGCTCATAAGAAGTGCGGTGCAAGTGTGCCCTAAGAAAGACTCGATTTGAGACATGGCACGCGGTGGCTATAGCCTCAGCCCAAAACTTCCGCGGTGTAGAGTACTCATCAAGCATCGTCCTGGCCATCTCGACCAAGGTACGGTTCTTCCTCTCCACAACGCCATTCTGTTGTGGGACGTGCGGAGAAGAGAACTGGTGCTCTACACCTGTCTCACCACAGAAACTCTCAAAGTAGGAATTCTTGAACTCCGTGCCATTGTCACTACGGATCGCTTGTAAGGCACCTGGGAGCTCAACAGAAAGTCTACTGAAAAGACCTCGGAAATGTGAAAACGTCTCATCCTTCGAGGCTAAGAAAAACACCCAAGAATACCTCGAGAAGTCATCGACCACGACAAGAACATACCACTTCCCTCCTGCTGACTGCACTCGAGCTGGTCCAACTGTGTCCATGTGGAGCAGCTATCCCGGTGCATCGGTCATGGTCACTGTGACCGGAGGATGAGAAGCGGCAACCATCTTGCCGTGTCGGCATGGAGCACAAACAAGGTCTTTGACCATTTTGAGCTTCGGCAGACCACGAATGAGGTCGTGGCCGCTAACTCGGGTCAAATGGTCAAATCCGATATGACCAAGTCTCCTATGCCAGAAAGAGAGGTCGCGGGACTCAGAAGCAACTAAACACCTGAGAGGATCACCAGAAGACTCAGAAAAATCAGCACGAAAGATCCTCCCAAAACGAGAAATCCCGCAAACCAGACTACCCGAAGAATCAAGAATTTTGCAATTGTTTTTCTTGAAGCTCACCTCGAAACCGTCATCGGTAAGCTGAGAAACAGAAAGCAAATTGTACTGCAGCTTACTAACCAAGGCTACATCTTTCAAAATGAAAGAATCAATAATGCGCACAGTACCTTTGGCGATGACGCGCCCAGATGAAGCATCTCCGAAGGTGATCGTCTCATCACCTGGAGCACGGGCAAGGGAAGAAAACCAACGGGAATCTCCGGTCATGTGTCGTGAACACCCGGAGTCTACGAGCCAAACCTTTCCCTTCCCTGCCCGGCGAACCTGAGTCAAGCAGAGAGTAAAGTATCAGTACTGGGGTAAATCAAGAGTGATTTTGGCACCCAATACTGAACAACATGTCGAGCAGATGAAGTCGTCAAGCACGACTGACCTCTATCTACCCTACGCTCTCTGTGACTCAAGGAAGCAGAAGGTCTGTGAGCAGACCTAAAGCTGTTGCGGGGTCCGACTGTTACGGGAGAGCGAGTCGGAACACCGGCAACACGCTGATCACGCCGCGGGTAGCTATCTCGATGGATGAAACGAGGTCTACCCTCAGGACGGCGGAAGTCATGACCCGGAGCAGCATGAGGACGAAAACCAGAAGACTCAGAAAAACCAAGTCCTCGATGCTGCCCAAACCCGTCAGAAGCAAACCTGGACCTCGTGCTAGTCATAGGTGCACTCAGGATCTGGGGCTGACCCTGAATACGCCTAAGTGCCTCTGCACGGTCTCTTCGCGCAATCCTGACGCGCGTGAAGCATCTCTCGATCGAGTGCCCATCCTTCTGACAGAAGGTACAGTGGTACTTCACCATCTGAGAGGTGGAAGTAGCACGAAGAGGCTTCGCCTTCTGAGAGGCCGAAGCAACAGGTGGAATCACCTTACTGTCAGAGATCCCTTAGACAAAGCCCGCTGATTTGAATTTGACCTCATCAGATCCGGGCTCGACCTCGATCACACCTCCCACTATGGGTCTGAGAATAGCAGGAGGATGCTTCCTCATATCCTCATTGAAGTCATATCCTAGACCTTGATTGAACTTACAAATCTTGGATTGGTCTAGAATAAGATTAAGCTTCTTCTTGCCTCCTACAAATCTCTCGAGAGTGTTCATAAGATACTGACACTCCCGAAAGAGAGAGGTGCAAGAAGAGCAAGGGGAAGAGGGAACAGCAGGAGGTAAGGGAGCAGATGAGGAACCAACAGCAGAGGGAAGAATGGCTTGTGCACGCACAGCCGACTCTGAAAGGGTAGTCCTACTGCTAGCCAGTTGGTTCACGTTCCTAGACGTCTCCACCTTACCCTGGGGCTTCTCCCCGTTCTCAGCACACACAATACAAGCAGAAGGTTTCTTCTCTAATAGGTCCTTAGTTAGCTTCACACATTTCTCATCCAATGCAATCAAGTCAATTTTTAGTTTATCACAATTTTTGCATGGTGAGCTAACAGGATCCTTAGAAGCATACTGAGCCAACTTCCTATCATGATCAATCATATCTTGAAACTGTTTGGAGACAGTTTCAAGTTCAGCAGTTAATTTAGGACAGTTCAAGCATGAATCAATCGGCTCAAGTAAAGAAGCTTGTAGTTCAGCAATTTTATGATCTGCCTGTTTTAAGTTCATCTTCAAGTTATTGCAATTTACACAAGATTCGGGCAGATCAAGGAGCATGGCATAAGGTCCTCTAGCAGCAATGTCCTTATCCTCACATGAGGTTGGAGAAGTAGTCTCATCAGTAGTAAGTAGGGTAACAGCCATCCTACTTAATTCTAACTCAGCAAGCAGACTAACATTCTCCACCTTAACAATATCAAGCTCGGAGGACACACTATCATGCGAGGTCCTTAGTTTCTCCATGTCACCCAGCAGAGCGCAGCATGTATCACAATCATCACGGGAGAGAGCAGGTGTACGTGAAGTAAGCTCTCGTGATAGTCTATCTACTTCCTTCTCTAACTCAGTACACCTAGCCCTAGATCTAGCATGAAATCCTCCTAGCTTAAGGAAAGCTTCATTAAGTTGGTTATAGGAGGGACATACTTCGTCGGAGTCGGAGTACAGCTCGCTATCGCTGAGTTCGCCCTCGAGGGCCATGAAGCACATGCCGGAGGGGTCGTTGCCGCCATCCTTGGGCTCTTGGTCACCCGTCCCGTCATCGTCGCTCCATCCCTCCACCTCGCTGAGGTCGAGGTCGTCGAAGGCGGTGAGGACGCGGTGGAAGAGTTTCTTGGCCTTCCCGAAGTTGCGGAACTTCTTCTTTCCCGGAGCAGGTGCTGAAGGCTTCGTGTTGCGGTTCTTGTCGGTGTAGTCGTTCTTGCCCGAACCACCGTAGTCACCTTTACCCTTCCCAAGCTTGGGGCAGTTTGCTCGGATGTGGTTGGGGCCACCACACTCGAAGCAGATGACTGGTCCTCCTCTCTTTCTGTCTCTCCTACCCTTGTAGGCATGGGAAAACCTTCGGGCTAGGAGGGCCAGCTGATCATCCGCAAGCTGCTCTAACTGATCATCAGTTATGTCACAGAGAGCAGCAAGGGAGAAACCGCAAGAAGACTCAGAAGAGAAACCAGAAGCTGAACTGGGATCGGTGACCAAAGCCATCGACTGTGACTTCGACCTACGAGAGACAACGTCAATCTCGTGAGTCTTGAGGCGCGAGTACAACGCGTCAAGGGTCAAGGTCGAGAGGTCTGTCGTGTCTTTGATGGTGGTCACTTTCATCTCCCAGACACGCAGATCGAGTGCCGCGAGCATCTGGCGAGCGTTGTCCGAGTCGGGGTATGTGAGACCGACCGCTCGGAGGTTGCTCAAAATTTTGTGAAATCGCGAAAAGCACTCGTCCAGGGACTCACCAGCAAGCATCTCGAATTTGTTGTATTCGCGCTTGAACTGGTCCTGTCGAACCGTCTTAATCTGGGTGGTGCCCTCATGGTATGCGTCGAGGGTCACCCAGATATCGTAGGCGGACGACAGGTGAGAGATGCGATCGAATTCGCTTCTGCTTAAGCCCTGGATAATGATGTTCCTTGCCTTCGCATTTGCCTCAACATCGGGCATGTTTGCCACGTTGATGTTCTCATCGGCAGGAACAACAAACCTGACCTTTACCTTTCGCTAGATGGCATACCCCTGAGCCTGGATGTATGTTTCCATTCGGCTCTTCCAGAAGGGGTAATCCAGGCCATCAAAGACGGGAGGCTTGGTCGAGTACTTGTCCGTCGCCATGGCTCTTGAGACCGGTTAAGATCTATTGAAAAAGAGCTAACCGGCTCTGATACCAATTGTAGGACCGAAATGGCAACAGAGGGGGGGTGAATGGTGCCTTCAAACTTCCCCGAGTACTTCCACCAGATCTTCTTCTCCGATAGCTAGAGAGCTATGAAGAAGCTAGTTCTCTGCTGTCGATATCTTACTGTGATCGGTCGATTCTCTGTTGTGGTCGGAATGATCAAACCCAATTCCAGAGGAATCGAGATCCAGCAGCAAGAGAGTCCGACAAGAATGGTGAACAGAAAATATTGTACGATCGAGCAAAGATTCCTCTGACCACTCGTTGCTCTCGGAAATAACTTGACCAAATGGTCTTGAGTACGATTTCCAGTTCAAAGCAGGAGGAAACAAGGCAGCTAGAACTCTTCTCAAATCAAGAAGACCAGAGCACAACTAAGAATTAGCTTCTCATGCATACAAGAAAAGGATAACGCAGAGAAAGCACAAACAAAACAATCAAACACCTCACAGAATAGAAACTCAACATAGAGGAAGAGAGATGACACGATTGATCATGGAGGTTTCTACAGCCACTCCATCGGAAGTACAAGAGCAACCGTGCTCTACCCAGAGACAACTCACACAAATAGAAACGAAATACTCAGAGTGACTCAGGAACAACCTCACCGATCACCCGAGCTCTACCTCTCTATTTATAGCCTCAAGCTACCAGGGGAGAACCCGTTAACCCCAACTAACACCGGGTTTTACCACTCTCTTTACCCACTAGCGAGAACGAGCTCCAGTGCTTTACCCGTTACACCAAACTGCTCCACTGCTTTGCCCATTAGCGCCAACCACTCCAGTGCTTTCGCAGAGACACAGCTTCCCTTTGCAGCTTTCCGCATTTCTCCAAAATGCCATCCCGCTGCCTTCCCGGAAGCTTCCTCCTGCCTTGCCGATCACGCTTGCAACCACCTCACAGACTTCGTCATCTTTGGCATCTCCCAGCCGATCACGACCTCAGCACCCCCGTGCCTAGTCTCGACCATCCATGCCTCACCACGACTAGTCTCAAAGTCCTGCAAACCATCACAGACAAGCAAACCATTACATAGCACCGCTCACAATAGTATCCAACCACTTGAGCCAGAAAACAGAGCTCAAAACATACTCTTACCAAGTCGTATACCACCTACGACCAGACGAAAATAGAGAACAATGAATGCACACGACATACGACCACAAAATCAAGCCATACGACCAGATAGAAAGAGTCTACGATCATCGCTAACTTGCTACGACCACCCACAACTCGCTACGGCTTTAACGCTCAAAGTCTACGACTTTAACCCAAGTCGTTACGACCGATCGAAAAGATAAACCAACAAATGCACAAGGTCCCTGACTTCATCACAAAGCCCTACGACCAAATTCCAGCTCAAATGGTCAAGTCTGCAGGTCATACGACCGATTCCAACTGCGTGCGAGCACGTCTGACCACGCCAGACTGCTCTACGACCAAATCCGACCGGTACCGAGCACTTCGGACCGAGTCCCACTGTGTTCGGACCGAGTCCGATCGCTCCTCACGCCCGTCCGACTGCATACGACCACTTACCGTGAGATTGAACCACCTTTCGACCACGTTCATCGCTTCCCATCGTGGTCGAACCCCGTCCAAACCACGTACGACTTGTTTCATCGTGGTCGAAACCCTTCCGACCACTTACGACTGAGTTCCAAGCCAGTCGATCGCGTTCGACCGCAACCGACTGAGCTACAACTGCTTCCAACTGAGTCTGACCCCGACCCGACCTCGTTCGACCGCTTCACAACATGGTCGAAGTCCACCGCCTTCCCACGTGGTCGCAAGCTCGAGTGCCGGCCCCCGACCACGGTGGTCGAAGCATCGACTTCCGACCGCAGCTCTCAATAACGTAGTCGTAGAGTGCCGACTACTCACGTGGTCGAAGATGGCTCGGCTGGCTTCCGATAGCGCACAACGTGGTCGTACGGGACATTTCGACCGGAACCAAGATACGACTAGGGTAGAAACAGTCTTAAACTTGCCTGGAAACCTACGATCACGGCCAAACGTGGTCGTAACCTATTTCGACCACGACCAACGTGGTCGTGCTGGCCTTCGACCACGGCCAACGTGGTCGTGCTGGCCTTCGACCACTGCCAACGTGGTCGTGCTGGCCTTCGACCACGGCCAACGTGATCGTAACCTGCTTCGACCACGACCAACGTGGTCGTACTGGCCCTCGACCACGGCCAAACGTGGTCGTACTGCCTTCTGGTGCCCTTCGACCATGGCCAAAATGGACGTAGACCCCTCGGGTGACCTTCGACCACGCCCACAGTGGTCGTAACCAGTGCGCATGACTTTCGACCACGACCAACGTGGTCGTGTTAGCTGCAGAACACTTTGCCAGGGCTACGGCAATGCAGAACTTAGCACAAACCTCAAAAACGAAACTCAATCTTCCTAGAACAAGAGTCAATTACTCATCACAACCAAGGGGTGCCCTTCACATGGCCTCTCAAAATGCATCTCTGACAGCTGGGTCCCACCTGCTAGTGACTCAGCACCGCCATGACCACTGACGAGGGGGTCCCACATGTCAGTGACCAGACACGCTGACATACGGGCCCCACTGGCCATTGAGACAGAGGAAAATAGAAAAAGATAAAGATAAAAATTAAGAAAATGACATGTGGGTCCCACTATCAAAAATTTCATATTTTATGGAATTAATTGAACTGAGAACTTCAAATAATCATAACTTATTCATTTTAACTCCAAATTGAGTGAGACAAATTTCTAAATTCATCTAAATTCACTATCTATCCAATGAAACTAAAATCATAATTTTTAAAGTTCATTTGAATTTCAGGTAATGTTTTGTTGCTTTGATGTTTTCTTTTTATCCAAATTTTCGCGCACGATTACACTAGCTTACGAAGCTCAAGAGGAAGAACTCGAGGCCGCAGCACTAGAAGTCCCGAATAATCCAGCACCCGACCACTGTAACCCAGGCGAGTCAATACTTTGATCATGTTGAACCTACATTTCTGCAAATTACTTTGTTTTAAATTAACAAATTGCATTGCTGTTATTTTTATGCAAATGCATGCTAAATTTGATATTCTAGTTATATGCCATTGTTTACCTTGAATAATATTACCCCCTCCTTTGAGTATTTGAATGTGTGAACCTTGTCGCCCTAGCAAAAATATAATAGTAACATTTCGAAAATAAGTCCGTAACCGTATGCCATGCTTAGCATTGATTAGGAACTCGGGACAAGAAATTGTCCCAAGCATCACTTTTATTCATGAGAAATTGATTTGGGCAGTCATGGTGGGAATGACTGGTATATTTGACACGACTATTTTATACCCTCAAAATCCCCAACTTGCTTAAATATCTGGGCGGAATGGTTTGAGGGTGTGAGTGTGGTGCAGTGGAAGCACAAAGTGGGTTAGTGGTAGACCGCCCAGATACCAATAAGGACTGAATCTTGTCATGACCTCCCGGGTAAAACAGTACAACCACAAGTCTATAAATTACAACTTGGCTAAGTAAATTTATCGAAACTTCGGACTCATCTCAATGGTAGGGGGTGAAGGGGCTACGCTATGGCAAGGGGGCCTGAAGGGACACCAGTGGAGGGTGAAGTTTCCCAGCTGTCCTACGTTGCGGAGAGGTAGAAGTCCGGCTGCGTAGTGGCTGGGGGAAACATCCCGCGCACAGATGGGACCCACCGCAAGTGGACAGTCTCCCATAAAAGTGAGATGACAAAAGGGTCTAGATACTTTGAAAAGTCACTGTGATGGTCTGCTCAACCACACGTCTAAGGAATCGTGTGGGGCAACGAGCTGATTGTCTCTTGTGGTGAAAGTGTACAAACTCTGCAGAGTCTAAACTATTTGAATAGCCGTGCCCACGGTCAAGGGTAGACATGGGAACTTAACTAGATATAGTTCTATTTCAAAATGTTTTGTGGATGGGATGGAAAAGTGGAGGGCAGCGGAAAGCCCTGATTTGAGTTGTCCTAGGTGTCGTCCCAGTGGTAAGTTAAGCGGCTATAACGCTGAAAGATGCTATGCGGTGTGATGCCATATGTATGGAAAATTCTGTTAATATTCCTTGAACATTATGATTTGTTCCAAAGCTGCTAAGTCTAAGGAAATTTTATGTATTGTATTTCAAATAGTGGCATTACTAATCTTATAAACTAAAATATGGAAAGAATAAGCAGGGTCGTGAGTAAAGAAAATAGATGTTTGTAGTGTACACATAAAGGTAATGGTGGATTCATGTCGATCATAAATAGGAAATGATAGTGTGGGTTCTGGGAGAAATAAATTGGTGGAGTCTAGCTGAATAGATAGGCTAATAGATGATCTAATTGAATTTTCGGGAAGTTGGAGGAGTAATACAAGTATTGTATTATAGTTCCTGATTAGTGATTTACTTGGTGAGAGAATATTAGTGGATCGTTGAATTAATCAATGATATTCTTGGTGGATATATAATAGTGAATCGATGTTGGAGAATTAGGGAGCGCAAATGTAAATGGTTGGATTATAACAATGATATTTGTTATAAATTCTTGGGAGATGTTGACAATAATGGGAATTAATAGGAGTTGATCAATTACTAGAGGGATGAATTGAATTTCTGAGAAGATTGGAGGATTCATAACAATTAGTGGATTATACTCTTGGTAAATTGAATTTTCGGTGGAGGTATATTTGTGGATTAGCTAGTGATAGATAATGGGAAATGAGATTGATTATTGGATTATGGGTTGAAATCAATGACAAAAAGGATTGAATACAAATGATATCGGTGGATTTGAAAGTAATTATGTTAGAGAATCATTAGAGTTCAGAGGTGAGGGGCTGATGAATAGTAATGACAGGATTGGATTATTAATAATTCAAAGTACAAAGTATGATCGGTGGATTAAATAAATGATGATACTTGCTGTTTGGAGTTTTAGACAGCAGTCAATAAATAGAGTGCATTTTCGGTGGAGTAAGTCGATTTTGGTAATTGTAGTATGGAGTTAGGTAGTAATAATAAAACTTTGATTAATTAAGAATAATAATGCCGCTAAAAGCAAATTTTTGGCAAATAAAATAACCCGAGCCTTTCCTTTGTTATGCCATGCATACTATTTATTTGCATTCTGTGTATTGGCTCGCGGAGCACGGGGTCGGAGTGCTCACGCTCGCTTTTGCGACAAAAATTCAGAACCAAGGATCGAATCACCACGCCTCAGCAATAATGATTGGACAAGATGGCAGAGAAGATGAAGATGTCAAGGGCTAGGTCGCTGCTGCAATTTAATGATTTCGGCCTCATCGGCCCATGTGTAAGTTTGCTATTATATTTACGTTTCCGTATGATATGTAATTTGATGTCCATTACTGTAACTATGTGCACTATCTACTGATTCAGGGAATAGTGCAGCTAAACACAGTAGATTCCAGATTATAAAATCTGGGTCTGACAGTCCACTACTGCATACTGGCGTACAATAGGCGAAACTGAACAGGACAACCCGGATCAAGTTGGTCTCAGTTCCTCTTCGCTGCAGCATTTTTTTTTTAAAAAAAAACGAACATGCTGCTGACGTTCACTAATTATTAAGTCCTGCTAGTTGCTACAGTAGGAAAAGAGCTTCTACAAGGAGGAGAACATGAAGATGGAAGGAAGAAGCAAAGACAAGGAAACCAACAGAGCAAGCAAAAGCCGAGGGCTACTTGAGGTGGCTGAACCAGTTTGAGCGCTGTCTGAAGTGCCTGAACCAGCTTTCGAACCAGTTCCTGATGCCTGCAGCATGTCTCTGAACCAGAAGGCTGAGTCCTTCGGGTATCGCTTGAGGGTCGTGAAATCAACATAGACGATTCCGAACTTGGATGTGTAACCTGACAGCCACTCGAAGTTGTCAAGCAGAGACCATGCAAAGTAGGCGACCACGTTCGCGCCATCATCGATTGCTTTCTTCAGCTCAGTGAGGTAGTTCTTGTAGAAGTCAACCCTTACAGTGTCATGCAGGAACTCTTCACGAGTGAGATTTCCAGGTTGATCCATACCTGGTACCATGACACCATAATTTGTTGATACAATTCAATGAGCAGCGCATGTAAAATTTCAACTTCAAGGAGATAAGTCGTTTGAAGTACCGTTCTCTGATATAATGATTATCGGATTTCTGTACTTCTCCTTTATGTAGGTCACAGCTCCATACATGCCCGTTGGGACGATATAAAGCCAATTAGAATTTGCCTGCAGAGGTTGATGCATCATCACAGATTCTCATGTTAGTTTTGTACCTGCCAATCTTGTAACACTGACAGAATAAACTAAAATTGAAAGTGGCAAGAGGAAACAACTACATACCTGCTGTCCAATCGGTATGCCATTTCGTTGAACTGCAATAAGGGAGAAAAATGATGGTTTCTTGAGTAACGATACTGATACATATAAAACTTGAATCATAAAGTTGGTAACTCACAGATAAATGAAACATGCCAATCGGACGAGTAGCTTGTTGGTGCTTGCTGAGGCGTTGGTTGGTCTGTCATGTAGTTAGTAGTATACTGATTGATCCCAAAATAATCTGCCGAGCCTTTTACTAACTTGGCTTGTTCAGGTGTGAAATTAGGTAACCTCTCTTTCACAGTGTCTTGCATTGTCTTTGGATATTGTCCATTTATTAATGGATCAAGAAACCTGAATTGTGATAATTGATTTTCTTCAACATGGGAAATTGTGTTAAACAAAAACCTGGAGGTTTTGTCACAGATTACTGTTATGGTCTTACCAACCAACATGGAAGTCCCTGGCCCTTTGAGCTGCAGCTTGGTCTTCAGTTGAGTTGGTCAGAGGTTCATACCAATTGAAGTCCAGAACTATCCCAATTTTGCCTTTCTGACTTGCCTAAATTTTAGAAAGAAAATATTTTGTTCTCCATCAGCTAATAGAATCTTACATGGCAAGCAATACACACGTAACATATTTGGCATGCTTCAAGAGCTATTTTCCCTATGAAATGCATATGCTATTGCATTGTTCCGAAGTGCAAGTAAGTTATGGTACACTTGATTTGGTTTGTCCACACTCCACACATTATAAATACATTAGTTTAGTAGACCAAAATGCTTTCAACAATTTCACTGCCATGCTACACAAGGTAAACCAAAAGCATTTGAACTTGCAGACATAAACTATCCTTTTTTTAAGAAATAAAACATATGTTAATGAGAAAAAATGCAGACTTTACTTAACCATTATAGTTAGATCACTTGCTAGTCAGTACAGCATGCAAAAAACAGATTTTTTTTGCAAGATAGATTGCAGTATAGGATATATATAACTCGAGGGATGCACTCATCTGCAGTACAAAAAGGGGATAAACGGAAGAGTGATGAATTTTGACCAAATTTAATGCTCTTTTGTTAATAGTAGACTGTAGGATCAATAGTTGATTATAGCCGTTGTCCATCAGATGGTAAAGCTGGAAAAATACAAACTATCGGTTTATGCAGGTAAGCATTAAAATCCACCAAAAATTAATGTTGTGTTGTGGTAAGGGGTTAGGTACAGATCCAAGAACCAAGGATAGGACGCCCGCCGTAGCTTAGCCACCAGGGTTCTTCCTGTTGTAAAACCGAGGGCAAAAGGGGAATTTCCCATTTGATAAAAAAAAAGAGAAAAGAAAAGAAAAAGGACCCACCTGTCGGTGGGCCGAAGGGAGGCAAAAGGGGGGAGGCCGATGCCTCCCCGTGACCTAACGCGAGCGAGTCTCTGGAGGGGCGACGGCGGCGATACAGGGGAGGCCGCGCGGCAAAGGCGGCGGGTCGGTTGGCGACCCGTTCTCCCGTGCGACTCCTCCTCCCGTGCGGCCCGCGTCTCCCCTCTCCCGTGAGATGCGCTGCTCCTCTTCTTCTTCCCCTGGGACTCGGTCCTCAGATCCGGCATGTGAGGTGAGTATGGGCTGCGGTGGTGGCGCGGGAGACTCGGTCCCGGCCGTTGGCGGCGCCGCTGAGTTCTCAGCCCCTCCCTCTCTTGGCTATAAATTGAGGCCGGTTCCTTGGTTGGAGTAGTACGACAGTGAGCTCCTCCTCCTCTCTTTATTTGAGTCTTTGCCTGTGGTGTTTGACGACGGTGGTTCCTTGGTGCTCTTCGGCGAGGCGCTTGGCCGGCTCCTCCCCTGTGCTTGTGCGGCATTCCTCTACCTCGACTCGCCGGCGTGAGCTACACTTCGGCGATTGGGCTTTGTATCTCCGTGCCTACTGACCTCTCTCACGGTGGTGTGGGGGCAATAGGTTTTCTGGGACAGCGCGCAAGCGTGCCTAGCCCGTGGTCTTCTCGGTGATTTCGAGTATCGCCGGTTTTGTGAGTAAATCAGTCACTTGTATTTGCAATCTTTGTGTGCTGTGCTAGCTTGTTGATCTTTCATACATTGTCTAGCTCTGGGAGACTTAGATTGCAGTGGGATTGGATTGTTGCTCGATGATAAATGAAATCATATTCTAAGATTGGTAGATTTAATCTTTGAGCTCTAACTTGCTGTCATTAGACTCTTGCTCATATTCTGTGATTACTGTTATTTGTGAGCTTTAGGCAAATATATTGTATGTGTGTGATTTGGTTGAAGCTGTCTTTAGCTTGTAGAAATCCCACATATATGCTGCAGATCTGTTAGAAGTTATATTTTGCTATCAACTTGTTTCAGTTGCTGCAATAGACATCTTATATGTGTTTTGGGCTTGATCTAGCTGATTCTTAACTGTGAACCGAATGCACACATGTGAAGAATATATTGTTTAAATTGATAGTGTACAGTTTAAGAGCTCAAAGATTGAATGCTAATTTGGTTTAACCAATCGATGAAAAGTTTATGATTTAGTAGCGGGACGACCGAGATTAGTCTTGTGCAACCCTACATTTGAGAGCACAAATAATCAATTAAGCTTGAGCTTGTTGCTAGTCTTCATTGGTTAATGCCTTTTACATTGACATACATGTTCATGGTTAGAAAGTTATTGTTTCTATTATTGAATATGTGGTATACCATGGATGATATGTTCAATTCATATGATTTCATACATGCTATGTCCTTTACATGTGAATTGATATCATTGATATGCTTATATGATTATATTGGAATTATATTTATATCTTTGCTTATACCGCAAATATTACAACACTTCCTTAACATGGTAAAGAAGCTTTGAGCTTTGATAGCCAAGAAGTCGAGGGATCGTCCTCCAAGTTCGGCTAGGGCTCTTTCCGATGAACAAGGAGGCTCTGATCTTTAACCAACCAGTTTGGGGACCAGACTTTATTTATTTCTTGCTTAATAATAGCAAATACAATGTTGTCCCTTTTACAATGACCTATATTAAAGAAACAAATCCCTAATAATAAGAAATTTATCCCTAATATATAGAAATAATCTAAAATACCTTAGGAGGGGCGTGGTTCTAACAAAAGACAATCTAATCAAGCGTAATTGGCAAGGGAGCAAGTCATGTTGTTTTTGTCATAATGATGAGACAATTCAGCACTTGTTTTTTGATTGCCGATTTGCGCGAGCTGTTTGGGGTTTCTCTCAATTGGCGCTCAAGCTCACAAAATCTCAAAGTGTAGCACATATGTTTGGTAGCTGGTTAAATGGTATAACTAATCATTTGAAATCATTAGTACTGCTTGGGGCAGCAGCAACATGTTGGTCTATCTGGTTGTACAGGAATGATATTGTTTTTGAAAAGAACAACTCTTATTCTCCTTTGCAGGTTATTTATGCAGTTTCTCACCGTCTCCGTTCGTGGGCTATCCTGCAAGGACCGGAATTACAGGATACGGTTGTGGTGGCATCGCGACAGTTGGAGCAGTTGGCGAAGGATTTCTTTACCCGGGCATATGGGTGGCGATCTAGTCTTAGGATTGAATGTCACTAGATTCTGCTCAGTTTTTTCTTGTGCCTATTTAGGCAGAGGCTGGAAGTTTGTTCCAAGAACGTGTATCAACTCGATGTAATGAACTTGGGATTAATAAAGTCTTCCTTATCAAAAAAAAAGAAATAATCTAAAAGAAAACAAACTCAAATAATAAGGAAACTATTTATTCTAATCCTAATCGACAATATGCTGCCAAATGCCAACCCCCTGGGTCCTAGCCAAGGAAATTTCTATTGGTAGCTAAAATTTATTGGAGGGTAGTGGTAGCGCCGAAAACCGCCGGTAACCGGTTTTATTGGAAGATTTTGGCCGAAAATTTTGAATTGGAATTTGAATTACGAAATCTGTATTTGTCAAAATCAACCAAAAAATGGCCGAAATTCTTTGAAATTTTGTCGGCTACCAGTTCTTCTGGTTTTTTCAGTGAATTGTTTTGAAATTTTGGCAAAATTTAAACAGGTCCAAATTTTTTTTGGCCGATATGTTTTTTTACCGGTGCTCACCGATAACACCGGTTTTCACCAATAACCGCCAAAATTTCGGCGATATAGTTTTCCCTGGTCCTAGGTATGGCTTGTCACAGCATAACATGCTGTCAGGCGGGTTAGTTGTTGCAAACATACACATTATCATGTTATTAACATTGGAATATGTTGTCAGCGCGACTGTTTCTATTTTTTTCATCTTCAGTAGACAATACCTGGTACTTATTGCGATATCTCGCAACTGCAGTAGCATGAGATAAAAGAATGTTATGAGCAACAGTGTAAGGCTCTGTTGCTGAGTTCCCACCAGCGGCACATTTGGTGCATCGATTAGGTGGGTCTGTCCCTGTATCATAGCCAAGTGCAGCTACTATCCTTGGCTCATTGAACGTGAACCAGTTCTTGACACGATCACCATAAGTCTTGAAGCAAAATTCAGCATAGTCTGCAAATTTGTCCCTACAAAAAACCACGTTATGAAGATAATTTGTCATGCTCCTTGAACAAACTGTGATAAGCATATATGTACCTACATAGAATATGCATACTTCTGTGTTGTGATTTTTTTTAAAAAATATTTCTTTCATAACGGAATTTGGAAAGTTGGTCATAGTCAAGAATTTTGGTTGTTAGGCTGTTTCTGCCCTTAAAGCATTTTGTAAAGAATACTGTTCTTCTTCTTAATACAAGGATACACAGCTCTGCTGCATATTCTTGAATGAAAAAGAAGAATAATTTGTGCATGGAATATGTGGCAATTTTTCTTGTACAAGTTCCTGCATTTATCAACTATTAAGTCTCGACTACATGTATTTAGATTGTAGGTAAGGTCCTATATATATTTATGAAAATGTAGTTACTCCAAAACGGCAAGGCAATACCAATATATGAGTGGGCGAAAAGATAAAGTAATTTAGTGTGACTTACATAATCTTTGGGCTTAACCAGCCTTCATACTTTTTCTGAAGCGCAAGTGGGAGATCATAGTGGTTAAGATTGACATAAGGAGTAAGCCCTGCTCAGTTTTGCAGTAAACATCCACTCATTCATACAGGAAATATGATTATGTTTCCATAATAGCTTCAAAGGTTGAATTATTCTCTTTGAAGTCATACCTTGCTTAAGGACGTAGTCTATCAGATTGTTGTAATACGCCACACCTTCTGCGTTAACTCTTCCCTCCCCAGCTAAATCAACGAAAATGCATCAGTGGAACTAACAAGCTTTATGACTCATCCAGCTAACTAGTTCAAGTAGATGCTACAGCTAGAGTCAGATTTTATGTACCTGGGAAGATCCTAGACCATGAGATTGAAAACCGATATGCATCGAAATTCAGGCTTTTCATGAGATCAACATCTTCCTGTACTAACATAAGGGCAACAAATATCAGGCTGGCAAGATTATATTTTGGCTCAAGAAATTCTTTACAGGAAGTGTTTTATGATTTTTCCAAAAGCATAGATGCTAAAGCAGTTTGATGCAGCAAGCTTCGCTACGTCAAATTAAGGCAAAGTTGAGCTTTGCTCAAAGCCGAACACAGGTAAACACAAGCAACTGTTAAGATAGCTTGTTTCCAGATTTGAGTTCACTTGGAATCATCTATGTTAATTGACACGTTTGTTTATGTTCAAAATGAATAGGGATAGCAACTACACAAATGAAAGCATCCTCATGGCCACGAAAATAAGTATTCTGCTCCATCAATTAACTGAAAGATTAACAACTAAATTTTATCTACATGTAACCTAAATGGAATTTATAGGAAACAGAGATGGTTCTCATTTGATTCTCATGTACCTTGTAGCGATGATATTCATCTGTTGTAACATCGGCATTCGCATTTCCTGCAATATTCCCTGTTCATAGCAACACAAAATAAGACAATGTTAGCATCCACTTATTTCATAACTTCGAGCCTGCAGAGTGTAGATTTCATCATTCAGCGTGAGACACAGTTTTCAGTGGTTCTACTCCCAACTGTTTGAACCAATTGGTAACGCCCTTCCTATACATGCTAGACATTCCTATACTATATCTTGCAAATATGAAGTTTC
Organism: Dendrocalamus latiflorus; assembly: GCA_017311315.1. Lineage (NCBI taxonomy): Eukaryota > Viridiplantae > Streptophyta > Magnoliopsida > Poales > Poaceae > Dendrocalamus > Dendrocalamus latiflorus. Next base: position 10,656,740 of record CM029651.1, on the reverse strand, counting down.
TTCACACTACTGCTGAATTGTCCAACATTATGCTTTGTTGCAAGATCCCATCCATCTACCACAAAATCCTCGCTAGTCAAAACTAAGAATTGGAGTGTCAAAAATAACCAAGATGCTTTACTGCAAGACTCGAGTTTAACCACACCCAATCGGCGACTAGTCCGACCAGCAATCTTGGGGAGAAAATGTTAGATCAGAGGCCACGTGCAAGAATGAGTGAACGATGTCGTCTCACAACAAATGTTGCTTCAGCGTTGATTGCCTAGGAGCAGTAACGAACTAACGACCACGAGTCCATTATCTAGCAACCGAGCTAGTAATAGAGTCATTGAGTTGGAGTTAACGCAGGATCTAACTTACGGGCGGGCTTAGTTAAGCATATGCTCGTACATCGTACCTGGGGTGTGGACGAAGGGGTCCCAGATGCAGGGCCCGCGGCCACCGGACGCCGCCATGCCCTCGACCTGGTACGCCGACGCCGCCGTCCCGAACACGAACCCCTTGGGGAACGCGGCCCGGCTCAGCCCGCCCGTGTCGACCGCGGCACGGACGCAAGGCCAACCATCGCCAAGCAGCACGAGGGCCACCACCAGCAGCAGCACCGGCGCCGGGACGCAACGGGCCGACGGGGCAGCCGCGGCTCCAGCACCCATCCAAGCGAACGCGAGCAGCAGCAGTAGCAGTAGCAGCAGCAGCTCAGTCTCAACACTCTCACTTCAGTCAGTCAGTCACTCTCATCGGTGGAACTGTGGAAGTGAGCGGCTTTTGGCAGGCTGCGACTTTCGATACTACTTCCGGTGGTTTTTGACTCTTGTGCAGTTGTGCCAACCTTTGCATGTGGCGTGATCCTTATTATTGCCGCTGGACGCTGGTCGGTCGGTCCACGGGGTTGGTGAGCCGATCTGATTAGCCGAGGCAGGCCGCGCGGTGCGCTGATTGGGTTGGGTTGCAGGGGATGGCGTGCGTCGCGGAGGCTATGATGGCTGTCGGTGTGTGGTGGCCGTGGGTGCGATCTGCCAGTGATCTGACTGCTCGGCGGTGGATCCGCCCGCCAGCTTGGCCTCGACAGGATTCGCTGTCCGTGCCTAATGTCGTACCGTACCGTCGATCAACTTGCAAAAGTTAAGTGACGAGCATTAAAAAGTTGAGAAAAATGCACTGTACCCCTCTAAATTTCTGATGGTGAATCACTTTAGCTTTAGTTATATCACGTACCATAATCATATAAAACGAATTCACGTTATGCGCAACTTGAGGTACAATGTCTTGTTCTAGACCTGTATTTCCTTTATCTTGCCCTTATAGGTTAGCACAATCTGCATTAGATAATTCGTAGTCCAAAATAAAGTTATATTCGTAGCATCCAATCAGCTTACATACCTAAGCATGTGTGAGAACTTTCTACTTATAGTTCCTGCTAAGTGCTCTGATCGATTAATAGCTTGTCTGTTAGATTGAGGCGCTCTATATGTCCATAAGAATGACGCAAGTGTTTTTCTTGAACAAACTTGTATAGTAGACTTCAGGCCATAGCTGGCAACAAGAGTATCATGCAGCCTATTAAAACACTGGCCTGCACATCATAAACATATCATAACATTGTTGATCGTCGACCAGTTATTGTTCTACCCATTAGATACCGGTCATGAAAGGAATTCTCGGTGGCGATGGAGCCAGTCTCTGGATCGACCCTGAGGCCAGATGTGCGCTACTTCAAGGTCTTCAATGGGACATAATCCCATTTGATGCTACCCCACTTATTCTCCATTTGCTTTCGCAGGTATGTTTGGCTGATGCGCTCAACCAATTTCCAGCAAAGGTTGGCGTAACCCTTGTGTTAAGACACCCAAAAGGCTGGTTGTGCGCGGTGACCTCCACAAATATCTCCAAGAAAATATGCGTGCAGTCTGTGGCCCAGGTAGCCACAACCTTGTCTATCTGTGCCAATGCGGAAGAAGCAAATCCGAGCAAGAAATGAAGAAATCAACACGAAATGTCAAGTTCAACAAATCCGAGCAACAAACGGTATCTTTAACAAATCAGAGGAAGAAATGGCATTTTCAACCAATCAAAAGCAAGAACCGATGCCAAATGTAGGAAGGAATAGATTAGAGGGAAGAAACAACATGTAATACTACTGTTGAGGAGGGAGTTGGGCTGGCTTTGGCCTAGCCCAGCCCATGCTAACTCCTCTTATAAGCAGCCAGGGGAGGAGCTCAGCCTTATCCTCTCCCCCCTCCTGTGCCAAACTACTCCTTTGTGCTGAGCTCCACCACACCTAACCAGGAATATGTGAGTAGAGTTATGCAGATTACCAAACCCAGAATATTTGCTATGTTAGGTTTCAGGTTCAAAAGATACAATCATTTGAGCACTCGAAAACAGCGGGATGGTATCCAGTGAAAGAGTGTGGTATGTGTTGGTTTTGTGCGTAGAAACGACGCCGTTCGTATATGTGCATGTATTGCTATGATGTGTTGAGGTGGGTTGATGCTTGTTTAGGTGGATTTTCAAGTTTGACACCATTCACGGATTGTCCACAAGGAAGAATAGGCAAGTGCATGATAAAACGGTAAATTCAAGTAATGATTGCTATGAATTTGATGCTAATGCACTATCTATCATGCTATTGCGAGTTGGTTATTTTAGTTTACATACTGGCATAATGATGAATGATGAGCGATGATACATGAAATAGACTGTTGATGCTGGTATGTTGCCAAATAACTGTTAATGGAATATGACATGTTGGTATGTTTAAATGGAAAAGTTGTATTGCATACATTTATGTCATGGAAATAGATGGCCTTTGTGGCATCTATGGTCCACTTTATGTGGACTCTACATATGAGTGGAGAAAGACCTACTTCGGTAAGCACCCCATGGGAGTAGGGGAAGACCTATTTCAGTAGACACTCCATAGAAGTAGAGATTAAAGTCCTCATATGAAAGAGGACGGACTATTGAGATCCCTGCATGAAAGAGGACGAACTTAAGTGAGCATCGATGGTGCTCACTTCGCTATATTGATATAAGCTAAAGAAAGGAAAGACATGTGCATGTGCATACGTATTTGCATTGTGATAGAGGAAAATGGCTAATGCATAAGGAATGGTTGATGAAAATGAGATAGATTAAATAGAAAAGAGTGGTTAATGTGTTTGTGATGAATAATAAATGATGTGTATCTGTTGTTTACTGTTTTACTTTGTACTTGTAGGGTTTTTGGTCTTATCCTTGTTTTGTTGACTTTTTTAGGTAATTTGATTGACGGTATGTATGGTATGGGAATAGACCCTTTTGCACCGCACTCATTAAATAACATCTTAGCCAGTCACTTCGCATTCGGATTTAAATCTCTTGTTAAGTTACTTTAGTTAATTCCCGGTTAGAGTATGCTATGGAAATGTTAAAGGTTTACATGGGACAAGATTAGTCCCCTTGTTGCTTAAAGTGGAGCACGAGGTTCTCTTGTCGATGCGAAATCCATATGCCAACCTTAAATGGTTCTCCAATTCGTTATACCGTGTTTTGAGCTCGTGGTTATGAGCCTTCTTTGGCATGGATCCCTAAGTTTATTCATGTTAAGGCTATATGTGATATGGTATCAATTATCTTATTGTGGTTTAATCTATATATATTCATTGCTTTCCTGTTTGTAGTCATATAAACAGGGAAAGTACTACCAAAATTTTTATTAGCAGCACCATTTTGAAACAGTAATTATATAGTGGTAGCATTCTGAGCTCTAAAGAGGGCCGAGATGTTACACAGCATGTACAACAAATCAAAAGCAACAACTTGGAAGTGTCATCAACACACCTCAGTGTGGCAGCCGGAGCAAGGGACGACTGGAGCAATGGAGGTCGAGGCCATGGACGAGTAGCGATGGCCAGAACAACAGCAGAGGCGAGGACGGGGGGACCGACAACCAAAGCAATGGTGGAACAAATGGCAGGAACAGGGTGAGCTATGATGGATGGCACCATGGAGGCCGCAGACGACACCTTCCTCGTCAGATCCGATGGAGGCGAGGATGGTGGAACCGACGGCGGAACACGCCGAGGGTCAATAGTGACAGATCGAGAGCGGATGGCAGTGGGAAAAAAGCGTGAGATAGAGGAGTGGAAAAAGGTGGCGACAGAAAGCATGCCCACAAGAAGTGTCGACTCGGTCTTATCCTTTCACTCGGCTGCTGGCTTCACTCGCATGGGACGCAGCTTCTCAGCAGCCACCGTAAAAGCCGATCAGTTCTAACCCGCTGTCAGCTTCATTAAGTCGGAAGCCGACATGGGTTGGAACGGAGCCTTAATTCTCCGTTGATTGGAGGAGCGAGGAGAAGCAAATCCGTATACAGTGGATCAAGAAGAGTTGCCATGAGATTGACGGATTGAGCATACCCGATGTCTTTACCAGATGATGCCAAGCTTCCAGAGGCGAATGGTGAACAAGCTTGGATAATATGACACGTACACAAGTACGTGGTGCGCAGACAACATGGCTCGGTTTCGCCAAGCAGATGTGTTTAAAGTTTAAAATCAAGCAGCACATGCATCTCTAGCTTTTCCCTCTACAGAATGGAGGCTCGCTGGCTAACGCCGGCCGGCCCCGGCAAATACAAATAAGGGTTCTTTCCTTTATCATCATTGTCGACAGTATAAATATACAGGTATATCTATCAACACCAAGCACTTAGGACTCGAAGTTTTTTACTAAGAATGGCATTATTGCCATACGTACAGCACTGCGATGGCAACCTGCAACTGATGATGTTATCTTCCCGCGGACAGTTCGATTGCTTCCTGGTTGTAAATGGAATCCTCTCCCCAGTCAAACCGCTGCTGCATTCGCTCGTAGTCTTGCCTCCTCGTCACCTCAACTTGCTGCCATTCCTCCCATCGCTCGGCCAGGCCCTCCCCTTCGAGCATCCGGACAACTTCGGACATGGAGGGGCGGTCCTCGGGTGACGCTTGGGTACAGAGCAACGCGATCTGCATCATCATCTCAACCTCCTGTCCGTCGTAGTTGTTGTTTAAGTTGCGATCAACGATGGCGGCTAGATTCCCTTCTCTTTGTAGCTTCTTGACCTACACATTTGCAGCACAATCATAATATTTTAATCATATACCGCATTACCACGGAAAAGTTTTTCAACATGTAGTGCTACTCTGCCAAGAAAGATTATTAGTGTGATTTTTCATTCAAGCAGTGCAAGCGAGTCTAAAGTTGGCCATAAAGCTCTTAATACACAAAGTAACTTCCCTAGCAGCTTGGATTAATCAATTTTAGAGGAGTCAAGTAGGCTTACATGATCAAGTAATAACACATCGTCTTCTTCCTCCAAGCGTGAAAAGTCTATGGCGCGCTGTCCCGTGACCAGTTCAAGAAGCATTATACCATAACCAAAAACATCAGTTCTCTCAGATGACTTCCCTGTGGACAGATATTCAGGTGCAATGTGACCCATAGTTCCACGGACTTGAGTAGTCACAGATGTCTTCTGTACATCCACCAACTTTGCCAAGCCAAAGTCACCAACAACTGGTTCAAAATCTTCATCAAGCAGGACATTGGCAGCCTTGACATCACGATGGATAATCTTGGGATTGCAGTGCTCGTGCAGGTACTCCAGTCCACGTGCCGTACCTATAGCCACTCGTTTCCTTGCAGACCAATCTAATATTGGTTCCCCAGGTTTAAATTCTGCATCATTCAACACAATGAGCACATATGAGACAAGAACATAGGTTACTGTGAAGAAACGTAAAATGGAAGGGCAAAACTAACAAATGTTTTCCACTCATTTGACACTTCATGAATCAATAGAGTACAACCTGCATTAATGCAACTAGTCGTCTATACATAACAAGATATAGCTAAAATGTAAGCAAAGGTAAATTGATTATGACTGGTCCGCAGCAAAAACAGAACAGTTCTCATACTGAAAAGCAATTAACAAGAACATATTCTGAATGAAAGAAGCAAATCGCTGCATTTCATAGATTCTATAATCATTTAATGAACATTGGATGTTGGATTTTACTGATCTGCTGATTAAGGCCTTTTTTCTTTCACCACTGACCACTTACCTAGATGATATATCTCGAAAGATTATTTGACTTCACAAATTGGTCTATCTATTCCGTACTCAAGATTTTTATACTGCCTACCTAGTAATGTTTAGACCATTGTAGCACTTAATTACTAACAAGTCCTGCACTATTGCATTTGCATCTTACATCTTACATATTACATTGGTCAAGGAAACTGAGCATATGAAATATAAATTTCAATAGGGAAGCACAATAGGAGCTACCATGCCTAGAATGAAGGTCTAAACTCATCAGTTGCAACTCCATAATCTATAAGCACATTCATAATCTATAAGTATATGAGAAACTTCATAGAGTAGAAGTCTAGGATAGCAGGAGATGAATCAAATTAATGATTGGTTAAGAAAGCAAGTACCTCGTAAACGGTAGGCCACACTAAGATTCTGCATGAAAGGATAAACAAGTAGACGTTCTGTTTGTGTTGTACAGAAGCCAATCAATCTTAAAAGATTCCGATGAACTGCAACACTAATCAGCTCAACTTCACGCAAGAAGGCAGCCTCCCCACCAGGACTTTCATAATCAGTTAACCGTTTTACAGCAATCTTAGTGCCATCTGGAAGTGCTCCTTTATATACTTTCCCAAAACCCCCCTGACCAAGAACATTTTTCTCACTGAAATTATCAGTTGCAAGTTGTAGTTCTCGCCACGCAAATCTTTTCAACTGGCCAAATGCAATTCTTCGATCGTCCTCACCTGGGGACCATAGCTTATCAGATCGGTCAGTTAAATGCAAATGCTGTTATTCCAACTCCAAATGCTGTTGTTACAAAACACTAAACCGTTCACATATATTGCATGCTAGTTTTTTTACTGCGCCAGCATCAGTATTAAACATGGTGCAGTACACAGAATATGCCAGTCAAAATAGGCATAAGCATACATAAACCAGTACTGGGAACCATAGTTTACAATAAACCAACCTGAGTTCAGGAATCGAAGTCTGCTTGAACTAATTGGTTTTTGGTTTAATGCATCATAAAATTATGATGTGTGAATCGCATCTTTGTTTTTGATAAGCTAATGAACAAGACTACAAACCAAAAAAAAGCTGCAACAAAGTGATGGGGAAAACTATGCAGCAAGCAAATGCAGTACCTGATACATCCACAAAAACTTCACGTAGATGGCTTTTCCTCCTTCCATTACAGATAATAAATAGAGCCCCTATGATGAGTAGCCCTATCACCCCTCCAACTGTTCCAAGCACAATGCCTATTTTTGAACCACGGGATGCACCTATTAAAGAGTGACAAAATTAGCATATGCCCCAAAATTATTTGACAGATATCCAATTAAGAGTCTGCACTCTATGCTATTTGACAGATGTACAGTGTAGAACAGAAAAATATGGCTTGTTACCTTGGTAAGACACATTTGATGCACAAGGATGGAGGAAGTTTGCTCCACAAGTCAAGTTATTACCAGAAAAGCTGTGAAGGAAATGAACCTTTGTTAGAATTAACAAACATCGACCTGAAATTTGCAATGATCAGTTGATCACACAGTACTTGTAACGTGCAACTTGATATAGTGGGCCAGGTATTGGACCGGAGAGCTTATTGTAGGCTAGCCGACTGCCATCATAAGAAAAAAGTTGTTAGTTGTATGATAAGGATACATATATATGAACTCCTGTAAACATAAATCACTAATATTAGTATTAGTCCTTACATGTCTGTCAAGGTTGAAATGCTTGCTAGGGTATTGGGAATAGATCCAGTGAGACTGTTTTGACTCAGTATCCTGGTTAAGAAACAGCACGAGGAAGTGGGAAAGTCAAATTGTTGTCTATTCATAAAATGAAGGAATAAGGATTCCAATACATACAGAAGTTGGAGCTTCGAAAGATGGCCAAGAGAAGCTGGTATTTCTCCAACCAGCAGGTTGTCTTCCAAATCTAAGCTTGTCAAACTAGATAGGTTACCAAACTGCTCTGGTATGCTACCAGTAATATTGTTACCTGTCAAGGACCTGCAATATGATATTATGATACACTACAGCAGTTAAGAAAAGCTGGAGAGTATGGTCACATGACATATTAACACAGCCATCACTTCATCTAGCAAGCATAGAAATAGCTAATAGTCAGCATTTCACACAGTCTAGCGAGCATTTCTCACAAACTTATCAGTTCCTATAGAATCATAAGATAATGTAGCTATTCCATCACAACAACCACCTAACACCTGAAATAAATTTCATTGATCTAGATGAGTACACTTACAAAACATTCAAATACTCTAGTTCTCCAATTCTTGGTGACAGAACTCCAGTGAATCCCATAGAAGCCAATGTTCTGCAGGAGGACATCAGGTAAGACCAAGTAAAAACGGATTGGATATGTTATTAAGACATGTGCATAACAAGGTCAAGAGAACCATATGGTGGCTTACCAAATATTACAGATGCAAAAGATAAAAACCAGATGTATATATGCTTTTGTTGTTATCATATAGTTCAATAATGAGTTGTGCACATCAACATAGTGCAGACAGGATGTGAAAGTGCATCAAAGTTGATAATTATGTGCTCAAACAAATGCCTCTCAAATGATACTTAGTGTTGTGTTGTCAAAAACCTTTAGAGCTCATTAGTAATGAATGTGGAATGTTAATAGAGATCAATCCCAGCTCCTAGACCTAGCTATGTGATCTATGAGTAAATAACAGCAGCGAACAAAAAAAAACAAAGACAAGAGAAATAGAAACTTACACTTGCACAACATTGTTGTTACCGTCACAAATAACAGAATTCCAGGTGCAGGGGTTAACTTGGTTTTGGTTCCAATCAGAAAGCTGGTTGCCAGTAGCATTCAGTTTGAGCTTCATATCGTATAATGCATCACCTAGGGAAATAAAAGATACCTTTTTGTTATTCATCAAAAGTGTTTGTGAATTAAGGCGTGATTGTGCACAAAAGGGTGGGAACAACTATACAAATAATAGGCATGTAAGTAACCTTGACGATCAGATGCTGAAAATGGGAGCAGAGATGCTATAATTAGGATGATGCTGAACAGCTCCATCTTTCCTCTACTATTACTATAGCATCAAAGGAGTTCCTTGGGAAAAACCTGCCCGATGAGACAACATACGCAAACTGATTATAGTAGAAGCAATCTCAGTGGTCCCTGGATGACCCAGTTAGCAAATAAGTCAGTTCAGTGTGGAGCACACAATAAAAGAAAAAAGGCATGCATGGATACTTCAAGTGCAAAATATCATCAGAGAAGAAAGAGGGCTGCCTCCAAGATAGACCAGTAGAATTCGCTGTGTACTTGTCTGAGAGACTTTACACTGAGTATCGCATATAGGAGTAACATCTCTTGGAGTTACCAAGAGGAAAGGTTCGCTAGTTGTTGCTTGCTCGTTGTGCTGAAATGTAAATGTTCCCTTGAACTCAGACTACAACACATTTTGGTTCATCAATAGGCTGAAACAGATAATTGAATAGAATAACCGCAGTAAAACTTACTAGTAGTACTTTTTTCCTTCAAAATTACTGGAGGACAGAAGCACATGCATCCATCCTAGCCATCGGACAAGAGAACCCCCACCTCTATACAACACACAAAACTTCCCCAATTTCACCCCAACCCAACAAACTCGGACGGTCTCAAAATTCTCTGGGTATAGACGCCCATGAATCTCCCAATTTCCGAATTTGCAATCTATCAATACCCCCAATTTCCATGGCTACAAAGCAAGAACCTTAGCAAGACAAATTGATATTCTAGAAGCTAATTTTCATGAACTAACTCCAGGCTTAACAGAATCAAACTGAAAATTTCTATAGGCTATTACAAAACTGAATACCAGCGACAGCATACCGATAACCTCACAAATCGAATCGAGCGAGCTCTAATTCGAGAGAAAACCGCACGAAGCACGAGTTAAGAATCAGTACCAAATCTGATTCTTTTGTTACTGGTTCGTTCCAGCGCTTCCAATTCACACACGCACGCGCACACACACAGAGGGGAGGGAGGCACGTACCACCGGGTCGCCTCGCCGCGGCGCCCCCTGCGACAATTTGGAGATTTAGGCCGCCTCCCCCATCTGCGCCAGCGCCGCCGCCGCGGCGCGGGTAAAGGCGTGGGTGGAAGACCGGATAGGTTGACCCGAGGCGAAGAAATTGACCGCCGCTGCCGCTTCTCGTATATTGTATTGCAATTTTAGGCGGAGGCGCAACTTGGTTGGGTTGGTGGATCCTCCCTTTCCACCCTTCGGATAAGACGGAATTGGGCCACTTTGGATGCCGCGATACTACAGCTTTCTGTTACTTCTCTGCTTTGCAGATTCCCGAAGAAAACTGTGAGCAGTCCGCTGCGCTGCGCTGCGCTGCCCTGTCCTGTCGTGTACGTAGCTTTCCAGTTAGAGCACGCTTTTTGTCTTGTGCCTCTCGTCTACGACGTATGGTTTCCCCTAATTTTATAAGAATTAAACTGTTCCTATAAAATTCTTGCGATCCAGACGAGACTTTAATTTCGTTCAGTGAGCTGGTCACTGCACATACACGTGACGTGGCACATCGATTCCTTTTGGTTTTGAAATGTTTGGTTCCTCTCTTTCCTTCTGCTACTCCAATCGTTTTTCTAAGGCAAAAACGACGAGTAACGTTGCAGGGCTTCCAAGCGAGCGACGATGGTACGCTGTTCTGACGATCCGACAACCGCAGATGAAATGCTGGTTATCCCACAGTGGACTTCACCCCACCAGCCGCCGCCCGCCCTGCCACGACAAAGCCAGACGAACGGCACGCCGCGAGCCATGCGGACGTACGTGGGACGTCGCGCGCGCACGAGCGGCCGTGATCGGCATGCACCCCGACCGAGCTGAGTAGAGATGGCAACGGGTAAATACCCATCGGGTATTGCCATTCCATACCCGTACTCGCTAGGTGTAAATTTATCCGTCGGGTTACCCGTATCCGCACGCGGATAGGAAAATTTATCCGTACTCGTACCCGCGCGGGTATTACTACCCGACGGGTAACCTGTACCCGCAAGCATACCCAGTTCAACACATAAGAATATCATCAATTTAGACATTCATTAATCATACATGCCAAGCACAAAAGCGTCTAATGATCAAAATTAGTATATCACATAAACATACTTGACATGGCTATATCAACATATGACAAACAAATAAACAATCAACAACAAGTAGATAATAAAATTAACATTTGAGTGGGATATCTAGTTGTCTAATGCGGGTATTCATTACCCGCAGGTAGGCGGGTATGGGTAGTATATACCCACACCCGCACCCGCCTACCCGGCGGGTAGAGGATTTTGCCCAATAACGTACCCATGGGTACATAAAATTTTCTATACCCGTCTCTTTATCGGGTAAAATCTGTCGGGTATTCGGATATCGGGTACCCATTGTCATATCTAGAGCTGAGTACTTGACTGCCAAGCGCGCGCGTTGGGGTCCACCGCTCGGCTCCTCCCCCCTCGTCCGGCGCAGACGCCCGGTGGCGTGTTCGTGTGCGTCGTGATGTACGTCGCGCGCGCACGAGCGGCCACGCACGCCGCCCGGCACCCCGACCGCGACCGGGTTGACGACCGGCGACGACAGCGTAAGGGGTCGTCCGCTCCTCCCTTCGTCTCGCCTAGTGACGCGCTTGTGCACAACCGGCAGGTAACACGTGAGGCGGTGAGAGTTCTTGCAAAAGAAAGGGTAACACTTAAGAGTGACGAACTTGGTGGTACGGTTCCACACGAACAAGTCAAAACAGGGCTAAAGCTTAAAAGGTGGTCCATTAGCTTTGCTTTAACCTGTTTTAGGACAACGACCACACTGCACATATAAGTTACCCCGAGTATTGCATTATTGCAATTAGTAATTGATCACCTATATCACACTGTAGATGGAGAGAACAGGAGTATATCTTAATTTAAGAGGTCACTTGACGCAACTTACATATCCAAATAAGCTTAGGCTTAAAACTGCTGTAAGTATTGTTGGTGGAGGGTCCTTGTGCTGCCTCGGATCTATGACCACCTCGGAGCGACGACACCCGTTAGAAAGTCTAACCCAAGCCAATTCCCGAAGTCAACATCACCGAGGTTCACAAGACCAACCTTGACGAGGTTTAAAGCCAACCTCGGGCGAGGTTCGGGGTCAACCCTGGAAGAGGGCTGAGGTCACATGTGATGAGACTCACGCGGAACAAAGGATGTAGATACCTTAGGAGTAAGGTAGGCCCTGAAGGGCAAATTTGAAACTTCACTTTCCTCCCCTTCCCCCTCTATAAATAGGACCCTTTATAATTGGAGAGAGAAGACTATTTTTGTAACTCTAAACTCTCAAATTGAATGCACTTGGTCATTTAGGCGCTTTCCTTGAGTCCCTCCGCATCTGACCGAGGGTGCTTCTAAGTTTAATATCCAGTCTCGTATCGACGACAGTTGGCGTTGTCCATGGAGACTTGAGCGAGAAGCCATGCCGCTTAGGAAGGCGAAGGCAAAGAAGGTCGTTGGGCAGGTCCTGGCCGTCCGCGCGAAGGTCCTTCAGGCTCCGCCCTGCACCCCATCCGCGCATAGGCGCTCTGGACTCCGTCCGCACCAAGGTTGTTAGAATCGTGATCCTAAATCGGATCGGAGGTTCTTTAGTAGGATCGCAAATCGTAAAATCGATGTAGAATCTAAGATCTTAACTGTTTCTACCAAAAAATATTTTTTAAAATCTGCAGTGTATATAACACTACTGCATTTTAAAAATTATGTCTTTTGAACTTTTCTTTACAAATTGTAGAGTAAAGATAAGATCATGTATTATTTATGATAATTATAGTGAACATAAAGAGATAAAAGTTAAAGTTTTCAATTAAAAGGAAGTAATGCAAGTAATTATTTTTAATAAAATAATAGAATCGACAGAATCGAGTAGGATCATATGAAAATTTTGATCATGATCTTACAAAAGTTTAGGTAGAATTATAAGAACATTAAGATTCTATCATATTACGATTCTATCATAGAATCGGATCGGTCTAGTCAATTTTGGATCGTAAAATCTTAGAATCGTATGACAAAATTGAGATTTCAAAAAACATGGTCCGCGCAGAGGTTCTTCGGACTCTGTCCACTTCAAGGTTCTCTAGACTATGTCTGCACGGAGGCCCTCCGAACTCCGTCCATGTGGAGGTCCCCCAGACTCCTCCTCGGACTCTACCCATGCAGAAGCGCTCCGGACTCTGGCCATGCAGAGGCCCTCCAGACACCATCCACGCCGAGGTTCTCCAGACTCTATCTCGAACTCTGTCCGCATGGAGACCCTCCACCTCCGAACTTCGTCCACAAAGAGGTCCTCCAGACCATCTCCACTCTGACGTCCCAAACCACGTCCTCACTTCGTCCGTGAAGAGACACGTTGGACTACACCTCCGGACTTCACCTCTAGACTTCGTCCGCGCAGAGATGCCTCGGACTTCATCGGTGCGAAGATAACCCGAACTCCACCTCCAGACTTCAGAATCTGCACGGAGACCACCCAGACTCCTCCAAACTTCATCCGTGCAGAGATGCCCCGGACTTTATCCATGCGGGGTCCTCCAGACCATCTCCACATCGGCATCCCAAACCCCGTCCAAACTTCTTCACATCAGCTTCCCCGGACCCTGTTCGGACTTCTTCACCTCGGCTTCTCGGAAGGCTCCGGTCCGCGTTGTGCCTCGGATCTATTCTGCACCATGTGTTGGGTGCTCCCAGACCCCCTCTGTGGACCCCTCCGCTCAGTTCACATGCTCCGGACCTGCGGTGCTCACTCAGTCACACCACATCGGTGACCCCCAACATGCTTCAATAGCTTTGCCTCAGCGTAGTCCAACTCGGCCTCAACGACTTTGCTTCGGTTGAACATAGCTTCACCTCGATGGTGTCTTCTCGACTAAGGGCTCCTCCTAGCTCAATGGATTCACCTCGGCAAACCCCAACACGCGTCGATAGTTTGGCCTCGGCGTGGTTCAACTCGACCTCGATGGCTTTGCCTCTCCTCGACTAGGGGCTCCCCCTAGCTCGATGGATTGACCTCGATGAGCTCCAACACACCTCATTGGCTTGGCCTCAACGTGGTTCAACTCGGCCTCAACAGCTTTGCCTTAGCTGAACATCGCTTCGCCTTAATGGCATCTCCTCGATTAGGGGCTCCTTATAGCTCGATGGATTTACCTTGGTGAGCTCCAACACGGCTCGATGGCTTTGCCTTGATGTGGTTCAACTCAGCCTCAATGGCTTTGCCTTGGCCAATCATTGCTTTACCTCGACGGCGTCTCTTCGACTAGGGGCCCCCTAGCTTGATGGATTCACCTTGATGAACTGTAACACGCCTTGATGGCTTGGTCTCGACGTGGACACACACCCACCCTCCAGGGTCGGGTCCACAACTTGTCCCCCGAGGTCGAGTTGCCTTACACCCACCCTCCAGGGTCAGGCTAGCAACCACTCACTCTCCTAGGTCCAATCTTCACCACCTTATACCCACCCTCTGGGGTCGACTCTTCACCGCCCTACACCTACCCTCCAGGGTCAAGTCGGCGACCACTCACTCTTCGGGGTTGAGTCTTCACCGCCCTACACCCAGCTCCGGGGTTGGGTTGATGACCACTCACCCTCCGGGGTCGAGTCTTCACTACCCTATGGGTCGAGTCTTCATCGCCTAACACTCCCCTCTGGGGTCAAGCCTACAACAACTCGCCCTTTGATGTCGAGTCGCCTAACACTACCCTCCGAGGTCGAGCCTGCAACAACTCTCCCTCCAGGGTCCAGTCACATAACACTCTCTCCTAGGGTCAAGCCTGCGACATCTCTCCCTCTGAGGTCGAGTCACCTAACACTCTCCCCTTGGGTCAAGCCTGAGACAACTCGCCCTCCAGGGTCGAGTCAGCTAACACTCCCCGTAGGGTCAAGCCTATGACAACTCGCTCTCCAGGGTCAAGTCACCTAACACTCCTCTCGTGAGACAACAGTATGACTAGCCACTCGTGAGGTTTGTCCTAGCCCTAAGTTTTTTTTTCTGATGGAAGACGGTGACGTTCTCACCTCCCCAAATGAAGTACTTGTTCGTGAGCTTCATCCTAAATGCCAAGTGTTGTGGTTACAGACCAAACAAAGATAGAGTATGGTAGTGGAGAGTTAGGTGAGTAGATGGCTTGGGTTTCTCCCATGGCCTGTGTCATATATGTATATCCACATGGTGAGCGTTTTTACAATTATACCCTTACACGTGAGTATTCCCCTCCGGGGCACTCATGTCATTACACAGGTCCCATTTTGGGCATTACATCCTTCTAACAGGCCAACTGGGCTTAGGTGGGGGCCACCCCTACAACAGGAGTCTCTCATGGTGAAGGGCTTCACGGGCCGAAGCCATGCCGCTGAGCCCTTTGGCCCCCCTCCGTCCCATCGGCCTGTGACCCTCGATAACCTAGATACACTTCCGTTCGTGCTTATGGTGCGAGGGCCGTGTCTTCCACTCCCGGAGCTGCGCGGCCTCGAGGTCGAAGACACCGGGCAGGCCGAAGGCCTCGACAGGGCCGAGGTCAGGGCGTGACATGCTTCGCGCTCCGGACGTTTGCGGGTGCGAGGTAAAGCTTGGGCGGATGCCCCGGGCAGCCGAGTCTCGGGAGGTGCTCCGTGTGCTGTAGCGCCAGCGCGGAGGGGTGGCTGCGTGGCCTGGGAGTAGGGATGAAAACGGAACGGAAATATCCCGTACCGAACCGCATCGTTTTCTACATTTGACCCGATCGAATTCGTATTTTCGGACAAATTCGAATTCGGTTCGAAATACGGAATACCAAATTCGAAAACGGAGCGGAAACGGTTTAGACGTTTTCCGACCGTTTTCTACTTTTCTACATTTTATTCGGAATATACCGTATTGTAAATACGGTTTAAACCGAATTTGGCCCACTAGAAGCCCAAATCTCACCGTCACAGGCTCACAGCCCAGGCGCCCAGCGCCCCAGCCCAGCCTCTATGCACGAGCCCATTCCAAATGATGCCCTGTCTCTGAGTCCTGACTCCTAACCCTAATCCCCTTCCGGGCGGCCTTCCCTTCCTTTCAGCCGCGGCGCCGCACCCCGCAGCCCGCACGCGACGCGGTGCGCGACTCCAGCAGCGCCGCCGCCCCCCCGGCCGCCCGCGTGCCATCCCGGCGGCCGCTCGCGTCCCACCCCGGTAGCTCCGCCGCCCCGCCAGCTCCGCCGAACCCCTCCGTCGAGCCGTGGCTCAAGCGCAAGGATCCGCCGCCACAGCCAGGGAAGGAGATCCCCCAGACCAAGGCCGACCGCGCCAAGCTCGACAGCATGTACGAGTGCATCCTCTGCGCCTGCTGCTCCACATCCTAGTGAGTTCTTGTTTACATTGTCTAGTATTTGTGCGATTTGGAATCCTTAAGTGGTTACACGGGTAGTTTAGCCTACCCATTGCGTTATTGGTCTTCACTTGAAGACAGGTTCTCCGATGTACTGTGATACTTGATTTCAGGGTGTGCATCCATCAATCCTCTCAAATAATTAGTCTAATGTGGTGACCGATTTTTCCATTGACTCTTGATAGTGATAGCTGAGTCTTTTGGATTAATGGAGCTGTTGATTTTGAGTGCATGGACAAAATGTAGACATGTACTAGTTTTAAGCTGATAATGGTATTATATTAAGTATTGGTTTGACAACTACATCTATTTGCTTGGAATGAAGCTCCAACGTATATTTATTGGAGCTAGCATTTGTCAGATGTGATGCCTTGCATTCTTATATGTCACGAAAAGAACCAGATTCAACAACCGATGATGGATTATATATGATCCAAGTTAAATTTTCGTGAGAACTCGATGTCACAATTTAGACAAATGGATATGCTGTCAAGTTGAAATGCCATACTTCCTGGTTTACAAGGGTACGCTTTTGCTTGTCATTTAGTAGTCATGCAAGGTTTTTCTAATAACTGTTTTAATTTATTCCAACCACTGTATGAATTGCTCTGTTATTCTTTAATTCGTTTCAATTTTTTTGTTCTATATTTCTTCATCAGTGATGCGGTCGTTTCTTTTTTGGCCGATATTTTGTATCAACAAATGCAACATCCACATTTCGCTCCATAATTACAAGTTATCCTGAACACTTGAGTCTTGTCACAGTACAGCTACTTTTTACTCTTAGTACTTCTTATACTGGTTTATTTTGTGTGCATATACTTAATAGATGCTACACGGCTACTTGATGGAAAATTAGTGCTAATAGATGCCCGTGCAGCCGCTGAAGCCGCCGACGCCTATTGATTCATGGCGCCCCTCACTGGAGAAGGTGGATCTGGTCCTGCAGCAATGAGGAAGGGCAAGACCAAGACCAAATCCGTGCGCCACCTTCTAGCGCCGCCGGAAGCATCGGCAGCGGCAGCAACGGCTTCTCCAGCAGCAGGTAACTAACAGCTGATTGTCATAATTTGTCACTCGATTTTTGGCAAGCTGGAGAAGCATCGGTTCATGCTACCTGCAGCAGACTCAGCGTTATTAGCACCTATATTTTGAAGACTAGCTGTTCCAAATTTTCTCCTCCCTAGTCCCTACTGTTTATGCCATGTATTTCTTGGTGCTAATAAACTTTTAAGAAATGTGCACAGCAGAGATATATTTTTGCATGCCGATCACTTTTTAGAAGGGTTGCATGTGTTACAAAGTACACCATCAGTCCATCGCTGCATTGTTGAAAGGAGATAGGGAACTATTTACTTTATTTGGTAATTTAGGGGACCCATAAAGCTCGCAAGATTGCCACTAGGCTTTTGTTTTGCTGTTCCTTTTATGGTTTTGCTCTTGTTGTTACTGTTCAGTTTAGCTATTTGAAGGTGATTTAGGAGAAAAGGGGATTTAACGATTGCTCTATTCAGTGTCATGCTGCTGCAATGTTGTTTGGACTGACCCAAGTGCATGTGTCTATCTGTAACATAAGCCTGGATGGTTAATGATTTGGAACTGTAGATGTTCTGCTAGCTGTTAATTGCTTGTTTTAGACTTGTATTGTATTTGTGTCGGCTATTGTGTTAATACTTAAGACCAAGGGTCATGCACTTGTTAATTATTATATGCACTTGAACTTGATCATGCACTTGGTAATTGTTATGTACTTGGTCACTTGTTAATTGTTATGCACTTGGTCCTACAGGTCGGTATTCCGTATTGAATTTTCGTATACCGACCGTGTTCGACATAATTTCGCTCGAATTGGTTCGTTTTCAAAATTCTCGATATTCCGTAAGTTCGCGTTCGTTTTCGTGTCCGGCTTTACCGCTTTCGTTTTCGTATTCAAATGTAGAAGTAGAAAACGGTTGAGGAGTTTTCTGACTGTTTCCGACCGTTTTCATCCCTACCTGGGAGTGCGCTTTAATGACGCCTGGAATCGCGCCGACCCTTGTCAGGGGCAGGCTGTCGTGGCTGCTCTATCTGCTCTGTGCTGGGTGGGGGTACGCGACAGGCTGTGATTGGAGCGTCGTGGGCTGCCAGTGGTCATGCGACCACGCCTGTTCGCCTCTTCCCCAGGGACAGTGGCCACACGGCAGGAATGTATCGGTGCATTACGCGCTGATCGCCCACCTACCACCGCCTGCCGCGGTTGTTAGCGGTTGCACTGCCCGATCGTGGGTAGCCGAACCACTGCCATTCTGTCGTTCGATCTTCTGCTTTCGGGGGAGACGGGGGACTTTATAAGTTGTCACTGTGGGCATGCAAACGCTCCCCTTGGCTGCCTGCTTGCTTGTGCTTGCGCGTTCCTTTCCGTTCTCTTGCTCCTCGTGCTGCTACTTTCGCATCCATTCCTACTGATCGCCGCAGTAGGAGAGAGGGAAGGCTGTGCGCGACGATCTCCCAGCTGACAAGGGCGCCGCCCTTGACGATCCGACGCGCCATCATAGCGAGAGTGCCTCGTCGAGCCAGCGCTGCCTGACGCCGCCACCAGCGGAGTATCGCCTGGTTCTGCGCGACAAAAAGCAAACAAACCATCGTTGGGATGCCTTGAAGAAGTCGAAGGGCCGCTGCTCCCGTGTGTTGGGGCGGAGTCGCGTCACGAAGGAGACTCTCCAAACTCTCCTTCGGGAGAAGAAGCTGGAGGACCGTGCCGGGGCTCGTTTGCCCGGGCCTGACGAAACGGAGCCGAACCCGGGAGAATCGGAGGCGATCGTCTTCGTGGCGTTCTTCGACGCCGGGCTCCGAATCCCAGCGACATTCTTTGTTCGCGAAGTGTTGCGAGCCTATGGGTTGGAGCTAGCGCAGCTGACTCCGACCGCGATCGTTCGGCTGGCCGTCTTTACTTGGGCGATGTGAACGGAAGGTACCCGTCCCAGCGCCGAGTTGTTCGCCATCCTTCATGACGCACGGTGCCAACCGAAGAAGATGGAAGGGGAAGCATACTCGAACTTCGGCAGCGTGGACTTCGTGCTGAGGACGGAGTGCTCGCACTTGTTTCCCGCGTTGGCTATGCGGGGAAAGTGGGAGTCTGGCTGGACACGGCGGTGGTTCTATCACATTGTGACGAGCACGAGCGGCCTTCGAAGCCGGGGAGAGCCGATATCATTCAACCGCTGTCCGGATGTGACGCCCCGGTCCAGCGACGAACAACAGGCGCGGAGACTTGCTGGCGTCGCCCTCCGGTTCAACATGCGTGACCTCGCCGAGGAGATCACCATGTACGGGATACCTCCGCTTTCTTGCAACTGGATGTACGAGCGGCGGGGAGCCGACCGGAAGGACGACATCCATCCGGGAGTGTCTTCGCTCCACAAGCCCTCCGCGCCCTGTAAGTATCGCTGTCTTAGGCCCCGGCCTGCCTGGGTGATTGCGAACCCTTACGTGTGGCATTCTGTTTTTGCGTGCAGTGCGCCGGTTAGAAGATGCGGAGAGCGCGGTGGTTGCGATTCTTGGGCCGTACACGGCGAAGGAGCACAAGGCCCGTGAGTCCGCAACTTCCTTGGCAAAGCAGGGGCGGATTAACCGGGTATGCGAGGTTCTGGGAATTGCCGTTCCGGAATGCCCGGTGCCTGTGGAACCACCGAGCGACGCGACGGCAGTGGCACCGCCCTTTCGAGGCGAGGTCCGATCAGAGACCATTGTCTTCAGCTCGCCGGACATGCCACCGGTCGAGACCGTGGAGAGGGGGGTGAGACGGGTGCTGAGCTCGAACCGACCGGTTCGGAGAGGCACACTACCCCTGGCGAGGCTTCACGCGGTGGCGAGGGGGCGGGCCCAAGCCTCGTTGTTCTTGAAGATGATGCTTCGTCGCCCCCAGCAACAATCGCGGCCTTGTCGCTGACGACACCCCCCGCGGCTGCTGAGGCAACCACGGAAGCGTCGCCTGCATCTCCGAGGGCGAAACGCCCTCGGGTGCGGTCATCGCCGCCTTCGAAGGGCCAGTTCAGCATGGCAGGCCCAGTGACCGAGGTCCTGACACCCAGCGGGGATACTGCTGAAGCCGAGAGGGTTGTCGCTCCTCAGGCCAGCGAGGTGGTCAAGACCCAGGTGGAGGCCGGGCAAAGTACCGCGGTAGAGGGTACTGGAGGTAGGTGTAATTCATTTTCCTCCCGTGACTTCGCGAAACTCTCTCCGATTTGCTCGTTTATTCCGTCGACATCAGGCGAGACAAGGTCTCCTAGACGAGGACAAGAATCAAGCAACGGGGGTGCCCGCGGGGTCTCTGGCTTAATTGAGCAAGGGACTGAGTGCGCCCCGACTGTTGCCGAAGGTGCTGGGACAGGGGCTCTAGGGCTTGGCGTTTCTGACTTCATCCCTCGGTGGGAGACGCTTCGTGCCTTGAGCGAGGTGGCGGAGTACGCTGGTGGCCACCTAGATCGGCAGGCGCTGCAGTCCTGCGGGGGCGACCTTTTGGCGCTCGCACTGGGCGCCTCGGAGATGAGGGTAATGGTCTCTGCTCTCGCTGCATGTCATTTGCTTATCTGATAGGTAACCTTCGTTCCTGCGGTTATGCAGACGCTTGCGATCAGCAAAACCCTCGAGGGGACTCGCACGCGCGAGCGGAGGGCGCTGGAGGACCAGCTGCGGGTTGCTGACGACGCCCACGCCGCCAAGGACGAGCACATTCGGGTGCTGATGGCAGAACGGGACGAGGCTATCTCCGACGCGCAGTTGGTAGGCGCGAACGTGAAGAGCGCGGCCCTAGCCGCACAATGCGCGATGGAGGAGGCCCAGTGCGCCGCGACGGAGGAGCGGACCGCCCTCCTTCAGCGAATCTCCGCACTAGAAGCGGAGAAGGAGCAGCTTACTGCCTCCCTTGCAGAAAAGGCCTTATCTTGGGACAACGCGTCTGCCTCCGCGTGGGGGGCGATGGAGTCTTTGGAGCACGCCCTCCGGGGGCTTTCCGTGCACGTGGAGGACGCCACTCATAGCCGTCAGTACCTGATGGAGACGCTCGGGCGAATCGAGGAGTGCTCGAGCGTCGCCCTTCGCGGCGCCAAGGCCTTCGGCACCCACTGCGGCTACATGAGTGCTGGCCTTGCCCTTGCCTTGCTGCACGCTGGTGGGTGTGAGCATGTCAATGAGCTGGCGAACCCCCAGCTTGACTTGCCCGTCCAACCTGGGATGATATCTGATGCGGTTCGCGCCGTCCAGCCCGCCACCCGAAACTTCCATAATTGGATTTGGATTACATCGGGGAGGGCGCCGCCACGGTTGCTTTGCGGCGGACGCTGCACGACGAGGGGGACGTGCTCCGCTGGTTCAAAGAGGTTCCCCGGCGCGGCGAAGGCGGTGCGGGCACTCGTCGTGGCGAAGATGGCGCGGACTCGTAGGAATAATTCCAGGTTTTGGTGCGCACTGCGCCGTGTGTATGTCTACTACTGTAATGCCACTACTGTCTTACATGGGCTAAGCGACGATTCTCCTGTGCTCTTTTTGTTATGTAATATGCTGGCGCCTAGTCCAGGTAGACACGTGAGCGCTTCGTCCCCTACCCCTCGAAGTGGTGGCAGCGGAGCTGGCGCCTAATCGAAGTAGACGCGCGAGCGCTCCGTCCCCTACCCTTCGAAGTGGTGGCACCGAAGCTGGCGTCTAGACGAAATAGACGCGCGAGCGCTCCGTCCCCTACCCCTCGAAGTTGTGGCGCGGAGCTGGCGCCTAGTCGAAGTAGACGCGCGAGCGCTCCGTCCCCTACCCTTCGAAGTGGTGGCAGCGGAGCTGGCGCCTAGTCGAAGTAGACGCGCGAGCGCTCCGTCCCTACCCTTCGAAGTGGTGGCAGCGGAGCTGGCGCCTGGTCGAAGTAGTCGCGCGAGCGCTCCGTCCCCTACCCCTCGAAGTTGTGGTAGCGGAGCTGGCGCCTGGTCGAAGTAGACGCGCGAGCGCTCCGTCCCCTACCCCTCGAAGTGGTGGCAGCGGAGCTGGCGCCTAGACGAAATAGACGCGCGAGCGCTCCGTCCCCTACCCCTCCAAGTGGTGGCAGCGGAGCTGGCGCCTAGTCGAAGTAGACGCGCGAGCGCTCCGTCCCCTACCCTTCGAAGTTGTGGCAGCGGAGCTGGCGCCTGGTCGAAGTAGACGCGTGAGCGCTCCGTCCCCTACCCCTCGAAGTGGTGGCAGCGGAGCTGGCGCCTAGTCGAAGTAGATGCGCGAGCTCGACCACGTCTTATTTATACTCATTAGAGTGCGCAGAGACAACATCCGCGTCTTATTTATACTCCGAGGAGTACGCGCAAGGACAGTGCCTACGCGTGCGTAGGGATATCCACGTCTTGTTTATACTCGGTAGAGTGCGCAGGGACAACATCCGCGTCTTATTTATACTCCGTGGAGTGCGCGGAGACAACATCCGCGTCTTATTTATACTCCGAGGAGTGCGTGCGGAGGCGGACCTCGACGTTACATCTTATTTAGAGTCCGTAGACTGCGCGCGGAGGCGAGCCTCCGCACGTTGCGGGCGGTGAAATTGCGTGCGGAGGCGAACCTCAACGCTACATCTTATTTATACTCCGTAGAGTACGTGCGGAGGCGGACCTCAACGCTACGTCTTATTTAGAGTCCGTAGACTGCACGCGGAGGCGAGCCTCCGCGCGTTGCGGGCGGTGAAATTGTGTGCGGAGGCGAACCTCAACGCTACATCTTATTTATACTCCGTAGAGTGCGTGCGGAGGCGGACCTCAGCGCTACGTCTTATTTAGAGTCCGTAGACTGCGCGCGGAGGCGAGCCTCCCCGCGTTGTGGGCGGTGAAATTGCGTGCGGAGGCGAACCTCAACGCTACGTCTTATTTATACTCCGTAGAGTGTGTGCGGAGGCGGACCTCAACGCTACGTCTTATTTAGAGTCCGTAGACTGCGCGCGGAGGCGAGCCTCCCCGTGTTGCGGGCGGTGAAATTGTGTGCGGAGGCGAACCTCAACGCTACGTCTTATTTATACTCCGTAGAGTGCGTGCGGAGGCAAACCTCGACGCTACGTCTTATTTAGAGTCCGTAGACTGCGCGCGGAGGCGTCCCTTCATGCGTCTTTATTTATGCTTATGCACAGTGCACACAAAGGTAACCCTTTGCGCGATTTTGGTACGAAACGGGGAAATTTCATGAATGGTGCACTTTATTAAATTCCCGTTTGCGCGGGTGAGCGGTTACAAGAGGTAAGGCACTAACCGCTGGCTGCTTACGCCCGCCGAAGCCGTGGAAGGTCCTTGCCCTCGCATGCTCGACTTAGGCATAATAACGCCGCAGTCTGTCTGCATTCCACGTGTGGCGGAGCGTCTGCCCCTCCAAGGTGGCTAAGCGGTATGCTCCCTTCTGTAGGGCTTCCGCGACGATGTACGGGCCTTCCCACCTGGATTCAAGCTTGCCTACCATCTCCGCGTGGAGTGCCATCTTAAGGACGAGGTCTCCTGGTCTGAATTCGCGTGGGTACAGCGAGCGATCGCGACCGCGCACCATCTGTCGCGCATACTTTACGACGTGCTGTATTGCGCTTGTCCGGTCCCCATCAAGGAGGTCCAGGGACAATTGGCGCTCCTCGTCTGGTGCCTGGACGAGGACCCTTCGCAAGCCAGCCTTTATTTCTTCAGGTGTGACCGCCTCATCACCAAAAAGGAGCTTGAATGGCGTGAACCCTGTTGGGCGTGTGACCGTTGTACGAAGGGACCAGAGGACGTTGTGGAGCTCGCCCGGCCACTTCCCCTTTGGTAGCCCGACAAGGCGCTTCTTGATCGCGGCGGAGATAGCGCCATTCGCCCGCTCCACCGCCCCGTTGGACTGTGGGTGTCCAACCGAGGCGAACCGGAGGGTGATGCCCACGCTGTCGCAGAATTCTTTGAATGAGGCTGCATCGAATTGCAGACCGTTGTCGACGGTGATCTCCCTAGGCACGCCAAATCGGCATATAATGTCCTGCCAGAGGAAGCGTTGCATAGCTGCCGAGGTAATCTTGGCCAGGGCTACCGCCTCCGGCCACCTGGAAAAGTATTCCAGAGCGACCGCCACGAACCGCAGGTCTCCTGGGGCCCTGGGAAGCGGTCCCACGACGTCGATGCCCCACCGCGCCAACGGCCATACCAGAGGTATGGGATGGAGACTTGTCGGGGGCCTGCGGATGGCCCTTCCCATCCACTGGCAACCTTGACAACGGCGCACGAGATCCTGGGCGTCCGCGACAGCTGTTGGCCAATAAAAACCCTGCCTGAATGTCTTGCCCACCAAAGACCTTGGTTGGAGGTGCGAGCCGCAGAGCCCCGCATGGATTTCTGCAAGGAGACGCTTTCCCTCTTCGCGCGGGAGGCATCGCAGGAGCGGTGCGCAGACCCCCTTTTTGTAGAGCAACCCGTCAAGCACCTGAAAGGACCTAGCACGGTGTTGTAAACGCCGGAGCTCGGAGGGGTCATCCGGTTCCGCAATGTCCTGCAGAAAAGCGAAAAGGGGTTCCTGCCAGTCACCCTGCTGGGTGATCCGGTGGACGAGGGCGCATCACGGTTATCCTGCGCGATGGCCGCCGCTGGCAGGACTTCGTAAAATGCCCCTTCGGGAGTTGGGAGCTGCTGACTGGCAGCCTTGGCGAGGACATCAGCTTGCTCGTTGTCTGCTCGAGGGATGGCCTTCACCGTGACACCCAAAAAGTGCCGTTCCTTCGCCCGTACGGCTGCTAGGTACTTGGCTAGCTCCGGGTCCTTGGCTTGGTATGACTTGTCAACATGGCCCGCCACTAACCGTGAATCGGTGCGGACAAGGACTCGCCTCGCTCCCATCGCTTTGAGCTTCCCGAGACCGAAGAGTAACGCCTTATACTCGGCCGTGTTGTTCGTAGTCGGAAACGCAAGGCACGTCGAGTACGACAGGCGCTGCCCCTCCGGCGTGGTAATAACTGCGCCCACTCCTGCGCCCGCAACACCGTAAGGTCCGACGTTCGCAGAATAAACTTCGAGTATCCCAGCTTTGTGCTGCACCGGTCGGCGCACGAGCTAGCATCGCCCCTCATGCGAAGATGAGTCCCAACATGGGGCACAAAGAGTCTATCCCCGGACGTTCTGCAGGGTGGCGCTCAGAACCATGGTCGAGCCTCGGCCCCAACCATTCGCCCACTAGCTGCTGCTTGAGCATAGGCACTTTGTGTGAAGCTTGGTGCTTGATTGACTCAACCCAAGAGGGTTTAGTTCCGAGCGGCCAGCAATTATTTTAATACACCACACCACCATCGGCAAAGGCAAGTAGTCGTTGTAAACATTCCATCACACAAACACATCCAAAAACAATAGACCAAAGGACACAATTCTATAGATTACATCATAGCTACAAAAGGGAGTCAGCTCCTGAGAAATACAAAAGCTACATCAAAGGACAGTGGTGACATGGCGCTATGATGAGCTGAAGTACCAAAAAAATAAGCAACTGGCAGTGATATACTAATAACAAGCCTCACACCTGGGATGGACCTGGTCCCTCATGGCCTTCCTGTTGCACCCAGAGGAGCCTCCCTCAAACGAGCAAGTGTGGGCCCATCGGGTGAGCCCGTCGAGGTAGCCCAACCTGCACGAGTTCCAAACTCACGAGAAGGTCAACAGGAGAAATCAAAACGAGAAATTTCCACCCACCAAAACGAGAAATCAAAAACAAGAACAACAGGAGAGCCAATGCTCCAGTAGCTTTAGGAGCCACAAACCATGGGGGTAAAGAATGATGAGGTAATTAATACATTTACAATAATCGGCTCACCCTACATCACGGGCAATTCATATTTTTTCCCCTACCCCAGTTGTACAAAATCTATTGAATGCCCTCAAGAAGAAAACCTTTGTCTAAAGAAAAATACCCAAATAATCCAACAAACAAAGTCGATGCTGAAGCTCACCAATCCTAGTTGACTACAGATGCTCAACTATATCCTAAACAAGCCCGTACTGTTCCTTTTTGGCACCATGGGTGGAAATCGTGATGATCTGCAAAACATAGGCTGTATGAATCAAATGAAATAATACAGATGCAAAACTAAATTTAACTAAGTGAACTCGAAAGCTTGATCCTTCCTCTGGCACAAACAAAATAGCTTACTGGTTCAGGAGCTGACCAATGGTTTCACAAACAGAAACACCATTGTCATATCAATACTACGAGCTGATGGCAGGAGGAGATGAAGAGTCAAATGAAGCTCGAAGTGGCCTGTTAACAAATGGGTGCGCCAAAAGTTGCAACGCAGAAGGCCGTTCCTCTGGATCAACTCTTACACACTGGCCAATGAAATCTTGAGCTTCTTTTGACAAGTAGCTGGGAACAGGAGGTTGTTCTCCTCTTCCAATCATAAAGAAAGCATTTGTCTACAAGTAGCAAAGCAATATTATCGGAGAGCTGGAGACCAATATTGGGTCCAAGTAGGATTCAATTCAAATGAGTTACAGAGCATTATTTGGAGAGAAGTACATCTTATAGCAAAATGACTCATCATGCACAATCCCCACGAAAATAATAAAGAAAAAGAGAAAGGCAGCTGATGAACCAGCAGCAGGTCCGATTTATTTATTTCATAGCCACAAGTGTATATGTACCAATTACAATGTACCAGAGCTATATCTGATATATTCTACAGGCTTGAAAGAAAACAAATTATGGTTTTCCCTTGTTCTGAAACAGGAAGTGCATGAGCAGCCCCCTAATCCCAATATCAATTAATTTAAAGGAAAATGGGAATAATCTGCTAACATCCTACTACTACTTTATAGCAAAGTCAAATAGAGAATAGGTGTTTTCTGCATCTTAATTTCAACACTCTTCTCATCCCAGAGTTTAATATCCTACACATCAAACAAGGCCTAACATATACAAGAGAGTTAACAACGCAACATATTTTGAAAATTTTGGGGACAAATCAATACCACACAACTATAAACTGTGAAGTTGAAATATGACGTACCCACTCCACATTAGGATGCGGTATTTGACGGGTAAGCATTTCCAAAACAGTGCAGCCCAAACTCCACATATCAGCTGGAGGCCCATAAGATTTTCTAGGATTAACAACCTGAAATTAGAAGGTGTATTTAGAACTTGGGGCAATTTTCTGGTTAAAATATATCACACAAGTATTACTCAAATGTTGCTAAATAACATCAGAATTGAATAGTCTGACAGGCAAGGATGATGGATAAAAGTAGATAACATCGGTTAAATTGTGGCTTTTACCTCAGGTGCCATCCAATAAACACTTCCTTTGCATGATCTCAGCATATTAATTTTTGACATCTGAAATTGTACAAGAAGAAAACTATTACTATAAAGACAATTTGTCATTGACAAAGCACAGATAACTTTGTGGAAGAAAAAAAGGATAACCTCTTTTGCCAGTCCAAAATCTGCAAGTTTTACCGATCCATTTGCATGGACCAATATATTGGCGCATTTGATATCTCTGAATATGAAGCAATTGTTTCAATTAATCAAAACTATTGTATTAAATGGAAGCATCATGATTGTACCACAAGCAAAAAAGGATGAATACGGACATCAAGAAATATAACGTCCAATCTCATTTATAATTTTGAAAAATTCATTGTGCCAAGTTAGCTTGCACAGTTATTCCCTGTATTTGAACACAGAAAAAAGGTGCCTTTTTCCAGGTTGAAAGCAAAGACTAAAGTTTGTACTTTCTGTGGAGTGAACTAATTAGGCGCTCCTTCCAACAGGACTAGCCTATAGAGGCTGACTTAATTCTTGTTTTTCATACAGGTTGTACTTCATCTTAGTCTGTGTTTGTTGGTCTCTTAGGGTTCACAATCCCAAACTACTGCACCAAAGATACTCATAAACCAAACCATTAAAAAATTTAAATGAGAACTTTGAGCCAACTCCGCATCTCACGCTTGCAGGCACAAACACACACGCACACACCGACGCAAGCACACACGCACGCACACAGAAAGGAAGTATAAGGTCCTAGATACAAAGAGATTTATTTGCTTATGAGTCAAGAGGACCTATATAACCTCCAGGACTTTATGGTGCATGCCACTTTCTGAAGGTGGAGCAGTTGGTGGTTAGCTCCAGAAGAACATACTGACTTCAGGAAAGCAGATTTGTTCCCTCATATGTGCTATTCACATTAGAAATGCATGACAAATAGGCTCAAAAGCCCAAGTTTCATGCTCCACATTATTCTTTGCAAGGTTCAATTTAAAATCTGCTATCGTTGCAGCATCATAAGCATTGAATTACTTTCAACAAAAATTAGAAGAGCAGCTTTATACCTGTGGACCACATTTCGCTCATGGAGATAAACCAATCCATTAAGAATCTGCCTTGTGTATGCAGAGACTTGTGAGTCTCGTAGTTTATACTTTTGATAGAGGGAAGCAAGAGAACCTTGTGTAACAAGCTCAATGAAAATGTAGAGTTTAGATTCTTCCTGCATTGAAGTGTTGAACACATTACATAAGAAATGAACATCAATACTGTTAGACCATGTGGCTAGATTTATGATATTTTGGTGATGAATAATTGACAATGGTTAATTTGTTATGATGAATAATTGGTGATTTCGTTTAGCGGTGTTATGCGAGTTGTGTTGCATGTGTGCGGACTGATGTTGGCCAAGTTGAGACGAACTTGTGCCGGAAGAATGTTCTTTGGTCTTTGCATGTGCAGGTTGAGCATGGAGGCGATCATGGTCGGTGACGAGGTGGACCGGAACTAGGATGGGGAGATCTGAGGTTCAGACGGTCAAGGAGGTCACGAGATGATCGGGCTCATGCTTGGGGCGCATGGAGATCGAAGGTGGATGATACGTGGAGAAGCTACGGGAGGTGCAGTCCTAGAAGCTTCGACACGTGACGTGTTAGAAAAGTTGTGAGAGTGAAAAACCTGTGTTAGGAAGGGTTTCGGGTCCCTTGAAAATTAGTGGGCCAAAAGTCTAGTTGAGGTAAAAAGGCCCAGGCCTAGTTGGAGTTGGATTATGATTCGAAGTCCTAGTTGGAGTTGGATTAGGATTCGAAGTCCTAGTTGGAGTTGGATTAGGATTCGAAGTCCTAGTTGGAGTTGGATTAGGATTCGAAGTCCTAGTTGGAGTTGGATTAGGATTCGAAGTCCTAGTTGGAGTTGGATTAGGGTTCTAAGTCCTAGTTGGAGTTGGATTAGGGTTCTAAGTCCTAGTTGGATTAGGATTTTAAGGCCTAGTTGGAGTTGGGCTGTGTGTGTATATATATGCATGCGGTGGCATGGCAAGAGTTGTGCCGAGCAGCCGTGGAAGAAAAATATATATACGGCTTTTGGGGTGGCCAAACGTTTTCTTTGGCATGGCATCTTTTTGATCACGAAGCGCACGACATTGTTCAGCCATCGGTCAGGCAAGCGATCTCATATTTTGCTTAGTTGCATAATTAGGGCTTAATTTATTTTCGTCACTATTTGCATCAGCGATCTTGTTTATTTTATATCTCAAGATCTAGAGCTCCGATTGATGTAATTCCAGTTGGGTTAGTTCAATAACTGTCTCTAGTTTATTCTGAAAAAGTTTGAGGTTAATCGGAGTTACGGATTTTTATCGAGATCAGTTTTAGTAAGGATACATTATTCTGTCCAGAATTATTAAATGAGGCTTAAATAGGTTTTGTGTTTAGGGGAGAGTCTTAAAATTTATTTTTAGCTTCCGCAATCATTCACCCCCCCTCTGATTGCCTATCTTAGTGTGAATCGATCCTACAAGTGGTATCAGAGCGGGTTAATTTTTCTAATTGATCTTAACCGGTGATTAGAAAACATGTCGACGGATAGGTATTCCACAAAACCTTGTGTTTTCGATGGTGTTGATTTTCAGTTTTGGAAAGCGAAGATGGAGGCATACATTCAAGCTCAAGGCTTTGCAATATGGGAGAAGGTATACAAGCCTTATCAAGTGCCCGAGAACGATGATGTGACAGCGGCGAACATGGCACAAGTGGAGGCAAATAGCAAGGCAAGGAACCTGATAATTCAAGGACTAGGAAGGAGTGATTTTGATCGTGTTGCGCATCTTAAATCCGCATATGAGGTATGGAAAGCACTATGTGATTATCATGAGGGTTCATCTACTATTAAAGAGGTACGTCAAGATATGTATAAAAAGGACTACATGCGTTTTGAGATGAAACCTGGTGAATCAATAGATGATCTCTTTGCTCGCTTTAATAAAATTCTTAGTAACCTACGTGCTGTTAATGTTACTTATACTGATGCTGAAAATGCACGTCAATTACTTGGAGCATTAGATATGTCTATATGGGAGATGAAGGTTACATCCATTAGAGAATCTACTGTCATGAGTACACTTACATTAGATGTACTTTATTCTAAATTGAAAACTCATGAATTAGATGTTTTTGCTAGAAAATATAATGGTAATAGATCAATTGCTTTAGCTTCACAATCTACCAAGTCTAATTGGGATAATTCTTCTACTAGCTATACTTTGTCTTCTTTGTCTTCACTAACTGATGAACAGCTAGAGCAAATCCCGCAAGATGATTTGGCACTCATCTCTACACGCTTCACAAGAGCTTTGCAGAATGTGAGATCAAGAAAGAGAGGAAATTTTGGTCCTCAAAGGTGCTATGAGTGTGGTGATCTCAATCATATTCGTCCCAAATGTCCAAAGTTTCTAGCAAGTTTTGCAAGGGAAGAGAATAAGAAGGAAGAAGAGATGGAGAAAGAAAAAAAGAAGAATAAAAAGAAGGGCTATATGAATCGCAAGGTGGTGCACCGTGTTCTTTCGGCTCTTGGGCAAATTAATTTGAGTGATGTGGACACGGACAGCGAGGATGATACTCCCAAAGGCAAGAAAGATTTAACTGGGTTGTGTCTAATGGCAAGTAGCAAAAGCTCCACCGACAATGATGATCTTGACAGCGACAACTACAATGAGGTAGAACCTTCTTATGATGATTTAGCTAAAGCTGTTGCTAAACTTGGTACTTTGCTAGAAAAGAAAGATAAAAAGATTAAAAAATATGATATTTTAATTGAATCTCTAAATTCTGAAATTGCAAGACTTAGAGTTTTAATTCCTGATGATGAATCTTGTGAGTCATGTCAAATTTTACATTCTGAGTTAGAGAATGCTAGGTCTCTTAATGCCTTAAACATGGATCAACTTAGAGATGTAACTGCTAAATTTGATGAATTAAGATTAGCACATGACTCTTGTGATGAAAAATTGAAATGTGCTAATGATGAAATTGAAAAGCTCAAGTTTAGCTCTTCTTCATGTTTAGAATCAAGTATTTCAAATGTTCATTCTAAAGCTTGTTCTAAATGTGAATTATTAGAAGCTAGACTTAACTCATCTCAGGAAACAATTCAACAGATGTTTTATCATGAGATATCTTCTTGCTCTAATTGTCCTAAGCTTAACACTGAAATAGAAGCGTTGACTAGACAACTTAATGATTTTGCTGAAAAAGAAAGATTGACTCAGTCTAGTGCTTCTAAAAATCTTGTGAATGAACCTGTTAAATGCATAACTTGTCCCACATTAGCTAGAGAATGAGTACTTGAAAGATACTTTAGAGAGATTTTCTTTTGGCAAGAAAAATTTAAATATGATTCTAGACAAGTCAAAAACAAGTGTGAAAAATCGTGGTCTAGGATTTAATTCTATTGAGCATGCCAAGAATAATCCTCCTAAGGTTATTAAGCTTCTTGAACCTGGAAAGATTGAAGTGAAACTTGAACCAAAACAATCTGTGTTTAAATCTGCTGGCTTTGTGCAAAATTCATCAAATGATAATATAGGTGTTAGCTCATCATCACAAAAGATTAGTGGTTATGTTAAATTTCAATGCACCTATTGTGGAAGAGATAGACACTTGCATGAATTTTACTTTAGACGTGCAAAGAAAGAGAGAAAGGAAAGGTTAAATGCTTTAAGACAAAAACGTGCAACCTTTTTCAGTCCTAGATCTCATGCAAATTCTAAGTTTTTAGAGAACTTTCATGATGGCTTTAAATCTGCTTCACATGCTAGATTGGGATCAAATTCAAATAATTCACGTTCTTTTTGGCATTATGATCATCCACATGCACGTGATTTTGGTTCTAGCTTTGTTGCTCCTGTTCGTCGTGTGTCACAGTACTGGATTCCTAAATCTTATTTTACCAACCCCAATACTGTGAGACCGATGTTTCCTGTCATGTAAGAACAGCTGACGAGAATGGAGAACATGAGCTAGATTGGGTTCCAGTCTTTTACATCATTGCTTGATTGGAACACTTGATGGTTCTTCACTCTCTTTGATGGCTTCTAAGAGATTTCACTTTTTGAGAGACCATGTGGAAAAGGTGATGTTGTCTTAAATCTTGTTAAATTCTCGAGTTGCTGATTTGCACATGAAATCGCTTGATACTTCTCGTTTTCCTTTTGCGAAGTGAGTTGGGCGTATTACATCTTATGGGATTATTCTGAGGGGGAGCTTGTTGTTTAAAAATATCGGAAGCTTTGTTTATTATCCTTGTCAAATAACTCATCAAATCCAAGTCATTGAAATCAATTGAGTAGTAGAGCTTTCTTTATCATATCTATTCATATGTTGTGTAGTTTTGATCAGGACTGTTTATAATTAAATTGCTACATTTGAATTAAAAGTATGACATGGCGAAATATTTTGACTAGATTAATTATAGTTATTACTTTGCGATGTCCATCGAAAAGGATTAGCTTGATTGTGAGTCTTATTTTAACTCTTGGTTATGAGACTTGCATGTTTCATGTTCCAATTCTTATGATCACTCAATTTGGCATGTTATTAAAAAAAGAGAGTATATAAAGAAAAAATTGAAAAGATGTATGCTTCAAGCATGCCATGGTGAAAAAAAAAGAGGCACAAAAGTGCGCAAAATGAAAAGAAGTATGCTTCAAGCATGCCACCATCAAAAAGAAGAAGAAGAAAAGTATGTCATTATGAAAAAAAGTATGCTACAAGCATGCCACATGCCTAAAAATTGAGTGTGAAGCAATAAGTTGTTACATGAGACTGCTAGCCCGTCTAGAGTTAAAATTTGCTTCACTTTCAGGTTTTGATTTTTCGTTGTAATATCTCATTGTGCTCTCTATAATTGGTTTGGTCATTGTTGAGATGCCTGTCATTGATATAAATTGCTTAATCATTTTGAAAATTTGTTTTAACATTGCTATGTGATATATGGCTTAATATGATCTAGATAGCTCTACTCAAAAATATGTCTTGGTTGCTTTATTAAATAAATGCACAATGACTTGGATAATCTACAAAGCTTCTTGATTTTTACTTTCATTGCTCCGTCTTAGAATTATTCTTTCTTTAAATTTTCTTGATGATTACATTGCCAAAGGGGGAGAAATTTGGTGTGCTTTGCGAGAAATTAAAGAGAATTTGGGGAGAATAAAATTACCTCTCTTGTGTTGAGGGGGAGAGATTTGAGACTTATGGTTTAAACTGTTTTTCGGCTTTAGTTCTTTACTTATATCTTTTGAAGCTAGTTCATCATACAATTTTGTGGTTTTGTCAATGTATTCATCAAGGGGGAGATTGTTAGACCATGTGGCTAGATTTATGATATTTTGGTGATGAATAATTGACAATGGTTAATTTGTTATGATGAATAATTGGTGATTTCGTTTAGCGGTGTTATGCGAGTTGTGTTGCATGTGTGCGGACTGATGTTGGCCAAGTTGAGACGAACTTGTGCCGGAAGAATGTTCTTTGGTCTTTGCATGTGCAGGTTGAGCATGGAGGCGATCA
This sequence comes from Dendrocalamus latiflorus, assembly GCA_017311315.1. NCBI lineage: Eukaryota > Viridiplantae > Streptophyta > Magnoliopsida > Poales > Poaceae > Dendrocalamus > Dendrocalamus latiflorus. The sequence continues at coordinate 10,622,419 of CM029651.1, read as the reverse complement.
TGGTCGGTGACGAGGTGGACCGGAACTAGGATGGGGAGATCTGAGGTTCAGACGGTCAAGGAGGTCACGAGATGATCGGGCTCATGCTTGGGGCGCATGGAGATCGAAGGTGGATGATACGTGGAGAAGCTACGGGAGGTGCAGTCCTAGAAGCTTCGACACGTGACGTGTTAGAAAAGTTGTGAGAGTGAAAAACCTGTGTTAGGAAGGGTTTCGGGTCCCTTGAAAATTAGTGGGCCAAAAGTCTAGTTGAGGTAAAAAGGCCCAGGCCTAGTTGGAGTTGGATTATGATTCGAAGTCCTAGTTGGAGTTGGATTAGGATTCGAAGTCCTAGTTGGAGTTGGATTAGGATTCGAAGTCCTAGTTGGAGTTGGATTAGGATTCGAAGTCCTAGTTGGAGTTGGATTAGGATTCGAAGTCCTAGTTGGAGTTGGATTAGGGTTCTAAGTCCTAGTTGGAGTTGGATTAGGGTTCTAAGTCCTAGTTGGATTAGGATTTTAAGGCCTAGTTGGAGTTGGGCTGTGTGTGTATATATATGCATGCGGTGGCATGGCAAGAGTTGTGCCGAGCAGCCGTGGAAGAAAAATATATATACGGCTTTTGGGGTGGCCAAACGTTTTCTTTGGCATGGCATCTTTTTGATCACGAAGCGCACGACATTGTTCAGCCATCGGTCAGGCAAGCGATCTCATATTTTGCTTAGTTGCATAATTAGGGCTTAATTTATTTTCGTCACTATTTGCATCAGCGATCTTGTTTATTTTATATCTCAAGATCTAGAGCTCCGATTGATGTAATTCCAGTTGGGTTAGTTCAATAACTGTCTCTAGTTTATTCTGAAAAAGTTTGAGGTTAATCGGAGTTACGGATTTTTATCGAGATCAGTTTTAGTAAGGATACATTATTCTGTCCAGAATTATTAAATGAGGCTTAAATAGGTTTTGTGTTTAGGGGAGAGTCTTAAAATTTATTTTTAGCTTCCGCAATCATTCACCCCCCCTCTGATTGCCTATCTTAGTGTGAATCGATCCTACAAATACTAACATATACATATAAATCAATTTGGCATATGACACAATGATTATTCAATCAAATAATTTCTAGAATTGAAATGCATAACCAAGCAACATCAAAAAATCTGTGGAGTACCTTGTCAGTTCCATAATACTGGACTATGTTTTCATGTTCAAACTGACTTAGGAGAGCAATTTCCTGAGAACCAAACAACTTAATGTTAGAGCTTTGCATAAACAATGGAAAATATAGCTTTAGAAGATGTCAGAGCATGTGATGATGTGATATAGAAAACTGTTGATATCCAAGATTAATTAAATGGTAACAAGTCAAGAACAGCAGCTATAACCTGTTCAAGTGCAAGAATAGATTGTTGGGCGTTGCTTCCTTGGTCAAGCAAAGATACTTCCTTCACAGCAAAAAATGCACCCTCGCTGTAGAGATATTCAACAGAATACATTAAAATACATTACATGCTTTTCAAGTGATACAACAAAAGGAAGAAGAATACACTAATAGTTAATACTTTACACTACGCTAAGTGGCTAGACTAAACCTCTATTATCAGGCAAAAGAAACGCTCTATACCACTCCTAAGAATCTTCTAGGCTGAATCAGCCATTAAGTTCCTACAACATTTCCACCAAAAGAGAAGTGCTCACTGATTACTGTATATGGATAATCACAGCTTCACAAGGTTGCAACTTGCAACTACTAAGGTTCTTTTCAGGACATGTTACCACAATGTTGCCTGTAGCAGGTTAATGATGGCGTAGCTCCAGTGAGCATGTCTAGAGAGTTGCTTCGTTACTCTACTAGCCAGCAAAAGAGAAAAAAGAAGAAAGCAGCCGATATGCAAGGAATCGTACCAGGAGATATCAGCAACCTCAACTCCACGATTTCAACCCACCTCGACTCCATTCAACGACTCGACTTCATACTAAGAGTCGACCCACGCTCTACCTCGGCGACTGTTCCAGTGCTAGGTTCGCTAACATTATTGCCCAACGACATGCCCTAGCGTCATACTACACCATCTCCATTGAAGCTGTATCCTCAGCTCTATATATTTTTGTTGAAGATAGAGTTCATTGCAATTTAAGCCATTGTGCCTATTATTGGTGGCATTCATGCATGATTTATCATTGGCAATTTTATCGACGATCCATCGTCTTCTATGGGTTACTGCGGCAAGATCCGCAGATGATGAGTCTAAGGTGGAGTTGCAGACTTTCAACACAATGAGTTAATTTGGGCTACACTTGATTGATATTTTGAAAAAGAAAAAACAATACCAATTGTGGGGACAACTGAATTTGGTGTTTTATTCACCGTTTGATAACACCCTGATGAGTGATGACAGCTAGCATGACACTCTCCAAAATTGTGCTATTTGAAAGTGAAGGTTTTGCTCCAATCTCAGTTTAAGATGAAGGATTTAAGTGCAAGGAGTTTGTTTTTGCATGGATACCACAACATTTGTCAAGTTGGCACAGCTCGACATGAGGGATTTGCTGCAGTTTATTCTCCATTAACGACACAAGAGTTCCTTTCATCCGGACAGTTTTACAGGAACAGTTTCAACAATATCATAGAATTTAATTAACTTTGAAGTTGGCAGTTTGGCGTACATGATGACCACACGTGCAAGTTGCACTTTTAATGAGCATTGTTTGCCGAGTCTTGTATTTCAGGTGGATTATATCAGATTTTATGATATGAGTTTTTCGCTATCTATCCAATACCACAGGTGATGTTTTGGCTTATGTTGTTCAACAATTGAGCATTTGTTTCAGGAGGTCAGTTGCACACACTTAAACTTTTGCTGGGGTTATGAATTGTTGAAGTCCCGAATTTGTTCGTCTGATTTGTTGAAAGCTATGCGTTTAGATCTACTGATGGTTTGCTTAATTTTACTTCACGAGAAGCGTTTGGATAAGACTGTTCCAGTCTTTCTTGTTGAACACTAGTCTAATGGACTTTCGGTGCACAAGGTGTTCATCTTGATTTAATTGGAGGAGTTTGGGCATGTTCTTTGCAGCTTTTGGCTTTTACGACAATACCTAACTTTTAAGCGGAGCATTTTCTCAAGGCGGGGTCTACAAGTTAATTGTAGTACACATTAAAAGCCTAACATCTATACTAGCCAAAATCGCAAGCGGTATCTCTCTCTCCTAATATCTGTCACGAACAGCCCAAAATTTAAAATTTTCAGCCAAAAGCTATAAGTCACACCAATAAGCCAAAAAAAGAACAGGCCCTTTATTGCGTTTTTCGACTACTGGAGGGAGTTCGGCTCAAGGTGGAGATTGTTGATGTTGATCTGAATTTGTACTGTATTCGTGTAGGACACTCAGCGTTCAAGAAGGCGGCCTGGGCGGCCGCCTAGGCTCCGCGTAGACGCTGGGCGGCAGGGTGCCACCCGGCCTTGGCCCCTAGTCGGGTGGCTGGGCAGCGAGGCGGTCCAAGGCGGGGAGAGGCGGCCTAGGCGCGGCGAATGGGGCGGCGCGGAGGGAGCGGCGGGGATGGGGAAAACTGTTACCGCACACGAGGCCGTCGCCGCCGCCGTCGACTCGCCGGATTCCGCATCACCATCTTCCCTCCGGACGCCTGCCATCTTCTCTGCCTCGCCTCCCCTCTGGCGGAGGGGACATCTTCCCCCCGCCCGTCCGCCGCTCCCGTGGCCGCCGCCGCCGGATCTGGACTTCCCGTGCCAGATCCCGCCGCCACCGCCGCCGGATCCGGACTCCTCGCGCCAGATCCGGAGAGATGGGGGAGGCGGGCGGCGGCGATCTGCGGGGGAGAGATGGGGAGGCGGGCGGCGGGATCTGCGGGGGAGGCGGCGGTGATCTGCGGGGGAGAGTGGGGGAGGCGGGCGGTGGAATCTGCGAAGAGGCAGCGGCGATTTGCGGGAGAGTGGGGGAGGCGGGCACGACCGCGAATATGCGGGGAGGCGGCGGAGGATTTAGGGTTAGGGTTATGCGGGAAGTCGCGGTCCGCGTGGAAGGATTTAGGGTTAGGCCGTTAGGGTTAGAAGATCTGGACCGTTGGATCTTTATCAAACGGTCTAAAGTCTGACTAATTGCTTTAAACATTAGTTATAGGATTTGATGACTCGATCTGAGATGTTAGATCTCATATATATAGCAAATATATACTTATCATCTGCCTGTTGTCCTTATTTTTAATTTGGCCGCCTAGGCTCCCTAGGCGCTAGGCCCCACCTCGCCGCCCGCCTAACGCCTACTTGAACAGAGAGGACACTGCATCGCCTCATGCCAGATATGGCATGATCGGTGCCAGAGACATGCGTAGGCTGTATCAGACGTGGTATCAACCTATAGCAACTGACTCTGATTCGGTTTCCTTTGCATATGGAACTTGTTTCTCTCGCCCTATATATGTACTCCAGTAGCCTGTAGAAAAAACAAGCGCTCCGTTATAATCTCTTCTCATTATAGTGATTTTCCTTCGTGTGTCCATAGTTTTTCCCGAAAAGGTTTCCACGTAAAAATCCGTGTCTCCTGTTCTCTTGATCTTCTATTTCTGCCATGCGTTTTATAATGTCCTGGGTGTCTAGATCACTAAGGTGAGTTTTGGAGGGCAACACACCATTTGGTACGATATGTTAGCCTGCACTTTGCTAGTGCTTTGCACTTAAAGCAATTACAAAAGGATAGGTTGTAACCACAGCTACATTTCTCCTTTTTAACTATTTGAACTACACTGTTCATAAGACATAAATATTATTTCTAGATTCATATTCTATCCCCCCACCCCCAAACAAACCAGCACACACATTTTTCCAAAGAGATGTTTGGCTTATACTTGTAGAATTTCATGATATGACATCATGTACTTGTAAATTCTAGGTGATAACGGAGCAGCTGTGCCCATCTTCTAACGAAGTGACTCTTTCGACTAGCTAAGCTTATCTTTAATCAAAATAACCGTAAGCTAAGGCCAAATTAACAGGTCAACTTTTAAGATATGCCTAAATTAGACAGAAGGCTGCAGTACCTCTGTGGAAGTAACAATGCAAAAGACATGGCCAAACAATCAAATGCCAACTAAAGCATTGGTACTTACTCACTGATCCCCTCGTACACCGCTCCGAATGAGCCGCTTCCCAGAAGAGCACCACGCATCCATGACTTTATCTTCCGCTTGAACTTGCCATTCGGCGAGATGATGAACATAGCCTCCATAGTCGTGCTAGACGCATCATCATCATTCGTCGTCGACAATGAGGACGTCCCAGTGAACCCTTCGAAGGTCTCTCCTATCCTCAACCCTTTCAGCTCCCCCTCAACTCCTGACACTCCCTCAACCTCCTCCTCCTGCTCCGTGTCCGACATGCGAGACGTGTCCACACGTTCGTGAGCCGCTCCCAGTTCATTTTTCTCTTCCCTGGGAGCAAACGACTGAACAATGTCCCAAGCCGACCCGCTCATGTCCTCAGCCACAAACGACCGCCCCGGCGGCGGCGCGAGTGCTGTGATCAGCGGAGGCGGGGAGAGCACGGGCGGCCGGGCGCCTCGGATCCCGACCTCCCCGCCTCCCCTCCTTGGCGAGAGGAGGGGCAAGCCCGCGACGGGCGCCACAACAGCAACGTCACGGGCAGGCTTAGGGGATTCCTCGGGTGCCGCAACGGTGGGCTCCTCCGCCGAGTCAGTGGCGGTGGAAGTGGAGGACGAGTGGAGTGGCTCCTCGGGAATGGGAGAAGGGACGGAGAGAGGCGCGGGGCACTGGACCTCGGGGCCGGAGACGGAGCGGGCGACGGGGGAGGGATCGTCCACGGGAGGCGAGGAGACGAGGCGGGAGCGGGGGAGGAGGTCGGATTTGGAGCGCGCCTTGCGGGCCTCCCAGGCAGCGATGGGGATGGCGAACTCGTCGGGCCCCGACAACCCCAGGCCGCGGCAGAGCTCGTCGACCTCCCCCTCCCCGCTGCCGCTGATGCGGAAGTCCGTGCCGCCGCCTTCCTTGGCTGCCAGGTCGAGCGAGCGCGACGGTCGGAGCCCCAGCGGCCGCTCCGCCGACGAGGACGACGACGACCACGACGCGAACACCGACACGGACGACGTCCCCGCCCCCGCCGCGTAGTCGATGTGCTTCGCCGCGTTGCGGCGCTCCAGCCGCGTGCTGCGTCCGCGGCTCCCGCTGCCGCCGCCGCCGCCGTGGCTGCTAGAGTCCATGGAGGCGTCCCCGCCGCGGCGGCCGGAGGAGGATTGCTTACGGCTCCACGAGAACATCTGGATCCATAAGACGAATGGAACCACACCTAGATGGTGAGCTCCATGGGGCGCGCCGGAATTCGTGAGGAATCTGTGCTCAATTCTGCAGCCGCAGCCTCACGCCGTAGGATTAGGGGATTGGGAGCTCGCCCCGGCTGCTTGCGGGAGGGGAAGTGGCGTGTGGGGTGGCGTGGTGGTAGATAATTTTCAATATAAGATGGGAATACTCATCAGGTCAATGCCCAGTGGGTCCACGCTTTGTCGAGCCCACTGGCAGTGACATGTAGTGGTAGCCATCCCGTGGGGCCTGAGGACGGGTGGGGGCCTGCAGGCCTGGCGGGACGCGTGTTGACTGCGACGACGAGCGGGGACCTCGGGGTGGTGCGGTAAGAAGGGGTCGATGCGCGGATGCGGCTTTGCGTGGGTCCCCGATGTCGGTGGGCGGTCGGAGGGGTAAACATGGCAGCCGCTTGCGTGGAGGTCAGTGCGGGGGAGAGTGTGAATGGGAGCGTAAGGGCAAGTACAAGGTTGAGCTCGATACAAACTTCTAAACACTCCACATCATCAAGAGACAATACTAATGCAGGCAAGTATAAGGGTTGAGCCCGACACAAGCTCCTAAGCACTCCACATCATCAAGAAACAACACTTCTCAGGAACTCTTCCGCCTCGTTCCGCGGTAAGAGTCGATGTCTCACGAGGAGATGGTGTTTCTCTCTCCTCCATTCCTCTCTCATCCACATCAGCAAGGTTGCCTAGTTGGCACTCCTATGGGCCAGCTATTAATTGCCTTTGTACATGCCCTAAGAGCAAGGCTAAGAATAGTAGTCTGTATGCTGAGGTGGAGGAGAGAGAAGAGAGGTGGGCTGTAAATTTATAGCCAGTTGAAACACAAGAATCAAGAAACTTTGTGAGAGAAAGGGGTCGGTCATACAGCCTTCAGCTGGCTGTAAACTACTATATGAATGGGCTGATAAGTGGGTTGTAAGTGTCTATACAGCCAGTTGAAGACTGTATTTATTAGCTTTGCTCTAATAATATAGCCTTCAGCTGGCTGTATGAACACTTACAGCTCACTTATCAGCCCATTTATATAGTAGTTTACAGCCAGCTGAAGGCTGTATGACCCACCCCTTTCTCTCACAAAGTTTCTTGGTTCTTGTGCTTCAGCTGGCTGTAAACTTACAGCCCACCTCTCTTCTCTCTCCTCCTCTCTCTCCTCCACCTCAGCATAAAGCCTACTAACAACCTCTTATTATACTTGCTTAGCTGAAGCACAAGAACCAAGAAACTTTGTGAGAGAAAGGGGTGGGTAATACAGCCTTCAGCTGGCTGTAAACTACTATATAAATGGGCTGATAAGTGGGCTGTAAGTGTCCATACAGCCAGCTGAAGGCTGTATTATTAGCCTTGCTCTTAGGTGCAGGGCTCCTGCACATAGCTAGCAGGACGTTTAGATTTGTGACACGTGGCAGCAGCGGTTAGATTCGTAACATGTGACCAAAAAATTTAAAAAAAGTATTTTTTAAGTACTTAAAAAATATTTTTATTAAAAAGTGTTTTTTAAGTACTTAAAAATGCTTTTTAATAAAAATATTTTTTACGTACTTAAAAAAATACTTTTAAAAACTTTTAAGTAATTTTTTGATTTTTTGGATTTTTAAGTTTTTTGCCACGTGTCGTGAATCTAGCCGCCCTGCTGCCACGTGTCGTGAATCTAGGCGTCCTGTACATAGCTATGTGCAGGGGCCCTGCACCTGAGCCGCTCCGGTGTGAATGGGCGCCACGATGTTGCCTCTGTCCACCAGCTGTCAACGGCAGAGGCGTGCACGGCTGCTGCCAGTGAGGAAGGCAATAAATTTTCCCATTTTAGCGACGTCTGTCTCGGGATTGGGAACGGGTGGAGCTTGGCCGCTAGGTAATGGTCTGAGGTCTAACTGAAAATTTTTTCCTATTTTATTGTAAAAATCAATAATATATATTTTATCATCTTTATTTTTAGCGAGCTAAGCCAAGAGGCTACGGTTGTGATCAACATGGCTGAAAAGCCCGTGGCTTATGGCTGAAAACACTGTAGCTGGCTGAAAAAAGCACTGTAGCTGACAGAGGCTTATTTAGCATAATTAAATTTAAAAAATTTAAAAATAAAAAAATATGTTAGCCCATTACGTATAATACAAACAAATACGGGGAAAAAAAGAACCGGCAAAAAAGCTCAACAAAAAACCAAAAATTCAGAAAAAAACGAAACTTATTACCAAATAAGCTATGAGCACTATTCATAAGCCATGTTGATTGCAGCCTACGCCTCGTGCTGGCTACGCCTCCGCATTGAGGTACTTACTCTATTAGAGCACGTGAATGATCTGTATCAGTACAACTTTCGATTAGTGTTGTACTGGTGTCATGATCACGAATTCGATCCTTATCATCGTATGATTCTGTACAGTCATCGCGATCCCAGAACCTAGAGGAAAAACCTATAGGTACGGTTGCCTAGAACCCCTTGACGACTCTGCTCCGAAGAATTGGATAAAGAAACAGCGGGTAAGATTAAGTTTGGATTATTGCACCGCACCATTGCAGCAATTGATCTTGGCATTTGATTTGCTGATTGAACAGCTAAAAAATCGAACAACGAGGCACAACTCAATCGAATTGGTTAAGCTGTAGCAGGTTTAGCCTTTAGCTTAACTTTCGCACTCGTCCCTCGCTTTCTTTCGCGCGAGACAGATGGACCGGATTATACGTGTCGGTGTTGAGCTTTCTCCGGCGCCGGCGGTGACTATATATGTGTGTGTGTGACGTATGCGTATTTTATGCGCTCGACGGCGACGTGCGTGTTCGCACTTGTGGAAGTGTGCGCACATGCGCGCGCCATTCTTTTGTTCTGATGGTGCTGCTGGCGGCTAGCAGCGAGGTGGTGTAACACCCCATCTCTAGGAGCGTTAGGAAATCTTCGTAACTGTTCAGGATTATTCAGCTGTGAGTACTATAGATGAGTGTACATTATTGCCAATGCAAGCTTAAGCATAAAAATCAAACTTTATTATAAAAGTAAGACTTAGCAGCCAAGTTCTACATAAGAGGCGTGCAACCCAAAGTTACATTACCAAAAGAAACTCCACAGGCAGGCTTGAGTGTAGAATTAAACCCTAACACTCGACGTCGTCTACATCGTAGAATTCTGCATCGTCTTCATAGACTCCTTCATTTTCTTGACAAGCATTCTCTGTTTATAATTTTAGCAAGCGTGAGTACAACCAACCGTACTCAACAAGTCACATGGGAAATGCTATTTAACTAAATGCTAGAGATTGCCATGGAATGGGATAAAACGGTTTATTATCTTATGTGGATGTAATTTTATTTGTAAACACTTTGCTTTTAAACATAAAATATCAAATCATAATCTTAAGGAATTTGGGGGTTTTCCAAATTTGATTATCGTACTTTCACATTTCCAAAACCATTCCAAATCTACTTATGCTTCGTTGTTGGAATCACCCATTAAACACAGCTTCATTTACTTGAAGCACGACGTATTTGAATACCATTAGTCATGACTTTGCAAAGCTGCCCTACTTTACCCACAAGATCGCTTAACTCCCTCGACAGAGTTAAGAAAACAAGGCCTTTCACTGCTCATCTCTTTATATAGCCTCTACCCGGTAGGGACTGGGCAACACAAGCAGTCGGCATTCCGCTGGCCAACGCAGAAAGTGCACCCCGACTCCCGTGTAATCCTACTGTTGTTAAGTATAGTTTTATTGTTTACATACCAACTTTGTATACGCGGGATGTTCCTTATTCGGAGTCCCCAAAATAATTTGTAGATATTCAATCGATTTGAGCAGCTACTAAATCAGGTTTGACGAATCAACGCTTGTGGTTGGGCGATCATCATGTTCTTTACTTTGCATAAGGTTTTAGTCCTTGCTTTTTACTCAAACTACTTTTCCATTACAACCAACAACTTTTCGGCAAAGCCAAACCACTTTGTAATATGAGATATCTGAACATTTAATCTACCTTGATTAATTAAATAACATACTTAATTTTACTAGGGTTTGTCAAGGTGAATATGGCTATCAAATTAAACTGGGCTTTTTCGGGTGGTAGGACATAACTAGTATCATGTCATTCTAAACATTTATTGTGCATAAAATAACATTGCACAAATAACATAATGAAAATACTGATAAATAAATAATTAAGGAATATAGGCTCAATATGATCAATGACATGTGACTTGCCTTGCGGATTTATAACTTTGACAATTTCATATTCTTCTATCTCTTGGTCTTGAGCTTGGTCCTGAGTTTCTCCTTTTTGACTCGGTCGACTCTTGATGTCGTGTGCTAGCGCAAAGCAAAGAAATACAATTTAATTCCATGCTCGAAGAAAATTAGCTAGGAATAAAGAAATGAAAATAAAGAAATAAAATCCAAGAAAAAGCAAATAAAATGGGTTTAGGGTTTTTGGGAGGTTCAAATGGTGAAATGGGCCTGAGAAATGGGTTCGTGGGCTCGAAACGGTCAGAACAAGTATATTTTTGCATTTTTGGATTTTCAAAAGGCTTAACGGGTTTGTCACTATTCACTCTAGGTATTTACTGTTCATCGCGTTCGGGTTTAATGGCTAAGAGGTCGAGTTACTATGCAACCGGGTCGGCCATTTGTCTTAGCGGGTTCAGTTTTCGTGTTATCGGGTCGAATGAACAGTGACTACCTGTCACTGTTCTTCTTCCTCACCGAGCGAGCACACGGTAGCAGAACAGAGGAGGAAGGCGGCAGCGACCGGTGGCGCTACGGCAATTTGCGACGCAGACTGAGACCATGGACGGGGTCGGGAGAATGCCGGGAACCCATTTTTGGGGTCGATGCACAGCCGAGGAGGCGGCGTTCGCCGGCGGCGAGCTTGGGAACTCAGTTCGGTTTTTAATTGCTTGGGAGCTACAGGGGCTATTATTTCTAAAATTGGTGGGCTTTTGACCATCCTGGAGTGGTCAGGGAGGTCTGGATGGTAGCGGTTTACGCTGGGAAGGCTTCTAACGAGCTGGCCATGGCGAGGGGTTACGGCCGAACGACGAGCTTTGCTGGCAGGGAAGAAGAAGACTTGGGGAGCCATGGCGACGGTCTAGGGAGGTTTCTGGGAGCAAGAGGGTGCTACAGACGAGAGCAATTGGAAAGTTATTAGCTCTACTAAAGGAATTGGATTTAGGGCTCACCGTGGGGATTTTCAGCGATCGTTGGCAATGGAGGTGGCAAGGGTTCAATTGGGTGAGCAAGGAGCTTCTCTGGAGAGTCTGAGGGAGGTTGGAGGGTTCTTCGGCTTTTATAGGGGCCCAAAGGCGATTTGGCGCCAGAGAGGGGGAGGGAAAACCACGGCGGTGGTGGTTTTCTGTAGAAACCGAGAGAGCTCGCGGTTTACTGTGGGAACGCGGCTGTCTTGGTCGTGAAGAAGGGGCGGTCAAGAGGCACCAGAGCAGTGTCAGGTCGGCTGTGAGGAGAAAACGTGAGAGAGAGCAAGAGCGGTGGCGGTGGGTGGCCGGCGAGGCTAACACCCGTTCGGGGCTGTCAGAGGCAGGGAGGTCAAGGTGGTACAGAGGCTGATAGAGTAGCAGTGGCATGGCAGCGGCTGGAAGGTGCGGGAGAGTGTGCGAGTAGCTTGGTGGTGAAGAAAGGACCGGGGCGGCAGCTGATTTTTTCGGACATGAACAGTGACCGCGCAATTTGACTCAATGGCGAGGATGTAGCAGGGTTTCTAGGGCTTGAATGGCTAGGATTTGAGGAGAATTTGTAACACCCCCGTTTCCAGGGGCGCGTACGGACACGGCATTCCGCAACTATTCACGCATGAACAGTTATGGAACGTCGCGCAAGAGTATACCATTGCATGCTTACAACAAAAGTCCAGCATATATTTGACATAAGGATTAACATCCAGGGTTTTGACAGCGGGGCGTGCAAGCCCAAAGTATAATTACAATCCAAAAGACTTCCAGAAACCACTTGAGCGCGGCCGAGACCTACAGCCAAGGGTCCTCGTCGAAGAAAAGGTCCTCCGGGACTTCTTCAACGGGGAGACCTTCTCCTTCGTCTTGATCTTCTAAAGATTAGAATTAAGCAAGCCGTGAGCCAACCAACCGGCTCAGCAAATCCCAAAGGGATCTTAACTTACTACATGCACGGAACTTCAAGGAAGGGAAATATATTTGGTGTATTATCTTTGAGTGGATGCAGTTTTATTTGCAATCATTTTAATAAAACGGACTCAAAACTTACTTCTTAAGATCTCAGGGGTTTTCCATAAGAGTTCGTTAACCAACCTAAACAAGTTAAAGCATGTACAAAACTACTTAAGCTTTGCTGCTGGAATCACCCAAGTGACACAGCTCCAATAACCGGGAGCACGGCGTATTCGAATACCATTTATTTGACTCTGCAGAGTTTGCTCAGCTTTACCCACACGATCCCTTAACTCCCGCTAAAGAGTTAAGAAAGCCAGGTCGTTTCACTGCTCAACTCTTTATATAGGCTCTACCCGGTAGAATTCACTCGGGTCTGGCTCTCACACGCACACACACACACACACACTCACACAAGAAAAGACGGTGTCCGCTTCGAGTGAACTCTACCGCTGTTAGGCACCCAAACACGGCTTGCCTAACCTCACTGCTAAACCTCCTGTAGAGTTTCAATCGAGTTGAGCAGCTACTAGACAAGTGTTGACAAGTCAACTCCTGTGGTTTGAGCGAGTTCTATGACATTTGCTCAGCATAAGGGTTTCAGTCCTTATATTTTCACATGGTCCACAACCTCGCCAGGCCCGCGACCCAACCTAAGGTAAGCGGTGGGCGTAGACCGTCTCGCGATTTCCCACTCACCCTTACCCTACTCCAAACCCTAGGGTAAAGATGGGCGAAGGCCGTCTCGCGGCTCCCCACTCCTTACCCTACCTTGTGCACGCCGGCACTCTCCGCTCTAAGATACGGTGTCCAATACCACCCTACCTTAGAGTCGGGTTTTCCAAATTCTATTGGCCCGCAGCCACAACCTTATCAGTACAAGACTTTGCATGATGATAATAATCTACAGTTATCTAGATTAACAGATAATTAATTCTAGGGTTTCAAGGGCATGGCTACAAATTAAACATGGCATTTAACGGTGGTAGGATTAACTACATAACAAGTCATTCTAAACATTTTATTTTATTTCAAACTAACATTTCACAACTAGCTCAATGCAAATAGCATATTAACATATATAAACAGCATGGGTTTCAATATGATCAAAGGATTTGGGACTTGCCGTCAATCCGAATGATTTCCGCTAGCTCGAACGAAGAACCTCCTGGCTCCTGGGGCTGCAATTGAACTTCAGGAGACTCCGACACTAGCGCAAACATACAAAACAGAATCAAATCCAGCTCGAGACTAATCAAGCGAGGGAAAATAAACTATTTAAAAAGGAGTAAATTGCATAAACACCCCAAATGGATTTTTAGGAATTTATTTGGGGAGAATCTGTGGGAATGGAGTTCACCAGAGGGTCTGGAATATTATTTGGAGCAAAGTGGTGAAATTTGGGAATTTTTGGAATTTTCTGTGATTTTCTAAGATTTATTTGGATTTTCTGGAATATTGGAAATTGGAAAATCCGGGGAAAATCAAATACACAGCATCGGGCCGGTCCGGTCGCTACAGTGCGGCCGGCCCAGGGGTTTGAACGCGCGCGCGCGCGGGAGCGGAGCGGGCCGGGAGGCCGCGGCCCAGCTGCGCAGCGCCCGCGAGCGGCGGATGGGCGACACGCGTCCCCGCGGTGCGGCCCGGATGCGGCGGCGAAGCGGTACGCGCGGGCGATCCGACGGACGAGGGGTGATGTCTTTACGGGATCGGACGGCTGGGACTTAAGGGAGGCGGCGAACCGGTACGGAGGATCCAACGGGCGAAGTCAAACAGCAACGGGCGGATCCGAAGGCAGAGGAGGGGCCACGCCATCGTCTTCTACCTCCAGCCGCGCGCGCGCGGCCGAGGGACGGAGACGGCGGCGCCCTCGCTCTCCGGCCACGGCGAAGGGTCCCGACGGCAAAGGAGGGTACCACCGGGTAGGTCTGAGTGAGGGGAGTCCATTTTGGGGCTCTGGAGGGTGAGGGGACCAACGGGGATGGCAGGAGAGAGAAGGGGGTGATTCGGTCCGTCCGCGGTGGAGGGGGTCACCGACGGCGAGAGAGGTCAATCGGGGGCGGCTACACCATCTGGGGAGTTGGAGGCTTACATTGGAGGTGGCGGTGGGAGCTGGGAGGCGGCGAGGTGAGCTGGCCACGGGAGGGGTGCGACGGCCGGGGAGGAGCTTCGACGGCGGCGTTCCACGGGAGAGTACCTGGCCAAGGGGACCCACCAACAGGATTAGTACACGGAGGGGATGCTCTGGGCGAATGCCATTGAAGAAAGAGGGAGAGGAGAGGGAGATTGGCTTCGGGGTGCCGCCGGCTCACAGGGCGGCAAAGGGGAAGCTCCGGGCGGCGAGACTTCAATCGGCCGCTCGGGGAGCTTCTCTGGAGGCTGGGGAGGCGAGTGGAAGTGGTGGAGTGGCTCGGGAAGCAAAGGAGGAGCGAGGAGCCGGAGGGGGAATTTTATACCCCGAGCGGAGGGAGGAGCTCCTTCGGGGAGAAGGCAACGGGAGGGCACGGGAGTCAACAGGAATGACGGGGAGTTGGGGGAGCGTCTCCTCCGCGCAGATGGGGCGGTGACCGGGCGCTGAGCGGCCGTAATGGCGAGGTGACAGTACGGGCGGGGGTGGCGCTGCGGCATGGGAGGGGAGCGCGTCCGCGCGCGGGGAAGTGACGGGCGGGGCTGCCAGGTGGGGTCGGGCGCAGAGGGATGGCGCCGCGTGGCGCGAGGATGCTGCGGTGGTCGGGACAGCGCAGCGGGGTAGGAGCGAGGAGCGGCGAGCGGAGGGCGTCCGCGCGCGAGAGAGAGGGCGGCGCTGCCAGGCGGGACCAGGCGCAGAGGAGCGGCGACGCGTGGCGCGGGAGCGCCCACGGTTTTGGACCGGGGTGGTCGGGACGGCGCGCGGGCGAGGCGAAACCGGCGGCGGCGCTGTCCGCGCGAAGGGAGGCGGGCGCAGCGCGCAGCGCTCCGCGCATGCGCGATGCGAAGGCGGAATCGGGGCGGCGCCAACGCGAGAGAAGAGCGGGAGGCGCCGGGGAGGAGAGGAGACGGGAAAGGAGAAGACGCCAACGCGAGGGAGAAAGCGCCAGGCCGAAAAGGGAAAGCGGCGGCGGGGAAAACTTTCCCAAAAAGGAAAGTTTTCAAAAATCACTCAAAAACCGGCAAAAATTTACAAATTTTCGGATTTTGAAATTTTGGGGCTTTTCAGAATTGGCTAGAGAAACTCAAGAAATCAAATTCAAAACGGAATTTCTCAATTGTCAAAAAATTTAGCTAAAAAAATGGAACAACGAGGCACAACTCAATCGAATTGGTTAAGCTGTAGCAGGTTTAGCCTTTAGCTTAACTTTGTCCCTCGCTTTCTTTCGCGCGAGACAGATGGACCGGATTATACGTGTCGGTGTTGAGCTTTCTCCGGCGCCGGCGGTTACTATTTATGTGTGTGTGTGTGACGTATGCGTATTTTATGCGCTCGACGGCGACGTGCGTGTTCGCACTTGTGGAAGTGTGCGCATATGCGCGCGCCATTCTTTTGTCCTGATGGTTCGGCTGGCGGCTAGCAGCGAGGTGGCAGCATGTGGCGAGTAGGCTCCCGGAAATTCTCCTCTTTCTTTTAACGTTCTTCGAAGAACAAGTTCTTCTCCTCTGGTTAAGTTTGACATTTGAGAATAGTGATCCCCTAAAAGGCGATGAAATTTTTGTACGGATAACCCATTTTTTATTCAAAAATACAGAAATATACCCGCGACAAATTTTTTTACACAAATAGGCTCGAGTCGCCAAACCATTGGGCGAATTACGCTTGTCGCCCCACCAAAACGCGACTTATAAAGAATCTGGTAACCGTTGGGCGATTAAATGCAATCGCCTCCTCGTTAAGCGGTTCAATTGAATCGCCCCCCCGTTCGGCGATATAAAGAAGAGTCGCCCAACCGGGGGGGGGGGGGGGGCGACTGCATGTGCATACAGCCCTACGGCCAAGCCCCTTTCTTCCCCACGCCTGCTCGCCAATCTACCTCTAGGCGACTGCATGGATCCTATTAAGGGTTTTGTGAATTTTGTAATTTGAAACTCGTAAAAAATGTGGTATAGTCACATATACTGGTATATGTCACATTATTTTGTAATTTCGTAATTAAGTCATACAAGAACTGGTATTTAATATTTGTCACATTACTTGATATAGAAATAATTTTCTATACGAAAAGAAGAGATAATAACATTGTTTGAATTTAAATGAACTTTATAATATAACGCAGTAACATGCCGCGTATTTATCCATTACATGCATGACATACACCCCTCACTCCCCACCCTAAGGTGCTCCATCACCGCGCCCGCGTCCTCCCATACGGCCCCGCTTGGCCGTCCTCCGGTGCAACGGATTACGAGGCGGCGGGGGACGAGGGTCCGAAAAAGTAAAACGATCAGGTGGGTTTCGCACCCGCGGCTGCGCCGGTGGAGTCACCTGCACCTCCGGCTGTGTGGCCTCCGGTGCACCGGGGAGGCCACCGCTGGAGAGAACCTCCGGTGCTGCGTCGGAGGACGGCCCAGGCCAGTCCGCAAAAAACTGGTCCACCTCGATGTGGCCCGGGGAGAAGCGTCCCTGCTGCTGGTAAGGACCTGCAATAGTAATATCGTTAGTTCGTTGCTTGTCGTCTTAGGATAAAAACAAGCTCGGACGATGCGTACCTGTACATGGCGCCATGAAATCATCCGTGTGGAAGCCGGGGATGTACGTAGGAGGCCGTGACCAAGGAGAACTCCCTGGCTGCTCCGGGGGAGGTGGACGTGTCCACGTACTACCTCCGGAGTAGTGCCACACTGGTCGGGGTGGCACTGGTGGTCGGGGTGCACTGGCCGTAGGTGTGGAGACCACCGGTAGCCTCGTGCAGGACAGTAGGCTGACGATACGTCTACACCCTGCCTCCATCCGTCGCGCAAAGCTGACGGCCTCCTCGCGGGTCAACTCCCCACCTGTGCCCCACCTCTGCACTAGTGCGGAGGACTCCGACCACAGCGCGGCACCGACGTCAGCCTGGACAAAAAGACATAGAATGGTCCATCATCGAAACGATATTGCCATTTGAGAATTTTTGAAATTACAAGTTACGTACCGCGATGTGAGCGTCGCGTGCGAAGTGCGCAGGGTACGCGTCTGTCGGTGCGGCGACGTGTGGGGCAGGTGGGTCAACGACATGTACCAGCCTGGTACGAGTCCGCGCCTGGTACCAGATGAGGTACTCCGCGTAGTCGGCTATGTCGTATGGCCGGTCCTCCTCCACGCGGTCATCCAGCGCACCCTCCCACTGCGCAATCCAGGGCTGCATCCTCCTGGACCAGTCCGTGCCTTTCTTGACGCCCTTCGTGGTGTGCCTGTTTATGGAACCATTACATAATGTAAGTATTTGCGATCACAATAGTAAGTACGTACAAAAATATCAGAAGCGATCACTCACGCGTGCACGCGGGGCGGAATCGGCGGCCCGACTGGTACAGGAAGTTTCTGCCGCAGCCCAAACTGCCGCATGACGCGCTGCGGTGCGTAGTCCTTGACGTAGATGCCGTACACGAGCTTCCGGCGGTTCAGCCAGAAAGTCTGGTCGCGCCAGCACAGTGCAGACAGCCCGTCAGGAGCACGGGCCTGCACTGCCTCCGCTGCGTAAGGCTCCCAGCGCACGTCG
Organism: Dendrocalamus latiflorus; assembly: GCA_017311315.1. NCBI lineage: Eukaryota > Viridiplantae > Streptophyta > Magnoliopsida > Poales > Poaceae > Dendrocalamus > Dendrocalamus latiflorus. Next base: position 10,604,309 of record CM029651.1, on the reverse strand, counting down.
GAGTCTGCGAGGCGGTCCAACTGCTCCACAAAGGGGTGGTACGCCCGCGTGACCTGCACGTGCGCGAACTGTACCTGCAAGAAAGGCAAATTATTTTAGTACGACGATCGTTAATAAGTTGACTACGATAAAATAAAACTCACTCGTCGACGACACCAAATAGAACCCATCGTCGGCCGGTCAATGTCTCCCCCCGGGTACATCTCGGCCCCGTAGGGACCCATGTCGTCTAGTACAGGTCGTCCGAGACTGAAGCGCTCGAACGACCACAACTGCAGCAGCAGGGGACATCCCGTGAGGATCGAGTTCGCCTTAATCCTCGTGCACGCATCGCACAGGCCGCGGTACGTCGCGGCAAGTGCGGCCGATCCCCAGCTGATCTGGACGGCCTCGCCGTCCGCAATCGCCCTCGCATAAGCGATAAGGCGCGCGTCAACGGTGTTGCCGTGGCTGGTGGTGAAGAGCACCCAACCAAACAGCCACAGCAAGTAAGCCTCCAGGTGGCGCGCGACGGCATAATCGTCAGCATCTGCAACCATGCGCTCAACCTGAATGCGAACAAGTTTTTATTAGTATGTAATTGCACAAATAAGAGTTTCGAAGACGCGATCGACTTGAAACACCACGTACCCGGTACTGTGCCAGCCACCTCAGCGTCGGTCCATGCTTCTGCCTCTCGTCGAAGATGTGGTGCTGATCGGCCGGTGGAAGGACCCCCTGGAATCTGCCGAGCCGGTCCGCGCGCCACTCGGCGGGAGCCTCCGGTAGGAAGGCAGCGTCTCCTGCGACAGGAAGGCCAAGGAGTACGGACACGTCCTGCAGGGTCGGCGCCATCTCCCCGACTGGTAGATGGAAAGTGTGCGTCTCGGGCCGCCAACGGTCCACCAAAGCCGTTAGCAGGGAACGGTCGAACGGGAAGCGTCGTGATCGCTCCACGCCCGCCCCGTCCCCCTCCCCGGCCAAGGCACCTCCGTCCTCATCCGTGGCCTGCACCATCCAGGCAAGAGGGAGAAGTCCGGCATCCCGCAGCCTGCAAATAAAGTGAAGGTCAGCATTAAATATTTTTATGGTAATACTAAAACGTTGGCGTAGTGCAAACCTGGCTGTCCAACGGGGGTCGAGTCCCCAGGCCACACGAGGTGTGCGTGTCCGGACCACTCCCAGCTCAGTCGACTCGTCCGTGCTCCCCGGTGGCGGCGCACGACGGGAAGCGCGGTGCACGCGGTCCAAGTGCTCGTCCAACAGCGTGTACCGCCAGTCACCCGCCATAACTGTAAAATTATCTAAATGTAAATTTGTACACTACATTTTCTACAATAATACATGAAAAATAGTATACAAAATTTCGACACAACAATTTTCTACATTTAAATTTTCTTCATTTCAATTTTGTAAACTGCATCTACATTTGTACATTGAATGATCTACAATAAATTTCTAAAGTAAATTTTCCACAATAATACATTACAAATATTATACAAAAAAAACTATATTTTTCTCCATTTAAATTTGTACATCTAAATTTGTAAACTGCATCTACATTTCTAAATTTAATGTTCTAAACTAGATTTTCTAAACTAAATATCTAAACTAAATATCTAAGCTAATTTTCTAAACTAAATATCTCTACTAAATATCTAAACTAAATTTGTAAACTAAATATCTACACTCTACACTACATTTTCTGAACTAGATTTTCTAAACTAAAATTTCTAAACTAGATTTTCTAAACTAAATAGCTAAACTAAATATCTAAGCTAATTTTCTAAACTAAATTTTCTAAACTAAATATCTAAACTAAATTTGTAAACTAAATATCTACACTAGATTTTCTAAACTAAATTTATCTAAACAAATTTTCTAAAATTAGGAAAATACCTGCAAATCCCGCGGCTTCTCCTCCTCTCCCTCTCCTTCTCTTCTTCCCTCTCCTCCCCCTCTCCTTCTCTTCTTCCCTCTCCTCTCCCTCTCCTTCTCTTCTTCCCCTCTCCTCCTCCTCTTCCTTCCTCTCTTCTGCTGCTTCCTCGCGCGTAGGAGACTGAATGGCGAGCAGGCGTGGGGAAGAAAAGAGGGCTTGGCCGTCGGGCTGTATTCACATGCAGTCGCCCCCCCGTTGGGCGACTCTTCTTTATGTCGCCGAACGGGGGGGCGATTCAATTGAATTGCTTAACGGGGAGGCGATTGCATTTAATCGCCCAACGGTTACCAGATTCTTTATAAGTCGCGTTTTGGTGGGGCGACAAGCTTAAATCGCCCAATGGTTTGGCGACTCGAGCCTATTTGTGTAAAAAATTTTGTTGCGGGTATATTTCTGTATTTTCGAATAAAAAATGGGTTATCCGTACAAAAATTTCAAAAGGCGATGGGTATATGCTGCCTCCACCCTCTCAGGTGCCACGCACCTTCATCCTGTGTTAATGACGAGCGACTATGTGGTGCAACTTATTTCTTTCATGTCTCGGCAACCTAAATGCTCCTAGCTTGCGTTTAGCATGGCTCTATATATTGTGCAACTTTTTTCATGTCTTAACAAATATTTTTTGGAAGCAATGTATAAATAGCTTTACATATTGTTTTTAGTGTTTATTACTACAACTCGACAATAGTGACGCTCTTCCATTCTTCTCGATTCTTCTGGCCGCTTCTTTTTCACAAGTGTTAAAAACACTAAGCAAATACCGGGTCCTTTCTTATGAGACTGCAGACAAGGGAGTAAATTGAGCGGACCCACCGACCAAAGACCGTTCAAGAGATCCTATGTTTTTTTGTCTTACTTTAGTCAATGCATCCCATAACAGTAGTCTTCTCCTGACCCAGCACTACTACATTGATATCACTTGCCTTGCACGTCCCTTTCAGGCCTATGTATAAGTTTAACAGCCACCTCTTCCGTGCGACGGCGACCGAGCTGAATTGTTCTTGCAAGCGCGTGCTGTTGCATGGCCGACACGGCTATCCCACGCACCAGGAACCGGACCAAACCTCGCCGCGCGCGCGGCTCGCTGATTCCAGCCACAAATTGTGCTTGCGCGATCCAGCCCGGCCGCGCCTGGCGCGCGCTCTCGTCAACTAACCACCCCTATATTTGCCCTTCTCACACGACCATGTCCAACGATCCAGACGTATGGGCATGCCAAATTGCCAATGCTGCCGTACATGGATGCCACCAGCAAGGTGATCGTGACCGCCTACGAGGAGCTGCCGCGCGGCCGTCCCAGCAGCCATAGCGCGTCGACGTCCATGATCGCGCGTGTCAAGACGCGCGCCCAAAGGCGAAGCTAGGCATCGGACCGTTGGGGCAATGATCCGAGAAGAAAATCTTTATATGTTACTGTAGCTACCGGGCTGGCTACGCCCGTGCATGTGCCCCATCTGCGTCGACACGGGCCGCAGGAGGCTACAACCGCCTGGCTCTGCTGCTCGCGTACGTGCAACAGCTGCGGCGGCGCGGCGGGCAGCAGAGGACGGCGGATGCTGGAGTGGGGCAAATGGAAGGCAGATCCAGGAGCCGGAGCCGGCGGCGATGCGGTAGACAGATTATATTGGCAATAATCATATCTGCTCGTTTCCACGTTGGTTAATTAACATGCACAAGCCAATGCAGGGGCCAGGGGTTGGTTGCTTCATTTGGCTTATGTACATGTTGTGTGGTGGTGTCAGATGGGGATCGGGAGGAGAAGTTGGTGCTCCAGGTTCCGGTTCTGCGCCCGGCTCTGGATCAGAACGTTTCTTACGGCGAGTTAGGAGGACCAGGGAGAATGCCTCGTACAAGAACTGTTGATAGTGAAAAATGACACTAGCATATTTATGCATTAGATGATCAAAATAGCCGAATTGTTGTTTTATTAATTCGGTTGACTATATGGTTGCTCATTAAAATATTTACGACCACTTTGGTCGTGGTCGGCTGCCCATCGAATCATTTACGACCACACTGTCCATGGTCAGAACCGGGTGAAGTGTTAAGCGAGTGGTCGGATAAGCTCTACGACCACGTTGTGGCGAATGCGACCACTTTGGACATGGTCGAATGTCTCCTGAGAGGTTTACGACTATTCTGCCATAGTCGAAGGACACCAGAAGGAATTACGACCACTTTGGCCGTGGTCGAAAGTCATTATGACCACATTGGTCGTGGTCGGCAGCCGCCAGATAGCTCCAGGACCACGTTATGGCGTATACGACCACTTTGGGCATGGTCGAATGTCTCCCGAGAGGTGTACGACTATTCTGACCATGGTCGAAGGACACCAGAAGGAATTACGACCACTTTGGCCGTGGTCGAAAGTCATTATGATCACATTGGTCGTGGTCGGCAGCCGCCAGATAGCTCCACGACCACGTTGTGGCGTATACGACCACTTTGGGCATGGTCGAATGTCTCCCGAGAGGTTTACGACCACGTTGGGGTCTACGACCACGTTGGAGGCTACGACCACGGTGGGGTTTACGACCACGTTGGAGTCTACGACCATGGTGGAGGCTACGACCACGTTGGAGGCTACGACCACGGTGGGGTTTACGACCACGTTGGGGTCTACGACCACGGTGGAGTGTACGACCACGTTGGAGGCTACGACCACGTTGGGGTCTACGACCACGTTGGAGGCTACGACCACGGTGGGGTTTACGACCACGTTGGAGTCTACGACCATGGTGGAGGCTACGACCACGTTGGAGGCTACGACCACGGTGGGGTTTACGACCACGTTGGGGTCTACGACCACGGTGGAGTGTACGACCACGTTGGAGGCTACGACCACGTTGGGGTCTACGACCACGTTGGAGGCTACGACCACGGTGGGGTTTACGACCACGTTGGAGTCTACGACCATGGTGGAGGCTACGACCACGTTGGAGGCTACGACCACAGTGGGGTTTACGACCACGTTGGGGTCTACGACCACGGTGGAGTGTACGACCACGTTGGAGGCTACGACCACGTTGGGGTCTACGACCACGTTGGAGGCTACGACCACGGTGGGGTTTACGACCACGGTGGGGTTTACGACTACGATGGAGTCTACGACCACGGTGGGGTCTACGACTACGTTGGAGTCTACGACCATAGTGGAGTCTACGATCATGTTGAAGACTACGACCACGTTGGAGGCTACGATCACGTTGGGGTCTATGATCACGAAGAAGCCTACGACTATATTGAAGGCTGCGACCATACTAAAGGTGGTCTCAAGGAGTTCGACCGCAAATTGGAAACTCTGACAGTTATAACGAGAAGCGGTCGGAAAATTTGGGAATACCGAATCGTTATGGGAAGTTATCTGCAGAGGATTCGGCAGCGGAGAAGCAAGGAAAGAAATCGGGCATTAGCGGGTGTGATTAATTTGTTTTATTTGATGCCGATTTTACTTACCATAGATCTTGATTTGATGCCGATTTTATTTGCTATAGACCAGGCACCCTATAAATATAAAGGGTAAGGCCGATTGCAAAGAAAAAAAAGAATCAGACAATCGACACAATATTATTTTCGTACCTTTGTTTTCTTAGTCTCTAGATTAAAGTAGATCTTGTTTCTGCATCAATTATCTTGTTGGTGCACGGATCAGTTTCGTGCGGCAACAAAATTGGCGACTCCGCTGGGGAATCGATTTCTAATCGGTTCTTCTTCTCCATCGAAATCAATCTACTCGGCCGAAAGGCCGATTTCTTCATCTCGTCGGCGAATCCATCTGCTAATCGGCTAAAAGCCGATTGCACCCTTCTTGGGCGACCGGCCTACTTCGCACGTAGCAACCGAAGGCAGCAACGTGGCAGCAGAGGTGCAATATCACACGCGATCTACAAGGGAACTAGTCAGAACTTCAGACCATGGTATCAAACGGTTCTGAGGTAGATCCCAACAACGTCATTACGCCCACGTTTGACGAGCTGCCGGAAGAACATCGTCAGGAGATCGAGCGACGCAAGTTAGAGTATGAGAAGACGATGTTGGCGTGTTTCCAGAAAACAAGACAAGGCGTTATTATGAAAGAAACTGCACTGCCATCTGTCTCCATCAACCCTGAGGTAAAAAACACTGTAAGTAAAATCTCTCCTTCTCATGAAGATATTGCTCATATGATTAATCAAACTGTTGGTGTTGCTATGGATAATGTTTTGACTAGTCGTATCAGAGCCGTGATGTTGCAAATCCAGGATGAACACAATAAAAAACAGCCTATGACGAGTGATGCTAGTGCCTTAAATTTTCGTCATTCTGTAGAACAAGAAACTTTGCCACATGGTTCATCTGCATTTACTACACAATTTGGTGCACCGCGAAACCACAGTTTATTGAGTGATACTCATGGTGGCCGAAACCACATGCCTACTTCGGCCAGTATTGCTACGTCATCGTTTGTCACAACTAATGCGCTCGTCTCGGCTCCAAATTACAGCCGAGTTGCTGAAAATTTAACTGGTATGCATGCACCTCCATATCAAACTGTAGCATACAGTATACCTCCAATACCACCACAGGGATCAGGAATACCATATGGGCCAACACCAGAAGCTTATTTTAATCCTCCTGTGCTTAATACTCCCTATCCACAGCCCCAAATTTGTGACATGCCACAACCTAATGCTTTTAGGCCACAACCAGCTAATGTGGCAAATAATCGGCCTATGGCTGAGCCATTTGTTAGGCATGAAAATATCAGAGAGCAAGTAGCTAATATATTCAGAGAAACGTTTGGGGTAGAGCCTAAGTGTAGAATGTGTACTTATCAAAAGCCGTATCCTGATTTCTATGATACGGTTCCATATCCCCGTGGATTCAGAGTACCTGATTTTATTAAATTTACAGGGGATGATGGCAGAACCACTTTAGAGCATGTTAGTCAATTCATTGCACAATGCGGTGAGGCCAGTGCTTGCGATGCTTTAAAATTGAGACTGTTTCCTTTGTCATTATCTGGTACTGCGTTCACGTGGTTCACATCCCTTACACCTAATTCTATTCATTCATGGCCTGAGTTAGAACAAAAATTTCATGAATATTTTTACACGGGAGACACTGAATTGAGATTATCACACTTAACATCGGTTAGGCAGAAATACAATGAACCTGTTGTTGAATATATCAGGAGATTTAGGGATACAAGAAACCGATGCTTTAATCTAGTAATATCTGATAAGGATCTTGCTGAGTTAGCCTTTTCTGGGTTGCTTTCACATTTAAAGGAAAAATTAGAAGGGCAGGATTTCTTAGATGTAAGTCAAGTGCTGCAAAAGGCTCTGGCTCAAGAAAGCCGGGCTAGAGAATCTAAAAATTTCCATAGGACCAGTGAAAAGCATAAAACGAACCATCCTGTTAATTTAGTAGAACATGACCCCACGTCATTTGATGATGAGAGTGTGGATATGTGTGTAGCCGAATGGGCATGGGATTCAAAATCTAAACCATTCGTTTGCTCTGCTTTGAGGCCGGTTCCACAGAAAAATCGGCATGAAGAAATAAAATATACTTTTGATACTGCTAAATGTGATAAAATTTTTGATTATTTATTGCAAGAGAAACAAATAAAATTGCCCACTGGACACGTCATACCACCTCCTGAAGAATTAAAAAGACGTGCATATTGTAAATGGCATAATTCTTATTCTCATGCTACTAACGACTGCAATATTTTTCGTCGACAGGTTCAATCGGCCATAAATGAAGGACGATTGAAGTTTGCTGAGAGCTCAAAAATGCAGTTAGACACTCAACCTTTTCCAGTTAATGTGATTGATTTCAAAAATAAGAAGGTGCTAGTTCGGCCATCACAGGCCGAATCAACAGTAGGAAAAAATGTGGTGATTGGTAAGGATAGTAATGAACCTGCAGAAGACAGTGGAGGTGTGGTTAGAACAGTCCAAATTGAAAATACTCCTGAAGGCCATGAGTCCATCAAAATTACAGTAGGTTCTGCAAATCCTAGGGTGCGTGAGAATGGGAGGACAAGGATGATAAAACCAAAAAGCCCGGAAGTAGGTCGTTGGAAAATTAATGAGGGAAAGAATAGGGCAAGCAAATGGGTTGAGAAGCCGAAGCCCACCTTTAATGAGCTTCTAGCCAAATATGAAGATGGTAAGGCCGGCCAAAGCGGTTTTAGTCGGCCCTATAATTTGAAGCGACCAAGATCCCCTCCAAGGCAAGAGTTCGGTGGTTGGGATCATCGATGGGAAAGTTTTCCTGCAGCCGCACCGCATCCTATGCCTAGGCCGATATTGCCTGTGCCATGGGGTCCTCATCCTGGTGGTTTTCCTCCTTGTCCGCCATGGGGTTTTTGCGGTCCATGGATGCCACCAACTCCGGTGTTTTTTGAGCCATTTCATCCAGGATGGGAAATGCCAAGAAGGCCGGTATTTGACAGGTTGTCATGGCCTAGAAATGACTGATTTAATAAAAATAATCGGTTTTGTGACCAGAGGGATGATAAATCTCCAAGAAGAGTTTACCGCATCAAAGAAGGAGGTGAAACGAGTAAAAATTCAGAGGTGAACAATGCTGCACCGATGAACAATATCGTGAACAGTGCCGAAAATAGTGTGGTTGCTCCTGAAAATAAAGAGAAGATTCCATTATTAGCAGGTGTGGAACGGCTGCCCAGATGGTGTCCACCAGGGCTCTCACATTCGCAAAAAAGGAGGTTGCAGCGGCTCCGTAGAGAAGAATTGAGAGAGGCTCAGGCTGAAAAAATGAGGGATGATTTATTCAATGAGATCAAGCCTATGATACCCACTAAGAAAGAATGGAGGATGAAGAAAATTGAAGAGTCAGTGCAGACAAATAGTGATGATGAGCATGATTTGTTAGATTATGAGGGGTCTCCACTAGTCAAAAATGGCTCTCCACCTCCGGAAGGTATGGATATTAATATGGTTTTTACACTACCTTCTGAATTCCGAGCTATTGATGAAGAGGTTGCACAATTGTATCTCGGCCCTAGAGAAGCTATCTTTGAAAAACCCGATGAATCGTGCCAACACTTGAAACCATTATATGTTAAAGGGCATATTAACGGAAGGCCGATTTCTAGGATGCTTGTAGATGGTGGAGCTACTGTAAATTTAATGCCATATTCAGTTTTTAAGAAATTAGGCAAAGAGGACAGTGAGCTTATGAAGACTAATTTGACGCTTAATGGATTTACCGGCGAACCGACTGAAGCCAAAGGCGTCATCTCTATGGAGCTTACTGTTGGGAGCAAAACTTTACCTGCAGCTTTCTTTGTCGTCGACGTGCAAGGTAATTATAGTGTTTTATTGGGTCGTGACTGGATTCATGCTAATCGTTGCATTCCTTCCACCTTGCATCAAACTTTAGTGCAGTGGGTAGATGATGATATAGAAGTCATTCAAGCAGACACATCGGCTTATGTTGCTTTGGCTGATGCTTTAGCTGATTGGCAGCATGGTAATATTCAGTGTTTAACAGGCATAGATCTTTCTGATTATGACTATGTTAGTGTTACTAAGGATGGTTTTGTACCTGTGTCTGTACAGCCGGCTTGTGCAGCCCGGCTTAGCAATATGATGTTATAAATGGATAAGGAGCATAGTTTGGATTGGTTGGCAGAACGTGTAGAGCATTATCGGTCAAGTAAGAACGATATGTGTGTAGAGACCCGAATATACAAATCCGGACTCTCCTGTGTATTCTGCACTAGTCCAGGATCACGCTAGTGCACACGGTATGTACAAAGACAAATATCATCCACATCACGATATTCTAAGGAAAATCCAAATTATATTGATAATTATCAGAGTACGACCTTATGGCCAAGCTTACAATTATTAGCCTGAAGGGCTTAACAAAAACTAGCAGCGGAAATCCAAAAGAAAGCGCAGCAGCCAATCGACACGCCCACAGGCTATCGAGTGGAGAACGAAGCCTAATCCGCGAAGACGTCGAAGTACTCTCCTTCTGGAACCTCCTGCTGGTGATACTCCTCCTCCTCAACTGAGCAACAGGGGCATAAAGCCGTGAGTACATTGGTACTCAGCAAGCCGTTTGTAACAAATGAATGCAATATAATATGCAAGGCTTAACAATGGATGGCTGAAAGGTTAGTTTTGCAGAAAGCGACAATTGAAGTAAATATCATACATAGATTGAAAAGCAACTTTAACAAAGGACGTTAAATAAATAATCCAAGGAATTGAATATAATCACAAGTGAACTGATCGTTCACTTCCCAGCTCAACCCAACCAGATTTCATAAAAAAACTCTACCCCTCGTGTGAAATCACCGAGCATTGTCCATGACCGAGGACACGGCTATTCGAATAGTTTTACACTCTGCAGAGGTTGCACAACTGTACCCACACGATGTGATAATCCTCACGATAAAGATAATCACAACAAGGCTTTTACAATGATCCATCTCAACCCGATCCCACTCGCTAAGGTTTCGCCGTCGAGTAGGGTAAATCCCCCTAGTCGATAATTGCCCCCTCTTGCGCCACAACAACATCAGTAGTGTAACCAAAGTTGAGACTTCACAAATTATTATGCCAGGTCTATCCCATACTAGACATGTGATTTGCACGGTAAAGCTCAGATCAATGGCGCACAAAGTTAAGTCCTTAAACGTTCCCGGGCGAGACTACCACATCCCTCGAAGTGCTCCAACACTTCCCCCTTTACTGCACGATCACTCGCCCGAGTGAAAACCAATTTTGTATAACCACGCCAATGACACACCAATGCCATGGCACAAATTTTATATTGGTGGCACCAACCACGATTCGATATATCATTAAGTCAAATTAATTAATCACATGTGATGATGAACCCTTTCGCCAAATAAGCAAGGCTAAGCATTCTAATCGTACCAACCCAATGTGACAAATAACATAGCATCACTAATTAATTTTCCAACCTAAGTTGACAATGGCATCAAGGTATTCCAAAATATCAAAGAGGGAAATAACCAATTGGGACGATAACTACCAATACAAGGGTTTGAATAAAAGTAGCGATGCATGATAATTTAAACCAAAATAATTAAATAATAGATTGCAAACTGGGTTCAACATGATCAAAGAATACGGCTTGCCTTGGCCTTGCTCAGTTGACGGCTCTTGATCTTCAAATCCAACTTCCGCTCCTTCGAACGCGTGATCTAACGAGAGAGAACGCAATTCGAAACACAAAATAAAATCAACTAAAATTCAAATGAACTCCAAAAACTTCCAAACCTGAACCAAAATATAGAGCTCAATTTTATATGAATTTAGGAAAAAGAATCGGGTCAATCGGAGCTAGGACGAAGAAGAACGGGCTCTGGGAAGTTTTAAATCGGAGAAAAAGATTGTCTTCGGAAACCAACGTGGTCGGAGAGGGAGTTACGACCACGGCAAACACGATCAATAGGGGTTACGACCACGTAGTCGGGCCTGCGACCACAGCTGACGAGTACCCGGTTATTTACGACCACTCGGATGGAGCTTACGACCACGTAGTCGCTCACGACCACGGTCGAAATTACGACCATGAAGTCTTTTACGATCACGTTACCGTTTACGACCACAGGGAATGGCTTACGACTACGCAGAAGACTTACGACTACGCAGAAGACTTACGACTACGCAGAAGCTAACGACCACGTTGAATTGAGCGACTGAAACCGAGAGCTGCTACAGGTCTTACGACCACGTAGTCGAGCACACGACTACGATCACTCAGTCGAGATTACGACTACGTAGTCGAACCTACTACTTCGACCACACAGAGCAATCTACGACTACGACCACACGGGCGGCTACGACTGCACAGCGGCTACGACTACTCAGGCAGACTTACGACCATGAAGCCGTTTACGACCACATGATCGAACTTACCGGTGGCTTTACGACTTACGACTAAGGCTCTACAACGTAGTCGTAGAACCTTACGACCACACGGATCTACGACACACAGATCTATGACCATGGATAGCGGCGGGATCTGGTCGGCGGTGACTAGGGACGGTGGCGGAACTCACCGGCGACGACAGATCAGCGAAGGCGAAACAACGGCGAGGACGACACGACCTCGGGCTCCGGCACGACCACGGCAGCGGCTACGCGTACGACCACGGCTTTGGCGAGGCGCACGACCACAGCGGCGGCCGGCACGACTTCGGTTTGCGGCTCAACTCGGAGGCGAGGCTTGACTTGGGACGAGGGAGACACCAGGGGTTCGGGCCCTTTTATACCCGGTCGTAGAGGTGTCCTGGTCGGCCACGAGTACGAGTCCGGGTGGGATACGACCTGAGAGTCCTACTCGTATACGAGTACGACTTGCTAAAAGCGGGCGGCTGCGATGCGGGGGCGGGGTTCTGGATGGCTGACACGCGGCGGGGGTGGAGGCGGTTGCGGCTCGACCGACTGGTTTTTCTTTTTCTTTTTCCAGAAATTCAATTAAATCATTTTGAGCTCTAGAAAATAGCAAATAAATTCAGAAAAATCACATAAAATGCCAGAAAAACTCTTGAGGCTCAGGGAACTCAAATAAAATACTTTTGGCACAATTTAATGTTTAACTTAATCATATTAAATCCTTTTAATTCATAAAAATTCCATTTAAGCTTTAATTAATTCCAGAAAAATTCAAATGGTGAATTTTATTTCGAAAGCTTCAAAAAGGCTCTGAAATTCAGGATGTTACAAACCTTACCCCCTTAAACGGAATCTCGACCCCGAGATTCTGGCTCTCTAAGGATTAGGTTTGGAAACTCCGCTCTAAGATCCTTCTCGCTCTCCCAGGTTGCTCCATTGAACCTTGCAAAAGCGAACTGTCCTTCTTCTGGTTATACGCTCTGCCACTTCCAAAATTTTTATAGGATGTTCTTTATAAGACAGATCCTCCTGAAGATCCACCGCCTCTACGGGCACTGCTTCCTCTGGCACTCTCAAGCACTTCTTTAGTTGAGATACATGGAAAACATCATGGATCCCGCTCAAGGTGTTTGATAATTCCAGCTGGTATGCAACCTCTCCTTTGCGCTTTAAAATTTTAAATGGCCCCACATACCTTGGCGCTAGCTTTCCCTTCATTTGAAATCTCTTAACACCTTTGAAGGGTGTGATCCTGAGATACACATAGTCATTTGGCTCAAAACTTAAATCTCTTCGACGAGTATCAGCATAACTCTTATGTCTGGCTTGGGCTGCCTTTAGCCTTTCTTGAATCAAACGCACTTTCTCTTCTGCTTCCTGAAGACATTCTGGCCCGTAGATTTGACTCTCCCCCGTCTCTTTCCAATTGAGAGGGGTTCTACATTTTCTGCCATACAGGGCTTCAAACGGTGACATTTGTAGACTAGTCTGGTAACTGTTATTGTAGGAGAACTCCGCAAAAGGTAAACAACTATCCCATTTAGCTCCGTGATCCAATACACAAGCTCTTAACATATCCTCCAGGATTTGATTCACACGCTCCGTCTGACCATCAGTTTGCGGATGATATGCTGTACTGAAGTTCAAGTGAGTACCCATTGCCTCGTGAAAGCTATTCCAAAATCGTGAAGTAAACTGCGACCCACGATCCGATACTATCCTCTTGGGCACCCCATGAAGACTCACAATCCTGGACATGTATAACTCGGCCAATCTATCACCAGAATAAGTTGTTTTGATCGGAAGAAAGTGAGCGACCTTCGTTAATTGATCCACAATTACCCATATTGAGTCGTAGCCCTCTTTAGTCTTGGGTAAGCCTGTAATAAAGTCCATTCCCACATCTTCCCACTTCCATTCAGGAATCTTCAAGGGTTGCAGCAAACCTGCTGGTCTTTGATGTTCAGCCTTCACTCTTTGGCACACATCGCAAAGTGCTACATACTCGGCTATCTCGCGCTTCATACCTGGCCACCAATATTTGTCTTTAATATCCTGGTACATCTTGGTACTGCCGGGATGGATTGAATATAAGGACTCATGCGCTTCCTTAAGTAATAACTTCTTCAGTTCCCCCTTGTTTGGTACACACAAACGCGTCTTATACCACATGATTCCCTGATCGTCCTCCACAAAGCCGGGTGCTTTGCCTTCCTTTAAACCTTCTTTGATTCTCTGGATATTTTCATCCCCTGGTTGCTCGTGACGAATCTGGCTATCCAGGGTCGGCTGCAAGTCCAAGGTAGCTAACATCCCTTCCTCAACCAACTCCAAACTAAGCTTCTGAAATTCCTCGTGTAGAGCTGGTTGGTTTTCCTTGACCATCACTGTATTGCAATACACCTTTCTACTCAACGCGTCTGCCACTACATTGGCTTTTCCTGGATGATAATGGATTCCGATGTCATAATCCTTTATTAATTCCAACCATCTTCTTTGTCTTAGATTGAGCTCCGATTGTGTGAAAATATATTTCAGGCTCTTATGATCCGTGTAGATCTCACTTCGGTTACCCATTAAATAGTGACGCCAGATTTTCAGGGCATGCACCACTGCTGCCAACTCCAAGTCATGCGTGGGGTAGTTCTCTTCGTGTGGTCTCAGCTGGCGTGATGCATAAGCCACCACCCTCTTGTCCTGCATCAACACACATCCCAAACCTTTGCGGGATGCATCACAGTAGATTTCAAAGTCCTTCTTAATGTCGGGCAGAATTAGTACTGGCGCTGTTGTTAGGCTCTCCTTTAATTTCTGAAAACTCTTCTCGCACTCTGGCGTCCATTCAAATTTCTTTTCCTTCTTCAACAGCTGAGTGAGCGGTCGCGCTACATTAGAGAATCCTTCGATGAAACAGCGGTAGTAACCCGCCATTCCCAGGAAGCTTCTGACCTGAGTTACTGACGTTGGTGCCCTCCAAGTGAGTACATCGTTCACTTTCCCGGGGTCAACTGCTACTCCTTCTGCGGTCATAACATGGCCCAAAAACGCTACTTCCTTCATCCAAAATTCACATTTGCTAAACTTGGCGTACAACTTATGCTCTCGTAACCTCTGCAATACCATCCTCAAATGCTCTTCGTGTTCTTCCTCATTCTTAGAGTATATCAGAATGTCATCGATAAACACGACAACGAACTTATCCAGGTAATCCATGAACACCTTGTTCATCAGGTACATGAAGTATGCTGGGGCATTGGTTAGGCCAAAAGACATTACGGAGAATTCGTATAAACCATAACGAGTTGAGAATGCTGTCTTAGGTATATCCTCCGGTCGAATCTTCATTTGATGATAACCTGACCTCAAATCAATCTTGGAAAACACTCCGGCTCCTTTTAGTTGATCGAACAAGTCATCAATTCTGGGCAAGGGATACTTGTTCTTGATGGTAACTTCATTGAGAGCTCGGTAATCCACGCACATGCGCTGGCTACCATCCTTCTTTTTGACAAACAATACTGGTGCTCCCCACGGAGAGGTACTAGGCCTGACATAGCCTTTATCGAACAACTCTTGTATTTGTTTCTTCAATTCTGCCAATTCATTGGCGGGCATTCGGTAGGGTCTCTTGGAAATAGGCGATGTACCCGGTACTAACTCAATTGCGAACTCTACTTCTCTGTCGGGTGGCATCCCAGGAAGATCATCGGGGAATACATCGGGATATTCTCGTACAATTGGTACTTCCTCTATCATGATCCCTTTGCTTTGGCATACCATCACTTTTTCTGGCTGCTTCATGTTGGCTTCAAATCTTACTTTACTTCCATCTGAACCGACCAAGGTGACGGCTCGACTTCCACATTCCAACACTGCTTGATGCTTTTTGAGCCAATCCATACCCAGAATCACATCCAAAGACCGGATATTTAGCACTACCAAATCAGCGGAGAACTCTATTCCTTGGATGGCTATTTTAACTCTAGGGCATCCTAGATTGGTACTCATCTCAGAGCCCGGGGATTGAACCAGCAAAATAGAACCAAGAGCAACAACTTCCAATTTATGCTTTAGAGCAAAACTCCGGGAAACAAACGAATGTGAAGCTCCAGAATCGAACAAAACTGTGGCAGGAACTGAGTTTACTTGAAACTTACCGATCACAACATCTGGTGCTGCTTGAGCCTCCTCCATGGTGACATGGTTCACCTGGCCGCGTAGCACGGTCTGCGATCCTCTGTTGGGTTGACTTGATGTTTGCGGTGCTCCGCGTCCTGACCCTGCTGCGGGAGTCCGATCTGGTGTAGAGCCCAAGTTGAAACGAACTGGTGTCAAGGCTTGATTCTGCGGGCATTTGTTGGCATAATGTCCCGTTTCATGGCATTTGAAACAGGTAACTGCTGTCATGGGCTTGGTGATCCTCTGCTATTGGCTTCCAACTGGAATTGGCCTTGGTCCTGATGAGAACTGGCGAGGAGCTGGTGCAGGTGTTTTGAATCCTGACTGCTGTGGAACACGAGCGGGCTGAAACGTACTGAAGCGGGTCCTCTGAGCCTGGTGCATCTGTGATCCTTGTTGCATCATCCTCCGCTTGCGGGATTCCTCTAACTCACGACGACTCTCCTCAATGAGCATCGCTTTGTCCACCATGTTTTGAAAGCTGGCGTAGTCATTTCCCACCACTTGAACTTTCAGACCGGGGTTTAGTCCTTTCTTGAACCTCTTTTGACGGGCATCATCTATAGCGACATCCTCCGGGGCATAACGGGCTAGCTGGGTGAATTTATTGAGATACTCACTCACTGACATGTTCTTCTGCTGTAACTCCCGGAATTCCTCCTTCTTCATCTCAATCACTCCGTCCAAAACATGGGTATGACGAAAAGCTGCGGAGAACTCCGCCCAAGTGATGCTATCTTGATCTTCATGAGCAGCACAGTAGTTTTCCCACCATTCAGCTGCAGCGCCTTCTAGCTGGTGGGCGGCATACAAAACCTTCTCGCGGTCCGTACACTGGGCAAGATTAAGCTTCTTTTTTGTTGAGCGCATCCAGTCATCGGCTTCCAAAGGCTCCGAAGATCGTGAATAAGTGGATGGCCTTGTCCTCATGAATTCTGCAAATTTAGACTGTTGACGAACTGGTTGGGGCATTGCCATTTCTTGATTCTGCCGATTCATCATTGCGTTCATATTCTGCATCATGGTATTCATTAATTGGGTCTGGGCAGCCATGAACTGACTCAAGGACGGATCTAAACCAGCCGGATTTGCATGCTGCTCTGGAGTTGCTTGGTTTCCATTACTGCCTTCCGGATCTTGGTTCATTTGACCACGTCCTGCGGAGCTCCGGGTGTCAACCATTTCTGCTCTGTTCTGAAGGAAAAGACCATTTGTTGAGAACTGACTCTTCAAGGCTCAATAGGTAAGAGGGAAAAGCAGAGGTAAGTGGTAAACTCGTCTAAGGGGTAACTAGTGGCAATCCTAAAACTAAGCAAACACTTAGCCGAAAAGGCTAACAAAAGAAGCAATAAACTCCGCAAAAAGACTTTTGACATGACTGCATCATAATGCTAGAAGCAAAACTGCAGCTCACATCACACCCAACGGCAAATAAGAAGCAAGACGATCTACACGATACTAAAACTATAACAAGGTTCAAATCTAGTGGTTGCTAATCTTCACGGAAATCTCCAATCTGGTCTTGACATATTGGGTGCTTCCTTGCTCCAAACTTCACAGCATAGCTTGAAGAATTCCATACCAACTTTCACTCTGATGGAGGGACACTCGAGACATCTATGGACATTATGGGGATAAGAAGTCAAATTGAGTTTCGAAAACCATATTTCAGAGGAGCCAAAGAGTAAGAATCCTAAGAATGGGGTAAGAGTAAAGAATTACTAGACAATCATTTGGTTGATTTGATTTAGAAAATAAATTTTGAAAATTTTGCTAATTCGACCACTCTAACTAGGGCTTCGTCCTACAGTCGATATGGCTCTGATACCATCTCTGTAGAGACCCGAATATACAAATCCGGACTCTCCTGTGTATTCTGCACTAGTCCAGGATCACGCTAGTGCACACGGTATGTACAAAGACAAATATCATCCACATCACGATATTCTAAGGAAAATCCAAATTATATTGATAATTATCAGAGTACGACCTTATGGCCAAGCTTACAATTATTAGCCTGAAGGGCTTAACAAAAACTAGCAGCGGAAATCCAAAAGAAAGCGCAGCAGCCAATCGACACGCCCACAGGCTATCGAGTGGAGAACGAAGCCTAATCCGCGAAGACGTCGAAGTACTCTCCTTCTGGAACCTCCTGCTGGTGATACTCCTCCTCCTCAACTGAGCAACAGGGGCATAAAGCCGTGAGTACATTGGTACTCAGCAAGCCGTTTGTAACAAATGAATGCAATATAATATGCAAGGCTTAACAATGGATGGCTGAAAGGTTAGTTTTGCAGAAAGCGACAATTGAAGTAAATATCATACATAGATTGAAAAGCAACTTTAACAAAGGACGTTAAATAAATAATCCAAGGAATTGAATATAATCACAAGTGAACTGATCGTTCACTTCCCAGCTCAACCCAACCAGATTTCATAAAAAAACTCTACCCCTCGTGTGAAATCACCGAGCATTGTCCATGACCGAGGACACGGCTATTCGAATAGTTTTACACTCTGCAGAGGTTGCACAACTGTACCCACACGATGTGATAATCCTCACGATAAAGATAATCACAACAAGGCTTTTACAATGATCCATCTCAACCCGATCCCACTCGCTAAGGTTTCGCCGTCGAGTAGGGTAAATCCCCCTAGTCGATAATTGCCCCCTCTTGCGCCACAACAACATCAGTAGTGTAACCAAAGTTGAGACTTCACAAATTATTATGCCAGGTCTATCCCATACTAGACATGTGATTTGCACGGTAAAGCTCAGATCAATGGCGCACAAAGTTAAGTCCTTAAACGTTCCCGGGCGAGACTACCACATCCCTCGAAATGCTCCAACACTTCCCCCTTTACTGCACGATCACTCGCCCGAGTGAAAACCAATTTTGTATAACCACGCCAATGACACACCAATGCCATGGCACAAATTTTATATTGGTGGCACCAACCACGATTCGATATATCATTAAGTCAAATTAATTAATCACATGTGATGATGAACCCTTTCGCCAAATAAGCAAGGCTAAGCATTCTAATCGTACCAACCCAATGTGACAAATAACATAGCATCACTAATTAATTTTCCAACCTAAGTTGACAATGGCATCAAGGTATTCCAAAATATCAAAGAGGGAAATAACCAATTGGGACGATAACTACCAATACAAGGGTTTGAATAAAAGTAGCGATGCATGATAATTTAAACCAAAATAATTAAATAATAGATTGCAAACTGGGTTCAACATGATCAAAGAATACGGCTTGCCTTGGCCTTGCTCAGTTGACGGCTCTTGATCTTCAAATCCAACTTCCGCTCCTTCGAACGCGTGATCTAACGAGAGAGAACGCAATTCGAAACACAAAATAAAATCAACTAAAATTCAAATGAACTCCAAAAACTTCCAAACCTGAACCAAAATATAGAGCTCAATTTTATATGAATTTAGGAAAAAGAATCGGGTCAATCGGAGCTAGGACGAAGAAGAACGGGCTCTGGGAAGTTTTAAATCGGAGAAAAAGATTGTCTTCGGAAACCAACGTGGTCGGAGAGGGAGTTACGACCACGGCAAACACGATCAATAGGGGTTACGACCACGTAGTCGGGCCTGCGACCACAGCTGACGAGTACCCGGTTATTTACGACCACTCGGATGGAGCTTACGACCACGTAGTCGCTCACGACCACGGTCGAAATTACGACCATGAAGTCTTTTACGATCACGTTACCGTTTACGACCACAGGGAATGGCTTACGACTACGCAAAAGACTTACGACTATGCAGAAGACTTACGACTACGCAGAAGACTTACGACTACGCAGAAGCTAACGACCACGTTGAATTGAGCGACTGAAACCGAGAGCTGCTACAGGTCTTACGACCACGTAGTCGAGCACACGACTACGATCACTCAGTCGAGATTACGACTACGTAGTCGAACCTACTACTTCGACCACACAGAGCAATCTACGACTACGACCACACGGGCGGCTACGACTGCACAGCGGCTACGACTACTCAGGCAGACTTACGACCATGAAGTCGTTTACGACCACATGATCGAACTTACCGGTGGCTTTACGACTTACGACTAAGGCTCTACAACGTAGTCGTAGAACCTTACGACCACACGGATCTACGACACACGGATCTATGACCATGGATAGCGGCGGGATCTGGTCGGCGGTGACTAGGGACGGTGGCGGAACTCACCGGCGACGGCAGATCAGCGAAGGCGAAACAACGGCGAGGACGACACGACCTCGGGCTCCGGCACGACCACGGCAGCGGCTACGCGTACGACCACGGCTTTGGCGAGGCGCACGACCACAGCGGCGGCCGGCACGACTTCGGTTTGCGGCTCAACTCGGAGGCGAGGCTTGACTTGGGACGAGGGAGACACCAGGGGTTCGGGCCCTTTTATACCCGGTCGTAGAGGTGTCCTGGTCGGCCACGAGTACGAGTCCGGGTGGGATACGACCTGAGAGTCCTACTCGTATACGAGTACGACTTGCTAAAAGCGGGCGGCTGCGATGCGGGGGCGGGGTTCTGGATGGCTGACACGCGGCGGGGGTGGAGGCGGTTGCGGCTCGACCGACTGGTTTTTCTTTTTCTTTTTCCAGAAATTCAATTAAATCATTTTGAGCTCTAGAAAATAGCAAATAAATTCAGAAAAATCACATAAAATGCCAGAAAAACTCTTGAGGCTCAGGGAACTCAAATAAAATACTTTTGGCACAATTTAATGTTTAACTTAATCATATTAAATCCTTTTAATTCATAAAAATTCCATTTAAGCTTTAATTAATTCCAGAAAAATTCAAATGGTGAATTTTATTTCGAAAGCTTCAAAAAGGCTCTGAAATTCAGGATGTTACAATGTGTGAAGCTATTGATGATTTTGATGAAGTAGAAAAATTAGGATATGGTTTTACGTCGGCTGATTCATTAGAGGAAGTGGACATAGGTAGTGGTAATATCCCTAGGCTAACATTTGTGAATAAAAACATGGCGAATGACTGCAAAGCCAAAATGATTGAGTTGCTTAGAAATTATGTTGATTGCTTTGCATGGGAGTACCACGAAATGCCAAGCCTTAGCCGAGAGCTAGTAGAGCATCAGTTGCCCATTAAATCTGGTTTTAGGCCTCATAAACATCCACCTAGAAGGTTTAATCCTAATATGTATGACCGTATTAAAGAGGAAATAGACCGGTTATTGAGAGCTGGTTTTATTAGGCCATGTCGATATGCCGAATGGATATCCAACATTGTGCCAGTTGAGAAGAAGAGTAGTGGCAAATTACACATTTGTGTTGATTTTAGAGATTTGAATAAAGCTACTCCAAAAGATGAATATCCCATGCCTATAGCCGACATGTTGATTAATAATGCTTCGGGACATAGAGTTGTTAGCTTTTTAGATGGCAATGCTGGTTATAATCAAATTTTTATGGCCGAAGAAGATATGTCTAAAACGGCCTTTAGGTGTCCTGGTTTTGTAGGTTTTTTTGAGTGGGTTGTCATGACATTTGGTTTAAAAAATGCTGGCGCTACGTATCAGCGAGCTATGAATTTAATTTTTCATGACTTACTCGGTGTCATACTAGAAATATATATTGATGATGTAGTAGTTAAATCGGATAACGTGGATCATCATTTGGCCGATTTGACATTAGTATTTGAAAGGATGCGTCGGTATGGTTTAAAAATGAATCCACTCAAATGCGCTTTTGGCGTGTCGGCTGGAAAGTTTCTAGGATTCCTCATACATGAGAGGGGAATAGAGATAGATCCTGCTAGATTAGAGGCCATTCAAAGAATAAAGGCGCCAGAATGTAAAAGAGACGTGCAAAAATTCTTAGGAAAAATAAACTATTTGAGAAGATTTATATCTAACCTGTCTGGGAAAATTGACGCATTTACACCCATACTTCGGTTAAAGAAGGAAACCGAATTTACTTGGGGGGCAGAACAACAGAGGGCCTTTGATGAAATTAAAAAGTATTTGTCTACTCCTCCTGTTTTGAGGGCGCCTAAAGCCGGGATGCCGTTTCGGCTATATATTGCTGCGGAAGATGGTGTTATTGGTTCTGTATTAACGCAGGAGGTAGAAGGCAAAGAATTTGTTATCACGTATTTGAGCCAGCGTCTTCTGGGAGCAGAGACAAGGTATGTATTTATTGAAAAATTGTGTTTATCCTTGTATTATGCTTGTACCCGTTTAAGGCATTATTTATTGTCCAGTACTTGTGTGGTAACTTGTCAGACCGATGTTATTAAGTATATGTTGCAACAGCCGATTTTAAGTGGTAGAATCGGAAAATGGGCTTATGCATTGGTAGAATATGATTTGTCTTATGAATCTTTAAAATCCATGAAAGGCCAAATTGTAGCAAATTTTATTGTAGATCATAGAGTTCATAATGGTATGGAGCTGATTAGTTATTTGTCTGTATCTCCATGGAAGCTATATTTTGATGGATCGGCTTGTAGAGAAGGACAGGGTGTTGGCATTGTCTTAATTTCACCTAGAGGTGCTGTTTTCGAAACATCGATCCGTTTGGAATATTTTTGTACTAATAATCAGGCCGAGTATGAAGCACTTTTATTAGGATTGCAAATTTTAGAATCCATGGAAGTAAAAAATATAGAAGCTTTTGGTGACTCGTTATTAGTTGTGCAGCAAGTTTCTAGAATTTATCAGTGCCTTGATGGTTCATTGAATAGATATTTAGAAAAATGTTTAGAGATCGTATCAAACCTAGATGATTTTACTATCAGTCGTATATCTAGAGGAAATAATTTTAGAGCTAATGATCTTGCGCAGCAAGCATCTGGTTATCATGTTAGTAGAGGCAAGCTATCGTGATAGAAAAACCGATGCATAAAAATGTTCCTGTTTATATGGCCAAACAGCAAGGCAGCAGTTCGGATGTTGTAGAAACGTCAAATATGGCTGAATTCAATGACTGGAGAAAACCTTTACTTAATTATTTAGAAAATCCCAGTAAATCTGTAGATAGAAAGCGACAGGCTTTAAAGTATACATTGCTTGATGGAGAATTATATCGCCGAACTGTAGAAGGATTGCTTTTAAAGTGTTTAAGTTCAGACCAATCTAAAATTGCTATGGGTGAGGTACATGAAGGTATTTGTGGCACGCATCAGTCGGCCCATAAGATGAAATGGTTGTTGAGACGAGCTGGTTTTTATTGGCCGACTATGTTAGAAGATTGTTTTAAATATTATAAAGGTTGTGAGTCCTGTCAAAAATTTGGTGATATACAATTAGCACCAGCTGCCGTGTTGCATCCTATTATTAAACCATGGCCGTTTCGTGGGTGGGGTTTAGATTTTATCGGCCAGATACAGCCTGCATCTTCTAAAGGTCATCGTTTTGTTTTAGTAGCTACAGATTATTTTACAAAATGGACAGAAGCTGTTCCTCTTAAAAATATGACACATAAAGAAGTAATTGGTTTTATCTTGGTGCATATTATTCATAGATTCGGCATACCACAGACTTTAACGACTGATCAAGGGTCATCCTTTGTGTCTCATCAAGTACGTGAGTTTGCCGAATCGTTGAGAATTAAACTGCTTAATTCTTCACCATACTATGCTCAGGCTAATGGGCAAGCCGAGTCCAGTAATAAGATTTTAATTAGACTTATCAAGAAGAAAATAGAAGAATATCCTAAGAGATGGCATGAGGTTCTGTCTGAGGCATTATGGGCTCATCGTATATCTAAGCATGGTGCTACAAAAGTGACACCATATGAGTTAGTATATGGGCAGGAGGCCGTTTTACCTGTTGAGGTGAATCTGGACGCTTTTAGGTTGGCCAGGCAAAATGATTTGTCGGCCGTGGATTATCATGACTTAATGATGGATAAAATAGACGAAGTTACAGATGAGAGGATAAAAGCTTTGAGAGAAATTGAGAAAGACAAGTTAAGAGTAGCTAAGGCCTATAATAAGAAGGTAAAGGAAAAATTGTTTCAAATTGGAGATTTAGTATGGAAGACGATTTTACCTATTGGGACAAAGGATAATAAGTTTGGAAAATGGTCTCCAAATTGGGATGGTCCGTATAAAGTTATAGAGATTGTTCCTGGAAATAGTTATTTTGTGCAAAATTTGCATGGAGAAAAATTGCCTAGAGCACTTAATGGAAAATATTTAAAAAGGTACTATCCAAGTGTGTGGCAAAATGCATGAGAAAATATGGCCGGTGTTTGCCCGTCATCGTCCTGAGAAATATTACTTATGGCTGATGTGTTGTAGACCATCGTCCAAAGAAAGTTTGAGGTGAGTAGGTTATTGCCTCTAGCTGGTTTCATTATGCAAGTGTTTTTTTAGCAAGCTTAAAAAAACAGGGGGGCATGTGTTGATAGTGAAAAATGACACTAGCATATTTATGCATTAGATGATCAAAATAGCCGAATTGTTGTTTTATTAATTCGGTTGACTATATGGTTGCTCATTAAAATATTTACGACCACTTTGGTCGTGGTCGGCTGCCCATCGAATCATTTACGACCACACTATCCATGGTCAGAATCGGGTGAAGTGTTAAGCGAGTGGTCGGATAAGCTCTACGACCACGTTGTGGCGAATGCGACCACTTTGGACATGGTCGAATGTCTCCTGAGAGGTTTACGACTATTCTGCCATAGTCGAAGGACACCAGAAGGAATTACGACCACTTTGGCCGTGGTCGAAAGTCATTATGACCACATTGGTCGTGGTCGGCAGCCGCCAGATAGCTCCAGGACCACGTTATGGCGTATACGACCACTTTGGGCATGGTCGAATGTCTCCCGAGAGGTGTACGACTATTCTGACCATGGTCGAAGGACACCAGAAGGAATTACAACCACTTTGGCCGTGGTCGAAAGTCATTATGATCACATTGGTCATGGTCGGCAGCCGCCAGATAGCTCCACGACCACGTTGTGGCGTATACGACCACTTTGGGCATGGTCGAATGTCTCCCGAGAGGTTTACGACCACGTTGGAGGCTACGACCACGTTGGGGTCTACGACCACGTTGGAGGCTACGACCACGGTGGGGTTTACGACCACGTTGGAGTCTACGACCATGGTGGAGGCTACGACCACGTTGGAGGCTACGACCACGGTGGGGTTTACGACCACGTTGGGGTCTACGACCACGGTGGAGTGTACGACCACGTTGGAGGCTACGACCACGTTGGGGTCTACGACCACGTTGGAGGCTACGACCACGGTGGGGTTTACGACCAAGTTGGAGTCTACGACCATGGTGGAGGCTACGACCACGTTGGAGGCTACGACCACGGTGGGGTTTACGACCACGTTGGGGTCTACGACCACGGTGGAGTGTACGACCACGTTGGAGGCTACGACCACGTTGGGGTCTACGACCACGTTGGAGGCTACGACCACGGTGGGGTTTACGACCACGTTGGAATCTACGACCATGGTGGAGGCTACGACCACGTTGGAGGCTACGACCACGGTGGGGTTTACGACCACGTTGGGGTCTACGACCACGGTGGAGTGTACGACCACGTTGGAGGCTACGACCACGGTGGGGTTTACGACCACGATGGAGTCTACGACCACGGTGGGGTCTACGACTACGTTGGAGTCTACGACCATGGTGGAGTCTACGATCATGTTGAAGACTACGACCACGTTGGAGGCTACGATCACGTTGGGGTCTATGACCACGAAGAAGCCTACGACTATATTGAAGGCTGTGACCATACTAAAGGTGGTCTCAAGGAGTTCGACCGCAAATTGGAAACTCTGACAGTTATAACGAGAAGCGGTCGGAAAATTTGGGAATACCGAATCGTTATGGGAAGTTATCTGCAGAGGATTCGGCAGCGGAGAAGCAAGGAAAGAAATCGGGCATTAGCGGGTGTGATTAATTTGTTTTATTTGATGCCGATTTTACTTGCCATAGATCTTGATTTGATGCCGATTTTATTTGCTATAGACCAGGCACCCTATAAATATAAAGGGTAAGGCCGATTGCAAAGAAAAAAAAGAATTAGACAATCGACACAATATTATTTTCGTACATTTGTTTTCTTAGTCTCTAGATTAAAGTAGATCTTGTTTTTCTATCAATTATCTTGTTGGTGCACGGATCAGTTTCGTGCGGCAACAAGAACCAAAGCAGATCAGACAGGTAAATGTAGTACGGTCGACTACTGCTACTGCTACGTACGTACTTACCTAGTTACCTGACCGGCTGATTTTCTTTCGGGAAGCTAGCGTACGGTTGTCTAGTGCATATCTAAGCTCTGATCAACTCGGCTTCGGCTTCTGGCTTATTTTTCACTATTCATAAGTTTCGTCTTTTTCTGAACTTTTGGCTTTTTGTTGAGCTTTTTTGCCGGTTCTTTTTTTTCCCGTATTTGTTTGTATTATACGTAATGGGCTAACATATTTTTTATATTTTTAAATTTTTTTAAATTTAATTATGCTAAATAAGCCTCTGTCAGCTACAGTGCTTTTTTCAGCCAGCTACAGTGTTTTCAGCTTCCGATCACCACCTTAAATAATTAGTGCATCGTGGGATGGCCCTGGTGGATGCTTCAACCGTTTGAAAGCTTTGGTTTACAGCTGTAGCTTTTAATTTAAAACTAAAATTATGCTATAGCATCTATTAGCTTTTTCTAAATCCTTCAATTAAAAAAATTTAAGAAAAATGAGAAAAAAATGAAAACATCATTATATCCTTACGGACAATAGAAATGAAAAAAAGCAAAAAAAAAACAAAATTAGAAGCGTTCCAAGTAGTTTCTGACTTAAATAAGCTGGAAGCAAAAAAAAAAAAAGCCAGAAGCTGAAAGCGTTTGAAGCGGAGCCTTAAAACAATAATTCATAGGCATGCATTGGGGGTTCAACTCTATTGTGCTGTTGATGAGGAATTGCCTTATGGATTACCGGTTGAGCTACGGGATATTCATATTGATTTTTGCTAATGTTTTTTTGTTGTGGATTATGTTTTTGACTAAAAATAAATAGCAATATCTGAAGAAAGTGGCTTTTAAAGGAAGGGCGCGAGCGGTAGAAAAGTGGGAGAGAGATGCGTGCACGTGACAGAAACGAGAGAAGTAGGATGTGTGATGTACCTATGGTCTTTTGTCTTATTATCGGAGTGAGACGGTAGTGAGAGGAGTGGAGAAACTGCTTCAAAAAAAAATCAGGTATTCGTATTAGCTTTTGATTTTTCTAAGCAGAAACCAAAAATAGAAGCCAATACAAAACATGGCCTACAAGGCTACAACTGGCAGGACTTTGTATGTTATTATTTCTGTTGATTTTTACCACAGTTTGATATAGAGAAGACGATGAGTGCAGACATGACTATGCAGATATTCAAATGATATGAATATGGCAGTGATATATTTGACGGTAATTCGAAGCCGTAACTTGTCACAATGGACTACAACTAGCGGTTCTTAAAGTGGAATTTGCATTTCACCTGAAAGGATGCGGATAAGGAGAGCAAAGTGACTTCGGGTTAGTGCAGGTCCGGACATTTCGGGACCTGGGGCGAGGCAGAAGAAGCAAAGGCCCTTTACTCGAAATTTTAATCAAACATGTAATATTTTTGTTAATTTACAAAGGCAATGTACAATATATCATAAAAAATTATAATATCCTATTTGTGAAAAGTACAATAATACAAACAATGGAAGACTGCCAATACCGCTCAAAACTCAGTTGGAGTTTGAATTACCTTTTGCAAATACTTTTATGGCATATGGCCTCTACAACAACATGATTGTTTGAAATGCCCTATAGGCGTCCTCTTCCTGCTAACTCGATTGTTTTTGTTGATGTGGAAGAGGGTGCTAGAGGGCATTTTAAACAATAATACACTTTTAGGGAGCCTTAATATTGGCAATAACTAATAAATCCAGGAAAACTATAACATGCTATTAAGGACAAACGCTGCCAGAGAAAGTCTGCATTTAGAGCTATAGGTTTCGATAGTTTGATTGAAACCGAAGTAGTAGCAAGCATAATCCATAAAGAACTTCAAACACATATCCTGTCTATAAAATTAGTGCAAAGGAAGAACCAAAAGAATTGAATCTACTGTAAGAAACCTTACCATGAATCAACCAAAGTTACCAAAAAAAAAAGGATCTATGTTTCATTCTGAATAGTGTAGTTGTGTCAATTGTCAAAGTGTTATTTATCACAAAATTATGGAAGGAAAATAAGAGAAGTCCTGAGCCCGCGACTCGCCAGCTGTGGCCTGAAAAATGCGAATGCTCCTGTTGTGGCAAGGATGGAGCGACGACAGGCTGATTTGGCCTTTTCTCAAGTTATTAGCCATTTATCTTGGGCCTTTACAACAATATAAACTTTCAACCTTTGTCTAATATAATCACGCTAAGGCCCAGTTACAAAGTGCCATAGATTTTAGCTAAAATGATACTATATCGGCTGTTAACTTTTCTAAAATATTCAATTAATGGAAAATGAAGAAAAAAAGAAATAGAAAACACCATTATATCTACACGAATAATGCAAAGAAAAAAGGAAAAGAAAAGAAAAAAACTATGTTAAAAAATTAACGTGTTCCACACGACTTTTGATTTTTGAAAGTTAGAAGACACAAATTATCCTGTTTAAAACGGGCCTAAGATATATAGGTAAAATGCATGGGCTGAGGGCCCCGGTCTCTTGGGGGCCTGGGTGGGTTCCCCAGCTGCCCTGCCTGAGGAACGGCCCTGCTTCGGAGCTCCCTGTACTGCATTCATTTCACAGGCTACACCCAGATAAAGATTAAAAGAAGGTCATGATTTTAAGCTGGAACTGAACCAGAGTACGTAGTTCTTGCTAAATTAGTGATTAGGCAACGAACTCGCTCACGAGTTGCTATGTATGGTTCAGTCTGACGTCATGATCGAGGAGTTATATAGTCTTAAGTCTAAGTTTATAAAAGTTTTGAAATAAATCATGTACGCGAAGGAATGCAAATCTTATAGCCCATACGTGCGAAAAGCAGGGTATCTCTCACGACAGGTCTTTTAGAGCGACTAATGAAGAAAAATGCTATAAATTATCATAAATAGAAAAATATCAAACTCTTAATTTGATGAACCTTAATTAAAGTTAAACTATAATGGTCATAGGATGGTATTAGAAAAAAGAGAGAAATATAATAGAAATGTCAAAAAAAAAGAAAAAGAAAATACCCGACCTTTGATTTGATGGACCATAATTATAAAGGAAAAAATATACTGTTAATCTTGTAATCTTAGATCGATCTATTGCTTAGAGATAATTTAAATTTAAAAGGAAATAAATCCAATTCATATGTCCTTTACTTGACTTCACGTGAAGTCATGTGACCAACCTACCTACGGACGGGCAAGACAATCGAGGCTAGGGTGTGGTGATGGTGGCGCTCTAGCAATGCAACGGAGACATGTGGTGAGCATGGTATGTTTCTAGAGATAGATAACTTGTTTTTGCCGGTGCAAGAGGACTAGGTTGATCATAGCAGCTGGAATAGATGAGAGGAGAGTGGTGGCTGCAAAGAAGGAGAACTCGCCTGTGATAGAATCTGGCAGTGTAACGGATATGATGTGGCGAACATGGCATGTTCCCGGTGATGGGGAACCATTTTTGGTGGCACACAAGAATGGGGATGATCATAGTGGCTAAACGCAGGCGAGATGAGGGTAGTGGCCGTAGAAAAGAAGAACTCATCAGCGGCGGAATCCGACGAACTATGGTGGATGCACGAGCATGGCGTGACCTTAGGGATCTCTCCTGCGGTGGTGGCACAACCTCGGGGTGCGCCTTAGAAGGCTGGCATTGGCAACAACCATGGCAAGATAGTGGTGCTCGGCGGCGGTGGTCTTCGGCTACATTCTTGCTCGGTTGAGGACTTAGAAAGTTTCATTGGAAAGTTTCATTGGACCAGATTGGTACCAATGATGTAGTTGGCAAGGTGTGGGAAAGATTGAGGTGGCAAATCCGCATGCATGGCAGTGAGGCGGTGACAGCAGGATGCTGAAATCTGACGAGGAGGGTGTGAAGGATACCTTCTTTTTCAAAGATGGAAGGATGGCTTCAGCACAAACAAAATATCGATAAGTCTTTCCCCCAAAGATATAATCCATATGAGAAACATGTATATTCTCTATCATAATACAAACAAAACTAATTTTTACAATCATGAAATTGAGTCAAATTGATAATGTTTTAAAAAGTGCAACCATATCCTTTCCACGTATAGCCCTTTCCCACCCATGTGTTTTTCCTATTCAAAAATCACAATCACATAAATTATCATCAAACCATTTAAACATAACTTGCTAGTTCTATCAAGATTAATATCTCTATTAAATGAAAGGCAGATTGATGATGACTGTTGCTAACTGTTGTAGGGGTGGCCCCCACCTAAGCCCAATAGGCCTGTTAGAAGAATGTAAGGTCTGAAATAGGACATATGTAATGACATAAGTGCCCCTGAGGGGAATACTCACGTGTAAGGGTATAACTGTACAAGCACTCACCATTCGGATATATATATGTGTGGCATAGGCCACGGGGAGGAACCCCAAGCCATTCATTTACTCAACCCTCCACTACCACACACACTCTCTGTTTGGTCTGTAACCACAACAGTTGGCGCCGTCCGTGGGGAGGACAAGAGCAAGCCTCCAGGACTGAAGGAGGATGGCACCAAAGAAAACTTCACCGTCGGCGGCGAAGATTTTACAATCCGGAATCTACTGTGTTTAATTGCACTATTCCCTGGATCAGTAGATAGTGCACACAGTTACAGATCTGAATATCAAAGTACATATCATGCGAAAACGTAATTAAAATAATAAACTTACTCATGGGCCGATTAGGCCGAAATCAATAAATTGCAGCAGCGGAAGAACGAAGCACACAGGTGGGACCTTCAGGACATGCCCACAGGCAGCCAACTGGAGGTTCGCGACCTAGCCCTTGACATCTTCATCTTCATCTTATCTGCCAGCTTGTCCACTCTTGTTGCTGAGGCGAGGTGACTTGTCTCTTGATTCTGAATTTTGCCGCAAAAGCGAGCGTGAGCACTCCGACCCCGTGCTCAGCGAGTCAACACACAGAATGCAGTATATATAACATGTATGGCTAATCAAGGATGGCTTAAGTTTATTTTCTTTTGCGAAGAGTGCTTTTGAATACAATTATATAAAAATTCCTTAAGACCTAGCATTTTGAACACACGTATATGTTGAATGCAGTAATAATAGTGATTCAGATTCCATCCACCATTACATGGCATCTGCACCATATAGCAATTCTTCAGCGTTATAGCCGCTTAACTTACCACTGGGACGACACCCAGGACAATTCCAAACTAGGGCCTTACACTGCCCTTCCACTTTTCCAACCCATCATAAAGCATTTTGAAATAGAACTATATCTAGTTAAGTTCCCATGTCTGCCCTTGACCGTGGGCACGGCTATTCGAATAGTTTTGACTCTGCAGAGTTTGTACACTTTCACCACAAGAGACAATCAACTCGTTGCCCACATGATTCCTTAGTCATGTGGTTGAGTAGACTATCACAGTGACTTTTCAAAGTACCTCGCCCCTTCCATCATTTCACCCTATGGGTCGTTCCCACTTGCGGTGGGTCCCATACGTTGTGCGGGATGTCCTCCTTCTGAACGTCTAGCAGCTGGCTCCCCACCCCTGCTAGCCCGCCACAGCAGAACTTCACCCTACCCGGGTGTCCCATTCAAGCCGTCACACAGACTGCCGCTTGCACTATCCCACACCTCCTCCTGGAAGGATGACTTTCAGGGTACGATAAATCTACTAAGCCAAGTTGTAATTTACAGACTTGTGGTTGTACTGTTTTACACGGGTTGACATGACAAGATTCAGTCCTTAGTGGTATCTGGACGGTTCTACCACAAACCACACTCTCGTGCACACCTGCACCACACCCCCGAACCATCCGCCCAGATATTTAAGCATGTTGGGGGTTTTTGGAGACATAAAATAATCATATCCAACATTTATCAGTCATTACCACCATGACTGACCCAACCAAAATTTTCTCATGATTAAAGTGATGTTTGAGCGTTCTCGCGCCCATGATTACCTAAACAATGCTAAGCACGGCATATATAAATTATGGACTTACTTTTGGAAAGTTACTATTATAGTTTTGCTAAGGCGACAAGGTTCACATATTCAGGTATTCCAAAGGAGGTGTAATATTAGTCAAGCAAGCAATGGACATGTAACTAAAATCTTAAATTAACATGTATTTGTATATAACATAACGGCATGCAATTTGATAATTTAAACTAAAATAATTTGCATAAAATATAGGTTCAACATGATCAAAGTATTGACTCGCCTGGCGCGGTTTACCGCGGTCTTGAGCTCACAATAATTTCTCTTGAGCTTCTGGTCTTTATCTCCACTTCGAGCTTATCCTCGCTGATTCCATTAAATCTTCACGACTTCCAATTTCTAATTATGCGACAACGACTGAATCCAAATGAAAGCAAATAACTCAAAAGATTCAAATAAATCCGAATAAATTCAACTTTTGTTTAATTATGAGTTAATGGGTGATTTGGATGATTTGAGGCAATGCTGGTGGTAGTATACGATGACTTGTTCTTTTTGTTTATAATCTCTTTTATTATTATTATTATTATTATTATTTCTATTTATCAAGGAAGTTCTATGAGTTAGGTTAGACCTATGAATCAGCGTATGAGTCTAGCGGAGCATTACTTTGTTAAGTGTTGATATCCAGGGCATATGATGTCCACATTTTTAAGTTCTATATTATTATCCATTAAACCTTATGTTAAAGTTTAATTTATGGCACGTTATTATTTTGTCTATACTTCAACTATTGTTAGGCTTAGCTTTACTTTAATTTAAATTTATCCATCTAGTAAGGCTTGTTATACGGTTTCATGTTTCAACATAGCTACTAATTAAATCTACCAAGAGAATTTGTTTTAATGATGGCATGCTAGGGCATATATGCTAATTATAATTTGAACATTTAACCAAATTGTTTTTCTTTATCCATGCCCTTAATTAATATTTAGTCTTTTTAGATTATTGCTCAAACCATATTATTTAATCATATACGAGCTAACCCAAATTTAAGTATTAAATAATCTCATTTACATCCTTATTTAATTTTCATTACATTCTCTGAATTATTCTCAAATTTTCCTTGATTTTTTTATTAATTAAAATGGGTTACAAAAATGGACTACTAATGTGAGGAAAAACTGTGCAGTGAACGGATTTGAACTCAAGACCTGCTGTATGAATAGCTCAGCACGCCGCAGCCAACCAACTGAGCATCCAATCTCCTGTGTTGGGAGGGGAAAACAAATTAGAAGAATCAGGCGAGGAGCTGAGCTCAAAACAGAGCACCCAGGCGGCGCTCGGTGCTGGCCTTGCCGCCGGCAGGAGGTGGCCGGGGAGGCTAGGCTAACCAGTGAAATGGATTCCCGGGAAAGTGAGGAAGCTAATGGGGTGGTGCCTCGACTTGGAATGGTGGTGAGGCGGCTCGGGCAGGGATGGGGGTGGCCGGCGGTGGGGGTGGGAATGGGGACGGCAGCGCCGGCGTGGAGGGAAGGAATCCGGCGAGTGCTCAAGCAATAGAGGAGGCCAGGGAAGCTTACCCAACGGTCGGCAGGGGTGGAGAGACTCCGAGGTGGCTCGGCGGCGTGAGCCCGGGGTGGCGGCGAGGAGGCGCACGGTGCCGGCGAAGCACGGTCAACGGGGAGTTCAGGGAAGACCGGGAGTGGATTCACGGTGCTCTGGAGGTGGTGTGGGAGGAAGGAATTGAAATTTGGCGGTGGGATTCGGCGAATTGCCTGGCGGCCGTTCTTGGGGAAGATGAGGGCGCCGGTGAGCTTCGGGTGGTGAGGGCTCAATTTCTTGGAGTGGGAAGCAGAGACGGACGTGGCGTAGCGAATGGAGAGGCCTCCGGGTTTTATAGGCGGCGGGCCGTGGCTAGCCACGCGCGGCGACGTGCGCGCACGTCGGGGACAAGCAGCGCGGTCGGGTGGCGGTGGCAGGCGGCGTGTCAGCGGCGACAGCGGGCAGCGGGGTATGGCCGCGCGGATCGAGGGAGCTCGCACGTCGGCCGTGTCCCACGCGCGAGTCTTGCGGCTTTTGACCGGGACGAACGGCGGAGAGAGCTCGAGCGCACGCGTGAGGGAGAGGAGGAAGGAGACAAGGAAGGCGCTGTGCACCGGGGCCCTCCGGCCAGCGGGAGGAGGCGGAGGAGGTCGCGGGCCCGCCTAGCAGAGGGAGCAGCGCGGGGGCGAGCTGGCCACGGGCGCACGCGCGGGGGAGCGGGCTGGCGAGTGCGCGAGCCGGATGGCTGGGCCGTTCGGCCACAGCGAAGGAGCGGGAGAGAGGGGGCTGGGCCGGTGTAATGGCCGGCCTGGTTTTCCTTTTTTTTCTCTTTTCTTTTATTTTATTTCCCTTTTTCTCACCAAATTTTGTATTTATAATTTTAGGCACTATATTTGTAGGTGCAAAATTCTAATATGGCTATTCCTATGCATATATATTTATATATCCATATATGTTGGTATTTTTAAATTTTTGCTCCTTTATTACTCTTGCCACTATTTTTTTTAAAAATGGGTCTTAAGGTTTTTAAATCATATTTTCTCCGTGTCCTTTCTGGATCATCTTTTCAGATTCTCATTTAAATTTTTTTTAATTCTCTGGTATTTAAATATGTTTGTTTTCTTCTTGATCCTTTCAACTTTTTGAAACATTAACCAAACTTTCAGAAAAATATCATAAACTCCAATTTTAAATAAAACATTTGGCAAAATAATTCAAAAACTTCACACTCTTCAAATTTAAATTTTCAGGATGTTACAAATCTACCCCCTTAAAAAGAATCTTGACCCCGAGATTCCGGTAGAGCAGAAAGAATGGAGGTGGGTTATATTGGCTAGCAATGTGTTTCGGGGTGTTGCTCGTCGCATAGTGCGTTAGCTCCACAAAGAAATGAAAATCTGCACAATAGGGGTTAGCACTTGGAGAAGTCAAAAGGGAAGAGAGAAACCTTGTTCTCCTGAATAGGTCGTAGACTTCCAGATGCTTACTCTTTGACATCATCGTCTTCACATCCTTGGAAAAATGGGATAGTTGCATCGTCTATTGGATATATGGTGGTCATAGAATTCACACTGATAGGTGGGTAGCAATGGTCTGTGCCCTAGGGCTAGAAAACTTTAGGATTGCAAAGGTGGCTATGGACATATTTATATGGTGGTCTTTTGCCCTTATCCCTGTAAGGCTCCCGGTCTTGCAAGTCTTCTTGTACTGGTTCGATTAGCTCTGAGTCCAGGTTGTCGCACCTCCAACACATACATCATAGTAGTGCTTCAACATTCTTGTCTCTTAATGCTACCCCCCTTAAATAAATGACAGTTGTCACTATTCATCTGTTGTATCTTTAGCTGTCTTGATCAACAACAGATTTGAGGAGCAATTCATGGGGCAAGGGTCTTGTTCTTCGCAAGAACAGGAGACCTCGCTCTGTGGTCATTCTCCTGACGGTGGTCTTCTTCACAGTGATGTTGTTTTCCTTAAATATTGGAAGGTTGCAGAGTCTTTACTTCTTCTTGATTGCCCTGGTTTTGGGTTACTTGTTGTTTCGTTCCTTTGGATCCGATGGGGTTTTCAGCAAAAAGGTGAGAGGGAATAGCATGAGGTAAGGATAGAATCGTGGGGATAAGGTAATCCAACCCATTCTAATTTCAAAAGAGCACATCTAGAAAAACTAGAGTGATACTATGCCACACAAATTTTAAAAGCAAACTTTTCCTGTGACTGCGAAATAGGGTGCCCGAGAGCAAGAAGGCAGTGCACAGTGACCAACAAAAATCTTACGACAATACAACGTCTATGCGGGGAGCACACATAAGGGGCACAGGGTTCATCTGTATAGTTCGCTTAAAACGAAACCACCTTTTCTTCATGACCATCTTCGACGATCCTAGTCTTAAATTTTGGAGCAAGGGTAAGAAAAAGTGATTAAAATTTTCTTTTGAAATCCATAGAAGGAAGAGGAAAGTGTTTGGGAGTAATTAGTACTCATTCTTGTAATTGTCTTGAAAATACAAAACCTTACAATACCACTTTTTTTTTGTAAAGTATACTAATCCCTCGAATATCCATCATTGATTTGATTCACTCCCATATGATCTTCATACATAAGACCTAGAATCCAACGGCCTTGATATTTTAACTTCCATTTTTGCAATTTGCTCTTAGGCTATCTTCCTTCAGCATTTAGTCACAGTATTATTGCCGTCTGAAACTCCAAACAGCGGTATCTTTATTTATTCGATCCACCGATCATACACTTCATATCGTGTCTTTTCAATTTCATTAATCCTGCTATAGGTATCTAATCTTCACATAAATCCTAGCTTTCCCATAGATTTATAAATCAAATCTTATATTTCACTTTGACTATGTAATCCCACTCTCAGACCTATTATTCGCCAACTTGATCAGCTCTTGAATCTAATGAAAGTCTAGTATTCTTCACCTTAGATCCACCGATGATTTTTTTTTTTGACTTCCTAGTAGTCCAGTCTAATGTTATTAATTCAAATCCACAAGTTGCTCCTCTAGAGATCAACCTAAATATTCACTATCTCCAAGTTGTTTCCTTATTCCATACATCCTCCGGAAATTGTGTTATTAATCCGATCTATACTCCGATAGTTGTTATCACCTCTCCAATTTCTAAAAATTTCAGTTAATCCATCCAGCTATCGATTATATCCTATTATTTCATTACTATAAACATCTTCCAGGGATTTTTTTTAATTTATCAGTGTTGCAATCCTTTAATTAGTTTCACACTCTCTATTTCTTCCGGAATCACTTATTCCATCTTATCGGGTCAATCTATTCATTTAAGCTCCTCCAATTCATTTATCCAATTTCACATTACCGTTTCCTCCATGGATAAAACATTTAAGATTCAAGGTTGAGCATCATGATTCTTGACCTAAAGTGGGTTTTCATAGAAAATTACAAGAGGAGTACTGAATTTTCTTCATTTTGAACTTCGGGGTAAGAGAGCTTCAGAGGTAAAATGGCTAAGGCAGCACATAGATGAGGGGGAATTGTCTAAGAGAGATGAGAATGAGCAATATAACTTATATTTGTGAAAATAGGTATTGAGGAAATAGTTCTAATTTTGAACTAACGGCCAGGCAAACTAGGTCACGACCTGCAGTCGATATGCTCTGATACCATGACTGTCAGACCCAGATTTTACAATCCGGAATCTACTGTGTTTAATTGCACTATTCCCTGGATCAGTAGATAGTGCACACAGTTACAGATCTGAATATCAAAGTACATATCATGCGGAAACGTAATTAAAATAATAAACTTACTCATGGGCCGATTAGGCCGAAATCAATAAATTGCAGCAGCGGAAGAACGAAGCACACAGGTGGGACCTTCAGGACATGCCCACAGGCAGCCAACTGGAGGTTCGCGACCTAGCCCTTGACATCTTCATCTTCATCTTATCTGCCAGCTTGTCCACTCTTGTTGCTGAGGCGAGGTGACTTGTCTCTTGATTCTGAATTTTGCCGCAAAAGCGAGCGTGAGCACTCCGACCCCGTGCTCAGCGAGTCAACACACAGAATGCAGTATATATAACATGTATGGCTAATCAAGGATGGCTTAAGTTTATTTTCTTTTGCGAAGAGTGCTTTTGAATACAATTATATAAAAATTCCTTAAGACCTAGCATTTTGAACACACGTATATGTTGAATGCAGTAATAATAGTGATTCAGATTCCATCCACCATTACATGGCATCTGCACCATATAGCAATTCTTCAGCGTTATAGCCGCTTAACTTACCACTGGGACGACACCCAGGACAATTCCAAACTAGGGCCTTACACTGCCCTTCCACTTTTCCAACCCATCATAAAGCATTTTGAAATAGAACTATATCTAGTTAAGTTCCCATGTCTGCCCTTGACCGTGGGCACGGCTATTCGAATAGTTTTGACTCTGCAGAGTTTGTACACTTTCACCACAAGAGACAATCAACTCGTTGCCCACATGATTCCTTAGTCATGTGGTTGAGTAGACTATCACAGTGACTTTTCAAAGTACCTCGCCCCTTCCATCATTTCACCCTATGGGTCGTTCCCACTTGCGGTGGGTCCCATACGTTGTGCGGGATGTCCTCCTTCTGAACGTCTAGCAGCTGGCTCCCCACCCCTGCTAGCCCGCCACAGCAGAACTTCACCCTACCCGGGTGTCCCATTCAAGCCGTCACACAGACTGCCGCTTGCACTATCCCACACCTCCTCCTGGAAGGATGACTTTCAGGGTACGGTAAATCTACTAAGCCAAGTTGTAATTTACAGACTTGTGGTTGTACTGTTTTACACGGGTTGACATGACAAGATTCAGTCCTTAGTGGTATCTGGACGGTTCTACCACAAACCACACTCTCGTGCACACCTGCACCACACCCCCGAACCATCCGCCCAGATATTTAAGCATGTTGGGGGTTTTTGGAGACATAAAATAATTATATCCAACATTTATCAGTCATTACCACCATGACTGACCCAACCAAAATTTTCTCATGATTAAAGTGATGTTTGAGCGTTCTCGCGCCCATGATTACCTAAACAATGCTAAGCACGGCATATATAAATTATGGACTTACTTTTGGAAAGTTACTATTATAGTTTTGCTAAGGCGACAAGGTTCACATATTCAGGTATTCCAAAGGAGGTGTAATATTAGTCAAGCAAGCAATGGACATGTAACTAAAATCTTAAATTAACATGTATTTGTATATAACATAACGGCATGCAATTTGATAATTTAAACTAAAATAATTTGCATAAAATATAGGTTCAACATGATCAAAGTATTGACTCGCCTGGCGCGGTTTACCGCGGTCTTGAGCTCACAATAATTTCTCTTGAGCTTCTGGTCTTTATCTCCACTTCGAGCTTATCCTCGCTGATTCCATTAAATCTTCACGACTTCCAATTTCTAATTATGCGACAACGACTGAATCCAAATGAAAGCAAATAACTCAAAAGATTCAAATAAATCCGAATAAATTCAACTTTTGTTTAATTATGAGTTAATGGGTGATTTGGATGATTTGAGGCAATGCTGGTGGTAGTATACGATGACTTGTTCTTTTTGTTTATAATCTCTTTTATTATTATTATTATTATTATTATTTCTATTTATCAAGGAAGTTCTATGAGTTAGGTTAGACCTATGAATCAGCGTATGAGTCTAGCGGAGCATTACTTTGTTAAGTGTTGATATCCAGGGCATATGATGTCCACATTTTTAAGTTCTATATTATTATCCATTAAACCTTATGTTAAAGTTTAATTTATGGCACGTTATTATTTTGTCTATACTTCAACTATTGTTAGGCTTAGCTTTACTTTAATTTAAATTTATCCATCTAGTAAGGCTTGTTATACGGTTTCATGTTTCAACATAGCTACTAATTAAATCTACCAAGAGAATTTGTTTTAATGATGGCATGCTAGGGCATATATGCTAATTATAATTTGAACATTTAACCAAATTGTTTTTCTTTATCCATGCCCTTAATTAATATTTAGTCTTTTTAGATTATTGCTCAAACCATATTATTTAATCATATACGAGCTAACCCAAATTTAAGTATTAAATAATCTCATTTACATCCTTATTTAATTTTCATTACATTCTCTGAATTATTCTCAAATTTTCCTTGATTTTTTTATTAATTAAAATGGGTTACAAAAATGGACTACTAATGTGAGGAAAAACTGTGCAGTGAACGGATTTGAACTCAAGACCTGCTGTATGAATAGCTCAGCACGCCGCAGCCAACCAACTGAGCATCCAATCTCCTGTGTTGGGAGGGGAAAACAAATTAGAAGAATCAGGCGAGGAGCTGAGCTCAAAACAGAGCACCCAGGCGGCGCTCGGTGCTGACCTTGCCGCCGGCAGGAGGTGGCCGGGGAGGCTAGGCTAACCAGTGAAATGGATTCCCGGGAAAGTGAGGAAGCTAATGGGGTGGTGCCTCGACTTGGAATGGTGGTGAGGCGGCTCGGGCAGGGATGGGGGCGGCCGGCGGTGGGGGTGGAAATGGGGACGGCAGCGCCGGCGTGGAGGGAAGGTATCCGGCGAGTGCTCAAGCAATAGAGGAGGCCAGGGAAGCTTACCCAACGGTCGGCAGGGGTGGAGAGACTCCGAGGTGGCTCGGCGGCGTAAGCCCGGGGCGGCGGCGAGGAGGCGCACGGTGCCGGCGAAGCACGGTCAACGGGGAGTTCAGGGAAGACCGGGAGTGGATTCACGGTGCTCTGGAGGTGGTGTGGGAGGAAGGAATTGAAATTTGGCGGTGGGATTCGGCGAATTGCCCGGCGGCCGTTCTTGGGGAAGATGAGGGCGCCGGTGAGCTTCGGGCGATGAGGGCTCAATTGCTTGGAGTGGGAAGCAGAGACGGACGTGGCGTAGCGAATGGAGAGGCCTCCGGGTTTTATAGGCGGCGGGCCGTGGCTAGCCACGCGCGGCGACGTGCGCGCACGTTGGGGACAAGCAGCGCGGTCGGGTGGCGGTGGCAGGCGGCGTGTCAGCGGCGACAGCGGGCGGCGGGGTATGGCCGCGCGGATCGAGGGAGCTCGCACGTCGGCCGTGTCCCACGCGCGAGTCTTGCGGCTTTTGACCGGGACGAACGGCGGAGAGAGCTCGAGCGCACGCGTGAGGGAGAGGAGGAAGGAGACAAGGAAGGCGCTGTGCACCGGGGCCCTCCGGCAAGCGGGAGGAGGCGGAGGAGGTCGCGGGCCCGCCTAGCAGAGGGAGCAGCGCGGGGGCGAGCTGGCCACGGGCGCACGCGCGGGGGAGCGGGCTGGCGAGTGCGCGAGCCGGATGGCTGGGCCGTTCGGCCACAGCGAAGGAGCGGGAGAGAGAGGGCTGGGCCGGTGTAATGGCCGGCCTGGTTTTCCTTTTTTTCTCTTTTCTTTTATTTTATTTCCCTTTTTCTCACCAAATTTTGTATTTATAATTTTAGGCACTATATTTGTAGGTGCAAAATTCTAATATGGCTATTCCTATGCATATATATTTATATATCCATATATGTTGGTATTTTTAAATTTTTGCTCCTTTATTTCTCTTGCCACTATTTTTTTAAAAATGGGTCTTAAGGTTTTTAAATCATATTTTCTCCGTGTCCTTTCTGGATCATCTTTTCAGATTCTCATTTAAATTTTTTTTAATTCTCTGGTATTTAAATATGTTTGTTTTCTTCTTGATCCTTTCAACTTTTTGAAACATTAACCAAACTTTCAGAAAAATATCATAAACTCCAATTTTAAATAAAACATTTGGCAAAATAATTCAAAAACTTCACACTCTTCAAATTTAAATTTTCAGGATGTTACACTCCGACCCGTGAGACTTCGTGCGTGTGTACGAGACCGCTATCGAAGCCGCTGGCGGAGACGACACCACGAAGGCAAGAGGACTCCCTCTCGCGTTACAAGGCGTGGCGCTGTCCTGGTTTTTCACCATTGAACCACAGTCCATCTACGCGTGGGAACAGATCCGCGACCAACTCTACAACAACTTCCAGGGAAACTACGTCGAGCGTGTCAATGCGGATCAGCTCTTCGCAGTCAAGCAAAAACCTGACGAAAGGCTCTGGGATTACTTCAAGCACTTCGCGAAAGTGCGCTGCCAGGTCAAGGACGTCAACGAAACAACCGTCATTAACGCAGCATTACAAGGTCTCCGCCCGGGACCACTCGCTGAATATAACGCG
Source organism: Dendrocalamus latiflorus (assembly GCA_017311315.1). NCBI lineage: Eukaryota > Viridiplantae > Streptophyta > Magnoliopsida > Poales > Poaceae > Dendrocalamus > Dendrocalamus latiflorus. Next base: position 10,562,422 of record CM029651.1, on the reverse strand, counting down.
CGGAAGCCACTCAAGTTGGAGGCAGAGCTCTTCAACAAAGTGGAAGCGTACGCCCGAGCCGAGGAGGACGCGCGGAGGCGCAGCGGCAACGACTCCGACGCCGGGCAAGCGAAGGACTTGTCGCAAAGCAGCAGCACAAGAGATAACCCGAAGACGGAACACAAGCAAGTGTCCGTAGGCGACACTCGTGAACCCGTCGACGATGGGGTGAACCAAACCTCACCAGGTGACAGGCGTAAGCCCCGGCGCAACCGGCGAAGACCCCAAAAGGCCCGCCATATCCTCGTTGCGCAAGGCGTTCCCCGCGAGGCCGCGTCAACCTCGCGCGTCGGAGGGGGACGCGAAGGACGTGGCGATGCGAAGCTGCGTGCGGAGCAGGAAATCCTAGAATACGGTAGATGGTGCAAGGTACACGGCTATGGGGGCCATTTCATGCGGACATGCACCAGAGTTGCGGCCTTACGACAGGCGGTGGCCTAGGTACAGGCCTCGAAGATACTGACCCCCGTAACAGCCCACGCACAGCACACGCAAGGTGGTCCCTCGCGTGTTGGGTCCCCCGGAGAGACCCAATGTCGTGGCATTAATGTCATCGATGGAGGCTCTTCATCGAGCACTTCCCTGGCACAACTACCTCGGCGGGCGTCCCATTGCAACATCACCTTCACGTCAGCCGATGCCCTGTCGGGCCCCCGGATTCTCAAACCCGGACCCCCTGTGTATTACTGCACTAGTCCCAGATCAAAGCTAGTGCACACAGTTTAAACAGAATGGAGAACATCACCATCGACGATTTATTACAATAATTAGAGTACTGACCATATGGTCTCATTATTACAAGGGAGGTTTAAGACCTCGCACAATCAAACACAGCGGAAGCAAATAAAACTCGAGGACGACCCATCAATTCGCCACAGGCAATTGACTGGGGAAGCGCGACCTAGTCCTCCGGGAAGAATCCATCACAGCCACAAGCGAAGCAGTAGTCGTAGTCACCTTCTTGAGCTTCAACTTCCTCTGAGATGTTATTTTTAAGTGTAGCATGTGAGTACATAAAGTACTCCGCAAGTCTTGGGAAAAATGCATAGATGCAAGGCTTAACAAAGGAGGTCATATGGTTCTTTTGCACAAAGCAACATTTTAAAATTCAATTACTACTAATTATTTTCGAAGGCATTATTTTAATGAAGTAAATGTTTTAACAGAATTAACTTTCTAGTGAAGGTTCCAACTGCCAACACTAGCTAACCAAATTACCATTGGTCAAGTTTTAAACCGCGGGTTCCATCCACCCTCTCTGGCTCCAACCGCCAGGATACCCTTCCGAGAGTTCCCTCCACTCTCAGAATACAAAACTTTTGATTTTAAATCAAAACCAGAAATCTACCATGTGAATGCATTCCTTGCCCGCCCTTGACCGTGGGCACGGCTATTCGAATAGTTTTACACTCTGCAGAGGTTGTACAACTTTACCCACAAGAGATAAATTATCTTAATAGTCAACATGCTTCCTTTGGCATGAGACCCAGATAAAATATCACAAAGCCTTTCACCTACTCCAGTATAGCTAGAGACCACCCGCTGAGGTTTCACCGCAGAAGGGTTAAATCCGCCCAATCTGAAGCCCCCTCTTGCGCCATATGAGTACAGTAACCCTGTCCCTCACTATGAGTAACCAGTACGCCCTGGCACTCAATACACCACTGGTGATATCTAAACTACACCTTTATAGGTTAGTTAGCTAGGTCGTACCCATATAGACTTGTGGTTGTACGGTTAATGCTCAGTTTGGACAAACACAAGCGTCGGTCCTTAATTGACTAGGGTGGAACATACACTTAACAAGTTCTCGTGCTTACTGCACCAACCCAAACAACCATCCACCCTAATCTAAACCAACTTTCACATTTTTATTTTATTTTAAAATCACAGTGACAACTCCAATTGCCACTTCACTTTCAAACACAAGGGTTTAATAAATCGTAATTTCCCATTTTCAAGATTTTCCAAAGTTATTAGATAGCATGACTAAGCATTATCCTACCATACTAACATCAACAAGTAATTATAATATTTTCATTAATGAGACAAAGGAAATTCTATGGTGACAAGGGTACATGACAATCAATTCCAATGGAGGGCATAACAAAGTTGGATTAACTACTACCTTAAGATTTGAATTATCATTTTATGTAAATAGCAATGCATAACATTTAAAATAATTAAAACATTTCAAAATCATAGGTTCAAGATGATCAAAGGAGACTTGCCTTCTTGCAGGGTTTCTGGGTCTTCTTGCTGCTGTGAAGAGGGATCGTCGACAACGTTGGAATCTACGCGAGGAAAGACGAAGCAACAAAAGAAATAAATACAAACAAAAATTCAAATAAAATCCAAAAATTCAACAGAGGCCATAATTGGGTAGATCTTGATTTTAGATGAATTTAGAAATTTGAATGGCTGGATTTGGAGTTAAAATGAGAAAGTTATGCTCATTTGAAAATCTCAGATTTGAATAAATCGAGAAATTCGGAAATTTCTGACAGGTGGGACCCACTGGAGAATTAAATTTTAATCTTTTATTTTAATTCTGGGAGACTGACAGGTGGGGCCCACTGAACAGTAACCACTGGCGGTCACTGACATGTGGGACCCACTGGACAGAGAGCCCAATGAGTCAACCTCTGACACGTGGGTCCCACTGGTCTTCGGGCCCACTTGTCAGAGTCCAGCACAGAGGGGTGGGACCCAGGCGGCAGTGGCAGCGCAGACCGGCGGCCTCTGACGGGTGGGGCCCGCTTGTCAGTCGCGAAAATTAAACGAAAAACTCAACCCAGCGCGCGGAGCCGAGGGCTCGAACGCGCACCGGGGAGTTGAGAGAGAGCGCGGCTAACCAGATGGGCGGGGGAGGCTTTGCCTACCCATATAGGGCAACCATACCTTTTGAGGTACCTGCCGGAGGGGAGGTCGGGGAAGATGGTCGGAGGCGACGGCGCCGGCGACGAGAGAGTGGCGGAGAGGTTCGGGCGGCGCGTGAAATGTAACCCTGGCGCGAAGGGGATCCGGTTGGAGGGGTCGGCGAGGCTCGGGGGTGATCGGAGGTGGCCGGCGACGAGGAGGCAGCGACGACGGATCGGGAGCTCCGACGCGACGGCGCTCCGGGGACGGGGAGGGGCGGCCGAGGGGTCGGGGAGGATCGCCCGGGCGTGAGGAAGCTCGGGGAGGCGACGACGGGCTCCGGGGACGACCGAGGCGGCGAGGAAAGCTCGCCGGAGTTGGGCGGAGCTCGAGGGGAGGAGTGGCACGGTGATCGGGCTCTAGAGGGCTCGGGAGCTGCGGTGGAGTGCGCTGGGATGCGGTGCGGGAGAAGGCGAAGCCGATGGGGCATTTATAGGGGCTGAGGGGGAGCAGGGGCGAGGCAATTGCTCGCCGGGGTGGTCGGCCGGAAAAAGGAAGGGGAGGCGAGGGAAAGGAAAGAGGGGAGGCGGAGAAGGAAGGGAAGCACGGGATTAAAGGGATTCGGTCGCGGCGGCGCTCGGGGTTTCCAAAACCGGAGGGGGCCGAGGAAGGAAGGAAGGGATCCTCGGGGGAATCGGTCGCCGGCGCAAGAAAGGAAAGGGGAGGAGAGAAAGGAAGGCGTCTCCGCGGGGGAGACGACGGCTCTGACGTGCGGGGCCGGGGTGGCAGCGGGAGCGGAGGCGCGTGACACTGACGGGCGGGGCCCGCGGGTCAGAGAGATGAGGGAGCGGGGTGTGGATGGCAGCCGCGTGGCCCGAGGGCGGATCGGGCGGCGGGGACGAGTTAAGTGGGAGGGAACGGTGGATCGATGCCGGGCGCGGGGACGCGGCTCATCCGAGCCGTCCACGCGTCGGGCGCGGAGGAGGGGAAGGCGGGGGTCGCTGACGGGCCTGGCCCGCTTGGCGGCGAGAGAGAGAGGAGGGAACGGCCTGGATTGGCCGAGCGGCGACGTGGGCGGCCCTGGGCCGTCCACGCGTCGGCCGGAGGAAAAGGGAGGTTTTTATTTTTCAGAATTTGATTTCTAATTTCAGAAAAGGCTAGAAAATTATTTAGGCCTCAGAAAAAAAAATGAAAATACCTCCAAAAATTCCAGAAAAATTCACAGAAGCTCCTGGACATATTTTGGACTAAATAAAATTATTTCCAACTACTGTTGATATTTAATTTTCATATTTTGAATTACTTTTTAAGCTCTAAAAATAGTTTTTAAATTCCAGAAAATCCAAAAAGGCAAATAAAAGCCAAGTAAAATCCAATTACCTTAAAATAATTTATTTGAATTTAAATTTTTCAAAAAGCCAAATTTTTGGGATGTGACAAACCTACCCCCCTTAGAAAGAATCTCGACCCCGAGATTCGGATGGACTGGGAAAAAGGTCGGGGAACTCTTCTTTTAGATCCTCTTCACGCTCCCAAGTTGCTTCCGATTCTGAATGGTTACTCCACTGCACTTTACAGAACTTGATAACCTTGCTGCGCGTACGGCGCTCTGCTTCCTCCAATATCTTGACTGGATACTCTGGATAGGTGAGGTCCTCCTTTACATTTATTTCATCTAGAGGCATCTGCTCTTCTGGAACTCTAAGACACTTTCTTAGCTGAGACACATGGAAGACGTCATGCACCTTTGACAGCTGAGGTGGAAGCTCCAACTGGTAAGCAACTTCTCCTCGTTTCGCCACAACAGGAAAAGGTCCGATGAATCTGGGAGCTAGCTTTCCACTGACTCCAAAACGTCTCATTCCTTTGAGAGGTGACACCTTCAAATAAACATGATCCCCAGGTACGAATTCTAAGCTTCTACGTCGATTGTCTGCATAACTTTTCTGTCTGGTTTGTGCTGTTTTTAATCTGTCCTGGATTAGACGAACTTGTTCTTCTGCTTGCTTCAGCACATCTGGTCCAAACACTTGTCCTTCTCCTGTTTCCTTCCAATACAATGGAGTCCTACACTTTCTGCCGTATAGGGCTTCGAAGGGAGACATTTGCAAACTGGATTGATAACTATTGTTGTAGGAGAACTCTGCATAGGGCAAACTCTGATCCCAATTACTCTTGTTTGCCAGTACACAAGCTCTCAACATGTCTTCCAGGATTTGATTTACTCTTTATGTTTGACCATCTGTCTGTGGATGATAAGCTGTACTGAAGTTTAAGTTTGTGCCCAAAAGTTCATGTAGCTTTTGCCAAAATCTCGAAGTGAACTGGGTTCCTCGATCTGACACAATCTTCTTTGGGATCCCATGCAAGCACACAATTCTTGACATGTACAACTCTGCAAGTCTATCCCCGGAGTATGTGGTCTTTACTGGAATGAAATGGGCGACTTTTGTCAAACGATCCACTATAACCCAAATTGAATCGTGCCCTGTTTTGGTTCTTGGTAATCCAGTTATAAAATCCATACCAATTTCTTCCCATTTCCACTCAGGGATCTGCAATGGCTGTAGAAGTCCCGCAGGTCTCTGGTGTTCAGCTTTAATCCGTTGGCATACATCGCACAAGGCTACGTATTCTGCAATTTCTCGTTTCATACTTGACCACCAATACCTTTCCTTGAGATCTTGGTACATCTTGGTGCTCCCAGGGTGAATTGAATATCCAGATTCATGGGCTTCCTTTAGTATTAACTCCTTTACCTCCTTCTTTTCAGGCACAATAATTCTTTTCCCAAACCAAAGGGTACCTTTTTCATCCTCTGAAAATCCCGAAGCTTTTCCTTTCTTCATATTATCCTTGATCTCCTGGACATACTTGTCCTCCTTTTGAGCTGCTCTGATTTGATCTTCTAAGGTTGGTTGAACTTCCAAAGTGGCTAGAAATCCTTCCTCCACTACTTCTAGGTTGAGCCGTTGGAACTCTTCTTGAAGGGCAGGCATACTGTCCTTAATCCATAGCTTGGCACAATAACTCTTTCTGCTCAAGGCATCTGCTACTACATTAGCCTTTCCTGGATGATAATGTATTCCAATATCATAATCCTTTATTAACTCAAGCCATCTCCTTTGCCTCATGTTGAGATCGGGTTGAGTGAATATATATTTCAAACTCTTGTGATCCGTGTAAATTTCACAACGGTTACCAATCAAGTAATGCCTCCATATTTTCAGTGCATGCACTACGGCAGCGAGCTCTAAATCATGCGTTGGGTAATTTCCTTCATGGGGTCGCAGCTGCCTTGAGGCATATGCTACTACCTTTCTTTCTTGCATCAGTACACAGCCTAGTCCCTGCCTTGACGCATCACAGAAGACTTCGAAATCCTTCCTAATGTCCGGAAGCGTCAACACTGGTGCAGAAGTTAACCTCTTCTTCAACTCTTGAAAACTATCCTCACATGGTTTACTCCATTCAAACTTCTTTTCCTTCTTCAGCAACTGGGTCAGAGGTCTTGCGAGCTTGGAGAATCCTTCAATAAATCGACGATAGTAACCAGCCAATCCAAGAAAACTCCTGATCTCGGATACTGACTTTGGTTGTGTCCAATTGAGCACATCATTAACTTTCTCCGGGTCTACGGATACTCCTCCCGCCGAAATCACATGGCCCAAGAAAGCTACTTTCTTCAACCAAAACTCACACTTACTGAACTTGGCGTACAACTGATTTTCTCGGAGCTTTTCCAAAACTATCCTCCAATGTTCGGCATGTTCTTCCTCATTCTTGGAATATATCAAAATGTCATCGATGAATACAACCACAAACTTATCCAAATATTCCATGAACACCTTATTCATCAGATTCATGAAGTATGCTGGGGCATTGGTTAGACCGAAAGACATCACTGTATACTCATACAATCCATAACGGGTGGCAAATGCGGTCTTGGGTATGTCCTCTGGTCTTAACTTCAATTGGTGATATCCTGATCGAAGGTCAATCTTAGAGAATACACATGATCCTTTCAACTGATCAAACAGATCATCTATTCTGGGTAAAGGGTACTTGTTCTTAATAGTCACATCATTCAATGATCGATAGTCCACACACATGCGAAGACTACCATCTTTCTTCTTTACTAGCAGTACTGGTGCTCCCCAAGGTGACGAGCTTGGCCTTACAAATCCTTTATCCTGCAGCTCTTCAATTTGTTTCTTAACTTCCGCCAAATCATTTGCAGACATCCGATAAGGTCTCTTGGAAATTGGAGCTGTTCCAGGTACTAGGTTGATGACAAACTCTACTTCCCTGTCTGGCGGCATTCCGGGCAAATCTTCAGGGAATACATCTGGGTACTCACTCACTATAGGTACTTTTTCCAGAGTCACTCCCTTTACACTGTTCAAACTACACCTGCTCTGGATAGGGGAGTTTGACTTATACCTTACTTGAATCCCATCAGAGTTAGTGATTGTAACAGCTCGATCAGCACAATCTATCTGCCCTTTATACTTGGTTAACCAATCCATTCCAAGTATTACATCTAAACCCTTGGAGTCTATTATAATAAGATTTGCTAAGAACTTAACTCCATTTATATCCACAGTTGCGTCAAGGCAAACTGTGTTAGTCCTCATTTCCTTTCCAGGGGACTGGACTAGCATGGGGTTCTGTAGTTTACTCACATCCCAATTATACCTTTCAACCACATCTTTTGACACAAAAGAATGCGAAGCTCCAGAATCAAATAATGCTGATGCAATTACTGAGTTGACAAGAAACTTACCCAGAACTACGTCGGGTGCATCCTGGGCTGCTTCCGCGGTCACATGGTTGAGATGCCCTCTGCTCACCACTTTTGGAGTCCTTGGGGTTTGTGGTGCCCCACGGCCTTGACCTGCAGTCGGAGCTCTTGCTGGCGTAGTCCCCAGATTGAAACGAACTGGAGTCATTGCTGGGCGTTTCTGGGGACAGTTGCTGGCATAGTGCCCCATGTTCTTGCAGTTAAAGCACTGCACTCCTGCTGCTGAAGTCTTGTTCTGCGGGGGTTGGCCACCATTGTTTGCCCGGGGAGTTTGTGGATTTGGGCGGGGTCCTGAAAAGGGAGTCCTCGGCACGCTTGACTCTGAGAGCTTGTGATAGTGAGGTGCGTTGGGGCGGAATCGAGAGCTGCTTGCTCCTTGCTGGGCTTGAAACTTCCTCTTCCGATTTTCGTACAGCTGGCGCTGAGCATCTTCTTGGACAAAGGCCTTGTTCACTAGGTGCTGGAAGGTTGGGAAGTCATTGGATACCAGCTGCACCTTGAGATTGGGGTCAAGTCCCTGCGTGAACCTCCAAATCTTGGTCGCCTCTGAGGTGACCTCTTCAGATGCATACCTGGACAGTTGGGTGAACTTGTTCAGGTACTCGGAAACACTGAGGTTTCCCTGCTGCAGTTGGTAGAATTCTCTCTTCTTCATTTCCATTATCCCAGTAGGGATATGGGCAGTGCGGAAAGCTTCGACAAACTCCTCCCAAGTGATGGCTTGTGCATTTTGATGGGCGGCGCGGTAGTTTTCCCACCAGTTGGCAGCCATTCCCTTGAGCTGATGAGCAGCGTACAACACCTTTTCATTATCGTTGCACTGAGCTAGGACCAATTTTCTTTCCACATCCTTGATCCAATCATCTGCCTCCAAGGGATCCACTGATCCAGCAAAAGTGGGAGGCCTTGTCCTCATGAATTCCCCCAATCTAGACTGGGGTGCCTGGTTGGGTGCCTGCTGGGCTGGCTGCACTTGGTTCTGGGCGAGAGCTTGAAGTAACTGCAGCTGCATAGCCATCATTTGCTCCAAGTTGGGGGCCTGAGCGGGAGGTGGTGGAATGTTGTCCTCCGGCTGGTTGTTGGCGTCACGGCTGCTGCCAGGGTTGCTCCTCGTGTTCACCATCTGAAGCGGTTTAGGTTAGCAGAAGGTAAGAGGGAAATAGCAAAGGTAAGAGATTAGGGGAACTAAACCACATCCCAAGCCAACACACAAGAAAGAACTAGCAACCACTTAGGGGAAACTTTTTATTAAAATCAAGATAACTCCAAGGATGGCTGTACCACAAGTGCGCATAGGCCTGGTACAGTCCATCTAGCACACCAAAACATAACAATAGATGGCGTGTAGTCAACTACGGGTGAAGACGGCGTGTAGTTAGCTGCGGCCCTGAGACGTCCCAGCTCAAACTCAGCTGCCTGGCTCTGGAGAAGCTGTGCGCGAAGTGTGTCCGAATGCTGGTAGCTGGAGGTGAGAAGCATCCTAAGTTGTCCAATCTCCTCCTGAGCTCTAGCATAAGTGACGGCCATTGCCTGGGTGAGCTGCACCTGATGTGACAGTCGAGGATCGTCAGCGGGAATATCAAAGGGATCTGGATACCTCTGTCCTGGGCGAGGGTTGATGAAGAAGCAAAAGGGGGACTGATGTACAGCATCTTTGTGCAGGTGGCACAACTCGTCAATGGCGAGGCGTGCTGCGTCCTGGACAGCGTCGAAACAGCGGGACCGAGGGTACTTGATGGGGTAGGTGTGGGACTTGAATTCCTCTTCCCGTGCATACAGGAATACCTCCATCGTCCAAGAGTCTCGATCCAGGATCCGCGTCTTCCGACCCCTGAAGATGGGCGGCTGACGGTACTCCAGACACTGCATCAGCTGCCGGAGAAGGCTAGCGAATGCTCCAGCATCCTCTCCATGTGAGTAGTAGTCCCACGGGGCAGCGGAGGATGAACCAGCCATCTACAAAGTTGAGCGAAAGAAAAGATTAGTAAAAGTTTTAACAAATGGAGTTGGAGACAAGAACGAGATTCTAAGTAGGAGGAGAGTAGAAGCAAAGAAGCTTACACATTTTTAATATACTCTTTTTATAAATATAAGTCCTTATGGTTTGCCATTCCATCTAGGTCACGTCCTACAGTCAAATTGGCTCTGATACCATCTCTGTCGGGCCCCCGGATTCTCAAACCCGGACCCCCTGTGTATTACTGCACTAGTCCCAGATCAAAGCTAGTGCACACAGTTTAAACAGAATGGAGAACATCACCATCGACGATTTATTACAATAATTAGAGTACTGACCATATGGTCTCATTATTACAAGGGAGGTTTAAGACCTCGCACAATCAAACACAGCGGAAGCAAATAAAACTCGAGGACGACCCATCAATTCGCCACAGGCAATTGACTGGGGAAGCGCGACCTAGTCCTCCGGGAAGAATCCATCACAGCCACAAGCGAAGCAGTAGTCGTAGTCACCTTCTTGAGCTTCAACTTCCTCTGAGATGTTATTTTTAAGTGTAGCATGTGAGTACATAAAGTACTCCGCAAGTCTTGGGAAAAATGCATAGATGCAAGGCTTAACAAAGGAGGTCATATGGTTCTTTTGCACAAAGCAACATTTTAAAATTCAATTACTACTAATTATTTTCGAAGGCATTATTTTAATGAAGTAAATGTTTTAACAGAATTAACTTTCTAGTGAAGGTTCCAACTGCCAACACTAGCTAACCAAATTACCATTGGTCAAGTTTTAAACCGCGGGTTCCATCCACCCTCTCTGGCTCCAACCGCCAGGATACCCTTCCGAGAGTTCCCTCCACTCTCAGAATACAAAACTTTTGATTTTAAATCAAAACCAGAAATCTACCATGTGAATGCATTCCTTGCCCGCCCTTGACCGTGGGCACGGCTATTCGAATAGTTTTACACTCTGCAGAGGTTGTACAACTTTACCCACAAGAGATAAATTATCTTAATAGTCAACATGCTTCCTTTGGCATGAGACCCAGATAAAATATCACAAAGCCTTTCACCTACTCCAGTATAGCTAGAGACCACCCGCTGAGGTTTCACCGCAGAAGGGTTAAATCCGCCCAATCTGAAGCCCCCTCTTGCGCCATATGAGTACAGTAACCCTGTCCCTCACTATGAGTAACCAGTACGCCCTGGCACTCAATACACCACTGGTGATATCTAAACTACACCTTTATAGGTTAGTTAGCTAGGTCGTACCCATATAGACTTGTGGTTGTACGGTTAATGCTCAGTTTGGACAAACACAAGCGTCGGTTCTTAATTGACTAGGGTGGAACATACACTTAACAAGTTCTCGTGCTTACTGCACCAACCCAAACAACCATCCACCCTAATCTAAACCAACTTTCACATTTTTATTTTATTTTAAAATCACAGTGACAACTCCAATTGCCACTTCACTTTCAAACACAAGGGTTTAATAAATCGTAATTTCCCATTTTCAAGATTTTCCAAAGTTATTAGATAGCATGACTAAGCATTATCCTACCATACTAACATCAACAAGTAATTATAATATTTTCATTAATGAGACAAAGGAAATTCTATGGTGACAAGGGTACATGACAATCAATTCCAATGGAGGGCATAACAAAGTTGGATTAACTACTACCTTAAGATTTGAATTATCATTTTATGTAAATAGCAATGCATAACATTTAAAATAATTAAAACATTTCAAAATCATAGGTTCAAGATGATCAAAGGAGACTTGCCTTCTTGCAGGGTTTCTGGGTCTTCTTGCTGCTGTGAAGAGGGATCGTCGACAACGTTGGAATCTACGCGAGGAAAGACGAAGCAACAAAAGAAATAAATACAAACAAAAATTCAAATAAAATCCAAAAATTCAACAGAGGCCATAATTGGGTAGATCTTGATTTTAGATGAATTTAGAAATTTGAATGGCTGGATTTGGAGTTAAAATGAGAAAGTTATGCTCATTTGAAAATCTCAGATTTGAATAAATCGAGAAATTCGGAAATTTCTGACAGGTGGGACCCACTGGAGAATTAAATTTTAATCTTTTATTTTAATTCTGGGAGACTGACAGGTGGGGCCCACTGAACAGTAACCACTGGCGGTCACTGACATGTGGGACCCACTGGACAGAGAGCCCAATGAGTCAACCTCTGACACGTGGGTCCCACTGGTCTTCGGGCCCACTTGTCAGAGTCCAGCACAGAGGGGTGGGACCCAGGCGGCAGTGGCAGCGCAGACCGGCGGCCTCTGACGGGTGGGGCCCGCTTGTCAGTCGCGAAAATTAAACGAAAAACTTAACCCAGCGCGCGGAGCCGAGGGCTCGAACGCGCACCGGGGAGTTGAGAGAGAGCGCGGCTAACCAGATGGGCGGGGGAGGCTTTGCCTACCCATATAGGGCAACCATACCTTTTGAGGTACCTGCCGGAGGGGAGGTCGGGGAAGATGGTCGGAGGCGACGGCGCCGGCGACGAGAGAGTGGCGGAGAGGTTCGGGCGGCGCGTGAAATGTAACCCTGGCGCGAAGGGGATCCGGTTGGAGGGGTCGGCGAGGCTCGGGGGTGATCGGAGGTGGCCGGCGACGAGGAGGCAGCGACGACGGATCGGGAGCTCCGACGCGACGGCGCTCCGGGGACGGGGAGGGGCGGCCGAGGGGTCGGGGAGGATCGCCCGGGCGTGAGGAAGCTCGGGGAGGCGACGACGGGCTCCGGGGACGACCGAGGCGGCGAGGAAAGCTCGCCGGAGTTGGGCGGAGCTCGAGGGGAGGAGTGGCACGGTGATCGGGCTCTAGAGGGCTCGGGAGCTGCGGTGGAGTGCGCTGGGATGCGGTGCGGGAGAAGGCGAAGCCGATGGGGCATTTATAGGGGCTGAGGGGGAGCAGGGGCGAGGCAATTGCTCGCCGGGGTGGTCGGCCGGAAAAAGGAAGGGGAGGCGAGGGAAAGGAAAGAGGGGAGGCGGAGAAGGAAGGGAAGCACGGGATTAAAGGGATTCGGTCGCGGCGGCGCTCGGGGTTTCCAAAACCGGAGGGGGCCGAGGAAGGAAGGAAGGGATCCTCGGGGGAATCGGTCGCCGGCGCAAGAAAGGAAAGGGGAGGAGAGAAAGGAAGGCGTCTCCGCGGGGGAGACGACGGCTCTGACGTGCGGGGCCGGGGTGGCAGCGGGAGCGGAGGCGCGTGACACTGACGGGCGGGGCCCGCGGGTCAGAGAGATGAGGGAGCGGGGTGTGGATGGCAGCCGCGTGGCCCGAGGGCGGATCGGGCGGCGGGGACGAGTTAAGTGGGAGGGAACGGTGGATCGATGCCGGGCGCGGGGACGCGGCTCATCCGAGCCGTCCACGCGTCGGGCGCGGAGGAGGGGAAGGCGGGGGTCGCTGACGGGCCTGGCCCGCTTGGCGGCGAGAGAGAGAGGAGGGAACGGCCTGGATTGGCCGAGCGGCGACGTGGGCGGCCCTGGGCCGTCCACGCGTCGGCCGGAGGAAAAGGGAGGTTTTTATTTTTCAGAATTTGATTTCTAATTTCAGAAAAGGCTAGAAAATTATTTAGGCCTCAGAAAAAAAATGAAAATACCTCCAAAAATTCCAGAAAAATTCACAGAAGCTCCTGGACATATTTTGGACTAAATAAAATTATTTCCAACTACTGTTGATATTTAATTTTCATATTTTGAATTACTTTTTAAGCTCTAAAAATAGTTTTTAAATTCCAGAAAATCCAAAAAGGCAAATAAAAGCCAAGTAAAATCCAATTACCTTAAAATAATTTATTTGAATTTAAATTTTTCAAAAAGCCAAATTTTTGGGATGTGACATGCCCAGGGCGTAGAATTCCCCCATCAAGATCCCTTGGTCATCCAGGCCGACATTGCAGGTTGCGACGTCAGGCGCATCCTCATTGACGGGGGGAGCTCCGCAAACATTTTGTTCGCGGAGGCCCTTGATCGTATGGGAATACCTCGGAGTCTGTTAAAAACTTCGGAAGCCCCCCTTTAGGGCCTCGGAGGGCAGCCTCTGAAGGCTCTGGGTCAGGTTCGCCTCCAAGTCACCTTGTGCCAGACCGACAACGATAGGACCGAAGATGTCGTCTTCGACGTGGTGGACGTCTCGTATCCGTACAATGCCATACTGGGCCGGCCTGCCATCAACTCCTTCGAAGCCGTCCCACACTACGCATTCCTATGCATGAAGCTCCCAGGACGGCGGGGCGTTATCACCCTCTTCGGCGATCAGGATATGGCTCGGAGCATCGAAACCGAAGCTGGACGCTTGCACCGCAAGGTGCACGCCCTCACCGATAAATACCAGGCGGACACCCCATCCGCTCCGGGATGGACACCTAAGCCCCACCCGGAGGGCGGGGTGAAGAGGGTACCGCTCCAGGCGGAGGGGCAGTTCGTATCCATAGGCGAGGGCCTCCCTCCAGAAGTAGAGCAAGACTTGCTCCGAGTCCTCCAGGCCAACATAGATGTCTTCGCATGGTCCCCGGAAGATATCAAAGGAGTGGACCGCGCCCTCATCGAACATAACCTCGTGATCCGCCTTGACGCCAAGCCCGTCAAGCAGAAACTTCATCGTATGTCCATGGACCGGCAGCAAGCGGCCAAGGTGGAGGTGGCGAAGCTCCTTCGAGCGGGGGTTATCCGCGAGGTTCAACATCCGGACTGGCTTGCCAATCCGGTGTTGGTCAAAAAGGCCAGCGGCGCCTGGCGCATGTGCATCGACTTCACCGCCCTCAACAAGGCATGCCCGAAAGACGATTACCCTCTACCGCGCATAGATCAACTGGTCGACGCTACCGCCGGATGCGAGCTCATGAGCTTCTTGGACGCCTACTCCGGCTACCATCAGGTCTACATGGCCAAGGATGACGAGGATAAAACCAGCTTCATTACGCCAGTCGGGACCTTTTGCTTCGTAAGGATGCCCTTCTGCTTGAAGAATGCGGGCACAACCTTCACCCGCCTAGTCGCGCTGGCCCTGGCCGTCCAGCTAGGGAGGAATGTGGAGGCCTACGTGGACGACGTGGTAGTAAAAACCAGGTAGCTCGCCTCCCACGGCCGGGATCTTCAGGAGACTTTTGACAACCTCCGGAAGGCGGGCATTAAGCTCAATCCGGACAAATGTGTCTTCGGTGTACGGGAGGGCAAGCTCTTGGGCTTCCTCGTATCCGGGCGAGGCATTCAAGCGAACCCCGACAAGGTCGACGCTATCCTGGGCATGGAACCTCCCAAGACAACGCGGGAGGTCCAGAGGGTCGGGGTTGTCATTCGGAGTGGAGATCGAAGTCGAGGTTGGCCTCGCCACCGAGGGGCCGGACCGGGGTTGTTGGCGGAGGTAAACGCATCGGCATAGGGGGCGGAGCGGGTCGTAAGTCGCTGCGCTCGTGCGCGTCTCCTGCGCCGAGCACCCTTGACGATAAGCGGCTGCCAGCCTACCCAGCGGGGCTTGACTGAAGCGGCGCGAGACTTGAGGGGGCGCGGTAATACCATGCTGCGACGTTCTTCTCCTAGCGCGGATCTTGGAGCATCGTGGTGGTACGATGCTGCGACACTCCCCCGCCGGTTGGACTCCTGCCGGTTGGACTGCTGCCGGTTGGCTTCCTGTCGGCTGGACTTTCTCCGGTTGGGCTTCCGCCAGCTGGGCTTCTGCCGGTTGGCTTCCCCGCTGGTGGGGTATATATAGCGTGCTGGTGTAAAACTGTACCTGCATTGTGCGCTCGGATAGGTGCTGCTCCCCCAAAATGGGCCCCTTCAGTGCATCCACATTCCATGGCGGCACTATGTAGCTCAGGGAATGTTGATGTACTGATGGAGGCCTATTTTTCTCGGGAGCTTGGTTAGCGTGTATTAACGGTAACTGCTCGCACCTGGTGTTTCTGTATGACGGCAAGATTTGCCCTGTTCTCTTAGATAGGCTCACCTTCAGTCGGGGCTTCTGATCAAGCCCGTCTTTCAAAGGAATATTGATGTACCCTCATCTCCGAGGCGCCCAGCGCGAGCGCCAAAAGGTCGCCCCCGCAGGACTGCAGCACCTGTCGATCTAGGTGGCCGCCAGCATACTCTGCCACCTCGCTCCAGGCGCGAAGCATCTCCCACTGAGGGACGAAATCGGAGACGCCTGGCCCTAGATGGAGACGCCTGGCCCTAGAGCCTCCGCCTCAGCGCGTTCGGCAGCCGTTGGGGCACACACAGTCCCCTGCTCAATCAGGCCGGCGACATCGTGGGCTCCCCCATTGCTTGATTCTTGTCCTCGTCTGGGAGACCTTGTCTCGCCTGGCGTCGACGAAATAAGCGAGCAAATCGGGGAGAGTTTCGCGAAGTCGCGGGAGGAAAACGAACTACACCTACCTCCAGTACCCTCTACCGCAGCCTCCACCTGGGTCATGAGCACCTCGCTGGCCTGAGGAGCGACAACCCTCCCGGCTTCAGGAGCATCCCCGCTAGCTGTCAGGACCTCAGTCACTGGACCGGCCATGCTGAACCGGCCCCTCAAAGACGGTGGCGACTGCACCCGAGGCCGTTTCGCCTTCGGAGTCGTAAGTGAAGCCTCCGCGGTTACCTTGGCAGCCGCGGAAGCCGTCGTCAGCGACAGCGCTGCGGTTGCCGCTGAAGGTGACGAGGCGTCATCTTCAAGAACGACAAGGCGTGCGCCCGTCGCCTCGCCACCATATACGGCCTCGTCGGGAGTTGCGTGCCTTCCCGAACTGGCCAATCCGAACCCAGCGCCCGTCTCACCCCCCATCTTCACGCTCTCGGTCGGCGGCACGACCGGCGAGCTCAAGGCAATGGTCTCCGATTGGACCTCGCATCGGGAGGATGGCACCACCGCCGTCGCGCCACTCGGCGGTTCCGCAGGCACCGGGCGCTCCGGAACGGGAATTTCCAACACCTCGCATACCTGATTAACCCGCCCTTGCTTTGCCAAGGAAGTCGCGGACTCACGGGCCTTGTGCTCCTTCGCCGTGTACGGCCCAAGAACCGCAACCACTGCGCGCTCCGCATCTTCTAGCCGGCGCACTGCACGCACAAGCGGAGTATCATACCTAAGGGTTTGCAACCACCCAGGTGGTACTTGGCCTATCGCAGGGATACTTACACGGCGCGGAGGGCCTATGGAGCGAAGACACCCCATGGTGGATGCCGTCCTTCCGGTCGGGCCCCCGCCGCTCGTACTACCAGTTACAAGAAAGCGGGGATATCTTGTACATGGTGAACTCCTCGGCGAGGTCACGCATGTTGAACCGGAGTGCGACCCCAGCAAGTCTCCGCGCCTGTTGCTCGTCGCTGGACCGAGACGTCACGTCCGGGCAGCGGTCGAATGATATTGGCTCTCCCCGGCTTCGGAGGCCGCTCGTGCTCGTCACGAGGTAGTAGAACCACCGCCGTGTCCAACCGGACTCCCACTTTTCCCGCGTAGCCAGTGCGGGAAACAAGTGCGAGCACTCCGGCCTCAGCACGAAGTCCACGCTGCCGAAGTTCAAGTAAGCCTCCCTTCCACTCTCTTCGGTTGGCACCGTGCGTCATGCAGGATGGCGAACAACTCGGCGCTGGGACGAGTACCCTCCATCCGCATCGCCCAAGTAAAGATGGCCAACCGAACAATCGCGGCCGGAGCCAGCTGCACCAGCTCCAACCCATACACCCGCAGCAATTCGTGAACAAAGTATGTCGCCGGGATTCGGAGCCCGGCGTCGAAGAACGCCACGAACACGACCGCCTCCGACTCTCCCGGGTTCGGCTCCGTCTCGTCAGGCCCGGGCAAACGAGCCCCGACACGTTCCTCCAGCTTCTTCTCCCGAAGAAGGGTTTGGAGGGTCTCCTCCGTGATACGGCTCCGCCCCAGCACACGGGAGCAGTGACCCTTGGACCTCTTCATGGCATTCCAGTGACGGGTGGTTTGCTTCCTGTCGCGCGGAACCAGGCGGTACTCCTCCGGTGGTGGCGTCAGGCAGCGCTGGCTCGACGAGGCGCTCTCGCTAAGGCGACGCGCAGGATCGTCAAGGGCGGCACCCCTGTTAGCTGGGAGGTCGTCGCGCGCAGCCATCCCTCTCTCCCCACGGCGGCGGGCAGGCGCGGAGGCGAGGGTAGCAGCAGGATGCGCAAGAAAAATGGGAAGGAACGCACAAGCAAGCAGGCAGCCAAGGGGAACGATTGCATGCCCATAGTGGCGACTTATAAAGCCCCCCGTCTCCCCCGCAGGTAGAAGGTCGAATGACAGAATTACAGCGGTTCGGCTACCCACGATCGGGCAGTGCAACCGCTGGCAACCGCGACAGGCGGCGGTAGGTGGGCGATCAGCGCGCAATGACCGATACACTCCTGCCACGTGGCCACTTTCCCTGGGGAAGAGGCGAACGGCCGTGGTCGTGGGAACGCTGGCATCCCACGACGCTCCAATTACAGCCGGCTGCGTGCCCACATCCAGTGCAGGGCAGACGGAGCAGCCGCGCCAGCCTGCCCCTGACAAAGGCTGGCGCGATTCTAGGCGTCATTAAAGCGCACTCCCGGGCCACACAACCGTCTCCCTGCGCTGGCGCTACATCATGTGGAGAATTTCCCGAGACTCGGCTGCCCGGGGCAGCCGACTGAGTTCGCCTCGCGCCCGCAAATATCCGGAGCGCGAAGTAGGGCACGCCCGGACCTCAGCCCCGTCGAAGTCTTCGGCCTGCCCAGTGCCTTCGGCCCCGAGGCCGCGACCGCTCCGCAAGCGGAAGACAGCCCTCGCACAAGCGCGAGCGGACGTGCGAACGCAAGTGTGTATCTAGGTCATCAAGGATCACAGGCCGATGGGACGGAGGGGGCCAAAGGGCTCAGCGGCATGGCTTCGGCCCGTGAAGCCCTTCACCATGAGAGGCTCCTGTTGTAGGGGTGGCCCCCACCTAAGCCCAATAGGCCTGTTAGAAGGATGCAAGGTCCGAAATAGGACATATGTAATGACATAAGTGCCCCTGAGGGGAATACTCACGTGTAAGGGTATAACTGTACAAGCACTCACCATTCGGATATATATATGTGGCATAGGCCACAGGGAGGAACCCCAAGCCATTCATTTACTCAACTCTCCACTACCACACACACTCTCTGTTTGGTCTGTAACCACAACACTAACATTTGTAACACGTCATTAAAATTTGGATTGAAGTTGGTACACGTATTGTTGTGATTACACACTAAACAGTAGATGTTGGGGCTTTGAGAGACCTCTCGGACCTCTCGAAGCGTAAAACTCAAAAGAAGAGAGAGGTGTAGAGTGCAATTAGTATTCAAACTCAGTTCAAGTCTATTTCTTACACCTAAAATATTCTTTCTCTTCATGATATCTTAGGGGTCATATTTATAGCCATAGAGAGGGTATTTATACAAATGCCCCTCTTGGGGTCTTTACTAGTAAGGGCAAATATGTTCTTTCCTTGTCATAGCCATAGTGGGCATGTCTTCTAGTTACACACATAATTGGGCTTCACCCTAGTGGGCCAATTGGGCCAAGGCGAGGTCACTCTCTCAACAGTAGTCTCTCATAGTCAAGGACTTCGCAACTGTCAGGCTGAAACCACATCGTTCTTCCTTTGGCCCCCTTCATCCTCTCGGCCCACCATTGCGATCCTTGAGATGGTGTACGCCTTCATTGTGACTGTTGTTGTGTGTGTATTCCTTTAGGGCATCTCCATGGAGTACCTGTGGATCCTTTGCCTCACTGTTCACTTGTTTGGTTGCCATCTCCGTGGGCCTACCTCATCCAATGCGTTCGCACTTCAGTCAAGCCTCGTGCTTTTGGCAGACCCTTGTCCGATCTAGGGGGCCACCTTTGCTGCCAGTCTTTGGGCGAGGCATGGCGTCCATAAGCGGGAGGTCTCCCTGTCAGACCCATATTTTACAATCCGGAATCTTCTGTGATTCCACCGCACTATTCCCTGGATCAGTAGATAGTGCTCACAGATTACAGTTCTGAATATCAAAGTACATATCATACGGAAGCGTAAATATAATAGTAAACTTACTTATGGGCCGATTAGGCCGAAATCAATAAATTGCAGCAGCGGAAGAACGAAGCACACAGGTGGGACCTTCAGGACATGCCCACAGGCAGCCAACTGGAGGTGCGCAACCTAGCCCTTGACATCTTCATCTTCTCTGCCAGCTTGTCCAATCTTGTTGCTGAGGCGAGGTGATTTGATTCCTGATGCTGAATTTTGTCGCAAAAGCGAGTGTGAGCACTCCAACCCCGTGCTCCGCGAGCCAATACACAGAATGCAAATAAATAGTATACATGGCTTAACAAAGGAGAGGCTCGGGTTATTTTATTTGCCAAAAATCGCTTTTAGTAGCTTTGTTATTATTTCATCATAGTGTTATTGTTACTGCCTATACTCCACCTAGCGACTACCATAATCGACTTAATCCACCAAAATACACTTTCTTTATTGATTGCTGTCTAAGACTCCAAACAGCGAATGACATCATTTAATCAGTCCACCGATCATGCTCTTTCCATATTGATTGCTATCTATGACTCTAAACAGCGATTATCATCAATTATGCAATCCACCAATCATACCTTCATTGCTGCCTAAATCCCCACATAGCGAGTATCATAACTTATATAATCCACTGATCAATTACTGCCTAAAACTCCAAACAGCTAGCGACATCATTTATCTAATATCATTTATTTAATCCACCAATATCTTTTGCATTCTAAATTCTTAACAATCCTTTCGTTATTGATCCACAACCATAATTCTTCAATAATCAATCTTATTTTTCCATTATCTATCTCTAACTAATTCATGAGTATACATCCACCAAGAATATCATTGACCAAGTATACGATTCACTAGTTTATTTCCACCAAGTATATTATTGATTAGGTCTACGATTCACCAGTATTCATCCACCAGGAATATCATTGATCACGTTTATACTCCAGGAATTGTTATCATACCCCAAACTCCCAAGATCAATTCATCCATCCAGAACTCGTTCAAATCCTATTAATCCCAATATTGTCAACATCTCCCAAGAATTTATATCAAATATCAGTGTTGTAATCCAACCAATACCCTTGCACTTCCTAATACTCCAAAGATCATATAATTCATCTATCTAGTCTATAAATCCATTTGGGCTCATTTCTTCTAGAATCCACACTATCGTTTTCTTTTTATAATCGACATGAGTCCACCAATATATTTATTTTTTTACCACAAACTTCCATCTTCATTACTCCCGACTCTACTTATTTCCTCATATATTTTACTTTGCGAGAAGAGAAAACATTTTACTTTTGCAATATGATACATAAAAATTTCCTGAGACCTAGCAGTTTTGAACAAAAACATAATGTTCAAGAAAATGCAATAATAATAGCGATCCAGATTCCATCCACCGTTACATGGCATCCGCACCATATAGCATCTTTCAGCGTTATAGCCGCTTAACTTACCACTGGGACGACACCCAGGACAATTCAAATCAGGGCTTTCCACTGCCCTTCCACTTTTCCATTCCCACCCACAAAGTTTTTGAAATAGAACTATATCTGGTTAAGTTCCCATGTCCGCCCTTGACCGTGGGCATGGCTATTCGAATAGTTTTGACTCTACAGAGTTTGTACACTTTCACCACAAGAGACAATCAACTCGTTGCCCCACACGATTCCTTAGTCATGTGGTTGAGCAGACCATCACAGTGACTTTTCAAAGTACCTCGCCCCTTCCATCATTTCACCCTATGGGTCGCTCCCACTTGCGGTGGGTCCCATACGTTGTGGGGGATGTTCTCCTTCTGAACGTCTAGCAGCTGGCTACGTCCCCTGCCAGCCCGCCATAGCAGAACTTCACCCTCTGCGAGTGTTCCATTCAAGCCGTCACACAGACTGCCGCTTGCACTACCCCCACACCTCATCCTAGAAGGATGACTTTCAGGGTCCGGTAAATCTACTAAGCCAAGTTGTATTTTACAGACTTGTGGTTGTACTGTTTTACACGGGTTGACATGACAAGATTCAGTCCTTAGTGGTATCTGGGCGGTTCTACCACAAAACCACACTCTCGTGCACACCTGCACCATACCCCCGAACCATCCACCCGGATAGATAAGCAATTTGAGGTTTTTGGGAATATAAAATAACCATTTTCAACATACACCAGTCATTACCACCATGACTGTCCAACCAATTTTTTTTCTCTGGATTAAAAGTGATGCTTGGACGCTCTTGCGCCCACGAGTATCTAAGCAAAACTAAGCATGGCATATAATTATGGACTTACTTTTGAAAAGTTACCATTATAATTTTGCTAAGGCGACAAGGTTCACATATTCGAGCATTCCAAAGGAGGTGTAATATTAATCAAGCAAACAATGGGCATATAACTAAAATCTTAAATTAACATGTATTTGCATATAAAATAATAGCATGCAATTTGATAATTTAAACCAAAGTAGTTTGCAGAAAACGTAGGTTCAACATGATCAAAATATTGACTCGCCTGGCGCGGTTTATCACGGTCTTGAGCTCACACAATGCTTTCTCTTGAACTTCGGGTCTTTTTCTTCTCTTCCCTCTTAATCTTGCTTGATCCCTTGATGCTTCAGGACTCCAGTTTCTAACTACGCGCTAAACGACTGAATACAAGTAAAAGCAAATAACTCAAAGGATCCAAATAAATCCGAATAAACTCAATTTAGCTTTATCATAAGCTAATAGGTGATTCGGGTGATTTGAGGCAAGGTCGGTGGTAGAATATGATGACTCGATCTTTTATGTAATAATTCCTTTTATTATTTTTGTATTTATCAAGGAAGTTCCATGAGTTAGGTTAGGCCTATGACTCGGTGTACGAGTTTAGCTGGGTATTTGTTGAGAATTAATATTTAGGGCATATACTATATGTATACAAATGTTAGCTTACCGAATAATTTTTAGAGTCTGGGTGTATAGCATTTTATGGTGTGATATTTTATGTGTCTTCAGTTATCACTAGGCTTAGTTCAAATTGCATTAGGATTCATTTGTATGGGCCCTAGTTTGTTATTCCATGCTCAACTCTATCATTTACCAAGATTTAATTAATGGCACCATTATTATTTGACCTACACTTTAGGTATTATTAGGCTTAGTTTCATTATAATTTTAAATTATTCATCTGGGCAAAGCTTGTTTTACAGAGTCACATTTCTATATTTGCTATTTAGCAAATTTTACCACTAAGGTTTATTTCATGGTGGTCTAACACATGCCAGGACATAAATGTTTTTATTATAAGCAAAAGTATGCTTTATTGTATGTGGATATTTAACCAAAGTCACTACATCTTTTTACTAACTATGACCTCAATTAACTATTTAGGCTATATTGGTTGTTAATATAGTAAATAATCAGATATTAATTATTAAGTAACCTTATTTTACCTCCTAGTTAAGTTTACTACATTCCCTAAATTATCTCCAAAGTATCCATAATTTTCTCCAAAAATTCATATGAGATCTAAAATTTCTGATTTTAGTTCCATTGGATAGATATTGAATTTAGATAAATTTAGAAATTTGTTTCATTCAATTTAGAGTTAAAGTGAATAAGTTATTCCCCTTTAAAGTTTTCAGTCTAGTTTAAATCCAGAAAAGATTAAAATTCTGACATGTGGGGTCCACTGGTTATTTTTAATTCATTTACATTATTTTTATTTCTAGGCACGGTATCTATGACAAGTGGGGCCCACTGGCTTTTATTGTTTATTTATTTCTACCCCCGGTTGCCACTGACATGTGGGCCCTGCTGCCAGTGGACCGCTTGGGCTGCAGCCGCTGACAGGTGGGGCCCACCCGTCAGCCCCGGGGAAAGATAGAGAAAACTCAACCCGGCGCTGCGGAGCCAGAGGCTCGAACGCGCGACCGGGGAGTTGGGGGGGGGAAGAGTGAGCGTCGCTAGCCAGGAGAGCCCAAGGGTGTTGCTTACCCTATAAGGGGAATTAATCCCCCTATACTATCTTGCGGAGGGAGTCGGGCAGAGGAAGTCGAGGCGGCGGCGGGGCTGCGGTGCCGACGGCGAGAGGCGGCTGGAGAGGAACCAGGGAGGACTGAAATGCGTTCCTTGAGCTTTGGTGGTGCCGGCGGTGAGTCAGTGGGGACCGAGGAGACCCGAGGCCGGCGGGCGGCGAGCGACGGCGGTGGTTCGGGCGGGAGCTTCGGTGCCGACGTGGTACGGCCGATGAAAGGCTCGGGAAGGGTCGGGAGTAGCTTCGCGACGTCCTGGGGATGATGTGGGTGAGAGGAATTGGGCCTTGGTGGCTCGGATCGATGGGAAGCTCGGGCGGCCGGAGTTGGGGAAGAAAGTGGCTCGCCGGCGATTAGGAGGCTCAGAGCTCGATTATCTGCGGTGGAAGGGAGAGGAAGGTGTGGTGGAGTGAATGGAGGGGCGCACTGGCTTTATAGGCGGCGGGGCAGTGCGGGCAACGAGCGGGGCTGTTCGGTCACATCGGGGCGGAGGTGGCAGGCGGCGGGGACAAGCGACGGCGACAATGCAGCTGCGGAGTGATCTTGCAAATCTCTGTGCACGACTTCTCTCTACCCTCTCTGCAGCTTTGCTTCGCACGTGCGCCGGGCGATAGTACTTTTGTGCCGCGTGGCCGACGAGTGCGACGGAGCGGGGGTCGATGGCGCGAAGCTGCAGGCGGCGAGGGTGAAACCGGGGGCGGTGGCGGTTTGGCAGGCTCTCCAACCGGGCAACGGGATAGCTCGGGCAGGGCGACGCCGGCGCATGAGTGCCACGGGGAGAGCGAGCTCTGAGCAGGGCAGAGCACGCGCAGCGCTCGGGGGAGGAAGAAGAAAAGGGGAGGGGGAGAAGGAGCTGGCGGGGTCGGGCTCGCTGGCCAGGGAGACACGCGCGGGGTGGTGGCGGGGCCCGCGCGACAGAGAGATGAAGCAGAGGGCGTGGGAGCGGGCTGGGCCGCTTCGGTCGAGGCGGGAGAGGAGCGGGGATGGTGGGGTTGGGCTGGGCTAATGGTCTGGTGGGAATGAGCGAGAGCAGGGGATCGGTGGAGGAAGAAAGGGGAACAGGGGTGGCCGGCTGGGCCGGTTCGGCCGGCCGCAAGGTCTTCTTTTTTTAGATATATATATATATATATATATATATATATATATATATATATATATATATATATATATATATATATATATATTATTCTATTTAATTACTTATTTATTTTATACACATATATATGTATATGTATATATATTTATATTTCCTTTATGTCTATTCTTGTATATATATATACATTTTTATGTTTTGCTCTAAGCTCTTTGTGCACATATATGCATATGTACATGTATATATGTTTGTGTTTGTATTTTGTTCATCCGCTTTTATTGCTATTTATGCCATTATTTTCAAAATGAGATTTTATATTTTTAACTCAGGTTTCTCTCTTCTTATGCTGGATCATCTTTTCAGATTCGAATTTATAATCTTGAGTTCTCATTATTTGTACATTTCCTTTTAGGGCATCACTAGTATTGATTTCATTTTTTCGAAACTTTCTTCAATCCCTGGAACCTCAACCAAAATTTAAGAAACACCATAAAAATCCAAACTCAAATAGAATATATTACAAAAATAATTTAAAAGCTCCTCATTTTCAAATTTCAAATTTTCGGGATGTTACACTCCCTGAGGCCATAGCTCCATTTGAGGCCATGTGCCTTAATCCCACACGCTCAAGCCCACTTCTCCCAGGGCTAGGGCCGCACTCTCTGTTTTCTTGCAGGTGTCCCACCGTCTATGTTGTCGTACCCACCTCGTGTGCCGGCCCTAAGCATACACCACAGCCCTTGTACATGTGGCGACGATCTGGCTATAGAGAGGTGGGTGATCATGTTAGTTCCTGAGGCACATGTGCCTCCTAAAAAGGCACGCCTACCGCGCCGATTCAAGTCATATGGTGATTTGAATCTTTGCATTTGGTGTTGCATCATGCTCTTTCATTCTTCTCACTCTCTGCCGAGTCTCAACCTGTGCCCTATGTTTTCACCCGTTGCCTAGCCGTTTGACAATCCTGTACGTGTTCACCCTCGCCATCGATGCCATGACCCGAGAAAGCCAACGTGGTGCCGCGGCGGTGGCACTCACGATGGCAGTTCTGATGAGGATGCATGATCTGAGATGGTTAGGGTCTGTTTGGTTGCCTGCATGGGGATGGCTCGCACCAGCGCATACAGGGAGATGATGTTTGGTTGCCTGCATGGAGGAGAGAGCCTGCACGAGTGGATGCAAAAAATCAACTGGAGCCAGGCTGAGGAGAAACGTGGCTGAGGAGCTTCCCTCCTCAGCCTGGCCACGCTCATGCAGCTGCATGAGCACATGCAGGCAACCAAACAGCCCCTAAGGAGCGTTAGAGGGGTTCAGAGCATGTTGGTTCATTTGTGGACACACTCGGCCGTTTGCTAGCGACAAACGAGCTCCTGGACGCGCTTGTGCTGGATAGCTAGGTGACCAACTGGTAGCTCGTTCACTAGCCAGATGCAAAGAAGGTAGTTCCCAGGGCAAGGGACAGTAAGACCTTATTCTTCACCACATACTTTGTTGTTAGTCTTCGTATTCTGTCTATGCGTTTCTTGGGCAACATGCTTCGGTCCTACAATCTAGAGCTTCTGCAGCTGACCGCGAACACCATTGCCTAGTTGGAGGTCTTCTCATGGGCCGCACGATTGGAGACCATGGTCTCAAGCACGGCAGTCTTTGTGTTGTTGCACGACGCCTGTTGTCAACCAAAGCGGGTTGTTGACAACCAATTTTTCAACCTAGTGAGCGTCAACTTCCAAGTTCATTTGGGGTGCTTGAAGGACTTCCCATCCAACTCCACGCGAATGAAGTGAGAGTCCAACTGGGTACGGAGATGGTTCTATCACATTGTGGAGCTAGTTAGCCGCCTTCGTTGGACGAGAGGAGAATGGACTTCGTGGCTAAGAGGGTCGTGTTTGTCTTTGCTGAGCACTTACATCCCAAAGGAGTAGAACCTTCAGTCCAACACTGCCTCCGATGACCCTCGCATCAATCGTGTGTGCGAGGCTCTTGGTCTTCCAATGTTGAGCGCCCTGTCCCCGTCGTTTGCAGTGGTCACGTCCATGAACTATGATGGAGTGATGATGAGGATGGCGGTAGTTGCAATGACCCCGATGGCCGCGAAGAATTGCCTGCCCCAATCGCTGCAGTTTTGGTTTCATCTGTGCCGCTCGCTCCCCTTGCACTAGAAGCGAGCACGGAAGAACTAATCAGGGACGAAGATGATGCTACAAGGGAGGGGAGGGCATGCGAGGCTGACGGCCTGGGGACTGGCCCCAAAGGTGAGGCAGAAGGTCACGATGTGGGAGCGATATTCTTTTTTACCTCGCCATCCGACTTTGGCGTCCATCCTACAGCGGAGGCAAGGGTGTATCTAAGGGTGGGGCAAGGCTCTCATTCAGTGCATGCACCTTCTGATGTGGACTTCGCGTGCCCACTTCGATTTGTCGTATGAGGTCCTGGTTGCCGGTTACCATGATGATCCCTCTAGGGCCCTAGAGTTTCATGCATAAGTATCTGTGGTACGGGATCGCCCCAACGCATTAAGGGTAGCCCTTCCCAGTATGGCATTGTACGGATACGGGAGATCCACAATATTGAAGTTGATCACCTCCACTCTAATTTGCTTGCCTTGGCCGAAGGCTACTTCGAGCGCAACTTGGTTCCATTGTAATATTTGCTAAATGTTAGTGTGTACTGCTAAGGGAATTAGGTGCCAACTATCCCACATATTCATTTTTTCCGTCCTGAGGTATTGTAAGACATGTAAATATTAAGATTTGAGCATAGTTCGTATAGGACATAGCAGATTTAAACTGACAGAACTAGATGCATAGAATGGAACGGTAAACGCATTTGGTACGAAGTCTACTTCACTCTTAACAAGTTCAGTAGATGCATTTGGATTCTAACTATTGGACTTGGATTGCCAAAAGGACAGAAAAAGGAGGCTTCCATCCAATCCCAGTAGGCCTACTAGTAGTTCAATCACGCAGGGCATAAGGAAACCTGGTCTCCATTCGAATAAGACAAAACGTGGTTCTGAGTCCTGACTGCCATTCTTCTCATAAAAAATGAGGCGATCTCTATGTGACATTTTGAGTTATAGACAACGAGGAGCATTCAAGCCTCTGGAAAAGGAAGAACATGGCACCCAAAGAAGAAATCACAGAATTAACTTTGACACAGCATTAGTTAAAATCAGCATCTTATCTATGTTACAACATACAATGGCAAAAAACAGTTGAACATGGATATGTGATCAATTCACCATTCTTGTCCCCATCGCCACCCCTTGATGAAAGCTTAGATCTCAATGTTATCGTGACAATGCTATTCTATATTTAGACATTGTCTACAGGGTGCTATCCTATATTTGAACATTAGACATTGTCTACAGGGTGCTATCCTATATTTGAACATTGTCTCAACATTGCTAGTCCCTATTTGCCATCCCGGTGAGCTGCATCTTCTCATGAAAATTGCTCGTCTCCAGACGACAACCTAAATGAAGCTTCAGACCTTGCTTCCTCTAGCTTGCCGAATAGCTCCTTCATGAACTGGGATATTGTGCCATGTGTTATCCGGAGTATATCTGCTGCCCTAGTTAAAGATTTCAGAGCGTCCTCTGTGTACTCAAGCAACCTACAATGGGAACATGAAAGAGTTTTTTAGTCAGAAGTCAGGACTTTGTAACGGTACAAAGAGGGATTTAATCAGGAAAATTGAAAAAAGATGGCTTTATGTGAAAATTTGGACAAAAAGAGAGTCTAGTTGTGAAATTTACATAGTAAAAGATCATCACAACTTATAAAAAAGCTCATGTCAACACTTTGCTGGAGTTTTTGAAAAGGCATGTCCCTATCCTACCAGGGTCAAATTTAACATCACTCTGTTTTAGTAAAGCGCAAGGAGTTAATAGCCAAGGCTTATACTGTCAAGGAAAGCTATCATGTCGTAGAAAACACATGCACAAGGAAAATAGGTGAATAAGTAAAAGTATTGCATACCATTCAAGTTTTCCACAAGTATAGACTTGTAATCCAATCATTGGATGAAAAGGTGGGTAAACTCCTGGTGGAAGTGCAACAACATTAGTGCACATCGAGTTTTATTGAAAGTCCCATAAACCGTGAGAGAGCATATGGAAGAGCAATGAGAAATCATAAACCGTGAGAGAACATATGGAAGAGCAATGAGAAATCATTTTTCTGAAAATAGAAACACTATTTGGTTTTCAGCGCTAGGACAGCAAGAATGTGCCCTATAGGCTATAGTTCACAAAAAAAAGAGGTGAAATGACATTTAATGACATGGGTTCTCATATTTTTCTTTCACTGGTTGTTTTGTGTCAAATGTCACTACATTACTTGGTGGAACTTTCCAGGTAATCCTAAGCTCACTGTATTTTACTTTAATCCCCCTGTCTATGTTTATATAATGTATTTTTTTAAAACATAGGCCAAGGAAATAGTGAAAATGGTTATATTATCTTTAATTATTATCTCTAAGCACTATATTCAATGTATGCATATAGATAATAGCAAATAAAGCTGCATATTTATTAGAGTTATAAAGGGAACACCACACTAATTTTGCATTGGAATATGAAATACACTCTATATTGATGGACAAGGCCATTAAAAAAATACGTGCTATAAACTTAGACGGAGGGAGTAAGAGTTAAAACTAAAAAGTGCTGCCTATCTAGCTTTGAAGTTCCAAATTAAAACTAAAAATTGCTGCCTATCTAGCTTTGAAGTTCTAAAAGAGAGCACTAAAAAACATGATCATACAGGAACTGGGTATAACAACAGGAAAGCACTTTCCTGCATAAGAGGTTGAGACATTATCATATTTGATTTCTTACAAACATGGAGAATATTTCCTGATTGGGTGGAATCCAAACATAAACATGATGCGTAAAAACCAAAAATTAATATACAGTGTAAGATGTTCTCATTTAAGTACAATAAGATTACGACTGCCTTACTTTCATAAACTGGAATTGTCAATCTGCAATACATCAATGCAGTCCGCCAATCTTGTAACTCCATACATATCTGCACTAACGATAGGCGAAGTTGAATGGGTGAGTGGTGGTGGTGGTGGTTAGTCATACTGGCGGACTGGCCAGTGTTCTGTGTATCCATAACTGGTCAGTGGTCACTATTACTGCAATAGCTAGAAATATACCTTCAGGAGTGTTTCACGTGTGTGCAGCAAATGGATCGAGAAAGGATGGTAAAGCTTCCTCTGTAGCTGCTCAATGATCTTGTACATAGAACCCGCTTCATTATTATCTATCATCCCTCATTAAGGTAGCACAGTGTGTTGGATCCAAATTTCGCAAACTTACACAGGATGATTATGCGATAAATTCTTAGGTATATTTGTTTCAGATAGACATTTTATAGTGAAAAGGATACTTTGAGATGAAAGAAATGATGAAGCTTTATCAGATAATAATAGTATTTCACTTGTTATCTTTTTAACCTCCTCCCCATCTCTAGAAATGCTACATTTCTGGCATGTATAAACCTTCTTTCCTACATATGTTAAATATAGATAAAATGCAAGATCAATGATTGCTGAAGCAAAATAAGTTTTACAGTTTCAATAGACATCACTGAGATGTTTTTAATTCACCCTTTTTTAGAAAAAGAAATTGACGATTTGCCACTGTAAAGAAGTGCATTTGAGGATGTGCCGCTCGATGTCTCATTGACATATGGCCTCCTGAGATTATTGGTCACCAACCTGAGTCAGGTAGCAGAAAGCCATCACACTTTTGATCCTTGCATCTGTATCCCTCAAGTAGAGCATCTTCCACAGAATCCTGTAAAATTGGCATATATATTATAGCAAGAGAACATTTGATTACCAAGAGGTGTCAATTTCCAATGGGGGAGATGAAAATAGTGGGCAGCCAAAATGGAAAACCTCAACACAACAGGGACATGTGCAGGTGAAGAAGTACTGCTTGAGATCATTCTGTCTCTTCAAAGTAGCTGCCGCAGTTTCGATGTAACTTATTGATACCTGACAAAAAATACACAACCGGCATTCTCCAGAATGAGAAAAGAAAGCATGGCATGCAAGTTAAGGAATGTATGATAAGGACAGAAGGCAAACATAGATTCCTTACCTCAGTATTTTTACTTATAGGTTGCAATGCACGAACATATGCAGTCCGACCTTCAAATAGCAAAACTGCATTTGGTGCACAACTAAATATACCAGAAAAGGGTAAATCCAAAAATAATGAATTATGAAATGACCAAATCTGAGGAAGATGCCGAACAGGTGAACTAAAAGCTCAGTATACCACCTGTGGTTAAGAATAGATATAACAGGGTATAGTCCAGTCCCAAGGGGCCTCAGTTCAGGATCACATATGGTATGAGCATTGCAGGCAAACTGCATATATGGCAGAGAATCAATCATTCATGCTTAATTCATAAATAAATTTCTTTATACTTGCACATTCATCCTTACATCTATGCCAAAGGATCATAAACAGCACTTGCAATGTTACAAGGTTTCGTAATTTCAAAATTATAACATGTACAGAGAAAGCTAGGAAAAGCAGGAATAGTTTTGTCATCTCGGTGAATCACATAAACGGCTGCCACTTGATTAAAAGGACCTGGATACATAAGTTAGCAGCATGTTAGCTTATGTATCATAAGGGTTGCAAACTTGTGAGTACACAAGGGACCAGAAGCACAGAACATGGCCATGGTTTAGGCTTACAAACATTTCAATGTAGTACTTCGTTATCAAAGCAAACACTTTGTCAGAACGGTCCTAACCGCTGCTTAAGTGCGATAAAGACAACAAAATTTACAAAGAGAGGAGAATAAATATGAACAGAACTTATGTCCTTTTTTCATAGCCTCTTGGTTTATCTACACAAAGGAGGTTCCAGACCTGATTCTACTCTACTCAAACAAGACCATATGGTGCCCTTGGTGGCTTGGGTTCTAATTCTAGGACATGTTTCCCAAAGGCACATCCAATTCCAAATAGGTCACCAACAGCTTTTAGATTAGACAAGGGTAGTATACGCTCAACAATAACACCTGAAGCCAGCTGTCATTATCTAGATAATGTGTCCCAAGATCAATTTGAATATTCGTCTTATACAGTAGTTAAAATGTTTTTTATGGTATGCAAGTCTGCAAATACGAAGTAATCTTACAATCTCGAGGAGAGAACATTATTACGAGCATTACCTTAGAAAAAGTATGTGTAATTTCCTTGAGATCAAGGTCAAACGAAGGAAGTATCAGCTGCACGAGATTGGCCATCTGAGCATAGAGCACCAGTTGATTTTCATTGACCTCAGAAATGTCTATTTGTATGAAGTCAATCAAACATTCCCAAATAAGTCTTTATATTCAGCATGAATCAAATGTATCAAGTAAATAGGATACGGGACTCCAACGCGTCCACTAGATTGTAGTTATCTGTTCCTGAAGATGGAATGACCTGGTAATACAAGCAGTATCAAGTTAACGAAATAGAGCCAACTCCAATGTGCAGAAAAATACAAATGGATCATTACATGATGCATGTAGATTTTGGCAGATATAAGCAAACCAGCCAATACCTTATCGTTTTGCAGTTTTCTTCTTAGTATAAGTCGCACCATTAAACGAATTGTAGGAGTAAGCACCTTTTTTCTATCCTCCGTAAGCACCGCGATGGCTTGACACTCGAGTTGATGCAGTTTCCATTCTTTTTTCTGCACAAAAAAAATTCACAGACCAAGTGACATCTGAAAGCACAACAATCACTAAAACAAAAAACGTTCGCGCATAGCCGCAGAAGTATGTGTTTGCAAAGCAACGGCATACAACAACCGAAGGGCAGAGTCGGCACCTGGCACGAGCTCCCGCAGTACCAAGCAACTCGACAGGCCGAGCACTTCCTCAGGTTGCCGGAGGCGAAACAATGGTCGCAGCTCGATCCAACCGAAATCTTGTTAGGTGTAGACACATAAGGTTCTTGGCAAACGATGACTTCCCCTGCAAAAACATCGCAGAATCCCATCACCACCGTGGAAAGCAGAGCATACGAGCTTAATCATACACCAACACTGAAAATCATCGCGCTAAGCTCGACCCAGGGACGAGTATAATCGCAGCAACGTTCACGGGTACCATTTGGGCATTTCGTCGAGCGGCTCGTGGGCAAGCGCCCGCTTGGTTGGCATGTAGTAAGGATAGCGGTGGTTGCAGGAGAGGGAGGTTGGGGTTACCAGGGAAGAAATTGCGAGTGGTGACGAGGCCACGGCCCTTGCCGGGGATGGAGGCGACGGCGAGGCCGCCGCCCGAGAGCTCGCGCTGCAGCTGCTCCGCCCACGACGCCGCCATCCCTTTGAAGTGAGTAGAAAGAAACGGCGCACGAATGGACGATTCGCAGCTGGGCCGACGGAAGTGAGCGGGTGGACCGTGGAAGCGGAACGACTGAACACAGAACGTCGATATGGGCCGGAACTTCGAAGCCTGACTTCCGGGCCCATTACGATTAGGCCCACGTAGCCTGAAATTCTAAGTTCGGTCCATTTACAGAAGTGGGCTTTGGCAGGCCGTATTAACTCAGGCCCTGCTTTTCCAAACCAACTTGGCATAACCATTTTTTCCGCATCCACCCATCCACCCAGCCTCCGTCTTCCTGCTTCGCTTGCGTTTCAAATTTTGTGGGGTTTGTACCCACTCCCTCCACCCCCACCCACTAGCCTCGATTCGCTTCAGCTCCCGTCCCATGGCCTCATCCCACCTCGCATCCGCGCCGAGAGCATCGTCATCTCCAGGTTGCTGCCTCTGAGCTTCACGCACCGCCGCAGCCGCCGCCCGTTCCGGAACCCTAGCGCCCCGGATCCGCCCCTCCGGCGAGATGCCGGTGGGCCCCACAGCCTCCCCCGCCGCCGATGGAGAGGAGGGATAACTTCAAAGAGGGATTGAAGAGGCTTGTAATCAGAATCATGGAGAGCCAATGACCCGTTGCTCTGCCATTGGTTCATCTATTACTGCTGTATCACTACATTCAGGGCCTACTGTTCAAAGTACGCTGGATCCTCAGATTAACAAATACGCTTCACCAATGCAGATGCCAGAATGTGCTGTAGAATCATCTGCAGGTGTACCAGGTCATGGTCCTCCAAAACAGCATGGAGCTGCAATGAGTGTTGGTGATTGGAATTCCAATAATAAGCAGGTTCCTAATCTGGCCAATGATGCCACGGACGAAGCTGTTTCTGGCAACGGAGGTTGTTTGCCATCCCAAGGATTATCTGCAAATAACCAATCTACGTCTGCCAGGGATGATGGTGCTTCCCAACCAGACAAGGGTGAGAAGGAGCGTCGCAAAAAGAATTATGATCCTGATGTATTCTTTAAGATGAATGGGATTATCAAAAACTTGGTAAAATTGGATTGGGGGCAGCAGTGAAGTTCACAAAGTTATATCAGCGGAGTGTACAATATATGCCCTGAAAAAGATCAAGCTTAGAGGCCGTGACTATCCTACTGCATATGTCTTTTGCCAAGAAATTGAGTACCTAAATAAGTTGAAGGGAAAGAGCAATATCATACAGCTAATTGATTACGAGGTAACAGTTACTAACCGTATCTCTGTTATTTATTGGCATAAGATGAAACTTGATATTATATGTTGTGGTATGGGTTGGTTTGGTACGGGTCCAAGGGCCAAAGATAAGGTACTCGCCCTTGAACAGCCGGCCATACCACCGCCAATGCTCTAGAGCCTTAGTTGAAGAAGAGGAGGAGAGACTAGGAACTTTGTTTATTCATGCCTTGATTAGAAAAGATAACAATGTTGTGCTTATATAGTGCCGGCCTTCTAACTATCCAATCTAATCTTTTCAACTATAAAAGACAACATTCCTAATAGAATACCCCAATTGCTTCAGCACCCATTTCTTGTTCCTCTGGTGCCAAGGGATTTACCTCCCATTGACCATGTTCCATGTAGATTGCTGATGGAGAGTCAGAGTTCACTGGGCCAATCCTGAGGTTTCTAGACCTTGTTCTGAGCTTCATATTGTGATTGCAAAGCTCGAGGAGGATCAATGCAGTCCAACCACAAAAATGTAGTAGAGAGCATAATATTGATAGTATGTGGAGGTGTGATGCACATGTTCAATTCAGCTGGCAGCATCTTACCGATACACTGCACGTGAACAAGCTGACGGCTGACCATCCCTAATGTTATTATCGTTTATCATGATGCCAGGGTTGTTCAGTTGACATTCTTTGATTATGGAAATTGTCTACTAGAGGATTCCATATATATATATTTCATTATTACGAAGTTTGCTACTGTACGCCCTCCTCTTCGGTTTGTTTATCCCCAAAATCATCAGAAGTCAGGGGAGCCCGTGTCCCAGCCGGGTCGCAGCACAAATGCTTTAGTTTCTGTATCTGTTTGGTTATTTTGAATTTAGGTGTCCGTGTCTGTTGTAATCTGTAAATAGTACCTGCATGATTTGGAGTTACAGGGAGCATTTTTTTGGTGGTGCCGCGGGCATTCTTTGCTCCATGGTGTTCGGAAGTTGATGCAATTGTATGTCAGAAGTGGCAACTGACTAATGTTATGTTCGGTGCGGGAAGCATCCCCAGGCATTCTAGAATCCATTAGTTGTCTTTTGGTTGATCATTGTTGCGCTCAAACTGCAAGAATCATCCGATTCTGAAGTGTGCATGGGATTTTTGCCTGATACCTATAATTTATCCACTACGCTCCTTCGTTTGGTGCTATACCTTCTCTTCTCGGTGAGCACTGTTCTCTTTTTTGTTGAACCATGTTTTCTGTTTTGCATGACCTGCGTGTTTCTTATGGGCTGATTATTTTTGGGACGATGGAAGATATTACACGAGCCCACAATACCATATATATTGTTCAAAGCCGAAACAAGCCCATCCAGTGCAATGCTCCCTCGTGTGCGTTTCCAGAGGCACAGCACGTGCATCATGCCGTTCTCACGTACGTTCTCTACTTGCCTTAGGTTTGGCTCGTTTCGGTTTGAGTTTTTAGTTTCTGATTTATTTTTTATTATTTAACAATTTTATCTTTTTCTGGCTTTTTGTTTTTTAAGTTTCTTTTACGGTTCTATTTTTTCCTATATTCGTTTGTACTGTTTGTGACGGGCTAACTTATTTTTTCTATTTTTATTTTTTTAAATTTAATTATGCCAAATAAACTGTCGTCAGCTACATTTTTTTTAGCTATCTACAGTGATTATTAGCCAAAACCACCCAAAATAAACCCTTAAAGCTGAGGCGGTGAGGCCCCTGTTACGGTAGCAGAGCTCGTACTCATCACTAGCAGTCTAAGCTCGCAGCGCGCAGGGGACGGCCAGAGATGGGAGGTAGTCGGCCAGGCATATGGTCCTCCCGCACTGCTGCTGCTCAGTCGGCCTCGGCGGCCGGGCGCAGCTGGCCGGCGCGGGGGCCCCGGCCCCGCCGAGCTCTGAACCCTGAGGGCGCGCAGCGCAGCCGACTGACAGAAACCGAGGGGTGGTCCACCCGCCCACAGGCTGACCACCATTCACCGTGCGGCTGTGGCTGCATGTCACGCGTACACCAGCACGGGACTACGGGACGACAAGCTTAGCTCGGACGGCAAGGAGTCATCGCATTACCTGTCCGCCAGCCGCCAGGTTCGATCATCAGAATCGAAGCTCTCGCGCCTCACCGGTCGATTACAAATAAAGCATGTGTCTATGCTCTTCAGGGAAAGCTCAAATCGTGCATAGGGGGCGCGCAAAAGTAGATGTGCGTGTTGGTGGCATGAATTACGTGTGTGTTTTATACTCTTAAAAAAAGTTCGGCATGATCGTAAGGTGCAATATAGATTCCGTTCATTTCAATTTAAACTCATGTCTTCTTTTTCATTATTGATAAATTTTGTCTTTTTATGACTTTTTATTTTTTTTAAGTTTTTTGTGAGTTCTTTTTTCATATTCGTTTGTATTGTCCGTAATGGATTAACATATTTTTCTATTTTTAAAATTTTAAAATTTAATTATACCAAATAAATCATCTTTAATTATAATGTAATTTTAACCAACTATAATATAATTTTAGCTATAACTCACTATTTTTAGTCTAAATAAGTAGCACCATAGAGCAAGGTCTGCCCTGTGCTCGGGTCGCTTTTTCGCTCGTAGCCTGTCAAACCTGTCACTGACGCTGGAGTTGAACCGAGCCGCTGATGGTACGTACGATCCCACAACCATTCCGCAAGCCACTTAGGGCCTGTTTGGAACAGAGGAAATTTTCCCGATTCCTGCGGGAATTGAACTATTTCCTGCAAAATTCCTGCGAAATTCCTCTGTTCCAAACAGGCCCTTAGGTTTGGTCGTCCTACGCGGTCGGATCGAACGTGCAGAAAACCGCCGCATTTGGCCACCATCACCGGCCACGGCATCACGGCCGCGCGCGCTGCCGTTAGCGTAACGTTGCGATGCGTCATGGTGTCAGAACTCGCTCGACGCGCGGCATGACCTCGTCGTCCGTGGGCGGCTACTGTTTCCTTGTCAGCCGAGCCTTTTCGGAGTGCTTGTGTGCTACTGTATGCGGAACAGGAGCTTTGGCTTGGGGTTTTTTTTGGGGGGGGGGGGGGGGGGAGGCGGTGAGTTTCGCATGCCTAATGATGGATGCCCCCTGTCCCATGAAACCGCATAGTTGCAGAGGATAAGATTACTTCCTCCCATCACACAGATATTGTCTTGGACGTAGATATGATCTTCAAAATGCTATTTTGGTCATAATTTTTATTAAATTATATTTATAAAATTTAATAAAATTATAATATCGTGATTTTTATATATCCAATCTAAATATTAAAAAAAAGATGATGATAGTCAAAATTTAGAAATTTTAGCTACACATCCTAAAATAATATTCTTCCATGGTTGAAAGGAGAATGCGATGGTGTGACACCAAATATGTCATTGTGTCACTTGAAATACGCTGGTAAATTATAGCACATGGATGTAATGGAGGTGATTTATACTTTCAAAAAATACGTGGAAAGCATCATTTTCAAGGCAAATTGGACACTTGATTTAAAATGTCCACTACTCGAGTAAAAACTTTATTGCCTTAAGATTTATGCAATTTAGCTTTTTAAAAGAGCATAGTAGCACGACTTATACCCGTTGGAAACTGGGAAAGTGCAAATCCCAGCCTACTCATTTGAGCTCTTTTGATGTGCTCATTTGTGCTCTTTCGATGGGAAACTAGGAAAGTGGTTTTTCTGATGTAATTAAATTTAAAAATAGAAAAACAGATTAGCCCATAATGGGCAATGCAAAGGAGTACTGGAAAAAACAAAAGGAAAAAACCTAAAAAGACGAAAATTAGAAACTAGAAGCCAAAAACTGAAGCCGAAACGAGCGGGGCTAATATCTATGGAGTACTTCATTTATCAGTAAAACCTTACAAGTACTATTGTCAAAAGCTTTACTACCACGGAGTATGCAGCTAGTGCACAGCACACACTACAACATGGCAGGCTTTCAAAGGCATTTCAAAATGCCTCAAAAGGCCAATAAAACACCTTAAAAAATTCAGGCATTTTTGGAAACGTTAGGAATAGTAGTGAAGGGAGAAGTCTTTCGGTGTGTTTTTCTAAATCGCCTAGAAAGAAGTATAAGCAAGCGTTTGAGAAATGTCGAACTATGTTATTTGAGGCGATTTGAGAATTGCCTCCAAATATTATTTTAGGTAGTTTAGAGATGGCCTTCAAAACTGTATCAAGGCATTTCTGGAAAACACCTTCAAAGTTTATTGACAGGTTTTATAAACCTCAAAATTGTCCACTTATATTAACAAACGCACCAAACATAAATTTTAAAATCAACTACAAATAATAAAAAAAAGATGTTTAGTGTTCTTCTAATTCATAAATATTTGAGAATGCATATGTCAATTTCAATTTTACAACCAACCATAATCAATAATATCACTTAGTATGTGGATAATCTCGTTAACTTGTTCGCATGTGAACAATATTCTCCGCAACTTGTTTCACAATACAAACAAACATAGACTTTTTCTATTGTTGCATTTTTTCATCATCCTTTTTACAATTGATAAGAAGAAGCTTATTGTGTACATATGTACATGCATGAAAGAAAAAAATATGATGATTAGAAGAAAGAGCACTGCACCTGTCCAAAACAAGGATAGTGAACTGAAGACAAACTAAACTGAGGAAAAATAGGATGCTACTATTTTCAGGGTGAATTATTTCCAAAGCAGTGAAATGAATGCGAAACACAAGATAAACTTCTTTTGGACAAAGTCATAACTCATAAGGCATATCATGCATCTACACTTCAAAGAAAAGTGAAAACAAAGAAAGATATCATGCATTCCAGAGGCAAGAAGAGTGAATGGAAGTACAAAACTTACAAATGAATAGTTTGCTTCCAAAAATAAGTCAAACAATTTGCAAAATGAGTGAAGTATACCATGCATTCAAGATGCAAGAAGCGCAACCTTTGCATATGGGGAATCACTTTCATCTATGCTAACAACGTGAAGTTATTATTAGTACACTGTTGTTGCAAACCTTTCCACATGGGGATAGTGAGTTGCCTTTGCCTAGATTCCTTCTCCTAGCAGGCCTCTGGTCTTCACGTGGAGCAGCTATCTCTTGAGTAGTATTTTCCTTGATTGTTGCATTGAACATCCTTTCCCTCTTTAGTTTATTTCCTATCACACTTTATGAAGTACCACTAAGGTCATGGTGTTTGGTCACCTCAGCTAGTGAAGTTGGCGGGGTATCATCTAGATGTACAACTGCAATTTGGTTTTAAAATGAAAATACTTAAGAGTAGTTGCACTTACAGGAACTAGCCAAAGGAATTAATAAGTTGCACACATCATACATTTTGGCATGGCCATGGGATGCATAAAGCTTCAGCACTTCCCAGGTTGTCGATCCTCTCTTCCACACGGGGTAGGAAGGTTGTTTTATTAAACACTTTGTCGATAAACACCTCAACAAAATCACCTAGTGGTTGTCAATCAGTAGATTTAGCTTTCCTATAAGTTGCTTGAAGAGTCCCCAGTGCCACAAGCCTTCTACTAGGTGAAATCAAGCCAACATCCATGCCACAGTTCATCATAGCTTCTAACCCGTTCTATTAGAACTTAAAGTATTTAGCCTTTCTTCTATTTGCTAGCTGATTAGTAAGATGAGATGAATGTAGGAACCTCTCTCCCCTTATGGAGCGGTGTTTGGAATTTCCTTGGTTTCTTATGAAGATTTTGCTTAGGTGTCTTAACCTTATTTGAGTTTTGTTGAAGACTTTGTGGAGGTGTTTTCTCCTTGTTTGAATTCTGTTGAGGTGTATTCATCTTTTCTAGATTTTTTTGACGTGGCATCATCACCTTCATTTAGGAAAACAATAGGTCAGCAACAAACAATTAATTAGTAATTTAGTTCAACATTAAACTATGTGGTATACCTCCGAATGTACTTGTGTTCCCTTGTTTCTAAATGAAAGGGAGGCTGCTTGGTCTCGATCATTCATAGCCTCCAAGTCCTAGTGGCACAATTAATTAGAAGATGTGTTATGATGGGTGCATTTTGATGCTATGCCAGAATGTAAGAGCCAAAAGGGACATTACCTCTTTAGCTGTGGTTCATATTTAGGACTTTCATTCATAGGTGGATGCACTTGAGAAGCTAAGAACATACTTTTTAATTTATCATACTGTTGTTGCATCCTTTTATTTTGGGCCATCATGAAAGTTTGATTTGCCACCAAAGTATCCACCACACCTCGAAGCTCCTTATTTTCTTGCTTAGCTTGTTGCAATTCAGCTATGGCTTTAGCAAGACACTTAGAAGCAACTCCACCGACTAGCAACCCCAGGCCATGCCTCTTTCCTATCCTTTCTTTTGGGAAGAGTGTTGAGTAAATATCACCATCACGTGTTTCCTCACTAATAAAAGAAGGATTCTGTTGAAATATTCTTTTAATTTCCTCTTGAAAAGAGATGAACAAGTGTGAAACAAATATTGTGCCATTAGTTGCATGATAAAGTGAAAAGCAATGACCATAACATGCTAAGTAGGAGAAAATACGTACAATTTTATCACCACTGTATTCATCAACTGACTCTCCATTTTTTTTATATGTGTAACTATGTTGAGCTTAGCCCATCTGACTTCTCTACACTCTTTCATCTTCTGCAATAATATGAAATTTTGATACAACATATGCACACAATAATAAAACTTAGATGGCAAGAATGGAGATGTGTGACAAATACCATTTGATCCAAAACAACCACAAAACTATGTGACCCAGTGGTGTGTGTGTGTGTGTCCCATTGAGCTACGAAGCAAGAATGCTTTTGTCCTTCTCGAACTTAGCCTAGTTGCACAATTACAATGAACATTAAGTATAGGACCTCAACGTAGGTACCATAGGTAAATTAAACTGAAAAGTGATGTGCATCATATTTGAAGTATATTTCCATGTCATATTCCTACTGTTAGTAGCAAATATTGGCCATAATATCATTGATCTTATATATAATCGCCTCTTCTTTGGACTTTTTACATGGTTTTGTTAATTGTTTGTAGGTCGGCGCGAACCAGGCGCAAAACTTCGCAGAAGATCAAAAGGGAAAGAGCTAGGGTTGCAAATCTGCCAAAGGGGAGGGATCAAATTGCAAAAAACCGCAGCAAACTCTAGACTCACCACCAGCTGAGGCCGCCGCACTATATAATCCTTCAGATTGCCTCTTCACGGGGGGAGAATATCAGAACCCTAGCCGCATTTTTCCTGGACCGATCCATCTCCACTCCACGACAACCGGCCGCCACTCATCCTCATCCATCTCCAACACCCAGCCGCCCCTCCAGATCCCCTCTCCTAACACCCAGCACCGAGACCGCACCTCCAACCCCCATCCATTCGCCGGCCATCTCCCATACGCCTCCACCTCCAAGGCCCAGCGGCCTCTCCAGAAAGCCCCGTCCGCTCGCCTTCCTCCCATAGCAGCACCACCGAAAACCACCTCCCTCCCGATGGCCGTCGTCGGAAACTGGCCTCAACCGGCGATGAGCTCCACCAGCCACTCCTACTCAATCTAGCCCTCTTCATCCCCTAAGCAAACCGCGCATCAGCTCAACCCCCACCGCCGAACTTAAAACCGTGAGAAAGAGGAAGAAGCTAGGCACCAGATCTGCTCTTCTGTGCGTGGATCTGCTTGGTCCTAGTTGGATCTGCTCCGTCTTCAACTACTTCTTGCGGATCTGCTACCCCTACATCACATCCCTCTCCGATCTGCTACTTCTGCCCCAACCTGCTTCGTCTACACGGCACCGATATTTGCTGCTCTTCCCCAAGGTCGGATCTGCCATCACTGCGCCCGGATCTACAAGTTCCTCGACCTCTTTGGCTTGGATCTGCTTCGTCTACCCGCATCCTCTACGGCTTCTTCACCAAGCTCGGCTTCCTACTGCCTGCGTCCACTACAGACTGTCGTCCACAACCGATCTGCATATTTTCTGGGTTGTAACATCTCAAATCTTCAACTTATTATTGCTATGCTTTACTTGAAGATGCTATTGTTCAGATCTGTAATGTGCGTGTGGTATTGAGTGGATATGGCTACTGAGAAGTGCTTTTCTTGTGATGTGCATGATATGTTATTTTTGGAATCTGGTTATCAAGCATTACTCTGATTGTTCTTGCGCCTGAAGTTATTGATTATCTTGCATGTAGAGCTAGATCCATGATGGCCAGTAGCTATTCTCAAGTTTAATGCCTCTGCTTGTAGGGTTCTTTATTATTGTGATATTGATATCATCGTGCATGTTAGTGTAGATCTTTTAAGTAGATTTAATATTGTGCATGCAGTTCTGTTGATCTCTGTTAGCAAAAATATATAGTTATATATATTATATGTTTAGTGCATGTTGTTTTTACTGTCATTCTTAAGTTAGGTTTACTCCCTAATTCCTGCAATAGTAAAGCTTGCGTGATTGTTATTGGTTTTGATCAATTTCTGATATTTGTCTGTATGCTTGCTTGGTTGAAGGGGTAGGATTGTAGTTTTTAGCTGGTCTTCCTCTCGGCAGTCCTATGCAAATTCTTTCCTTCCTCTTTTCCTCACCCTCTTTCTCTTTATCTCTTCTCTGCGTTTAGCTAGCAATTCCTCCTTAGTGCATCTAAATCCTTCTCACGGTAGAATTAGCTCTCTATCCCCTCATTCCATTTCCCTCTCACCCTGTCCGATTCTTAATCTTCTTGCTCTTCTGTAGACCTTTCTTTGCTCTTTTCTCTTCTCTAATTCTTTCTCACCTCGCGTCTTCTTCTGTCTGTCTATCATCTCCTCTAGTCTTCTAGTCTCTCACTCTCTCTTCTTATCTCTTTCTTCTTTCTTTTACCTTCCCCCTCGACAGCAAGTATAGCCTTCTTCTAGCCTATTTTCTCTTCTATTTTCTTTTCCCTTCTCTAGTTTCCTTATCTCCTCAGTTCTTTCTTTAGCAGTCAATCTATTCTCTAGTCACCTAGTTTCTAGCACTCTCTTCTTATCTTTTCTCTCTTTCTTTCCCTTCTCCCTCATCTGCTAGTTCCAGCCTACTCCTAACC
The DNA here is from genome assembly GCA_017311315.1 of Dendrocalamus latiflorus. NCBI lineage: Eukaryota > Viridiplantae > Streptophyta > Magnoliopsida > Poales > Poaceae > Dendrocalamus > Dendrocalamus latiflorus. Next base: position 10,519,011 of record CM029651.1, on the reverse strand, counting down.
CTATTCTCTCTTCTGCTCTCTCTCTCTCAATCTCTCTTTCCCCTTAGCTTTCCTTCTGTTATTTCTGGCTAGCCTTCTCTCTTTCTCTCTTTCTCTCTTTCTCTCAGTAGAGTTAGATTCTCAGGTCCTTTTCTTTTCTCATCTTCAGTCAGACTCTCTCATTCTCACAGCACCATTAGCTCTTTCTTTCTCCTTCTCCTAGGCAGATTTGATCGCTGGCTTTCAGTTTCTATAGGTTTAGCAATCAGTCTTAGACTCCCCGTTTGTGCGATTTAGCTTTAGTTTAGTGTTCTGTCACCGGTACTCTAGTCCCTGTGGAGGACACGACATTCGCTGCTATCTTAGCGGCAGCCCGTTCACTTGCGGGTGTGCAGTTTCTGCACGATCAAGAAATTGGCGCCGTTGCCGGGGACTAGATATTGGTGATCGCGCTAGACCATAGACTAAGTCATTTCTTTAGTTTCCTTCCTCCCTTTTCGGCCCGACTTCTCAGCTTATGCGCAGGAGTGGAGACCATTCGTTGGCTCCTTTTGATCCTGAGATTGAGCGCACTTTTCATAAGCTGAAGAGAGAGAATCAACTTCCCCATCAAGAAGAAATGGGAGATCAGAACCCCCAGCCTCTTCTTCGTGACCTTTGGATTCCTAGAGACCAAGGTATAGCCCCTGGAATTGTCCAACCTGCCATTCAGGCAAACAACTTTGAGCTAAAACCTGCACTCATTACCATGGTCCAGCAGACCAGATTTGGAGGTTCTCCCACTGAGGATCCCAATGAACACATTCGCACCTTCTTAGAATATTGCAACACTTTGAAGCGCAATGGAGTCACAACTGATGCCATTAGGCTCTCATTGTTCCCTTTCTCTCTTAGAGATGGTGCTAAGACTTGGTTGCACTCTCTGCCCCTGCACCTTAAGGACACATGGGAACACCTACTGCAGGCCTTTTTTGAGAGGTATTTTCCTCCCTCCAAGGCAGCAGAAGTGCGTGATCAGATTACTAGATTTTCACAATCTGAGGGTGAGAGTTTGTATGATGCTTGGCAGAGGTATCAAACCCTGCTTAGGATGTGTCCTCACCATGGCCTTGAAAGATGACTGGTGTTGCAGATTTTTTACAAAGGACTTACACACCACACAAGAGCCTTTGTAGATTCTGCAGCAGGAGGAGGGATAATGAACAAAACTCTTGATGAAGCTTTCAGCTTGATTGAGAGTATGTCCTCCCACCACTTTCAGTGGTCTAGTGAGAGAGCTTCATCTTAGTAGATCCACTTCCCTTCCTCTTGTTCACTTGTGATATATGATCAAAAAATGAGAACAAAGTCATCACACTCTAACATGCCAACACATTCATCTTTATGTGCTCAAAACTCACCATGCACTTCCATATGCTCCAGATCATTTTCAAGTTTTGGTTCACTTTTAGTTTCTTGTTCAATTCATTTTCTTCATCTCTCCAACTTTGCATGTAACACCCAATAAGAAAAAGTCCTTTGGAGTTTTTACATTGGAGCACCTATGGGAAGATTAATAGTAGTTCCATTAATGTAATTTCTAGCCCTACTTGTCAACATGATCATGTATATAATAAACTTGGGTAGCTTTCATTGCTATGATAAATGATTCATCAAAGATGTCACTGCCATTGTTTAGCAAATGGTTGAAGTTCACTTGCTTTATCCCAAATTTGTGCTTTCAAACCCCTACCTTAGCTAATACTATCAACCCAATCACACTTAAATAACACCACATGTCTTATATTTGAATAATTTATTCAATTATTTATGTGATACGGCCATAATAAGCAACATCTCCTACAAATGGATTCTTATCTTTAGCACTTGAGAAACTAGAAGTCTTTGCAGCAAGAGCTACCCCATCACATTGTGTGGCTTTACTTTCATCATAGCTCCTTGTGTGGAAAGTGCATCCATGTACAGAATAGCTGTTATACTTTCTCACCATCATATATGGTTTTTGTGCTAAGACTTTCACTTCTTCAAGAACCTCATTGTCCTTAGCAATTAATATTTGAACCTAAATACATATCACTATCAATACAATATCACAAGGTGTAGTATTCTAAGCTATTTTTTTTATTAATCAACACACATCATAAAGACTTACATGTTCTAAAAACTAAGTGTGGAAACTGCTGTGATGGGTGCATTCTACATCATGTTTGTTTTGATGGTTATCCATATATAAGATATGGAGATGCTTTCTGCATGAACAGGAGGAGAATTTATAAATCATCGCTAATTCATATAGCATAGAGGGCAAAGAACAAGAGGTCAGCAACTTACTAGACATATGAAGTAATATGAGGATAATTAATTAGCACATATTGTTGAGCTTGGATCCATGATATATAGTCTAATTCGCTAGCACAAGAACCAAACAACGGATGGCCAACTATTCTCAAGTATGTCAGATGATTTGGTAGGTGCTAGGACCACAACAATCATTATGACAGCTTATTCAAGTGAATTTGGTCTGAGCACCATGCAAGTATCGTGAGCAAAATATTAGAATTTCATCAAAGAGGTAGCCTTCTACTATTTATCCCTCCAGGTGTATTCGAGTCCTAACCATAGTCTTCAACTTGAATATAAACCTAAGAAACAATAGTAGACAATGAGATAATTGTCATAAATTTGCAAAACTAAGCACCATTGCTGTACAAAAGTGCATCAGTACCACGACTGTACCAAGCAACATAAGAAGAATTGATCACTAAACATATTGCAGAAACTACTAAAACTTCATGCTAACAGCTACTGAGGTAAATGTCAAGCACATGGAAGGGGCTGCCAAAATTAAATCAAAACTAGAGATTAATAACTCCATTGAGGTAAAAATCTAGGCACAAAACACAAAGTAGCTACCTAAATTAAATTAGGTGAACAGATGCGCAGTCTCATCTAGGCAATACTACAAACACCTTGTGTGCATCAAAATTAAAGCTAAATTAATCAAACCATGCACACCAATTGTCATTGATTGGGCTTGTAGGAGCTCACCAGAGAAGAGATCACCAATTGGGCTTTATAGGAGAGGCGGCATTGTGAACCACGAGTAGGACGGCTCGGAGGAGATGAGTACCAATTTGGCTGGCCACACAAACTCAATCAAGACCCTAAACACAAATCTCTGCAAGGAAGCACACAAATTCAAAATTGAACCGGGCAAATCTAAAATAACCACACAAAATATGAAAGCACATAAAGCAGCTGGGCAAATTTGAGTAGAGGAGTTATTGGACCTGGATTTTACCAATCCAAAATCCTCTGTAATTCCACCACACTATTCCCTAAATTAGTAAATAATGTTCACAGATATAGTACTGAACATCAAATTCATATTTTGTCAAAGCGTAAGTGCAATGGTGGACTTACTCATGGGCCGATCAGCTCAAAATCAATAAAAAATAGTGGCGGAAGCAGAAAGTTCACACAGGTGGGACCCTTAGGACACGCCCACAGGTAGCCAACTTGGGTTTGTGTTCTAGTTATTGGCCTTATCATCTTCCAGCTCTGTCAATTCCTTTAGATGACTGTAGGGCTTGACTATCTCCTTCTTACTTATTGAATGATGGTAATTGAGCAAAAATAAGTACAAAGATACTCAACAAGCCACCATACAGAATGCAATAATAATAGATGAAAGGCTATAAATTAGAAGCTTTAGGTTCTTTTATATGCTAAAGGCATCATTTTGAAAGATACAATTAATAGGAAATTCCCTGAGACTTAGTAGTTTTAACCAAAAAAGATTTTCTAAAGTTGTTTGAGACAATACAGTGATAGTAATAGTACAAGTTACATCTACCTGTTACAACGCATAGTTATCTCCACCATATGATAGTTTTCTTACCAGGGCTACATACACCCCTTATAATCTCTGGGTTATGTCCGCCCAAGGGAAATCAATTCAAGGCTATATCTGCCCAACGATTTTTTATCCTATGCACGAAGTCTTAGAAATAGCCATTAACTCGAGTAAGTTTCCATGCCCACCCATGACTGTAGGCGCTGCTGTTTGAACAGTTTACACTCTACAAGTTTGTACACTTTACCCACAAGAGATAATCAACTCGTTATATTTCACATATTTCCTTAGACATGCAAATCAAGGATAATCAACCCCTTATAGTATGAAATATTTTGGCATTTTCTAATAATGCCTTTAGATTGGGAGTTTTTCTTAGGCATGTTTGAAAATCACCTTTAAAACCCTAGAGTTTTTAGGCATTCTCATTAAAACACCTTCTAATGCAACTATTATTTAGGGCATTCACCTCATAAGATGTATTATTTTAGGCATTTTATCAAAATCACCTTGAAAAAAATAGTAATCCAACATGTTTTACGAAAACACCTCGAAGAAAAGAATTTTTTTGTACGAATAATCCATTTTTTATTCGAAATTACAGAAATATACTCGCGGGAAATTTTTTACAAAAATAGGCTTCAGTCGCCCAATGGTTGGGCGACTTGAGCCTATCGCCCAACCAGGAGCCAACACAACACCTGTCGCCTCCCCATGCAGTCGCCCTCCCATTAGGCGACTTGCATGCAGTCGCCCCCCCTTAGGCGACTGCACTCACCCCCCGTGATTGTTTTAAATTTTGTGAATTTTGTAGTTTTAAACTGGCAAAAAATGTGCTAGAGTTGTAATAAAAGTTTATGTTCATTATATGTTGTAGGCGCGTAAAAATTTTAGAAACTTTTTTTTACGAAAGATTGACCGTAGAATAATCGGTACATACACTGTTAAGTGACATACGCTGAGAATTCCTGTGCGGAGAACCGGTATATTAATATTTGTTAGATGACTTGATATATGAATGATTGAATGCGAAAAGAAGAGATAATAGGCTTGTTTGAATTTAAATAAACTTCATAATATAGTTGTGAGTAACATGTCGTGTATTTTTTCATTACATGCATAGCATAAGCATCGGCAGCACCCCTCACTCGCCACCCTGGCGTGCCCCGTCACCGCGCCCACGTCCTCCCGTACGGCCCCGCTTGGTCGTCCTCCGGTGCAACGGGTGACGACGCTCTGAGAAAGTAAAACGAGCAGGAGGGTGTCGCACCCGCCCCTATGCTGGTGGAGTCAGCTACACCTCTGGCTGTGTGCCCTCCGGTGCACCGGGGAGGGCACTGCCGGAGAGAACCTCCGGTGCTGCGTCGGAGGAAGGCCCGGGCCAGTCCGCAAAAAACTGGTCTACATCGTCATGGCCCAGGGAGACGTCATGTGCGTGATGATGGTAAGGACCTGCAATAGTAATATCGTTAGTTCGTTGCATGTCGCCTTGGGACAAAAACGAGATCCGACGATGCGTACCCGCAGTTGGCGCCATCGAGGTAGGAGGAGGGGCGTACAGCTCAGAGTACACCCCCTGCGTGTGAAAGCTGGGGATGTGCGGAGGAGGCGTGAAGAGCTACTGAGGTAGTGTAGGAGACCGTCCCCAGGCAGAACCCCCTGGCTGCTCCGGGTGAGGTGGTGTAGGAGGCCGTCCCCAGGCAGAGCCCCCTGGCTGCTCCGGGTGAGGTGGTGTAGGACGTGTCCACGTACTACCTCCGGAGTAGTGCCACACTGGTCGGGGTGGCACTGGTGGACAACCTGTCGGAGCGCTGGGCGTGGGTGTGGAGACCGCTAGTAGCCTCGCGCAGGGCAGCGGGCTAATGATACGTCTAGACTCGGCCTCCACCCGACGCAGAAAGCTGACGTTCTCCTCGTGGGTCAACTCCGCACCAGTGGCGACCCTCTCTAGTTGTGAAATAGACTCAGTCCATAGGACAGAACTAACGTCAGCCTAGACAAAAAGACATAAAATGGTCTATCATTGAAACGACATTGCCATTTGGGAATCTTTGAAATTACATGTAACATACCACGATGTGAGTGTCGCGTGCGAGGTGTGCGGGGTACGTGTCTGTCGGAGCAGCGACGTGTGTGGCAGGCGGGTCTAGGACATGTACGAGCCTGGTACATGTCCGCGCCTAGTACCAGCGCAGGTACTCCGCGTAGTCCTTGCTATCGTATGGGCGGTCCTCCTCCACGTAGTCATCGAGCGCACCCTCCCACTGTGCAATCTAGGGCTACATCTTCGTCGACCAGTCCGTGCCTTGTTTAACTCCCTTCCTGTTGTGCCTACTTATAGAACTATTATGTAATGTAAGTACTTGCGAACACAGTAGTAAGTACGTACATATTTATCAGAAACGATCACTCACACGTGACGTTCCGCGAAAGCGGTGGTCCGACTGGTACAGGAAGCGCCTGCCGTAGCCCAAACTGCCGCATGACTCGCTGGGGTGCGTAGTCCTCCACGTAGATATCGTACACGAGCTTTCGGCGGGTGAGCCAGAAAGCCCGATCACGCCAGCACAGTGCAGACAGCCCGTTAGGAGCACGGGTCTGCACTGCCGTATCTGCGTACGGCTCCCAGCACACGTCGAAGTCTATGAGGCGGTCAAACTGCTCCACAAAGGGTAGATACGCCCGCGTGACCTACACGTGCACGAACTGTACCTGCAAGAAAGACAAGTTGTTAAGTATGACGATCGTTAATAAGAAGGAAATAGTTGACTGTGATAATACTTACTCATCGATGGCACCAAAGAGAACCCAACGTCGGCCGGTCGACGTCTCCCCCCGGATACATCTCGGCCCCGTACGGACCCATGTCGCCTAGCACAGGTCGTCCGAAGCTAAAGCGCTCGAACGACCACAACTGCAGCAGTAGGGGACAACCCGTGAGGATCGAGTTCGCCTTGATCCTCGTGCACGCATCACACAGCCCGCGGTACATCTGAAGAATCTAGACCCGTCATTATGCGTTAATGACATGTTTTGGTAATTAATGACAATCAAATTGTGGGACTAATATTTTCATTGAGATGAATGAACAGGATATGTCTCACGGTGATGGATGATTTGAGATGAGTTCATGCGATGGATTATGCTCAAGCAAATGTAAAGACTTCACATGTGTTGAAAAGTCATGACCCGAACTTGAAGTTGGATTATATGTTGTCAAGCTTCGAGTGGATGCGCAAGGCAAATGTATGACTAGCTAGGGCTAATGATATGTTCCTAGTCTTTTACCGATCTTGGTGTTTGGATGGAAGATCGGATTACTAGTATAGGATTGCCGTACTGTTAAGAGGGGTCGTGACTAGTAGCTTGAACGAAACAAGTGTTGATAGCTCGTATGATTGCTCTAGCTCTAGCTCATGTGTTGACTCTTTGCAACATAAGACTATGCATTGCAAATGTGTTTTGTAAGTGCTTGAAGTCTATGTTTCCATTCCTTTTGATATGAGGCTTATATTTGCAAATGTGTTTTGCAAATAGTTGAAGCTCATATATGAATCTTGTGACATGTGACTTAATGTTTGCGAATGTGTTTTGCAATATGTCGAAGTCCATGTTATTTCCCCTCCTTGAGGCATGACGCTAATATTTGAGATGTGTTCTCAAATGATTGTAGCTCATGCAAATATTATTGGTACATGTGACTTAAGTGTGAAAACGTAAATTCGAATTTGGTTAAGTCCATGTCGTTTCCGGTGATGTGATTCCAAAGTACAATTGAGAATGTGTTCTCTAATTTATTGGAAGTCACATGATGTATATTTCTATATCTTGCAATGCTTTTGTGCAAGGTGGCTGAGGAATATACATTTTTTACAATTTTCAGAAACTATCGGCAAGGCGGTGTTCGGACCGGGCTGAAATGGGCGGTTTGATCGGCCCAATAAGGGCGGTCTGACCGGCCTCCGGTAGTTCCGCGTTTTGCCCGGTACTTTTTTCCAGAGAGGGATTTCGGCTGAATTTTCTGAGGGCGGTCTGACCGGCCCTGAGTGGGCGGTTTGATTGGACTTTATATGGCGGTCTGACCGGCCATATAGCGGTTGGGAGGTTGATCCTTGGCTTTTCTTTGCTCCAACGGCTAGATTTCAAGGAAAAACTATATATACCCCCTCAAGGACTGTTAAGGGGTTGCTGCTGGTGCTTTTCATCCATTCCTTGAGCTAGAGCAAGTGTTTCTCCACTCTTTTGCATATGTTGCATTTAGAAAGTGAGAAGTGAGCAAAACCGAGTGCATGTGTTGTACTTGGTGGTGGACTTTGTGTCCGTTGATCTGCGATACTTGATTCGTTCAAGTGAGAGTTGTCGGCTTGTTACTCTTGGAGTTTCCGACTGCTAGACGGCGTGGGAGGTGTCGTGCGCGGTGATCTTCTCAAAGAAGGTTGTGAGAAGACCCGGCAAAGTTGTGAAGGTTAGAGCTCACCTACCCGAAGCGGGAAAGAGCTACCACTAGTGGATACGAGGTGTTTCGGCTTAATTCGTGGAGCCGGTCCGATTCGTCCGGGCTAACCTCAACGTGGACTAGGGAAAACCGGCAAGTTTCTGAACACCACGGTAGAAACGTCAAGTGTCATTGTGGTTTTGCTATTTTGTACTCAATTTACCTCTTAGCAATTCATATTCAAGTATTTGTATTCATTGTATTGATTAGAATACTTGTCTTCCTATGTTGCCTATGTTGATTTAGAATTATTTCATTGGTGCACTTAGTCAAATTTATATGTTTTTGGCTTTACTTGTGAAAACCAAATAGTTCACTCTTCCGCATTATAAATTTGGTAGTAGTTTAAAAGAAAATTTTAAAACCGCCTATTCACCCCCCTCTAGTCGGCCTCCTTGATCTTACAACGTCGCGGCAAGTACGGCCGATCCCCAGCTGACCTGGGGGCCTTGCCGTCTGCGATCGCCCTCGCATAAGCAATAAGGCGTGCATCCACGGAGTTGCCGTGGCTGGTGGTGAAGAGAACTCAACCAAACAGCCACAGCATGTACGCCTCCAAGTGGCGTGAGACCTGGTAATCGTCTGTCTGTGGATCCATGCACTTCACCTGAATGGAAACAAGTTGTTATTAGTATGTAATAGCGCAAGTAAGAGTTTCGAAGACATGATCGATTGTAAAGACCACGTACCCGGAACTGTGCGAGCCACCTAAGCGACGACCCGTGGGTCTGATTCTCTTCGAAGATGTGGTGGTGATCGGCCGGTGGAAGGACCCCCTCGAATCTGCCGAGCACGTCAGCGTGCCACTTGGCCGGGGGCTCTGGTAGGAAGGCAGCGCCTCCCACGATCGGAAGGCCAAGAAGCAGGGACACATCCTGCAGGGTCGGCGTCATCTCCCCGAATGGGAGGTGGAAAGTGTGCGTCTCAGGCCGCCAACGGTCCACCAAAGCCGTCAACAGGGAACGGTCGAACGGGAAGCGTCGTGATCGCTCCACGCCTGCCTCGTCCCCGCCTGCGGCCAAGGCGGCTCCATCCTCCTCCGTGGCCTGCACCGGGCAAGAGGGAGTAGTCTGGCATCCTGCAGCTTGCAAACAAAGTGAAGGTCAGCACGGAACGTTCTTACGGCAACACTAAAACGCTGGCGTAGTGCAAACCTGGCAGTCCAACAGGGGTCGAGTCCCCAAGCCACGCGAGGTGTGCGTGTCCGGACCACTCCCAGCTCAATCGGCTCGTCCATGCTCCCCGGTGGCGGCACACAGCGGGAAGCGCGGTGCATGCGGTCCATGCGCTCGTCCAATAGCGGGTACCGCCAGTCGGAGTCACGACCGTCACAAGCCATACCTACAAAAATAGTTCAAGTTAGCACTTATAATACATAAAAAAACGCGTCGTAACCCATTGCAATAAACGCGCACGATTAATTTCTACCCTCAATATTTACTGATTTTTCTAATACGTATAAATTTCACTGCATGATTAATTTGTACATTACGGTCTATACTAAATTTTTTATAATAATACATCAAAAATACTATACAATATTTGGACACTAAATTTTCTATATCTAAATTTCTACACTAAATTTTCTACACCAATACATCAAAAATACTGTAGAAAATTTCGACATAAAATTTTCTACATCTAAATTTCTATACTAAATTTTCTACAATAATACATCAAAAATACTGTACAAAATTTCTACACTAAATTTTCTAAATCTAAATTTATACACTAAATTTTCTACAATAATGCATCAAAAATATTATACAAAATTTTGACACTAAATTTCCTACAATAATACATCAAAAATACTATACAAAATTTCGACACTAAATTTTCTACAATAATACATCAAAAATACTATACAAAATTTCTACACTATATTTTCTACAATAATGCATCAAAAATACTGTACAAATTTTCTACAGTAATTTTCTACAATAAAACATCAAAAATACTGTACAAAATTTCGACACTAAATTTTCTACATCTAAATGTCTACACTAAATTTTCTACATTAATATATAAAAAAATACTATACAAAATTTCTACACTAAATTTTCTACAATAATGCATCAAAAATACTATACAAAATTTCTAAACTAAATTTTCTACATCTTAAATTTTCTACACTAAGAAAAACAATATACCAAAAAATTACCTGGATCTCTCTCCTCTTCTCCCCCTCTCCCTCTCCTCTCCTCTCCTCTCCTCTCCTCTTCCTCTCCCTCTCCTCTCTTCTTCCTCCTCTCCGTCTCCCTCTCCTCTCCTCTCCTCTTCCTCTTCTCCTCTCCTTCCTATCTCGCGCGATCGGCTCAGAAGAAATGCAAACAGTGCTCGGCGGCGGCCTAGCGCGCTGGGCTTTTAACCCACCCCCAGTCGCCACACGGTTGGACTGCAATTAATCGCCCAACGGTTAGGAAATTTTCCAGTTGTCGCTGCTGGGTTGGGCGAAAGGCTCCAGTCGCCCAAATATTGGGCGACTGGAGTCTATTTTTGTAAAAAAAAATTCCACAAGTATATTTTGTAATTTTGAATAAAAATAAATTATCCGTATAAAAAATTCTTGAAGAAAACGCCTTAGAATCCCTTTCGTGTTGTAGTGACAAGTACCAAACCTGCCCCGGTGACTGGCCAACTTACTGTAGCACTGCACATTAATGAAATAGACATATTAATGATTTATGGGTGATGGGCACATCAAGCCATCGCATCAGGACCACACATATATGCATCAAGTTTACATATACACCTGGATGTATTTTTTTGCTTCGGTTTATAGCTCATAACTATGGTTTATATCTTTTAGACTGTTCGTGAAAGAGAGTACAGAGTAACAAAAATCCACGTATGATTTTTGCTAATATAAATGAGGTCGCTACAATATGTATTATAATTAATTTACAGTTCTTATCTTAAAAAGATACTCTATTTAAAAATTAGTTACCACATAAAAACATATTTTATAAGTCAATCCGAACACATCTAGAGTAGCCGGCCTCTCTAGCCTAGCACAGTCGGAAGTTCAGAACTAAGGCAAAGACACAATGCGATCGGTTAATGATTAATCCTCCACCATTCCACCATACGGGATCGAGCTAGGGGGACCATGCGGGCAGTGGACGCTAGACATGGCCATGCAGGCTGAGGCCTGCCTGCTCCAAGGGATCGGCGCCAGGGATGGGCGCATGTGACCGATGCGCAGCTATCTCAGGTGTACATAGAACCGGACATCCTCGGCCGGCCGTGGGCATGGAACGCGGTTGTTCGGCTGGGCCACCCGACGGTAGCCGGCCCCGGCGTCCTGGTGCATGCCGCACCGGGCCTCACCTGTCGCTTGAAAAGCGCATGCCCGGTGACTACTTGTCGTGTCCTCTTGCTGTGGCCGTCGTCGTGGCTCAGGCATGAGCACGCCCAGCTCGATCTATTTGGGGAATTTTAGAAAAGAAAAATAAAAGCACACAGATAGAGGATTTAACTTGTGCCTGGTGCCTTAGGAGTAATTAATTATCCGACGGCGGATAGCCATGCTAAGTTTGGAAATATGAGTGGGTTCTTTTCTATTGCGACTTATGGCTTATAAATGCAGCTGATGGTTTTTTGTCCTAGCGCAAGCGCTTGTGCAACGAACTGAATACCGATAAGCCACTTAGAAAAAGTTGTCAGATAAGTCACTTTGAAAAAACGACAGAAAAGTTGTGCCGTTTATTTGCTTAGGGGAAGTTATAAGCCTATGGCCCTATTCTTTTTGGTTTTTTGTGGCTTTTAGCTTCAGTTTCTCTGGAAGCCGAAACAAATTGGATGGTTTCCCGAGCCTAAAACTATTGTGTTGTCCGCGTTGGTGTCTTTGCCATACGCCGCCGTTTCGAAAAGTGTAGACAAAAGCCATCAACTGCAGATGAAAAATCTAGACCTGGCATTATGAGTTAATAATATGTTTTTGGTAATTAATGATAATCATAATGTGAAACTAATATTTTTCATGAGTTGGATGAACAAGTTATGTCCCATGATGATGAAGACTTGTGATAGCTTCATGTGTTGATCGTCATCAAGTTAAGCAAATGATATTATGTATTGATGGCTAAAGTTAAGGATCCGGATTTGAAGTGAAGATATGTGTTATTAAGCTTCAAGAAGATGCTCAAGGTAAAGATATAAATAGTGTCGGTTAAGGATGTATTTCTTAGTTATTTTGTAGGTTTGGTGTTTAGTGAAAAACCGAATTGATAGTATAGCTTGTCATACTGTCAAGAGGAGTCTTGACGAGTAGCTTAATTGCATTATGTGTTGATAGCTCAATTGGTTTGCTCTAGCTATCCGTGGTATGATGCTATCGTTTGTGAATATGTTTCGATAACCCATTTAGTTTGCTCTAGCTCTTCGTGGCACGATGTTATCATTTGCGACTGTGTTTTGCAAATAGTTAAGACTCATGCATAATCCTTATAACATGTTACTTACATTTGTGAACGTGTTTTTCAAATGGTTCAAGTCCATATCCCAAATCTTTGTGACATAATTCCAAATTGTGCGAATGTGTTTTACAACTTTTTGTAAATCATGCTTTAACTTTTGTTTGTATGGTATTACGATTTGAGAATGTGTTTTGTAAATTTATTGAAGTATATGCACTCTATCTTGGTTAGAAAATGCAAGGCATTATGATCAACACTGTGAGAGCAGTCAAACCGGTCATGCGATATGACTGGCCGTGTGCTGGTGATCTGACCGGCCACGATTTGACTGGCCCTGGTCGAGCGGTCTGACCAGCTCCAGAGAGCGACCCGACCGGCCCCTTGCGGTACTACCCGGCATTAGTTGCCAGCAGTAGTTTTCCAAGAGGCCTATTTTCTGGATTTTGGCCAAGTGGTTTGACTGGCATTCATGGCGGTCTAACCGGCCTGTGCGGTTGGACCAGACCCTGTATGGGTGGTCTGACCAGAAGCATCTGTAATGGCTAGTTTTTTAGCCATTGCAGAGAAGATGGTAGTACCGACCATTAGTTGGCGGTAGTACCGGCCTCAGACTAATTTTTGCTAATTTCTTGCTCTAACAGCTAATTTCTTAGTGGGGGGTATAAATACCCCCTTATGGCTAACTGGGGGCATTGCTAGAAGTTGGTGGTGCTATTTTCTCCATCCTTGAATTAAGAGCAAGCCATCTCATCTCTTATATGCATGTGTTACATTTAGTGAGCTTAGAGAGGAAAATCCAAATACATGTGTTGCACTTGGTGGTGGATTTCATATCCATTTAAGCTTTGGTGCTTGATTTGTTAAGTGAGCTCATCTGACTTGTTACTCTTGTGGTTGTCAATTCTTAGATGGTGTAAAGGCGTTGTGGTTCGGTGATGATCTTCTCAAAGAAACTTGTGAGAAGCCCCAACGAGTTGTGAAGGTTAGAGTGCACCTACCTGGAACGGGAAAGAGCTACTATTAGTGTAATTGAGGTGTTCGTTTAATTCATGAAGCCAGTATAATTCATTTGGTATTACCTCAACATAGATTAGGGGCAACTGATAAGTTTTTAAACACCACAATAAAACATCATGTATCAATTGTGATTTGCTTCCTTATGCTCACTTATATCCTTGCAATTTATATTGATAGAATTGAATTGATTGCTTGTCATCCTAAATTTGCAAACTTTGACATAGACTTAAGATGTTGGTGCACTTAAGTGAAACTAGATATTTTAGTATTTCATTGTGCAAAACTGATTTGATTTACGCTTTCGTATATAAACTCGATTTTATCCAAATAGAATTTTAAAAGCGATTGTTCACCCCCCCTCTAGTCGACTTGCTTATCTTACACCAGCCCAAAAGAATAGCCGAAAACAATGCTCAATGAAGATAGTATAAACGTTTGAGTGGGGGTGATGTAATGAATTTTATCTGAGTTGGCCCCTAATCCTGATTATAGGGCATCTTCTTTTCAGTTTCTAAATGTTGTTTTCGGTTTTTTTTACAATAACTAGCTTTCAAACAAAGTATCTTTTCAAAAAGAGTATACAAGTTGATTAGAGTGCACACTATAACTACTTCATTTATATCGTCTAAAACCACATACAAGTTTTTGTTACTCCGTATTCTCTATCAGGATCAATCCAAAAGTCATAAGCTGCAGCCAAAAAGTCTAAGGGTGTGTTTGGTTGAGCTGTGGCTTCTGAAAAGGCTACTATGAGCTGTGGGCTGTGAAAAAGCTACTGTAGGTTGTGGGCTGTGGAAAAGCTGTAAGCTGTTTGGTTCAAACAAGTATAAAACTTACCTCCTATCTCTATTTTCCTTGAAACAACTGTGAAACAGCTCTCTATTTTCACCATTTCAAAAAGCAGAAAGCCAAAAGCAGGGTCCAAGGTGCTTTCAAAACTGTACTACCCAAAAGTAGCTGCTTCTGAAAAAGCAGCTTCTGATTTCCACCCCTTTGGTTGGCTTTTGACTTTTTGAAAGCAAAAGCAGCTTTCAAAAGCTCAACCAAAGGCACCCTAAGCTGAAGCTAAAAGGTACAAGCCCATAGTTTGTATAATTGATTGTGTTCAAGTTGTAGCATTATATCTATTTCTGCATGGTGCCAAAAGTATGCTACGATGAAATGCCAAAAAAAATTCCCAAATAAAATTTAGAAAATCTAAACCCGCTCAGACTAATTAATCCATGTATCTGTCTACATAGCTTCAAATTTTTAACTCAAGACAAAGTGTTAATACTTTTTTTCCCAAGTGGATGTACATTTCTAATCAGTTCATTTTTTCCAATGAGAGATCGATGTCGATATTCACTAACCAACCCTCCGCTAAATTCTTTTCTAGAGGGACCTTCCACTAAAATAATTATGGTAGGCTGATGTAACAAACAATTGTGTTTGATGTAACTCCTTGTTATAA
The DNA here is from genome assembly GCA_017311315.1 of Dendrocalamus latiflorus. Classification (NCBI taxonomy): domain Eukaryota; kingdom Viridiplantae; phylum Streptophyta; class Magnoliopsida; order Poales; family Poaceae; genus Dendrocalamus; species Dendrocalamus latiflorus. Next base: position 10,503,793 of record CM029651.1, on the reverse strand, counting down.
AGCATGGACATCATTGTCCTCAATTTTTCCTTTTCTTTCAAACGTCCCAACCTAACACACCTCTGAATGAAGTACAAACTCGTAAGTCATTTTCAGGACAAGGAGTGCAGTTCCAATCCTGGACGGTCAAAAATAGGAGCACATGAAAGAGGAAGATGCCTTGCAGAGAGCATCATCCGACGCAGATACTCCCGGGCTCTTACGTGCAAAGTCAAAGTGGCAGACTTTGCCGAGTCTTTCTAACCAAACCATCTGTATACACGTGCATATGGTTATTGTTTGTAGACTGTACTATTATCTATATCATCTATAGAAAAACAAATAAACATAAATTATATAATGAGTTATATTTAAATTATCTATATAAGATCTTATCGTCCACAAAATGAGACCATGTTCTTTTCAGCTTCTAAAAGCTGCTTTTCGGCTTTTCTATAGTAACTAACTTTTAAACGGAGTATTTTTTTTCAAGATATGGTTTATTAGTTAATTGTAGTACATACTTTACTGACTTCATTTATGGTGGTGATCGGTTCGGCTGAAAAGCTCATGGCTTATGGCTGAAAACACTGTAGCTGGCTGAAAAAAGCACTGTAGCTGACAGAGTCTTATTTAGCATAATTAAATTTAAAAATATAAAAAATATGTTAGCCCATTACGTATAATACAAACAAATACGGGAAAAAAGAACCGGCAAAAAGGCTCAACAAAAAGCCAAAAGTTCAGAAAAAGACGAAACTTATGAATAGTGAAAAATAAGCCAAAAGCCAGAAGCCGAAGCCAAATTGATCAGGGCCTAAATATTGGCAAAAACCGCACGTGAGTATCTATTACTCTGTAATCTCTCGTACAAACAGCCCAAAAGCCACAAGCCGCAGCCAAAAAGAACAGACCCTGAGATAAATAGCTGGTATACAGATGGCATGAATACAACAGCATAAAAGCCGTGTATAAGTGCCTTATAAATCATCTGTTGCCTGATAGACGACTTCTTTATCTTTCTCCATTCTCTCTCATTTATATCATCAGAAATCTTACGTGGTAAAGATTATGGACGGCTGAGATGCACATGAACTGTTCATCCAGACTTAATCCCCCGAACTCCCAGGAAAATTACGCCTGGACGGTTGTCTGTGGAGACTCTGCGTATATTGGAATGGAGTTACGACGTGCTATACATGGACATGCAAGCCAAATAGACGGTTTAGATCGACCACCGTGAAAACATAGAGTGCACATTTTTTATGGACACCTTAATTTGATTCTTTTATAATGTGATTGAACAGTTGAGAGTTGAGAACACATACTGGTTAAGATTTAAGAATCATGTTCTTTTTCTCTTCCCGAATCGTCGCCCGATTACACAGAGAGAGATCAATCGATACGAATATATTCAACCCGCGTCATGTAGTGCGCTGCCTCTATCTGTGCATCGTGTGCTTTTTTATGTTGGCCCTTGCTTTGCTTAGGAACGCAGAGTTCCTTCTCGCAAGTCTCTTCGTCCATAAAGAGAAGTCCGTGAATTGTACGCGTGGATCAGTCACGGTGAAGGTAGCACGTAAAGACGCGCACTCAAAGTGCTTTTTCCACTGTAGGATCGATAGTCGGCTACTAGGGGTTAATAGTAGACATATTTTTACTTTTATTCTAAATTTTTTTTTACTCCAATAGATCCAATAGAAATAAGAAGTTACGAATATCAGGATCTTAAAGCATACAGTGAAACACCTCAAGAAGTCGAGATAAGCACACCAACTCTTGCGAAAAACTGTCAAAAGGATGATCTGTTTGAAAAGGGTCAATGTGATGATTTGATTGGACTAAAAGAACACTAACTCAAACCAAATCAAACCAAACTTGGTGATTGGATGTTCAATTAACTTGGAATCAAGTATACATGTTCTTCACCCATCACAAATCCAAAAAGTAAATCAAAATTAAAACTTGATGAAGAAATATTAGTAGATGTAACAAACCATAATCAAGAACTAGTAAACCAAGCACAACATCAAACTTGCAATTAGAACTTTCTCGTAGGTAAATAATGGTTAAGGTGGGTTTAGATCAACTCTTACACATCTTAGCAAGCCTAAGAACAGCAAAACCCTAACCAAAACCTCATGAGTAAAGATGGGACAAGATTTACCCAAAATAAGACCAAACACAAGCACCTTCAAGGAATTGCTAAGATAGGTGCCTAGGTAAATGGGATATGACCTCTAAGAGATTTCGCATCGTTTACACATCTTTGGTACAAAGTAAAGCTAAGAAGAGAAGAAGAAGAGACAAATAAATACTCAAATCAAGAAAATAACATTTTAAACAAGAATACAACTTCTTACACGAATTTGAAGAATCTATTTCTTCTTGAGAATGAAGGTTTGCATCCACTTCCTTAGAAGGACAAGAGCCCCAAGACAATACTCATACAAAACTTCCTTACTCCTAATACAACTACTCTTGAGGCTTAAAGAGATGAGATACATTCCTCTCCATTCTTCCCTTATACAAAGGAGGCAAGCACCTCCCCTCTCTCTATTGGACTATAATATTAACATTTAGTGGATACTATCTACTTCACACATGGGAAACACGCAAACCCACATCTTAACCGGCTTTTCACTTACACAACTCTTTTGCACGCTTTTTAATGCATATAAGCCCGAATACATTAGATCTTGATCCTTATCTTCTCCATGACCTAAACCGTCTTCCCCAAGCACCTTGGTTTTGGGCTTTCTCCTTTTCTAGTATTTGGCAAAGTACCAAAATACTCATGCCTTGACCCGGTCACATCCTTCACTTGTAAGCAATCTGTATGCTTGACAAGTATAGGTTCACCAATGGCTTGATATCAGACCCAGGAGCAATACCTTTAGATCCTATGTGTCAATCACACTAGTTCAGGAAAAGCTAGTGCACACAGTGGTATCAGGGATACATATTATGTATAATGATCAACTTTATTAAATAAAAGAGTATGGGCCTTATGGCCAAGTTTTACATCTCCACGGTCCATAGGTCAAATATAAAGTAAATAACAGCGGAAGATAGTAAATAAAGTGAAGAAGTCCAATAAGCTTGTTCACAGGCAAACGACAATAAGACATGACCTACTCGTCTTGATTTTCATCGTAGTTGAAGTCATCCTCTTTTGAGCAATAGAATTAAGTAAGGATGAGTACAAAAATATACCCCACAAGTTACACGGGAAGATGCATTATTAATATAAGGGCAACAACCGAAGGTATATAGAGTTATTTGAGCGTAAAGCTGAAGTTTAAATAAATACAATAAATAGTTGTGAAACTATTGAATTTAATACAATAAGTAAAAACGGTAATTTAAGCAAATTAATACCGTTGGTGCAGCTTCAACCTAACACTGACCTAACCACGGGTATCCCACCTGGACCATCTTCCTCCAAAAAGATTCCAACAAGTTCATTTTTACCATATTTTCAAAAAGTAAAGTCTAACCTGTGAACAACATTACTCGGCATGCCCATGACCGTGGGTATGGCTATCTAAGATAGTTTATACACTCTGTAGGGTGGTCCAACTTTACCCACAAGAGATAATCAACTCATATGTCCATCTGACACACTTTCAAAGGTGTGTGACTAAGAGATTATCACAAGGTTTTTACAATACAAAATCATCAACCTGGTTATGCCTCTGCTATGGTTTCATCATAACATAGAATCCACTAAGTTGGTACCCCTTCTTATGCAGTGTGAGACTTCTTGTGGCCTACGTCACGTCCACATTTAGCCTAGCTAGAGCAAAACTCAAGTTGGTACCTGCAAATTAGTTAGCCTGGACTGTCTCATACCAGCATTGTGGTAGTATAACAGGTTTTGTAGCAGTAGTTCACAGACCGATCCTTAATTGAGTTAGGCATACTTTCCACATACCCCTTATGCCAAGCACCCACATTGAACCACCGAGCAACAACGTATGCTAGCAAGCATCCACAATCTAACCATTTGCTTAAGTCTAAACTAAGTTTTATATTTTTTTATCAAATTTTTCATAGTCCTTCTTGACTCACCAAAGTCAAAAATACATTTTAAAACTCATCATTTTATGTAAAAAAGGTTTAAAATTATCTCAGCAAGTCTATGCAATTTTACAAAATATTTTAGTTAATACTAATGTACTAACCAGAGTTTTATTCTAGAGTGACAAGGAATTAAGTGTTCAATGTCAAAATGGTCATAACAAGTAGATATTAACTAATAATTTAAAACAGGAATTGAAATACATTGAATAAACATAAGAATGCAGAATAATTTAAAATAACATAATTTTATTTGTAAACTGAGATCAACATGGTCAAGGTATGTAACTTGCCTTACTCCGTGGATTGGTGAGAGTCGTCAAAGTCGTACTCATTAGAAACGTCGTAGTCTACAAGTGAAAATAACCAAACAAACTAAATAAAAATTCAAAAAACTCCAAAATTCAAAAGAAAGGCAAAATGGGTAGATTGGTATTTCAGATGAGTTTATGAAATGAACGGTTTCATTTGGAGCTAGGATAAAGGAGAATGAGCTTTCGGAAGTTTTGAAATAAGAAAATGATAAAGAAATTATTCGATTTAATTTATGGATTTAATTTCCTATAGGACATGATAGTTATGATGTCAGTAAACAATATTGATTTTGGCTAAATTATTTTTCTAAAGGAAAAATCAGATTAACGCGTCATGATGATATCATTAGGAGTTTTTGAATTTTAGCAGAATTATTTTCTTTAAAAAATATTTATAGAGACTGATATGGGCCCAGGTCTATGGACTGGGTCCACAGACGATGCCTGGTCCACGATGGGCCAGGACTATGCTTGCAAGGTGTGGTATGGGAGGCTAATGGGCAGTTGTGCCACACGTACCTGTGCGCTGACGTGGCTCGACCGGCAGCAAGTTGCGAGGCTTGTTGATGCTCTGGTGAGTGGCATAGGGTGGTGTCGAGTGTAACAGAGAGAGGGGATGAGGGGGTTCTGATTCACCTCGTTGAAGTGCTCAGGAACAAGTGGAGACAACCGGCGATGAGCAAGGGCAGTGGTCAAAGTTCGGTTTGTGTCGGCGATGGCGTTCTGGTGAAGAAGAAGCATAACGAAGGTGTGGACAAGGTCGGTGTCGGCACAGAGATGATGATGGTGTTGACGGCATGACTTGACAGTGCTTCAGATGGCCGGGATTGCTCGCCACAATCGAATTAGGGCTTGGGAGCGATTCAAGGATGGGGGCAGTGGGGGTGTGGTGTTAGGAGGTGCTCGAGGAGCCCTTTTATAGCCTCGGGGCTGGAACATGGTGCGATAATTTCTCATCAAAATCATGGTGGCGCAAATTGGGAAAGAGGAGAGAAAGGAAAGGGGAGATATGGAATGCAAGGAAGCACGAGGTTTAGGGGAATTGGAGTCCAATAGTGCGCGTGACAAAGCAATTCCAAAAATGGTGGTGGCGCAGAAGGAAACCAAATCCGAGCTTGAGACGGTGGCACGAGCGTGAGAAGGAAGAAAGGAAGGTAGGAGGAAGGGGATGACAGGTGGGCCCATGATGGTAATGAGAGAAGGGCAACTACCAGGGCGAGCCCGCGGGCCAATAGGGGAATGCACGGGAGGAGAAAGGCCAGGCCAATGCGTGGGTTGTGTGGGCTGACGCTACATATCATGCGGAGAGAAACTAGATCAACCAGGGTTTCGGCCCAAGGGATTTTTCAGGAAGTAAAAGAGTTTTCGAATAATTAAAGGCTAAGTACTTCAAGAAAAGCATAAAAAATAGCAAAATAGAGCTTAAAATCCACAAAAATTCTTATAAATACTACAAAAGCAAGGGGAACTCAAGAAAAGTAAAATGATTCACATTGGCCTTCAATTAAACACATGGGGTCTTTTTCCTAGTTCTAGGCTTAAATAAAAAGAAAAGAGAAAATAAATTCTAGAAAAACTCAAACAAACTCAAATAAATAAAAGCTAATTTTTTTTGGATGTTACATTTGTCTCGCATTGGCAAGTCTCTCTATCCTGGTTCCACGGGACTACCAACGCACTTGCACCGACCAAGCCAATTGATGCAACATGTCTCTCGAACCTTGCCTTTGATGTCCTTGTCCACTATGTGTCTTGCTTGAACTCAACTATCTCATCTGGCATTCATGATTGTTATGTACCTTGGTTCTCTCAACTAATACCCAGTCCTCCTCACCGTTGACTATTGTTGACTTTAAGCCACATGAAAGACCAAGAAACAATGTCTAAGCGTAAGTTCTTCATAATTTAACTTACATTAGTCAAAATATGTATCATGCAACTATATGCACTTAACCCTAAAAGTCTAAAGCCATCTAGCCATCTATGCTTACCATTTTGCCAATTTTGCTTAGCACATAAGTAAAACATTCCATATCATGGTCCCGTTATAAATAATTCACCATTAAGCTAAAAGCATCATCAAGAACCTCATTACAAAGTCCTCTTAAAAAAGGTGTAAAGACCCAAAAGTCACCAACCCAACGGAACACTTTGAATTGTCTCAATACTTTTTCTAAACAATTTTTTGGCTCAATACTCTAAAGACGTGCTCTCTGGCCCAATGATTCATTTGATCATCCGTTGCAAAAGAATGATGCGATATGTACAAGAACAACAATACACCTCTATGTTACAACGATCCCATTGATCAGCCGATACGTGCAATGTTTCCAATACACTCTTTCTAAAGGATGATCCGATCCAACTAGGCCCCGTTTGGCAGAGCTCTAACTCTAAGAAATCTGTAGATTTCCTAGAGCTGATCATCTGTAGCTCTAGGAAATCCTGGATCTAGAGTTGAGGACATGTTAAATGTATTTACATGACTCATTTCATTTATATCATATATTAAATAAAAATATTTAAATCACTTTAATTTAGTCAACAAACTACAGATCCAGCATAGATCTCGGAGCTAGAGCTGTGCCAAACGGGGCCTAGATAATCCGAACCGACCAGATTATCTTTTCCGAAAAGATGATCCTATCAAACCAAAAACAAAGAGACTCTAATTTTTTTTAACTCTTTTTAAATTCAAAATTCAAGAACAAGCATATTGATTGTCATATATGCATCACTAAGTCATAGAATGATCTCTACATGTCTCACATCCACACATAAATTTAAAACTATGGGCGTAACCTCACCTTTTTTATCATTTTTAGAAAGAGAACCTAAGCTGCTAAGATGGTACATACATAGCTTTTATCTGCATTTCTTGTTATTTCATCGTAACTTCCGCTGTAAGGATCGAATCAAGAACTTAATTTGGAGTCAAGCTTTGCTTGTAACCCATTCCTTCGTTCTCATTTTGTTTACGGCGTACTTTAATTGGAGGAATGTATAACTCCGCTCTTACACTGTACAGAGTAAGATTAAATGATAGTGTTAGCCTTAAGCGAAGTTTGGCGCACTTGCATTGGGTGCAGAATTGCATTTTCTTCTATAAACTTATGATCCTTTCTTTTTGGCGACAATACGATGCCGTTCGTTGTATCACCATAAGCCCTCTTAAGAAGTTTCCCATCATGTTGACTTGTAATTGGACGACCTACGCGAACCTGTAGTCAATGAAACAACTATAGTCAATCTAAGTCCATACGAAAAAAGACATCTCCACAGAAAAGAGCAAAGAATAATCAGCGGTATGCAATTACGAGGAACTAGCACAGAAGTTTATGTGAAAAGCTTCATACGAGCGCATACTCCGTTACTATGGCTATTCACAGTAGAAGATATTGTTGTGCTATAGCAATGACCTCTATAGAAACATGTATAAATTTTACTTATTTAATGCATAACGTTTAACAGTGGATCCAATCAATAATTTAACACATTCTCTCATATTTCCTCTCTCCTCCCTCCCAATCATTACATAGATACTACTCTTCTCCTTAATAGCTCCCCTCTAATTGTCTTATAAATCGTCGCTTTTGACTTTTACACTGTAGCGGCTGGAAATAATTGTAACATCTGTTATTTTTTTCTGAGTAATTAAATTTTAAAAAATTAAAAAATATTATATCATCACGGACAATACAAAAGAATAAAGGAAGAAAAAGAAAAGGCCAAAAAGCAAAAAAAAAGAAGACAAAACTCAAAAGCCAGAAATCAAAAGCTGAAACCATTTGAAGCAAAGCCAAATTTGTTGTTTCTTATATTGGATTGTGTGCCTATGTAATATCTCATGTAAAACATTGCTTTTCTCACTCTCTTCTTTGACGTAAATCATCTCTCATCATATATGCACAGCTGATTAATTCTATAGACATTGTGGACAATGAATCATCGGGAGACGGGATACTCCATCCAACAGAACCTAAGCTGAAGAAATTCAGCATCCATCTGCCGACAAGACCAGTGGTGTGGAGATGGGATACTCCGTCCAATTGGTAGCAACAAAAGCGAGATATATATATATATATATATATATATATATATATATATATATATATATATATATATATATATATATATATATATATATATATATATATAGAGGTCATGTTTATATTAGCTATAGCTGATAATTTTTAGCTAAAAATAAATAGTAGTATCTGAAAAGTGGTCTTTAGAAAAGGGAATAAACGGTGAGAAAAATGAGGGAGAGATGTGTGCGCGAGACGCGAGCGAGAGGAGTAGGTGCATAATATGTCCATAACCCTTACCTTATCTCTAGAGCAGAATAGGAGTGAAAGAAATATAAATGTTGTTTTAAAAAAATATGAATTTATGAGCCTTTTTTTAGCTGAGACTTATGGGTTTTGGCTGCAACTTGTGACTTTTGGGCTGTTTGTGCGAGAGATTATAAAGTAACAGAAACTCACGTGTGGGTTTTGCCGATATAAATGAAGTCGGTATAGTATATATTACAATTAACTAGTAAACACTATTTTAAAAAGACACTTCATTTAAAAGTTAGTTACTATAAAAAATTAAAAATAAACACTAAAAACTTAAATATTAGCTTGAGTGGTGGATGGCATTCAAGATGGGCTAAAAAGCCCCGAAGTGGCAGAGGGTTGGTGACGCCGGGTTCGGCAGGCACGAGCGACGGAGCGAGCGCGCCCTGATAAAGGAAGTACGATCGAAACGTCGTGCGGCTTCCGTGCCGTGGAATCGGGGCTCGGGACGCGCGATTCCCTCGCGCGCGGGCTCGGCAGCACGGAATGCACGTGTCTGGTAGGTGCGCTCCGCTGATACGAATCACGGCGCCCATTTTGCTTGCTCGCCCCGCGCGCGCGCGAGCTTCCCACTCAGCGCAGGCAGCCGGAGTAACCACGACCTACGTTGCGCGAATACTTCACAAAAGTCATGTACCGGTATCAAATACTGTACCGGATACGGATACTGTCCCGATACACGCCGATACGTATCCTGCACGTATCCGAATTTAATGATTATTCAAAAAAAGAAAATAATTCCCGATACTACTCCGATACTTCTCCAATACTTTTAACCTAATATTCTCCAACAATCTACTCCCCCCACCCCGCCGCTGCACGCAAAAAGCCAACGCCGCCCGCAAAAAGCCGATGCCACCGACTCAGCTCGCCTCCACGACCGCCGCTTCCACGCCGCCTCCGCTCGCCCGCCGCATCGCCCGGCTCCTCGTCTCGCCTGGCCCCTCCGGTCGCCCGTCGCCTCGCCCGTCGCCCCCCCCCCCCCCCCCGGTCGCCGCGCCCGTTGCATCCGGCCGTCGACTCCATCCGTCACCTCAACACTTGCCAGCCGCCACCTCCGACCGTCGACTCCAGCCGTCGCCTCAACACCCGCCGGCCGCCGCCTCCGCCTCGACGATTTCCACTGATTTCCCCTTCCTGATCCACTGGTTTCCCCTTGCACGCCTCCACGGATCTACTGGTTCTGGAAGGGGAAGAGGACACTGGAGGCGTCTAGGGTTCGGAGCTCGAGCTGTTGAGGGGATAGGATAGGAGGGGCATGCGGATTCTTGAGCTGGGAGACGGTGACGGGGGGCTGGTGGTGGAGGAGCAGGGGCTGGAGGTGTCGGAGGCCTGGGACGGCGGGGAGGTCGTGCGGCTGAGGGCAAAGCGCGTGCTCGTCGCCGCCGGCGCCAGGGTGCTGTTCTACCCGACGCTGCTCTACAACGTGCTGCACGACTGGTTCGAGGCGGAGTTCCGGTGGTGGGATCGCGTCGACCAGGTGGTGACCCTGCCTTGCGTTTTCTTTACGCGACCCCGTGATTATTTTGGTTGGGATTATAGGTTGTGCTTTAGTTTACCCACGATTATCGTACTGTGCCTACTGACTTTTTTTGAACGAAACTGTGCCTACTGACTTATTCATGTGTGATTAGTTAGCTTGGGCATCGTTATTCTTGGATAATAGGTTGGCCTTTTAACCTACGAATAGTGTGGTTTGAGCAACAATTTTTCTCTAGGGTTGTGCCGTCTATATTACATTTGGTTTATTGCGAGTTTCCACGATGTTACATTTGGTTTCCATGCTTGGCTCTGACGCAGTGACACTGTAGTGCTCATTTGGGCTTATAAGCCAAGGCTAGAAAAAAACCAAAAAGCTAAAAAAAATGAAAAGAGCCAGAAGCATAAGCTAGAAGCCAGAAACATAAGTTGATATATGCCTACATCAATATTAAGGTATTCTCGGTTTCTCAATTCCTTATAAGAATTCATTAATTTCTTTTTTTATCTTTATTATTATATATATATATATACATGTATCGCCGTATCGGTGTTTTTAGGAAAATGGCGAATCGCGGTATCGCGTATCCGTATCCGTATCGGGGTATCTGGGTAACATAGACCACGACTTGTGGGCTTTCCAATAAAACGCCGGTTAAAGTTTGGGTGTTGCATGTGAATTCCCACTTGTGCGATAGTGTCGCGTGTACGAGCAGTAGTATCGAGCTTTCTCACGAGTGGAAGCCATCGCATCCTAGTTTGTAGGATGTGTAGATCCTAAAAGGGAAAAGAGTGAAGATGAGGGCAATGAAGGTGAACTTCATACCAAAACGACCATTTTATTCTTGTTAGGAGTCTTTTTCATCGAGGGCCTTTTTCTATTTACAGTGTGGAGGTATATCGCCTAGAACTTTCCGATATAACACTATTTGTGTTGCTTCAATTTTTAGATTGTGAAAAGTTAAACTAGAAGGGGGAAATGATATCGTACACTGTCAAATGGAGAAGTGGGTTGATTGACTGTTTTCGGTCTATTCTGGTCTTAGCCAGTAATTAAGTCACACGTTCAGATTCCAGCCAAGTTCTTATAGATTCCAGCCAACTTTCTTTTAATATGCACTTTTTACATATCTATATTTTAAGAAAAGACAACTCAGGACGCTTTCCACCATATCTCATATGGTGTCTTCTCTATGGCTTTTTGATAGAACCCTATTTAATGTGAATACACATGTTTCTAGAGCATACCCCTAAAAGACAATAGAAGATTAGATTGGCTTGTCATGAACCGAATCATGTCTAACAAGGTCCTTTTGCATCCTTCGGATACTCTATTCCATTGACACATTTCTGATGGAGTTAGTTGTGGAATAATTCCACATTGCTTTAGATAATCACCAAACTCATGAGTCAAATATTCACCTTCACAATCTAGATCGTAGCGCTTTAATTATGTTGCTAAGTTGATTTTGTGCTTCATTTTAAAATTCTTTAAACTTTTCAAATGATTCAGACTTATGCATAATTAGGTGGATGTAACCATATCTACGAAAGTCATCGGTAAAAGTTATGACGTACTAAAAACCACCTCTGGCCGTTGTGTTTATTGGTCCACATATATCCGAATGTACTAAGGCTAATAAGTCATTTGCCCTCTCACCTAGACCAGTAGAAGGTGACTTAGTCATTTTGCTAAGTAAATGTGACTCATAGGTTTCAAATGATTCGAGGTCAAATAAGTTTATAGGACTATCTTTATAGAGCTTCGCCATACGCTTCTCATTTATTTGACCCAAACGACAATGCTTAATATAAGAAGTATTCAAATGATTAGGCCGAAACCTCTTAGCATTAATGTTATAGGCATTCATATCATTAAGATTTAAAATATATAATACATTCATCAATGGAACATGATCATAAAAGTGAACATGATCATAAAAGTGTATCATTCAAATAAATTGAACAACAATTGTTTTGTATTCTGAACTTATAATATCTGCTCCTAAACATGAACCAAAAATAATATTTTTGCTTAAGATAGAAATATAATAACAAGTATTTAATTTCAAAACTAATCCTAAGAATAAAGATAATAGTAAGGTGCCAACAGCTAACACAACAACTCTTGATCTATTTCCCACACGAAGATCAATCTTGTCTCTTACTAAACTCCTACTCCTTATCAGCCCCTACATCAAATTACAAATACGAGCAACAGATCTGGTATTAAATACACAAGAACCAATATAATATGAGAAGTAGTAAGATTTATTTCTATAACATTTATACCTGAATTAGAAGTCTTACGTCGCTTATTTTTTTCTAGTTCTGCCAAGTATTTCTTACAGTTTCTCTTCCAATGTCCAATCTCTTGACAATGATAGCAAATAGTATGTGCAGTGCCAATCATAAGCTTCTGAAGCTTAGATTTGACATTCGAGATTTCATCTTGAGTTTTGCCCTAAATCTTAGACTTCATCTTTTTGAAATTGGTAGTCTTCTGAACCATCATCACATGATTAAAGTTTTCTTAATACTCTCCTCTGCTAACGTGAGCATTCTATGCAACTCGGTCATTGGCTTTTCCATGCCATTCATATAAAAGCTCAACGGGAGCACATGAAGAATCACATTAGTAGACAACTTTTGGCTGAGGGGAAAACCAATCTTTTTCAAACTCTCAATGTAACCAATCATCTTGATCACATGAGGGCTAACCAAACTTCCTTCGGCTAACTTGCACGCAAACAATAACTTCGAGGTATTGTACCTTTCAGCCTTGTCTAGTTCTCAAACATGCCTTTAAGACCCATAATCACATTGTAGGCATCTATGTTCTCATATTGCATGTGAAGCTTAGAGTTCATGGTGGCAAACATGAGACAACTAATTTCAAGTGAGTCATTGCAATGTTTCTCATACTCATTCTTTTGAGCACGGGTAGCATCTTCAGTTAGTTCATCTGAATATGAACCTCTAAAATATATTCCTTTTTTTCTTTCTTGAGAACAATTCTTAAGTTACGGTACCAGTCAATGAAGTTTGTTCTATTTAATTTTTTTCTTTAGAATAGATCATAGGTTAAAGTTGGGTGTGGAAGAAGTAGATGATGGCATTATCTACAACATAAAAAGTATGTACAAAAATTCAGCATTATGTTTATGTGAAATCTTCTATTAAATAATTTAACGAAAGAAACTCCCACTATATGTTTAAAAAGCATGTAGCCTCTAATAACATACAGTGAATCGAAATCCATATTTTATTTCACTAAGTCATAGTGACCTTTGGCATCACTGCTAGGAACCTAGCGACATAAGCAAGTTGCCCCTTGCTAATTACACCACATCGAGGGGCCTAGAAATATCTTTCTCGTTATATAGAAGGGGTAAATTCTATCTTAATCGCTTGCGTTCCTCTTAATGTTTCATAGTAAACCCGAAAGTTACTTTTATGACCACCCAGTTACGGAGTAGTGTTTGGCAACCCCTAATTAAATTATTACATATGTAGAAAACCGTGACAATCTTAGGTCTAAGAATCATACATACAGTGAAACATGATCATATTCTCTAACATATGTTCATATTATTGATTTAATATCTTCATATCTATGATCTGTGAAACATGATCATCAATTAATATATGTGATGATTTACAAATCATAATTATCCCACATAATGACATAAGATCAGGGATGATTTAGAATAACATAAAAATATGAATAAAGAGTTTCACGAATAAGTTATATACTTGTTGATCAATATGAAAGATATTTATTCAAGGGATAAAATAACATATTATTCAAAAAATCAAAAATATATAAGTGATACAATCATCTGTATGACATATCACTAACAATAATACACACCCACGCATTTAGCCATCTAGGCACAAGCCGGCTAGCCATTTAGTACGCATATGAGTATGTGTTTTCCTTATATTTCTGCATCTCATATTCTTCTCCAACCACCACCAAATTATAATTTCGACAAGCTACATAACTATCGGGTTTTAAAACTTAGGTCGAAGACCACAAACAACTTTTGAAAAGTAAAGTACTTTCTGTAGACATTGACCCGTTAATGTTATATCTCTACGTGGAGTTACTATGTTTTTAACATGTGAAAAGAGATTCAAGATCCCCCTTAAGGTAAGTAGGAACTAAATCCAAACAGAGTTTACAACGACGATGGAGTCCATTCCAATTGTCATGCTGCTGCGCTACAAGGCGACAAAAGAACGTACATATTACCTCGCAAAAAGAAAAAGGACATACCTATTACCAAGTCTAATCACGACCCTTACGTACGTGGTCATGCTGTGCCATCATGGACTGAGTCGTGATGATAGCTAAATCGGTGGATTGAGATCAACACACCACCCACTACTACAGAAAGCCTAATAGTAGACGCTAAATCACAGATAATTTTGTGAAACCGTCTGTGATGTACACTATTACAGACGGTTTTAATTTGGAGGCTGTCTGTGGTATTTGTGGCGGGAAAAAGGAGTATCACAGACGGTTCTTACCGCTGAACCGTCTGTGATATTCCAATATCACAGACGGTTTTATAATAAAAACCGTCTGTGATATTTCAGATTATCACAGACGGTTTTTATTATAAAACCGTCTGTGATACTGGAATATCACAGACGGTTTTTATCCGTCTGTGATAATCTGGAATATCACAGACGATTTTTTATTAAAAACCGTCTGTGAAACCAGATTATCACAGACGGTTTTATAATAAGAACCGTCTGTGATACGTTTCTCGCCTTGCAATCCCTCAAAATTTCAAATTTTCCCGCTTAAGTCCGAGTATGATTCAGTTTTGAGACACCTTCAGTAAAACGGGCATAACTTTTGCATACGGTGTCCGTTTTCGACGTTCTTGTACTCATTGGAAAGCTAACGACGAGCCCGATCCAAAAAAATGACCTGCTTGCGCTAGTCGCCCTCCAAGACCCCGAAAATCGGCTATCTTTGGACCTAAACCTGCGTCGCAAGTTTTTGGTGTCTGTTTTTGCCCTTTTTCTTGGTCTTCCTTTCAGAATTTGGATTTTGCTTCAACTACAAAGTTGTAGATCTCGTTGAAACCTTTTTAATGAGTATATATAAGCTATATAAAACGTTGCTATTTTATCTTTTCAGACTAGTTGTTTATATTGCATCGGTATATAAAATTCTGTGCTCTAATTCACAGACGGTTCTATATATAGAACTGTCTGTGATATGCATTCATCACAGACGGTTCTAGCCAATAGAACCGTCTGTGATAATCTAACCGCTGGGCCCGTCGATCCTCCTCAACCCAATCTCCGTTCCCGCGCCAAAAATTTCGAACTCCCGCCTCTCCCTCCCTCTCCCTCCCCTATAAATATAACCAAACCCAGTCTGTCTCCTCTTCCTTGCTATCCTCTTCCTTGCTATCCTCCTCCTTGCTATCCTCCTCCTTGCTGTCCTCCTGCTTGCTATTCTCCTCCTCCTTGCTATTCTCCTCCTCCTTGTAGACGACGCATAAGTCTACGGGAGACAAGACACCGCAGAAGCAACTAGCTCGTGCCAACCGTGCAGGGGCGAGAAGGCATCCAGCTCATGCGTTGCATCAAGGGCGAGAAGACATAGAAGATCTTTGTTTTTTCTCTGTTCTTGTTGTGTAACCTGCTTGTTATTTTGGGATATTGTAATCTTTTTCTCTGTTCTTGTTGTGTAACCTTCTCGTTGTTTTGGGATATTGTAATGGTAGGCTCTAATCTTAATAAAAATGGATGTTTTATGTTTGTGAAATGAATTGAGATGTGAATTGGATGTATACATATACATGTTGATCTGCTTGTTTCAGAGGGCATGGCTAGCATTTCCTGAGGCTAGCCAATAAACAGAAATAGGTTTAGGAGTAGAAGAGAATATCACAGACGGTTTTATAATAAAAACCGTCTGTGATTTATAAATATCACAGACGGTTTTTAGTTAAGAACCGTCTGTGATATTAAAATCACAGACGGTTCGAAAACCGTCTGTGATGACCTCGTATTATCACTGACCCATAAATTCAGACGGTTCACAAAACCGTCTGTGATGACATTTTTGAACCGTCTATGATGGCCTTTTCTGTAGTAGCGACCTTCATCGATGATCGGTTCATACGTGCATGCCACGCCTGGGCCTTCATGCTCTCGGCATTCGGCAACCGTATCACTCGTAGCAGCAGCATCAGCCAACCCATCCACAACAGCAGCAGCAGCTCCTACGGACCTACCCACGGCCACGGCGCCAGGACGGATATGACGGAGACATTCTACGGTTCTACCAACGTGCAACTCGCCCGTATCAATGAGGGCATTAATACAAATAGATGTTGTCTATAATATTATTTTATATTATTTATATCTATAATATTATTTTATATCATCTATAGATAATATTAAATACATCTTGTATAATAGATTGTCTGTAAGTTATCAATAATAGTTTATTTATAAATTGTCTATAGCAGACTATTTTCTTACGTTTCAACCGTCTATAAAATTATAGTCAACATATTTCTCTCTCATCTATCTCAATAAAATTACTATATAACACATCTTATAAATAGTTTCCTTTATGATGTCCACAACGTTGTGGGTTAGAGCAACTCCAACAGGGCCCCTACTTGAGCCCTCAAACCTCATATTTGAGGGCTTGAGGCAAAAATAGAGGTCCAGCAAGGCCCCTACTAGAGCCCTCAAATTTGAGGAGCCCCTCAAATCCCCTCTTCAGCCCTCATTCCTAGGGGCTCTAGGCCAAGCCCTCAAATTTCTGTTTCAGTCGTTTTCCCATCCCCGCGCTCTCTTTCCCCGCCTGCCTGCCTCCCTCCCCGCCTGCCTTTTTCCCCATCGGCTCCCTCCCCGCCTGCCTCTTTCCCCGCCGCCTCCCTCCCCGCGCGCCTCCCTCCCCGCCCGCCTCCTCCGCTTCCCCGCCCGCCTCCTTCGCTTCCCTGCCCGCCCGCCTCCCTCGCTGACGCCTCCGCCCGTCGCCTCCCTCGCCGACGCCTCCGCCCGCCCGACTCCCTCGCCGACGCCTCCCCGCCCGCCTCCTCCGCTTCCCCGCCCGCCCGCCTCCTCCGCTTCCCTGCCCGCCCGCCTCCCTCGCCGACGCCTCCGCCCGTCGCCTCCCTCGCCGACGCCTCCGCCCGCTCGACTCCCTCGCCGACGCCTCCCTGCCCGCCTCCTCCGCTTCCCCGCCCGCCCGCCTCCCTCGCCGACGCCCCCGCCTCCCTTCCCGCGCGTCGGCGAGCTCCTTCTCCACCGACGCCGGCGTCGGATCCCCGTCGGCGAACCACCGAGTCTCGGGTCGATTCACTGCACGTGGAGCGTCGCCCGGACCCCGTGAACACCCTCACCACCTCGCCGGACCCCACCGCCCTCCCCAGCAAGCCGCCGCCGTCCTCCTTCTCACCGCCGGACCCGCTCTCGCCGCCAGCCCGCCCTGCTCCATCCCGACCTCGGCTGACGCCCCAGGTGAGGTCAGTAGCGCCCGTAGATACTCCCATGCCGAGGAATCGGACTCCCACCGCCCGAATCGCCAGCGCCTTTGCTCCCCTGTTCCGGCCACCGCCCTACCCGCCGTCGCCCGAATGGATTTGTCAGGAGTGGGTCCCATGTGTCAGTGTGTGGTGGAATAGATTTGAGGGCTTAGATTTGAGGGGTGCTGTTGGAGTAGAAGCAAAAAAATTGGACCCTCAAAAATAGGGGGAGCCCTCAAATGAAAAGTAGGGGCTTAGATTTGAGGGCTACTGTTGGAGTTGCTCTTATGAATGCCCGGCCGTCCGCCCTGACGTGGCCGAGTCCGGCGGAGATCTGCCGGCCTGGCCTGTCTCGACATGCCCACCACAAACATGACCCAACCCACAACGTGCGCTTGATCGCCGCGTCGCGCGGTGACGTCCACTCCACATATGGGCGCCACTTCATCGCCTCGCGGGCGCGCGTCTGCACTGCCTAATGCCTATGCCACCACGGCGCGCGCACGTACACACACGACGATTCAGCGGGCGCTGGCCGCGTGCACGCACGTACGGCTTTCTAGATGCCATATTACGGCGCGTCCGGCCCGTGATATCCATGGTCAGCATGCATGCAGCTCGCCGTATCATCTTAGCGGTCTGATGCTGCACGTATGCGCTGCCTTTTGCTCTTTCGTACTACGAACTCGGCTCCAACTTAAATTCAGATTTGACACGATTACACATCGTATTTATAAAAATAGCCATATGTACACTAAATTTATAAAAATGACACTTTTATCATCCGGTGGACAGGTGGCAGCGCCGGGGAGGCTACAAGCAGCAAGGCTGCCGGTGGCAAGCGCCTGCCGCCCCCTCACCAGACGGCAGGCAGCCTACTGCCCGGTGGGGGACGGCAGGCAAGCCTTCCATTTGGTGAGGGGGCGGCAGGTGATTAGCCGGCTTAATCACCTGCCATAATTTTTTATGTTTAGTATTTTTTTGAATTTTTAAATATATCAAATGAGCTCAAAAAATTACGAAAATTTATGTACAGTCTTCCGACATAATGTAACTTGCAATGTAATGTTTGGGTAATTTTATCCATTGTAAATTTTGCTAAACAATTCATACAATTTTGATATTTGTACGAGTTTTTACATATAGCAAACGAGTTCAAAAAATTACAAAATTTTATGTGAAGCCTTCTGACACAATTATAATTATAGTGTCATTTTTTGTGAATTTATGTGGTCTAAATTTGCCACATTTATTCAGGTTAATTTTATCATGAATTTACGAATATTTCATGTTTTTTTACAATTTTATACATTATGAATCTCGTATAATTAAAAGTAATTATAGTAGTACAAAAGAAGCATCACACAGGATGCGATATGGCTCACCAATCTGAGCCACTGCTATTTTCTCGCCGCATTTGCCTCCCTGTACGTGGCATTGTCTTCCGTTGCGCACGAGCATATCCCGTTGGGTACGTCAGTCGGTTCAGAGGTTGCGTCTCGGCTCGAAGAAGGTATGGATACCATTGCAGACGTTCCTCATGTGTGATCTATTCGAGATGATCTGGTGGAGGAATGGTAAGTCTATTGCGTGACCGGGATATGTACCACTCCAGGTACTCGTCGTACATCTGGACGTCGTACAAACACTGCTCCATGACGACATCGAGGTGCGCCCTATCCATCCATGCCGTCGTCCATTACTGCTGCATTGGCCGCCAGTCCGTACCATGTTGACCAGCCCTTGATTGCCTGCATTTTCAAAATCATCGATGTTACATAGCAAGACATACAAAGTGTACATAATAGTCGGATGAAGTTTGACTCACCGTTGTACGGCTTGCGGTAGGAACCTACCATCCAGAGGGGGCATGGCCTGGTGCAAACCGAACTATCGCATCATGCGCTGTGACGCATAAACCTCCACCATGTACGAGAACATCAGATAGTGTGTCGTCGCTCATAGCTCCGCGTCCTCCAGGCAATGCAGGGACAGCCCGTATGGCAATACACGATGCACAAAATCTACCATCTATGAACCCCATATGATGTCGCTGTCGTGCAACGACTCGAATTCAGTATGCCACAGCAATTAGCACCTTGACGATTTGCCCTTCGCCCACCGCAGACGGGCAGCAGTCCACCGTATGCTCATAGTGGGCCCATCTATCAGGTCGGCGAACTCACCGAACGGGTGCACTGGCGTCATGATGGTTGGACATCCGATAGGGAAGTGCTTTCGACTCCACAGCTGCAAGAGCATGTAGCAGATAGCCAGATTAGGGGTACCAGCATTGGTGCGCTAGCAAGCGTCACATAACCCCCAATACGTGGTGCAGAGAACCGCTGATCTCTAGCTGTACTGAGGCATCGCCCCAAACTCTACGTCCACTAAAGACTCGGCGAGGCTAATGAATTTAGCGTTGCAAATATCGTTATGTGTGGCTATAAACATGCTCCAACCAAAGAGCTGGATAAGGAATGCGACGAGGTGCGTCCTGACGACCTCCAGCAGTGCAACCTGGAGGCACACACTGAAATTCTTCAGCCAAGTACGGGGGACACCACGTGCACTCTCTAGGATAGACCGGTCGAACCGGTCCGCCAGCCTCTCCTTCCAGTCGGCTCATGCAGAGGCTGAAACAAGTGCGTCACCCCTGAGATGGAGACCGATTAAGAGCACGACGTCCTTCAGAGTGACCGTCATCTCACCCTACTGAAAGTGGAATGTATGCGCCTCGGGCCTCCACCTGTCCATCGTGCCACAAGCAGGCTATAGTCGATGGTAAACTCGTGCCTAGTGGAGACTAGCGTCGCAAAGGGCAATAAGCCCGTGGCCCGTAGGGTTGAGATGTAGCGCTCGTCCAGTGCCCACGGATCCCCCCACACAGTTTGAACAGCAAAGGACCAGCCACGTCACCCATCATCTATGAGTGGCAATGGTGTTTCTTATCGTACGAGTGTTCCAGAAGATCCGGTAAAGCCATACCTACCAATACATATGACAGACTAAATATTAGTGCGAAGATTAATAATGACAGTAAAATTTACTTTATAATGCAAACTACATTAATTATGACTAACTAAATAACAGTAATTATGACTATGACTACGGGAATAATGTCGAAAGCATACTATACAAAATTACTTGTCTTTCAGGAGAACCTGCGTCCATAATGACTTATGCACTGCCTTCTCCAAATAATTAGGTACACACTATTAATTTTAAGAGTACCTTACAACAAATAAGACAGACGAAATATGAATGCAAAGATTGATAATGGTAGCAACATACTACAAGTTAGTGATTACATGTGTGTAACTACATACGAATATTTCACTACTTGCCGATAATTTGATTACTCATCCAAAAAAAATGACGAGCCATTCATTACCATCGTCCTTAGCACTAACTCATTACTTACCCCTAACTAATTACCTCTACAGTAATTACAACTACTTAATTATATATTTCCATTCAATAACAAATTATGGGTACCGTACATACACAAAAATAGTACAAACTATGTCTAAATTATTACGACCTACTTACTTCATAATACAAACTACATTAATCACAACTAACTAAATAACACTAATTGACTAGGATTACGGGAATAACGTCGAAAGCATACGATCAAAATTTATCTGTCTTTCTGGAGAAGAAATTAGCACTGCCAATTTTGAGCTACACACTGGCTTCTTGAAGTAATGAGCTACGCACTCCCAACTTTGAGCGACGACCGCGACAATGACCTTCTGCGATGAGCGACTGAGATGAGTAACGATGAACTATGAGAGGTTCGTATTTATGGCCGAGCGAAAAGTGAACAGGGCGGTGTGCTCACCCCGTACATTGAGAACCCATTATCATGAGCAGCGCTTTGGGTGAGGGGGGACAACATCATAACTTTGATAAATGCGCAACGAGAGAGCGGGCGAGGGGGGATGACACGGACATAATGACATTAGTGCGAACGAGCGAGTACGTGAGGGGGGCACACATATAGAGAGTGATAATTGTGTGAACCAGATAGCAGAAAATAAAATATAGCACGATTGGCCGGCACATGCCACTTCAAAAGACGTGTAAAGATCGTTAAATTCATGATTAAGTTAACCCGAATAAATGTGGTAAATTTGGGTCACACAAAATTCTTAAAAAATTATACAATAACTATAACTATGTCATGAGGTTTCACATAAAATTTCGTAATTTTTGGAGCTCATTTGCTATATATAAAAATTCATAAAAATATCAAAATTTTATGAATGTTTTAGCAACATTCGTAACGGATAAAATTATGAAAAAACTATACTACGAGATACATTGTGTCAGGAGGCTGTACATAAATTTTGTAACTTTTTGAGCTCATTTGATATATTTAAAAATTCAAACAAACACTAAACAAAAAATTAGGGCAGGTAATTAAGCTGCCTAATTAGCTAGCTTAATTACCTGCCGCCCCCTCACCGGACAACAGAAACCGGACAACAGAAGTGACATTTTTGCAAATACTGTGTGCATATGGCTACTTTTGTAACTACAGTGCATAACAATGCCAAATCTAGCTTTAACTCCCTCGGCTCCTCGCCGTACTATAGTATGCAAATTTGTATGTAAGGTGAAAACGGATGGGATAGTTTTCAACTAGTCTAGACATTTTTTTAATATAGATTCTATCAATTATTGATTTGAATAGTATCGGATCAAAAATAAATATGAATTTTATCTATTGGATATGAATACAGATTACGTAGCTCACTACCTATCGAATATGGATCCAGATTATCCGGATATTTAGGAACCAGATATATGCAGCCTACATCTTCTATTTCAACCCAGCCCATTTACATGATGCTTTAGTAGCACATCATATTTTAACATATACACTAATACATGGAACCTTAGTCTATACGAAGAATTCATGAATGTTTTTTTATAGTTGTTTGCATCAAATAAACTAGTTATGTTTTTGTTCATTTTATACATACAATCTAAAAGATTTTCATATTCCAAGGAATATTCATGGCCGTATTCAATTTGATTCATATTCGCTCTGTATTTATATTTGACATTATTTGTATTCTTATCTGGAGTGTTCATATTCATATCCTTATCTAGAAAAAAAACATAAAACAAATATGGCAAAGCCATTATCCATCTGTATTTGATCCGTTTTCACTCCTATCTTGTATCAGGGGCTGATGCAGATATACCTAGCTTTAACACATTATCTACAACTACACTTAATCTTGTACTCGATTATACCTATAATAAAGTGAGCTCGTTCTTAACTAGTTTTAGATTGAATAAAGATACGTTTCTACCTCAAATTGTTACTTTGAATTATAGGATTAACTAGCGTCTAGTGCGAGGTGATGGGAGAAAGGGTGTCACAACAAAAGTTGTGTGACCAGCAGGAGATAAGGATGAACTCATGCGGCAAAGGAATCCATACATGTGCTCCACGTGGTGAGTGTGTGAGTGCGTACAGCAAGTGTTTGTGCAGGCCAGGCACCGCACGCATGGGAAAGGAAAAGAAAGAAACGGGAAGCCTAAGTTTTGGATAAGATTTCCAAGTTCAATTCGGATCCACCTAAAGCCTATCCAAATTCAAAATTGGAATCAAGCTTAAAATCAATTTAGACTCGATTCAAAACAGCCAGTAGACCCATAGTAAAAAAGTCATAACTTTTACAAATGGAGCCTGATTTGAATGCTCTTGTATTTGTTGAAAAGTTTATTCCAAGGCCCATGCAATGGATAAGCCCCTAGCTTCGAAAACCTCATGGATCTCGCTATCTCCGAAACAAACTGGTGGCCAAAAACTTACCTTTTATTTTTGTGTTCGAAGTAGAGTTCAAGTCTTGTTAGATGTCTTAGGAGGGCTATATAGCTGAGGGGTGCACCTCATGTACCAGATTAGGCATCAATTTTTAGATTGAACATATTCTTGTTTCGAGGTTTGAGCCAAAGTATCCCCACTAGAATTCGGAATTCTATATAGTTGTCGTTTCATTGTTCTTGTGTTTTCTTGTAAATTGCATGAGCACGTTTACTTCTTTGCGTGATAAGTGAATAAGAATCGTAGCATGCTATTGAATAAATTCAAGTGCCACAGGTTTCAGTTAATCATATTATTGTCAGCGGCTTCATTGTTCATAAGGTTTTATGGGGTTTTTTTTAACAAAGCCATCCTACTTAGGGCGCGATCAACATGGCTGCGCTACAGTGCTGCGGGCTTATTTGGCACTATTCATAAGTTTCGTCTTTTTCTGAAATTTTGACTTTTTGTTGAGCTTTTTTGCCGGTTCTTTTTTTCTGTTTGTGTTTGTATTATACGTAATGGGCTAACATATTTTTTATATTTTTAAAATTTTTTAAATTTAATTATTCTAAATAAGCCTCTGTCAGCTACAGTGCTTTTTTCAGCCAGCTACAGTGTTTTCAGCCATAAGCCACGAGCTTTTCAGCCAAACCGATCACCCCCTTATTCTCACGATATCAATGACCCTTCGTTGCAGGGGCGGATCCAGCGGTTGGGGGGGGGGGCTCGAGCCCCCCCTACCGCTACCGGACCCTTGGACCCCCCTGGAGCCCCCCCTAAATTTTTAGCCATGGATGTATAATATAGAAGGGGCTGAGGTCGAACTGAAGATACTTCAGCCCCTCCAAAAAATTTTCCTGAATCCGCCACTGCTTCGTTGCGAAGATCAAGAATCACTTGGGCCGTCTTCGACGGTTATTTAAGTGTTGTACGTTTGCCTTGTGGTCGAGGGATGTTGGATGGCAACCAACATAAGCAAAGAATCAGAACAAAGAGATGTAAAAGCGGTACGAAAAAAGGGAATAATAATGGAACAAAGGGGTTTGCGCTAATATACTGCACATAGAGCCATCATGTGGTGCTTTATTGACGTGCTTTAATTTGCCAACTGTTTGCAGTCTACCGTTTGTACCTATAAAACCAACATTCAAATCCCATAACCGACGTCTTAGGATCCTTTTGAATCGTATAAGGCTCTGATCAACTCGACTTCGGCTTCTGACTTCTAATTTATTTTTCACTATTCATACGTTTCGTTTTTTCTGAACTTTTGGCTTTTTGTTGAGCTTTTTTGCCGGTTCTTTTTTTCCCGTATTTGTTTGTATTATACGTAATGGGCTAACATATTTTTTATATTTTAAATTTAATTATGCTAAATAAGCCTCTGTCAGCTACAGTGCTTTTTTCAGCCAGCTACAGTGTTTTCAGCCATAAGCCATGAGCTTTTCAGCCGAACCGATCACCACCTAAATTCACAGGAAACAGTGTAACTCCCGCAGGAATTGGAAAATTTCCTGTATTGTTCAAATTGTCTTTACCAAAAAGCCAGTATGCTTTTATCAACTTCAACTTAACTATTGTCTAACTCAAGGATTCTATATTTTCCAAAAGACAATTGATAGATTCTTACTATTAAGGGGGTGTTTGGGACTGCTCCACAAACTCTGCTCCACGAATTCTACCGTGGAGCAGCTCCACAAAAAACCTAGAGTTTGTGGAGCACCCCTTTAGGTGCTCTCACAACTCCACCTTTTTTTCCTCGAACAGAGTGCGTGGAGCTGAACCTGTTTGGCTAAAAAACATAGAGCGGAGCTGAAAAACGTGGAGTGGAACAGTCCCAAACACCCCCCTAAATCTCTAATCGACCCACCTCTTCAACCTGAAAATGACTTAGCTTATAATCAATGTGATAAAGGGGTGTTCAACTCATAAGTATGTACACAGTTGCACACAGTGGCGGAACTGGGGGGCCAGCAGGGGCCGCGCCTCCCCCCAAGCGGCCAAATTTTTTTGGACCCCCCTCAGCAGCCCAGCCCAGCACGGAAGCAGAAACGTCGTAGAGAAGAAACATCGTAGACTCAGCGCCTCGCGTAGTCGCGTGACTCGCCAGTCGCCACTCACGTCGCTTCCAGTTCTCTGCGCGATCAGCAGACAGCGGTGGAGAGCAGAGGCATCGAGGCGTCGCCGCGTCAGGCCGCCAATCGCCATCCCATCGGCGATCGACCGTATTTGTCTGACCCCCCTTATCATTTTGCTGGTTTCGCCACTGGTTGCACACTTCGCTTGAATATAGCTAAGTATTGCATCTTGGTTAGCTAATGGGGTGACATCACGGATGTTATTTGTGGGCTCCTTTCAGAGCCCTTGTTCTCCATGTAATAAATACCACAAGTTCGCCAGAATTTTGGATAAATGCATCCAGAAGGTGAGAGACCAAAACCACACTCAATTCCAGAAAGGAACCCTCGACGGGTTACTTGCCAGACACGCACGTATCTCTCTAGTCTCTACACACTCCCACGACGACTCGCGACTCACAGGCTTAACGCTGACGGCTCACTCCGCGTCGTCCCCGACGAGTCGTGACCAAGTAAAAAGGAGCATCCCAACCGTCAAGAAGCCGTTTACCCCCTCCTCCCCGGCTCCCGGCATTTAAACCCCTTCGCCCACTCCCCCCTAATAAAATGCGTCCGTTCCCAGCGCAAAAATAAAGAATAAAAAACGTAAAATATCCGCCTCCTCGGCCTCCTCCTCGACGGCCACCGCGGCGACCGCACGCGTCCCCGCCGCGCCTGATCCTGGTCGCCCCATGCACCCATTCTGCTGCGTGCCCCCGGTGCCCGTCTCCCCCGCCTCCTCTGCCGCCGCCGCCGCGGCGGTGGCTGCATCCTCAGCGGTGGCGGGGGGCCCGGCCTTGATGCCGCCGCCGCAGCCCCCGCCGATGCCGCCCCCGCCCCCGCCCCCGCCCCCGCCCCCGCGCAGCAACTCGGCCGGCGGCGAGCGGCGGGCGCGCGCGGCAGGGGGTGCCGGTGGCGGTGGCGGCTCCTCCTCGCCGCCCGAGGGGGTGAGGCTGAACGAGATCGTTGGCAGCGGCATCTCCGGGATCCTCTACAAGTGGGTCAACTACGGGCGCGGGTGGCGGCCGCGGTGGTTCGCGCTTCACGACGGCGTGCTCTCCTACTACAAGATCCACGGGCCCGACCGCATCGTCCTCTCGCGCGAGACCGAGCGAGGCGCCAAGGTCATCGGCGAGGACTCCCTGCGCCGCCTCTCCCGCCCCTCCACCTCTTCGTCCTTCTCCCACTCCAACGGCCACCACGTCCCCCGCAAGCCCCTCGGCGAAATCCACCTCAAGGTCATCCGTCCGATTCGCCTCCGTGATCCCCAGATCCACTTCGTCCGTTTCTGACGGTGAAATGGATTGCGTGCGTGTGCAGGTGTCGACCGTGAGGGAGAGTAGATCGGACGACAGGAGGTTCTCGATCTTCTCAGGAACGAAGAGGCTGCACCTGCGGGCGGAGACAAGGGAGGACAGGGCCGCGTGGTTGGAGGCGCTGCGGGCGACCAAGGAGATGTTCCCGAGGATGTCCACGAGCGAGATGGTGGGGCCAGGGGACACCGCGGCGGCCGTGGCGGTCTCGACCGAGCGCCTAAGGCAGCGACTGCAGCAGGAGGGGGTCAGCGAGGCGGCCATTGCTGACAGCGAGAGGATCGTGCGATCCGAGTTCGAGGCTCTACACAAGCAGCTTGTGCTCCTCAAGCAGAAGCAGGCGCTCCTCCTGGACACCCTCCGCCAGCTAGAGGTATTGCCATTAATCGTACTTGCACCTCAAACATGATTTGATTGTGCATGAAGTAGGAATAATTGGTTTCCATCGTATGGTGTGATTGTGCCATTTTGTACATGGTTGGATTAATTGAAGGAACAAGTACGGATCTACTGATGAACATTGGCGTACAGAAAGCATTTTGCTTTTTGCTTGCACCAGTTGACCTGAGTGTACTTGGAAAATTTGAATTCTAGTGGTCACTCTTTGGGTCGGGCTGTAAGTTCTTCATTTCTTTAAATTTTCTGACGCTATTGTTTTATTGACTTCATCAGACGTACTTGAACACGTAATAATTGTTTGTGCTTTGGAAACTAACTAATGCGGTATATGGGAGCTCTTTCGTTTTTTAGTTCTTTCATTCTATCGAGGGAGATTGGATCATATACCCTCCCTTTAGTTGGGAAATTGAGAATTTACCCTCCACATCTCAATGACACGTGGGGTCATCATAAGTCACTGACACGTGGGCCAGGAGGATAAATCCTCAATTTCCATCTAAATGGAGGGTATATGATCAATTGCCAGTTCTATCGATGCTTAATACTCCCTCCGTTTCTTTTTTACTTGACGTTTTTGGTTTTTTATGGTTTTCGAGATGTGATTTTGGCCGCTACTTTTTTTTTTATAAATTTACACTAAGATATACTAATAAAATTATAATATTATGAAAATATGTTTAACGACAAATCTAATGATATAATTTTTTGTATAGCCAATCTACATAGTTTTAAATCTATTGGCGGTCAAACTAAAAGTTTAACGGTACGGATTATAGGAAGTCAAAGTAAAAAAGAGCGGAGGGAGTATTTGTAGAAGCACAAACCCTTTGGATCTAACTAACTGCTTTAAGGTTTTTGTTGTGTCTTGTCAGCGCTGATGAAAATGAGAACTTCTATTCAGTAGCACATGATTTCAGTTAGTTCAGACTTTCTGGGGTTTGGTTGCCAACCATTTGATTTTACATTAAGGACTTTCTGGTATTTGGTTGCCTTGATGAACTTTAGAAACTTACAGCACCGTTTGTAAATTCCATTGTGAAGTGAGGATAAATTAGCAATTAACATTAGAAGTTGATGAACCATTTGTACATTAAGGACTTTAGAAACTTTAGAACTTGATGAACCATTTGTACAGGGCCTTAAGTGAAGTTTGATTTTACATTAAGGACTTTAGAAACTTTAGAACTTGATGAACCATTTGTACAGGGCCTTTATTCGTTGACAGAAGACTGCAACAGGATGAGGTCCCTTAATTGAAAATATATACTACACCGTTTCATTAGTTCGCCTCCTTACTATCCAGATTGATCATTGATGTACTCAATGTAGATTATGAGGTACGCTACCAAATGTAATGAGTATCCTCACATATTTCTTTGAGATTTCAAACGTGGACACACACGCACACCACTTGCACTCATACGTGAGTGCACCCCAAACACACGCCGAGAATCGCGGAGATCCACAACCTCATGGAGCGTGTGCACGCTCTTTCCCACTTAAGTACAGTCATGTGCGTGATGGTGCGCAAGCAAGATTTTAGCCCTTGTGGGTGGATTCATACTCCCACGTCTCCGCTAAGTGACTAACATGTGGTTCCTGTGTATCCTTACATCTGATTCAGCAAAAAAGAATATCCTCTCCGACACGATCAGTAAAATATGTCTGCTTCCCCAACTGAGAATCTTAAAAGCATTAATTGAATGTTGAGGGCAGCTAGAAAGGATTTGTTCTGTGCAAATTAGGAAGACATATTCTCACTAGTCATTACTTTTGCTTAACCTTATAAATTCCATTGTGAAGTGAGGATAAATTAGCAATTAACATTAGAAGTCAAGGTCTTCTACTCCAATGTTACTCAAGGTGCAGCAGCCATCCACTCTAGAAGAATGCCAGTTTCAACTCATCTACTTGATAAGGTGGTTTACATTGTGCACTCATAGGTCTATGCGTTCCTACTTTATATCTTTTTGTGACTATCGAACCACCACCTTTCTGACAATGCCACCGAGGCATGCACATCTGGAAAACATTGGCTATATTTGCACACGTCAGCATGTTGGCATGTTTTGAATACATTACAACTTGTGTCAGATACAGGTACAGCGCATTGCTTCCTGAATCAATGACAATTTAATAAGGATGCCAAGTGAGTAACACCGAGTCATTGCTCAAATCTTAAACAGGGAGGGCAAGGATAACCAAACCGTGCTAGTCACTGGCTATATCTCAACAGAAGGATGGGTGGGGAGGAGAAAGGAAGCAGTGGCTTTGCGATAATGGCGAGATATGAGAGAGAAGGGGAGGAGAGTAAGATAAGCGATGGTGGTGTCCAGGTTTTAGGAGGAATCAAGGAGAAGCAAAGCTAGATGGGAGGGGAGGACATGTGGAAGGATTGCTGCATGTTGGAAGAGTAGAAAAAGTGATGCATTGGGTTGAGATTTGGTGAATATTTGGTAACAAATGTTTTCTATGGGTGTTATGTCGGGTCATAGTGGAAAATATATAATAATAAATGTATTATGGATTTTTAGATTTCCCATGGCTGCGGTTAGATGTACTCTGTTGCATATAGATGTGTGTTCCTGCATGTAAAGTATTGTATGTTTTGATAACAGAATCAATTTGGAGTAACTACCTGAATCCTTCCCAAATTAGACCCCACGTCTGTGTGGAAAATCTTATGTCAGAGAATATGAGCATGAGATACTCTCCTACGATGGACATGAATAGAAGTCAATCAGGTGGTTAGAAATTAAGAAGGCAAGTCAGACAGACAATGTTGTTTCTGCAGAAAGAACAAAGTATAACCAATTCTGGTCTTCTATTGTTTCCCATTATTTGTGTTCATGTAAACCATTTGTGCCATTTGCCAAAGCAGTTTTAAATTTTCCTTCCATTTACTATACCAACTGTATTGATTTGTAAGATTATGTACTTATATTTCCTTAGTAACTTTGAATCCGTGCGAAATTAATGTTATCTATATCCTCATCTGACAAGTGTTTTCCTTTTGTGCCCTGCTGTAGACAGAAAAGGTTGATTTGGAGAATACCCTTGTCGATGAGAGCCAAAGACAATCAAAAGAGTATGGATCTGCTTCCAGATCAAGGAATGAGAAGTATAGTGGTATGATAATTGGTGGAATGGTTTGTCATGTCTTGCTGCTATACATGTTATTGCTATGCACTCTACCTTTCTGGCTGCTAATTTGTGGGTAAAAAAATTGTTGACTGTTATGATTCATCCTTGCTTTTATGAAGGGAAAATTCGATATATGCCAGTGAAAAAAGCGTAACTGGGTAAATGACACTCGAAAGTGGCATCTTCTTAATTACTGTTGCAGTGGTATATACCATAGGGCCTGTTTGGAACAGAGGAATTTCACAGGAATTTTGCAGGAAACAGTTCAATTCCCGCAGGAATCGGGAAAAATTCCCGCATTCCAAACAGGGCCTAAAATAGCTGTAATTCTGTGGAATTTCAAACAATGGTGACGGTGGATTGTATGTGACTGAGCATTGCTGATTGGTTGACCAAAGTGTAACCATACCATTTCCATGCATGAGTAATTGCAATATACTGGATGGACATGGTATTTAAGGGCTGTCGTGAATCCAGAATAGATAATCCTTCACTTCCCTGAAGCACTATAAATTATTTTAGCACCATATAAAGTTCCATTCTTATTATCGCCAGAGCCAAAATTGAGCTTACTGGGCAGTAATTCTGTTAAGTTATTCATGCATACAATCTTTTTATTTTGTTCCATTTCCCATTTTCTTACGGGGCCACTTCCTTTCAGATATGTGTTTAAATGCACTATTCTGGTCATCACTGACCACATCCAAAATAGAATTGTTTAAATGGGTTAATTCTAGTGGCGCCCTCCTCCTATGAATGTCTATAAGTCATAAATTTTTTGTATGCAAATTCATGGAAACAGGTTCTCTATAAAATTTGAGTTGACCCGTCTGTTACCATGGACCCTATGAAACCCATGTCTGATAACTTTTTGAGTAGTAGAATAATGAATATGGTAGTTCCCTTTGTACCAGTTTTAGCATCCAATCTAGATTTTTCTTTTTTTTCCAACTTCTGTTTAGATTGTATATCAGGAATGTTGATTCTTTTTTATTTGCTATCATGGATAAATTAAAGTATTATTCCTCTTTTTCAGAAGGAAGTGCTAGTGAATCCGACGATTACAATGAACCACAAGATCCTGCTGAAGAAGAGACTGACGATGATGAGAACATTTATTTTGATACAAGAGATTTTCTTTCATCGAGCTCTTTTAAAAGCAGCGGATCTGATTTTCAAAGATCTGAAGCTGGTTCGGATGACGAGGATGATTATCCGATGGATGGAATTGATCCTTCTATGAAGTCCGTTGGAATTAATTATCCACATGTGAAAAGGCGTAAGAAGCTGCCCGATCCAGTTGAGAAAGAGAAGGGTGTAAGCTTGTGGTCAATGATCAAGGACAACATTGGAAAGGATCTCACCAAAGTTTGCCTGCCTGTGTACTTCAATGAACCTCTTTCATCACTACAAAAATGTTTTGAGGATCTTGAGTATTCTTACCTTATTGATCGTGCATATGAATGGGGGAAAAGGGTATTTGTTATTCTTCTCCCTGTTTCCAGCATGTTCACAGGCATATTATGTGCATTTTTTTTGGTAATACGTTAAAATTTAAGTAGCTTAGAGTATGCTTTCAATAGATTTTGCACTGTGTTCTCTCCAGTTTGCATCTCTATTAAATATTCCGTACTGCCTCGTAGCATATATCCTTTTTTTTTAGTGGTCAAATACTTAGCGGTCAGTACCATAGAGGTTAGTGATATAATTCATCGCTCTCCTGCGTGTTCGAGAAAAAAAGTGATATAATTCATCTGGGAACTCCTTTTGCTAGGAAAATATGGTAATTAGTTAGTTAAAATGTGCTTGATTGTCCTAATATCCTGCTTACAATTACAATTTACATCATCAGATACCATT
The DNA here is from genome assembly GCA_017311315.1 of Dendrocalamus latiflorus. Classification (NCBI taxonomy): domain Eukaryota; kingdom Viridiplantae; phylum Streptophyta; class Magnoliopsida; order Poales; family Poaceae; genus Dendrocalamus; species Dendrocalamus latiflorus. Next base: position 10,471,421 of record CM029651.1, on the reverse strand, counting down.
TCCTATCTTGTCCTACATACTACGCATTAATTTTCATTCCGATGCATAGTACATCGTAAGCAGTAACATTGCCTAGCATTATTATGGTGAGGCTCTCTCACATCATTGGGTGTCTTTGTGAAGACATAAGAATTTATTTACTATGCATATTATCTGGGATTAGTGAAAACAACCAACTTGTGATTAAACCTGTTTATTTTCATAGTTATCATGATTTATCACATTTTATGTATTTTTCATCTCTTGTGTTGAATACTCAGGGAAATAGTCTTATGAGGATTCTTAATGTAACAGCATTTGCTGTTTCTGGTTATGCCTCTACGGATGGAAGAAGCTGCAAGCCCTTCAATCCCCTTCTTGGGGAGACGTATGAAGCAGATTATCCAGACAAAGGCCTCCGTTTTTTCTCAGAAAAGGTTCGTTAAGAACAAATTCTTACGGTTGGTTTAGCATAGCAAGGTTGTCACAGCACTCCGGCAAGTTGCGGCGAGATCGGGGCGCCTGGATGACTAGTCGACTAAGCACCCGCCATAGCGACAATTAGACGACATAATAGCACAAATTATCTAAATAACCATGTCTTAGGAGGTTCAAATCAGAAGAAATCTATTGAGAGAGGGGTCTATTCGTTATTTTCAGGAACTGCGAGGATTAAATCACAAAAGACCAAAAACATCCCCCAATCCATTTAACCCTAGCCGCATTGCAAGCTTGAGCCCGCATCCCGCGTTCGCTTCTCCCCCAGCCCCAAATGGAGGGGACTCCTCTGGGGACTGACCCCATTGAGAGGAAATGGGGTCAGTCCCGGATGCCCGACACGTGTCAAGGGAGCACGGATCTCGGCGCCGCGCCGTCTCCTCCTTTTCTCCGCGCGAACGACGCTCCCGTCTCCCGTCGCGAGCTCCGCCGCTCCCTTCCCCTCCTCCGCCGCCGTCGCCGAGGCCCCCGCTCCTCACCTGGACCGACCCCTCGCCCGCCCCCACCGGCTGGACCGCCGTCTTCACCGCCGCTCGGAGGGCCGCCGCCGCCAAGGCCGATGCGCGGCAGCTCAGGACCGCATCTGGGAGCGCGGCGTCGCCTCCGACAGGGACGCCGTCGATGCGGCCGTGCGCCACCTCTACGCGGGTCGGGGACGGCGTGCGACGCGGAGGTGCAGGTGGCAGCGGAGGGAATCGTTGCGAGTCGACCGGGGAGGTGCCGGCGGCAGACGGCGGGCGATGCGAAGGTGCCGGCGGAGGGAAAGAGGAAGGAAGGAACGGGGAAGAGCCGAGCGTGGGGCGGGCGGCGGGCTCGAGCTCTCCGGCATGGTCGAGGCGGAAGACGAGGGAGGCGACGCCGCGCTCCCAGATGCGGCCCTGAGCTGCCGCGCATCGGCCTTGGCGGCGGCGGCCCTCCGAGCGGCGGTGAAGACGGCGGTCCAGCCGGTGGGGGCGGGCGAGGGGTCGGTCCAGGTGAGGAGCGGGGGCCTCGGCGACGGCGGTGGAGGAGGGGAAGGGAGCGGCGGAGCTCGCGACGGGAGACGGGAGCGTCGTTCGCGCGGAGAAAAGGAGGAGACGGCGCGGCGCCAAGATCCGTGCTCCCTTGACACGTGTCGGGCATCCGGGACTGACCCCATTTCCTCTCAATGGGGTCAGTCCCCAGAGGAGTCCCCTCCGCCCCAAATCCTCTCCACCACCGTCTGCCTCCTCCTCTCCTTTGCTCGCAGCCGCCACCACCCCCATCCCTCCCAGCACTGCCTGCCTCCTCTCTTCTGCCTCACCAACGCCGCCTGCCTCTCCTTCGGCTGATCTGAGCGGCGTAGGCCAAATCCGGTGTTAGCAAGGCTCGAGGACGGCGGATTTGGTGGTGAAGAGGCCGGCGACGAAGTGGCCTAATGTGCAGATGGAGCCCAGCACAGGGGGGCCACCGTGATGTGGCTCGGGAAGAGTGCCGGATGAGACAACGACAGTGCGGGAAGAGGCGGCCGGCTCTAGATCTGAGCAAGCGGCGGCTATATCAGTGCGGGGAGAGCCAGAGGCGGTTGGATTCAGCTTGGAGGTGGCCACCTAGCTCCTTAGCCATGGGCAATTAGTCTTGGCGTCCCCCTTCGGCTGCCAGGACGACTTGGCGTCGTCTAGGCGACACCGTGACAACCATGTAGCATAGTCAGCCGTTTCTTTTTAGTTTTCAACATTCTTTTTCTTATAGTTTGCTAGTCATTTGGTGTAACTTAACACCTAAAACTTTTATGCTCTACCTCTATCTATGATCAGCTTGATTATGTTATAGTGAGGTTTGGCGGAATAATGTAATATGAAGTTGCCACCTGTTCCCTAACACCAAAGCTGTGTTACCTGTCCTTTTCTTGGCAAATGTTTTGTTCTTGCCTGAAATATTCATTCTCAAATTTTAATGTGGTCTCTTGGGTTGATATTTGATAGATGACTAATTTGATTGTCAACCAGTCATTGGGACATTGGGGATTGACATATTTTTAAACATATATATTGATTCTTAGTCTGGTTCATCCCCCCTCCCTTCTCTGTAACAGTAGTTTTTTTGTGTTTAGGTTTACAGTTTACTGGAATACTTTTTTAGAACAGTTTACTGAACACTGCTCCAGTGCTCCATCTATTTATTGCTTCTGATTGATTGTTCCGTAATAATTGGATCGTCAAATAGCCTATTTTGTATAGGCTCAAAAATATTTTAAGGTTACTATGGATTTTCTGCAAGTTTAAACATATATATTGATTCTTAAGTCTGGCTCATCCCCCTCCCTTCTTTGTAACAGTAGTTTTTTTTGGTTTAGGTTTGCAGTTTACTGGAATACTTTTTTTTAGAACAGTTTACTGAACACTGCTCCAGTGCTCCATCTATTTATTGCTTCTGATTGACTGTTCCGTAACTATTGGATCGTTAAGGGTCTGTTTGGTTGCCTGCATGAGCTGATGCAGCTGCATGAGCGTGACCAGGCTGAGTAGAGAAGGTCCTCAGCCGCGTTTCTCCTCAGCCTGGCTCCAGTTGATTTTTTGCATCCGCTCGTGCAGGCTCTCACCCCGATGCAGGCAACCAAACACCATCTCCCTGCATGCGCTGGTGTGAGCCACCCCGATGCAGGCAACCAAACAGCCCCTAAATAGCCTATTTTGTATAGGCTCAAAAATATTTTAAGGTTACTATGGATTTTCTGCAAGTTTAGTTCTATGCACTTTTGCATTTCGGTTGATAAAAAAACTTCAATACTGCTTGACAGGTCAGTCACCATCCTATGGTAGTTGCATGCCATTGCGAGGGAACTGGCTGGAGGTTTTGGGCTGATAGCAACCTAAAGAGCAAGTTCTGGGGTCGCTCCATTCAACTTGATCCTGTTGGTATGTTAACATTGGAGTTTGATGATGGTGAAATTTTCCAATGGAGCAAGGTATTATTACATAATTAGCAAGAATTGGTTAAATCTGTGGAAATAATTAACTGGAAATATGATATGTCAGGTGACCACTTCCATTTACAATCTTATATTGGGCAAACTGTATTGTGATCATTATGGTACTATGCGCATACAAGGTAGTCGTGAATATTCATGTAAGCTGAAGTTCAAGGAGCAGTCAATTATTGATCGCAACCCTCATCAGGTACTTAATAAAATTGCTTGTATGCTAGGTGCATTTGTCCGCTTGTCAGTTCTTTCAGATTTCTATTTTTGCTTCCTTTGCAGTTTGTTTCTCACTAAGATACGCTTTTTCCTTCTATGTTAGTTAAAGCTAGTGATGCATTTGTGCCTTTGGGAAAGTTTTACTTTTTTTCCCTCAATTATATGGATTTTTCCTTAATGAAGGAAAAAAGTTAAGAGTTTTTTTACTGTGATGTTTCTCAAATTTCATCAGGGTTTCATGGTTTGGAGAACACTGGGCACTGTAGAATCTAAGTGCAAATGATATGAGCCGGATAAGTCTTGAGCCCTAGTGCTCTTATTGTAGTAGCATCTGACCATCTCACATGAAAAGCTTTGTACAAAAGCAGATTCATGCCTAACTATGAGCTTCATACTTTTGCAATACGCTAGTGAATTTTGATCCATTTGCATGTGAAGGCAAGTAGAGTTGGTGGTTGATGTTGCATTGCGCCCTGAATCCAAACAGGGGGTGATACAGGATATATATTACAAGGGTTAGGGTTAGGTCTAACAGATGACCACCCTGGAACCCTAACAAACCACCTGACCACCCTAACAACCACCTGACAACCCTAACTGAAAGGGATAGAGAGCACATGGGCTGTTACACCTATGCAGCTGGCTAACACCCCCCCGCAGTCTGAGCGTCGCCGCAGACGTTCAGACTGGACCTAAATTCCTGGAAGATCGTCGAAGGCAGTCCCTTGGTGAAGATGTCGGCATACTGGGAAGACGTCGGCACATGAAGGACGCGGACAGCACCGATGGCAACACGCTCCCGAACAAAATGGAGATCAATCTCAATATGTTTGGTGCGTTGGTGCTGAACCGGGTTGGAGGACATGTAGACGGCGCTGATGTTGTCGCAGTACACCAAGGTAGCCTTGCTGGGTGGGGAGTGGAGCTCGCATAAGAGTTGGCGCAGCCATGATGCCTCAGCCACGGCATTGGCCACACCGCGGTACTCGGCTTCGGCGCTGGATCGGGAGACGGTGTTCTGGCGTTTGGAGGACCAGGAGACAAGGCTATTCCCGAGGAACACCGCATAGCCTGAGGTGGATTTGCGAGTGTCCGGGCAGCCGGCCCAGTCAGCGTCAGAGTAGGCAACCAGGTCCAACTGTGCTGAAGGTCGAAGGAGCAGCCCAAGGTGAAGAGTGCCACGAAGATACCGCAGGATACGCTTCAAGGCGGCAAGATGAGGCTCCCGAGGATCGTGCATGTGAAGGCAGACCTGCTGGACGGCGTAGGAGATGTCCGGACGTGTGAAGGTGAGATACTGAAGAGCACCAGCCAAACTCCGGAAATCTGTGGCGTCGCTGACGGGGGTACCATCCTGCGCTGAAACCTTGGAACAAGTGTCCACCGGGGTGGAGCAGGGTTTGCACTCAGCCATGCCTGCGCGGTCTAGAATCTCCTGCATATACTGGCGCTGTGAGAGGAACAGGCCATCAGACTGCCGCTGAGCCTGCATCCCGAGGAAATGATGGAGATCACCTAAGTCCTTCATCGAAAACTCCTGCTGCAGGGCATTGATGGTGCGATGAAGGAGTGTGGTGGACGAGGCGGTGAGGACGATGTCATCCACATAGAGAAGCAGGTAAATGATCTCAGCACCACGGTGGAACACGAAGAGCGAGGTGTCAGACTTGGCTTCCACGAATCCGAGAGATACCAAGTGAGCTGCAAAACGGCTGTACCACGCTCGAGGTGCCTGCTTGAGACCATAGAGTGAACGGTTCAGACGGCAGACGTGATCCGGATGAGAGGAATCCTCGAATCCGGAGGGCTGAACGCAGTAAACTGTCTCATCAAGGGTGCCATGGAGGAAGGCATTCTTCACATCAAGCTGTCGAATAGGCCAGTTGCGGGAGATGGCTAGTGAAAGAACAGTCCTCACGGTAGCTGGTTTGACGACAGGGCTGAAGGTTTCTGAGAAATCCACACCGGGGCGCTGTGTGAAGCCGCGGAGGACCCAGCGAGCTTTGTAGCGCTCCAGTGAACCATCAGCTTGGAACTTGTGCTTGAAGATCCACTTGCCAGTCACCACATTCGCGCCAGGAGGGCGCGGAACAAGATCCCAAGTGGTGTTCTGGAGAAGGGCAGCATGCTCATCCAGCATGGCAGCGCGCCAGTTCGGGTCGGTGAGAGCGGCCCGGTATGTCTTCGGAAGAGGGGACAGGAGCGCGGTGTGGAACACAGCAGGTTGCCGGAAGCCGTGTTTCGCCCTGGTGGTCATGGAGTGTTGATTGACCACGGGGGGAGTGGCAACCGCGCCCGGTGGAAGGGGCGCAGGAGTTGCTGGAGGCGCAGCTGGAAGCGCCGGGGGGCGAGGGCGCCGGCCATACACCTGGGTGATGACGCGAGCTGGCGGCTGGAGCTGGGCAGCCGCGTGGGGAGGTGTAGGCGACGCCGAAGAAGCCGCAGCCGGAGGAGGCGCCAAGCGAGAGCGCCGGCAATACACCTGGGCAGCCGCACGAGGAGGTGTAGGGGATGCCGGAGTAGCCGCACACGGCTGTGCGGGGGACGCCGAAGCAGCCGCACGTGGCTGTGCGGGCGTCGATGCTGGTGATGGCGTGGGAGTGGCCAGCGGGGGTGCAGCGGGGCATATTGCCGCATCCGTGGCAGGAGGCAGAGGAGCCGGCGATGATGACCCTGCAGGCAAAGGAGACCAAGTCGGGCCTATAGGCGCCGGAACGGGATTAATAATGGTGTCCAAAAACTCAAAGTCCGCGGTTGATGGGATGTCAGGCTGCTCGGCAAAGGGAAAGGAGGACTCGTCGAAGATCACATGGCGGGAGATGATGATCTTGTTGGAGGTGATGTCTAAACAGCGGTATCCTTTATGATGAGCTGAGTAGCCGAGGAAGACACACGAGGTGGAGCGCGGAGCGAGTTTGTGGGCAGCAGTGGCGGACAAGTTGGGGTAACATCGACAGCCGAAGACGCGCAGATGGTCATACGCAGGTGGAGAGCCTAACAAGGCTTCATGGGGCGTATGAAAGCGCAGCGTTTTGGTTGGTAGGATGTTGATGAGAACGGTGGCGGTGTTTAGAGCCTCGACCCAATAGCGAGGTGGAAGACAAGCTTGGAAGAGGAGAGACCGAACCATGTTGTTGATAGAACGGATGGCACGTTCGGCCTTCCCATTTTGAGCAGAGGTGTAAGGGCACGACATTCGGAGGTGAGTGCCGTGGGTGAGGAAGAAGGTGCGAGTGCTGGAGTTGTCAAACTCGCGCCCATTGTCGCATTGGACAGACTTGATGGTGCGGCCAAACTGGGTGGAAACATGAGCAAAGAAATTAGATAGAGTGGAGAAGGTATCAGACTTGAGGCGTAAAGGAAATGTCCACATAAAGTGAGAGCAATCATCGAGAACAACCAAGTAATATTTGAAACCCGATACACTAGGAATTGGTGAGGTCCACAAATCACAGTGTATGAGTTCAAAATTGTGGGAGGCCCGAGATGCTGACACGGGAAAAGGAAGACGAACATGACGCCCGAGCTGACAGGCATGACAAACAGAGTTGCTAATTTCTTTATTACAAGTCATGAGTTTGGATAAAGTCTCAAAGCCAGGATGACCGAGACGACGATGCCATATAGTGGACGCGGTTGTGGTGACGAGATGTGCAGCAGTAGGAGATGACACGCCAGAGGGGCGAAGAGGGTACAACGGCCCGGAACTATTGCACCTGGTGATCATTCTCCTGGAAAGCAGATCCTTCACAGAACAACCAGCGGGGTCAAATTCAACAGAACAATTATTGTCGGAAGTGAACTGACGCACAGAAATGAGATTCTTAATAAGACCCGGAGAAACAAGGACATTGTTAAGACATAAAGGGCCGGGGAGATGAGCTGTGCCAGTGGAGGTGACGGGAAGGAGAGCACCGTTACCGACAATGATAGAAGAAGGAATAGGGTATTGCTGGGAAGAGGTGTGAGAGAGAGTACCGGCGTCAGAAGTCATATGCGAGGTGGCGCCGGTGTCAAAGATCCAGTCGTGTTGCGGAGGTGGAGTCAGCGACATGGTGTTGAAGGAGGAAGCCAGACTCTGCGCGTCCCAGGATGGCATGCCGGCCGTGGGGTAGCAGTAGCTGGGAGGGGCAGACCACTGCCCCTGGGCGCCGGTGACGAAGGTCTGCGGCGGAGGTGCAGGGAGAGGGGCAGTCCACTGCCCCTGGGCGCCGGCGACGAAGTTCTGCGGCGTAGGTGTAGGGGGTGGCAGCTGAGAACGAGCAGCCGGCAGCGGGGCCAAGGGAGGGCGATTACCCGGCCACATGCTGATGGAACCGGACCAGGGTTTGTAGAAGCTGGGCCACGGACCGCCCGGCGGAGTTGGCGCGGTGTGCTGGTGCTGAGGCGCCGACTGGGCTGGACCGGACTGCCGTCCTTTGCCCTTTCCGCCGCGCGTGCCCCGCTTGTCGCTTTTGCCGGAGCTTCTGGAGCCGCTGAAATGCTGCTGTGGAGGTGCGGCTGGTTTGCCAGCAGAGCCAGTTCCTCCAGAGGTGATGAGGGCGGTCGGTGAAGGAACCGAACGATGAGCCATGTTGAGTTCTTCCAGCAGGAGGTCGGTGCGTGCCTCCAGGAAGGTGGGGAACGGGCGCCCACGCTGGAGATGCATGCCGATGGAGGCGAAGCGCTCGTTGAGGCCGCGGATGAGGTTGAGGACGAGTGTTCGATCAGTGACAGCCTCGCCCAGGTCGCCTAGGGCATCGGCCATGGACTTGAGCTTGCGGCAGTAGTCGGTGACGGAGAGATCGCCCTGGATGAAGTTGCGGAAGCCGGCGTCGAGGTAGAGCGCGCGCTGCTCGCGGTTGCCGAGGAACTGATGCTCCAGTGCGAGCCAGACGGAGCGGCCAGTGGCGGTGGCATGGTCGTCCCGGACAATCTCCTCAAGGTCGGGAGAGATGGTGCCGAGGAGCCACGTCATGACGACGCAGTCCATACGCTCCCAGTCGGGGTAGGTGTGGTCGGCTGTGTCGGCGAGGACATGGCGACGGAGGGAGAACTTCCCAAGAACCAGGAGCATCTGGTGGCGCCAGCGGGTGTAGTTGTTGCTTTCCATGTCGAGGATGGCGGGGACGAGAGTGCGGATGTTTTGGACGGCAACGGCCTGGGCGTGCAGGTTGATGATGGCGGCGGCCTCGTGCGCCAGGAGAGCTTCGCGGAGCGGCTGGGCAGAGCCAGCGGCGCCGGCGGAGGAAACGGCGTCGTCCTCTGTTTCGACAGCGGCCTCGGCCGCTTCCCGCTCGCGGGCGGCGCGGGCGAGTGCGTCACGGGCGCGGGCGGCGGCGGCGGCGTCGCGCTCCTGGGCGGCGGCCGTGGCCTCCTGCTCAGCCTCCTGGGCGCGCTGAAGAGCGGCGTCCCGAGCAGCCGCCTGCTGGCGGCGACGTTCCTCTGCTTTGCGCTCGATCTCGAGGGCGGCCGCGTCAGCCTGCGCGGCGGCGAGATCGGCAGCAGAGGGAGCGGAAGGAAGGGAGCCAGGCATAGCAACAGGTGAGATGGCGCAGCCACAGGGGCGTGCGGAGAAGACGCAACCACAGGGGGCGTGCGGAGAAGAAGGCCTGGGCGGAGAAAACCTAGGCAAGATGCGCAGCCGCCAGGGGCGCGCGGGGGAGCAAGGGCAGCGGAAGAAGAGCCTGAAGCTCTGATACCATGAAGGCAAGTAGAGTTGGTGGTTGATGTTGCATTGCGCCCTGAATCCAAACAGGGGGTGATACAGGATATATATTACAAGGGTTAGGGTTAGGTCTAACAGATGACCACCCTGGAACCCTAACAAACCACCTGACCACCCTAACAACCACCTGACAACCCTAACTGAAAGGGATAGAGAGCACATGGGCTGTTACACCTATGCAGCTGGCTAACAGCATGGTATGAATGTTTTCACAGTACTATGCACGCAGAATCCATCAATTCAAATTGGATACCCAATTCAATCTTAAAACCCTCACTAATACGTGCAGCCAATCCAATGGGATCCACTAAGAATGGTATTCTTTTGGGATTCTCTTTGATGAGAATATGTTTTTAAGCCCAAAAAAACAGCTCAAAACGTTCGATTTATAATGCATTGATGAAAAGTTATTTCTTGAACTACCAATGAAAATTAGATAAATGATTTGATTTTTGACTGTTCTTAGTTTTCTTTCTGTTGTAAAAGCTTTGAGACATGTACTGGTTTGGGAGAAAAAATTAGCAATATTTTGCCCAGTGAAATGGAATGGTCTCTTGCTTCAAATAAATGAACTAATGAATGCGAGGGCCATTTGACCCTATAATTTGTTGGAATGGGAACTTGTTATAATAACCAAAATGCCCGTATAGTAAGTTGCTATGAAGGGTGGGTATTCGTCTAAAAGGGCAGTCATGCCATTCATACCACCTACTCTGTGAATACAATGGTGAGAATTGAAAGCAGCTCACCAATTCCCAATCCTGATAGACTGATTCTCATCCCACCAACCAAACATCCCAGTCCTAATAGACTCTAATTCTTATCCCACCAACCAAACATAGGACACTTTACTTTCCACCATTTCCTAATTCCACCAACCAAATGTCCCTCAAAAGAAGGCATAATGCTGCAAAACTGTTATTAGCTTTGTTATGGTGTGAGGCCCAGGAGGTGTGGTTTGTAGCAAGGCTACTCTAGCACATTACTATTCATGCAAGCCACAACTAGGTCATTCTCCTTGTTGTCTTGGTCAGCAAGAAAATATAGTTGGGTTACATCTATTACTCTATTAGTTTTCCATCGTTATTTAGTTTGTTTCCCCTTAGTTTATTTATATCTATAAGAGATTTTCTCGAACACACAGGAGAGCTGCGTATCTTTATATTAAGAAGAAGTAAAACAAAGATACAAACAACAAGACTCACACACTCACGCCAAGGGGGGGGGGGGCAAGCTACAAAAGCGCTTTTAAAAAAGAACAAAACGACCACACACACCCGAGACCTGACCTAGACAGCATTAAGAAGTGGGGCAATCAACGAAGTGATGCCCTTAGCTCCGGCCAAACCCCAAAGCCTCATTTCCTCAATGGCCGCTGCCAACACAATTCTCACATCAGGAGCAACCCCATCAAAGACACATCGATTGCGGTGATTCCAAAGGGACCAAGCTCCAAGAATAATTATGGAAGTGAGGCCTTTCTGAACTTGCCCATCAACAACCTCGTCTGAATGTGACCACCAATCTTCAAAGGAGGAAACGCCCGGCTGAGGAGCAAGGTTCTGAAGACCAACTTTTTGCATCAGCTCAAACCAGAATTGCCGAGCGAAAACGCAGGAGACCAAGAGGTGGTTAATGTTTTCCTCTTCCTGGTCACAAAGTAGGCAGCTTGGGGGATGTAGCAGACCGCGTCGAGCCAGACGATCAGCGGTCCAGCATTTGTTATGAGCAACTAGTCACATAAAGAAGCGGCATTTGTTTGGAGCCCAAGTCTTCCAAATTCTCTCCCACGGGCTGAACGCAACAGCTCCTTGAAAGAAGCCAACATATGCAGACTTTGCTGAGTAAACACCAGAAGAAGCAAGTCGTCATATGTGTTTATCTTCTCTCTCAGGCTGCAGCACCACTTGCGAAATGATGTCCCATAGGCTCAAGAAATCAACTAGGGAGCCAACAGAGAGCGCCCCTTGCAAATCAAAAATCCAAGCGTGATCAGTGAGTGCTTCTAAACCTGATCGTTTATTTGCTCTTCTTTTGGGGACCAAGGCAATTAAGCGGGGAGCAATATCCATAATTCTTTGGCCATGAATCCATCTGTCTGTCTAGAAGAGGGAGCGAGTTCCATCCCCAACCTCAGTGCACGCTGCCATTGAAAAGAAGGAACGGACGCAAGGATGAACATGCATCGGGAAGGAAGACCAAGGGCGATCAGGTTCAGTTTTTTGTAACCAAAGCCAGCGCATCTGAAGTGCCCAGCCCAACCTTTGGAGGTCAGATATACCAAGGCCACCAAGCTCAGGGGGGCGGGTGACCTTGGGCCAAGCCACTAGACAGTGCTCGCCTTTTAAATCTTTTCTTCCTCTCCACAAAAATCTTCTACGAATCTTGTCAATTTCCTTAATGGCCCATGGGGGAAGATCAACTGCCATGGCTGAGTAGACTACCATGGAGGTAAGAACATACTGCGCAAGAGCTCTTCTACCAGCCCTGTTTAGCAAATCAGCTTTCCACCCAGGGAGACGGTCAGCAATCCGGTCGATGAGGGGCTGCACTTCTTCACAAGTGAGCTTCTTCAAAGAAAGAGGCAATCCTAGGTACTTGCATGGCAACTCAAGTACCTCACAAGGGAGGTGTTCTTGTATGGAGACATCTGAATCAGCGCACTGGATAGGAAAAATATTACTCTTCTGCATATTTGTCCTTAAGCCCGAGGCCTCCCCAAAAAGGTGAAGAATACCCATGGTTGTATCCAAATCTGTAGCAACTGGTCTGAGAAAAATGACAACATCATCAGCAAATAAAGAAATCCTATGCTGCAGAGCTCTTGTAGAAAGGGGTTGCAATAATCCTTCAGCTGATGCCTTAGAAAACATGTGACATAAGACATCCATTACAAGAATGAAGAGCATAGGGGAGAGAGGGTCCCCTTGCCTCAATCCACGCCTATGGAGGATAATCTCTCCAGGATTGCCATTCAGGAGCACTTGTGAAGATGATGAAGCAAGCAACCCGCTAAGAATGTCGCACCAAATTGTTCCAAACCCCAGTTTTCTCAAGACCTCAATAAGAAAAGGCCATGACACTGAATCAAAAGCCTTTGTGATATCTAATTTGAGGAGAATGCTGGGCTGCCTTTGTTGATGGAGAAATCTTGCTGTTTGTTGCACAAGCATAAATTTGTCTTGGATGAAACAACCTTTTATAAAAGCACTTTGATTTGGGCTCACCATCTGATGCAAACGACCAGCCAATCTATTAGAGAGGATCTTTGTCACCAATTTGGCAAAACTATGCACCAAACTGATGGGGCGATAATCCCTAATATGCAAGGCTTCATTCTTCTTCGGGAGGAGAGTGATAAAAGCTGAATTAAGCAGTCCCAAATTAGCGACTTTCCTGCTCCAAACTGCTGAAAAGGCTGCCATAATATCCAGCTTAATAATAGGCCAACAAGCTTTATAGAACAGCCCTGTGAAACCATCAGGTCCAGGAGCTTTATCTGAGGGCAAATGGCAAATTGTTTCCCAAACCTCTTTTTCAGAAAACGGAGCCTCAAGAGGCGCAAGATCATGAGAGTTTACATTCAACTCATCAAGATTAATTGTGTGCTCTTGATCCACACAAAGTCCAAGAAGATTATTGTAAAAATCATAAACAACTTTCTCCTTGTCATCATGGCTTGTGAGAACTTGATCATTGTCAACAAGTTTGGCAATGAAATTCCTCTGCTTGCGGTGTCTAGCATGGGCATGAAAGAGTGCAGAATTTGCATCTCCCTCCTTCAGAAATGTAATCTGTGACCTGCTCCTGGCAATGGTTCTCAAGAGAGAGGATAAAGTGAGGGAGTGCCTTTTAAGGTTGTTGCATAACCAAGTCTCCCCCTCTGATAAATTTCTACTATCACGAGCAATTTCCAGCTGATGCAACACCTCTCGGGCTAGAGCAAGCTGAGACTTAACATGGCCAACAAGTGTCCATCTATCAGAGATGGCATCTCTAGAAATAGGGAGGTTGTATCCAGAGTTCATCAAGCAAGAAATGAAAGAATTAAAAACCTTTCCGTTCTGTCTCTGTTCTAGCATCCCTTCCTAGCCATTGTCGTTCGGTTTCTCTTTCTTCATGGTATTTACTTTCAATTGAAATATGTCTATATATGTTCTGATGAAACATTCAATGTGCATCCTTTAGGTGAGGATGAATAATGTGAACACCCCTTTCGACAACCCTTCATTTCTGTCCAAAAGAACCTTTATCAATAATTTGGATAGAATTTCTTTTTCACTACTATTTTTTTATATAAAAATGGCTATAGGCTATCCTGAATCTCTTTGTTCTTTCTCCATGCTATGATTTTTTTATTTGCTTGTCAGAGTACCTAAACTTTCTGATGGTGCCATATCTATGGACTATCTTATTTTATCTTAGCAGACTTTATTCAGTTGAACTGATGTATGTGCAGGTACAAGGTGTTGTTCAGGACCGAAGCGGTCGAACTGTCGCTACACTCTTTGGAAAGTGGGATGAAAGCATGCACTATGTGATGGGTGATTGCTTTGGAAGAGGCAAGGGATCTGAAAATTTCTCAGAGGCCCATTTGTTGTGGAAAAGGAGCAAACAACCTAAGTTTCCCACTCGATACAATCTCACTCGCTTTGCAATCACATTAAATGAACTTACCCCTGGATTGAAGGTAAGGGTATTTAGGTTCATATCAAGCTGCACTTTAACATCATACTTATATATGCAGACTCATATACAAATGATTGATTGCTTGATATGTCCTACCTATAAGCAGGAAAAACTGCCACCAACAGACTCAAGATTGCGACCGGATCAGAGGTGCCTAGAGAATGGTGAATATGAAAGAGCAAATGCTGAGAAGTTGAGGCTTGAACAGAGACAACGGCAGGTTAGTCTATAACTTCACCTTTCACATTAATTACTCTGGTAAACTATGCATTAGTTATAACTAATTTGAATCCAGACACAGCAAACTTTTAGATTGTCTGCATCTCAGAATTTGCCATTTGCCGAACCTGTGAATGATGTTCTGTCATGCATGCTGATTCATTACTTATTAACTTTTTACATAGTTGTATGTTGTAATTATTTATGGAAGAAAATAAGATGACAATGTTGTGGACGCTTTTGTGGGCAAAGTCTACACACGCCGCAACAAGAAAACAGCATCCACAACAGAGGGATGAAAAGCTTAGTTAGACAGCAAAAAGGTTTGTTAGGACAGCAAAGGGTTGTTGGGATAGGTTGTTGGGTTTGCAGGAGATGAGTTGGAAAGGTGTGAGTATTGGGAAACAAGTAAGCCTAATGGCTATATATACATGTAAGCTTTGAAGAGAAAGGAAGAAAGAAAGAAAATCCTTAAGTACCAATTACCATAACATCTTTGGTATCAGAGCCACTTTTTTTCCCCTCCCAACATCGCCTGTCACGGCATTTTTCCTTCCTCCTTTCCGTAGCAGATCGGCGGGCGTGCAGCCCCTTCCCCACCCACTCGCCGCTGCTCATCTTCCTTCCCCATCCTTTCGCCGCTGCTCATCTTCCTTCCCCACCCACTCGCCGCTGCTCCTCTTCCCTTTCAACACAACATCCTCCTCTTCAGTCTTCCCTACCAGTCTTCTCACAAGCTGCGATTTCCGCGCTACGACGGCACCACCGACCCCATCGTCTGGTTACACAAGGCGGAGCAGTTCTTCCGCGCGCATCGCACGCCGGAGGAAGAGAAGGTCTGGCTCGCCTCCTTCTACATGGAAGGCGCGGCCCAGGATTGGTACTACCGCCTGGAGCAAAATCGCGGAGTACCCACCTGGCCTCAGCTCCTCGACAGGGTGCAGCGTCGATTCGGTCCACCCGTTCGGAGCAACGCGCTGGGCGCCCTCATGAAGCTTCGCCGCATAGGATCCGTTGAGGAATACCAAGAACGTTTCCTCCCTCTTTTGGCTCGCTGCAAAAACGTCACCGAGCAGCAGCAGATCGACATCTTCATTGCGGGACTACGCAATCCGCTCCAGACCGACGTTGAGCTCCAAAGCCCCGAGACCCTTGATGATGCCATGGCTCTAGCACGGGCTTTTGAACGACGTTTGGAACTCGAGGATGACGACGATCCAAGCCGCAACCGCGTGCCTCCGCGCTCGGTCTCCTCGTACCGCGCGGTGGTACCGGCGGTAACAGCCTCGCCACGCACGGCCGCTCCGGTTGCCCGGGCACCAATCCAGACCCCTCCGGCTCCGGTTAAAGGCGCACCATCCGCGGGTACCCGCTTCAAGCGTTTGACGCCCCAGGTGATGGCGCAGTGGAGGGCGGACGGGCTCTGCTTCAATTGCCCGGAAAAATTTTCCAAAGAACACATCAAGCATTGTTCGATGAAGGGGCTATATCTGATGGAATTGGACGATAGCGCCCCTGTGGAAGATTCCGGCGAGGCAGATGAAGATTCCCAGGACGATGTTGAGATCTCCCTCCATGCCCTTACAGGCATCAAGGCAGGGGACACCATGCGCCTCTCTGTTTCTGTGGCTACGACGCAGTTGCACACCCTCGTCGACTCCGGCTCCACCCATTCGTTCGTAGCCTCCACCACGGCTGCTCGTCTCGGCCTCGCAATGGAGCCACGGCCAGGCCTCACGGTTGGCGTCGCGAATGGCGACCGGGTGTCCTCACCTGGCGTCTGCAGGAAGATACTGGTGGCTATCGACAAGGAGCAGTTCTTCATTGATCTCTATGTTCTGCCATTGGAAGATTATGAGCTCGTGCTCGGTTGCCAGTGGCTGAAGACACTCGGGCCTATTTTATGGAACTTTGAGCGGCATACCATGTCATTTTGGCGACACGATCACCAGGTCAAATGGCGAGGCCTGGAAGCTCCGTCGTCGCCACTCTGTGCCCTGGAACGGGTCGACCTGCTATGTCTTATGCTGGCTGAGTTCGCCGACCTATTTGAGGCACCCTCTGGTCTTCCCCCCAGCGTCACATGGACCACCGTATCACACTGCTTCCGGCCACACCCCCCATTGCCGTGCGGCCATATCGCTATCCACAACTGCTCAAAGATGAAATTGAACGGCAGTGTGCTGACATGTTGCAGCAGGGCATCATTCGCCCTAGCACGTCGGCATTCTCGTCGCCGGTGCTTCTGGTCCGCAAGAAGGACACTAGTTGGCGCTTCTGCGTCGACTATCGGGCCCTCAACGCCAAGACAGTTCGTGATGTATTTCCCATTCCTGTCGTCGACGAACTCTTGGATGAGCTCAAGGGGGCTTCCTTCTTTACCAAGCTGGATCTCCGGAGCGGTTATCACCAGATTCGGATGCACCCAGATGACATCGCCAAGACTGCCTTCCGCACTCATCACGGACACTTTGAGTTTGTGGTGATGTCCTTCGGACTGATTCCACCTTCCAGGCCTTGATGAATGAAGTATTACGGCCATTCCTTCGGCGGTCGGTCCTGGTCTTCTTCGATGATATTTTGATCTTCAGCTCCTCATGGTCAGAGCATCTTCAGCATGTTCGCGCCGTCTTCATAGCGCTTCGCGCCCACACCCTCTTCTTGAAGCGCTCCAAATGCTCCTTTGCCGAACGCAGTGTGGCGTACCTTGGCCACATCATTTCGGCGGACGGCGTTGCCATGGACCCATCCAAAGTGGAGGCAGTTCAGCACTGGCCACAGCCGCGTACTATTCGCGCTCTTCGCGGTTTTCTCGGCCTCACCGAATATTATCGGCGCTTTATCAACAACTACGGCGTTTTGGCAGCCCCTCTGACATCCTTGCTCAAGAAGGAAGCTTTCCGGTGGTCTCCAGCAGTGTCCGCCGCGTTTGAAGCACTCAAGGGCACCCTAACAACAGGGCCGGTCCTCCAGTTGCCAGATTTCACCTCTGCCTTCATCGTCGAATGCGATGCTTCCGGGTCTGGCTTCGGGGCAGTGCTACATCAAGGATCCGGCCCTATTGCCTTCTTCAGTCGAGCGGTCGCCCCTCAGCACGCCAAGTTGGCAGCATACGAGCGAGAGCTGATCGGCCTGGTCAAGGCGGTGCGGCACTGGAGACCCTATTTGTGGGCGAGGCCATTCACGGTGCGCACTGATCACTTCGCATTGAAATTCCTGCTAGACCAGCGCCTCTCCACCATTCCGCAGCACACCTGGGTCAGTCGCCTCTTCGGCTACGACTTCAAGGTGGAATTCAAGCCGGGCCGGATGAATGCGGCTGCTGATGCCCTTTCGCGCCGCGACGAGGATGCTGTGGACGCCAAGGTTTGCGCCATCTCCTGCCCTGATTTTCAACTCTTCGACACCTTGCGCCGTGAGACAGAGCACCTTCCGGCCCTCATCGCCAAACGCGCCGAGGTGGATCAGGGCATTGCGGGTGCCTCTTGGACACTGGTGGATGGTTTTGTACTTCACCGAGGTCGCATCTTCGTGCCCAACTCCTCCACCCTGTGGCCGACAATCCTTGCCACAGCTCATGGCACCGGCCACGAAGGAGTCCAGAAGACTTTGCACCGCCTCCGCGCCTCCTTCTACAATCCTCATTCCAATCGTCTGGTGCGCAAATTCGTCCAAAGCTGTGTCGTCTGTCAGAGGAACAAAACAGAGCATCTCCATCCAGCGGGGCTGCTGCAGCCACTTCCGGTGCCCACCTCTGTTTGGTCGGACATTACTATGGACTTTGTGGAAGGTTTTCCCAAAGTCAGTGGCAAATCGGTGGTGCTTACCGTCGTGGACCGCTTCTCCAAGTATGGCCACTTCATCGCGCTTGGGCATCCGTACTCGGCGACGTCGGTGGCACGCGTCTTCTTCGACCAGATTATCCGGCTCCACGGCATCCCTTGCTCCATCGTCAGCGACCGCGACCCCGTCTTCACCAGCACGTTCTGGACAGAGCTCTTCGCACTGACGGGGGTGGAGCTGCGCCTCAGCTCTGCTTTCCATCCTCAGACGGATGGACAATCGGAGGTCGCCAACCGCGTGCTCGGGGTCTACCTCCGCTGCCTTGCCGGCGATCGCCCGCTCAGCTGGCTGCCGTGGGCGGAATTCTGCTACAACACCTCCTATCAGACCGCACTTCGGAGAACTCCATTCCAAGTCGTCTACGGACGTCAACCGCCGACATTGGTGTCATATCAACCTGGACTGTCAAGGGTGGCGGCAATCGACAAACAGCTGGCCGACCGTGATGTTTTCCTGGCTGAGATACGGGAAAGGCTACTCCAGGCGCAAGACCATATGAAGCAGTCCTACGACCAGCAGCACCGTGATGTCCAGTTCAATGTAGATGATTGGGTATGGTTGCGCTTACACCACCGTTCAGCAACGGGCATCGTCGACAAGTCCGGTGGCAAGTTGACTCCACGCTATTACGGGCCTTACCAGGTGGCGGAACGCGTTGGTCAAGTTGCATATCGCCTCCGCCTTCCTCCAAAGGCCAAGTTGCATGACGTCTTCCACGTGGTCTTCCTCAAGCCCTTCCATGGCGAGCCACCCGCCGCTTTGGTACCGCTTCCTCCGGTGGCTCACGGCCGTGCTGTTCCTACCCCAGCGTCGGTTATTCGAGCACGCCTCAACCAGGGCACCTGGGAGCTTTTGGTGCGTTGGGTCGGCTGCCCGGATTCTGAAGCCACCTGGGCGCAGCTCGAGTCTTTCAAGGAAGCATACCCCTCATTCCAGCTGAGGACGAGCTGTTTCTCCAGGAGGGCGGAAGTGTTGTGGACGCTTTTGTGGGCAAAGTCTACACACGCCGCAACAAGAAAACAGCATCCACAATAGAGGGATGAAAAGCTTAGTTAGACAGCAAAAAGGTTTGTTAGGACAGCAAAGGGTTGTTGGGATAGGTTGTTGGGTTTGCAGGAGATGAGTTGGAAAGGTGTGAGTATTGGGAAACAAGTAAGCCTAATGGCTATATATACATGTAAGCTTTGAAGAGAAAGGAAGAAAGAAAGAAAATCCTTAAGTACCAATTACCATAACAGACAAAGTTTGCATGGATAGATGTGGATATAGTCATGCCAATGTCTAAATTTACAATCCAATTGCTGCCCATAGGCCAAACTATATGTGTTTGTTGTTTCGTGAGTGTATAATTTTAGATACGTCCAATGAACCTCTGTATTAAGAACAAATGGAAAGAAATGGTAAGCAAGCAGTCAGCAGGTTTAGACTTAGGAGTAGAACTTCCTTAGACTTTGTAGCCTGATGTTGCAAGTTATGAATGATATTACAAGTTATGGCTGACTCACATGCTTGCAAACACAGAACTACATGCAATTTTTAGAGAGAATGAATTAAACTGTATCACTTCCCTTGCCCATTCACTAAGTTGTGCACGAAACTGTGTCCTGTTGAGTCCTGGGTCGTGGCTTCCCTCTTGTTCATACAATGTTTTGTGTGGTACTCTATTAAAAACCAGAAGCATCTACCTGACTGTGACAAGCCCATGGTGGTTTACAAAACCTTGTTCCTACCATGGTTTTTAAAAAAATGCAGTTACAGGCCAACTAGTGGTAGAATTAGCCCTACAGCTGAACGTGTGGAAACATGAAAATTTAAGTAGGCATCGACAATAATTTTGCAGAAGTAAAAGAAAATTGGATGAAAAGACTGCATGCATAAGCAGGAACTAGACAAACAACTGCAATCTATTGCATAATTTTGGACTTACATAAGTTTGTAAATTGTCATCATAGTCTAACAGTCAGTTGAGTTTGTTTGAATTTTTGATATAAACCTAGGCCTGACTAGTTCTGAAAGCCAAGTGTGCCATTCATCATGAATCATGATATGATATCAATTATGCTGCAGGCACGAAAGATGCAGGAGAGTGGGTGGAAACCTCGGTGGTTTGCAAAGGATAAAGTTACTGATACATACCGTTACCTTGGTGGTTACTGGGAATCCAGAGAAAAGGGCAGCTGGGAAGGCTGCCCCGACATCTTCGGACAAGTTTCTAACGATCTGATGATAACTGACTAGGTTCGAGTAGGTTACAGGTCTTCTGGTTCTCTGCCTTTTTATCCTTCTTTTGGGATCGGTTGATTCCAGATTTTTGTGGTTTATATTAGTGCAATTAAATGCCTGTTGGCCTGTAAGCAAAGGCTGCCCTTCAGATATATTGTTTTCCGTACATAATAAGAGAATGGTTCGTCCAAAGTGTCACTTCGAATCAATGTTTTCTTGCGAGGAATTCATTCTCGCAAGTTCAGAGTGTTGTTATATAGGCCATTTGTGTATATTGGATTTGGATATATAAAATGCATTGAAGCGTCAAAGAATGTGAAATTCTGCATCATGACGGTGTAATTCAGTCACTCAGTTCATTTGCATGTTGGATGGCAACGTGTAATCGTGTATTTGATCGCCAAAGAACATAAAAGTCTGCATGATGATGGTGTGCTGCAACGGTAGTATATTTCGATGGTAGCGAGATGAAATTTAATTTTTGTTTCTTGGATTTTGGTTCAAACGAATGTTGAATTGGCATGTTCCATGAATCCATGACTTCACCAGGTGCCTTGCCATGCTATGGTGTAAGGTTTGTCTGCTCGTTGTCTCTAGAGTCCTGAAAAAAAGGTCTTCTGTGTTATATCTGTTTGGAGCATCTCTAATGCTTAAGAGAAGGTTTAGTCACTTCTCTAAGCAGTAGTTGCTTGAGCAAATCAATGAACCCCACGACAATTTTAGGCCATGTTTGGAACCTTTATTCTAGCGAGAATGACATTAACTAGGCGAGTGGCCAGCGCATATCCATGGCAAGTTGTAATATTTTTTATTGTATATACGTATATCAATTCTAACTATGTTTAGAATTTGAATATTTGAGTAGGGGCATCCCCATTTACCCTTAAATTTTTTTGGATGTTCATGTTTCAATTAAGTTTTTTATACGTGACAATGGATTATATATAGGCATAGTGTTCTTTACTTTTAAGGATATTGTTACTCCTTTTGGTGACAAATCAGAACCCCTCAATACCCGGGGGGGTTCCAGGGCAGCGAGGGCGGCCACGTCGCCCGCTAACACGCTGCGGCCGGCGCGTGGCCGCCAAAAAACGGTACGGTCGAGGGAGGTAATAACCCGTGTTTTTCGGAAATTACGTAAAAGTCCTTTTTCCTCGCAAAAAGGTCCCTGTCAGTTTTTTTTAACAAAAAAATATATTGGATTGCGCCCCGCGGGTTTCCAAAATTACATATAGGTCCTTATTTACTTACGTACAGGTCCTTCCAAGTCCTCGATTTTTTACGAAAAAAACCGTTGGTTTTCCCGAAATTACGCATATGTCCTTGATTTTTTTTACGAAACTCCCTGCGAATTTTCGTCTCTTTTGCTTTGGTCCACACGGTGGCTAGCGCGGCGTGCGCCGCGCTTATGCAGCTAGTTCTCCATATTGTGGGAAGGGTATAGTCAACTTTCTGTAATTATGAAAAAAAGTACCACTGTATATTTTATATTCAATGTGCACATGTGCCTCAGAGTTTCATCGGTTCCTCATTGTCACGCACGGCTAGCCTGATGTATCGAGACACAGTGCATGTCTCCTTTGTATGAAATTTTTGTACGGATAACCCATTTTTTATTCGAAAATACAGAAATATACCCACGACAAAAATTTTTACACAAATAGGCTCCAGTCGCCCAACCATTGGGCGACTAGAGTTTATCGCCCAACCAAAAAGCGACTTATGAAGAATCTGGTAACCGTTGGACGATTAAATGCGATCGCCTCCCCGTTGGGCGATTAAATGAAATCGCCCCCCCCCCCTCCCCCGTTGGGCGATATAGATTGAGTCGCCCAACGGGGGGGCGACTTCATGTGAATACAGCCCGACGGCCAGGGCCTCTTTTCTTCCCCACGCCTGCTCGCCAATCTACTCTCGGCCGCGCGAGGAAGAGAGAAGCAGAAGAGAGGAAGGAAGAGGAGGAGGAGAGGGGAAGAAGAGAAGGAGAGGGGGAGGAGAGGGAAGAAGAGAAGGAGAGAGAGAGGAGAAGAAGCCGCGGGATTTGCAGGTATTTTTCTAATTTTAGAAAATTTGTTTAGATAAATTTAGTTTACAAAATTTAGTGTAGATATTTAGTTTACAAATTTAGTTTAGATATTTAGTTTAGAAAATTTAGTTTAGAAAAATAGTTTAGATATTTAGTTTAGAAAATTAGTTTAGATATTTAGTTTAGAAAATTAGTTTAGATATTTAGTTTAGAAAATTTAGTTTAGAACATTAAATTTAGAAATGTAGATGCAGTTTACAAATTTAGATGTACAAATTTAAATGTAGAAAAATATAGTTTACAAATTTAGATGTACAAATTTAAATGTAGAAAATTGTTGTGTCGAAATTTTGTATACTATTTTTCATGTATTATTGTAGAAAATGTAGTGTACAAATTTACATTTAGATAATTTTGCAGTTATGACGGGTGACTGGCGGTACCCGCTGTTGGACGAGCACTTGGACCGCGTGCACCGCGCTTCCCGTCGTGCGCCGCCACCGGGGAGCACGGACGAGTCGACTGAGCTGGGAGTGGTCCGGACACGCACACCTCGTGTGGCCTGGGGACTCGACCCCCGTTGGACTGCCAGGTTTGCACTACGCCAACGTTTTAGTATTACCATAACAACATTTCATGCTGACATTCACTTTATTTGCAGGCTGCGGGATGCCGGACTTCTCCCTCTTGCCCGGATGGTGCAGGCCACGGATGAGGACGGAGGTGTCTTGGCCGGGGAGGGGGACGAGGCGGGCGTGGAGCGATCACGACGCTTCCCGTTCGACCGTTCCCTGCTGACGGCTTTGGTGGACCGTTGGCGGCCCGAGATGCACACTTTCCACCTACCAGTCGGGGAGATGGCGTCCACCCTGCAGGACGTGTCCCTACTCCTTGGCCTTCCGGTCGCGGGAGACGCTGCCTTCCTACCGGAGGCTCCCGCCGAGTGGCGCGATGACCTGCTCGGCAGATTCCAGAGGGTCCTTCCACCGGCCGGTCACCACCACATCTTCGACGAGAGGCAGAAGCATGGACCGACGCTGAGGTGGCTGGCACAGTACCGGGTATGTGGTGCTTCAAGTCGATCGCGTCTTCAAAACTCTTATTTGTGCAATTACATATTAATAAGAACTTTTCGCATTCAGGTTGAGCGCATGGTTGCATATGCTGACGATTACCAGGTCGCGCGCCACCTGGAGGCTTACGTGCTGTGGCTGTTTGGTTGGGTGCTCTTCACCACCAGCCATGGCAACACCGTTGACGCGCGCCTTATCGCTTATGCGAGGGCGATTGCCGATGGCGAGGCCGACCAGATCAGCTGGGGATCGGCCACACTTGCCGCGACGTACCACAGCCTGTGCGATGCGTGCACGAGGATTAAGGCGAACTCGATCCTCACGGGATGTCCCCTGCTGCTGCAGTTGTGGTCGTTCGAGCGCTTCAGTCTCGGACGACCTGTACTAGACGACATGAGTCCCTACGGGGCCGAGATGTACCCGGGGGGAGACATCGACCGGCCGACAATGGGTTCTATTTGGTGTCGTCGACGAGTGAGTTTTATTTTATCATAGTCAACTTATTAACGATCGTCGTACTAAACAATTTGTCTTTCTTGCAGGTACAGTTCGCGCACGTGCAGGTCACGCGGGCGTACCACCCCTTCGTGGAGCAGTTCGACTGCCTCGCAGACTCCGACGTGCGCTGGGAGCCTTACGCAGAGGAGGCAGTGCAGGCCCGTGCTCCTAACGGGCTGTCTGCACTGTGCTGGCGTGACCAGGCTTTCTGGCTAACCCGCCGGAAGCTCGTGTACGGCATCTACGTTGAGGACTACACACCGCAGCGAGTCATGCGGCAGTTTGGGCTGCGGCAGACACTTCCTGTACCAGTCGGGCCGCCGATTCCGCCGCGCGTGCACGCGTGAGTGATCGCTTCTGATATTTTTGTACGTACTTACTATTGTGATCGCAAGTACTTACATTACGTAATGGTTCCATAAACAGGCACAACACGAGGGGCGTCAAAAAAGGCACGGACTGGTCCAGGAGGATGCAGCCCTGGATTACGCAGTGGGAGGGTGCGCTGAATGACCGCGTGGAGGAGGACCGGCCATACGACATATCCGACTACGCGGAGTACCTCATCTGGTACCAGGGGCGGACTCGTACCAGGCTGGTACATGTCGTTGACCCACCTGCCCCACACGTCGCCGCACCGACAGACGCGTACCCTGCGCACTTCGCACGCCACGCTCACATCGCGGTACGTAACTTGTAATTTCAAAAATTCTCAAATGGCAATATCATTTCGATGATGGACCATTCTATGTCTTTTTGTCCAGGCTGACGTCGGTGTTGCGATGTGGTCGGAGTCCTCCGCACTAGTGCAGAGGTGGGGCACAGGTGGGGAGTTGACCAGCGAGGAGGCCGTCAGCTTTGCGCGACGGATGGAGGCCGGGTGTAGACGTATCGTCAGCCTACTGTCCTGCACGAGGCTACCGGTGGTCTCCACACCTACGCCCAGTGCACCCCGACCACCAGTGTCACCCCGACCAGCGTGGCACTACTCCGGAGGTAGTACGTGGACACGTCCACCTCCCCCGGACCAGCCAGGGAGTTCTGCTTGGTCACGGCCTCGTACACCTCCTACGTACATCCCCGGCTTCCACACGGATGATTTCATGGCGCCATGTACGGGTACGCATCGTCTGATCTTGTTTTTATCCTAAGACGACATGCAACGAACTAACGATATTACTATTGCAGGTCCTTACCAACAGCAGGGACGCTTCTCCCCGGGCCACATCGAGGTGGACCAGTTTTTTGCGGACTGGCCTGGGCCGTCCTCCGACGCAGCACCGGAGGTTCTCTCCGGCAGTGGCCTCCCCGGTGCACCGGAGGCCACACAGCCAGAGGTGCAGCTGACTCCACCGGCGCAGCCGCGGGTGCGAAACCCACCTGATCGTTTTACTTTTTCGGACCCTCGTCACCCGCCTCGTAATCCGTTGCACCGGAGGACGGCCAAGCGGGGCCGTATGGCAGGACGCGGGCGCGGTGACGGAGCACCTTAGGGTGGGGAGTGAGGGGTGTATGTCATGCGTGTAATGGATAAATACGCGGCATGTTACTGCGTTATATTATAAAGTTCATTTAAATTCAAACAATGCTATTATCTCTTCTTTTCGTATAGAAAATTATTTCTGCGGCCGAGAGTAGATTGGCGAGCAGGCGTGGGGAAGAAAAGAGGCCCTGGCCGTCGGGCTGTATTCACATGAAGTCGCCCCCCCCCCCCCCCCGGTGGGCGACTCAATCTATGTCGCCCAACGGGGGGGCGATTTCATTTAATCGCCCAACGGGGAGGCGATCGCATTTAATCGCCCAACGGTTACCAGATTCTTCATAAGTCGCTTTTTGGTTGGGCGATAAACTCTAGTCGCCCAATGGTTGGGCGACTGGAGCCTATTTGTGTAAAAATTTTTGTCACGGGTATATTTCTATATTTTCGACTAAAAAATGGGTTATCCGTACAAAAAATTCTCCTTTGTATATCTGTTTGCATTCCATGCCATCTCTAGCTAGGAATTTCGAGCCTCAAAGCTAAGAATATAGGTCAATCTCATTGGTTCTTATCATGATGCTTAAATCATTTATAAATATCATTCAGTTGTTATAATTGCTTTGACCAATTTATACGACAAATCATAGAACATCTAGTAGGAAAAACCAAATATAATCGGAAGTTAGAGAAGGCAAAAGAGCAAAATAAAAGGAACTTGAATATATACTTCGGAAGCTAGCGTCAGAATGTCCGTGTGATGGTCTCATGGATGAGTAGATGGCAAGTTTATTTTTCTATGGCTTTTTTTGGGTATATTCTTTTAGTTTTTAAATTACAGAATAACATATATCTCTCAGTACTAATATCCCATGGCTGCTAGCTGCTGTAGTTGAGTTTAATAAGGGTTCATAAGATTAAGAGTAGATGTTTTACCTTTTCTTGAGAATTTCTAGCATATTTCTCCCTTTTTAGTAACATCTAACGACAGCTATTGTTTAACTTTAATGAGAGTCCACATAATTAAGAGTTAGATGTTTTTTTAAAATTTATAGCATATTTGTTGTTTTCTTAACAGCTGTAAATCACTTGTCATTAGCTTTTATTATATAATAGATTTTGTGAAAGTCCCGCTAGATTCATGCATTTCAAAAATGCCCTTAACAGACATTGCATTATGGTAGATAAAATGGAACCGTTCACATAAATGACACTATAGATAAAATGGAACCGTTCACATAAATGACACTATAGTCTCTTTTTTCAAATTTACTCCATAGACATTCATTTTTGCAAATCTAGTTTCCTCCTTATACCTATTGAGCTTGACAGGTATCTACTGAGTTAGAAGAGCTTAGCAAGCTCGATAGGTGTCTGCCGAGTTAATGTGGCTCAGCAAGATACTTGTTGAGCTCCCTAGCTCGGCAAATACCTACCGAGCTTGCCAAACTCTTCAAACTCGATAGGTATCTATAGAGCTTAGTAGGTCCAAAGAAAAGACAGTATTTATAAAAAATGAGTGTTTGAAGACCAAAGTTTATTAAAAAACCGACTATAGTAATATTTATGTAAACAGTCCGATAAAATGCATGTGAGACCATCTAAGAAGACCCGTAAACCGAGGTGTTACCGAGCTCGTGCTACATTTTTCTATTGGACAGGAGCTCTTTTTGCACACATAATGTGTGCTTCATCCATTTCCAAATAGGTATCATTTTAATAAATTTGTTTTCAAAAGTACTTGCGTAATATTATATTTCAACGGACTTCCCCTGTGCGAGCCCAGTCGCCCCCTCTGTCACGCGGCAGAGGCAATCAACTGCAAGCGCCGAACCATGTGACACCCCATCCCCTACCCAGGTGTCCAGCCACGCAGACGAGCGCGCACACGTCACGGGAGCACGCACAGCCACATCACGCGAACAAACTCGTCAGCCATCAAATCCCCCCACCACAAACGTTCGCGCTAACTCAGGAGGCGTTTGGTTGCCAGCCACAGTTTACCACGCTTAAGATTAGACAAGTTTGATCAACTGTAGGAGCTGTTTGGTTGCAGCCACAGTTGTGGCAAGATTCTCTTCCAGCAAACTAGCTTCCACGTGTCAATGACTCAAAAAAGTGTGGCAAGATTCCTTTAGATTTGCTAAGGTATGGCAAAGAATTTGAGCATCTCAATTTAGACAAATATGGTAATTTTTGTTGGTAAAGTGTGGCTAACAACTAAACAACCCCTAAATCGCGGCGCGTTCAAGCGTCCGGCGTACCGACCGCAGCCTCCCTCCCCGTCCCGTCCGTCGTGGACGTCAATCCGGTGGCATTTATTACACCGTTGCTTTTGCCCGTTTCGTTCCTGTCGAAGTAATGGAGCTGACCGTCCCTCCACAGCCGCCACCTTTCTTGCCCCCCACTGCAGCGTGAACCGCCGGCAGCAAGCGCCGCCCCACCGTGTGCCCCGCATGGCATTGTCGCGCAAAAACGCCATCTGAAACCGTCGTTTTCGCCTGGAATGGCTAGCTAGACCTAACTGACGCCGCTGGCACAGCTCGCCTGATCGGATGTTGGGGGGACAGAGTCGCGATACTTGCTCAGGACACGTCCGGTCCTCGCAACGAGGGCGATGGGACGGCGTCGCATCTGGGCCGTGATCATTCCTCTGCACTATGCTTGAGGTGTGAATGCGACGGGGCATTACTACGTGGCATATCGCCTCTTGTTTTTTCTTTTCTTTCTTTTTGGCAAAATGTGGATAACAACTAAGCAACCGCCTCGGATCATCTCAATGAACCTATTTTTTTGAGCTGCTACTTATGGATTTTTCTTCGATTTATTAGTTTAATAAATAATAATTACTAAAAACCAATTAAAAAGCTAAAAAATAAAGACTTGCCAAAGCCTTGTTTGAGTTGCCCAATCCCGATTAAACCTAGTTATTTTGGGCCAGGATTAGGCCTGATTTCGGGCCATTCAAAATTAAGTATCCGCGAAATCGATTCCAAAACTAACTTGTCATAATGCCAAAATTCAGCACAAAAGTAGACATCCCTGAACCGATCCTGCCTTGGTAGGAAAAAGAAACTTCTTTGCCAGGCCACGCAAGCTGCAGCCTCCAGGCACACGATCGATAAGCTGCAGCTGCAGCCTGCATGCATGCACAGGGCTCGAGACGGACCGAGAATGACACGGGGTGGAGAAATGCAACTGCAAGCAGTATATACAAAAGGGCGGTAAGCTGGCCAGGCAACCTGAGAAGCGACCAATTATAAAAAGCAATGTTTTTACCGTTCGGTCACCGGGTAGCAACGCTGGTAGGCTAACACGTAAGCTCTATTGTCCTACTGGCGGATAGCAGGTAGCCTGCCACCCCACCACCAGATGGCAGGCGCCACAAGGCCGCCACGCACCCTCACCGTTGGCCTGTCGTCCTATGGCAAGACGGTAGGTGATTAAGTCGGTTTAATCACCTACCTAATTTTTGTATACTATTTATTTGAATTTTTAAATAAAACAAATGAGCTCAAAAAATTACAAGATTTTCATGTATAACCTCTCGGCATAACGTACTTAGCTATGTAATTTTTTGGTAATTTTAACCACTGTGAATGTTGCTCAAAAATTTGTAAGATTTTGATATTTGTAGGAGTTGTTACATATAGCAAACGAGTTCCAAAAATTACGAAATTTTATGTAAACCCTCCCGACACAGTCATGGTAATTGTATAATTTTTTTAGAAATTTTATGTGCTCTAAATTTGTCATATTAATTCATGTTAATTTAATCATAAAATTAGCGATGCTCAGGCATATTTTGCAATGTCTGACCTTTGTCTTTCGTACATATGTTGGCCCGTTGCTGCTATCTTTTCTTTCCCATTACGTCCTTCGCACAATTGTCACTTTGTCTATGTCGTTCCCCCTCACGCGCTCCTCGTCGGCATTAATATTGTTATGTCCATGTTGTCCCTCCTTGCTCGTTCCCTTGTCTGCACATTTGTCAGAGTTATCATGTCGTCCCCCATCGCCCGAAGTGCTGCTCGTCGACAAGAAATCCATAATTTACGGGGTGATCGCACCGGGTTCCCTTTTCGCTCGGCCATAAATACGAACCTCTCGCAATTGACCATCGGTCATCTCAGTCACTCATCGTAAAAGTCCATTCTTACGGTCGATGACCGATGATTAGCTATGCACTCTTAATTTTGAGTGATGAGCACGAGAATGAGCTTCCACAATGAGCGACTGAGATGATCAATAGTCAATTGCGAGAGGTTCGTATTTATGGCTAAGCGAAAAGGGAACCCGGTACGCTCACCCTGCAAATGAAGGACTCTTTGTCGATGAGCAGTACTTCGGGTGAGGGGGACAACATATAACTCTGACAAATTTGCAGACGAGGGAGCGGGCGAGGGGGACGGTACGGACATAACAACATTAGTGCGGACGAGGGAGCGTGCGAGGAGAATGACACGGACATAGTGACAATTGTGCGAAGGACGCATTGGGAAAGAAAAGATAACAGCAACGGGCCAATATATGTGTGAAGGATAGAGGTCAACCACTGCAAAAGATGCCTGAGCATCACTACTTTTATGATTAAATTAATATAAATTTATGTGGCAAATTTGAATCATATAAAATTCCCAAAAAATTACACAATTACTATGACTATGTCGGCAGGGTTCACATAAAATTTCGTAATTTTTGGAGCTCATTTGCTATATGTAACAACTCCTACAAATATCAAAATTGTATAATTTTTAGCAATATTCATAGTGGATAAAATTACCAAAAAATTTCACAGTCAAGTACGTGGTGTTGAGAGATTGCAAATAACATTTCGTAATTTTTAGCTCATTTGCTATATTTAAAAATTTAAATAAATAGTACACAAAAAATTAAACATGTGATTAACCGGCTAATTAGCCTGCTTAATCACCTGCAGTCTTGCCATGGGATGGCAGGCCAGCTGTGGGGGCGCATGGTGGCCTAGTGGTGTCTGCCGTCTGGTGGCGGGCGGTAGGCTGCCTGCCGTCTACTAGGAGGGCTGCAGGGCCTACGCGTCAGCCCACCAGTGTTGCCGCCTGGTGGCCAGACGACAAAAACACCGTTTTTGTTAATACAATGCGCATACGGCCATTTTTGTAATTACGATTGTAAAGAGTGCCAAATATGCCAAAAAGTCCTGAGAAGGCAGTTGGCATTTGTATTTGATCGTGTGTGCCTGCCTGATATGCACGGCAGATCGATGCGCTCAGTGCACTCAAACAGTTGCTCGTCAGTGTATTTGCCAATGTGAAACGGTAGGTCGTGTCTACCTTGCCTTGCCATGGCAAAGCACATCTGAGCTAATTCTGACCATATGAAGCTGTGAAGTGTGTATATGTCTGTTGCCGTCAGATTTTGAAAGTTAAAATAGTCGTAAAAATATTATTTTCATATTTGATGTAATTATAAAGAAAGATCGGAATTTGCCAGTGTTGGTGAATTACCATCGATCTTACGAAGTAAATATAAACACGACACTTGAGATCACGCAAGAAGAGATGAGGTGCTTTAGATAGGTTTAGGCCTTCTCTAGAGAGAATAACAACCTTATTTTCTATGTTATTGTATTGCTAGAGATTACAGTGGGGTGCACAAGGCTATGGTTACAAAAACAATATGTGGCTGCCTTGCGCTTCGTATGCTTCTGGGTCCTCCATCTCCTGGTGCTACTTATTATAAAGCGTCAAAGAGGTGGTAGTTTTAGCCCGTAGAGAAGCGCCTCGTCAGTTTGTGAATCCTGCATATGGTCACCAGTTATTGTTAGTGAGACTTCTGCCCATACACGATAGTTGAGTGGTTATTGTCCGATATGGAGGTTGGATATGTGCGGTTATGTCAGAGAGATAAGGGCGCACATTCCCTTTTGATTACCATACATAGTTAATTGCAGTGGATTTAGTATCCAGTTGAAGGATAGAGTCCACATGTCTGATTACGGACCTCTCCGACTAGGGGTGGCCGATGCTCAACTTGGCTTGAGCATATTCTTCCTGACTAGAGGTACTCGAGGGAACTATTGAAGCAATTCTCTATCCAACAATTACTATGAACATTAAGTCTATTTATTATGGATTATTTAATCCTTATCATCTAGCCCCCAACTTCAAGTAAAAATGGCTTACTTAGAAAGGCTTGAGAAAAACCTTCTGTCAACAATCAAGCCACCAATATTACAAAAATGTAAGAAAGGAGGTCTAATTCCTTGGAATTATTCGGCAAGAGAAATCGGATGATCTTTATTGCTAACTAGCCCTAATTTATAATCTTCCCACTGCTCAGAAGGTCTTGATTGCCTTGTCTGTTGTTCTTCGAATTCTGGTTTCAATTATGTGCTAGTTGTTTTTGTTTCTTCTCTCATCCACCCTCAAATAGCATTGAAGGGGTGTCAGTTATTTACCTAAAGAGACATCTTGTGGAATCGTCACATCTGGTCAAAGGGGTGATTGTTGTCAGATAGAGATATCTGATGATAACTAATCTTCATTTGTTGTCAATGGGAGATAAAGGATACAGTAGTCCTCTGATTTGGAGTACTCAAGGAATAGCTTTGGAAAGCTTATGACCAAGTGGGTCGTGAGGCCATAATTAAGTATTATATCCTATTAAGGGATTATTTAATCATCGTCACCTTCCAACTAATATATCTCTTAGACCAAAATTAGACTTAGTCAAGGGAGTTATTTTGGCTTGAGTTGTAAAATTTATAGACTTAGTCAAGGGTTTATAAAATTTATTGGAGTTTTTATCATGCAAATAAAAAAAGAAGGCGAATGATTGTCCTACTTCAGCCAGTTGGGAGCTATTCCTGAGAAAATACCAACCATGGTCTTTCCTCGATTTCTTCCCATGGGCGAGTGGAGGTAAATAGGAGCTATGGGTAAGGATTAAGGCTTTTGATTTTCCCCAATCGCTTCATCTCCTTCAAGCTCTTGTATCTTCCACTACCTCCCAAATCTCAACTTCCCACAAAAAGCTCTAAGCTGAACTCAAATCCAAAGCAAAAATGGCATCGGCGCAATCCAATTAGGCAGAGTCTGAGATGATCGAGAAGAAGATCAACAAATTGGTGGTGAAGGGGAAGGTGCCAGATAAGAGCTTGGTGACGTGGAAGAGTGTGGCTGGCCACCATCATCCTTCAGGCGAAGATGGTGAAATTATCGTTTTCCAAGCCTACCGCGAGTGCGGCCTTCGATTGCCAATGCATCCATTCTTGACTGAGGTGCTTGAGCACTTTGAGGTGGAGTTGGAGAACCTTGCTCCAAACTTCATCACGATGCTGAGCATATTTGTATACCTCAATGAAGCATACTTGGGGATCCCCATAGATCTAGAGCTCTTCAAGTACTACTACAGCATGACGAAGCAAGTTAGGTCAGTCGTAGGAAGTTGTTCTCTGTCTCTTCACAACAACAAGGCATAGGAATACATCCCCATGTGCACCATACTATTGATAGCACCAGCACACTCGACTGTCAAATAAATATATGGACATACTGACAGAGCTTTGGTGGGATCTCAAGCTAATTTGTTAGCCAATGCTAACCTATTAACCAATTAGAGGTTCGTCTGATCAAGCAGCACCAACTTTGGTGGCTTCATCAGTCGATCAAGTTCCATCTGACTACAATACCCTTGTTTTTGTTGGTTCACATGGTAACTTGCCTCATGCGGATCCTCAACCAACAATGCTAGATTTACTATGATCCAGACTCGGGTGGCAGGTTATTAATGAGGATCACCCAATGCCTAGGCTACAACAGCAGATTCGTCAACAATTACCTCTTTAGTGGCAACTAATTCAACAATTCATGGTCAATAATCAACAAGAAGATTGTGGTCCAGAACATGCCTACCATCAACAAATACAACATTGTTAGGTTGGTCCACCACCCACTAAAGAAATGAGGATCGATCAACTCATCAATGCTGTTGGAGAAAGATTCAACTTGGAGCCCAAAGGATGAACTCCAATCTACCATAAGCCATATCCTGACTACATACATACTATCATGTTCCCACCTGGTTTCAGAATTTCAAATTTTACTAATTTTATGGGGGATAGTTCCAAATAAACTCGTGAGCATATCAGCCAATTTGTGGCACAATGTGGAGAAGCTAACAATAATGATATATTATGACTTCGATTGTTTTCATTATGTTTATCAAGTACAACGTTCACTTGGTTTATCGATTATCTCAAAAGGTTATCCTGGTTATTAAATGGGCTAATATGGAGCAGAAATTTCATGAATACTTCTACTCTAGATCTATGGAGCATGCTTAAGAGATTTGATGGTAGTCAGGCAGTGTTTCAATGAGCCAGTTGCCGATTATCTCAAAAGGTTTTAAGAAGCACAAAGTAGATGCTTTAATCTAGTTATCTCATAAAGAGATTTGGCCGATTTAGCTAACGAATTGTTGAATCCTCTTAGAGATTGACTTGAAGGACAAGAGTTCTTAGATCTCAATCATCTCCTTCAAAGAGCATCCATCCAAGAAAGCGCAAGGGCCAACTTGATCCTCTTCCCCAGGGATCCCAGATGAGGAATTAGGATTCTTGATCCCTCTCAATCTCTCTTTCAATTCGAGGATCAGCCAATTCAAAGAAGTTCAGGGCTGCTAGAAATAAGTTCAAAGATAAGAAAGGTGACAAGACCGATGTGTTTTAGGCGACCGATTCTGAAGAGGAATCAGGAGTTGAAGGAGAAATGGATATTACCATTGCTGAATAGACAAGATCATCTAGAGCTAAGCCATTTATCTATCCATTGTTGAAGCCATCCTCTTCTTGATGCCCTTCAACTTATAAAGCTATCTTTCATTCCGAATCTTGACTTAATGATCTTTAACACATGAAACCATCTAAATTCTTCATCATCATGGAATATAACATATTCATCCAACTCATAGAAAAAGTTAGTCCCACAATGTGATTGTCATTAATTATCAAAACATACTATTAACTTATAATGGCGGATCTAGATTCTTCAAACTTTCTCTTTTTGGTAATTGATAACAACCACTATAATTGCAAATAATTGAATATAATGTAATATAAGTATATATGAACTACACAAGTTTTATGTACTTAAAGGATATGTTTCAAAGTAGAGACTCCAATATATATGGAAAAAGAAACATAGATCAATATTAATGAAACCATAAAACATAAAGTGAACTCCTCCTAAATGTGTGCATACAAGAATATGTAATAAAACCATATGCACATATTCAAGTTAGACTTTTGGTGGAGTTCAACTTATATTTTGAATCCGAGGAATGTAACAAGATACAAGAATATGACGTCGAATGAATACCTCTACGATTTTCACCTTTTCATCTAAATGAGACTAAATAATATCACACTAAACAAACAAGTTAGTCTCATATTTAGATTTATCATTAACAAGTTAGTCTCACAATTAAATTTATCATTAATTAGATATATCATTAATGAGTTAGGCTCACAATTAGATTAGTCATTAATCACCAAAACTAATCTAATAGAGCTTGAACTATATGGTGTTTGGCAAGCCGAGCATGGGGCTATGGAGACTCAGGACGCAAAGCTCTAGCCCTTGGTCACCGGGGCACAGGTTGTTTGGATGGCCAGGAGAAGGGTGCCAGGAGGCCAGCTACTAGGGCACCAGGCAGTAGAGGTGAGGGCGCTCGGGCAGCTACTACCAGGGCATTGGGAAGTTGGATGCCAAGGAGCTCACCGAATGCCGCCTTGGCGTTCGTCGGAGGCTGCCAGGGCACTCCCATGAGGGCTTTTTTGCTAGGGAGTTGAGTGAAATATGCTAGGGCGTTGAGCAAGGGTCGCCAAGGTGCCAAACAGTGGTTGCTAGGGCACCGGGTGGAGGATGCCAGGGTGTTCTTGTGAGGGAGTTTTTTGCCAGGGCGCTCCTTGTATCACCTTTCTGTTAGGGCGTAGGGCACCTCCTTACCAAGGCACCTCACCAACCTCTGTCAGGGTGCCAAAGGACCCTTGTTAGAGCATCCAATGGAGGTTGCCAGGGCATCCAGTGGCTTGTTGCTAGGGAGTTGAGGAGTTAGCCAGCAGGGCACCCAACGTCTAACTGTCCTGATACTGAGTCATGGTTGCTGGGGTGTGGATGTGCTTTGCTTGGGTGCACTGAGGAGTCTGTTGTTGGGGCGCGTCGAGAAGTTGGCCACCGTGGCGTTGTTGATGAGCCGGCTACCAGGGCACTTGATAGGGCATGAGTGCGACTACTGGGTACTAGGCGGGAGTGCCAGGGAGCACGATGGGGGATGGCCACCAGAGCACGTGAGCACGCCTGCTAGGGCACCAGATGGGAGTGCTAGGGCATCAACAAACATGCTAGTCCATGCGAAGGGGTTGACTATCAAGGCATTTTGATATTGACTACCTTGCTCCTCTGTGTACATGTTGCTTGGAAATGTTGTGGGACAATGATCAATACTCGAGCTAGAAACGTTCCAGGGATAGGTAGGTAACGTGAGCTTGGAACATGAGGTTGGAAGTAAGAGAGAAAATAATCAACACTCGTTTCTCGTAGATAGATAGCATTCATTCAACATGATAGATGATCAAAGTTGTTATTATGGGACAAGTAGAGTCCCATTACTTTAGATACTAAGATCTCCAAGGTGATAGCCTTATGTAGGCATGATAGTCCTTGATTGATATTCGAGCTAGGTTAATGGTAAATGATTTGAGCGGCCTGGGAGAGATGTATATGTGTTGTTGAAGGGCAACACAAAGTTATTAAGGGTTGTATTCTCTGGTAGGGTAAAGAGTGCCCATGAGATTAAATCACAGAGCACCTTGAAGGTGTACCCATGAGACTGAGTTTGGATATATCTGAGGGGTGTCCATAAGACTAAGTCATGAGACACCGACTGGCCACTTGGGGTGGTAGGACACTAACAAAATTGGAGGCACCCATGAGGCTAACTCGCAGGCACGTTGGAGGTGTGCCCATGACACTAAATCATAGATACACTAGCGAGGTGCCCACAAGGTTAAGTCACGGGGCACCGATTGGCCATTGGGGGTGGTAGCCTCAAGTGGACTTGGAGGCGCCCATGAGGCTAACTCATGGGTACCTTAGAGGTGTGCCCACAACACTAAATCATGGATACACCATAAGGGTGTCCACAAGGCTAAGTCGTGGGCATTGAATGGCCACTAGGAGTGGTAAACCCCGGTGGGCTTGGAGGAGCTCATGAGGCTAACTCACAAACACCTTGGAGGTGTGCTCGCGACACTAAGTCACAGACACGCCGAAGAGGTGCCCACAAGGTTAAATCGTGGGGTACCGAATGGCTACTAGGGGTGGTAGCCCCCAGTGGGTTGAGGGTGCCCATGAGGATAACTCATGGGCACCTTGGAGGTGTGCCTACGATACTAAGTCATGGACACACTGGAGGGGTGTCCATGAGGTTAAGTCATCAAGCACTAAAGCATGAGGACTGTGGCGCCCTTTTACGTCGTAGGTGGTAGTTTTTTCCTGTGATCGGGAATGCATGAGAATGCTTAACCCTCACCAAGCAATAGAGTGAGGTGTGCGATGGCTCGACGTCGTTCGGCATACGGCCTAGAGTCTAAGGGGGATGAGTCCTCATCACATCCATTAACTTGGGCACTGGGCCTAAGTTGTCACTCATGCCCTGGGTCCAGCAAGACATGAGCCACCATGGTGGAGGTGACGGACGCTCAAGCCACCTTGGACTTTTGCTAGGGGAGACCATAGAGGTCATATGCCCTATGCACCACGATGATGAGATCCCATGCAGGGAAAGTGTCTCAAGAGCACAAATGAGAGCAATAAGATTTGTTAGTCAAGATTGCCCCTTAACAATAGCGTGTTAGGGGGCAGTCCTCATAGCTAGCGACATCAAGAATCCTGGGGGTGATGGTTGGTCCCAAAATCCCTAGCCCTCCGTCTACAATGGGGCCTTAAGCTTCCCTCCCTTGGCTGGACCCTGCCTCAGCCAGCACAAAGGAGGAGGACGCGCTTGGGAGCCCCAGGGCACATAGGACGTTGTCCATCCTAGGGTGGATGGGCTCAATCCCCGACAAGGGTGCACATCAAGGGCTCCTTCGGAGAGTGGACGGGTCATCCACAAGCTCATTGCGCTTTAGAGTTGGAGGAGGCATCATGGACTTAGAGTATTTCTTGTTAGGAGCCATAGCCTTTTGTCAATTAGCTAGGCATCCCCACGGATGGTGTCAATATTGTAGGTGTGAAACTTAAACACAAGTGAGGGGATGGATATCGGTTATCTGACAGGTCATCGTCCACGAGAGTAAAAATGACACAAGGGTTTATATATGTTCAGGGGTCCGAGAGGACCACCCTATTCCTATCAGTGAGCCAACAAGGATTACCTCCGGGGAGGGAACCCCCGAGGACTCACCAGTTTAAATATGCTTCTTTATTGCTTATGAAAGCTCAAGAGAGCTCCTCCCCTCCCAAATGAGGGATACATAGGGTATTTATAGGTTCTTGGGCCTGTATAAATAATGAAAATACCCCTTAGTGAGATAGCTAATCTATGTACAAGCGACGAGTATTACAGTCTTTTCTGAGCACAGCTGTATTTCTTGGATCTGTAGGTAGGTGTCTTCTGCAGAGCGGGCCCCGTTAGTGGGGAAATAATTTTATTCCTCCAATAGAAGCACAATCCAAAATTGAGTCGGCTATTTAGGCTATAAATATCCTATACCGGTTGACGGAAAAAACGCGCACACACCAACGTTTACTACTTTTTTACATCTACTTTTTACATACCTTAGAAGTAGGCCGTAGCTAATAGAATCTTACCTTCATAATACGATTTCGATCAATATTGTTTTGCATTGATGTGCTGATCAACATTTGAGTTACACCTAGTCCCTGTTTCGAGATTCGTTCATATTCGTTATTGCTTCGCATCAACATTTTGTGCAGAATCGGCTTTCGCTCAGGTTTACTTATCAGCGATTTTACCAATTTGCTAGAAAATAGGCTAGCACGTCACATACACTACTAGATAGCACTCTTTGTAGGGACGTGATGCTGCTGTTAGCAACTTTCCGACGGCAACAATATCATAGAGCTCCAGATACCAGAGAAGCTGCCAACTTGCGCAGCTTGGTTTAGCAGATAAGAGTAGAAGAGCAAACTGGTGCAATGCCGAGAAATTTGGACACTGTTGGACTCATAGCCCACTGAAATTCCATTTTTGGCCCCCCAAAGCAAAAAATTCCAAAAATGGACCCCATTTGAGCGCGCGTTCACGGGAGGCTGCCACGTGGACACTGTTCATCCGGTCGTGCGGTCAGCGACCGCACGCCCGGCCTGGCGCCGCGGCCGAGCGCGCGATCACGCGCCGAGCGCGCGACCGCCTCGCGCCAGCGCGCGACCGGCCCGCCCAGCGCGCGTCCGCCCCGCGCAGCGCGCGTCTGCCTCGCCCCACCGCGCGACCGGCCCGGCCAGCGCGCGACCGCCCCGCCCAGCGCGTGTCTTGACGCCCGACCGCGCGAATCTTTGCCATTCGCGTCCCGTCCTTTCGGCCAAAATGAAAAAACACTGGGAATTTTTCTTGTACCCGGCCGCACACGCGTCAGGAGCCCAAAAACGGCCCCCCTCAGGAGCACACGCGCATGCAGACTTAAAAGAGCAAGGAGAGGGAAGAAATACTTGGCCAGCCAGGAAGCTCAAGCACAGCTGAAACGAAGCCAGAGCGAGAGAGTGAGGAAGCGAAGGAAAGTGACGAGTGAAAACCCGTAGATTTGAGTTGTGTTTGTTCGAAATCTGCGGTTTTTACAAATACAAAAGTTGTAGATCGTCCCGTGTGCTTCAAGAAGAGGTAAGTCTTGTGCCCCCGAAACTAAAATTTTATGTATGTGATTAGTCCATAATTAGTCGATTAGCACAAACCATCGTTTGGTAATGTTATTTTATGTGAATGTGTGATACGCGATGTCAATATTTGGTACGTTATGTATTTGTAGGTAATCTTTATGTGAACATATGTATTATAAGTCAATGTATCATACAGTGTGTATGTGTAGGTAAAAATCCACATATGATGCATGCTTTATTGTAGTGTAGATAATGTTGTATTTTATGTTGAAGTTACGTATTGTAATGTAGTTAGTTTTTGCTGAAGAAAAGAGAGGAGCGAAAGCCGGAAGAGTTGAATTGTTTTCGTTTGGAATCAGTGGACTTGGCAAGTAGAAAAGTTGTAGATCGTCTCGTGAGCATCAACAAGAGGTAAGTTTTGTGCCCATGCAACTATAATTTTATGTATGTCATTAGGCCTGAATTAACGAAACCATCTTGTGTTACTGTTATTTTATGTCAATATTTTATACGCTATGTATGTATAGCAAATCTTGCATATGTTTAGCATGATGTATTGTAGTGTATATAGGGTTTCATTTTTTGTGAACATACGTACTGTAAAGTAGTTTCAGTTAGGTGGAAAATATGAAGTTGTAGTGTGTAGACGTTGAGAAAACACATATTTATGTTAGATTAAAATAAATTTGGTAGATTAGAAATAATGGAGGGTGAAAGGTACAGAAGTGGTAACTGAGCAAAGTAACAGGTATGGTGTGGGGAGGAGCAGGTGAGGACTGTGCAGTAAGTTTGCAAGTGGGGAAGATCTTGGTCTGCGTGCTAGTGCACTTGTTGGCTGTACTGTATCGTATAGAATCGAGGTGGTGGAAGGAGAAAGAAATCAGAAATGGCATGGCACCCGCCACCACCTCTACTCTACTCTAGGCCAGCATCTTTTCGCTTTGAACTTATCCCAAAATAAAAATAAACGGATACCTTTTGAAGTGAATTTTTCGAATGGTTTACAGACTTCAAATCTATATACGCTGTTTATGTCGTTTGCTGCGTCTCGAAAAATGTTGACCGTAGTTATTTGTAGTGTTTATGTCGTTTTCTATCTATATAGCACTAGAAATTTACATAGACATTTACTTTTTCAGAAATATTTGCTGCGTCCAAATGTCGTTTGCTACATAGACTGTTTATGTCCATAGTTAGAAAAGATTGTAGTTTAAATAATGTGTATGTGTTGAAAAAGTAAATATTTATGTTGGAGCATTTGTAGGTGGTAAATTTGTAGTAGTTAGATTAGAGACAATTTGTATAATTAGTATGCTTAGTGAATGACCGTAGTATGAAGGTCATTTGATGGAAGAAAATGATAAGTATATTTAATTTGATGTATGGTACAATTAGAAAGTGAAATAGTTACAAAAAAATCGTAGATTTAGAAATACAAAACATATAATAATCGAAACTGTTAATTACATGATACGATTGTTACATGCCGTGTACTAAAATGGTTGATTATGCACTTATGTTAGGTACGCAATGGCTGGCATTGAACAATTGATGGTGTTTTATGGGAGTGGTCTCGTACGTGATGGGCCGTATGGGGCGGACCTGTCAAATTGCGAGCGGACCGTGATCCGGGCACCCGGTCTGAGCGCCATGAGCTTGTCTGAGCTACGGAGGTGTGTCCGTTCAGCGTTCGATCGACAGACCGCAAGGAAGAAGTTGCGGATCGAGGCAGTCTATGCCTCAATGGTGGATGACGGAAGGGGGAGCATATGGCAACTTCTGAAGGTGACCAATGACGCCTCATGGGCGAACTACATGGAGGTCGTGCGCAACCCTGATGCTGCGATATATGGGAGGCCAATGGTGTATGTCGAGTTCGTGGAGAGGGCAGAATCATCAGGCATGGTTGGTTCAGACGCCGCTGGTGGAGATGAAGTGGCCGGCGGTCATGAAGACCCTTCTGCGGGAGAACATGTGGGCGAGGAAGTGGGTGATGAAGACGACAGGAGGCGTGCGCAGAATTTCCAGCCCAACGAAGGTGTGCACGACAGGTGGTGGGCCGCCCGTATTGACTGTCATGAGTATCTTGGGGACCGGGTGGAAGAAGAGGACAGCGAGGAGGATGAGGAGGTTGACACAGGCAGCTCTGGAGAGGACGAGGATGGCGAAGGTGCAACTGGAGGGGTGGTAGGTCGTGTTGTGACCACGGACGGTGCGTATGTGTCGTCCAGACTGGACGACATCGCAGCGGCAGCCCTAGTTCTGCCACAGGCGGAGGAGGGAGAATGGGGGTTCAGCGAGGGCGCACTCTTTCTGGGGCAGTGCTTCCGTAATAAGAGTGCTGTCCAGCAGGCTATTGCTAGACATGCCGTCAACATAAGCCGGACGTATCGGGTCCACAAGTCAAAGCCGGACACGTACGTTGTGAAGTGTGTGGACGGGTCATGTGGTGGCAAAGTCCGTGCACAACGGTACAAGGGCGTTGGCACGGAGTTCCGGATAACGGTGCTGCAAGATCACAGTTGCGAGCTTGCGGGGCCAGTACATAGACACCGCAACATGACATCACGTTATGTTGCGGAGGTGGTCACGCACCTCGTCCAGGCGGATGTGTCAATTACCCCGAAGGTTCTGATGGCAGCAGTAGCGAACGAGGCGGGCTACGAAGTGAGCTACAAGAAGGTGTGGCGGGCGAAGCGAAAGGTGCTGCACGGTATGTATGGGACGTACGAGGAGGCGTACGACCTGGTCCCAAGAATGCTGGATCAAATTGCACAATCAAACCCAGGCACTTACATAAACAGGCAGGAGAGGGTCCATCCTACGGAGGGCCCGAACTGTTTCATTCTTGACAGAGTGTTCTGGGCCTTCCATCAGGCGATACAAGGGTTCAGGTGGTGCCGTCCAGTGCTAACCGTAGATGGGACGTTCCTATCCGGCAAGTACAAGGGCACTATCCTTACCGCAGTTGCAGCCGATGCAAATGACCAGCTACTCCCAGTGGCATTTGCAATTGTGGAGAGCGAGAATACAGATAGCTGGCTTTGGTTTCTTTGCAATTTGAAGAATGCCGTAGTGCAAGACAGGCCCGAAGTGTGCCTTATCTCCGACCGCAATGCAGGCTTGATGTCTGCGTTGCGAACGTTGCAGGATGGGACGCAGGCCCCCGTCCCGTGGACTGATGTGAAGAACCGCTGGTGCATGAGGCATATTGCAGCGAACTTCCACAGAAGGTTCCGTAGCAAGGACCTCATGAAGATGTTCAAGAAGCTATGCATGCAGAACCAGAGGCGGAAGTTCGACGCCTTGCGGAGGCAGCTCGATCAGGAGGCTACGAAGCATGTGCATGCAGCAGCAGGGGCCGTGGAGGGGGGCTCCACAAGAGTCGGGGTATTCTCACAATGGGTTCAGTCCAATGCACCTGACTTGGAAATGTGGTCTTTGTTGCACGACACCGGTGGGGCGAGGTATGGGATCATGACAACCAACATGTCCGAGGTTTACAATGGTGTATTGAAGGGCGTCAGATCCCTGCCGATCACGGCAATTGTGGCCGAGACCTGGAACCGTACCGTCGGGTACTTTGTGAATAGAGCCAGGATGGCGCAGAAGCACGTTGAGGAAAACAAGCAATACTCTGAGGTCATGCAGGCCTTCATGGACAGGAAGATGGAGAAGGCTCGAACCCACATTGCTCAGCCCATTGATGGCTTAAGGAGGAAGTTTGAGGTCCGCCTAAGGCAGAAGTATGTCATGGGTCAAATTAGAGGGGAGCGCAAGCAGGTATGCACGATTGGTGATGAAGCATCTTGCAGCTGCAACAAGCCCCAGCTTCTGCACAAGCCATGCTCCCATGTGTACGCGGCATGCGCTGTATGGAACCAGGCGTCGACACAGTACATCTCCAAGTACTACGACATGCAGCACTTGTATGCAACCTGGAGTGCAGAGTTCCATTCCTACGGGGTAGACATGCACTACAGGGAATTATGGCCGGGGGAGATAAAGTGGGTGCCCAACGATGCACTGAAGCATGTCGGGCGTGGAAGACGACAAAGCCGTCGCATCCGCAACGACATGGATGAGAGCCAGCGAGGGGATCGTGTTCGGCGCCCGAAGTGTAGGCTATGCAAGACCTTTGGCCACTCCCTCAGTCAGTGCCCAAACAGGCCGGCATCAAGCAACGCTCCGTAGTACGAACCACAATCCATATGTAATGTGTTATTCAGGAGGTGTACGCTTAATTGTTGGCTCGATGGTGTAGCTATGTATTGCACATTACGATGTTATGTATATTTTCGCACATTCCATATGTTTCCTTGTCGTTTGGGTCATATTGGTGTGCACATTTTACGTATGTTTTTGTACATTCCGTACGTTTCCCTGTCATAACATTTGTTGTGAGTTATGTTGTTATTTGTTGCACATTTTGTTGTAATGTACACTAACTTGTTATCCTTCTTTGGCAGGACATGGCGTTCGAGCTGCTAGAGCCCCGTTGGGACGAGCACCACCGATGCCATGTGTGGTTGTCGGCACCCGCACAGGGGCCTCCTTGCTTCGTCCTTAGGGGCCCCCGAGAGAACTGGCGTCTCGACCCTCGGTACATCCCACTACTGCGGGACACCGGTCTGCTGCCCATTGCCCGCATGTTGGATCTACCGCATGGGTTCCAGTACGATGCGCCACTGTTGTCAGCTCTCGTTGATCGATGGAGGCCGGAGACTCACACCTTCCACTTCCGGTGGGGGGAGATGACGGTTACGCTGCAGGACGTCACGATGATTACAGGTCTACCCCTCTGTGGTGCTGCTTTGGTGCCACCCCCGAAGGCAGCAGATTGGAAGGTCCGTCTGGGTCACCGGTTCGGTCATGCGATCCGAGACAACGCAGCTGGGGTGCCACATGGATGGCTTCGTCGCTTCATGACCTGTCCTGCAGACGCAGATGAGGTCGCGGTGCGGACGCACTTCGTTGCATACCTGCTATATCTGTTCGGGTACGTCTTGTTCCCTAGCACGACTGGAGACTCCGTGCAGCCTAGCTACATACCGCTAGCGGAGTCCTTGGCGGATGGCTGGCCTGGTCAGCAGCCACAGTATAGCTGGGGATCAGCAGTCCTTAGCTCCACATACCGAGGCTTGTGTGACGCCTCGCAGCGTACCGCGGCCAGCGAGCCGATCCTAGCCGCCTGCTACCTTCTCCTTCAGTTGTGGTCATGGGAACACTTACCCGTTGGCAGGCCTGACTTTGGTCGTCGTGTGCACCCTTATGACCTCATCCCGCAGTTGTATGGTGGTGACGACCCCATTGATGCGCCCACAATGGGTACACGTTGGACGCATGGTCAGTTGAGGTGGGCCAGGGAGAGACCGAGACGTGCGTACTCGGATTTCCACCAGAGGTTCGAGCTTCTGGCGTTTGCCGACGTAGACTGGTGGCCATGGTCTCCACAGTTAATTGCGAACACGGCCCCCCACGGGTTGTCATACCAGTGCGAGCGAGATCAGAGGTACTGGATGACGACCTGCCACTTGGTGTTCGCGCA
Source organism: Dendrocalamus latiflorus (assembly GCA_017311315.1). Classification (NCBI taxonomy): domain Eukaryota; kingdom Viridiplantae; phylum Streptophyta; class Magnoliopsida; order Poales; family Poaceae; genus Dendrocalamus; species Dendrocalamus latiflorus. The sequence continues at coordinate 10,426,607 of CM029651.1, read as the reverse complement.
CTGCGTCGAGCCGTACAGCCCACACCGAGTCATGAGACAGTTCGGGCTGTACCAGCATGTCCCTCCCATGCCAGGACGCCCTCTTGCGGAGGAGTACCACCGGTATGTCAGTACACCCCAAATTTAATTACTGCATTAGTGTCAATGTCAGTACCGTACTGATTGTGTAATGTCTCAATGGACTTGCAGGCAATCGAGGAGAGGGCGAGCGACCGAAGACTGGAGAGCCACACAGCGGACGTGGACAGACATGTGGTCTGACCATGCGCATACGATGGTTGTGGATGAGACACGGCCGTACGACCCTGAGGACCCCGCGCCGTACAGGGCATACCTTGACTGGTACGCTGCACGCACCCGCTGTAGGCTTACTACAGGGGAGCCCCCACAGCCTCCACCTCATGCTGTTCACGGGGCGGCTATACAGGAAGGTCCAGACCGTCATCTAGCGGCACGGGTCGACGAGGCGGTACGAGAGTACTGTGTCATTACGCAATGCAGGATTACATTTGAACTGACTGTTTGTTTCACTGCAGGTGGACCGGATACATCGTATCGACATCGAGGCTAATGAGGCTATACGACATAGGAAGTCCAATACCGAATCTCGGTGGGTAAGCTATATGCGCAGCATCAGCGAAATGGCAAGGGGTACGATACGGGGCTTGAGTTGTGGTCGCCGAGATGACGTTGTTGCTACACGCGGTGGCGGACGTGGGCAGGGACCACCACCTCCGTCCGCGCCTCCGTCAGCACCAGGATCAGCACGGCCATCCTCGGCCTCCACGCGCTTCGGCCCAGCGGTTCGACAATTGGCAACTATTTGTTTGTGCACTGAGTGGCATTTATGTCTAACCACATCTTCGTCTTGCAGCAATTGCGCCAGGATAGCACGCTGCTACGGAGGGCGACGTCATCACGGAGGTCGACATCGCCGCACGAACCAGAGAGGCCGTCCGAGAGTCGGCAAAGCTACGGTCGCTCGGCCTCCACGCGCTTCGGCCCGGCGGTTCGACAATTCGCAACTATTTGTTCCTGCACTCATTTACCATTTATGTCTACGCACATGTTCGACTTGCAGCAATTGCAACAGGATAGCACGCAGCTACGGAGGGCGACGTCATCACGAAGGTCGTCATCGCCGCACGAACCAGAGGGGCTGTCCGAGAGTCGGCCAAGCTACGGTCGCTCGGCCTCCACGCGCTTCGGCCCGGCGGTTCGACAATTCGCAACTATCTGTTCATGCACTCATTTACCATTTATGTCTAACGACATGTTCGTCTTGCAGCAATTGCGACGGGATAGCACGTCGCAACGGGCATCGTCATCACGGAGGGCGACGGACGAGCGACCGCGCTCTCCAGGACGACGGGGGCCCACTCCAGACAGCGGCGGTGACTCGCCGGACGAACCAGAGGGGCAGATGCCCTCGTATCTCCCGGGACAGGTGCAGACCAACCTGTATGACCCGGACAGGTGGGTTGTGCCGACCTATCAAGGCATGACATCGCACGAGTACATGGGGGACTTCCCGTCGACATCCTCATTTCACCAGCCACATACCCCGGTATGCACTAAACGTGTGTATTTCATTATGAACAATTTTCGTACTTTCCATTGTCTAATTCAGTTGTACCATCTAAGCAGGACGTAGGCACCTCCTCCGATTGGGTGAGCTCTATGCTTTATGACCAGCCGTCGCAACTGTCTACAGAGTTGTACCCACCGCCGCCTCGGCCACACCCCTCGCACTACGATCTTCGCGATGCACCCCGCTCCCCTAGTAGGTTCACCTTCTCAGAGGATCATATGCGCCGTACGAGGCGGCGACGACGAGATGATGAATGAATTTTTTAAATTGTGCTTTTGTAATATTTGTGATGTTTTTCAAGTGCTTCATGGTTTGATGTTCAAAGATGGTTTCCAGTATAAAAGGGTTGCTCTAAGTTCTTTGATTTAGTACGGCATACAACCAACTGAGAGATGACAACACGGGGTAGCGGGAGAAGACATAGCTTGACGACAAATTTTGTTGCCTTCTGATAACAACTCCACGTACATAACAACCAATTCATCACATGCTTAACAACGTTGCACAAAATATGAAGGTCACAGAATTTATGGAAAGTTCTACACCCAAAACATCAACACAACAGTCCTACTGGCACAGCATCAACACATTCGGTACCGTCGTGGCCTACATGCCAAACGAGCCTCGTGGCACCCACATGGAGAACTGCTGAGGGGGCCGCCTCGGACGGGGCTGGCCATCGTGGTAGTGGCACGCACATATGCAGCTCGGGTTCGCGCAGCAACATGTGGGATCATAAGAGCTTCCTATGTTGACAACCTCCTCGTTTCCCCTCTCGCGTTGCATCTGTTGGCGAAGCTCATTGTTCTCCTCATTGAGAGTCTCCATTCGGTACTCCAAGTCCATTATTCGGTCCCATAAAGTACCCACATAACGGTCAATATACCGTTCATGAGGAGGGTCGATCCAGCGGGAGAAGTCGCATTTCGCCATCTGCGAAAAATGACAGTAAACATGGAGGGTCCATAAGCAATAAAAAAAGTACTATTAGTAATTTGTACCCCGGAGCGTGGGCATCGGAAGAAACGGCGCCCGCCATCGTTCGGCCCTTCCAGGACCTGCACGACCACGTACTCATTGTGTCTGCATTTCGGCCACGCTGGTTGCGCACGCCGGCTTGGTAGCAAGCGGTACTGTGGTCCGAACATCTCCCTCCTTTCCAAGGGAAGGTCTTCCTTCGGTGACCCATATCCGACTGGCCCCTCATCTTCCGCCATGGTATGTTCTTTGTTCGATTTACAGGGTTTTCTGGCTACAACTTCATGGGACCTCTACCGTGCTATTTATATCGAATGGCGGGACAAAAGATGGCTGCTTTGCCCAGAGACAAGACAAAAGCGCTCAGCTTTACTCGGTGAGATGACAACACATGCCAGCTTTACGCAGTGATATGACAAATCGGGGCAGCTTTGCTCAGTGAGATGACAACACATGCCAGCTAAACTGCCTACATAAAGACTACGATCTGAAAAGCCTTCATACGAACATTTGTTGCTACTCTGAAAAGCCTACATAGGAACATTTATTGCTACTCTGAAAAGCCTATCGCTACAGAAACCAACAAAATGGGGGCGTAGGCTGTGGCCTTTACAGTGAGTGTTCACGTCATAGGCATGTATCCTTTCCAGTGAGTTTTCATGTCACCTTTCCTTGTTGTTTCATAAATACAGGATACAGGCTCTGAAAAGCCTACATAGGGACATTTCCATGGACTATGCCCACTGCACCAGATAACCTGCCTACATAAAGGCCTCCTATGTCTTCCATACCACATCTCCTCCTCAAGCCTTCACAATACTACTACACAACAATGTCTTCCTGGAGGTCCGACCCATTTGGAGTGCCGGAGTGGCATGAGCGCCCCAAGTGCCGCTGCGGCTTTAGGACGATGTTGGGAGTCTGGACGGATCAAGAAGAGCGAGCCAAATACGGCCGTAGGTTCTTCAAGTGTCCAAATCTGGATGACGATTTCATGGTAACGACGACAACTAAATCATTTGTTTCTCGTTGTCGTTTTTCAACTTGATCCATGACATCTACCATGCCACACATAGGCTTGCAGGTTCATCGAATGGGTGGATCGGGTGTCGCCGACATGGCCACATAACCAGGCAGTGGAGGTGGAAAATAAAGGACAATACTTTGTCAAGATGACTCAGGCTCGCGAGGTGGAACGACAGCTGCGGCGTGAGCAAGAGCGCCGCGTGAGGGTGGACCAAATCCGTCTGAAGGGCAAGGAGGATGAGCTGCAAAGGAGGCGGGAGCAGCTAAGTCTGCGTGAAGCAGCCATCAAGCGTCAAGAGGAAGAGCTTCAAGCTCGGGAGGCAGCTCTCAAGTCCAAGAATGACAGGAAAAAGGATGCAGCGGAGCCATCTTCAAGGCGCGATAAAAAGGGGAAACAACCACGCTACACCCAGTAGACAAAATGTTACGAGCAGTTGGGTGGGTTAGTCGCATATCATGCTATATGTTATGCATGTAATAAAATTGTACGCAGCATGTTATGAAGTTTATTTCTATTCACATAAGGTTATTATCTCGTGTGTTCGCATTGAATGATTCAGATAGCAAGTCATTTAACAATATTAACATACTCTTGGTAGCAACACGAACAACTCATACATTTCACGTACATGACATGTAGCAAGTAGTACAACCACCAACACACCAACGAACACAAGAACTAAAATACAACACAACCGTACATAAAACATTATCAAAAGAGCTTGACGACAAGATAGCATAAAACATTGCGAACATACACGAGGATAACCTCCAGCACTACAACTTGAGGATAACAATAAACACAAGAAACAAAATAGCACACAACATTAAATTTATCTTCCACTCTAGTCTGTCGAAACGATGCTGCATCCCGACGGGGTCGCAACCCCCCACGACAACTCTCTCACGGCGAACACTGTCATTCCTATTTCCCATTTCATCCTCCCACACCCAGAATCGGCAACCACCATGAGCTTCCTGCGATTCCATGACAAGAAGATTTTTAAACATACCACCACGATTTGAATGAACCCGAAACAATATGACTCACCGAGTGATTGGGGCACTTGTAGTAGTGTCGCCCGGGATTCTTGGCCGTCTGTGATGTCCTACGTCTAACCACCAAGTTGCAATTTGGGCACATCACCGTGGGTGCCCATGAAGACGTGCTGAGCTGACTTATTGCCTAGTCTTGGGGAGTGAGCACGAAATAAAACTACACAGATTGTGAACAACTTACTCAGGAGGTGACTGATAACATGGCCAGGGAGTATGTGAGGGATGGCTCCGTTTTATAGGCTGTGTGGGGGGTAGCCTCACGCACAAAGACCACAGACAACACAAATCTTGACCCCACACCATGCTCAGTGAGGAGACAAAACATGCCAGCTTTGCTCAGTGACATGACAAAAGAGGTCAGCTTTTGCTCAGTGACATGACAAAAGAGGTCAGCTTTTGCTCAGTGACTAGACAAAACAAGTCAGCTTTTGCTCAGTGACTAGACAAAACGGGCTGCTGTTGAGCTACCGCCTACCGAGCTGCTTGATGACTCTGCCTAGGCCATTACGACATATACATATTAGGCTAATACTTTAACTTGGCAGAATGACGTGTGGTACAATTTTCTACGTACACGTAAGAGAGTGAATGCACAAATTCCTGCAGGTCTTTAGGGGAGGAGCCTATCTCATCAAATGCATACAGGGACAGATGTACCTAATATTGACAATGAAATAAATTTTAATATTGGATCAAATAACACCTCTTACCGAATGAGGCCATCATCTTCGGTTCCCCGTGGCTTGAATAAGGAGAACATCATTTCTAGCTTGGGTGACTGGGTGTGCACTGATGCTCTGTATTTAGAGATAAGAGGCCATTGGCGAGAGCTAAACACCTAAACAATGCCAAAAGGCATGAGTATAGCCAATTCGTGATTACTAAAGAGAGCAGTTGTCCTCAGTGGGATGCCAAAAGATGCCAGCTTTGGGCAGTGACATTACTAAAGAGAGCAGTTGTCCTCAGTCAAATGACAAAAAGAGTCCAGCTTTGCTCAGTGAGATGACAAAACATGGCAGCTGTGCTCAGAGACATGACAAAACGGGCCAGCTTTGCTCAGTGAGATGACAACACATGCCAACTTTGCGCAGTGACATGATAAAACGGGGCAGCTTTCCTCAGAGACATGACAAAACGAGGCAGCTTTGCTCAGTGAGATGACAACAGATGCCAGCTTTGCGCAGTGACATGATAAAACGGGGCAGCTTTGCTCAGTGGGATGACAAAAGATGCCAGCTTTGGGCAGGGACAGTACTAAAGAGGGCAGCTGTGCTCAGTGACATGACAACAAGAGGTCAGCTTTGCTCAGTGGGATGACAAAAGATGCCAGCTTTGGGCAGTGCCATAACTCCCATCTTTACTCACTGCTACGACTACGCGGACCAACTTTACACGTACGAGTAGAGACAAAACGGCCCCTATAAATTGGTATGCATTCCATTTTCCAGAGAACATTGCACATCCAAACCCCATACTCCATCGCGCTTCCCTCACCCAACCGGGATGGACAAAGGCAAGAAGAAGCAATGGGACAAGATGGTGAAGGATTGGGAGGAGACCCGTGACATAGCACGGTCAGCTGCAGCCCGCGATGCCGCCCGCGATGAGAAAATAAGGGCGATACAGGCCCGGGTAGAACAAGCCCATCGTGCTACGATGAAAGGTCCCCCCCCCAGAGCGCCCGCGTAGCAACAACCCCATCTCGGACGTCCCCACCGAGCGTTCGCCACAACTACCACCTGAGGGGGAGACACCTCCCCTTTGTTGGTGCGGGGACGTGTGCAAGTTCTTCAAGTCTAAGCACCGCATCAGTCTAGGTATGCGGTACTGGGGTTGCGCAAACTACTCCAGTGACTACCCCAACCGCCGTTTTGACACCGCAACCTATCGGCAGCCGGTAACGACCACATGCACCATTTTCCCCTACCTTTTCTCCTTCACAACACGCACTAACAATATCTCTCTTTTATTTACAGTCTCCGGAGCCCCTATGTGCCTACCGCAAATGGATCGATCTTGAGATCCACCCTGAGGACCAATGGACCCTCGACTTCGAGGAGTGGAATGTCACAAAAGAGAAGGAGTTGCTGGAGGAGGAGCGCCGCAAGCACGAGCACACCCTGCGTATACAGCGCGAGACGCAAGCTCATCTTGAAGCGTGCACGCGTAGGGATCGGGAGGCTCGCGAGATGGAGCGCGAGAGAAAGAGGGAAATTGCGGCTAAGGCAAAAGAGGCCGCGGAGGAGTTCAACGCCGAGCGGGCAAGGAAGGGAAAGTGGCCCCGGTCCACACAGTAGGTCGTACGAGCAGTTGGGTGGGTTAGTCGCATATCATGCTATATGTTATGCATGTAATAAAAATCTACGCGGCATATTATTCCCAACTGTATTATGAAATTTAATATCTAGTATTTTCGCATTCCATGATTCACGTAGCACCTCATTTAACAATATTAAATGTACCGAAATTTATGTATCGCATTCCATGTTACTCACCTTCAAAATATCACTTACCACTTTATGTATCGACCGTTCTACGGTCAATCTTTCCTACAAAAAATTTACCAAAATTTTTTATGCATCTACAACTTACAATGAACATAATCTTTTATTACAACTTTATCTGATTTTTATCCAGTTTATAACTACAAAATTGCCAAAACTGAAAACAATCACGGAGATTGCAAACCCTAAAAACACAGCAAACCTTAAAAGTCACTTACCACTATTTGTATCGATCATTCTACGGTCAATTGTTCCTAAAAAAAATTTACCAAAATTTTATTCGCATCTACAAGTTATAATGAATATAAACTTTTATTACTACTTGGTCAGATTCTTTCCGAATTTACATTTACAAAATTGACAAAACATACAAATAACATGGTCATTGCAAACCTAAAAACCATACGAAACCCTAAATATCACTTACCACTTTACGAAACGATCGTTCTATGATTAATCGTTTTTAAAAAATATTTATCCAAATTTTTTTTACATCTGCAACTAACAATGAACAAAAATTATTATTGCAATTTTATCTATTTTTTTCTCAGTTTATAACTACAAAATTGCGAAACCATACAAATATTCACGAGTATTGCAGTCGGGGACATGCGGTCGGGGGAGCAAACGCGCGCTCGTGCGACCGCGGGACCGGGGACGCGCGCTGGCGGGCGCTGCACGCGCGGTCGGCGCGGGGGACGCGCGGTCACGCGAGGCGGTCGCGCGCTGGGCGGGAGCTCGCGCGCTCGGGCGCGGCGCCAGGCCGGTCGTGCGGTCACAGACCGCACGACCGGATGAACACTGCCCACGTGTCTCCCTCCCGTAAACGCGCGCTCAAATGGGGTCCATTTTTGGAATTTTTTGCTTTGGGGGGCCAAAAAAGGAATTTCGGTGGGCTATGGGTCCAACAGTGTCCAAATTTCCAATGCCGATGACTTGCCGCTCAGCCACAGAAACAGAAATTTGAAACGACAGGAATCAGATGTATAGCAATTTTGAAAAAAAAAAAGAAGAGAAAGAACGAGCACCGGTAGCCGTAGCAGAAATGTGTACTGTGCTGCATGTGCTCGCTTCATCCGATCGTTGAGCTAGTTTATTTTGTGATACAGGCTTTCCACAGCCATCCAATTGATCGATTGTGATTCAAGTTCATATGATCATGATCAAACGACTGTGTTTGTGTGCCCATGCATGTCTAATGTGAGGAGGGACTGCTACTCGGAAAAAACACTACCATCCTCACCAATCTCCAAACTCTGAACCCCATGTGTAAGTACTTCTACTAACTACAATGATACAATCATGCTAATGGGGGAAAAAGCATAGCTTTTGTTGTTGCACGCTTTCTGGAGTTTTGATTCATTCGGTTTCGGTCCATCTAAATATGTTCAGGCCATTTTCAAAAGAAGCTAGGTTGGACGCCATCTCAAAATAGCTGCTATATCTATCCATCCATCACTTGCAGGCTAGCGAGCAGTAGTGCTATACTGCACGCAGCAGTAATGATACTCCCTGCCTCGAGCGCGCGTGTGCGGGGAGAACGTGTTTGCATGATGCAGAACGGGAATGGTACTAGGACTAATATAGCATTCAAGTGCGAACTGATAATTACATGGGCTATTAATTAACATCGATCTCGCGTTCAGCTAGCTAGTCTCGCTCTTCGGTACTGTAGCACACCTAATTACTGGCACATGATCCACAGTTCTCCACTAAATTAGCGCCATCATTAGCGCTAACTAAGACTTTACTACCTCCGTTTCAAAGTGGGTGTCGATCGTTTTGTAATGAACGGAGTTTTTCAGACTTTAACCACCGATGCACACAAAAGTAATTATATTGTTATCAAAAAGTACTTCAACTGTTATCTTCTTCGTGCTAGCACGGTAATATAAAAATTTTGGTTGAAACATGCATGAGAGACTGTATACATGTCTAAAACCGCAACTACTATGAAATGGCTGCTACTAATATACCAGCTAATATTAGCAGGCTATAGCAAGCATACCAGTACCAACTACCAAGTGGTCACTTGTGCATGATGCGACCACTCGTTGTCGCTGCCTCCGTTTCTTCTGTCTGCCCTGGACAGGCCAAGCCACCTGTTGACATGTACTCCTTGCAGGTGCAGCAGTAGCCCGCCCATCACTGTGCGACTGGCTGAGTGCAGTGGTATGCCCGAATCATTCATTGCCTTTGGAGCTGTCTCTCGGCTACGCGCACACAAATCACTCCTACCTACGACGACGAACTGGAAGGCGAGAAGAGAACCGAAGAAAGGCGGCGAGCCTGGTGGTTGTAGAGCCCAAACACTCATTTAAAGCTCCTAAGATACGTCCCTTTCGTCAAATGAGGCCCTGTCTCCGCCATAGTTGCATATCGCGCTAAGGTAAAGAAAATTAAGCAGTAGAGGGAGAAAGGGCAAGAGAGAGAGAGAGAGAATGAATGAGACTGTATGAGAGAGAATGTGCAGTGCAGGTGGTCCTGCTTGCACTCCAGGATTCAGGACCTGCCCGTTGTTAGCTTGGCTGTCCCTGTAATACTCGATTGATGCAACAGGGTTGATATTAGGGCTTTGTAGTCTGTGCTTTCTAGTCGTACTGTTTTCCACCTTTCCAACTCGATACGAACCCTCTGATCGACACTTCTGGCCAATCGGACGGCCCTCATGCACCGTGACATAGTACTGAAATGCACACAGCTTGTGTGTGTGTGTGTTTCTTTTCTGAAGACAGAAGTTCCAAATCGAAGTCCCGCTGCTGCATGTTTTACGCACGAAAGGAAAACCAACCGCGCGGTGTAAAATGTTCCAGTTCCGTCGCCAAGATTCCACCACCAGCCTGAAGTCTGAACCTTATATCAACGCTGATGCTGCCTCACCATGACTACACATGACTGACAGAACTACGCGGACAGCAAACAGACGGCAAGGAAGCCAGGTAACCAGAGGCGAAGTGTCGTAGCGTGCAGGCATGAACTTGTGCAGCCACCACAGCACTAGTACTACACTCAAGTAGAAGGCTTTGGACACTTACCTATCTAATCTAGGCCTGTAGCTAGGAGTGAGTAGTAGCACTGGAGTGGAGACTGCGCGCTCGCCCTGTAGCTGTAGCTGTAGCTGTGGTAGTAGCATGAGTAGTAGTAGCCAGTAGCCACTACAGGAAGCTAGGCATACAATGGATAGACTGCTGCGTTTTTAGGGCACGAAGAAAGGCTCCAGCCACAGTCCGAAAATATCACAAAGCTAGGCATACAACGGATAGAGTGTTGCCTGCAAAGGTAAAGTTGGTGTCGACTATGCATTGCATTGCATTGCATGAATTGAATGCCCTTTGCTGCTTCCTTTGCTCAAGCAGTGCCGCAGGTGCATCACAGATTCACAGCTCAAAGTGGATCACAACAGATTGGGTAAAAGGGTGTATAGATTCTTGGTGGTCAAAAAGAGCAAAGGATGCCCTCTTAATGCATGGTTTTGGTTACTGGCAGTACTAGCATCTTTGGCCCGTGCCGCCGAAGCTGATCAGGCTTTGTTTGCAGAACGGCTCTGAGGATGGCTGTTAATAAATGTGTGCGTGTGGTTTGCACGGGAATTTTTACTGCAGGGGCAAGGGAATGCTCTGATCAATCAGCTCAAATCATGTGGTTTCTGGTAAGTGATGGGCCTAGCTACAATTGAATTGCAGCTGCAGGAAATAAAGGGCAGAGGGAACTCAACTTTTCAGGCAGCGTGATGGATTCTGGAGATCGTTTGGATAAATGTGTCATTTCAAAAGTTTTCAGGTTCATGCATAGACTTATGCTCTTCCTAAGAAATTAGTTAAGATAGTAGTTTTGCTTATATATAGCTGCTCAGGATGAGTTTTTTTTGTCCCTGCTCTTCATTGTTCAAACATGTTCTTTTACTGTGCCAAACACTCACAAAGATTCTGATTAACTACTTAGAACACAAAAAAGTTTAACAAGATACGGTGTAAATCCTCCTATTTCTTATGGAATTCCCCATTTAAAACAGGGCCTCAGCCATCAAATACATGGTGTACTTATGTAGCACGCGCAACCTTTGAAATTTCACGTTTTCTGAAAAAGCGGTATATATCTTTACTATTATAAAAACAGGAGCTGGTGATCGTCGATTCGTTATTCCTCCTCTCTTCTCAACCATACGATTAAAGATTAACCGTCCAGATCCGCATGTAGATAGTTCTTTCGCTCCTCGTAAAAAAGGTCGGGCCGACGCGTGGACCGCACTCCTCTTCTCTTCCCCACATCCTTCGCCTCCCGCAGCCACTCCACCTCCCACAACCGCCGCCTCCTTCTTTCTCCCGAACCCTCGTGCCGCGCCTACTCCTCCTCAACGCCGCCACCAATTCCGTCCCTATACAACAGCGTCTGGTCGCAGTCCCCCAACTTCCCCCAGCGGCGTCGCATCTCCTTGTCACCGCCTCCCCAACGCATTTGTCCGCCGCCTCCTCTCCCATCTGCCTGCCACCGCCTCGACCTCCACCTCCTACAACCGCCGGCTCCTTCTCCCCCAAACCCTCATGTCGCGCCTCCTCCTCCTCGGCGCCGCCGTCAATTCCTTCCTCGCGCGGCAGCGTTTGGTCGTAATCCCCCAATTTTCCCTAGGGCGCTGCCACCAATTCCATCTCCCCTCCAACCAGCTGCACAACGCTCAGCGACAGCGGCCGGTGGATCAGAGAGAATGGCGCTCGGCGACAGCGACTAGTGGATCAGAGAGAAGGGCACTCGGCGATGGCGGCGGCTTCCTCTTACTACGCCCGCCCACGTGGCTCTCCCCCGCCGCCACCGCCCAGCGATCGCTCGCTCGAAGAGCTTCTCTACCTCCTCCTGCTCTTCACTCGGAGCCCGTCGCGCTGTCTGGCGATTTTGGTCACTCAAGCTGGTCGTCCAAGTCGGTGCCATGGTCGAATGGGGCCGTGGTCGAGGGGCCATGGCCGAAGTCGAGGGGCCGTGGTCGAAGTCGAAGCTGTAGTCAAAGGGGGCCATGGCCAAAGTCAAAGATCTGTGGTCGAAGTTGAAGCCGTGGTAGAAGGGACGGTGGTTGAAGTCGAAGGACCGAGGTTGAAGTCAGGCCATGCTCGAAGTCAAAGGGCTGTGGTCAAAGGGGACAATGGTCGAAGGGGGCAGTGGTCGAAGTCGAAGGGCCGAGGATGAAGTTGATCCGCGGTCGAAGTCGAAGGGCTGTGGTTGAAGTCAGGTCATGGTCGAAGGCCAAACTGTGGTCGAAGGGGCTGTAGTCGAAGTCAAAGGGTCGTGGATGAAGTCAGTCCATGGTCGAAGTCGAAGGACCGTAGTCAAAGTCGAATGGGTCGTGGTCGAAGTCCAAGCCGTGGTCGAAGGGGATAGTGGTCGAGGGGCAGTGGTCGAAGTCGAAGGGCCGTGGTCGATGTCGGGGCCATTGTCGAAGGGGGCCGTGGTCGACGTCGGAGCTGTGGTCGAAGGGGGCCGTGGCCGAAGTCGAAGATCCATGGTCGAATTCGATGCCATGGTTGAATGGGGCGGTGGTCGAAGGGGGAAGTGGTCGACGTCGAAGGGCCGTGGTCATCGAAGGGGACAGTGGTTGAAGTCGAAGACATGGTCGAAGGGGATAGTGGTCGACATCGAAGGTTCATGGTCGAAGGGGACAATGGTCAAAGAGGACGGTGGTCAAAAGGGAAAATGGTCGACGTCGAAGGGCTGTGGTCGAAGGGGACAGTGGTCGAGGGGGCAGTAGTCGAAGTCGAAGATCCGTGGTCGAAGTCAAAGCCGTAGTCAAAAGGGGTCATGGTCGAAAGGGAAAGTGGTTGACGTTGAAGGGCCATGGTCGAAGGGGACAGTGGTCAATATCTTCTGACTTATGACCACGAGGTGTGATCGACAACTTTCAACTTACTTGCTGGATTTAAAAACTTTTAGAACATATTTGTGTGCATATTTTAAAATGTTTTACCAACCGTAAGTTTTAAAACATACAGTATGATAAATTTTAATAATTTGTAGCAACGCACGGGCATACGACTAGTACATCAATCCATGGAACAGCACGTTACATGCGTCAGTTCCTCTACACGTACGTATACACATACGTAGGCGAGCAAGAAGCGCGTGCATGGATAGATCTTGCAATTGCAGTGATAACAGGAAGCAGAATTTTTGGTACTTTTAGCACGATTGCAACCGATATTTATAAAAATAGTCATATGTACATGGGAATGACATAAATGGCGTTTCTGCCGCCCGTCACCAGGCGGCAGCGCACTGCAACCAACACCTGGGCCATCGGAGCCTGGCCACCGGCAGCCGCCCACCTGCTACCCGGCCACCGTGCGGCACCGTCCCTACCGCCTCGCCATCGAACAACTAGAGATTAAACCGGCTTCACCTGCTAAGTTAGGATTTTTTTATTAATTCTATGTGCTATGAATTTTCCATGTTATTTCATATTAATTTAATTGTAATAAGCGATATGCGATGCTCATTTAATTAGCGATTGAAATCACCTGGTGCACGGCCACCATTCGGCAGGCATTTTTTGCAGTGTGTGATCTCTATCCTTCGCGCATATGTCGGCCTGTTGCTACTATCTTTCCTTTCTCGCTACCTCCTTCGCACAATTGTCACTCTGTCTGTGCCATCCTCCCTCGCGTGCTCCCTCGTCCGCACATATGTCATAATGTTCATGCCGTCCCCCTCTTTCGCTCCCTTGTATGCACATTTGTTAGTATTACCATGTCATCCCCCTCGCCTGAAGTGCTACGCGTCTACAAGGAGTCCTTAATTTGCGTGGTGAGTGCACCGGGTTCCTTTTTCACTCGACCATATATACGAACCTCTTACAGTTGGTCATCACTCATCTCAGTCGCTCATCGCAGAAGCTCATTCTCATAACCGTTGCTCAAAATTAAGAGTGCATAGCTCATTATTTTGATAGGGCAGTGCACATTTGTGGAGAACACGATAGAGCTGATTGTTTTTCCCAAAAGACAGGTAAAATTTTGTCACATACTTTCGACGTTATTATCGTAGTCCTAGTTAATTAGTGTTATTTAGTTAGTCATAATTAATGTAGCTAGTATTATGAAGTAAGTAGGTCGTAGTAATTTGGGCATAGTTTTTACTATTTTTCTGTACGTACGGTACACATGATTTGTTATTGTGTGGTAGTATGTAATTAAGCAGTCATAATTACTGTAGTGTCAATTAGTTAGTGCTAAGTAATTAAATGGTAAGGATAAGGTAATGAATCACTCATAATTAATTTTCGGACGGATAATCAAATTGTTGCTAATTAATGAATTATTTGTATGTAGTTACACACATGTAATCACTAACTTGCATGCTGTTGGTCATCATATCTTGTTGTAACACTTACTATGAATCTAGTTATTGTGGCTTCAGGTAGTCCCAGACTTGGAACACTTGATAATGTTCTATGATGATGGTCTTGTATGGGTAGGACCCGATGAGTTGGACCTATCAACATGCCAATACAAGGTGCTCCGGGTCGAGGGGCTCGGCATCCGGAGGGAGTTCGTCACGGAGGCAATGGCGATGAAACTTGCGATCGAGGAAATCACCTACATGAATGGCATGTGGGAGCTTGTGAAGGTGAATGGCACTATAGCATGGAGGCAGTACATGGAAATTGCCTCCTAACCTGAGGTGGCCATTTACGGGAGGCTGATGGTGTACCTGATTTTCATGCATCGAGTGTCGGATAATGATGATGAACCTAGCCCCTCGACACCCAGAGCGAGATTTTACAAAAAAAAACTCCAAAGCGTGCTCTAAATATGTATTTTACCAATCTTTCTGCCACTTTGACAATAAAGTCATCAAGAAGCATGGAATAATATAGAGCATGAATAAAATGAAGTGCTTGTGTTTTATTAATTTTTTTTTGCATTAGGAGTTATGAAAATTATCCAAAGTAATATAAATACTATACAAAGCCATATTATGTGAATTAGCTATTTTAGATTATGGCAAATCATATATATAGCAAAGGTAAAACCAAATGAGCAATAATTTGAAATTAAATTGATTTTTAGCATGTGAAGTTGCTCAAAATCATAATTTAGTGGAAGGTATCCAAAAATGAGTCAAACCATGATAATAAACTAAATTAAACCAAGAAGTTATAATTGAGTCAATTTAAAGTACTACAAGTTCAGTATTGAATCATTTTATTTAAGCACTTGAAATTAATCATAATTAGCATATTTAGCACTTGCTGAAATTCATTTTTTGTTTTATCTTAGCAAAGCAAGTCCTAGACTTGGAGCTATGCACAATTACCTCCTAAGATTCAACCAATTTTTATAATTTTTGTTTTATTCAATCAATTTTTATAATTTTTGTTTTCTTAGTCATATGCTTGATCTCAAACCTTACTATGACTATTCCAAACAATAAGCTTAAAAAAGTGGTCTAGGTCATCCAAAACTCCCCATGAGTTAATGTCTAGTGCAATGGCAAGCCGTCTCATGAGAAAGAATTGGTGAAATCAGTTTTTTTTGCACAAAAAACGATTATTTTTCAGATTTCCTTTTTAGTTCAAAAACAATGAGTTACTCCTTAGTCTGTAAGTTAGAACAGACATGAGTTATAAAAGTCTAGGAGAAGTAAACTCATACTTCAATAAAGAACTAGCATAGCTTAATTTAAAATTCAATTTAGGTTCAAGACCCAACTTAACCATTTAATATAGCATGAATCATAGTTGAATCAGTAGAGCAAAACTAGTCATAAAATCGAACAAGACATGATTTAATTAAAATTTGTCACATTTAATAGGGCTAACATGACAAAAACTAATCTACACATCGAAAGACATGATTAATCTAGCAAAGTAAAACAAGACATGCCAAGATGTAAAGTAAGATATCATGTCACGTAAGGATAAAAGTCAAACATCTATGTAATTATATTACAATGTAAGTTGCTAAAATTAAATATGCAATATGATACAATAAATACAAAAGAGTCAACCTCCCTCAAAACATGCCTAAAGACTAATAACCCTCAACTCTCCCCGCAAAGAAGTAAAATGAGAAGAATTAAGAGTCTTAGAAAAATATCTACAACCTACTGCTATGAATGTATAAAATAAAGTACACCATCAACTTTCTCTACATTAGCTATTGGATGCCGATCTGCTTGTGTGTGTGTTGGGGGGGGGGGGGGGGGGGGGTAACACGGCATGGTTTACATTTGTTTTCTAGCCAACCTAAATAGTTGATGACTCGTCAAGCGCTCAAGCGAGTGCGTACCGCACCCGAGCCGGCCCCATCGGCTGGCTCACAGAGTGAGAAGTAGCACCACGCGCGCTGTGACGCTGCTACTTGCAGTGTGTGCTGCACGCACGCAGCGCGCGGCATGTCGCATACGCCGTTCTCTGGCCAAATGCCAAATGCGTACGTACGTGCGTGAAGAAGCACATCCAAACTAACTAAACTGTGCGGGGTGTGTGCTGCGCGTCCGTGAAGGCATTGGTGCTGAGTTTTTTTTTTTTTCTTCCTTTTTTTACTTACCACGGCCCCTGAGTTTTTTTTTCCCTTTTTTACTTACCACGGCCCCTAAGCTGCTAGTACCGCTAGAACGCGGGTACTACGGCTCTTTTAAACCGTAAGGTGGGTTTTTTATGGTTCTATACTTTCTTTCGCAGTGATTTATGTAATTTTTAAATTTTCAATATCCTTTTAATTGTTTTTAGAAATATGTTCGGCGACAAAATGATCTTATTACTGAAATATGAAACAGAGCGTCCTACTATAAACCTCGCTTAGTTTACATGGTCTTGCTATTTTATAGCAAACCATGAGAAATAACTTTCTTAAATTTTACAGAAAAAATAATTTAATCCAACCCATTGAACTATAAAACCAATTATTTAACCCTCCAATATTGTAAAACCAGATTAACTTACACTCCGAGTTGGTGT
This sequence comes from Dendrocalamus latiflorus, assembly GCA_017311315.1. Taxonomy (NCBI): domain Eukaryota; kingdom Viridiplantae; phylum Streptophyta; class Magnoliopsida; order Poales; family Poaceae; genus Dendrocalamus; species Dendrocalamus latiflorus. The sequence goes on along the minus strand of CM029651.1, from coordinate 10,409,506 downwards.
TTTATGTTAACATAATCTATATCAAGTATTATAAATATTGTAAATATCAACCTCTAATATTGTAAAACCAAATATCTATACTAACATATTCTAAATCACCGTGGTTAAAGATTAAAAAAATACTCAGTGAACCCTATAAAGTAGCTCATTCATTAGCAACCTCACGGAACATATGCACCTCGTCACCTTACTGTTTTAAAACCATCGGTTGCAAGTTGCGACCCTCCTAACACAGTTGTAACTTGCATGTCTCCGTAGGGTAAAATTTTTGCTTTTTAGCTCAAAATTTGAAAGTTTTTTTTACATATAGACCCTTGGAGAAGATTTGCAAAAATGGACCCTTAGCACAGCGCCAAAGGATATGGCGCCCAGGGTACATATCACGCCGCCATGTGCTTTGGCGCCGTGCGTGGCCACGTAGGAGCCACGGTGGCAGAGCACGGCGCCAAAGCACATGGCGCCGTGACATGCATAAACGACGCTAAGGGCCGTGGCGCCGTTCTCTGGGACTTATGCCCGAGCGCAGCCCCTGGCCCCCCAGTCCCCTACCACCCGCCTCACTCTTCTGTTCGAACAGATCGAGCACACAGAGCAGCCGCCGCCGCCCCTCTCTCCCCCCTCCAAATCCACCCCAATCCATCGATTTTTCTTGCGATTTTGCTTCCAAACCGAGCAAGCAAGGTGAACTCCCTCCCCTCCCTTGATTTTTTCCAATAGATATAGATTATTTGAGGTACATTTCATGGGGCAAGATTTGAAACTCTAGATGAAATTAGTTGGATTTGGCTCGGTTTTAGGTTGGATTTGCAATAGATATGCGTAATATAAGAGTAGTAATGAGTATAGATTCGTTTTTAGGGGTTTGATTTGGGTAACTAGCTAACCTAGGGTTAGACACGAGAAAAATTATAAATCTTATTCATTTTGCATTTTAGGTTGTCACGGGCTTCACTCGTTTGCCACCTCCACCCGGTGTTACCGTGCCGATGTGTTATTGCGGCGATCCTTGCAAGGTCGAAAGGTCGGACGACCCGGATACATATATGCAGAGGTACTGGATGTACGCCAACTGGGCGTTCGATCCGCCACGTGCCGCCGTTGTCCTCGGCAAGATGGTATGTTGTATTGTCGATTTATCGACTTGGTATTAATTCTGTTGGTTTAACGAATGCTTACATTTGCAGGAGCCTCCACCGCTTTGTAATTTTGAACAGTGGATCGACACTGCGATCGCTGAGGATGACAAGGAATACCTTAACGCCACTAAGAAGTGGGATGAAGAAAGAAAGGAGAGGTGGGAAAGGGAGAAGAAGCATGAGGAGGCCGCGAGGGAACACCGCGAGGAGGAGCGTAGGAGGGCCGCAGCAAGGCGCAAGGGTGAAAGGCAGAAGAAGCTAGAAAGAGCGCGACGTGCCAAGGCAGCCCTTGAGGAGTACCCTGATGCTCAGAGGAAGGGGAAGTGGCGTCGATGCACTCAGTAGGTTATTGCTATGTATATTTAATGTTTGATGTATGTGGACGCATGTATTTTCTGAGAATTTATAAACTATGTATGTGGACTATGTATGTATGTGGACGTATGTACTCAGTAGGTTATTTTGGGTTGTGCTTATTCATGTGGTGAATGTCTATTGTTTGTGCGAATGGAACGAAACAACTGGCCGAGCTTGCAGTTTTAATGCAAGTACAGTAATCACGGCGCCAAACACCCTGGCGCCGTATGTAAGTAGCAAGGCGCCAAACACCCTGGCGCCGAGGTATTCAACTACGGCGCAAGGAACTTTGGCGCCATATCCTGGCGCCAAAGGTCCTGGCGCCGTATTTGAATACCTCATCGCCGGAGTGTTTGGCGCCGTGATTCGTAAACCTACAGAAAAAATAGCAAAGTGCTGTCTGTTTTTCTGCATATACAAAACACATGCACATACACACATATACATACATTCACATATAAAACACATACGCATAACTCTCAATAAAGTCTGAATAACTCTCAATAAATCTCAAAACATACATATATACACACATACACATATAAAATACACATACACATACATATATACACATACACATACACACAACTCTCAATATGTCTCAATGGTGCGTCGGGCATCTACGACATCCCATCATCATGGGTTCGAGGACGAAGTATGGGAATCTCCTGAAAAATGCTTTAAAAGTTAGCCGTGTGATGAAAACACATGTAACACGAGAAAAATACATTTCGATAACACACGTACCTGGCCGTCCTCCGTGAGCTTGCCGCGGTGCTCCCTGTCGTAGAACTCATCCACCAGCCGGTACCTCGCCATCCTGTGCATTCAAAAATACATTAGTGATAAGAATAACAAAATATCTAAAAATTATGCTCTCTAGACCTAACGTCGCTAACCTGAGTGGAACGACGTTGACACGTCCGTGAATTGTGACCCATTAGACCACAAGTACCGCAGTGTGTCTCCTGTGGGTCCTCAACGAAGGGATTTGCCCTACCCCTCTTAGTGCGACCAGGTATCCGATCCATGTCCATCTTGTACCTTGACCGCTTCCTGCTGCCCCTCTTGTGCCAACGTAACCCCTCGTCCGCTATGTACCGGAGACCCGAGTAAAGTGGCCGCTCGCTTTCATCACGTATGGCTCGAACCGTGGGGCCCATGTCCTCACCAACGCATCCACGCTGAATAGTCTCAGGATTTTGGTCTCAACATCGACATTCCGGGCCCTACATGCGGTCACCATGTGGGAGCATGGAAAATGGAACTTGTCGGGAACACCGCATGTGCATGTGAAGGATGTAATCACGACCTTATACTTTCGGGCCTCTCAGAGCTCTCCATTCTCAGTTTTCCCTCCACCCTCAACAACCTCATACGTGCCCGTCACATGGTCAAAACAGTGGTACTCATGTTCATTGGCTTGCATATTCGCTTTGGTAAGGAAGCCGTGAGGACAAGGTGGCCAACGTGCATGTGCCTTTAACATGTCTGAGGCTTCCCGGTGCCGATTAACAAACCATGCAACACACTTGTAGAAAGTGAACGCCGCAATTGCAGTAACTGGCAATCCACGTGCCCCCTTAAGCAGCCCGTTGAAGCATTCTGCCATGTTGCTAGTCATGAACCCATACCTCCTTCCCAATGGGTCATGAGCCATTGACCATTTGTGCACATCCCTCATTAAACCCCTTATCCAATCACGGCCCTCGGCATTAGTTTTCATTTTCAACTCCTCTAACTTCTCATTGAACAGCTTTACCTCCCTCTGGCGATATACCTCCTCGAAAAGTGCAAAGTTGGCCTTCACCCCATCTTTTTTGAACAAGTTCTCTGCAAGGTGTCTTGTGCACCAACGATGATGCACAGGTAAATGTCCTGGTATCACTTCCTTAATGGCGCTCAAGATCACAGCGTGCCTGTCAGACAACACACATACCTCCCTCCCCGGGCCAACCACATGGATCCGTACAAGCCGTAGAAACCAAGCCCAGCTAGATTTGTCCTCCTTCTCCACCAAAGCAAAAGCCAACGGCACAAGCGAGTTGTCCACATCACAGCCAATAGAAATCAACAACGTCCCCTCATACTTGCCCAACAGGAACGTCCCATCAATTGACAGAATAGGCCTACAATGTTTGAAAGCCTTGACACACTGACCAAAGCACCAGAATGCTCGAAAGAAAATCTGTCTTCCATTAACCCATACATCGGGCTTAGGCACGTACTCATACTGCATTCCTGCATTGGCCGCTTTCATTGCGTTGAACATGGCCAGCAAACGCTCATACGCCTCCTCCCAATCACCATAAATCAACTTCAAAGCACGTTGTTGCGCCCTCCATGCTTTCCCATACTTAATTGTGTAGTGCCACTTTAGTTTAACGGCCTCTATCACTGCTGCCACGCGCATCATCGGCATATGCTTTATCATGGGGTACAGGCGGGTTGCAATGAACCGAGAAGTCAACTGACGATGTTTCTGGCTGGGCTCAGAAGACCCACAGCTGTGTAGTCCATCCACAGTTATAATCTTAAACCTCTCCGTACCCTTCACCTTCCTAGCACAGACTTTCCATGCACACCCTGTGCTCTCACATTTGATGGTGTACCGGCGTTTAGCGTATGAATTCTTAACTCGGTATGGACGGTTGTGCATGATTGAGTACTCTTTCAACCACATCTTCAATGCCGACATATCCTCAAAGATATGACCCTTCTGAACTATGATACTAGCCCCAGGCCTAGGTACGTCCCTCTGCGTTTGCCCTCCATCCGTGACAGCCCTATGTGCGTTGCTTAGGTCATTATAATCGGACACTAGTGGATCACGTCCAGGAAAAATTCTTCTCAACTTCTCAATTTCGCTAGACGTCAAACCTGTTACTGGTCTACCATCATCTGAGTCCACAGCCCCGCATCCTCATAAGCAGCCTCGTCTCCCGCAAGCTATACATCCACCTTGTTAGATGCTACACAAACCATGGGTTCCTCAAACACTATCTCCTCGTCGAATCCACCAACAGAGCGGTCATTGACATCCTCAGAGTCAGCTTCTACCTGAGTCAATGGAACCTCACATACTTGAGCCGAGGATACAACTTGCACCTCGACCTCTTCATGATCCGGTGACCCAACCAATGGTGAGTCACTGAGATCCAATGCAGCCCTAGGAGGTGATTGATCTCTCACCACCATATGCACAAACAAGTCAGGTGCTCTGACCTCTGAGTCCAAAACGATGGCCACATAGTTATCCCATTCACCGTTGCTGCCAATCGAAACCAATATCTTTATACGCGGCCCCTTTGACGACCCAACATCAATCAATCCTTGTATAACGACATCACCATGCTCATCTGTCCATCCCAACCTCTTTTTCAAGCGACAAATGACTTCACCATACGACGGACGTGAACTAAATAGCAACGTGGTCTCCTCCATGCCCTCCAAATCAACACCCCCATTGTCATTTCTCTTCACAGTACCACCATGGTGCAAAGTCACAAGCTTATCTATCTATAGCACAACAAACAAACATAGCTCAGTCATTATGCACAACAATCAAACCCTAAAAACGAATCTATACACATTACTACTCTTATATTACGCATATCTATTGCAAATCCAACATAAAACCGAGCCAAATCCAACTAATTTCATCTAAAGTTTCAAATCTTGCCCCACGAAATGTACATCAAATAATCCATATCTATTGGAAAAAATCAAGGGAGGGGAGGGAGTTCACCTTGCTTGCTCAGTTTGGAAGCAAAATCGCGAGAAAAATCGATGGATTGGGGTGGATTCGGAGGGGGGAGAGAGGGGCGGCGGCGGCTGCTCTCTGTGCTCGGTCTGTTCGAACAGAGGAGTGAGGGGGTGGTGGGGCCCGGGGGCTGCGCTCGGGCTTAAGTCCCAGAGAACGGCGCCACGGCCCTTAGCGCCGTTTATACATGTCACGGCGCCATGTGCTTTGGCGCCGTGCTCTGCCACCGTGGCTCCTACGTGGCCACGCATGGCGCCAAAGTACATGGCGGCATGATATGTACCCTGAGCGTCATATCCTTTGGCACCGTGCTAAGGGTCTATTTTTGCAAATCTTTTCTTCAGAGATCTATATGTAAAAAAACTTTCAAATTTTGAGTTAAAAAGCAAAAAATTTACATCCGCAGGTGCGTATGGCTTGTACGCATGGATGGATCCAAGATGTGTATACTATGGACCTGTTTGGGAGAGCTCCATCAGCTCCAGATCCACGAAAAACAGCTCCACTCCATGAAATTTTACCCAAACGCTCCAGCTCCGCGAAATCTGGATCCACCAAAATCCTAGATCTGAGGGCCAGATCCATGGATTTCATGGAGCTCCTCAAGGGGTGCTCCACCGTGGAGTTGGGTGGTAATTACCCACCAATGCCACTGGTTACACACCCCATCCCATCAAAAGTGGCCATTCCCACCAAAACCTCAATTTCGTGGATCTGGAGCTGCTGTACAAGCCAAACACTCCATGGTGGGATCCCAGATCTACGGTGGAGCTGTTGCTCCAGATCCACGTTTTCAATGGTAGAGCTCTCCCAAACAGGCCATATAATAGCCTTGCCCAGCCAAGGAAACCGCACCGGATCCACGTGGGCCCGTGCTCCATGACCCCAGGGGCGGCACAAGCGGCCACATCGGGCTCGCCTCAGGGAATCCATCCCCAGCTCCCCCCCCCCCCCCCCCCCCCCCCTATGAGGCACGCCGAAAAGGCACTCGCTACGCCAGGTCCTAGTGCAGTAGTGCTCACTCGAAATTTACTAGTACTACAAGAGAGCTCTACAAAATCTACAACTACAAATCCCAGAAACGGGTGAGGAAATCCTAGAATCTACAGGCTGACCACAGCCTACATCACGCCACTCTACTGATCGACCAAACCAAAAAAAAATCTCCCGGTATGGCCTGGGATTTGCAAAGATCTCCTTTTGCGTTTGCAGCCACGAACAACAGACACGATCGAGCTTGTGGCACAGCGTATAATCCTATGTAATCCTACGGCACGTCAATATTACACCGAATCGTGTGTTTGCTCTTGAGGAACGGACACCACTACGGGAACGTGGGATGAAGCAACAAAAACAAACGCATCTGCCTTGTATAAAACAGTGCAAAGGGTCGGTGGTGGGCTGCCATTGGCAAGCATAAAGAAAAGGGAAGAGGAGAGATAAAATTTTGTCATATATGGTATCATAAAAATAGTGTTTCTGTCGTTCAGTTGCCGGACGGCAATGCTCCAATGGTGACACGTGATGCCTGCCGTTCGATCGGCGGACGACAGGTGCTTGCCGTTCGACCACCAGACGATAGGCCACCTGCTGTCCACCCACAAAACGACATGTGATTAAGCTGGCTAATTAGCTGGTTTAATTATCTGCCTAAATTCGTAATTAGATATTATATTTTTTAAAATTTTTAAATATAGCAAATGAGTCCGAAAAATTAAAAAATTTAATGCGTAGTCTCTCGATACAACGTACTTCATTGTGTAATTTTTTTGATAATTTTATCCGCTCTGAATGTTGCTCAAAAATTCGTACGATTTTGATATTTGTAGGAGTTGTTACATATAGCAAACGAGGTCCAAAAATTACAAAATTTTATGTGAATCCTCCCAACACAGTTGACCTAATTGTGTAATTTTTTAGGAATTTTATATGCTCTAAATTTTCCGTGTTAATTCATAATAATTTAATTATAATTAACGATATACGAGGAGGGATGCCACTTGGTGTTGCCCTCCTTGCCTGTAGAAATGTCAGTCTGTCCATACTGTCCTCTCTTGCCCGCATCACTCATTCGGATATGTGTTGGTTTGACCATACCGGTCCCTCTCGTCCGCTCCCTCGCACGCACAAATGTTAGTCTGTCCATGTCATCCCACCTCGCCCGCTCCCTCATGCGCACATATGTCACTCTTACCATGCTGTCCCTTGTCGCCTGCGGTGCTGCGTGTCGACAATGCGTTCGTAATTTCCAGTGGAAACATGCCGTGTTCTCTTTTCGCTAGGCTTCAAATACAGAGCTCTCACAATTGCTCATCTAAACTGCGTTTTGCTTTTTGTAGAAAGAAGAACCTTTTTTGTCATACAGTAATATAGCATGGCAGACGCCGAAGGCCAGTCGAAGCGGGGTCGCCAAAGGAAGACTTTCCCATGGAAAGGATGGAGGACTCGGGCCTAACCACCGTTTGATGCCAAAATGCAGACATAGGGAGAACGCGATTGTGTAGGTCGTCGAAGGCCATTTCACTAGCGGACGACATTTCTTTCGATACCCACACTCTGGGGTACAGTTAGTCAATAGTTTATTTTCTCTTACTGCTAATAGAACTTTCATGTTAACCCTCTTTTCTAGTAAATGGCGAAATACGACTTTGTCCGCTGGATCGATCCTCAAGATATAAAGACATTTGGACTAGAAACCATTTTTGGCGTTGCAAAACGTTTTTTTAACCCTGCTTTGTTCATTGCAAGAATTGCCTTTGTTTAGTTTAGACTAGACTTATTTGGAATGCATTTATATGAATTTTGCAACAATGTCACGTCGAACAGTATGAATCCCGCAGGGTTCGTGTGGAATTCCCAACAATACGCTCTACTTCTTTCTCTTTCCCAAAACAAGTTAGAGCCTCTTTGGAACGTAAGATTCGGAAAAGCACATGAATTTTATAGAAATGTTAGTGCTGTCCTACTGGAACACAAAAACAGATGATTGTTCAAAGGAGGAGTTTGGATGCTTCACAGGAACTTGAGGAAGGAGAGGGCACATGCAAAACAAAGGAATTTTTCCATAAGATTTGACTCATGTACAATTTCTTCAAAATTCCTATGGAATGAGCCATTCCATTAGAATTTAGTTGGAATACTATGAGTTCAATCCTTTATTCCAAAGGGCGATATAGGAAAAATTCCTATAAAATTGAATTCCTTCAAAATTTCTCCAAAAATCCTACAATCAAAAGAATTCCTATAGGATTCTTTCCTTTGCTTCACTTTTTGAAGGATTTAAAACATTTGCTCAAACCTCATGCTAAGAATTCCTCTGAGAAATCCAATGCACAACTAGTCTTTCTCTCTCCCCTTCTCTCCCTTCCAAGACGACCGATTTTTTTGACCGCATGACCGATTTTTTGACCGCATGACCGATTTTTTGACCGCACGACCGGTCGTGCGGTACCACACCGCACGACCGGGACACGTGTCGCGCTGTCGTAAACGCGCGGTGAGGAGGGGTCCAAATCTGGAATTTTTTTTCATTTGGGGACCAAAAATGGAATTTTGGGTGTCCATGGGTCCAATAGTGTCCAAAATTCACCACTGTCATCACACCCATGTGGTATGATTTAATAGGTTGGCGCAATCCCCAATGCGAAATAGTCAGAAAGAGATTCTCATATACTCCTGCGACAAAAATCTTTCTTAAGAGCATCTCCAGCAGGAGCCCTCAAAACAGAGCCCCTACTTTTAATTTGAGGGCTCCCCCTACTTTTGAGGACCCTGTTTTCTGGGCTGCACTCCAGCAGGAGCCCTCAAAACAGGGCCCCTACTTCTTAATTCCCTCTATTTCCTCACACACTATATGCATATGTATTTGAGAATATCACATTATATAATAATTTATTTAAACTATAACTCTAAAGCACTATACTTAAAATTATGAATGAAAATACAAATATTCAAATTTAAATTCAAAGACAAAATTGGTCCGAATTTAATGATAGTCGATCACAACATAGTCCATAACATCTCTGCAAATCAAATGACATAATCATCAAACATATAGTCCGACAAACATATGGAATCAAAGCCAAACATACACTTTGCAAGACAAGTTACTAGTTCTATGTAAATAAGCATTACGGTAGCAATAACATGCATATGGTTCTTTTATCTGCCTGTCAGCCTGTAACCGCCAAACTTCACAAAAAGTTCTGGCTTCATACATGATCTTGCATTAAATCAGGTCATACAAGAAAGGTCTTGGCCATCAATCTGTAAGATAAGTAGTGAGGGCTACCAGGCAAACCATCAGCTAAACTATATTCAGATAATACTTTGCCGTATGCCTATCCTGAACATTAACTGGCTGGCTAATCAGTTCAACCATTATGAAACTAAATTAATTATAACTGCAGTGCAAAACAGTGGTATCTGGAGTTGTAGCTATCTTCTGGGTTGGTGATGTAAAGGAGTTACCGCCAGTACTGGATAGTTGTAGCAGCCATCAAGCCAACAAGTGTAAAAGTATGTAAGCCGAACTAATCATGCTCAGTTGCATAGGGCTTTTCTATATCAATGTATATCGTGTTCAGTTGCATAGGGCATGTTGGTTTCTGCATCATGCTATCCTAATCCCAATCTGAAATTGTCTACTACACTCCGAATCTATATCAAATTAACAGCACATATACATATCAAATTGAATCACATATGCATATCAAATTGAATCACATATACATATCCTAATCCCAATCTGAAATTAACAAATCAAGCATACATGAGGTTGTCTATTTACATCAAGCAGCATAGTTCATCATCACTTTCTGCAGTGGAAATTGGAAATTATATACATGATCTTGGAGATCAGAGGTTTTCCATATATCATACATTTCAGCAATCTCAAGCTATCCCGATCCCAATTTCAGCATCTCAAGCTATCAACCCACAAAGCACATCGGCATATATACATACAAAGCACATTTCAGCATAATCCCAATCTTCGGTCCTATAATCTGGCGGTGGCGCAACGGAGGGGGTACAGGTGACGCAACGGAGGTGGAGGTGGCGCAGGAGGAGATGGCAGCGGGCGAACCTGGCGTGAAGGATGTCCGGGTTGGCGGCCGGCGAAGTTGGAACCGCTGGTGGTGGTCGCGGTCGAGGTCGGCGATGCGGTCGAGGCTGGCGATGCGGTCGGCGATGTGGTCGAGGCCGGCGATGCGGTCGAGGCTGGAGGAGACCGGCGATGCGGAGGAGAGCGAGGTCGCAGAGGAGAGCGGGGAGGCGGGCGGCGCTCGCGGGCGGGCTGCGGGAGGGGAAGAGGCGGGCGGGGGAAAGAGGCGGACGGCGCTCGCGGGCGGGCTGCGGGAGGGGAAGAGGCGGGTGGCGCTCGCGGGCTGCAGGAGGGGAAAGAGGCGGGCGGGGGAAGGAGCGGGCGCGGGAGGGGAAAAAGGCTGGCGGGGGAAGAATCGGGACCAGCGCGCGTAGGAAACCGTGATTTGAGGGTTTGGCCTAGAGCCCCAGGAATGAGGGCTGGAGGGGGGATTTGAGGGGCCCCTCAAATTTGAGAGCTCTAGTAGGGGCCCTGCTGGACCTCTGTTTTTGCTTCAAGCCCTCAAATTTGGTTTTAGGGGCTCAACTGCTCAAGTAGGGGCCCTGCTAGAGATGCTCTAACTGAAGTAAGGAGAGTACGTAATTCGCTGGAAGGCTGGTGCTTAAATTAAGTAACACAAATACAGTCCCTCAAACATGTAGTCCCAACCGTGATCATCTACATCAGACAATGAAGCGTGGCCACAATGCCAAATCAGGCTCACAGTTGCTGCGCATAAAACTCGAGACGCTCATCCAGCAAAAGGACCAACGATCCTATGACCCCTTCGTCATCCGATCCACATCTGTGTGGTTGATCCAATAATCTTTGCAAAGCAAAGAACAAAAACAATCGAATTAGCAGTGGATTCCGACAAAGAGATTCGAAGTTTAGGCGTTATAGGAATGAAAAGGATAGATAAGATCAGCATTCCAATCTAACCATCTGCTGTGTTGTGCTTTTCTTTCTCTCCTTTTCATGCCCTCCTCTCCTATCACTTTTCTCCACTTCCAATACTCTCTCTCTCTCCTCTCTCTCTCTCTGAAACATCACAGCCAGTCACAGGTAACCCTGCAAAAAGCTACCCCAAGGGCCAATAAATACTGGGAAAGGAAGAAACCAACGACACGAGAAGCGCCGAATCAAACACCTCCTTTTCGAACTGTTACACAAAAGATATTGTAGCTGTTTTTCTAGATTTAGCCACCAAATGATCTTTTTATAAATCTAAACTCCTGATCTCGACGGTCACGGCAAACAACATAGTCAAATGTCATAGTATAGAAGCTCGACAAATACTGCTATCCAAGAGAGCTCTGCAATACTTACCGAACCACAGTTGTCTAGCAGCATGCTACAGCCGATCGAGCCACCTACCATCGGCACATAATTAAGATGCCGCTCGATGGCCCTGATCAATTCACTTAAGTTTTTGGCTTCCGATTTATTTTTTATTATTCATAAATTTTGTCTTTTTCTGAATTTTTGGTTTTTTTGTGCTTTTTTGCCGGTATTTTTTTTCCGTATTTGTTTGTATTATACGTAATATGCTAACATTTTTTTATTTTTTTAAATTTAATTATACTAAATAAGCCTCTGTCAGCTACAGTGTTTTTTTCAGCCAGCTACAGTGCTTTCAGCAATAAGCCACCAAAAAAGCCCAACTGATCACCACCTTAACTGAAATAAATTAACTTATGGTTACAATTATACTATAACTGATTAAAATTACACTAAAATTGATGATGACTTATTTAACATAACTAAATCTAAAAAATTAAAAATAAAAAACATATTAACCCATCAACGCAAACGAATATGGAAAAGCTCAAAAGGCTAAAAATCAGAAAAAGATAAAAATTTAATAATAGTAAAAAAATAAGTAAGATACTTAAGCCAAAATGAGCGGATCAGTTTTATAATTAACACTAGTTAAATATGATTAATTAAACACATCGCTAATGGTGCCCGACGTCCTGCCGTTTTTCAAATGGGGGATTGGATCGTATACCCTCTCTTTAGTTGGGAAATTCAGGATTTACCCTCCTCATCTCAATGACATGTGGTGTCATCATAAGTCACTGACACGTGGGTCAGGAGGGTAAATCCTGAATTTCCATCTAAATGGAGGGTATATGATCAATAAATCCTTTTCAAATTGGCCCTGCACGTCCCTTCTTTTTGTAAATCTAACTACCCTAGCGAATTCAAGAAGAAAGCTAGATTTATAAATACGAACATGCAAAAAGACTAGATTTATAAATACAAATATATGGTAATCAATTTTTTTAAAACAAATAGCTATTGTGATTTATGTGAACAGTTAATTCTTTTCAGCCTATTATAACTTCTAAACAAATAAACGAAACAACTTTTCGTCGCCTTTTCAAAACAACTTATCAACATAGTCTTTTAGAAGTAGCTTATCGTCATTTGGTTTGTGAAAGTAGCTTATCATTATTTGATTTGTTTGCACATGCACTTTTTGTTTGCACACACACTGTTAAAACTAAAAGCAATCCACCGTAACCATAAGCAGCAGCGCAACCGTAAGCAGCAGCAGAAAAGAACCAACCAAATTCTAATCCACCTATTCTCTGCATCGAAGTGTATATGTACATGATTTTATTATTCACTGCCTGTCACAGCCTTAAATATCCTCTTCCTGGAAACAACAAAAAAAAATCCCTATCCCCTTTTTTACATCCAACAGATATAAAAAGGGGGGAAATAAAACCAGTAAAAGGATTCCTAACAAAATCTAGGGAAAATGAGCTACTACCAAGGGAACTGGAAGAACCAATCTCTCACCCCCACCAAATTACAAAATTTGCAGATACCTTCTTTCGATCTCGTGGCTGCGTTTCAAAATCCAGCCAGTCCAATTCTCGTTGTAAACTTGCACCTAATTGCTCTGCAGCTCAATTTCCCTGCACCGCTGATCCTGAGGTTTAACGGCGGTTACCCAGCCGACGAGCTGCTTTTACCGGATCCCCGTAAGATGATTGTTGGTAATCATGGAGCTTCTTCGCCGTGAACAAAAAACCTATCAAAACCATCTTCGGATAATTGCAGGTGCTCTGGCCTTCGAACGGAATTCGCACTGGATCTTCACCCCATGTCTAGCCATCTTCCACAAAAATTCTGGCAATGAAATCTTGAAACCTTTTCGAATAGAGCTTCGGATCCACAGCAGAGATTGAATTGGGGTCCGTCTGTAATGACTTGTAAGCATGCTCTAGCCTTTTGGTGATGTCATAGTCCTGGAGAATGTCGATTATCCCAAAATACAGTATCACATCACACACTTCATCAGTCTGGTTTCGAGCCAAGAATGCCCCACCACTATTGAGAAATGGGTCGAACTCGCTCCTTCCGTATGCTTGCTCTGCCCGGGCTGGCATGTGTGCACCTAGTCTAATCAATGGTTTCCTGAATTAAAAAAATTGTTGGCAGATGACATTAGAGATCCGAGTAATGAATTTGAAATTGAGTTGTGGAGCATCGGTTGCTTTTAAACTCGAAGGAACAATGATCTCTAATGCAGCTGAGCAAACAGCTAGAGGCCCCAACAATGCCCAAACGCATCCATGTGTATACCAAGTGGACGGCAATGAAGTTTTGCACTATGATGTCTGCTCAAGTTTCTTATGAGATGGGCACTGAGACCAGGTACAACTGAGTTATATGTGGGCATGAAGACTCGTGACAAAGCACAAAAATTATGCTTTTGTTCCCAAGGATGGCTATTAAGATCTAGGATAGAATCAACCAGTTGCTTTTGTTTACATATGCTCTATCTGCTTCAATTTGCTAACATGTCAAGATACTCTCATCTTGAATATTTAGAAGAATCAGAAAAGGTATACAATATTCATCCTCTTTGGCAAATAAATGTTAAAAGGACGCATAGAAATATTACATTTTCATGTGGTCACTATGAGCAAAATTCATTCCCTCCACAAAAATTGGTAGTATTATACTAACAAGAATAAAAAAGAACTGCAAATTGAACCTCTAGCTCCAGTGTTCCTAACAGAGGATGCACCAAGAATGTTCATAACTCTAATCAATTCTTGTGTCATAGAATGCAAAGGGTATGCACCTCAAACAGAGAATGTAGGTAAATGTTGCCTTGATTAAAAAATAATTTTTGCCAACATCTCTGATGGACACCAAGATTGTTTCAGGACAAAATACAACACATACAAGTCAACAAGCAAACAGAGATGCATATGTTAAACACTCCCAACATACCTGTAATCAGGTATCCTATCAAAATCATGATCTGAGAAGCACAGCTCTGGTGTGCCGCCACCACCTCGAAATGACCCGCTCTTCATTGAAAGTTCTGGTTAAGGATCATTTCTTAGGTTAGAATACATGAGTGATCTTGTCAAGGTCAAAATCAATCAGCCTTAACTTACTTGGAGAAGCAGTAAAAGTAGACAAGCCCAGCTTTGAGGCAGAGATGTCATCACAAAAGTGAACTCCCATCAAGAAGCTGTAATCCATAATCCCCTCTGACTCCAAAAACTCGCAATCTCTCCTGAGTTGCCTGAAGAATAAACTCCATAGAAGTTAGCGTAACTATTTCAACTAAGGTAAATTTTGATGCCCCAAACATCATAAGGGTTCAACTTACTCATGCAGATCTCTATACCAAGATCGCTGCAACCGAAATACAAAGTTGAGGTCCAAGTCTTTAAGAGTGGTTGTCTCATCAATCTCTTCTTCAAATTTGTCTGCTGTTCGGCCATAGGATGAACCTTTCAGATCAAAGCGGCGATGAATCCGATACTCCGAGCAGAACAAATTGCCCATGACAATGAAGCGGACCTGGAGAAGAAAGTCGTCATGAATCATTAACGTTATAAGCATTTTGCAGCAAGGTTGTTGCAAATATCACGCACCTTCTGTCCATTAAGAGGCTTTACACAGTGGACACCATAGAACCTTGTGATTAGAGAGTCCTCGTATTGACAGACATGTTGGTAGTAGCTATGCAACATTCGAATCAGCAACTGCACAGGCAAAATAGCAAGGTGATGGATACCTCAGCACACAAGAAATAAAACAGTTTCTTCTCTGTAACTAATTGTACTTAGCAGCACATTTTGCTTTACATGTACCAGACACAACTAAGTAGATGATACCAAAACAAAGGCTCATATTCGCAAGGCTTGGAACTCTTATAAGAGAAAAAAGATTTTCCGAATTCAATAGCATTTCCACAATGCAATTCAAATAACTGTGAACCGTTTCAAAAGCGATAGCATCTTCAAATAAATAATTTATCCAATTTCATTTTGACTCTCAACAAGTTTGCATCAATGGCATGAACAACAAAAATTACCTTGACTTCCGATTTTTTCACCGTCTTAATCATGAAGCGATCATCTTGGGTGAGGTAAAAGAAGCTCCCACTTTTCCCAGGCGAGGACAGCTCCCTCAGAGCATCATTCCCGCAGATCGCGAGCATGTAATCCGCAGGATCAACAGCGAACAAGTTCCTCAAATGCCTGCAAAATCCAAAAATCCAGCAAATGATACAGTAAGGCACAAAACAGAAAAACTAAACCAAAGCACACGTTGATTAGAAGAAATGGCAAGCAAGCACCTAAACACCATGGGGCAGTAGTCCTTCCACCTGAACTCTGAGGACGAATGTGGCGGTGTGACCTTTGACCCCTCAGGTGGGAACCGCGTCCAGAACTTCTCCTTTGGATCAAAATCCGCCGGTGCCAGCTCCCGCATCGGCACCGCCGCAGACTTCCCAACAGAGTGCCTGCAATATGCCCACCATAAACACCCCCAAATCCACGATCTCGCTAAAACACACACGCCACATTGCCAGCATTTCACCACGGCAATATCTGAACAGTGATCACCTGATGCCCAATTGCAGCTGCAGCATGAGCTCGTAGTTCTTATGGCCCTTGGAGATGGTTTGCCCAGGTCGCTTCCCCTCGGGCGTGGCGGCCGCCGTCGACACCCAGCAAGGGCCACGGCTGGCTCCTCTCCGAGCACTCCGCTGCGTCCGCATGTACGTCGCCCCACCTCCAACGGTCGCGGCCTCCCGGTAAAGCATGGAAGCCTCGAGCGCGTCCACGATGTCGCAGGTGATGTCCCCCGCCTCGCCCTCCGACTCCCAGATGCAGATCCGCGGCACGGCAGCCGCCTTATCCCCAATCCCCTCCACGGAGGACCGCTTCCGCACGGCACCCCCACACCCGGCGCCAACCGGCGGGAAGAAGGTGCCGCTTATGGCCGGCAGCTCCACACAGCTTCGCGGCCAGGAACCGACGTACCTGCTCCCATCGGGCCACGTGAACACCCCCGTCCCCCTGGGCACGCCATTCTCCCAGACCCCATCGTAGCGACTCCCGTTGGTCCAGATCAGCACGCCGCGGCCGGAGATCACCCCGGCGCGCCACTCCCCGACGTACTGGTTGCCGCATGCCCAGACGTACCGGCCGTGGCCGTCCTGGAGGTTGCGGCGCCACTGCCCCTCGTAGTAGTCGCCGTTGGCGTAGCTCTTGGCGCCGACCCCGTGCCGCCGGTCCGCCGCCCAGGCGCCGCGGTAGGTGGCGCCGTCGGGCCCGACGAAGACGCCCTGCCCCTCGATCCGGCCGCCGCGGAACTCCCCCTCGAAGGTAGCCCCCGACGGCCACGAGAACCGCCCCTTCCCCGACGCCTTCCCGCGCAGCCACTCCCCCTCGTACATGCACCCGTCCGCCCACACGTACTTGCCCTTCCCGTGCGGCGCGCCGCCCGCGAACCCACCGCGGTAGACATCCCCGTTCGGCAGCGCCTTCTCCACCACCGCCTCCGCCCTCTCGCCGTCTCCCCAGCCGCCGCTGCCGCCAGCGGCGACAATCATCGCCGGCGCCACCCGCCTCATCTGCGGGCACACCCACACGCCCCCGGCATTGCAGATCGGGAGGGCTAGGATTTGCGATTTGGGACTTACGCCCCTCTCTCCCCCCTAAGCTTTTCGCCTTACCCTTTTTCGCTTCTATTTTCTTTTTTCGGGGTGTGCAGTGCGCTCTCTCTCTCTCTCTCTCTCTCTCTCTCGCTGGCTACTCGGTCGTTTGATTTGGGCTACGAGTGGTGGTAGTACTGGTCTAGTAGTACTATGCGAGTGTGGAAGGGGAAGAAGGATAGAAGAGGAGTGAGGGAGGCAGCGCTTTTACCGTACTACCCCTAAGACTGGGGAAATTCGCTGCGTGCAATGCCCTGGTATTACATTAATGGCAGGGTAGTTGACGGGAAAGCCCCTCGGATGGTGGGGCCATGGAGGTGGCACGAGTCACGAGTGGTCCCCTCCATCGTTGCCGTCGTCGTCCAGGTCGGGGGTGGGTGGAGCGTGGCTGTGCTAAGCGCGGAGGCCGAGGACGGGTGACGAGTCGTGTTTGGGTTTGGGTCCCGGAGTGGGGCCCTTTGGTCACTGGTGGGGAGTGGCTGACACGTGGGGTCGGTCTCATTTGTTTTTGACAGCGTGTCCGTTTGACTATCGTTGAGTCTGGGTGACTGGGTGGCTGGCGTTGGACAGCCGGTGCAGGGTTTAAGTGGGCTCCTGTGCAATGATGCTGCAGGGATAGGGTGGTTTTTGTTACAAGATGTTTGTGGATGATCTAGAGATGACCTTGAGATGAAAAAAATAGTGATCATAGACTAGAGAGTGTCTCTATTTTCATTCCAATATAAGGTTTTATGATTCTCAGCAAAGCATGCCCGGAAAAGAAGTTATGGAGATGTTTCAATCAGCTCTAGCTTCTGACTGCATAAAGTCGATTGCCGGTTGGAACGCACCAGCTTCTGCTGTGGCTTAGCAAAAGTTGCTTCTGCCCGAATGGATAAGCCACTCACAGCTTGCTTGGCACATTATTGCCTCTCATTTCCCCATCTACCTCTCCCTCGCCATTGTCCTGGTCGGTCCTCCATCTCGCGCTTGATGCCCTCTTTGTCCGTTCAGTCTTCATCCACATGCCTCTCCTTATGCCCTTCCCGCCCGTAGCCACGACGACCAGATCCGCGCCGGGTTCTTGTGGGAAGCCCCCATCTGCACCTGCTTTGTTGTCATCTTCTCCCAAATCCGGCATCGTCCCTGGCCTCCCTGTCTTTGGCTTGTCGACCTCCTTCAAATACAGTGCCCACAAGGTCCAGTGCTTTGCATGAGCTCGGCCGCCAGCAGTCAAGTATGGCCGGTCATACTACCATATCTCGTTCCCTTTTGCACTCCATCTTTCGATTTACTGTTCACCTTTTCTCACTCCATTTTTGGTTTATGCTACCGATTTGTTAAACTTGCATCTTTGCATCCACATGTGCACGGCTTTCTTTGTGGTTTTGTTCATCGCTTTTGCCTCTATCACGTCGGTTGTGGCTGTAGAAGGAAAAGGGCTCGACAACCTGGAGTGCTGAGGCTACACACGTTTACTTGAAAATATACGCCGAGGATGTTGTGGCTCAGAACTGGCCATTTACATGCTTAAACAGGGCAGGGGTACACCAACCTATGCCGCAAATTTAAAGAACGGACTGGCAAGTCTTATGTGCGCAAGCAGATGAAAAACAAGTGGGAGAGCCTTAAACAGGACTACACCCGGTGGAAGACCTTGAAGCAGCATGCCTCAAGCCTTGGCATCAACCTTGAGACATGCTCCATCTCTGTCGATGACTCATGGTGGGCAGAGGCTGTCGTGGTATGTGACCTGTGTGAAGTCGTGGCGTATGACTCATTTGTCCACTGGTTATGCTTGGTGCTTTTCACAGGCTACTGTGATAAAGTGAAGCCATCCATAGTAGCCCTCACCACTTGTACATCGCCTCCTCTCTGTTTTCCCTTAGGAACATCTACTTCCATGCGAAAGAGGCGATCCTTTGTCACCACCATTAGTTGCATTGGTTGCCAGGTTGTCTGGCCTTTTCCTTTACACTTTTGTTCTCATACACTTCGTTGGTTTCTGCCACTTATGACTGCTAATTTTGTTGCATTACCTCTACTATTGTGCAAGTGTGGCTGTGTGCTCAATAGAAACACTCGCTTTGTTTTTGTGGACGTGTGAAGCACCACAATCCAATAGAAAAGGTCATGAACCGATTTGAGCACTCAGTAGGTAGGATAAGTAGGAAGTTCAATCACATGTTAAAGTGTGTATACAAGTTTGCAGGAGACATCACTGCACCATCTAATCCTATTTATCAGAGTGTGCATTCGAGGCTACAACAACGAAGGTTCTATTCACACTTCACGAATTGCATAGGGGTGATTGATGTCACACATGTACAAATCATAGTTCCAAATGCCGAGCGCGCCAAGCATTACAATAGGCACAGGTACACAAGTCAAAATGTGCTCGCGGTATGTGAGTTTGATTGCAAGTTCATTGTTGTTGTGCGGACTGGCCTGGATCAGTGCATGACATGCGTGTTTGCACGACACAATGGCAAAATACGAAGACCGGTTCCCGCATCCATCTGAAGGTAATACATTCACAAAAATTTCAATTCTACCATGCATTGCACGAGCATGAATAATTGGTATTTATCTCTCACTCATGGTAACTATGTAGGCAAGTATAATCTCGTGGACTCTGTGTATCCCAATAGGCTAGGGTACCTAGCTCCGTATCGCAACCAGAGGTACCACATTTCCGAGTTCAAGAATAGTACTCAGCCTTCTGGGATGCAAGAGGTACTCAACTTCCATCAATCGTCCCTAAGGAACGTTGTCGAGCATTCATTTGGCATGTGCAAGATAAAATGGCGCACACTCGACAATGTGCCTAACTACAAGTCAAAAGTGCAGAAGGTGATAATTGTTAGGATGATGGTGTTACATAACTTCATTATTGACTGTGAATTGTCCATGAGAGATTTGGTAAACCCCCGAAGGGCAGCACGTGGGGCCTTCGGGAATGAGCGAGGTCGGGGTACCGCTTCTTTCACAGGGAGCAGACTCCATTCTGATGGACATGACACATAATTAGATAGCAGCATCATTGGTGATGAGCATGTAGGTTTTGTAGTGCCAACGAAAAATACACGTGTATATATATGTAGGTGTAGTCGTGGCGTATGCCATGTGTAATGAACTCGTAGTCATCTATGAATACATAGGAGCGAATGCATGTAGCCTGTCGGGATTATATCATAAACAACGCTCGAAAAATCAACTCAGTAAAAGCCATTAAGCCATAAGCCGAATCGAACGACTCAATTTAGGCCATGTTTTTTTGCCTTTTGAAATCGGCTTTTGGTTTTTGTTACAGTACCTAACTTTCAAACGAAATATGTTTTCAAGACATGGTCTACAAGTTAATTGTAGTACATATTAAAAGCCTAATATCTGTATCATCTAAAATCGCAAGCGAGTATCTCTTTCCGTAATCTCTATCACAAACAGGTAAAATTCAAAAATTCCAGCCAAAAAAATAAGACACAGCCAAAGGACAGGCCCTTAAGCCTTAGCTTCTTTCAACTATTACAGACCATTTCAATCAAAAGCTAATAGTTAGAAGCCAAAAGCCAAAGCCGAAAGTCAGATGGAACAGAGCCATGTATTGTGAGTTATACGAAAAGGACAGTGTGAGTTGTGAGGGAAAGAAGGTACATACCGAAACAGCATATGTGTGGTATTGGTTTGTAGACACGAATGTGACGAGAGGTTTTTTGGATTTGAGATGGCCACACGTCTGATATGCACAAAGTTTTGTACAACAACACGATTATGCAGATACCCTAGACGCAACGACAAGAGTTGCCCATTGGATGAGCATTTGTCGATTAGAATAATGGTCACGTTTCGTATGTGCATTGGCAAAACGGAAGGCTGCGCCCAAGGATCAATAGATCGCATCATATTTTTGCTCTAGGTATTTTCGTATAAGTACAGTCGTTTGAAAAGCCAAGAGACGGCGTACAATAATAATAAAAATTATATTGGAGTTTCTAATATCAGCTCTCAGTTCAGGTAAGGTTTCTTAGGACCCATTCATCCCAACAAGTAATTTGATGGATCTGTAGTTGCACTTAGTCATTGTCAGATCCGGATTGTGCTTAATGTCAATGCAGGTGTCAACGGTTTGGTATTGTAAGCAGCACACATAATAGGTAGCCAAAAGTATTGCTACTTATAGCATAGGAGCTAATCAAAAGAAAGCATGGTGTGAACTGCTCAAGTCACGGAATTAGTTTGGTGGATTCTTTTAATCGAGGGATTGAGTTGGTGGATTATATTGGTCACTGCTTTATATGAGGTTATGAACAATGATTAGGTTTCTATAACTGATTTGGCTTGATTTTCTTCAAATTTACTCTTTCTTCCGTTCACGATGTTGGGAAAGTTCATATTACATTTTCCATGTGCATGCAAATATTAGGGGGGTGGGGGGTGTTATGAAGGAAATGCAAATAGTAGGACGGCTATCGAGCACATTTGGGGTTTTGACATTCGATTTAGCTTCAAGATATGTCCAAGTGAACAATGGCATCAGCTTGCAGTCTCCAAAGTTGTCTGAAGCCCAAAAGGATTCTTGCCTAACGAATGACCAAGATTCAGATCCTAGACAGACTCCAAGGTCCAAACCATGCATTGTTTTCACTAAAACACAGACCTCAAATGCAATTAAGTTGGGCATATACCGGCTCTCGCATTAAGAGCATCATAGTACTATAGTCTTCTGGGAAAAAGAAAGTATCGATGCGGCAAAAGGTTGATTAGCTGATCAGATCTCTGAATCCGATTGTTTCACCGGACGCGTGCCCATCCCCCATGTGATTGTAACGACTTTCTAGTTTAAGACAAACTAACAACACGCTAGCTACTTTTGTCTGACCAGGTCCCATGCTGTGAGAACTTGACTCGCCAAGTGTGGAAAATGACATGAGGGTGGAAACGAAGTTTATGCCATGTACGTTAACGCGCGTTCCTCTTAAACATACTCGTCTATTTTGTTAAGGCTATATTGGCCGTCCTACAAGCTACAGATGATATGATCAAAATATCAAATCCAATAATTCACGGTGAAAACTCCACAAAAATAACCCAATCGATAGGTTAATAGAATCGAACTTAACAAGAAAATCGGCTGTGCTATCCGGTTGATGACTACCAATTAAAGCTTACTTTTATTTTAGGAATAAGTCTATATAATACCCTAAACTTTATTTAAAAGTCCGGTTAACATCTCGAACTATGGAACCAAATATTTGACCCCAAATTTTGCAATTAGGTTCAAATAACACCTTGATCCGATTTCGAATGGTGATATTACCCGCGTGATGTGATAAGTGGGCGGTTTTACCACGTATGATGACACATTGGTCAAATTGGGTCAATGACATTTGGGCTCACATGGACTTCTCTCCCACCAAGCTCTCACCCGTGTTTCCATGGCCACCACCCATGTAGTTCCCTCTCTCTCTGTTTCGATTTAGGATAGAAGGCTTCGTGGCTACCACCTGTCATTCACTAAATTTGATTAGCATGTCATCCTAGTTGTAAAACCGTTCACTCATTGCACCATACGGGCAATACCACCATCCGAAGCAGGTCATGGTGTTATTTGAATTGGATTACAAAATTCAGATGGTCAAATGTCTGGTTTTATAGTTTAGGGTGCTGAACGAACTTTTGAGCAAAATTCGAGATGGTCAATATACTTTTTCTTTTATTTTATTGGAAACTAATTGCTTTTATCCAGATTTTACTTTTATTCTATTGGGAACTAATTGCTTTTATCCAGATTATACTTCGCTTGTGATTAGGAGTGCAACTTATACTAACTGATTAATTAACTACAGTTCCTATGCTCTGGATCAAGTGAATCAGCATGCATGCATGGGAGTTTAAGCCTGAAAGAGGATATGTCGTCAATGATTCCCTTGATATTACAGGATTGATAGTTTTAAGCGGTGGATTAGTCGCTGTTGGGCCCGAGAATTGCCTACATATAACATACATAGATTAAGTGGTGAAGTTTCCAAACTTAGTACAGTTAGCTAGCTAATTAAGCGCCGGATAGGTTAAAGAGATGACAGGTTGGTCTTTTCGCAGTTTCGCTAGGAATCCTATGCCTGCTCTGCACTTGATTGCGAGTTGGGACTAAGACTACAAGAAGGCGTTCTTGATTGATTATCCCCTTCATATGCTAGGATCCGTAGCTGTTATTAGTTGCCGATTGAGATATCCAAGGACGAATGCTTATCAACTTGCTGACTTGGCTTGCTTTAACAGAAGGCGCCTAGTAGTGTTATCATCTTTCGTATGTGACCTTTAAAAAATCGTTCATATATAGTATAGATCGAGAGCTACTCACTCCCATGCTCTTCCGGTCCCTTTCTGAAAATGTGAATGTTACTTAAAGGCTAACTAGGGGTAGATCATAGATAGAAAATCTAATTAACTTCCTCGAAAAAAAGGAAATCTAATTAACTGTATGATTTATACAGGATTTTTGCCAAAAAAAAATGCATGGATGTTTCTTTTTCACAAACCTTTTTTTAATGAAATTCTGACGTTCCAAAAGACTCTTGAACAAATATAGAAGCAAAATCGTATCGTCTATGACTCTGTGTCACATTGATTGAAACAAGGGTCGATACGCTGCATGTATAAGATGAGTTTTGGTTTCTCTCCTCTACTTGAAGTCTGGAAGGTAGCCAAGGCGTGACCGAAATATAACTATTTCTGAAATGCATTGTTGGGACATCTATGTCCTAGAGGATCTGATTTCGTTTGAAAACGCAAAGGCGCTCCAGGGGTTAATTTTGTCATGTCTGTATATAAAATGGAGCTCCGACCGAACAATAATGCACCGTGGCATGGTGCGATAGTACCATGGAAAAGGACGACAAAGTGAGTTGGGCGGGCGTGCCAATTGAATAACAAGAACATTGAGCACTTGTCCTATAAAAAAACATCAAATGTGAAATACCTACGAAGTTGCTAGAGAATCCATCTGTTTTTCTTTATTATTTGTCAAAACACACTGCTCCATTTGAAAGAGGAACCTTTCTTGTAACTAAGAGTGCCGAATATGACTTTTTCCAAGCACGATAATAAGAAAAGGAGCACATTTAGAACACAAAGAATTTTGCAGTAAATAATTCAATTTATATAGTAATAGGAAAAAGTCCATATACCACCTTGAATTTTACACGAAAGTCCGTTCAACACCCCCAAATTATGAAACTGGACATTTGACTCCCGAATTTTACAATCCAGTTCAAATAATACCATAACCTGGTTTTGGATGATAGTATTACCGCGTGGCACGATGAGTGGGCAATTTTACTACATATGATGACACGTTGATCAAGCTTAGGTGAATGATAGGTGGAGTCCACAGGGTTTTTTCTCCTAAATCGAAACAGAGAGGGAGGGAACTAGGGGGTGATGGCCACGGAAGCACGGCTGAGAGCTCAGTGGGGGAGAAACCCTTGTGGGCCCGTATGTCATTGATCCAATTTGGCCAGCCTATCATCTTATGTGGCAAAACTACCTACTCATCGCGCCACGCGGGCAATACTACCATGTGAATTGGGTCAAGGTGTTATTTAAATCGGATTGCAAAGTTCAGGGGGTCAAATATCTGGTTTAATAGTTTGGGATAATGGACGGACTTTCAAATAAAGTTTATGGTATATATGGACTTATTCCTTGGTAATATATAAGAGAGAAACAACAACACATTCCAAACAGGAACAAAAAAGGAATATGAGCATAAATATTTTTTAAAAATAAACTTCTTCAAAATTGGTTATGGAAACACGCTCGACATCAAGGCTGCAAGCCTCCAACGAAGGGTTTAGCTCTAACATGATCACTATCACCAAGCTTGCTTGGATCCTAAACTGCCAATCTACTCTCATAGGGGTTGGTGACTGACCAAAGAATGATGTGCATGTGTGATTTTTTTTAAAATAGCCTATTATTTTATTAATATGACAAAAATAAATATCCTTTAAAAAATTGCAAGAATGTTGGCACCAATTAATTTGGCCATAGGACCTGTTGCCAATTGAATTGGCGACAGGAGCTTCCCCGGGGCGAATTCGTTTGATGACATAAGCCTTGTCGCCAAACTATTCGGTGACAGAGTGTTATTTAGCCGAGAAACTTCTTTTATTGATTGATTTCGCAGACAGGTTAGTTTGGGCAAAGCCCTCTATCGTCAAATGATTTGACGATAAGTTTTGTCACTAATTAAAATGGCGATAAAAGGTGCTTTGTCAGTCTGTCGCCATTTTATTTGACAACAGAGCTTTTGTTGCCAATTCATATGATGACTGAACTTCTGTTGCAATTCACTTCACGGCAGAGTATTACTTTGTAAAAAAAATTTAATGGCATTTATTTTTGCCATATTAATATGATGTGAGTTACTTTTTAAAAAAAAGTCGTGCATCTGCCGAAGGAAATAAAATAAAAGAAAGAGCAGATGTGGTCAGGCTCGCGACTTGCCTGGCAGAGATCACCAGAAGATTGCACCATGCATGTCCTTACCTGGTTTGGTTTTACAGGTACAAATTTCTTGGTTTTTATCACGACACCGGCTGTTCGGGCAACAGTGCATGCATGCACGACAAAGCAGCACGCATTGACGCATGTAAAGCGGCAAATTAATCAGCAATATATACCATCAGTACTTAAGTAATGATAAATTGCGACAATCACAGGTTTCAAAGAAGATGTTACCATCGTGCAGCATCGAAAGTTATTCACACCTGCGAAGCGTCTGTGGCACTAATCATTCTCAAAGATACACCGTACAGTACACGATCAACTTCCTATACACCTGGCTCCTTGTCTGTTTTATTTTTTAGCATTTTTGATTCGTGTCTTATAGCTAGTGACATGGTAGACATTTTGGTTGCTTTCGTTGGTTCATAACCTGTTAGTCTGCCATGCATGTCTAAACAAAAGTTTCAAATGAAATTTATTCTGGAATTCTCACGGAATTCCTGTGTTCCTAATAGGGCGGGAATGCTTGGGAAAGCTAGAGCCTGATCGTGAACGTAACGAGAGTTTTGAATTCCATATGAGGTACATCCTAGGTTATAACTTAAGAGATGCTAAATAAAGCATCCCCTAATCCGGCCTGTTGATTGCAATATCAGAAGACCCATGGATCCTACGGTCCCATCCGTATGGATCCCCGTGCTTAGAGATCTTGTTTACGAGTTATGAGAATGCATTTCATTTGGGTTGATGTGAAACATTGACGATCCACACAGCGAGCATCATAGCCTACTTCAGTCTTACCCTGAATCTCCGAGACGTTCGCAACCAAAATGCTATATTTGCCTCGAAATATGTCATCGCCACCAGCAGCATATGAGCATGCTGTTTGGTGCTATCATGGCCACCGATTCTCCTCTCGAGCTTCACTCCGGGTTCGATTGCGCGCGTCTGCTTCGATGAGTAGTGGAAGTGTCACCTCGTTCAGATATGGTTTCGTTACGTTTCAGTACGGCCAGGCAGAGTGTGTGAGCATGCTGCGGGCGGCGGCATGATCTCAACATGTGTGATCGATCGTCGGATCGAAGAAAGCGTCGTGAATCTTTCTTGGTGTGCTTGAGGCTTGAGCTGCGTGCTAGATCGATCGATAGATCGGATCATCAGCTTGGATGGTGACAAGACATGGCATGATGAAGTAGATCCTCCTCTGCTCCGAAGGAAGAAACCAGGATACGAATGACTGTGTGGAGTCAAAATTTCTCGTCGTAGTGGTTCGTGAAACTTTGTACCAGAAATACCTCCTTAATCTATGGAAAATGGCTACAAATTACTTACGGTGAAGTCCATCCTTTTGAATGGCCTACCGTGAAGTACTGAAGTCGCATTTGGCCTACTTTCAACTTACAGTTTTACACTTGTAACCTTTTTCCTTAGAATGATACTCTAGTTTATATTAGCTAGTTCATTTTCTCACGCAATTGCACGGCTAGATACTATATTGTATGTGTTTATATTGGAACATAGAGTTATACTTGTTATACAATTCTAATGCTTGTGATGAAAAATATTTGTATTTCTTACAACTCTCGTATATATGTGACTAATTTGCACAATTATAATCTAGATTTGTCAAAATCGATGGTATAGATCATTCTTTTTTGCATGTTTTATTAATATAAGTAGATAGATAGATATCATGATATTAAAGTTTATTAAGTACTTATTTTTATACTGAAGACAAGCAAACAATATGTTACAATCAAGTCCCTTATTCAATGAATGTATTGAACTTCTTTATCTTCTTGCCGGGTAGATCTTGTGAAGATCATGGCAATGGGAGGTAAACTGTCAAGTATCTCCATGCATGGATGTGCAGTACTAGCATTTCGGTAGCAGAGTTGTTTGCTAGGAAAAAACCATAGGAGATTTTATTTGTACCCAACTTGGCCTAGTATTGATCTCCTGCATAGGTATTGCCATCATCGTCCAAGTGAGTCGATTCGATAATACACATCATGGGTAAATGAAATCCAAGGAAGGACTCTTCAAAGAACAACAAAAGCTAGAACAACTAAATCTAGAAAAAAAACTACAGAAAAAGGCTAAATTTACTTCTAAAATTCAAATGTGTCCTCCACCCTCACAATACCGACGAGAGCGTCGAAGAAGATGGAAGAACAACCCACAGTGGTTGCTCTAGCGGCTAGGGTTACACATTTCTTCTTCGATGATGATGATTCTGCAGGACCAAAGATGGCAATAGACAGGGTGAATGGCGCCTTAAAAAATTTTTCCCAAGTATTCACTTATCCTTTGCTCCGATAGCTACAAAGCTATGAAGATTCGGATAGGAACCCTAGTCAAAATATGGAGAAACTCAGAGCTGAGTAACTGTGCAAAATCTGTAGGTGTGGTACTACCGCTATTGTCTCTGCGGTAGTACCGCACCCAGTCGGAAGACTGAGTGGTCTGAAAACGACTCGTGTGGTCGACGATCAAAGAACGATCTAAAACCAACATGGTCGAGTTACGACTTGAGTGGTCAGCAACCAGAGAGTGGTCAAAACCAGCGTGGTCAAAACCAACGTGGTCGAAACCAGTGTGGTCGAAACCAGCATGGTCGAAACCAGTGTGGTTGATGACCAAGAGCTGCGATCGAAAAATCAATCATGTAGTCAATGACCTGAGTAGTTGTAATAGTTCAGAATATGACCAGAGTGGTCTACGACCAATGAGTAATCGAAACCAAAGTGGTCGAACCAAACTGTACCATGACCAATGACGTTGACGACCAATGAATGGTCAAAAACCAAAGTGGTCAAAGAATAGGAGTTACGGTACTACCGCTACATAGCCTGCGGTACTACTATTTATCCTATATGAACAGGAGTTTCAGCCTGATAGCAAGATCCCAAATACACAAAACTTTCGATCGACTGAACCAAAAGCCGTAAAACTTTGCACACATGTTTCTTAAGGTCTCAGGAAGCTATTCCATTCTTGAATAAAAAAATCTATGATAAATTTGAGACCTTTTTGCAATTTAAAACAGTGCATGCCAACTGAAAACTAAAAACCAAAACGTTGATCAGATCTTGCTCGTGGGTCGAAAATAGCTAAGATGACTTTGAGCACGTTCCTACATGACATAGCAAACAAGATCATCGAAGAAATCAACCCAAAAACTCTCGTTTCAATAAATCACCCTATCAGGCTAAGAATGAGCAAAAATAGGGTTTCTTGAAAATCTTGTTATTGAAGTGTCTAGATGATTGGACGTCGATCTCAAGATATTATCTCCATCTCGTTCATGTCCTTGGCATAGTAAGATCAAGAGAAGGGTAGAAAAGAGATCAAACCAACCAAAATAAGTGCAACGTAATTAACCAGATGAATTCAAGAAGGTGTTGAGAGAAGAGAGGAAAAACCAACTCAAAACCAGGGCAAAATCAATCAGACAAGAAGATACACAAAAGGTAGATCAAATATTAATGTATTGCTTAGCCACTCCACTCAGGAGGATAAAGCTCTAAAGCTAGAGTACACACATACTCTAACCTATCTTCCATAGAAGGGAGGAGGAGTTAGCCACCAAAAGGCTTAGCCAACCTTCGCAAACCTTAGTTCTTGCCTATTCTCTGCTTATATAGGCTCACAACCAAAACCTAATGGATCAACTCATTAGGCCAAACTGGGGATAACCCGTTAGCCCCACCTAACACCGAGTTTTACTCACACACGCTTCTCCGGTATTAAGCGATTTTACCAAAATGCCTCTCTAATACTTTCGACGAAGCTTCCCGCTTTCTTTTTCATGAAGCATCACACATGCTTTGCCATCTTCCACGTGGTCTCAGTGATTTGTCGCCAAGCCTCTCACGTGTCCAGACCCACCGAACCATCCTCGCTTGTAATCGACCCAAGTCACTTGGCTCACCACATGTTTTTTCTCGCACATGGCAGCACCCAGCTTCCTTGAACATCTAGACCTCAACTCCTCACTGGGCTTAGTCTCGGTCCACCTTTTCGTTGCCCATCATGTCCACCACCGGTAGCTCTCACTCTGGTTCCTCGTCATCCTGGCTTGCAACTACCCCACAAGCCTCGATTATCTTTAGCGTCTCCCTGACCATTTTGAACCTCAGCACCACCTTGTGCCTAGTCCCAATCTTCCTACGCCTCACCATGACCTAGTTCTGAAATACTGTAACCAACATAAACAAGCAAACTGTCATGTAGCACCGCATGATACACAAATACATCAATTTGTGCAATTCATCTATACAATGTATAATGCAAAATGTATACACCCAAATTACAGATCCTAAAGCTAGGACCAAATAATAAACCCATGTGCACAGTAGCAACAACACCCATATCAAACCATGACTAAAACCCCAAAAATTCCACAACCTCAAACCACCGAGAGAAGCCAGTCTGACCACCAAGCATAGGCTAGTAAGACGGCTGGCTGGTCTGACATGAACACTCGGGTGCTTAAGAAATGAGGCAATTGAAGCCAATGAGTACTTACCCTGAAACCTACGACAATCATAATAGCTCGCTATGACCATCACAATAGATAGCTACAACCACTGATCATAAATGCTTATGACTACTGATCACAAAGGTTACGACTACCGATTGCAAAGGCTTATGATTACCGATCGCAAAGGCTTACGACTACCGAACACCGACTAGGCAGTAAACTATGACTATTGAGTATCAAGACCTCTCGAATACTGAGTACCTAGACCTCTCGACTACAGGTACCTTCGGACTAGCTTTTCGAACTACTAGCAAAATGCTGTTCAGACCTCCTGACTACAAAGTCGTAAACTTCGAATACTCCAGTACTTGCAGTCCAGATGAACTCATAAGCTACAAAATTGTCAGACAAAATATGATATCATCGTATGAGTGTTCGAGAAACTCCGGTAAAGCCATACCATCCAATACATAGAACATATCAAATATTAGTGCGAAGATTAATAGTGACAGTAAAATTTACTTTATAATATAAACTACATTAATTGTGACTAACTAAATAATAGTAATTATGACTACGTCTATGGGAATAATGTCGAAAGCATGCTATAAAAAATTATCTGTCTTTCAGGAGAAGCAATCGGCACTGCCACGTCCTTCATGACTTATGCACTACCTTCTCTAAATAATTAGCTACGCACTCTTAATTTTGAGAGTACCTTGCAACAAATGGGACAGATGAAATATTAATGCGAAGATTGATAATGACATCAACATACTACAAGTAAGTGATTACATGCGTGTAACTACATACGCATACTTCATTAATTACCGATAATTTGATTACCCATCCAAAAAAAATAACGAGCCATTCATTACCGTCATCCTTACTACTTAATTACTTACCACTAAATCATTACAAACCCCTAACTAATTGCCACTACAATAATTATGACTACTTAATTACATATTTCCATTCAATAACAAATTATGGGTACCGTATGTACATAAAAATAGTAAAAACTATGTCTAAATTACTAGGATCTACTTACTTCGTAATACAAACTACATTAATCATGACTAACTAAATAACACTGATTGACTAGGATTACGGGAATAACGTCGAAAGCATACGATAAAAAATTACCTGTCTTTTGGGAGAAACAATCAACATTGCCAATTTTGAGCTATGCACTACCTTTTCGAAGTAATGAGCTACGCACTCTCAATTTGAGCGATGACCGTGACATTGAGCTTCTGCAATGAGCGACTGAGATGAACAACGATGAACTATGAGAGGTTTGTATATATGGCCGAGCGAAAAGTGAACCCGGTGCGCTTACCCCGTACATTGAGGACTCTTTATCACGAGCAGCGCTTCCAGTGAGAGGGGACGGCATAATAACACTGACAAATGTGTAAACGAGGGAGTGGTTGAGGGGAGACGACACGAACATAATGACATTAGTACGAACGAGAGTGCGTGCGAGCGGGGCATGACACACACAAAGTGACAATTGTGCGAAACAGATAGCTGGAAAGAAAATATAGCACGATTGGCCGACACATGCCACTTCAAAAGATGTCTGAGCATCATCAAATTCATGATTACATTAATCTAAATAAATGTAGCAAATTCAGATCACATAGAATTCGTAAAAAATTACACAATAACTATGACTATGTCGGAAAGCTTCACATAAAATTTCGTATTTTTTGTGCTCGTTTGCTATATGTAAAAAAACTCATAAAATTATTGAAATTTTATGAATTTTTTTAACAACATTAACAATGGATAAAATTACTAAAAAATTACACTGTGAGGTATGTTCTGTCGGGAGGCTGTACATAAATTTTCATAATTTTTTGAGCTTATTTAATATATTTAAAAGTTCAAACAAACACTAAACACAAAAATTAGGGCATGTAATTAAGCTAGCTAATAAGCTGGTTTAATCACCTTCCACCCCCTCACCAGACGGTAGGCCTGCCTACCATTCCTCCACCGGACGATAGGCTGTCTGCCATCTACTGGTGAGGCGGCAGGCGCCTGCCGTCGGTGGTCTCGTCACATGTCGCCTCGTTGGTGTTATCGTCCACCCATTGAACAATAGAAGTACCATTTTTAGATATATAATATATATATAGCTAATTTTATAAATATGATGTATAACAGTACTAAATCTGCTTCGTCTCTCGTCAGCTCGGACGATACGGGGACTGGGCTTATGGGCCACACTTGTACATTCACACAATGACCCAACCGAAAGATGCTGGCAAGGAGTGGAGGCCCAAACAGCGTGCTAGTGATCCCTTTTGCAGCAGCACCACAGGCCGGCAGCGCCGTTCGCACGGACGGACGAGCCGCCGACATCGAAATTTACAGAGGCTTGTTTTTTCCTAGGTCGAAATTTACACAGGTGGTTGTAAGTCTTACGTAGCCGAAGTCTAGGCCCAATAGACTTCGTTCCCTTCGCTTGGGCCTTATTTGGATGGGTCGATACGGACCAGAATTCAGGCCCATACAAACAAGTCCCTCAAATGGTTAAATGGTCGTTATGGTGCCTCTACAGAATCAGATCACAGACTCTGGCCTTTTGAACTCAAATGGTCGAACTAGTTGAACTATTTTTTTTCTCTGGAAAAGGATACCGATTGCTTTTAGTTTTTTTAGGGATGGTTGCTTTAATTTCTCAACAAAAAGAATTACCGTAATTTCACCAAATGGCATCCAATTTGGAGGGTCCTATTTATGTATCCTACGGGGTTTCCATAGATTCTTCAAGGCAAAGACCGCCGGGCTCTTCGATACGTCATGCACACCCGTCCGAGCATGGCGAAACAACCTGCCGGGGTTGTGCCAAGTTTATGCCCAGTTGGCAGTTGCCACCAGCTAGCGTATCCGGAAACCCTACCCAGCTGTTTGTCATTAGCCCAGCGGAGCAGACAAGCTTTGCTAGCCCACCTTAACGGCCGTCTAACCGTCCATGCATATGCGACTTAGGGCCTGTTCTTTTCAGCTAAAATTTATGGTTTTTTAACTGTAGTTTATGGTTTCTAGGTTGTTTTTGTGAGAGATTATAAAGTAACAGAAACTCACATGTGATTAAAAACAGTTTTTAAAAACTGAAAAGAACAACAACTTAGCACAGTCTACAGTCGACCTAAGGCAGCTAGGTAGGTGTCTTTCAACTGGGCACATCCACTCCAAAAGACGTGCATTGCGCACGAACGATGCAAAAGCACCAAAGGCTCCTGCGCATGCATGCCACCCAGGTTACCATCTGACTGAACAGCCGAAGTCCCATCCGAACCAAAGGAGCGCAGGCCAGGCCCTCGATCGCGGTTAGACTGGCAGCTCCGAGTGCATGTGTTGCACGGCCTCCAAATCCTCACGCGCGCGCGCGCCCGCACGTAAATGACGTTAGCCGGCCAGCCAGCAGCCGCCTGCCTTGCTTAGGGACTAAGCATACGGTCGTTTGTGCAAATCAAGCCCCACCGAACCCCGCGCGCGCCGCGCGAGACCCCCCTCCTCCCCGCGACGCCAAGTGCCCGACAGAGAGAGGGGAGACGTCAGACGTGCGTGCAGTTAACTCGCAACTTGCCGGCCCCGCGCGGTGGCCTAGTGCGCGCGCCACCGCGCAAAGCGCGCATTGTTACGCGCCCAGGCCCAAAGGCGTCGACCCCGCGCGCGCGCGGGGGGAGTTGGTCTCCTTCCATCTATCGCTTTGCCTCGCCCGTCAAAACCAACCAGCCGCGCGAGCCAGCCTCTCAGTAGCCCTCGCCGATCTTCCTCTCGAAGAAAGATGGAGCGCGTACAGGGAAAGACAAGGAAAGCCTCGGCGGTGCATGCAATGTGGAGGAGCTAAAGGCGGCACGAAAACGGCATGTGTATCCCCGGGATCTCCTTGCTGCACGCTGTTTTTCTGAATCATTCTCGCGCGCGCGCGCGCAACCTTTCCAAAGCACAATTGAGTGAATGGTGTCTGGCTCGCTCTCATGGGGTAAAGGGCCTGTTCTTTAAGTCAAAATCTGATGATTTTTAGTTTTTGTTACAGTATTTAACTTTTAAACGAAGTATTTTCTCAAAACAAGATCTACAAACTAAATGATTTGCACGTTAAATACTCAACATCTGTACTAGCTAAAATTATAAGTGAATATCTGTCTCTCTGTAATCTGTACTATAAATAACCAAAAATTAAAAATCATAAACCACAGCCGAAAAGAAGGTACAAAGCTTCCTCACGAAATGTCAGCTCCTGTCTTCGTGGTGTGATTGATCGATCGTGGAGTTGGCGGTGGGTACGGGTGGGGGGCGCGCTGCCTCGGTGGGCTGCGCTGTACGGTGTGCATGCATTATATGAGCGGGTGTAGGTGAGCTACTGCTTCGGTGTGCGGGGCACAGGGCACTGCACACACGTACGTACGAGGATCTGCTGAGCGTGACATCAGAAAGGATCGGCGCTGCACGCTACAGATTCTGAACCGTTCGATCGTGAGATCGGTGCCTCCAATGATCCGGACCAGGGATGTCACGTACGTACGCGAACGTGCATGGAGTCTAAACTCTGAAGTACTACTGCATATCCAATTAAAAAAAATGTCACTACATACACTGCAAATCTGGAGCTGATCGGTCTGAATACCGATGCATGTGCATGCATGGAGCTCACAGTGCCTGGGTGCTGCTGAGATCAGTGGTATGGTAGCGTAGCTGCTGCTGGGCCTCTCGGTTGGATGGTTGGGAGCAAGGATGTCAGAGTCATAATCCTGAGTCAGATCAAAGGATCTTTAGCGGGTCGTAAATCGTAGAATCATATAGAATTTAAGATCTTACCCGATTCTACCAAATAAGTATTTAAAAAAATTTATAATGTATCATAACACTACTGTATTTTTAAAATTATGTCTTGAACTTTTCTTTACAAATTGTAAAGTAAAGGTAAAATTATGTATTATTTTATGATAATTATAGTGAACATAAAGGATAAAAGTTGAAATTCTCAATGAAAAGAAAGTATATAAGTAATTATTTATAATAAAACAATAGAATCGATAGAATTGAGTAGGACGTTTGAAAATTTTGATCATGATCCTACAAAAGTTTGGGTAGAATCATAAAAACATTAAGATTCTAACATATTAAGATTTTACCATATAATCAGATTGGTCTAATCAATCTTGGATCCTAAAATCTCATAATCGTATGACAGAATCGAGATTGATAACCTTTGTTGGGAGGGTCGGCCAGGAGAGTCCAGTACTTTATCGGATTGGCATTTACCTGCACCTGGGGCCTTGTAAAGATTCTTGCTCGTACGAAACATCCATGGCCACATGTGGTGGATATATATATAATGGCATTGAATGGCAATTCATGGGGGATCATGAGTGCAATGGCTTGTCATGAGCTTGTCGGTTGATCGAGTCGATCGCGCAATCCTTAGTGTCTGAGGAACCGTCGCTGGCGAGTTCAGTTTGAGAGATTCTTTCTAGGCAAGAGAGATAGATTAATCATAGAATAATACAAGATTAAACATAGAGTGGTAGGGGAACTCCTTTTTTACTGCTTTCTCTTCCACAAGTACACTTTATAACGATTAAGACCCCCTATTTATAGACTAAGTGGAAGATGGCCACTAATGGGTCAGGCTAGCAAGCCTAGGCCTAAGTTTCCCAACACTCCTCCTTGGGCACTCATCCAACACGTTCATGCCTAATCAAAACTCCACAAAAATCCAGTGGAAAAATTTTGGAGAAAGAGTATATGATACATGTTATATTGTGTTGCACGAATTACCTCATTAAAAACCTTAGCTGAGAAACTTCTGGAAAACTCGTGAAGGGAAAAAAGTACAATCCATTCAATTTTATTTAATCTACATGATTTATTCTTTGGTTATTTGATCTTTGTAATCAAGTATTAATAGTGAGCTTGAGAAGAATCTCCCCCATGAGTTCTGCACTTCTCTAAGTATCATCATTTCAATTCCACGTATACAACTTTCAAAGTTAGATGCTAGAAGTGACTTAGTGAATAAATTTACAAGATTTTCACATGACTTAGTATACAGTACCTTAATTTCATTTATCTTTTGCAATTTATGAGTATAGAAGAACTTAGGGTTGATATGCTTTGTAAGATGACTCTTCATGTAATCTGTCAACCCTTGTGCAACATAAGCTGTATTATCTTCATAGATAATTTCGGAGTTTGCACGATATTCAATCCACATGATTGCTGAATGTGGTGAATCATTCGTCGAAGCCAAGCACATACTCGTGCGGCTTCGTACAGGCTTGTACAACGCTATGATTTTTGCGTGGTTCATTGAAGTCGATACAAGACTTTACGTAGACGATTTCTATGAAATTATAGTTCCACCACACATGAATACATAGTGTATTTGTGACCTAGTTGTATGTGGGTCTGACAAGTACCCTGCATCTACATAGCCAGTCATATTCAGACCTTGGTTCTTTCTGTAGAATAGTCCAAGGTCTTTGTTTCCTTGAAGGTATCGAAAGATGTCTTTTATTACCTACCAATGCCTTTTGGTAGATTCTGCAATATACCTTGCTAATTGGTTTATAGCAAATGTGATATCTGGTCTAGTGTAATTTGCTAAATACATAAGTGCTTCTATTGCACTTAAGTATGGGAATTCCGGTCCTAAGACTTTCTCTCCCTCTTCTCTAGGTCTGTACGAATCTTTGTCTTGCTATAAAGTTCTTCCGATCATTGGTACTTTCGATGGGTACACCTTTTCAAAGCCGAACCTTTCTAACACATTTTGAGTGTATGCGGACTGATATACTAATATTCTTTTAGGGATATACTCAAGCTGCAAGCCTAGGCAAATCTCCTAACATGGAGTCTAAATACTTGATTATGGATGCTGTCTCATAACCAACATATATCCCAAACTTTTGGAGAGGGTCCGTTGTAGTACGCTGTGGAGGGGGTATAGATACATAAACATTGTAACCAAACCTACGGAGATGAGATTTTTTTTTGCGCTGACCCTTACACTAGTTACATAGGTGAATGGATGTTATATGCTGATAGTCTAAAGTTGACGAGAGTTGCTGCATGCAGGACTGCGTGTTCCTAATATGTAATTGGTAAATTACAATTCTGCAAAAGTGATAAGATAATAAATTCAATTCTCTTAATTAATGCTTCTGCTAGTCCATTCTGAGTGTGGACATGCGGTATAGAATGCTCAACTTTAATTCCCATTGCCATGCAATAATCATCAAATGTCTTTGAAGTAAATTATCCTGCGTTGTCCATTCTGATAGACTTTATATGATGAACAGGGAAATTATTTTTAATTTAAATTATCTACGAGATTAGCTTTGCACAAACATGGTTTCTCGTAGATAATAAGAATATGTGCGACCATTTCGAGGAAGCATCGATAAGCACCATAAAATATTTAAATGGCCCTGATAGTGGCTGTATAGGACCGCAAATGTCTCCTTGGATGAGCTCCAGGAATACATGGACTTCATCCTTCACTTTCAGAGTAGAAGATCTAGTAATTAATTTTCCGGTGGCACATGCGGGGCATACAAAATCTTCTTGATTCAAGAAATTCTTTACATTGATATTATATCCTTATGAATTATTAATTATATTTCTCATCATCTTAAGATCTGGGTGGCCCAATCTATCATGCCAGAGACAAAAGAATTCAAAGCTTTTTAAATATTGTTTTTAGGGTAGTATAGGCTACGGGTGCCTTAATATTAGTGTAGTATAGCCCGGTCTTAAATGAAAGAAATCTTTCTAATACCATTTTCCATTTGTTTCACGTTTTGTAATGAGCAGTTATTCCTTACCATACTCTTCTTTGGTTTCAATGTGAAAAGTTATACTCGATTCTGGGTACAATAAGCCTTCTTGAATGACCAAAGTTGTGCCCATTGGGAGTATAATTGTGGCTCTTCTGGAGCCTATTATATCGGCATCGCTACCAACGATTGTTGTAAGGATGCCAGCATTCTTGTAATCGATTGTAAGAATTTTGTCTCTCTCAAGATGGTATTTGTTGTGCCGCTGTCAGCTAAGCACACATCATCCACAGGGCACCACACACGTTGTAATATAAAGTATTTTATTAATATGTAGTAGGAGACAATTAACACATAAATAAAATACTGCAAAACACAGAACATATCATGCCATTATTAACTAAATAAATGAATGAATTAGTTATTATCATCCAACCATCATGAGAAAATTGTTTGAGTACCATCAATGCAAAATCTAACTTATTCCTTCCACACATGAAATAAATGGCAATTAAAGTCTAAATGCATTTTGTGCACTAGACTGAATCTGCTAAGAAATCAAAGACTTCAACTACTATCTTCTCTTGTGTGAGATGCTCTTCCTAGAAAATCAGGGCGACAACAACAGTAATGTCAAGAGGGGGTGCTGCTGCAGGAGTGGAGTCAATCTTCATTGGTGTTGGTAGTTGTTGAGAACTCTTCCCCTCAATGAAGGCAAAGTGGGTTTCATGTTGCCCTTTGTTGCCCTTCTTTTTAGCTTGGAAGGCATCGATGACATGTTACGGATCTGTAAAGATTCACGACTAGTGCTAATAGAGTTTTCTTGCGAGCAAGACTACTTAAGACTTTATACGAGCAGGTTTGGTCGTTCTCCTAGTGTTTCTCATTTCAGGGTGTTTGGATGTCAATGTTTCATATTTAAATATGGCAATCATGATAAATTTGAATCTAGATCATCAGATGCCATCTTTCTTGGTTATGCAGTTCACACTCGAGGCTATCGTGTACTCATTCTAGAAACTAACAAAACTGTTGAGACCTGCGAGGTCACTTTTGATAGTCCTGGTACTACACCTGACAATATAGGTATGCAAGTCTCTGATAAACTCAAAAATATCATCTATGACTCCGATGATGACAATAGAGAGGTCTCAGGTCACTCTGCGACACCTATGATTACTCCCACAACCTTTCTGTTAGAAGTAACTTCTACAACCATTCATGAGGCTGAGATGCTACGACCACAATGTTCTCACAGATTACTTCTATGATCACCCCTGCAACTTCACAGGCACCTCTACACATTCAATAGAGACATCCTCTAGAACAAGTGATCGGTGAGTTAAACAAAAGAGTTATGCGTAGTAGGTATAATTCTTATGCCTCGTATGCTTAGTCTGCTTTTGTCTCCTCTTTTGAACCCCAAGATGTAAGTCACGCTTTATCTGATGAGTCTTGGATTAATACCATACATGAGAAATTAGAAAACTTTGAGCATAATAAAGTCTGGACTTTGGTTTCACCCCCTCATGGACATAATGTTATTAGAACTAAATGGGTCTTTAAGAACAAACAAAGTGAGCATGGTGTTGTTGTTCGAAATAAGGCTAGACTTGTGGCTCAAGGATTCACCCAGGTAGAAGGTCTTGATTTTGGTGAAACATTTGCTTCTATTGTTCGTTTAGAAGTCATTAGAATTTTGTCAGCATTTGCTGCATCAAAAGGATTTAGACTATATCAAATGAATATGAAATGTGTTTTTCTTAATGCCTATTGTGAGGAGGAGGTGTATGTTAGACAACCATCTGGTTTTGAGAATGTTAAGTTTCCTAATCATGTCTTCAAGTTGTCCAAAACTTTATATAGTCTAAAATAAGCACCCAAAGCATGGTTGAAAATTTTAAATCATATTTGCTAAAAAATAACTTTCACATGGGTAAGGTAGATAAGACTTGTTTACTCTCAAGCATGGCAATTATCTTTTACTTGTACAGATATATGTGGATGATGTCATCTTTGATGGTTCCTCTCATACTCTTATTTCCATGTTTTCAGATACTATGAGTAGGGAATTCGAGATGAGCATGATGGAAGAGCTCATATTCTTCCTAGGCTTTTAAATCAAGCAATCAAAATTATGTACTTTTGTTTATCAGACTAAGTACACAAAGGATCTACTTCATCATTTTGACATGGGAACAGTCAAACCCATTTCCACACCCATGGGGTCTACAGCTGTATTGGATCTTGACGAAGATGGTGAATCTGTTGATCAAAAGGAATACAAAAGCATAATTTGTTCACTTTTGTATCTCACTGCTTTGAGGCCAGACATACATTTTGCTGTGTATTTGTGTGCTCGCTTTCAAGCCTCCCCACAAGCCTCACATTGTCAAGTGGTAAAACGAATTTTCAGGTATCTTCAATCAACTTTGGAATTTGGCTTGTGGTACTCTTCTTCCTCTTATCTTACCCTTAGAGCTTATTCAGATACAAATTTTGAGAGTTGTCCAATTGATAGGAAGAGTACTTCCTATGCAACATTCAAGAACCAAACATATTGATATTCGCTCTTATTTTCGTGGAGACCATGTGGAAAAGGGAGATATTGTCTTGCACTTCATTGATTCTAAGTCTCGAGTTGTTGATATTTTCACCAAACCACTTAATACTTCTTATTTTGCTCGTTTGGTAATGAATTTGGTGTTTTGCATCCCATGGAATTATTCTGAGGGGGAGTTTGGTGTTTAAATATTTTGAAAGCTTTGTTTGTTATGTTTGTCAAATCATACATTAAGTCCAAATCTTAAAATCAAATAATGTGTAGTAGAGCTGTCTTTATCATATTCATTCGTATGCTTTGTTGCTTTGGTCATAACTGGTTTTAATAAATTTGCTACATTTGAATCAAAACATGACATGATGGAACACCCTGACTAGATTAATTATAGATAATACTTTGCAATGTTCATCTAAAAGGAATAGCTAGGTTGTGAGTCTTATCTTAAACCGTGGCTATGAGATTAATCTGTTTCATATTGCAATCATTTTATGATTACTCAATTGGCATGTTATTATAAAAAAATATAAATGAAAAGAAGTATGCTTCAAGCATACCATGGTTATACAAAATAAAAAGGTACAAAAGGTGCATAAATCAAAAGAAGTATATTTCAAGCATACCACCATTTAATAAAAAAATGCTACAAAGATGGCATTATGATAAGAAATATGCTACAAGCACGCCACATGCTAAAAGATTTGAGTATGAAACAATAGGTTGCTATACGAGACTGCTAGCTCATCTAGATCTAAGGTTTGCTTCATTTTTAAGTTTTGACTTTTTGTTGTGAGATCTCACTATGCTCTCTGTAATCAGTTTGATCAATGTTGAGATGCATGTCATTAATCTAATTTGCTTAATCATGTTAAAGACTAGTTTTTGACATGATATATGGTATATGACTTCATATGATCTATAGAGCTCTACTCAAAAAGATGACTTAGACACACTCTTAAATCAATGCAAAGAGACTTGGATAATCTACAAAGCTTCTAGATGTTTACTATCTTTTGCTCCTTTTCAAAATTGTTCTCTCTCTACAGCTCTTGATGATTCCATTGCCAAAGGGAGAGAGATTAGAAGAAAGGGGGAGAATTGAGAATTTCAAGTTTGGAAAATTTTGGCTTCAATCTCTTATATTGAAAGGGAGTTTGTCAGATCTTTCGAGTGCTTCAAGTGATTTTGAGTTTGTCTGAGCTTTCTTCTAGTAGTCTCTGCAGCTTCGAAACTTTCTTTCCGCAAATTTTCCTTTTATTTCAAAACTCAACTCATTCGAGTGATTTTTGAGGTGTTGTCAATGTATTCATCAAGGGGAGATTGTTAGACCATGTGGATGGTCGTGAGTTTAATGATGATGAATAATTGACATTTAGTTTGCTTTGAAATTTGTGTTTGTGAAAGTTTTGGTTGATCGCAGTTGAAAGTTTTGAGTCCGAGTGGTTTTGGTCTGCTTCGAGTAGTTTTGGATTAGTCCGATCTGGTCTGAGTGGCATCGGACGACTGTCAAGTAGCAGCGGGGTATCGGACGATGCTCGAGTGGAATTGGAGTATCAGATAGTGTTGGAGTAGCATCGGAGGTCCGAATGGCTTTGTTCTGGGTGGTCCGAGTGGATTTGTCCGATCAGCAGACTTCGACCACGTCTAGTTTCAACCACATTGACTTCGACCATGACTTTGACCATGTTCGACTATGACCACGTTCAGCTTCGACTATGGTCTTTTCGACCACGCTAGGTAATTGGTAAGTCTCGATCTCAACTAGTGAACTGGTCGTAGCTATAGTTCTTTGTCCATGGTTGTAGCTATAGTAACCGGTCGATAGTCATCAACTTTACTAATCATACTCATTAGTCATAGATTTTACTGGTCGATAGTCGTAGACTTTACTAGTCAATGGTCTTAGATTTTGTGATCGGTAGTCATAGACTTTATAGTCAGAAGTCGAAGACTTTGTGCTCGATTGTCGTAGGCTTCACGATCTGTACTCATAAACTTCATGGTCAATACGAGTGCTTTAATTCTTGCTATCTTCGAGTACCTCAAGTACTGGTGTTTAACCAGTGGTATGACTGGCTGGGGCAGTTGACCGTAGTACTTGGTAGTCGGAAGGGCTCGGTACTTGATAGACATGGTTTTTGTGATCATGGTCAGCGATCGAGTGTTGGAGATTTGTGGTTGGTGTGTTGGTACTGTAGTATGTGCGGTAATCAGTGATGGATGGTGTAGAGAATGGTTGGAGATTGGTAGTCATGGACTTAGCAATCTGGTGGTGCTTTAGCGATAGCGATCAGTACTCGTTAGTCAGTACTCGGTGGCTCTATGGTCGGTAGCAATGCGGATGTTTTCCTGAGTGTGTTGAGCGAAGCGATGGTAATTCCTGAGTACTTGTTGTTTTTCACATACTCGTTGAGGTAGCGGTCGTAATGTGTGGTCTAAGGTTGATTGCTGGATATTGCTAGGATGTATGATTGTGAATGGCTTGGTTGATGGTCGTGGAAGATTTTGTTCTTGTTTATAGATAGACGAGGGTGTTCTTTGTGTGCGTGTGTGTTGATGTCGGTCAAGTTGTAAAGAACTTGTGCCGATGGAAAATAATCTTTGGTCTTTGCACATGTGGGTGGGCATGGAGGTGATCATGGTCAGTGATAAGGAGAACCGGGACAAGATGGGGAAGTCTAAGATCCAAGCAATCAAGAATGTCACGCGAGGTGATCGGACTCATGCTGGAGCACATGGAGATCAAAAGGTGATGATTCATGAAGAAGCTACGGGAGGTGCAGTCCAGGAAGCTTCAACATGGAGGTTGATGATGATGTGATGAAGATACAAGATGTGCATTCCTGGAGACTTTGTCACATGGTGAGATTGGAAACGTTATGGAAAAAGTCCGTATTGGGAAGGATTGGAGATTGGTTAAAACCCGTGTTTGGAAGGGTTTTGGGTCCCTTGATTTTTGGAAGAGATAGAGTTTGGTGTTCATATTTGAGGCGGACACGGTTTGGATATTAGCCTATAAAAGCAAGAGTGGTTAAGGGCTAATTGTGGCTTTTGAGGAAGTTTTGGGTGCAGTTCTAGTAGGGCTTTCGCCGATATGACTTTTAGGGGTGCTTGAGAGGGCACTTTGTAAATCCACAAAATTCCAATAATAAAGTTAGTCTTGAATCCATATGGTTCTTGATTTGCGTAAGTATGTGATTGCTGGTGGTTTGGATCATACGACAACAAGCAAAGTGATCGGGTGAAGTAGTCGAACAGATCAATCGATTAAGCGAAGAGGTCGAATAGATCTGTTGATCAAGTGGTCATATGTTGGGTATCTGATCAGACGAATGGTTTTCGAGTAGTCAAAAACATCATCAATCGTTTGAAAACTTCGAAAAGGTGGCATCAATCATTCACCCCTCTGATTATAGTAATTGATCCTACACAAAGCAATCACTAGAAGAAGGTAACAGAGAGCTCTTCATTGGAGAAGAGAGCACATGCATGCATTCATGGTAGTGGCTTTGGCCATGGCAGATTGCCAGTGAAGGGAGGCCAAGGTGCCATGATCGAAGGGCAAAACAGGACCTATGGTGCCAGGGAAGAGATGGCCGGAGGCAGCATCGCCCAGCATGGTCCACGGCGGCGGCATGGGTGAATAGGGGAGGCAAGGCATGGGCATGGAACTTGGAGAGAACGCATGAGCATGGGCACAGCCTCGACCCAAGGAATGCGAGGGTGAGCTTGGTTTGGCTAGAGGATAGCCTGATTGGGAACGCC
Source organism: Dendrocalamus latiflorus (assembly GCA_017311315.1). Taxonomy (NCBI): domain Eukaryota; kingdom Viridiplantae; phylum Streptophyta; class Magnoliopsida; order Poales; family Poaceae; genus Dendrocalamus; species Dendrocalamus latiflorus. Next base: position 10,365,082 of record CM029651.1, on the reverse strand, counting down.
ACGGTGATGTCTGTGGAAAGAAAGGGGTGCTCCGGTGCAGGACTTTCTTGGCGCTATATTGGACAAACAGAAGTAGGGAATATGTAGAGTAGATGATGATGATTGTGCAGTAGCAAAGAGGAAGGTGTCATCTTGTTGTTGAGTGTGGTCTATGTCGGGTACTCTTGTGTTCAATGAGGACAACAGTGACTCCGACACCAGTGAGCGCAAGTCCAGTAGGAAGAAGGTAAAATGCTACAACTATGGCATACGTGGGCTATTTGCCAGCAAGTGCCGCAAGTCGAAGGAGGGGGAGGCGCATCTCATTACGGCTGATGCCGATGACCATCCGGTGCTGCTTTGAAGTCTGGTGAAGAGGTACTCATAAATAAGGACAACAAGAATAGGGGTTGATTGTTAGAACTAATTTTGTTGTTGAGTATGGTCGATGTCGAGTACTCATGCGTTCGAGTACTATAGTTGTATGTCTGTGTACTCGGTGTGTTCGAGTACTATATAGTCAAAGTGTCCAAGTACTATAGCAGTCGGTGAGTCCGAGTGTTACAGTAGTCATAGTCGTAGGTTGACAATTGTAAGCTACAGTGACAGTCAGTGCTCGACGACCAGTAGTATCGTTTGTGTGAGCGATGCTATCAGAGGTGCGGTCGAAGTACTATGGTCAATAAGCCATGGTCGAGCAGCCATGATCGAAGTAGCGTAGTCGAGCAACCATGGTCGAACAGCTGTGGTCGAAGGACTCCAAGCAGGACTCGAAGATGGTCAGGTCTGTATGTGGTTGTAGACCTGGTCAGGTAGCAGTATGTCTATACGTACCGGTTGTGTCTACTAGCTATTAGTTGGTTAGAGGAGTGAGCCGTTCGGGTAGTGCGTATAGAGCGAGTCGTGAGGATCGTGGCCGGAAGACTCGGACATTTTTGTTAGCCAGTGTTGTATGTATCTTGAGACTATATATACAAAGGAAAAATAGAAAAGTTAAGTGGCATTACGCAGATCCAAAATTCTTGTGTTTCTTGAGTTGGTTGAAAAGTGTTTGTATGTGTTATGACAACTAAGTGTGTGCATTTTGATCCGTGGTCTAGGCCAACAAAGGAAAAAAAAATATTCGGCACACTCAAGAAGATGAAGAAGAAGAGTCTGAGTATAAGAGAAGAAGAGAGCACGCCGCCACCACTGGCTACTGCCAAATCCGCCGAGGCGAGGAGGCGGGGGTCAAGCCGATCTCCCTTTCTCTCGTGTGTCTGGGAGAAACGGCCAAAGCCCTGGCGTTAAGGCTCTCCCTCCCTCTGTTTTCTCCGCTTTTTCTTTTCTTTTTCCGAAAAGCAAATAGAGAAATTCCCGAAAGCCCTCACTTCCAACTGTGTTAAGCTAGAAAACACAAACTCTAGAGAGCACTTAGCCGGTCTAAATTAGCAGTTGCCGAGCCGTTTCTGGCGAACAAGCTAGACAAGCAACTAGCGGTGATGTAAAAATATGTCAACGTCCAAAGTAGCAATCGTATATATGTTCAGCACTACGCTGCAGGGCCGAAAAAAAAACAATGAACAAGCTAGCCTGAGAACCCATTGGCGCACGAAAAAGATGCTTGTTAGGTTTGTTAAATTGGTCCATTCCTACAAAAGCTCATGTTATCAAAAAGTAGGTCTCTGCTTCCATCATCTCTCAATTGCGCCAGTAAAAGCCGATCCATATGCACGAAGAAGCTGCCAAAGGAAAAATTTGTTAATTAACGTGCGCCTTTCCCGGATCCAATCATGTTCAAGTAGGAATTAGTTCGTCATGTATGTGGCTATGTGCATTCTGCTTGTGTATGCACACAGCTAAATATCCCTCCTAAAGTTGGATTCAGTGGATATATACACGCAATCAATTTGCTTTCAGCTGTTCCACAGAGTCAGAGCTCCATGGCGCCTTCATTCTTTTCACTCTCGTTTTTATAAGGAAATAGTGTGGTCTTTCTGCCTTCAGTACCTAATTTGTGATATCACCGAACCTATCTGAATGCTCAAAAGGAACTATACTTATTTAGTAGCCCATTTGAGAATTATTGTACATTATTTGGCTACATGATAGGTAGCTTTCCGTTGCATGGCGTCGCTCAACATATGCATACCTTCTTTCAAACAGATACCACAAATTCAGTTTCTCCTACGAGTCCACACTCCAGAGTTAGTCTGAAACATGCCTAATAATGGCGACCGCGCGCTCGTCAACATCCCATCCCTAAGTTTTTGCATCCCTTGTGCTTCCCGGAACATACGGACGTGCCAACCGATTCATTGAGTTAGGCCTTATTCAAAAGTACTGCAATTTTTTATTTTTAGCTGATTGTAAGAGAGATTGAGGGGGTAAAACACACTCACGTTAAGAAGTTACTCCATTCAAAACAGCTACTGTAGTAACTCCTATAAACGGTTTATAGAAATCACTTTAAGAAACTACTTTATTCAACTTTTGGCTTTTAAAAACTAAAAGACAGAAGCTGCTTAGAGTAAAGCCTTAATTATCCAACTTGTGTCCTTTTAGAGAAAAAAAACAACTTGATTTGATCTTAGTGATTGTGACTTGGAGTACATCATTATTGACATGTCAAAGATGTGTCGCACTAAGCGAAGACCGTCAAAAGTCAAAACACAAGTCACATTACGCACACTGGCTGCACTCCAATTTTCCAACCTGATCACGCAGCTCTTCTTCGAGATTTCCATAGGAATCTTGGGACTCATGTTAAACAAACATTTGGGTTGCGAATTGACGTCAGGATGGAACTTGTCATGGAGGGAAGAAGCAAAACCCCAAGAGGAACAAATTGAGTCCTCACAATGCTTCCATAGATAGTCTAGCTACGTCGTATGCCCCTTCGACAAACGACCGCTCCATCGAATGCCATCCCCTCTCAGATAATGGACGAGTTATTGGAGGCGGCGATTGTCGTTATCCTAGCATCGGAGGCGGCAACAACGACGAGTACTTGATGGCGGTGTGGGCAAGGAAGAGGAGGCATGGGGAGGGCAAGAAAGAGGTCGTGAAAACCCAATGGGTGCTGGCGAGGTGGAAGCAGGAGTGAGGTGCGCAACAGGTTTTGGATGAGACCGTGAGGTGAGAAAATGTGATGCATATGCTCAATAAAATGTTCAATAGCTGCATAGTCAATCCCTTTTCCCACCCTATTTAACAAATCTAAACTGTTATAATTGGAGCACCATCTAATTAAGTTACATACGCGCGTGGTGTTCATTAGAAGCTTTATTTGCAAGGATATTTGTAATCATGAGTAATCAAGAAAATTTCTTCCGTTTTGCTCAAAACAAAGATAAGTTACGTATGTTTCATTGATTTTTTTAGCATTTTCCCTTTTTTTTCTATTAATCTCTGGTCAACATGGTGCTTTCCAATTGATACATGTACTGAGATGATGAGATGCACGGGTTGTTATACACTGCTGTTTGAGTATCACGCATGCCATTGTGCAGACGCGGCAGGGGATACATTAACACACATGAACATGATGATCTACGGTAGTGCAATTTCTCAAAAAAAAATCCACGCTGGTTCACAGTGCAATTCCAGATGCTCTTCATCGGCGGAGGCCCCCGTCCACATTAGGAGGAAAGGTCTCCTCGGCATTGGCCGGCTGTGGTCGAGTCGTTAGGCGCTGGCTTTCCTATGGAAATTGTGCAAACAGGACCACGTACCACACCAGCTTTAGAATAGATCACGGAAGATTTGATTACTTTAGGCGCTGGCTGGGCCACGCCCCAAATCTCGACCGATAGATCGTGCAGGTTGGCAAAGCCACGCCCACGCGTTACCCAATCGCGACGGCCGGTGGCATCTAGAGCCGTCCGATCAGAATCCGACGGCCTAGATCATAATGGAATATGGAGGACGAGGAGACAGCCCAGCGAAAGCGCCTGCTCTCGTGCTCGCAGTACAGCCCCTCTCCTGAAATTTGTGTCGCTGGTCCAAAGCGAGGGGGGAGAAAGGGAGATCGCGTAGCAGGTCGGTGTGGGAAACATATCGCAATAATTTGCAGCGGGAATATCTCAGCGGCCGTGCCGTGCCGGTTCGCCCCGAAACGCGCACCTTAGCCTGTAAGCCTCTCGTAAAAACAACCCGTGAACCGTCGCGTCAGTGGAGCGAGTGGCCTGGGCAGATTCTGTGGTCGCGCGCGCGAACCCAAGTGCACTGACAAGTCTGCAGCTTAGATTGGCCTCGGAGATATGAGATATCGCCTCCTGATGATCGCAGTGGCCGGTGATGACGCCCGCCTGGCCTGGTAGGCCTTGCTATAAAAAGGCGGCGGTCGGCGGGGCAGATATGGAGACCATTTGGATGTTGCACTGGTACCAGAGGTGCAATTGAGGTGCACATAGATGAATGTTGCTTAAGGCCTGTTTGGATGGACTAGGACTAGTTGTTAGCTAGGAGTAGTTGTTAGCTGACGAGTAGTTAGCTGGCTAAGCCCAGTCCTGTTTGGATCCAAGGACTAATAAGTACTACTATCTCAGTACAAAGTCTGTTATACCCCTATGCATGGCGGTCTGGGAGGGTTGGCGTGGGTATCAGCGTCTTTTTTCTATCCTGCTGGTCCTTTAGCCCTCATTAGCTGGGTTTGGCCAACTAGTTGGCTAACAACTAGTTGGGGCTTTGGCTAAACTTTAGCCCACTCATTAGCCCTCCTGTCTGGATCCACAAGGACTAAAAATTAGTAACTAGTTGTTAGTCCATAGGATCCAAACAGGCCCTTATTCTATTATATTTTATATTTTTTTATAGCTGAATATAAATAGTGGTATATATCTATTTATAGAGAATGTACTTAGGGTCTGTTTGATTCATGACCAGAAATTGCCTAGCCACAAGTTAGGCGTACCACAGTTTTTAGGTAGCTGTTTGGTTCACTGACGTAACTGTGGCATGCCACACTTTCTTAGCACCCGGCCCCACACGTCATAGACTCAGTTTCTTGCCAAATTTTGCCACAAGTGTGGCCTCGATTTTGTTAGCCACACTTTCTGTGGCAACCACATATTGCCTAAGCTTAGGCATGGCAAGCTTAGGCACCAACCAAACAGACCCTTAAAGTCGATACATTTAGATATTGTTTATCATGTATCCTATATATTCCAAATTTTTTCTTAGAGTTTTTCAGAATTAGAGTTGGACATAGATAATACCGAATATCCATTTCTAGTGGGTGCAATTAAAAAGAAAACAATTAGATATTGCTTATTCTATATTCTATTATGTATTTTTTTCTCAGAGTCAGAACCAACCATAGATAGTACTGGATACATATGTCTCCTTTCCGTATTCACTCACTAGTCACTACAATACCTGCAACTTTCTTTTCAACAGCCATAGGGCCTGTTCTTTTTTTGCTAAAGTTTATGGCTTTTAGCTGCGGCTTATGACTTTTAGGCTATTCGTGCGAGATATTACAGAGTAACAGAAACTCACGTGCGGTTTTTGTCGATATAAATGAAGTCGGTACAATATATACTACAATTAACTATTAGATTCTATCTTGAAAAGATACTCCGTTCAAAAGCTAGTTATTATAAAAAAATATTAAAAAGCAATTTGTAGAAGCTAAAAAGAACAGGACCTATTCATCAGCAATAGTCCTGACATATAAAATAATTTGGTTGCCGACAGTGCTATTAGTAAATACATCACCAACAGTCTTTCACAGATGCTTCTGCTAGACCCGACAACCCTGCCCTTATGCTAGTTAATGCCATGCTAATATACGTAATATATGTTTCATAGGGTTGGTAAACATATATTTGACATGATGTGATTATTTGGGCTTATTTTTGGTGGCTTATGGCTAAAAAACATTGTAGCTGGCTGAAAAAAAACACTGTAGTTGACAGAAGATTATTTAGCACAAACAAATACGGGAAAAAAGCAATAAAAAGCCAAAAGTTCAGAAAAAGACGAAATTTATAAATAGTGAAAAATAAGCCGAAAGCTAAAAGCTGAAGCCCAACCAATCGCATGGGTAAAAACTACTACACGTCCGATGATCCTGTCAATAATCATTAGGTCAATGCCAAAAGGGCGTTCTGTTTCAGCTTTTGATAGTTATTTGGAATACGTCTACTTTTTAATTTCAAAATTTTTTTCTCTTTATTAGTTTGCGTTGTCTGTGGCGATATAATTTTTTTCTTATTTATTATTATTATTTCTTATTTTTGACTCTAAAAAGCTAACAGCCGCTACAATACATTTAGAACAAAAAACCAATAGCCGAAGCCAGAAACCGAGCCTTTTAAGCCAGTTGCAGCAGGGCTAAAATTAATGATACGTACGTAAATATGAAAAATATGTATGTATATAGAATATACTAAAAGTCATTTTTTAGAGATGCTAATGTATGAGAAAAATAATACAATACAAGCATACACATTTTTTAGATAACTTACTGGCAATATATTTTAGATGCATATCGTGAATTTTTTGTTCCGAAAAAAATTATAACGCAAGAAACTAAGCTTATTAGTCTAATTAAAGAATAGAACACAGCCAAAGGTGCGGCAGCCTTGTGTAATATTTTATTGGCAAAAAATGTACCCGGCAGCATCATGGAACTTGGAATTTTGTAAGCCTAAGGGCCAATAATTACCCTTAACTGGCACAATGGTTCCACTCCCCCTCTCACCTCCACGTGTAATTATCTGACGTGGAATTGTGACACTACTGACCACAGTTAGGGATGGCAATTGTGCCCATTTACCTGTGTACTCGTGGGTAAATACCCTAATTGAGCCGGGTATATGATGTATTCTTTGCCCATAGGTATGAAAATGGTGGGGAACTCTCTGCCCATCAGGTAAACGGGCATGGGTATGGGTGAGCTCCACCCGTACCCGTCTTGCCCATTTACCCGCGAGCTGACAAGGAAACCCTAACTCCTCCATACAGACCATACCACGTCGAAAATCTCCATTCGACTCCCCAGCCGCCGCCCTCATTCAATCATTTGACTCATTCCTCGTCTCCTCGCCCTCGTCTCGTCACCCTTGTCTCCTTGTTCCTCGGCTCCTCGCCCCATTCCTCGCCGATTCCTGACTCCACTCATCTCGCCGTCTCCACTCTCCAGCCACCGCCCCCACCCGTCCTCGAGATCCAACCACCGGCATTCGTCCCGTCCTCGAGATCCATCAATTACTGCTTATATGAGTTATATCTATCTGTTCTTCATTTACACACCCAATTACTACCAACAGCTGCTGTTTATATATATATACTAGCTGAATGCTCGTGCGTTGCTACGGATTTTTAAAATTTATCACATTACATGTTTTAAAACTTACAGGTGGTAAACAATTTTAGTTCTAAAAGTTTTTAAATCCGTCAAGTAAGTCGGAAGCCGTCGATCACACCTCGTAGTCATACGGTGCATCAAAGTTTAAAGGCAACTACATAACCTTGTCATCCCTCTTGAGTGGCTTGATCTCTTTACAGCTTAACAGGATTTCTTCAACTTTTGAAATGCTATCATTTGAACTGAAATCGGAATCCTTATGTGAGCCATTAAGCATTTGAACTTTACTGATTCCAAGAAGTTTGGAACCTATAGATAGCGCTTTGGCATCAACAGCATTCATTGGAGGGTTTAATAATTTAAGAAGAAAATGGATACAAGATTCCGAATCCAAAAAATGATTGTCTTGGACCTGCATAACAACAAGAAAAGGGGAGATTGAAAATAAGCAAAATTGAAACTGCAGGAATATAACATCGAAGGTATTAAAAGAATAGCAACTGTTCGCCAATTAAATGGCATTCAACAAGCGAGATATATAAGCTAATGAAAAGCTGAATATCAACACTACCTGAAATTCACACTTAAATTCTAATTCAACTTTCAACGAAAATGATGAAAATAAATGCATGACGTTGCTTAATTAATCTTCTTTATCACACGTCAATCTTTTGAAAGAAGGTGGATACTTCTACAAAGAAAAAAGTAACAATATAGTATATATGAATAACTTTGTCACAACGTGGTTATCTTTGTGACTTGTGAGATAGATATATTTAATATGCATAAAACAATGAAGGATGCACAGAAGCATATCAATTGGGATTAAGAGGTACTCACATCAACTGCCAAAACAAATAAAAGAGCTGCTGCAGCAATAGTGCAGGGAGGATCATCAATGTTCAGAACCAAAATAGCATCGATAATTTGTTGAACCAATCTACAGGATATAAGAAAAGAAGGCACTTGTGGCTTGTGAGTAATAAAATGGAAATAGGTGTAAGATTTTCAGAAAAAATGAAATGGAATATTGTGTTTTAGCAATTGAAGATGTCCTGAAATTCAATAGAAAAATGAAGATTACATGATGCATGATCATACGTTGCAATAATTATGTTTGATGAGAACTTACTTTCAGCAATCTTATCCATCTACACAAGTAGAAAATGGGTAAAAATATTGCAAGAATCTAGTGTGGTGATTCTATAGTCAAGGAACCAAAACTGCACTTCTTTCAGCATAATAACCGACGAACTAAAGAATTGAAGCCCAATTCAGACAGCAACAGAGATATCATACGTCTTCAACTTATGCAAATCAAGACAGTATATCTTCAACTAAAAATGCTCGTAAAGTGTCAAAACGTCAGTATAGAACTGAGTTTAGTAGTAAAGCTTCGATGTTGTCTTGCACTTTATTGATGCGGAGGGGTGGGGGGAGGAGGATGCGGCGGCGTAGTGGAGGGGTGGGGGGAGGAGGAGGCAGCGGCGGAGTGGAGGGGTGGGGGGAGGAGGAGGAGGCGGTGGAGCGGACGGGTGGGGGGAGGAGGCGGCGGCGAAGCAGAGGAGCGGGGGATGAGGCGGCGGCGGAACGGAGGGCGGGGGAGGAGGCAGCGGCGCGGAGTGAGATGTGTCATATTTACATATATTTTGCCATCATTTTACCCTCATATTTTTCATATTTTGGGACCATTTATCATCATTTACACGCTTTTCTATAATTAATTGCTCAATTTGGATTATTTTACAATTTTTGTGCTTTTTCCGCAGGTCGGCGCGATCGAGGCGCATAAACGACAAATTGGCATTCCAGGACTGCTCTGTACAAATGTGCGCATTGTCACAGACGCGTAGGACCTTTTCGCGAAGAAATCAGAGTTTCTAAGGGCCAAAACAGAAGAAAATACTATTGGGGAAGGACCTCCTTGTAAACCCTAGAATCTTTGAGGGCTATTCTGCAATATGCCAAAATCCCCCAACTACCTCAAATCCCTAGCGCCGCCGCCTGTGGAATCTTCGAGCCGGCCATTGCTTCTCCCCTGGCCCCCTTTGCTTTCTCTTCCCCCTTCCTCTTCTCCGGCGCTGGCGAGGGTCGGCCAACTCGCTGGCGGCCACCAACGCCATCCACCCGCAGTCCACCACCGAATCCACCTCCACTGCTCCGGCCAACCACAGCTCCTCCATTTCCTTCTGCGGCGGCCAACCGTCTCCACCTTCCGGTGCGCCCCCACTGCTTCTCCACCATCACCACTCCATCGCGCGCCACCAAACTTCGCCGCCCCTACCACTCTCTGTCGCCAGCTCTAGATCCCGCGCGCCTCCCTTCTTTGCTCTCCTTCACCGCCGCTACTCCGTCGCGCCATCCCGCAGCACCCGCGCGTCTCGGCCGCCTCCATTCCCCTCCTCCTCCGCCTTCCTCCGTCGCCTACTCCCGTGCGCCCAGCCTCTCTTCTCCACCCCGTGCGCCGCCACCTCCCTTTTCTCTCCTTCTCCACTCGCCGTGCCCCACTCCTCCACTTAGTCCAGCGCCGCCACCAAGCGCCGCCGCCCTCATCTCCTCCAGATCCACCGGCGCGCAACCTCACCACCTCCGGCCGTCGACAGCACTGCCACCTCTTCCGACCGCAGCTCTACGGTCACCGCCGCACCGACACCGACGGCGTCTTCATCTTCCCCGTCTTCGGCTCCTTCCTCTACATCGAGCGCCGTCGCCTACATCGCCCCTCTCCCTCAAGCACGGAGGGCGGGGGAGGAGGCGAGGGAGAAATTTGAAATCAAGGGAGAAGTGCACGGGTTCGTGGGGGAGGCAGGCTCACGGGTGGTTGGAGGGGTGGGTGGGCCCACACGTCAGACTAAGGGAAGGAAGTGTAGGATGCACCATCACCTTGAACTCCTTCTTTTAAGGAGTAGATATATATATAGTATAAATAACAAGGACACTATGGTACCCAGACTCCATGAGTGAGACTTTCCATCCATGTCAATGACTTCCTTTCTATACCATTATACTAGCACGGATCTAAAAGCAATCCAAAGGCAGGGAAGCATGGTGCGCAGACACCATGGTGCCCCGTTTCAGCGTCCTATATATATATGTCATTAATTCAACTATCATATGGTGACTCAGTTCGCAGGTAAACGGGTATGCCCGCGGGCGACAGGTATGGGCGAGGTTCTTTACCTGTTGTCCTTCGCGGGTATGTCCGTGGGCGTAAATTAGGGTCGCGGGTATAAATATAGACGAGCACTATCTGTACCCACCGTGCTCGATTGCCATCCATAACCACGGTAGAGCATTATGGATGCCCTTAAGCTAAGCCGCGAGTGTCGAGTGGACTAAGCGGTTGGTGGTGCTCTATCGCCTTTGTTGAAAATGCTTGTTTTGGCGTCACGGTGATGGTGCGTTCTTTGCAGGTTTTTCCCCTTTTCTTCAGCAAAGCAATGGGTTTGGCCATTTGGGCGCCTTTTTGATGTGTAGTGGAGCTATTCGTTGTTGAAGAAAAATGAACTGAGCAGTTGTGAGGTTTTATGGTATGGGACACAGTAATTTCATATGATTTTTTTTAAAAGATTTATTCATAGAAAACATCCGCGTGCTCCAAACAGCACTCTAGAGGTTTGCAGAAAAGAAGGCATCACGCTAGAGCTTACATGTTCTACCGAGTAATATATTTGCACTAGGTATATCGTGTAGATAAACCAACTAATCGATCGGGGATCGGTCATGAGTGGATTTTTTTAAGCTGTGGTTTATGGTTCAAAATTTTGAATTATGATTATTTGCGAGAGACAGCATAAAGAGAAAAATAGTCACATGTGATTTTGGCCGATACCGCTAAATTTAATATGCTTTTTACTATAATCTTCCTGTTGACCTCGTATTAAAAAACGTACCGTTTAAAAATTAATTACTATAACATAAATCATAAACTATAAGTGAAAAAGGACTCAGCCATATTCTTTTCATCCACGTTTATTTCTCAGTTCTAATGCTTGGCTACAACACAAGCAACGAGAATCTAGCAAAAGAAAATGCAAAAGCACGGCTATTTCTTTAATTTCCTTTTCGAGCAACATTTTGCACATGGAAAGCAGCACGCAAACCATCACTCTATCGAAGGAAATACCTCATTTTCCCAATTGAGAAGATCAATCCAAATTACGTCAAATCCAAGACACGGATAAGCAAAATTACTCGCCTAGCGTGGTGTCTTGTCCATGTTAATTAAACAGCAACAACGATTAACAAAGGGCGATCGCGCACCGGCATCTTCGCTTACGTACGAACCATTTCCGTTTCGGGTGTGAACAAACAGCGGTGCGCGGGCTAAAGGCGCTGGGCCGCGCCACCGCCGGGCGCGCCCGACCACAAGAAAACGGGCGGGGAATTCCCTGCTTTTCTGAGGGGCGCCTTTTGCTCGCGCTCGGCCGCGCGCGAGGGCATCCGATCTCGCGCGCACATTCCGTCCGTGCCGTGCCGATCGATCGATCCCACTAAAAAGCAGAGCGAATTCGACGGCTTTTTGGCGCGCGCGCATGGCGTGGGGGCCGTGCGTGGACAGCGAGGCGGGCGCGCGGGTACCGGCCGGATCCGCCTCGGCGGCCGATCGGACGGACGCGCGCGGTGCGCACCGTGTCGTCATAAAGGCGCGACCTGCTTTTAGCTCGCCGTCGCGGTTCCACCTCGTTCGGCCAGGTGTCTCGCCCGTTGAAAGCTCGGGGGACCCCCCGCGGCTGACCGGTCTTTTCACAGAAAGGTCGCTACAGCTAGGGGTGCAATAGTTGTCGACTCAGACCGATATTTTTATTCTGTATATTATTCTGTATCTTTTAGAGTTAGAGTTAAACATAGATAATATTAGATATATATTTCTTTATTTCATATTTGTTCTATAAAATTTCGGACGGTCAGTTGAATAAAAATTATCCGCTTCTTTACATAGGACATTGAACATTAAAAAACAATCAGAGTCAACACAGAGAGACTAATCGTCGAGATGTTGAAAAAGAGCACTCAATATCCTTCACCTATTTAGATTTGGTAATCCGACTATATATTATCTTATTTCTAAGTGAAGTCACAATATACTTTCACATACGGATATATACGGACGGATATTACTCATGCTGTATCCTATTCCATAATTTTTCTTCAGAATCAGAGTCGGACACAGATACTACTGGATACCATTTACCCCTTTCATATTTACTTCGCGAGCCTTCAGGCGGTCAGTCAGTCGGATGAAAATTATCCGTTCCGTTTACATCCCTAGCTACAGCGGTGAGCAGACCCAACCATAGCAGTATAAAATAAATGAAATAATCCACTTCGACCTACCTAACAAACATCTGGTGTGGCCCAGCTCTAGACGGCTTCAACTTCTGGCTTATTTTAGCTTTCGGCTTATTTAAGTTAGATGTCACTTAGAACTCATCGGCTTCTAATTTTTGTTTATTTTGGGTTTTTAGGTTTTTCTGGCTTTTTTTGTCTTTTCTTTTTTTTTCCTTCTTCTTTTACATTGTTCATGACGATATAACAGGGCCTTCTCATTTTTTTCTTTATTGTTTTTTGAGAAAAAACTAACGGTCGTTACAATATAATTTTAGCTATAAACTACAATTATAAACTTAAACTACAAGTCAATAGGAGGACCACCGTTATCGGCCAATTAGCGTACGGTGCTCGTGCATGTACCATGTTTTGTTTTCGTCTTCCCATCGTTCCATGTCATTCATTGGCTGCTTACAAGTCAGAGCATGTATGACTTAGCTTGGTCGGTTGGATTGTGGGTATGGAATCAAATGGTGAAAAGCTTGTGATTGTATATATACGGAGTGGAGTATTAAAAATGTTTTGGAATAATCAGAAATAAACTACGTAAAAGAAATGGTCGCAAGAGGTCAATGGCTATTTTGGTTTCGGCTAGATGATTAAATAATAAAACTAGTAACCTTTAGTAATGCTGCGTATACCTAAGCATTTCTCATGAGCCATTGAGCCTACTTGACCACTAAAAGTCCAAGGTTCTGTTTGCGAGGAAATTCATGCGTTCGAAACAAGCTTATTAGCTTAAACGTCTATCCAACTATCCAAGTTGTTTGGTGGAGTATGACATGCCTAGTATAAGATGAACAGTAAGAAGTAAATTTAGTTGTAGATAAACTGATTTTATATTAGGTCAAAGCACAGGCCAATCAGATAGGGTGATAATCATGATATTTCCTTTCCATGTGACAAACAATAAAAAAGCTAATGCGCCATTGATCCTTGGAGGTTGCTTAAAACTTCTCTTCTTTAGCTACAGGATGTCGTAAGGGAAGTAGGTTCACATTTCAGAGCTAAGGACTTGGAGCATGACTTGATGCATGGTCTCCTGGATGTCCTAATCGATGTCTTTTATTCCTTTGTGACGAAGATTGAATAATTTATTAAATACGGCTTTCATATATTATTAAGGCTCTAAGTTATAATGATCCTAGACCATCTAAAATAACACTGTTTAAGTACCCTAGGTTAGAGGATTGCTGCTTATTTACCCGACCAACTACTACTTGGAGATTCCATGACCCGATAACTAGGCTTTAATTTCAGATAGCCTTCCGTGCGGTGAAATAGAGCACGTGCACCTCTGTCCCTAATAACCGCACAGTGATTTAGCCTTGTGTCTTCGATAATAACCGTCTCATGGTTATTTCTACGATCTTCTCCTACTGACAAATAACCAATCGATAGTTATTTGTTAGATCTCTTTTGTTGACCGCGACTGCTTACTCAGCCAGATGCGAGGAATTGATAAGACGCATGTTCATGGATAACTGGCACATCTTCGATGCTATTTAAGCCTTACAGGAGAAGACGAAGATATAGATGAAGAAATCAAGTAATAGACAACAGAGGCAAAGAATAAGCAAAGTTAGAGCTAATAGCATCCTCTTTGTAATTGCTCTACGAGAGCAGACTTTAATCCCAATATAGCAATAACGATAGTCTCATTTCTCTTCCTTAATTATTCTGTGAGGCTCGGTTTTTCCTATATTTCATAAGATCGATGATTTCATCATTAACAGTTGGCATCGACCGTGGGAAAAAGCGTCGAGCCCCTTGAGGTTCTCATCAACATCATCATTTTTCCCTATTTCCATCAACATCGCCTATGTTTTCATGGCATGAGCCTGGGATTAGTATGATTGGTTCGATTTGGCAGACTACACCGACCTTGACATGGAAGTATGTATTCACACCATGGAACACGATGCCTCCTCGTTATCGTCCTCCATCCCAGGATCACTAGTCCCTGCGCTCAGCGAGGTCGACCAGATGGAAGAATACACGCCGTCCCATCATCAACACCTCATAGGGAGTTGGACATCCCAACCTTGTTAGAGTGCCCAAGTATCACGGCAAGTCCAGCATACTCGATTGAAAAATATGGCTCCAAGAACGGGATGCCGTAATTTGAGGGCCAGAGTACTCTTAATTCGATCGTGGGTGATTGCTATTCGCCAACAGCTCTTATGTATTACAAGAATCAGTCGACACCTAGTCACGGTGTCGATGAAATTACCCCCGATAGAAAGCCAGGTGAAGATAATTAATGAGGATTGAATAAATCCTGAAATACAGCTTAATATTTAATTAAGGCCAAAGAATCCCATGGTCGTAAGCCTCTAGTGGCTGCCCCCTGAGTACCCTCGTTGGAGAAGTACTGTACATCTTGCCTAATAGGATGACCACTAAGAGAATCTATGAACTGGTATCTGGGCTCTCCCAGATAATTCCTCCCATGCGGTGGATAGAACTTGTGCCCTATCCACTGAAACAACACAATGTTTCAGCCCTAAGTCTCTGACAAACAATCATCAAGCAGTTGTTCCCCACGTTCATCTCTCACTAACAACAACCAACGATAAGATGTTCTCTCTCTAACAATAATTATCTCCCTGATTGGATGCATTAGTTTCATAAGGCTTCTCCGATGGATAATTGATGACCCATCAATGGTATTTAAGGGCTGACGAGAGAAGACAGAAGGATTTAGAGATAGATTCAAGACATTCTAGACATTCAATCACATTTAAGGAGATTGAAGACAGTCTAAAGCCAAGTAGATCGTGTGAATCATAGTCTTCCATCTAGTGAGAAGAATATAGAGATTATGGTTAGTTTTAGGCCTTTGTAAAGGCATCATGTAGCCAGTTCATAGTAGTAAAGAGCATCCCCATTCTCTCTCAAGGATTTCAACCATCTTTCTCATATTATTTTGTAGATCGGCAACTCGATCGTCGACAGCTGGCGCAATCTGTGGGGAAGAAGGCGCTGAATTCTTGAATATTTTTTCATTCAACAATCATCATCCTCCCCTATTTTTCGTCGATATCGCTCATGCAATCATTGCAGGAAACTGGGATGAGGAGAACTGGTTCGACTTGGCAGATTTTGCCGACCTCAACATGGATGCATGTATTTGTGCCATGCAACATGATGCCTTCTTATTATCCTCTTCCATTCCAGGCTCACTGCTTGCTAAGACCTACGAGATCGGCCGCATGGAAGAAGACTAATATCATCCATCATCACCACTCCCAGAGGAATCAGTCGTTCTGGTCAAATCAAAATGCCCAGCACCTCTGCAAGCCCGGTACTCACGACCAATGAACTCGGCGACAAGAGCGTGATGCCACAATCTGAGGGTTAGGGCACTCTCAGTGTAGTCGTGGGTGACTACTATTCACCAATGGCTCCTACGTATTTCAGGAGTCGATTGACACCTGGTCACGGTGTCAATGAAGTTACCTCTGGCAAAAATCCTGGTGAAGATGATAACTCTTAGTATCCGATTGGCAATCCGTCGGATCATGTTGAGTCCACCATGATACTCTAGAGGTTGTGGTCTCCAACCATACCTCATCATGGAAGACACTTATTGAAGTGGTGGAAGGCTCTCCCTTAGTTTTGATGGGAATTCATCAGAAATTCTTGCTAGAGGCATGAAGTTAACATAATCAGTGATATCGATCCAAATATTGTGCACGATTCTTCGTGACAGGATCCCCCAAGACCTGATGGTTGGAATGGTGCAAACGCTTCTGCATCACCCCGAAGGGATGGAGGTAATGGAGCTAGTGGACATCATTGGCTAATCCACCTGCTTCTACCTCATCGTACTTGACAGGTCAAATAGGACAAGCAAGAGGCTTGGGGAGAAACAAAGGCCATCATACCCCTTCCGCCAATAGAAATCATCCGCATCCCTTGATAACTATTTATAACTTGCAATGAGTCTATGATATCTTAAACAACTCAATCCTACTCTAGTAGAAGCTCTGGGATATGCTTATGTTGCAGGTCAAGTGTCAGAAATCCTCCAACAGTGGTGCATAGAGATGTACATGGAGCAAAGGTACTCGCAGAGTCATACTCTGACTTCATCCGAGCACTCCTCCCTTAGTAGAAGGCAACATGGTTGGGCTGGTAACAATCCAACAACTGGCACAAGACCCCCTCAGAGGTTTCGACATGGAAGCCATGGGGGGAAGAAGGCTCTTCGACAATGAAGCCACTCCTCCCCCTTGTCATGAGGGATGAACATATGGATCGGGTGATCTACAACATCACCTGAACCAAACATCTGGTTGGAGACACCATGTGAGTGTCCACAATCAAATTGTAGCACCAGTTCCCCACTATAACTACCAGAGGAATCAATCTCCAATGGACTACAATCCAACCTCTTTCCAAAGAAGGCGCCATGACTTGATCGCAGGTTGTTAGACTTTCTCGGTAGGCCTTCAAGTAGTTCACTAGGCAAATAGATTCTGACCAACAAATGTTGAGAAATTCAATGGATAATAGAATCCATTAGAATTTCTGTAGATTTATACCATTGCCATCAGAGCTGCAGGAGGTGACCATAATGTGATGGAAAACTACTTGTATACAGTTCCTGAGGGGTCTGCCTGGTCTTGGTTGCTCAACCAATTGATCGAATTAGTCCAGACCCGGGAGTAGCTTTGTGACTTGCTGATCACAAACTTCTAGGGGACATACGACCACCCCAAAAAGGAAGACGACCTCCACCGAATCTAGCAAGAACCCAATGAGACTCTTTGATAGTATATCAAGAGGTTCAGTCAATTTCATAATTCTATTCTAGAGGTTATAGATACCTCTGTCATCCAGACTTTCAAAACTGTGTTAAGGAACTGACGATTTATGGAGAACAGTGCGATGACCCTCTAAGGGCAATCGTCGAATATTCGGCATAGCCGACAAGTATGAATTCGCTAGCGAAGTGGTTGAATGGAAAAAGGCCATCGACCGAATAGTGAAAATTCCTCAACCTGGCCTGCATAAGAAAAGAGAAATCCAAGAAGTCTTCTAAAGGTAAGAAGAATCATAAACCCAATGCTAAAGAGGTTCTTACCATTCTAAAGAAGTATACTAAGGGTAGGAAGGATTATTTCGGTCGAAATAAAAGCAAAAGCTTCGACTGATGAATCCAAGAAGAATAAATGGTGGTGTCTACTTCATCAAGTGGTAGGGCATGATCTGTGCAGCTGTCGTGCCTGGTAAAAGAAGTTGGAAGATTATTACTCAGGCAAGGGTCATTTACCTTCCATTTAGGAGATCAGAGAACTGAGCTCTAAAAAGGATAATGATGACCGTGAAGAGATGGACTATCAGGAGCCACATCACGCCATCGATGTGATCTTCAGCGGGTCCTCCTACGAGTCCAAACGCCATCTGAAGACTGTGGATCAAGCAGTGAACCACATAAAAGCACTGATCACCGCCAAGCCATCCAGGTGGTCGAAAACAACCATATCCTTTAGTCAGGAGGACTGCCCCATTTCTTCAACTCGACCAGGTAGGTTCCCTATTATCGTAGAACCTATCATAAATAATTGTATTGTTAATTGAGTTATAGCAGATGGTGGTAGTTCTCTCAATATTCTGTTTACGGGAGCTTTAAAAGAAATGCAAGTACCCAAGTCGAAATAAAGCCCATGAAATATGCCTTTCATGGCATAGTCCTAGGATTTACTACCAAACTGATAGAGCAAGTTTCCCTACCGGTTACGTTCGAAAGCTCAGATAATTTTTGAACGGAAAGAATCTCATTCAATGTGGTAAACTTTGAGACTAGGTCATAATGGTTCAAGGGGATAGAAAGATGGATTATGCATGTGATCGTAAATCCCTAGAACAGGTCGATGAACTTTTGACTAGAAATACTAACTCGCCTTCTGGGCAAACCAAGCACTCAAGACCAAAGGTGGCTCAATAACCCTCCAACTAGGTCAAGGAGATTCCACTCGGCAAGTACAATACTTTGAATAATGTCAAAGCTTTATTTGGACTTGAAAATGCTAGTGCCACATTCCAAAAGTTATTAGTTGGGGTAGAACTCGATCCAAAATAGGAAGATTCGCTTGTCTCCTTCACTCAAGAAATTTTGGTTGTATTCATGTGGCAAGCATTTGATATGCTCGGTGTCCCCATGGAGGTGATCGAGCATAGGCTAGCACTCCAGCTTGACAAAAAATCGGTCAAGCAAAAGCTAAGAGCTTTGCACCCGATCAGAAGGAGGCAATCCAGTCGGAGATCGACAAGCATCTCAAGGGTGGATTTATTCGTGAAGTTGACCACCCAGAGTGGCTTGCCAATCCTATAATGGTTAGAAAAAGTAATGAGAAATGATGAATGTGTATCGATTTCATAGATTTTAATAAAGCTTGTCTGAAGGACAACTTCCCCCTTCTATGTATCGATCAGCTTGTTGACTCTACTTCTGGGTATGAGTTATTAAGTTTTTTTATGCATATTCAGGGTACTACCAGATTAGCATGAGTAAATAGGATGAAGAGAAAACATTCTTGATCACACCATACATAGCGTTTTGTTATATAAAAGTACCGTTTGGTCTCAAAAATGCTAGTGCTACTTTTCAAAGGTTAATGCAAAAAACCTTCGGCCCACATATTGGTCGTAACTTAGAGACCTATCACTACTATAAAAAAGATTATTCTAGACGCCTTATCATAGATGGTTCAACACAAATCATCAGTAATAGTTACCATAAATGGTTTTACAAGATGGACCGTCTAAGTTTACCGCGATGGAAAGAATCGTCTATGATGACCTACTTATCACAGACGGTTTTTTTGAACCGTCTGTGAGACATCACAGACAGTTCAAAACAAAAACCACCTGTGATGTCTGTACTTATCATAGACGGTTTTTGTTCCAAACTTACTGTGATGTATCATAGACTATTCAAAACAAAAACTATCTGTAATAACCTACTTATCACAAATGGTTCTTTACCTAGAATCGTCTGTGATAATATTTTAACTTACCCGCTCTCGCCGAATTTGAATTTTCCACTCATCTTGCTAGATTTGCTCTTTAAAATAGAAGGCTTTGCTATTCTTCTCCTCATCTTCTCTTCTCTCTTCTTACTTCTCCTCCACTCCTCTTCTCACTTCTCCTCCACTCCTCCTCTCCTTTTCTCTCGTCTCGCTTCTCCTCCTCCACTTCTCCTCACCAAATTTGCCCATAAAAATAGAAGGCTCTGTTGGCTCTTCTTCTCCTCATCTCCTCTTCTATCTCCCCACTTCTCCTCCACTCCTCTCCTTTCCCTACCTCTTCTTCAACCCCATCTATTCGATTTTGCTATAACTTGGATGCTCAAAAATTCAGCTAAGTCTGCATTTTTAGCATGGCTTAGATGCCCAAAATTTGGCTAAGTTTGCATTTTTGGCATCCAAGCCATGGTAAAATTATCCACTTTTTAAGCTCTGGTACAACTATCGCATACAGGTTTTACCAAGAGCCGTCTATGATAACTAACTATTACAGACGGTTCTAGTTTCGAACCGTCTATGATAATGGACGATCATAGACGGTTCTAGTTCCGAACCGTCTGTGATAACGGACTATCATAGACGGTTCTAGTTCACTGATGGTTCAAAAATTGTCTATGATAACCTCTATTATCACTAACCCATGAAGTCAGACAGTTTAAGGAACCATCTGTGATGAACTTTTATGTGGTAGTGTATGTTCATGACTTGCTCATGAAAAGTATCAATATCAGAGATTGTATCTTTGATCTATAAGAAACTTTCACTAACTTAAGAAGACATAACAAATTCAGAGAAATGTGTGTTCAAAGTTTTCTATAGAAAGTTTCTTAGTTTTCTAGTTTTGGCTAGAGGGGAATTGAAGCAAATCCAGTGAAAATAGAAGCCATTGAGCAGATGTGTCCTCCGACCACAAAGAAGGAAGCCCAAAAAATCAACCGGTTGTATGGCAGTGCTAAGTCATTTCGAAAGGACTCAAAACTATGGCTGAAGTGTGCTAGGGCAGGAAGAAGATGAAAGGCTTTTCTAAAAACGTGAAGAGAAAAGGCAACACGCTAGGGGTTTTTATAAGGGTTTCTCTCCAACTGCAAATAGTGGTTATCTAATCTAAAGCCTAAGGATACAAAACTTTGTACTTTTCCAATTAATTTCTTAACTTTAAAGTGAATGAAAACTGCTTCTTTACTCTTGCCGTTAAAGGAGTGGTTTCCTGATTAAAATTCAATCGAAAGGAATTCATATTATAAATTCATATTCACTAAAATGTTCAGGGGATAGTTGATGAGGATTGAATAAATCCTTAAATAAGGCTTTAATATTTAATTAAGGCCAAAGGACCCCTATGGTCGTAAGGCTCCAGAAGCTGCTAGCTGAGTATCTTGGTTGGAGAAATATTGTGCATCTTGCCCCGACCAAATGACCACTCGGAGAATCTGTGAACTGGTATCTATGTTTTATAAGGGTTTCTCTCCAATTGCAAATAATGGTTATCTCACTAAGGCTCCGGTCACCATCAAGCCCTCTAAGTGATCGAAAATAGCCATCTCCTTTGGTAGAGAAGACTACCACATTCCTTCGACTCGAGCAGGTAGGTTCTCTATCATGGTAGAATCTACTATTAATAATTACAAGGTTAATCACATTCTAGTCAATGGAGGTAGTTCTCTTCGTACTTTATTCATGGGAGCTGTCGAAGAAATGCAAGTTCCTATGTCTAAAATAAAACCCATGAAGTATGCCTTCCAAGGCATAGTTCCAGGATCTTTGTCCAAACAGATAGGAAAAGTGACTTTACTGGTTATGCTTGGAAGTCCTAGTAACTTTCAAACGGAGTGGATCTCATTTGATATAGTAGATTTCAAAACTGCGTGCAATGGAATCCTTGGCTGACCAGCTCTAGCCAAGTTTCTGGTGGCCATGTAATATGGTTTCCAAATTCCCAAAATGCCAAGGCTGAAAGGAGTTATAACAATTTGAGAAGACATGAAGATGGTATATGCCTATGATCGTAAGTCTCTCGAATAGGTCAATAAATTACTGACCGAAAATGCTAACTCACCTTTAACGTATGTAAAGCATTCAAAGCCCAAGGTGTGTACCCCGCGGCAAAAACTAACCAGCTGTATGATAGCGTTAAGTCATTTCATAGTGTGGTTTGGAGAAAAAGGATTACCTTTCTTTAAATTTCTTCAGAAACACATGAGTTTTGAGTGGACTAAAGAAGCTAACAACACCTTTGAAGAAGTCAATAAATACTTAATGAGTGCCCCGATTTTAGTTTCTCCAAGACCGAGAGAATCCTTAATTTTATACTTGGATGCTATACCACAAGCAGTCAGTGCAATATTAGTCGTTGAACGTGGCAATATCCAATGACCAGTATATTGCATAAGCGAAGTCTTATATGGACCAAAAGAGCGATATCCAGAAATACAAAAACTCTTGTATGCCCTCGCTGTGACTTCAAGGAAATTAGGGCATTACTTGCATACCCATAAGATTGTGGTGCTAACTGGATACCCTCTTGGTCAAGTCCTCCAAAACAGAGAATCGTCAGGACGTATAGTAAAATTGGCGATCGAGATTCAAGAGTTTGATCTGTATTTCATCTCATGAACAAATGTTATGTCCCAGGCTTTAATAGGATTCATTACTGAATGGATAAATCCTGAGCCTATCCTAGGGCCCAAGTACGAGAACCACGAGTAGTGGACTATGTATTTCGACGGATCTTTGATGCTAAAAGGCTTGGGGGCCTAGGGTAGTCCTGATCTTTCCTACTGGAGAAAGCATAAAACACACCATTCAGTTAAACTTCCCTACCACAAACAATGTGGCAGCGTACTGCAGGCCTCCGAGCAACTAAGGCACTCAAGATTCACAGACAATTCGTGAAAGGTGATTCTCAACTAGTAGCAAATCAAATACGGAAGTATATCAATGCTTGAGTACCGTGATGTCATCTTATATTTCAAAGGTTAGGAAACTAGAGAAACATTTCTTTGGTTTTAAAGTCCAACACATTCTTAGAAAAGAAAACTTTTTAGCAGATTAGTTGGCATGGATGGCTTCCTCAAGATGACCCGTTCCACCTGGAGTATTCCTAGAGCAACTCAACAAACCTTCGGTAGTCAAGAATTCCAAAGAAGCTCC
The DNA here is from genome assembly GCA_017311315.1 of Dendrocalamus latiflorus. Taxonomy (NCBI): domain Eukaryota; kingdom Viridiplantae; phylum Streptophyta; class Magnoliopsida; order Poales; family Poaceae; genus Dendrocalamus; species Dendrocalamus latiflorus. The sequence goes on along the minus strand of CM029651.1, from coordinate 10,342,291 downwards.
TGTGAAGGTCACTCAGATCGACTCTAAAAACAATTGGATGATATCAATCTATGAGTATTTTCAGCACGACAAACTTGCTGAAATGGTGTAGAGGCCGATCGTATAGCTCGAAAGACCAAATCATACACTCTGATCAAATGTACCCTCTACAAACGAGGAGCTCACAAGGTGTTGATGAGATGTATATCTTAAAAAGATGGATTGCATTTACTATCTGAAATACATGGAGGAGTTTGTGGAGGATATTTTTCCTATAGAACACTGATCGGTAAAGCCTTTCGATAAGGGTACTACTGGCCAACTGCTCCTTATAATACAAAGTAACTTGTGACAACGTGCGTATAATGTCAGTTTCATAGCCAAAAAGTACATCAACCTGCACAGCCACTCCATACAATCCCTCTCTCTTGGCCTTTTGTAACATGGAGCTTAGATATCTTGGGATATTCCCCAAAAGCACCATAGGGCTTCGAGTTCCTATTTTTGATGATCGATATGTTTACAAAATGGATCGAAGCTGAATTAGTTGTTAAGATAACAACTGACGCAGCTAAGAAATTCATAACTAAAAACATGGTTACACAACTTGGTGTACCTAATCTTATAATCACTGATAATGGTACCTAGTTCTTGAGCAGAAATTTTTAGGAATTCTGTGAGGGTCTAGGTACCAAAGTATGTTACACTTCTGTAGCTCATCCACAGATTAATGGGGTAGTAGAGGGAGCCAATTGTGTATTAATATAGGGGATTAAAAAATGAGCTTTCGACCAGTTATTGTGGGCTGTTCGGACCACGACCAGTTGTGCGACCAAAGAAACACTCTTTTTCTTAGTTTATGGAGCAGAAGCCACGCTTTCTCTAGAACTAAAGATTGGCTCTACTCGAACATATCATTATACTTCTAATGATCAAGAAAATCATCGAACCGATGACATTAACTTCCTAGAAGAGTGAAGGAATGCAACACTCGTTCGATCGGCGGTCTACCAGCAAGCCATGTGATGGTACCATAGTCATAAAGTGCAACCTCATAGCTTAGTGTAAGTACTCTGATTCTTAGAAAAAATTCAGAGCCAGGATTATCATAATAAGTTTTCCCATAAGTGGGAAGATCCTTAGGCTATGGTCGAAATCACCCAACTAGGCTCAGTATGACTTGCCATGTAGGATGGGTGTATTCTTCCAAATTCATGGAACATTGATCGATTATGCAAGTTCTATGTACAATATTTTCTTTATTTATGTTAAATTAAGTTATTTTAAATTATGACAATTTTATTCGATAAGTATTTCTATGGTAATTTCTTGCCCTGATTCTGGTCTTATATTATGAACGTTGTCTAATTTCTTTGAGAATACCCATACTTCTCTTAGACCCCTTCTTAGGGATATTTTCACTTAATGACATATTGGCTTTGACATTGTCATTAAACACCATGCATATTCTTCTTGTGACCTTGACACCCAAGGCTTTCACAATAATTTGCTCATTTCCTCTGAAGGAAACAAAGTGAAAAATAGACAATTGTTATAAATCATTTACAGCTCGAGGGATAAAAGGCTTTATTTCTTACTTCTTTATTATACTATTCTCTTGTTTACTCTAGTCGAGACACAGAAAACCTGCTAGTTAAAATCTCTCCTCTCTACATATGGTCACACCCACTAAAAGAGTTTCCTAGCAATGGCCTTTTTCCTACGATCTTTGCTACTAATCAAACCAAGGGATAGAATACATTTCGAGAAGTTTTATTCATGCCTTACGTCCTTGGCTATTATACGACCAGGTTGGATAGCATGTTGTTGTTGCACATGTTGTTGTTGTGTAGTTCTAATTATAAATAAATGCAAAAGCCTTTTTATATCATTTGTCTTCTAACCATTTGACTATGTTATATCACAGTTATGGACAAAGGTATCTACAGCTAGTTGAAATCTCTCACTGTGGCTCTGCCCGTCATGAGAATTTCCTAGTACTATCCGATCCTTTGCAGCCTCATTACCAAAAGTGTTGATATATCTAAGTCTGCTGGTTAGAGATAAGAATAATACATCTTCCTTTTCTACTAAGAAAGCAGTCGGGGGCTAGGGGAGATAAGGTCACCACTCTTCTCAATTAAACAAGAATAATAAGTAGAATTAACTTCATTACGATCATAGGTTAGTATTTACATTAAAATAATAAGTCAACAACTATTTGTCATATTTCTCTCGTTGATAATAACCGTTTGCTTGGCTAGATGGGAGGAATCGACAAGATACTTGTTCGTGCTGACAATTGACACCTCTTTGGCGCTATTTAAACATTACAGGAGAACAATGAAGAGATGGGTAAAGAAACCAATCAATAGACAACAGAGGCAAAGAATAAGCAAAGTTAGGGCTAATAGCATCTCCTTTGTAATCACTCTAAACTTTAATTCCAATATAGAAATTAAGATAGTCTTCTTTGTTCTCTTTAATCCTTCTGTGAGGCTCGATTTTTCCTATATTTTGTAAGATTGATGATTTGATTATTGACACTTTGGTTAAACAATATCACAACTAGTTGCTAACTTGCTGTATTGAATTCTTGCCAACAAGTAGCTTAGTCCGACCAGTGTTGGTCTACATTTCAATGCTAAGGACTTGTAGCATGACATGATATGCATGCTCTCCTGGATGTTCTAATCGATAACTTTTAACTTATTTTTCACTATTCATAAATTTCATCTTTTTCTGATTTTTTGGCTTTTTTGCTGGTTCTTTTTTCCCGTATTCGTTTGCATTATTCATGATGGGCTAACCTGCTTTTTCTCTTTTTAAATTTTTTAATTTTAGTTACACTAAATAAGTCACCATCAGTTACAGTGTAATTTCAGCAAGGTATAGCGAAATTTCAACCATAAGCCAGCTTATTTCAGCCCAATTGAGCGGTACCTTCGTTTCTTTGGTAAACAATATTACAGTTAGTTGCTAACTTGTTGTATTGAATTCTTACCAACAAGTAGCTTAGTCTGACCAGTGTGACACACATCTTGTAGCTCATATAGTTCGAGTCCCACTAACTACAAGGTGAATGGGTTTATATGTGAATTTTTTTCCAAGATTTGATCTTGTAATTAATCTCTTGGTTGCTGAGCCTTAAGAATGTGACTACTTACAGTTAGGAGTGAAAACAGATCAGATAGTTCCCGACTGATCCAAACTATTTTCGAATACGAATATTATTGGCTCACATATTTGTCAGACAATATCGGATCATAAATGAATACTGATTTTTTATCGGATACGAATACGCGTTTTGTAGCTCACTATCCGTCGAATACGAATACAAATTCAGATTATCTGGATATTCAGGGGCTGGATATCCGCAACATATATCCTTTTTTCAGCCCAGCCCATTTGCAGGACACTTTAGTAGCCAATTTTATATATATATAAATACATGTAGTTAGGGAATGAACCTTAGCTTATATGAAGATTTCATGAATGTTTGGATCAAATAAGCTATTTATGTTTTCTATTCATTTTGTACATACAATTTAAAGGGTTTTCACGTTTCGAGAAATATTTGTGACTGTATTCGATTCATATTTGCTCCATATTTGTATTCGGTATTATTTGTATTCAAATTTGTATTTGGGTATCCGTATTCGTATCCGCTCCGAAGAAAAATATGAACATAAATATGATAGAGCCATTATCCATGTGCATTCAATCTGTTTTCACCCCTACATACAATAGCCACAAAAAATGTTCGAGGATGGTAAGTAAGATCACTGTTTTGTATTTGTAGGATTATGGTATGATCATACCTCAAAAATTGTGTTTCCAACTAATTATAAGATCTTGACCACTATTTTATAATTATAATCATACGTAGGATTAAGATCAAAATGATCCGACAGGATGATAGGACCTTGGAAAGCAAATCTTGTAGTATGATGTATGTTGTCGGATACATGTGTGTTCCCCTGTCTAGCAAACATAGGGAATTCTCCTATTTGAGGAATCGGTATATGGAGAATTTGTCCCCACCATCTTACATAGGACAGGGACTGCATTCCCTATCCGCAATCCCCACTATACTCGCGCTATACACATATTTACGTGTAAATCGGTACATCCATATGTCTAAAACTTACGTATTTTGTCTTGTACTGTATATATATTTCTTATAATTTATGGTATATTACTCGTATAATATTTATTCTATCACCTTTGGTATTAATAAATGTACTTATTTCTTGTAAATTATATTGCAAACTTAAAAAATATTCAATATCAGATGAACTTAGATATTCGTTCCCTACGAAACCCCTATAGGGAATTAATAGGGCATTAATCGGTATTGCCGGATGAGGATGGACGGGGACCCGAACTTATATAGGGACTGTGCTTGGCTATTCCTAATGCCGTCCGTTAGTGCTACAGTGTACAATCGGACGGCTTCGGAGACAGTCCCGTGTGGGGGACAGTCTCCAGAAAAAGCGTCCCGATGGAGGGCGCCCCCCGTCTCAGATCCGCTCCGTTGCCAAGCATCGGGTTAGCGCTGCGTGCTGAAAATACATACAGTATTTTACTAACATTACGTGATTATCAGTCCCATACTCCCATGCAGCACTCGTATTTTTACCCTATAGTTTCTTTACTTGTGATTCAAGAATGTCTTCTAGTTAACAATTTAACTTAGATCGCCTCAAAATTGGCACTTCGTAGTGGAAGTTCAAGTCCAATTGTATTTCGTAGTACAAAAGAGTACTAACAAAATAACTACAGAACTTAGCTGATCCACGAATCTCAAATAAAGAGTTATCAAGAAATAACAACAAAACAATGAGAAGACATGACTACACATACTCCATCCGACAAAATTGTGCTATAGCGTACACTACTACAGAAAGCCTAATACAAGACGGCTAATCACAGACGGTTTGACAAAACCGTCTGTGATTGATACTAACACAGACGGTTTTAATTTGGACACCGTCTGTGTTAGTGGCGTCGGATAAAACGAGTATCACAGACGGTTCTTACCGATGAACCGTCTGTGATATTAAAAACCGTCTGTGTTGTGTAGACTATCACAGACGGTTGTTGTTAAGAACCGTCTGTGAATGTTCACAAACGGTTTTTAACAAGAACTGTCTGTGATGTCTCTTTGTCTGTCATATTCTGTTCATGATCAGAGGTTAATATATAAGTACACATTGCTTCTAATAACTTAACTACAGAACTACTGAGACAAGAGATCACAAATTAAAGGCAAATTTATTAATTTCAATTAGAGGCAAATTTATTACAAAAGTCGCACAGGTAAAGAGTTTCCCAGATTGTAATCTTTTGGGCTTCGTACGCTTCTTCTTCGACTTTGGGACTTGGAGGATCAGCCACTGACTTCTCGAACGCCGTTAAGATTGTCCTTGTCCTCAGCACTTCCTCCTCCAGCCTGGGCAAATAATCAGTAGCATAGCCCATAATGTCGTAGATGATAGCATGAAAAGATTCCTCAGAATCTGCCGTTTCTGCTTGATCGGCAAGGCTATCCATCAGTCTCTCCAATGCGTATAGAGCTTCTTCCGCTTTGCGCACATTGTGGAGAAGAACCAGGGTAAGGGCTGTTTCCTTTTCTTGAGCGGCAGCGAGACGCCTCTGTCGACGGCGGATGATCAGGTCGAGCTGACGGATGCAAGAAAGTCGGGGAAGGAGAGCAGGGCGTGTGCGGAGAAGCTGCTCCAGATGCAAATTGCTGGCCCCCAGTGTAAGGTTTCGGCCGAACAATTCTTGATGATCAAATGAGAGGAAGGAGATGATCACAAGAATAGTAGAAGCCATATTGTACGTACGTAGAAGAGACCTGGATTAGGTGCGCATATTTAACCTTTAGCACAGACGGTTCGTATACCCAAATATTAATGATATAGATGCTTCGTATAACGATCGAGAGACGTTAATTAGACGATCGAAACACGAAGCGTTCTGACATAAAGCTTATGACAGACGGTTTTTTTTATAAAAAATCGTCTGTGATAAGATTTATCACAGACGGTTTTTAAACTTAGAACCGTCTGTAATAAGCCTCCCTATAAATAACCTCTAGCTAGGGTTTCCCCCGAATGCTGCAGTTATATTCTACATCTGAATCCCGATCTGTCTCGTCGCCGCTGCCTCCCCGAGCCCTTGCCGGCCGCCTCCCTGAGCCCTCGCCGGCCGCCTCCCCGAGCCGTCCGCGTTCGAAGACCGACGCTCGGCTCGCCTCCACGCCCGGCGCCTCCGCTCGCCCGTCGCCTGCGGTCGCCTCCCCGAGCCCTCGCCGGCCGCCTCCCCGAGCCGTCCGCGTTCGAAGACCGACGCTCGGCTCGCCTCCACGCCCGGCGCCTCTGCTCGCCCGTCGCCTGCGTTCGCCTCCCCGAGCCCTCGCCGGCCGCCTCCCCGACCCCTCGCCGGCCTTTATGTGATGCTATGATTTGCTTTTTTAAAAAAAATGATAGTAATTGAGTATAAATATGTTGCATGGTGTGGAGCCTTGATAGAACTTTGTTTAGAGACCTTGTAGTAATAGTATACGCCACATAGACCTTCAAGGGGCATGAAGCAAGTGACACACTCTAGTGTTCCCGTTGAATGATCCGGATACACTAGTTTGTGTCATTTGCTTCATAGAACTTTGTTTAGAGACCTTGTAGTAATAGTATATGCCACATAGACGTTCAAGGGGCATGAAGCAAGTGACACACTCTAGTGTTCCCGTTCAATGAACCGGATACACTAGTTTGTGTCATTTGCTTCATAGAACTTTGTTTAGAGATCTTGTAGTAATAGTATATGCCACATAGACCTTCAAGGGGCATTAAGCAAGTAACACACTCTAGTGTATCCTGTTCAATGAACCTGATACACTAGTTTGTGCCATTTGCTTCATAGAACTTTGTTTAGAGACCTTGTAGTAATAGTATATGCCATATACACTTTCAAGGGGCATGAAGCAAGTGACACACTCTAGTGTATCCTGTTCAATGAACCTGATATACTAGTTTGTGTCATTTGCTTCATAGAACTTTGTTTAGAGACCTTGTAGTAATAGTATATGCCACATAGACCTTCAAGGGGCATGAAGCAAGTGACACACACTAGTGTATCCGGTTCAATGAACCTGATACACTAATTTGTGTCATTTTCTTCATAGTATTAGCAACTAAAGTTTGTCACCCGCGCATTCTTCAACATCATCGCCGGATGCGTCCCCTTATATATGTACGCACCAATTCTAAGGTTTGTCAATCTTCCCACATTTATTTCATACTTGTTAGCTTATATATGTACGCGCATTGATATTCCTATTGACAGGCTGCGCCCATCTCTACAACTGTATTGAAACAACCGGACTTTGCAAAAATTCGAGGAGAGTGCGCTTGGTTTTTGTGGTCTAAAGTCATAAGACCAGATGGAGAGTTCCACTGCGCACAATGATTTTTTATTGCTCTTATCACTCTGTAATTGTGAATTTGTTAATGGATATTTTATTTCATTTCAATTAATTCATTTGCGAAATGGATGCCTTATGTCTGTGAATGAAATATGATGTGAATTGGATGTTATATGTTTGTCAAATGAATTGAGATGTGAATTGTATGTATACATATACTTGTTTATCTGCTTGTTTCAGAGGGCATGGCTAGCATTTCCTGAGGCTAGCCAATAAACACAAATAGATTTATGGGTAGAAAAGAACATCACAGACGATTTTTAGTTACAAACCGTCTGTGATGACATATCACAGACGGTTTGTAACTAAAAGCCGTCTGTGATATATCAATATCATAGACGGTTTTTAACTAAAAACCGTCTGTGATAGCTGATTATCACAGACGGTTTTAAGTTAAAAACTGTCTGTGATATTGATATATCACAGACGGTTCGACAACCGTCTGTGATAACCTTCGATTATCACTGACCCATAAATTCAGACGGTTCAGAAAACCGTCTGTGATGACGTTTTTGAACCGTCTGTGATGACCTTTTCTGTAGTAGTGGTAGAGAGGTATCTCCATTCCACTTAAAGAACGGCAAAAGGAGTAACAGTAGGACTGGCAATGATAACAGAAGAGATGAATAATACAATCTATAATTTTTTTAAAGTATCTAGAAATCTTTCACTCCAAAGCTAAAAAGCTACTAAGATTAGATTTGACAGCCTAAATCTAAACAACAATCTAAAACAACAAAGGCTCACAAGATTCAACCCTAACCGGTCTGGCCGCCACTGGAGGTGCAGTCTGATTGGTAGGTGATTTGACCGGCCACAAATCACCAGTCTAATTGGCAGCCAGTCTAACGGGGCCTATGAGCGATCTGACCACTCCCTTGTTCTCAGAACAGAAAATCACTCCAAGCCAAAATCATTTTTAGTGTAAACTTCGAAATTCATGTTCAAATGAAGTGAAACTTTACACACCTTATTGAGAGTCTTATGAAACTATTCCATACAAGGATTGTATAGATCTTAGTAAAGGTTCTAACGTATTCTCAAAACATGTAATGTTGCATCACAAACTGGTCAATTCACAAAAACTTGACAAACAACTTGCACATGGGTTAAGAACAGTCAAGATGGCCCTAGATGAGTTCACACATGTCACAACAGGCAAGACCACCCAAAGATTCGAAGCCAAGACTGTCAGATTAAGATTCCTCAAAAAGTGCTCCAAATCAAGTAAGAACCAGGTAACATTGAAATCTTACAAACCACAGTGTCTAGATGGATGTGATTTGGTTTACATAAGTGATGTCCATTACTTACATGTCCTTAGCACACAACAAGATCAAGAAGGGGAGAGAAGAGGCAAAGAAACAACAAGAACAAGATCAAATCAACCAAGATAAGAACACTTTATTAAAGATGAATAAAGTTGATCGATTGCTACTTAAAGATAAATATTTTACGGTCACTCCAAAAGTAGGACAATAGAGTACACCATAACACTTACTCTTCTCTCTTAAATCCTAACCCTATAACTCAAGAATGAAATGGTTGAAATGATTGGCTTGCAAGATTCCATCCCCAACCCATTAAATAGATAGATAACCAACCCACATTTAACCCTAATAGATACTACCCATTAGCACAGTTAGAGGAACCCGTTAACCCTGAACAACATATACACGCTTTTTAAAGCATATGAGCCAAACCAGCTAAATCTTTAATCTTTAAACCACTTAATCTTCTCAGCTTTTTCTTGACCTAAATCACTTTCCCAAGTGCCGCTCAAGCGCCACAGTTTTGATCCAACAAAGTTTTCGGTACTTAACCAACTACCAGAATACCATCGCATTGACCCTGTCTTCTTTCCTTGCAAGCAATTACTATGTTTATCACATGTAGGTGAACTAATGGCTTACCATGCATTGACAAGTCTTTCATGTTTTGGTTTCCACCAGATCACGTCTTATTTACACTGACCAAGCCACTTGGTGCAACCCGTCACTCTAATTTTTCCTTCAATATTTCTTACCTTTGCTGTGCCACGCTTGAACTTAACTATCTCACCCAATATCTTTGACTATTTTGGATCTCGGCTCCTCCATAAGCGTAGTCCTGGTCTTCACCGTTGACCATAGTTGACTCTAAGTTTTCCTGCACAGTTAAAGATAAAGAAATCATTTTCGGACACAAGTTCTTCATAATTTGATCTACGTTAGTTCAAACATATTTCATGCAACAAGAATGCACTAATCTAAGGTAATTCGACTCGATTCATGATCAAATTCCCAAAATTCATAATTCTCAGCTGAAATTTAGACTAGCTGGTCTGACTGCCAGGCGCGACCGGCCTGACCGCTCAGCAAAGTCAGTGTGACCGTCTGGATGAAACTATCAGATTGAAAATCTAAATATTTCATAAATTTGAATTTTTAACTTAACATAATTTGACAATGGTTCATTATAAATATTTTTAAACCTTCTCACATAATCCTTAGTAACAGAAAAAAGTATCTATGAACATATAAAATTGTTTGTGTTGAAGAAAAGTAAGTAAGGAGAGGAACGGAGAGGACATGGTATTTTATTCCATTCGTTCTTTCTTCCACTTCTGCAAAGGGCATGTAGTGAATTGGGTGATTGTCATTTCGGCACCCCAGTGACGAAGGATGAATTTCGTTCTTGTATGGAGACGCAAACCAAAAAAATCTAAAGCAACAAAAATGGAATCTTTCTATGTAGTACTTACCTAAACCACTATGTAAGAACGAGAGCAAAGCTAGCTGAAGAAAACACATATTGGGGTATCGATTATATTCCAGCTGCGAACGAACGGGCGTTAAATTATTAGTCCATTCTCTCATGAAAATAGTTCATTTTCTACTACTATAGGTTGTACTTGCCACTTGGTATCAACCAAACTTCGATCAAGAGAAAACGAACTCACGATTCTAACTATCTGATTGGCAGGTGAACCATGTTCTTCTGATCCAAAATCAGTGGGAAGGAACATCTAGAAGGAAAGGAACATGTAGAAGGTCAATAATAGTAACAAACGTGGAGAAGTAGTGACTAGCTATTATAGTTGTTATTGCTATGTGTTGTTAAATTTTTTTGTAGTGATTTCCTTTTTCGTCACTAGTATTGCACTCACTTCATGCTAGTTATTATCCCGTGATATTTGCAAAAGAAATGTCGAAGTATAAATAAACTGCAGAAAAGGCGAAGGAAAGCAGAGCATGGTGGAGGCAAATAGTGGAGCAGCATGGGGCCCACTCCTTTGGCCATAGACGGGGCTCTCTCTCTCTCTCTCTATCTATCTATCTCTCTCTCTCTCTCTCTCTCTCTCTCCTCTTCCCCCAGCCTACAAATAGCCAGCCTCCGAGCTCAGCAGCCAAGCCATATAAGCTTGCAACAAAGCTTCTTCTTGTGTAACAACAAGAGTAGAGCAAGGACTAGCTACGACTACGATAACAACTCCCAAACTCTCAAAACTACGAGTGCTTCCAAGCTCTCTTGGTCTTTGTGACGTGCATGCTTTGCCTGCTTCCTTGAGGTAAGAAAGCCACCACACCGGTTAAGCTAAGCTCGTTGGTTGCTCTGACTTGCATGTTCAGTCAGTTTTCTCTTGCTCACTTTGTGATTTCTTTTTTGTTTGCTTCTTCACAGGGAGCAAGCGCTAGCTACTGCCACTTCACATCTTTCTCCGCAAGGCGAAGGAAGATGTCTGTGGCGGTGTGCCGCGGCTCGGCAGTGCCGGCGTTCGAGGCAACCAGCTGGCTGCACCCGGCTGAGCCGTACAAGCCGGAGGTGGTCGTCGACGACAGGCCTGCTCAGATGGACATATGGAATGCCATCCAGGCCGACGTGGACAAAGCGGCCGGCGCCAAGAAGGCCTCCAAGCCGTTCGTCCACCCGCTCGTGCGCCGGTCGTCGAACCTGATGAGCCAGAAGAGCCTCGAGATCTGCACCGAGAGCCTCGGCTCCGAGACCGGCTCCGGCGACTTCACCGCGTCCCTGGACGCCGCCGCCGACATGGCCTGCCTCTTCAACCCGCCGCTTGCGGCAGCGCTTGTTGAGGCGGAGGAGTCTTTCTGGCAGCACAGCGCGGCGCGCGACTGCTCGGAGGAGCAGTGGGAAAGGAAGGAGCTCGTGGCGGTGAAGTACCACTGCTCGGGCGGGACGCGGTCACCGCGCCGCTCGTTCCCGCCGCCGCTGCCGTCCATGTCGCGCCGCGATGGGCCGTGCCTGCGGATGCGACCGCGGCGCCAGGACGGACGCCTCGTCGTCGAGGCCGTGGTCGTGAGGCCGCGAGGGTACCTCCACGCGAGGCGCCAGGGCGGCCGCCTCCGCCTCTCCTTCGTCGACTGCTCTGCTCGCGAGCAGAGCGCGGAGAACAAGAGCACCGCAGCGACCGAAGTGCCGTACTTCCCGGTCGTGGAGGCCAAGAATGAGCAAGAGGAAGATGTGGTCATGGAGGTAGAGGAGGAAGACGAGGAGGAGGTGGAGGTGGTGGACAGGGGCACCGTCGTGGAGGTCAAAGTGAGCACGCAGCCGCAGACGCCCACCGCCGCCAAGGTGCACCGCTCGACGCTCGTCATCAACAAGTTCGTCGGCAGCACGCCTCTCACCTTCGACCAACCCCGTTGCCACGCCGTCGACGTGCCCCACTCCAAGTTCGCAGCCCGCGACGAAACCGCGCAGGCGGCGGCACCACCCCCGACGCTGCGCCGGGTGCCGTCCTCCACATCCACGACGACGCTGGCGGCCGCGGTCGCGGTGGCCTCGACCGCTTCCGGCGCCCCTCCCTCTCCCGGCGACGACGACGAGTGCGGCGGGCTGCACCTGTCGGACTCGGTCGCCGCCGACACCAAGCAGCTCCTCCTGTTCACTTCCCGGCGGCGCGACAAGCAGGAGCTACTGCAGAGCGTGCGCCGGTGCCGGCAGCTGCGGCAGAAGCCCCTCTTCATCCTCGAGCCCTACTGCATTGCCACTTCCTAGTGGCACGTACAATCGCCTTAAAAAAAGAACCAAAAAAAAAAATCACCCACTACTGCATTACACAGCTGCTAATGCGATAGTTCGGTTGCGTCGGGGTCGCTATGCTTAAATTAATCGAGCACGCACGTTGTTTAGCCGCCTACTATTAATTAGTTGATTAATAACCTTAATCCGTGGCCACAGAGGCTACTGCATGCTGGGCTTTTTTGTGACACATACTTGCCATGTGTTGTTTACTGTTGTTGTTTTTTTTTCCTGAATAGGAATCGATCAGTCGGTCGCCCTTTGGTCCCGATGCAGTGGCTGCTGGCTGCTGCCGGTGTGAGTGTGAGTACTAGTCGAGTGGCCACCTCGTGTCGTACTCTTAATTTCGTGCCATGTATTTCCCATTTCCGGTGTGATTGAGTAATTAATTAACAGATTTTCTGTCTGTATGCTCATCCGTTTTAAAATATAATTAATTAATCCCTGTGTCTAAGCAAAATACGACATATAGCAAAATATGACTTATAAAAAGAAACGGAGGGTACTCTTCTTGTTAATTATTGTGCCAGATGTTGCATCGATCAGCTTGTCACTTTCATAAGCATGATGCTTCTGATTTTACTGGTTTCTACAGTATTTTATGTAACGATGGGCCTCGTGCTGCCTACTTCTATGTTTTATCCGTGAGAAGATCGTTGAGACGACGTATGTGCGCGCGCGCGCGCGCGCTGAATAATTGTCGCGGTTTGAGACAAGCGAGATAAAAGATTCGCGAATTGGTAGTATGTGTGTCCTGCCGCTTTGGGTAACCCTAGATAAATCGTGCAAAATGGATAGTTGTACGTGATGTTTTCTTGCAATTTATATCTAGACGCATACGCTTGTCTCCGGTGGTAAATGGAAGTCGGCGTCATCGCAGCAGCGCAAGCAGGCCAGATTTGCTTAATGTCATGGACATTCCAGTACTGTAATTTCTCTACAATAAAGTATATTCATGGTGTGAAAAATAGATATCTAGTAGAAGTTACAGCAGCGAGTGTTTAATTATCTCTACTAATATAATATAGAAATTTATCTGTTCACCTTCCTCCCCTCCCAGTCCATCGACCCCCCTCGCACGGTATCCCACGTTCCCTATTCCCATGAAAAGCCCAAACGAATCGGCTTTTAAAAAAACCTTCAATCTGTCATCCTCCATCACAATCGCCGTGCTCCCTTATGGCACAACTGCCACACCACCACTTCTTACCACATCCAATGCATTAGCCAAATTCTCCTACAAAATTATCATCTCCTCTCCCTCCTGATCTCCGCTCATAACCCCACTCGGCACCCATGAAGGCCAGGCTACCCCACCTCCACACCTCCCTCCTCCCGCTCCCCCCGCTTTGCTTCGGCGGCAGGGCCGGCTCTGGGGGTAGGCCGGAGGGGCGACGGCCTAGGGCCCCGGGCCAGGGAGGGCCCACCCCCCCCCCCCCCCCGCGCCAGACTACGGCGGCCAGACTCTAGAGGCAATGTAAGTATTGCCTAATATATGTCTTCACAGTTTGCTATCGCTCCGGCGCTTCTGGATTTTCTTTGAGAACAATTTGTGATGTGTTTGTGTTTGCTCGGCTTCAGTGGGAGAATACTCGTTGGCTTCAGCAAGCTATTCGTCTAATCGTATGAGTGTATTTACTTACAGAATTATGTGGATAGATAGCTCCAGTATTGACCATTCGCCGAGATACAATTCCAAGTTGTTCTCTACGCTGAAAGAGGTTAACCAGTTTTTCCTTTTGGTCATCACACGACACAACAATTGAAAAAATCGACTCCATTTCGTCAAGTTCTGATGACAGATCTATAGAATAATATGGTCGAAGACTTTAGAATAAAGATGCCATCGACGATCCTAGTCGCTGCCTCGCTGCAGTAGCATGTCTGAAATGCAAATGTTGAAGCTTGAAAGCTCATACCACATTACACTCCCCATCGTTAAACTCCAGCAAAAACAAGTCAGAAACGTAGGCCCTAATGCTGACCATGATTCTTCTCATTGTGCTTGATCTCGCACCGTATCTACACCAACGTGTTGAAACATGTTGCCTTCTGAGACCAACACTTGAAAGAAACTTTTTTGGCCTTCTGGTGGTCATACGGAAACTGAAACAATTGGCACTATTTCGTATAGCCCATGTTGATCAATGATCATGCATTCATCCTTCCAGGTACCCTTGCATCAAGAAGTGCTAGAAGAAGTTCCTTTTTATGAAAGACATTGGATATTTGTCGCTCCTATTTGAGGTAAATTAATTCTTACTAGTTACATTTGGTTTATGAATTAGTTAGTACCTAATTAGTTTATCATGTTAGAACTATTGATTTGTGTCACTTTAGACAATATAAAGTTTAAACTGCATATTTTATAAGTAGAAAAAAATTTATAGTAAAGGGCCTATAGAGCCGAATTCGCCCTAGGGCCCTTGAAAACGTTGAGCCGGCCCTGTTCGGCGGCGGCGGCGGCTGTCGTTGACTTCTCCCTCCCCTTCCTCCCCTCTGCGCCGCGCGCCTCGCCGCCACTACCACACCTCCCAACTCTGTGTCGCCTCCACCGCTGCGCCCCCATCTCCAGACCTCTCCATCCAACTCTCCCCTCCCCTCCCTCGACCCCGCTGACCTGACAAAGGAGTTCTGCCCAGCGATCGTGAGCGACAGCGAGAAGGCGTGGTACTTCTTCACCCCAGTGCGGTCCAAGAGTAGGCGTGGGCAGCGGAAGGCGCACATAGTGGGCTTTGGGAAGGGGTATTGGCACTCAAAGCACACCGCGAAGGCCATGGTCGCCCGACGTCCACCGCAGCCACCAAATAGGGTAGCGTCAATCCTTCTCATTCGTAAAGGAGGATGGCCTGCGGTGCGGGTCTGATCGGGGTGGCTCATGGTTGAGATCTGCCTCAACCACGGCAAAGAAGAGGGCTCCGCGGATGAGATTGTCCTATGCAAGGTGTACCCTAGCCCACGCGTGGTGTCAAGAAATCCAAGGAGGCAGCGACAGCAGTGGTGTCTGGATGCAAGAGGAAGCCCGACGATAAGAACTCCGGTGCGGCAAGGCACATGTGGCTGTGTTCTCGCTGCTGGACTGAACCAGCCGAATCGCAGAGTGAGATGGCAGATGATGCTGTAGAGGAAGCCAAGGACCAAGGAAGATCGGAGTCGGGGATTCTTGAGGATGATTTGATGGCCAATGAGTCAGACGCAACCCACGGAGATGAAACGGTGATTCTTCATAAAATCGTCAAAACCTTGGTGCTACAATATTCTATCACTTTATGTAGTTGGGTTAACAGTTTAAGATTCAACATTACCAAACAAATGGGGAACCGCGAGATGTTCCCCATCTCTGTTCATTCAGCATTAGTGTTATCTGTTATGCTCATCCAGAAACATGCTTTCCTCGGTAATTTCGATCTGATTCAGGCGAGGTAAACATATATTTTTCTTGTTGTTTACACTGAAGTTAGATGCAAATAGCCAATGCTTGGTTAATCCAACCAGTGTAATGTATCTCTTGGTTGACAAAAGAAATTATATTACAATATCAAGAAACAGCTTCAGAAAATCGTACAGTATCATTGGGGTAACATAGGACACTAGCCATTTTCTCATGTAAAACACATTCTCAAGGTTCAAGCATTTTCTCATGTAAAACAAATTTACAAGGTTCAAGCCAAATGATTAGAACTGCTTCTGGATATTACCCACCATCAGTTCTTGTGACATGATGGATAATTTCAAGTGAGTAGAATATTTAGTACAACTCTTGAATATATATAAGAGAATACAAGAAAGCACGAACAGAAAGCGAAGATCTACCTGACATGGCTTTCCAATGAGAAAAGGGCAACCCACAATTGCACGATCTCAAGGATCACACTACAAACATAAATGCACAGATCCCAGAAACGCAAAAAACAAAACTAACATTTGAGATACTTCCGCTGACAAAGATACTTCCCATGAACAATTTCAACCTTCAAACATCATCTCACAGCTAGCTCGGTTGTCTTTGCTTAGCCCAGAGCCCCAGACGAAGGTCAAGCTTATTTGTTCTAACCTATCCGCTCTAGGGATGTAGGAGCTGTAGGTAGATGGACATATCTCATTTGGTTCTTTAGGATGTTATTTGCCTCTTGACGATTGATTTCTGGATTTACCGACGAAAGATAATTAGTTGCATTGCTTATAGACGAAAAGTCATCTTTATTTTTACTCTATGGACATATATCTCTACTAATAATATTTGATGCAAAGTTTTAAGTTTCTGTTGCAACGCATGGACAGCTTACTAACTAGTTTTTTAAAAGAGGGCATGCTCTACCATTCAATTAAGAGAAGAAAATGGAAGTATACAACAAGGCCATGCCATGGCACCGTCTTACATAACGAGGTATTACATATCATAGGCTCAAGAGAGAAAAGACAAAAAAGGGCATAAGCCTAACGTATTGGGCAAGGAGTGAGTTCTAACGAAAAACACAAGGCACAAGGATACCAACTCTAGTGAAAGGCTTTCCTTCTTCTCTAGATGCCCTCAATTGCTCTGTTTGCTACTTGCTGTGCAAGGTCGGAATTGTTTTGGAATGTTCATCTGTTCCTTTCTTTCCAGATGTTCCACATGGTGTAAATGGTTAGGCCATTGAAATCCCTTCTATGTTCTATTGGAAGAGTGTTTGAAGGTTGCAGCCACTAGTTTAGGATGGATGCGAACTCCGTAAGTTTGACTTGTTGGGGGATATAACAGTTAATGAAAGTAAAGACTTGAGCCCACACCTCGGCCACAAAGGGGCAGTAGAGTCAAAGATGAACACCAGTTTCCTGATGTGAATGGTACAGGGTACAAATTTGTTGGTGGGGTCATCCTTGGAGGGCTAGGTTATCTGCCATAAGGATCTTGTTTTGGACGAGCATCTAGGCAAACAATTTGTATTTGTTCTCTGTTTTGGCTTTCCAAATCGAGTTGGTGTTGTATATTTTGAAACAACCATAGAATTGGGCTAGGTAGGTCGATCTGGTAGAGTATTGTTGATACGGGCCTACAAACCGTAAATGCTTCAACTAGTATTAATTTGTTAGTTGGGAAAATACTTATTAGTGCCGAGAGGGAGGTGAGAGAGGCCGCCATGAGAAGATCAAAGGTTGGCACACATGATAATACAACAGTTGGAAAGTACCTAAACCAGAACAGCATGCATCAGCTATATCGTGTAGCTTGTTTTGGTAAACGAGTTGTTAGTTTTTTGTTGAGTCCGACTAGTAGTTTTGAGTCCATTTGTTAGTAGACATGCATGTGTTGGAAAGTCTGGCTATCGGCCATTGTAAAAGGGCATGTCTTTTCTTTTGAGTTTATCAAAAAATAGAAAAATCAAAATCACCATGTTAGGTGGCCACCTTGTGCGCGTGTTTTATGAATTTCCCATCTAGGATTTTCATCATTGTTTGTGGACTTGAACTCTAATCAAGTTCGTGGACTAGATCAATTGATCCCTTTCTTCCTTTCTTCTGGATCGTGTGCATTGTCGTGCACGGACTAGGAGGTTGCTAGGAATTGGCGTGCAATTCATCTACTCCTTTCAACTAGACGAATCACATCAAGCTGCTGCTCCGAGAGTTGGGAAAGATTGCATACAATTGCTTTGTCATGTGCTGAAGGAGAGGATTGGGTCACCAACTTGTTTAATCTCTGATACGGGAGATCTAGTGTTGATTGCTGTTCAGCTGCTATTGTGTATCAGAGAGTTGGTGGTGCTACTCGGCACTGCTGTTGCTGCCGCATTTGGCTGGAAAGGTTAAGCCAAAGTGTTGTTGCTGCTGCTGCATTCAACTGGAAAAGCTAAGTACAGAAGTTTCAACTGTCGCTGCTGCCTGTGGCGACAGGAAGTTGTTGGCTACTACTGCTACAACCGGGAGAAGACTTTCTAATCAGGAGTTGGCGCTGCTGTTGTTCTACCACTGAGAGAAGACTTTTCTGATCAGGAGTTGTTTGGTGCTGCTGTTGTTCCACAACGAAGAGAAGGCTGGGAAGAGAAAGCAACTGATCGACATTCGTACCATAAAAGATTGGACCAACACATAAATTAGAGTTCTCTAATTTATACCATACTAATTGTCCATCAGTAGTCCAGTGCCAAATGATGATATCTAGCATGTCTAGTTGCAGGTGGACATCGATTAGATGGATCCAAAGCGACACAAACTCTTCTAGCTGATTAGAGGTGGTAATCTTCCCTCAGATTGCATGAATCCAGTTATTATTTTCAAGCTCCTTTTTGGCTGATCTGTTCTGTGAGAGAAATGGTAAGATAGCTCGTGAGGGGATTAGGTCAAAGAGAAATGGACAAACTGGCAGCAAGTAATTGCTCCAACGTTGAGCGACTAGTATTAGTCGTCCAATGTTTGGGCGACTAGTATTAGTCGCCCTAAGTCGCCCAACGATTGGGCAACATGGGCTAGTCTCCCAACAGTTGGACTACTAGAGGACCAAGTTGCCCAACGATTGGGCGACATGTGCTAGTCTCCCAACATTGGGCGACTTGGCCATGTGTCACCGAACAGTTAGGTGATTAGCCCATGTCACCCAACTATGGAGTGATAGATGTCTATTACTGTAAAATAAAAAATATAGGTATATTACTGTAATTCAGAATAAAAATAGATTATATAAAAAATTCTAGGGAACAACCTTTTGAGGTTTATGACTCTGGGGATCATTTTAACTTATTTAAATATTAAAGCTGTATTTAAAGATTTATTCAATCTTCGTCAGCTTGCCTTCGAACTCTTAAGTAAATTTATGATATAAATTCCTTCCGATTGAATTTTAATTGGGAAACTACTCCTTTCACAGCAAGAGAAAAGAAGCGGTTCTTATTCACTTTAAAGTTGAGAAAACTAACTGGAAAACTGAAAGGTTTTGTGTCCATTGGGTTTTGGATCGGGTAACCCCTGTTTGCAATTGGAGAGAAAACCTTATAAAACCCCTACTAATGAGTGTTGTTCATGGAGGTCTGGCTCAGTTTCTCATATAGAGAAAGACATAGACAAACAAAGCAGATAACCTAAGGACCATAGCTAATTCGTCCCTGCAGACACAAACCAGAGTTCACTAGGTGAAATCACACACCCAGCAGACGGGGTGCCACAAGCAAAAGAAACTAGTTTTTAAAGATGGAAATGTAGAGAAGTGCAACGGGCAGTGATGTAACATGGAGGAGACGTTGGTAGCAAGACAAAAGCGTAGCAGTTGGAGGCATCGACATGGAGGAGGTAGTTCTCTTGGATGCAGGAGGCATCTAGGCAACAGCCCTCTACCCAGCTGCGACGTTGATGCAGGCATCGAACAGCATTCCCTCATCGCGGTCAAGGCGACAGAGTGCCACAATGACCTTGATGACGAGCTGGGTGAGAGGTCTCTTGAAGAGGTCGAAGTATAGCTAAAGTGTGACATCATTCGCCTTCTTGTTCGGCTCGAGTAGCCAAGTCATCTCAGGAGCAGGTCACGTGCCCGCACCATGGTATCTCCCTTACATCTACTCTTGATAGTGAAGTGGGCGCTGTGATGGAGGACAATGCCCCTGGTGCGAGCTGGAGTAGTATCCTGGACAGTTGCTAGTAGTAGAGGGTGCTCGATAGCATTGGTGATTTGGGCAATGAACGATGAGACGGTCGGAGGAGTCATGTTCTTGCCTTGATCCCCAATGGAGTGTGTCTCTAGTGCTTTGGGCATGGGCATGACCAGACCCTGGCCATTCGCCAACTGGCCATGATCACAACTGGCGATGTAGGAGCGGCGGTGGGCTGGCTCGACAACATAGGTTTGGCGATGAACTAACTTGGCTCGGCGACATGGTGGCTCGATGATGGTGGCATGGTAGGAGCAATGGTGGCCTGGCCCTGCGATGTAAGCTCGGCGATGAGTTGACTTGGCGAGGCGATGTGCTGGCTCGGCGATGGTGACGTGGCCAGGCTAGGTGCAATTGGCTGGAGCAGCAGGTCGATGCTAAGCTTAGTCATAGCAGGGGCTGCTGCAGCCAACATCTAGGGCATAGGGGTGGCGTATGCCTTAGCGGGCAATGTCGGGAGTGGCAGTGGGGCACATTGGGCTGGACCCTCAAGGGTAACATAAGAGCCATAGGAGCCAAGTTTGGATGGCCATGGTGAACACAGCACTCGTTGTATGCCTGCTGGTGGGATGAGGTAGCTAGTGGTCGCGGTGAAGACGGTGCTTGCACTGCCAAGAGCGTCGTTGGCAGCAAGGAGGTCCTAGGTGGAGATGGACGTTAGACCGGGGTGGGGGGTGGGTAGTGAGGCCTATAGTGGTACTTGCCGACAATAGGGGAGTCGAGGCGGACTCAGGTCATTATTGAAGGTGAGTTGGCATTGTGTGGGGCTGCGTCCCCATTGTAGGTGGGGCTCCTCATTGTCCTACCAGTTCGGCCGGTGATAGTAGCCACATCCTTCTCGACAACCGTTGTAGCGGTCACGCTCCGGTGGTGGTTGCCACAGTCATCGCGAACGTGGCAACTATCCCGAGTCAGTCTGGACATGCTCCGACCAAAGAAACATCGCTAGCCAGAACATTTGCAGTCTTATGTTTGCCTGCGGCAGTCACCATCATCGTCGCTGTTGTTGCAGTAGTGTCTATTGTTGCAGTCGGAGAGGTTGCTATTGTGGCATGGGTTGCGGAGATTCCCTACTCCATCTTTGATGCCCAAGCACCACCTGAACTCCCTGGTGGCTGGCCTTAGTCCTGTCCCTCAATCGATACCAATCGAGTTGTTGGCCATGTCGGTGTAATCCTTGTGCATGACGAGGTGGAAGATGACATGAAAGTGGAGGCCATCCTTGTGCATCTTTGGGTTCATGCCATTGTTGTCTTGAGTAGGCATGAAATAATGGTTAAGTGTGAGCATGTGTACCTAGGGTATGATGGAGGGGTTGGCTGTCCAAGTCCACAAGTTAAGCATGGTGATATCCTGCTGGAGCACCAGGTGGTTCTCGATGAAGTTGAGTGAGCATGTCTTGCTGATGACCTTGGCCACCACTTCTTCATTCCAAGCATGGAGCGGGATCCCCTCAAGGCTGAGGCAAACATGGTGCTTCAGGACAAAGTGCTTGTCATGTGTCCTCAACCACCAGGGCCTCACTTGGAGGAGCAAGTTGCTGAAGTCGAACTTGTCTTGGTTGCCAGCCCGATCCTGGTGGTGATGATGCTTGAACCGGATGAGGTAGTCCTTAGGGTAGTGGTGGACCATCATGATGTCCTCCTCGTGGACACCATAGTGCGAGCAAAAAGCCTCCTTGATGAAGTAAAGGCCAATGCCCAGCCATGCATGGTCAAGCCATGTGACCACTGCGTAGGTAGACAAGTCGGTGAGCTCTTTCCATGTCCCTGCTGGTGCAGAACATGAAGTGGTTGATTTTTGGCTGAGAAGCCTTGTCTCCTAGCCTCGACATGGTATGGAATGGAAGGCTGGGGAAGTCTGCTGCCAAGGAGAGGATTGTGGGGGAGGGTAGATGAGGTATACGCTGCTTGCGGTGCTTGGTGTGGTGATCATTACGGTGGTAGAGGGTAGACCGGGTGGACTCTCTACAAGAGTTTGCCCAGTGGTTTGAGGTGTAGCAGCTGAAGCAGCGTCCTCTTGTCTTCTTAAGGAACTCGTTCTTGGTTTGGATCGTTGAGGATTAGTGACTCGGATGGGTTGATGTAGTGAATGTGCCGATCTCTTGTGCCACCAAAAGTAGGGCTTGAGGCATTGCCATCCCACAAGATCTTGCTGAAGATCTTCCTCGCTACGCAAGACAACTCCGGCTTCTCTGAGGTGACAAGGAGTGAATGCAGGCAACTGGAGGGAAATTAGGGGGCTTTAAGGCAGGATTTTGGAGGAGGGGAGGAGTGGTGGTGGTAGCTAGTGAATTTAAGTCGAATCTGAGTTGGCTGCAGGTGGCATCAAGGGGGGATTTGAAGTTGCGGTAGGGAAGGCACTAGTAGGCGAACAGATCTAGGGGCGAGTGCCTCCGACGGGGTCTCTAGAACTAGCTCTGGGCTAGAACTAGGGAAGGGGCGACAGTGTAGCGGAGGCGGTAGAGGGGATTAGGAGAGATAAATCTGACATGAGGAGTAGCGTTGTGAGGCTGAGGGGAGAGCTAGGCTGCAATGGGAGGGAGGTGAGGTGGGAGGGAGGCCAGGGAGAAAGGTGGTTGGGTTGGTGGTGCGTTGGCACGATAGCTGGGACGACTCCGTGCTCACGGTCACCAAGGCGTCAAGACGAGAGCTGCGGGGGGGTCATTCCACCGAGTGTTTAATTATATTACTGCCAACAAGGTTCATGCAAGTGGGACTAGTTTATCTCAAAAAAAAAATGAACTAAGAAAACGCAGAGAATTTTCCTGCATTACACCGGAGGATGTAACCATCGAGAAAAAGGAATCCTCTCGACCGAAAGAAATGGACCTCATGTACTGAATTATTCGAGGGGGCAAGCAAGGCCAGGTACCAAATGTCCAAGTTTAGATAACTGAAGATGTCGTCTTCACATCAGATGTCAGTGAATTTTCATTAGCTGTTTGTTGGCAACTTGCAGTGCCAGTCCTGCCATCACGCTGTGATGGGAGGCTGCACTAACGGACCAATCAAACGGAGCAGGCTGCATGCTCTGCACAGGAACACAAGATCCAATGAACAAACTGCATGTACATGCATATATGTCTCCAGAAAGGAAGTACTATCAGTTAAGAAGCCCTAAACTGTGATTGTCTGAACTCAAAGCGTGAACTATCTGGTCAATGTGGAGGCAACTTCACATTATCTTAAGTTAGGAAATGCGGTTCCCCTGGACACTCAATGGACTGCTCGTAATGCAAGTATGTACTTTAACTTGGGTTTTCGCCTCCTCCGCCTTCACATCACATTCATCTGTCTTCAACAAGGTTTGATCTGAAAAGGGAAAAATGCAGCGCACGAACCAAATCATTCCCGATGATCGCCCATTATTCTTCTTCTCCTCGAAGGTTCAATCAATTGCTACGAGAGAAAGAAGGAAAAAGGGGAATGAAAAAAAGAAAGAGGAATGTCGTCAAACGCGTACAAACAGATCGTATTGGAAGATTTTGTATGAGCTGCCATTGTTGAGCGAACCGATGCTCATCCGGCATGAAAAGACGCTGTCCATGGTCGATGGGAAATTGAGACTACAGACGTACTACGGTTGTTGCAATGCCATTGTGTCACGAAATGATGCCTTTTAATTGTGCAAGTGGTTCTGTTGTATCAGATGGTTGGATCCCGCTCATTTCAGCTTCAGCTTCTGGTTTATTTTTCACTATTCATAAATTTTGTCTTTTTTGAACTTTTAACTTTTTTTTGAGTTTTTTTTCCGATTCTTTTTTTCCCGTATTTGTTTGTGTTGTTTGTGATGAGCTAGCATATTTTTTTTTCTATTTTTAAATTTTTCTAAATTTAATTACGCCAAATAAGTCATCTTCAGCTACAGTAAAATTTCAGCAGTTACAGTGCACTTTCAGCCATAAGCCACAGCTATTCAGCTCAACCGAGCAAGACCTTAAAAGAGGCTTAATTTCAAACATGAACCACATGTTATAAATGTATAATCTGTTAGTGATATGATCTATATGCGATATTGAAAATTATTGTATTATTTCTATGTTGACGATTTTTTGAATAATATATTATTTTCCCTTTAAATATATCTATATGGGTAATAGTTTACTTATGAGTTGCTAAACATTACTTTGTAACTGGGTGATCATAAAGATAGCTTTCAAGTTTACTATGAAACATGCGGAGGAATATGAGTGATCAAAATAGAATTTACCCCTCCTATATAACGGGAGAGGAATTTTTGGGCCCATCGATATGTTTGGATTAAGAAAGTGCATAGTCATACCGAATATAGTTAAGGAATCATTCATAATTAATTAATCCACTACATGTTCGAGTAAATGATTAAGATATCATAGGATGGTACGTTTCTCGCTTTGAGTTCGATCTGGTATTGTAAGGCAAATGGATCAGTACATGAGCGCTATATAAGTTTATTCGATATGATCTTTATATATATTTGAAAGTTGATATATCCTGCTATAGACCACTACTGACTTGTGAACCAGAAAAAAGTTTTAGCTCCACGATCAAATATACATGAACCTACAACTTTACACATTTAACAGGTTGCAACACATTGGTTCAAATTAGATCCGTTATTAATGTGGCAAGTGGGCTTCGCACTTTGTTGGCCCCTAATGTAGGGTTCCACCATGAGCTATATTAAGCAAGGTGCAGGATTGAGGGATGTATCTGATCCATACCCACTGAAACCCTAGCCGCCACCTCTCACAAGTCTTGTTGTGCACACTGGTGCTAGCACACTGATGTATGGCGTTCCATATCTGAACATGTGGATTTTGATAGAGATGTTGTTGTGACTGCGGCGCTAATCAGGACGATCATAAGGAGATGGTTGGTTAGAGGACGATCGACTACTTCTACTACACCGACGCGCATTGCATTAAATCGACTGTTTTAACTCTATTTCTACTGTATTACGTGTCTAGTGGTAACGATGTATGATTTTTTACTCACATGATTTCCTGTTTTATGTGGTAGAAAATTTTCATCTACGTTAGTATAGTCTACTCATATCCCAACATAATCTATAACACGTTTGGATCGAACTGAAATCAAATCGACGAAGGTGTGGACATTGCCAATGCAAAGATAGAATCTATTGTGGACGAATTAAGTTATCTGATGTCGTGGGTTAATGATAGTTAATTGCCGCCCACCATGACGTTCATCTATTCTAGGTGATGGTCCAAAGACAAGTATCTATCAGCTGACCACAGATTAAATTCCTCAGCTTAGTGGTCAAATATGTTTTTGCCCAAAAGTACAAAGCCACTTACGAGGACAAACTTTTTTCTCAAGTTCCTTTACCTACGATCATAGATACATTAATTAGTTTGTCCATGCATGGACAGACTACAACATATATGAAAAAGAGGAAGAGGACGATAGAGACATGGAGGGATTGTTTAAACTGGCCGTATCTAATGGTATTTGGTTGTGGCTGATAAACTTTAGCTAAAAATAAATAGTAGTAACTGAAAGGAGTGGCTTTTAGAAAGATAATACGAGCGGTGGAAAAAGTGACAGAGAGATGTGTATACGAGAGGAGTGGATGCGGGATGTGACTGTAACCCTTATCTTATCTCTGGAGTGAGACAGAAGTTAGAGGAGTAAGAAAGTCGTTTCGAAAAACTAAATATTTATATTAATTTTGATTTCTTTAAGCAGATGCTAGAAGCAGGAGTAATATGGACAAGCACTAACTATTAAGCCACTCAGTAGTCCTCGAAGTCAACTGGATAAACAAGTGAGTGAAAAAGATGTGTGGCGAACGGGCACAATTGCGTAGGAATTAAGGTACTCTGCTCTTATCGGCTCACTTAGGAAGAGAATTTCCCTAATGGAAAGAAGGAGAAAAAAACAACGGACTGGATTTATAGTGACGTTGACCTACCCGTAATGGAAAGTATTAGACGAGCAAATGACGTATAGCATATTAGAATTTCAAGGGACTCACTCCCATTGGTACGTAGCAACAAGAATAATGTAGTCAAGGAAAAGGCAAGGGCACAATAGCCTATTAACAACAAAAGCTTGAGATAATTTATCGACAAATGCAACCGTGGTGCATCACGACGTGGAAAAGAACCTATTACTTTCCCTATCATTGGCAAAAGTCACTTTAATTTTACCATTAATATACTACCTGCGTCTACTGTTCAAGTAGAGCTAGCTTTTTCTATTTTTCTTTCAGAATAATTAGCTAGACTGCATTTATATGTATATTTCACAATGTTTCATTTATGCATTTCAGGTTTGTGGCTATCCATTTGACCGTTACATAGCATCTGCTCTGCTTTTCCTAAAGAGAAAATATAATATGAAAAAGAAATAAATTTATACCAAATAGCATCATCTGCATGCCATCATCTGCTCTGCAATTTTCTTTCTATACCAAATAGCATCAGCCACAAATTGATTCTAATGATGTCAATGTCTTTGCACGCAGATGTTCGGCACTCTCTTGGGCTTCTAATTCCTCTCAAGATGCGATCTTATCTCAACCCTGACCAAGAAAACATTCTCGTTTTTTACCTTTCTGGCCTTCATCCTTTCAGCGACATAAAACGATAAACTCTCGGAACATTGCGTGGCTCACATTGAACACCGGGGAAACATAACAAACACTCGGCATCATCCAATTCTCTGCTTCCTATAAAAAGTAATGGTTCCTCCCTCCACTTACATGCGAAATGGACAATACAGTTGCGAGCGTAAGACGTGAGAATGGCAGATAGTAGAGAGCAGTAGAACCATATTGAGATTGTCTATAGTTTATTTGTGTTGAACAATTAGCAATTATATCGAGTTAAAATTTAAATTTATGAAAATTTAAAGTTGTCAGATTTGCTGTCAAACTAGAGCAATCCGACCAGCCATGCAGCGGTTTGATCGCAAGTCTGGTGTGACAGCTATGGGGATGGCCTGACTGCAAGTCCGGTGCGATTGAATTTTGGGGGTGGTTAGATTGCCGGAGTGGTGTGATTAATTTTTAGTTGGCGGCTATTTTTTTTTCAAAGAGGTGCTTGGTTGTGTGCATAAGAGAAATTGTGAGCGGTCCGACCAGCCATGAATAACAATCTGACCGGGGTTGGCCGAGCGGTCAAACCGGTATGGTTGCCATGGTCTAACCGGCTCCCCTGTTACTTGGGCTTGACCAGATTGACTAGCATGGTCCGACCGACTGCTCAATGGCGGTTAGAACAGTTTTATCTGAAAATATCCAAGAGGTTTTGGATATTTGTGAGAATCGGTCCCGGTTTGGGTTTTTGAGTTCTAGATCATTGCATTCATGGTCCATAAAGTACGTTGAACTAACGTGGGTCAAGTTACGAAGAATTTGTGTCTGAAAATGATTTCTTAGTCTTTGATGTGCAGAAAGCTTAGAGGCAACTATGGTCAATGATGTAGACCGGGATTAGACTCGGGGATGAGCCGAGGTACGATTAAGAAAGTTGGGTGGAATAGTTGAGCTCAAGCAAACCACAACAAAGACAAGAGATGTTGAAGGAAATATTTGAGCAAGATAATGGTGCGGTTGGTGCAAGTGAGATGTGGTTAAGGAGCCAATACGGAGAGACTGTGAGTCATTAGTAAACGTACACGTTGCAAGCATAGTGATTGCTTGCAAAGGAGTAGATGAACATGTACTAGATTATGGAAAGAGATGAGATTCACAATCAAAGTAATGGTGTTTTGGCGGGGAAACCAAAATACCGAAAACAGGTATGGGATCAAAACTGTGCCGCTTGGAGGGCATTGGGAGAGCGGTTTAGGTCAAGGAGATACTAAGGAGGCCAAGTAGATGGAAGCTTGTTCGTTAGTATGTTTGGGCTTATGCGCTTTGAGAAGCATGTACAAGTAATTGGAAATGTAAAACCTTAGTGTGGGGGGTTAATGGGGTTTTCAATTGTGCTAATAGATAGTATCCATTATGGTTAAATTTGTGCTGATTGCTCCATCTATATGAGTGAGAGGGGTTGGAGGAATGAAGCAACCATCCATTCGTTAGTGTTTTCTTATGGTGGAGGTTTTGGGTGAGTGCTCTTATGAGAGCTCTGTCCTGTATAGTAGAGTGATTGTAAATATTCATATACAAGCTGTAATGGATCCGTTAGACCATGTGGTAGCCGTGATTAAATGTGATGATAAATAATTAACATTTGAATTGCTTTGGAATTTGTATTTGAGAAAGTTTTGATCGATCGCAGTCAAAGGTTTTTAATCCGAGTGATCTCATTCAGTTCTGAGTTGCTCCGAATGGTTTTCATTGGCTCCTAGTGGTTGTGGTTACTCTAAGTGGTTTTGGCCTACTTCGAGTGGTTTTGCTCTACTTCGAGTGGTTTCAGTCGGCTTCGGTGGTTTTGATCGCCCCGAGTGGTTTTGCTTTTGCTCTGAGTGGTTTTAGTCTGTTCCGAGTGGTTTTAGTTGCTGAGTGGTTTTGGTCTGCTATAAGTGGTTTTGATCACGTACGAGTGGTTTTCATCTGCTCTGAGTGGTTTTGGTTCGTTTCGAGTAGTTTCGAACCAGTCCAATTGGGTTCGAGTTGCATTGGACGGTTTTTGAGTAGCAACGGAGTATCGGACGGTGTTCGACTAGTGTTAGTGCATCATACGGCTTTCAAGTGCCATCAGAACATCAGACGACACTCGATTGGCATCGGAGGATCGCCTGCCTAGCTTCGACCTCGAAGAGTGATGGCCCAGTTGTTGTTTACAGCCACTCAGAGTCATTTACGATCATGTCCAACTTCGACCATGACCGACCTCAACCGTGTCTAAATGACCACAGCATTTCGACTTCGTCTGGCTTCGACCATGGCAACTCAACTACAACATTCCGACCACGACAGACTTCAACCACATTCAACTTCGACCACGATAGAATAACCACTAAAGGTAATCGTAGCTATAGTACTTTTCATGGTTGTAGCTATAATATTTTTCATGGTCATAGACTTTACCAGTTGTACTCGATAGTCATAGGCTTGGTACTTGATATTTGTAAATTTTACTAGTCGATAGTTGAAGGCTTTGCAGTCGATGGTCGTAGACTTTGTGGACTGCTGTTATAGTCATAGATTTCATAGTCTTGTTTTTATAGTCGTAGACTTTGTAGTCTACTGTTGTTGTCTTCGGTAGTCGAAGGCTTTGCAATTGGTTGCTGTAGACTTCGTGGTCAGTATTCATAGACTTCATTGTCGGTTCGAGTGCTTCACTTCTTGTGATCTTTGAGTACTCGTGTTAGACCAATGGGATGACTGGCCGGTGATTAGTGGCCGTTGCGGGAGTACCAAGTGGGTACTCGGTGATCGATGAACAGTGTTCGGAGGAACAATACTCGCAAGTTTTGGTACTTGGAAGATGGGAGTACTCAGTAGTCGAAAATACTCGGAACTCGATGGTCGTGGTTTTCGCAATCATGGTCAGTAGAGGTGTCACGATCGGTAGTCGTAGTTGTAGCGATTGGTACTCGGTAGTCAGTACTCGGTGGCTCTGTAGTCAGTAGCGATGCTTGTTATTCCTAAGTATTTTGAGCGGAGCGATAGTTATTACTTGAGGACTTGTGGTTTTCGAGTATTCGATCGTAAGAAGTTGTCTGAGGCATATTTCTGGATAACGATGGAATTTGTGGTCGTGGACGAACTAGTTGGTATTGATGGATAGTTTTGTTCTTGTCTATGGATGGACAAGGGTGGTGTAAGTGTGTGTGCTGATAACGGTTAAGTTATGGAAAACTTGTGCTGGGAGAAAATTTCTTTGGTCTTTGCATGTGCAGGTGAGCGTGGAGACGATCATGGTCAGTAACGAGGAGAATTGGGACTAGGAGGGAGTAATCTGATGTCTAGGTGGTCGGGATGTCACGCGAGGTGTTCGGGCTCATGCTGGAGCACGTGGAGATCGAATGTGGATGATGCGTGGAGGTGTGGAGATGGTTATGGTCGGTGATGAGGAGGACCAGGACTAGGAGGGGGTAATCTGAGATCCAGGCGATTGAGATGTTACGCGAGGTGATCGGGCTCACGCTAAAGCACGTGATGATGCGTGAAGAAGCTATAGGAGGTGCGGTCTTGGAGGCTTCGACACGGGAATTGATGATGCGTGATGGAGATATAGGGAGTACGTTTTGGAGGCTTCGTCACATGGTGAGATTGAAAACGTTATGGAAGGAGTCCATAACAGGAAGGTTTAGAAATGTGGTAAAACCCATGTTAGGAAGCGTTTTGGCTCTCTTGATTTGAGGAAGAGATAGAGTTGTGTGTTCATGCTTGAGGCAGACACGGCTTAGACATTAGCCTATAAAAGTAGGGAGAGGCTAAGAGCTAATGTGTGGCTTGTGGTAGGACTTTCGGGGAGAAAGTTTGTGTGGGTTTTTAGAGAGCTTTTGTCGAAAGAGCTTTTAGGGATGGCATGATGGAACTTTGTAACCATATCCATGATATAAAAATAATATATCAGATCTATTCCAAGAAAAGTTTGTTGGCATCGGCGATGTGTTTTCTGAGCATCGTTTTCCTTCTATCTCCAGCGTGTACTCATTCAAGTGATCAAAGCATTCGAGCTGCTGAAGTATTCAGCAGAGGGAGATTACAACTAAGTGCATTTGCGGTCGTAGTGAGCGGTTATAGCGAGGGATTGAAGGGAGCGGTCGGACGATCGAGGCGTTCATCGAGCACGGGTGAGCGAAACAGCATCTTGCGGGCGTAATCTACATCCGGTAATTTAGATTGCTTTTCTTCTGCTTTTAGTTTTGGTTTCAGGTTTCAAAAAGCGGAAATAATAATTCACCCCCTCTGATTGTGCCATATGATCCTACAAGATCAATCTTGTTCATTCTATATGATGTATTCTTGCTGTTATTAATTTTGCACTTGTTTGGTTAGTGTTTTGCCCTTTCTCCTTCCTACTTGATTTTGCTGGGTTTCAAGGATGTGTAAGTGATGGAGATGCCTCATGAGGATTATACTACATCTATCTAGGGATCAGCTATAGCAAGATCTTGAAGGTTGCCCATTTTGGTTGATTTGGAGTTCTTCTAGTGATATCTTGTTACTAGAGTTTTGGTCTGAAATCTTTAGGTGTTTTTGTTTGCTGTGATATGTGGGAACTCATCTAAACCCATCTTGGCTAATCGTCAACCCACGAGTAAATCATATATCAAGTTTTTGAGTTTTGTCTGATTTTGATGCAATCTTACTTGTCTTGAGGAAAGGTTGAAACTTTAGTCACGATCCATGTGATTCTTAGATGGATCAGATTCTTGAGATCCTCAACAAGGTGTCTGCAAAGATTGAGATTATTTGGAGATGTATTTTGAAGATTGCACCAATTTTTATGTTGGCTTGGACTGATTTCTAGTTATGAGAACAGAGGTACGATTCGACCACACTTAGGCTTGTGGTTTGACCGGAGGCCGGTTAGACTAGCCATCTCCAGTGGTCAGACCACTCAACCGGTCCAATCGTTTCCTCATAGCAATCCGACCAGCCCTAAGTAGTTGAACTTCATTTGTTTCTACGCTCTTATGAGTGTTTTGTTGATGAGCAAATCTGATCTTTCTAGCTTTAAGTAGTCAGTGGAGTAATGGTTTTGGAATATTGGCTGGGTTTGGTACCACTTTCAGCCGGTTTTTGCTTGTACGGACTATAATAACTAGCTTTTAAATGGTGTGTTTTTTAAGGCAGAGTTAACAGGAAGATTGTAGTAAAAAGTTTGCTGAGTTCAGCTGTACCGGCCAAAATCACATGCGACTATTTTTCTCTACGTACTGCCTCTCGCGAACAAGCAGAATTCAAAAATTTAACCTATAAATTACAACCTACAGCCTAAAAGAATCTATCTATTGTTTAGGAGGTTGAATTTAAAGGCATTATTTATCCCTTTCTAATTATCCTATCGGGTCTAACAAAAGCACGGATTCTTCCTGCGCCATTTACCTGCCTTTCCCCTTGCATATGTGGGCTGCTTTGTTTGAATCCTATGGATTGGTGATAGTTTCGATTAGTTTTAGCTGCCATGGATTTTGTTCGTCTCCCCAATGATCTGGACCGCTAAGAAGAAGACGCTTGTCGTGCGCGACTTTTTCAGAACATGTTTTTTTTGGCATCTCACGACTCAGCCTCGAGAAACCATATTATCCGAGTTGGATAACAGTTGTTAGAGGGATTGGTAAAACTTGGAACAATCCCTGCGGCCAGAAACAGGCGAGCGCCTCATTATTCCCTGTAGCTCCAACGCTGCTCCGCAGGCAGATAGGATCGTCGGGTTATGTGGTTAAGGAGAGCGAGTAAAAAAGAGAAATCGACCTGTGGCAAGTTGGGAGCACAGTCATATGGTTCTCCATGTTAGTCAGGCAGCACCTTGCATGGATCAGGATAGTCGCTGCAGCGGGGAATAACATGTGTTGGATGCACCGAACAGGGTGTGGTTGGAGCGAGCACCGAACAGAAGGGATGCACTGTATCCGAGCCGAGCGGTTAATTCTAACTGGTTCGGACTTTTCTACTGACCACTGGGAAAACTAAAAAGCCATAGTAGTATATAGAAACACTAAACCCGGTGGTCTCCATCTAGGCATCTACTACCAACGCCCATTGGTAAATTTTGGAACGAGCATATTCCGGTGGCCCGGGAATCTGTGACATAGATAAGCTTCACTCCACGGTGACAGGGAAGTTCACTAAAATCGACATCACAGACAGGACGAACCAGAAATTAGATATAGAGAGGTCCGGAGGAAATATGATGATAGAAATTTCATATCTAGTGTAAATATTCAATGCGCTAATACATCGACCTATTTAATTTAGATATCAAATTAATAAAGAAATTCCTTAAACTTAAATGTAGCCATAAGAGAGTAGTTTAAAAGTCATAGGATTCCAAACCCCAACACATACGGAAATTTTTGTACGGATAACCCATTTTTTATTCGAAAATACAGAAATATACCCGTGACAAATTTTTTTACACAAATAGGCTCCAGTCGCCCAACCATTGGGCGACTAGAGTTTATCGCCCAACCAAAAAGCGACTTATAAAGAATCTGGTAACCGTTGGGCGATTAAATGCGATCGCCTCCCCGTTGGGCGATTAAATGAAATCGCCCCCCCGTTGGGCGATATAGATTGAGTCGCCCAACGGGGGGCGACTTCATGTGAATACAGCCCGACGGCCAGGGCCTCTTTTCTTCCCCACGCCTGCTCGCCAATCTACTCTCGGCCGCGCGAGGAAGAGAGAAGCAGAAGAGAGGAAGGAAGAGGAGGAGGAGAGGGGAAGAAGAGAAGGAGAGGGGGAGGAGAGGGAAGAAGAGGAGAGGGGGAGGAGAGGGAAGAAGAGAAGGAGGGAGAGAGGAGAAGAAGCCGCGGGATATTTAGTTTACAAAATTTAGTGTAGATATTTAGTTTACAAATTTAGTTTAGATATTTAGTTGAGATATTTAGTTTAGAAAATTTAGTTTAGAAAAATAGTTTAGAAATTTAGTTTAGATATTTAGTTTAGAAAATTAGTTTAGATATTTAGTTTAGAAAATTAGTTTAGATATTTAGTTTAGAAAATTTAGTTTAGAACATTAAATTTAGAAATGTAGATGCAGTTTACAAATTTAGATGTACAAATTTAAATGTAGAAAAATATAGTTTACAAATTTAGATGTACAAATTTAAATGTAGAAAATTGTTGTGTCGAAATTTTGTATACTATTTTTCATGTATTATTGTAGAAAATGTAGTGCACAAATTTACATTTAGATAATTTTGCAGTTATGACGGGTGACTGGCGGTACCCGCTGTTGGACGAGCACTTGGACCGCGTGCACCGCGCTTCCCGTCGTGCGCCGCCACCGGGGAGCACGGACGAGTCGACTGAGCTGGGAGTGGTCCGGACACGCACACCTCGTGTGGCCTGGGACTCGACCCCCGTTGGACTGCCAGGTTTGCACTACGCCAACGTTTTAGTATTACCATAAGAACATTTCATGCTGACATTCACTTTATTTGCAGGCTGCGGGATGCCGGACTTCTCCCTCTTGCCCGGATGGTGCAGGCCACGAATGAGGACGGAGGTGCCTTGGCCGGGGAGGGGGACGAGGCGGGCGTGGAGCGATCACGACGCTTCCCGTTCGACCGTTCCCTGCTGACGGTTTTGGTGGACCGTTGGCGGCCCGAGACGCACACTTTCCACCTACCAGTCGGGGAGATGGCGCCGACCCTGCAGGACGTGTCCCTACTCCTTGGCCTTCCGGTCACGGGAGACGCTGCCTTCCTACCAGAGGCTCCAGCCGAGTGGCGCGATGACCTGCTCGGCAGATTCCAGGGGGTCCTTCCACCGGCCGGTCACCACCACATCTTCGACGAGAGGCAGAAGCATGGACCGACGCTGAGGTGGCTGGCACAGTACCGGGTACGTGGTGCTTCAAGTCGATCGCGTCTTCGAAACTCTTATTTGTGCAATTACATACTAATAAGAACTTTTCGCATTCAGGTTGAGCGCATGGTTGCAGATGCTGACGATTACCAGGTCGCGCGCCACCTGGAGGCTTACGTGCTGTGGCTGTTTGGTTGGGTGCTCTTCACCACCAGCCACGGCAACACCGTTGACGCGCGCCTTATCGCTTATGCGAGGGCGATTGCCGACGGCGAGGCCGACCAGATCAGCTGGGGATCGGCCACACTTGCCGCGACGTACCGCGGCCTGTGCGATGCGTGCACGAGGATTAAGGTGAACTCGATCCTCACGGGATGTCCCCTGCTGCTGCAGTTGTGGTCGTTCGAGCGCTTCAGTCTCGGACGACCTGTACTAGATGACATGAGTCCCTACGGGGCCGAGATGTACCCGGGGGAGACATCGACCGGCCGACAATGGGTTCTATTTGGTGTCGTCGACGAGTGAGTTTTATTTTATCATAGTCAACTTATTAACGATCGTCGTACTAAACAATTTGCCTTTCTTGCAGGTACAGTTCGTGCACGTGCAGGTCACGCGGGCGTACCACCCCTTCGTGGAGCAGTTCGACCGCCTCGCAGACTCCGACGTGCGCTGGGAGCCTTACGCAGAGGAGGCAGTGCAGGCCCGTGCTCCTGACGGGCTGTCTGCACTGTGCTGGCGTGACCAGGCTTTCTGGCTAACCCACCGGAAGCTCGTGTACGGCATCTACGTTGAGGACTACGCACCGCAGCGAGTCATGCGGCAGTTTGGGCTGCGGCAGACACTTCCTGTACCAGTCGGGCCGCCGATTCCGCCGCGCGTGCACGCGTGAGTGATCGCTTCTGATATTTTTGTACGTACTTACTATTGTGATCGCAAGTACTTACATTACGTAATGGTTCCATAAACAGGCACAACACGAGGGGCGTCAAAAAAAGCACGGACTGGTCCAGGAGGATGCAGCCCTGGATTACGCAGTGGGAGGGTGCGCTGAATGACCGCGTGGAGGAGGACCGGCCATACGACATAGCCAACTACGCGGAGTACCTCATCTGGTACCAGGGGCGGACTCGTACCAGGCTGGTACATGTCGTTGACCCACCTGCCCCACACGTCGCCGCACCGACAGACGCGTACCCTGCGCACTTCGCACGCCACGCTCACATCGCGGTACGTAACTTCTAATTTCAAAAATTCTCAAATGGCAATATCGTTTCGATGATGGACCATTCTATGTCTTTTTGTCCAGGCTGACGTCGGTGTTGCGATGTGGTCGGACTCCTCCGCACTAGTGCAGAGGTGGGGCACAGGTGGGGAGTTGACCAGCGAGGAGGCCGTCAGCTTTGCGCGACGGATGGAGGCCGGGTGTAGACGTATCGTCAGCCTACTGTCCTGCACGAGGCTACCGGTGGTCTCCACACCTACGCCCAGTGCACCCCGACCACCAGTGCCACCCCGACCAGCGTGGCACTACTCCGGAGGTAGTACGTGGACACGTCCACCTCCCCCGGACCAGCCAGGGAGTTCTGCTTGGTCACGGCCTCGTACACCTCCTACGTACATCCCCGGCTTCCACACGGATGATTTCATGGCGCCATGTACGGGTACGCATCGTCCGATCTTGTTTTTATCCTAAGACGACATGCAACGAACTAACGATATTACTATTGCAGGTCCTTACCAACAGCAGGGACGCTTCTCCCCGAGCCACATCGAGGTGGACCAGTTTTTTGCGGACTGGCCTGGGCCGTCCTCCGACACAGCACCGGAGGTTCTCTCCGGCAGTGGCCTCCCCGGTGCACCGGAGGCCACACAGCCAGAGGTGCAGCTGACTCCACCGGCGCAGCCGCGGGTGCGAAACCCACCTGATCGTTTTACTTTTTCGGACCCTCGTCACCCGCCTCGTAATCCGTTGCACCGGAGGACGGCCAAGCGGGGCCGTATGGCAGGACGCGGGCGCGGTGACGGAGCACCTTAGGGTGGGGAGTGAGGGGTGTATGTCATGCATGTAATGGATAAATACGCGGCATGTTACTGCATTATATTATAAAGTTCATTTAAATTCAAACAATGCTATTATCTCTTCTTTTCGTATAGAAAATTATTTCTGCGGCTGAGAGTAGATTGGCGAGCAGGCGTGGGGAAGAAAAGAGACCCTGGCCGTCGGGCTGTATTCACATGAAGTCGCCCCCCCGTTGGGCGACTTAATCTATATCGCCCAACGGGGGGGGGGGGGGGCGATTTCATTTAATCGCCCAACGGGGAGGCGATCGCATTTAATCGCCCAACGGTTACCAGATTCTCTATAATTCGCTTTTTGGTTGGGCGATAAACTCTAGTCGCCCAATGGTTGGGCGACTGGAGCCTATTTGTGTAAAAAATTTTGTCGCGGGTATATTTCTGTATTTTCGAATAAAAAATGGGTTATCCGTACAAAAATTTCAACACATACGTACAAAACTGAAAAGAAAAAAGCAAGCATTTCTAATGTATCATATATGGATCGGTAATTAAAACTAATAACTAATTTGAAGACATCAATGATTATCTTGATCGGTATGCTGGGTTTTGGTGAAGCTATGTAAGGCATACATCGTTAACTTCATGTTTAATGTGCAAAGTTACAAAAGATTGCTAGTTAGATGATTGCAGGATATGTACTAATCATGTATTCCTATGGTATATTTACTGGGTTGCTGAGAAATAAAATTATCTAGATGGCAAAAAAGGCAGCCAAAGAAACATTGAGAGATAGGAAAAAAAGATAAGAGTTGAACTTATTATTTTCTAATGATATGTGGATCTTAAATTGTGAAAGAGATGCGGCCAGCTCATAGGTTTGTTAGCCTATTTTAATTTTGTTGTAGTATCAAGTATAATTAATATGACTTAACAAGTTAAAGAAACTAAAGACCCCGTAATTATATAAACACACACGAGATGATAGGGCCACCCCTTTCCCTCCGCCCCTGATCACAGGACCAAGGAGTTCAAGCCTAAAGGAAGGAAAGAAGTTGCTTTTGCGACCCATGGCGGATTCCTTGAGGGAATCCACCCACTTTGTTTAGTTTGCACGCGTTTCACACGGCCTAATTTTGTCTTGTTTCACGCGGGAGGTCAAACAAGCGAGCGTTCCTCACCGTCCACGGTCCACCGTGCTGAAGACTGGGCCGTTAGCTGAGCCGCCCTGACGTTCGATTGCGCACGGCGAGCGGCCCGGGCAACCGCGGCACGTACGGGCAAAGCAAACCTCGCGGAACGGCAAAGCTCGGCGCGTGGGGGGAGCGAGCGCCGAACGACCCGCGTGGTGCGCCGTGCGCGCGAGGCTAGCCGCTAGCGTTTCGTGTTGGTGAGGCCGAGCACCAGCCACCAGCCCAGCCCGATACATCCCACGTGGGAGCCAACCACCAACGCAGGTTACATGGCTGGGTTGGACCACCTATATAGCCTGGGCTGGATCAAACGGCTCGTGAGACTGGAGTACTGGAGCATGGCCCGGCTTTAACTTTTTAAGCTAGACATAGCTGGTGCAACCTAGGCCATATTCGGATGCAACCAAGTTGTCAGCTGGGCCAACCCAATGCTCAGCTCGACCGACCGACGCTTAATCCTGCCATGGCAAATTCTACCCTTGTTGCTGTTCAGGGTTTATTTAGAACAGGAATTTCAAAGCAGAACAGTTACCCCGATTTTTTCGTTTGATCCAGACATGCCTCGTCCTCTGGTAAGTATGATGTACTCTTTCCATTCATCGACCACTAGATTTTCCCACTCAATTCTCGGGGACAGAAAAAATGCCCTTATCCCCGTGATAACTGTGTTGGTAGCATGCATGTCCATGAAAACAAGACTGCCCTTAGCATCGCCCAGATCCCCATCAGTGTCTGACCATTATTAGCAGGAGGGCAGCAGCCAGCAGATTTTTCTCACCATGAGAGAGAGAGAGAGAGAGAGCGAGAGAGAGACGCATCAATCGGTCAAACAGTAGGGCGAGTGATCGGTCAAACAGTAGGGCGAGTGAGGGTAAGCTTGATGGCATGCAGTGGCAGAGGGGAGAGTACACACTAGACAGTAGCAGTGGAGGGTACGGGCAAGAAATAATTGTCCCTTCCAATAACATCAACAAAGAGAGCATCCGAGCCGAGCGAGAATCGCAGTCTAGGGGACAGTCACCAGCAGCAGCTAGTAGCCATATAGGCTATATAGGTGGAGTGTTTGCCCTGCGCACCCACCATATGCTCGTACGTACTAAACTCAGATCAATCACTGCTCACCAATAGCGACAAGAGAAAGCGGAACAGACGCCGCACGCAGCAGCAGCAGCAAATGGCCGATGCCAATGGCCCAGTCCCCATGCCGCCAGCTGATTGATAGATCGATCTATCCACAACTACACCTCCCTGCCCGTGCAATTTTCTTTGCTACAGCATCTGGATGCGAATCAGACATCATATTTGCGACTGAATCAAATGCAAACTTCTCTGGCGTTAACCGTTTGATCCTGGGAAGCTAACTGTGTTAGTATCCTAAGGTAAGACTGATGTCCGTTTAGAAAGCAGGAATTTTCTAACTTAAGTGATTGAGTGGTTTTATAAAAAATTTATTTGTTCCAAATAGAACTTTATACGCAAAATTGATACACTGACAGGACGACCAAGATTGTATGTAAACATTATCCTATTTTCACGATAGGCTCATCATGTGGATCTTTTGGCATGAAGTTTGAGTAGGGCAAGTTGATAGAACTATATAGAAGCATCATATCATGTTTTTTTAAAACAAACAGATCAAGATTAATTTTGTAGGAGATCAACATTTTACCCAAATGGACCGAATCTCTGCACGCAATGCAGTTGCTGCACGACTGTAGCCGATCTGGGTCCACAGAAGTTAATGGTTGTGAGATGAAAGTTTGTATAAGCATAGCGTCACTTTCCAAGGCTGCTTTAGGCTACAGGAGACCCAGTGTCTGCTTCCCTCTGGCATCCCGAAACGTGTGCCCCAATAACGGCATTGAGACCAGAGGCAAATTCCACTTTGGAGGCAAGGATTGGCCCCCTAGCTCACTCACTCTCACTCACACTCTCTCTCTCTCTCTCTCTCTCTCTCTCTCTCTAAAAAAATCAATGCAAACTTTGGCAAATAACAAATAACAACTTGCTTTCAGGGGAAAAAAACACAGGAAGCCCCCAAAACAAATACTCACTCTCTCTAAAAAAATCAATGCAAAATTTGGCAAATAACAACTTGCTTTCAGGGGGAAAAAACACAGGAAGCCCCCAAAACAAATGATGCATTGCAACATAGTCAAACTTTTGTTCCAAACCAGTGAAATAGGCACGATCTTCGTTCAGGAGAACAAGTTTATCTAAAACTGTTGTTATTAGTGTTAGAAATATGATCAATATTTTAATTCTAGATTTTACTAGGAGACAAATATCGTAAATAACTAATGATATATAAATTAGTATTGATAACAGGCAAATCATTGTACTTCAAAATATCTGTTGTACTTCAACATATATGTAGAAACAGAATTTAAATAAATCGATCAGTCACATTATAGTTGGGTGTAAGGAAGAATAGGAAGCAGCACAGACTCGATGCACTGCAGAACGTAGATATCGCAGTAAAGCGAGCGGTCGCGCTGATGTGCGCTACCCAAAAACCATATTGCCTCCCCTATGCAGGTCTTCACGATATGAACAGCTCGGAGATACCACTTCTCTTCTTTACGGTGCATACCAGGAAGAACAGTCGATGAGATTCAGACGGTGCAACACAACAACACAGGTTTTACAGGAGAAAGACATGGAGACAACGATTCTTAGCCCTTACTATGGACGTCTCTACACACACACATATACACACACACATACACACACACATACACATACACATACACATACACATACACATGTACATGTACATGTACATGTACATGTACATGTACATGTACATGTACATGTACATATACACACACACATGCATACGCATATGCATATGCATATGCATACATATATGTTTATATGTATATGTATATATGTGTGTGTATGTATATGTGTATATATATAGACTGCGAATTGACATGATTAAGTAGTCATTTACCCACTGGTAACTGACACATTTAACCAGCCATTTACCTAGTGGCAACTGCCTGTCATCAAAACCCAATAGTGCCTTGTCAATGTTTTAATATCGATCTTACGTATGATTTGTTTGAATTCGCGGGAACTCTTAGAAGACTCGGTGTATGCGCTTGCGAAGTAAAGATATGGGAAACTTTATCTTTGTTCAGACTTTCTCGTAAGAGAATAACAACCCTACCTCTAGTATAATTGGTAGTTTCTAGAAAGTGGATTACAACAGAGCATTACACGAATGACTAATGCTATCTTGCGTGAATGACTCACCAATCTCCCTTCTCTCTCTTTGATGTTAACCTTTAAATAGCCGTGAAGCGACGACAGTTGTCCCGCGCCAGAAGACGCCTGACAGAGGTTACTGTCAGAGAGACACAAGAAGTCGTTCACTGTGTAGCGGTTGTTGTTAGAGAGAGACCGTTTGCAGTTAATGGACTAACGCGTGTTCTAACAACCTGGTCAGACGAACCGATAGTGTAGTTTATTATCATAGATAAGTCGTTTGGAGATAGACTTGTCGTAGGAATTCCCATGATGAAAGAGTGGTCGTAGTAAAACTTACGACTACATAGTCGTAGAAGGATTTACGACCATGGGATAGTCGCAGTAAGACTTATGACTATATGGTCTTAAAAGGACTTACGACCATATGGGTAGTCACAGTAGGACTTACGACTATGCGGCCGTAGAAGATCTTACAACTATGTGGTCGTAGAAGTGCTTACGACCATCCTGCCATATTTACTTCTTATCGATAAAGAGTATATTCAAGAAAT
Source organism: Dendrocalamus latiflorus (assembly GCA_017311315.1). Taxonomy (NCBI): domain Eukaryota; kingdom Viridiplantae; phylum Streptophyta; class Magnoliopsida; order Poales; family Poaceae; genus Dendrocalamus; species Dendrocalamus latiflorus. The sequence goes on along the minus strand of CM029651.1, from coordinate 10,300,814 downwards.
ATAATGACGTAATAATTTGAGGATTATTCTATCCTCATCATCTAGCCCCCCAACTTCAAGTGAAAATAACTTATTCAACTAAGCATGGTCGTAGATAAAGAGTGGTCAAAAGCAAAGACCTTCTTGACCTTATCGACTAGGAATTGGCTTGGTTGACTTGGTAATTTCACTTGAGTTGTGAAGACAGAAAGACATCAGACAGAGAAAATGCAATTGATTTCCCTCGAACTATCTGTTGAATCGGTTCCCAAAGCAAACATTCGTTTCCTATAGCAAACATTCAGTTCCTAAAGCAAACGTTCAGTTCTTAAGAGAAGTAATTGACACATCGGTTATAAAGAATTACCAGGGGTGACTTTTGGATTTCACTTTCTCTATTTGCTCCAACTTGTTCGAGCTCTCCGCCTCTAATCAATCTCCAATGTTGCACGAATCCCTTCCAATCTGTCGAAAGAATGATGAAGTCTTCTTCGACCTAGGCTGAATCGGAGATGGATCATGCCAAGATGAAGGCATTGGAGGCTGCAGAGAACATTCCGCGGCGGTGGTTCGTTAGATGGATTGAAGCCGTCGGGCAGCACTGGCCATCTGGACAGACCGGAGAGATTCCGGTGTTTCAGGTGTATTGTGAGTGTGGCCTTTGTCTCCCTGCTCATCCCTTCTTGACGGCTGTTCTCGAGTATTTGGTGTCAAGTTGGTGAACTTGGTTCACAATTTGATCACGATGCTCAGCGTCTTTGTATACCTCTACGAGGGGTATTTGGGTATCCCAACAGATCTCGAGCTTGTCCGGTTCTATTATGAGATGAGTTGGCAAGTGGGGATTGCTGGAAGTTGTGGATTGAAGCTCCACGATAGCAAGTTGGAGCTTTATATCCCCATGTTTACCCAATCTTCATGGCCAGGATGGAAGAAGAGATGGTTCTATTGGAAAACGACCAGTAAAGACAGCCTCTCGTTCGTCGAGAAGGCCATAGAGAAGAATAGTTTTTGGAACTCAGCCCCCAAAGGCGTCACTAGAATAGCCCCCTACATCTCAGCCATCAAAGAGCTGAGGAACTAGGGGCTTACGAGCTGGCATGTGATGAAGGACTTCATCACACGCCGTATTAGTCCCTTGAAGCGTCGATCACATCCCATGTGGATGTACTTGGAAGTCTTGGATTGGACTTAGTTTACCTTTGATCTTTACAGGTCTTGCCTAGATGCAGAGGTCTTGGCTTCTGCACTCGAAAATGAGAAGGCTGATGAACAGAGGTTGAAGGAAGAAAATACTAATCTATCAATAAGCCTCATAAAGCCAACTCTGCTACCAGAACCTTGGAGGAGAAAATAAACAGTAAGCCCTGAAGCTTGAATCTCTTTATCCATGCATCTTTTCAGCCTTTCTTTTTTCCTTCTCTTTTTTTAACAGAAATAATGATTGGATCGAGTGAGCTAGTCACTGAAGTTAAAGAGAAGACTAAAGTGATCGGAGAGCTTACTTGCATCAGCAAAGAGAGAGAGGCAAGAGAATAAAGCTACTTGAAACTCAGCTATCAGGTAAGAAAAATTGCACCTTCGACTAATTTTTGCAAATGGTCTTGTAGGATTTACGACTATGTGGTCGTAGAAGGACCTATGACGGACCAAGGGGTAGTTGTTGTTAGACTTTTGATTACATGGTCGCAGAAGAGCTTACGACTATAACGAGTATTGCCTTGACCAATTTTAACTCTTTCCGCAGAGTCCATGGCCGAAAATAAACATCTTTCCGAAGCAATGACTCATAGAGAGAAAGATGCGAAGTCAATGAAGGCAAACCTTCAAGACTGTGGTATTCTTCTCAATGATCTACTCAATGAGTTTGGTGCGGAAAAGAGGATTCCCACTGAGGAGACCACATCCACTCACACGAGTACAATCTTACTACAAGCCAAGGCTTCAGAAAAACATTTGGCTACTCTAAAGGCTGATCAAACGGAGTCGATCAGGGATGCAGTCCGGGGTGCTATAAACTATGCATTGGCAAAACTTAGGGCATGCGACCGGAGCCTAAATTTGCATCCCATTAAGCATGACTTCGCCTGTTCTTTGGAGGAGGCATCTCGCTTGATCGAAGAAGTAGAGCCAATTGGATGAAAAGTGTCTGAAGAAATGCAACCTGGCTCTTCCTCTACTCCAAAGTAGAGTAATTTGTAAATAACAATTTTGTAAAGACTTACCTTTTGGAGATGAATGAACTTTCTTTTTCCTGCAATTTATCTTGTTGAGCAATTAGTACTCGTAAGATAAAAAAACAAAATGAAAAGAGAAACGAAATTACGATTAAGAAATAAAGTTATATGAATAACTCTATCCTAACCCCGACTATTTACTTAGTTTATGTGAATAAACTAAGCAAATAGTATAGAGCGAAGTATGCTGAGAGTAGAGTAATGTATCTGACCATCATTGTTGAATTCAATTTGTCATGTACTGGTAGCAAAAGTGAGGAATGAGTCGACGCTAGGGAGCTCTTTCTAGTGGGCAGGACTACATGCAGAGAGGAGTGACTCTGACTAAGTGATTTTACATCCTTTCGACCAGGCCTAAACAAATCGAAGACTTGAACGATCAAAAGATTAGCATTCAAATTGCCTTCTGTTATATTCGTTCAATGTATTCATAGGCAACATAATTGTTGTATGCTGATAGTAAGAGTTAGGAATAGACTGACACTAGGAAGGCTCTTTCTAGTGGGCAGGACTACATGCAGAGAGGAGAGACTTCGGCTAGTAGTATTCCCATATCCGACCAATTAAACAAGTTGAATGCAGCAGAAGTAGTCGAACTAATATAAGAGAAGCTCTACAAGACATACGATAATAAAAATCCATATAAATTAAATTTATTATTGAAAAAGAGTAGAAATATTTACAAATAGAACTTGTGCAATTGGTTGATATTTCAAGAGTTCAAGAGAATCTGGCCGTTTTCCACAGCAAGTTGTACAGAGCCAGGGCGTGTGATTTCGACCACGGTGTAAGGACCTTCCTACTTGGAGAAAAGCTTGTTCCGATTTGATTGGGATTTGATTTTCCTCAAACCAAGTTGCCTACAACAAGGCTACGAGGCTGGACCTTACGATCATAGTATTTATGCATGGCTTACTGATAGACCGCTGAACAAATTAAGGATTGATTCCTCTTTTCTTCAAGCAGGTTGATATCATCTGCTCGAAGCCGTTTTTGGGTAGAGTCGTTGAAGTTCTTGACTCGTGCTGACTGAATCTTTAGTTCTGGAGGAAGCATGGCTTCAGCCCCAAAAACTAGGAAAAACGGAGTCTCACCTGTTGCCCAACTCAAAGTCGTGCGAATCATCCATAATATTGAATGTAATTCTTGAACCTAAGCCCTCGAGCGATTTACTAGCTAGTCGAAGACTCGAGTTTTGATTCCTTGTATTATTTGGCCATTCGCACGCTCGACTGCCCCATTACTCTGAGGATGGGCAACTGAAGTGAAACATAACTTGGTACCTAATTCATCGCAAAATTCTTGGAATTTTGCACTCGAAAATTACTTACCATTATCTGTAATTATCTGACTTGGGACTCCAAATCGAGCAATTACACTTTTCATCAAGAACCTTTTTGTGGCTTCCGTTGTTATCTCAACTACCGGTTCGGCTTTGATCCACTTCGTGAACATATCAATAACTAGAAGAGGAACTCGAAGCCCTTGGGCACTATTGGGAATGGCCTCAGGATATCAAGACCCTAGGTCATAAAAGGCCAAGATAAAAGAATTGTCTGAAGAGCTTGAGCTGGTTGATGTACTTGCCAGCTATGAAACTGGTGTCGCACACATTTCTTAACCAGATCTCTGGTGTCGTTGGGGGCTGTTGGCCAATAAAAATCTTGTCGAAAGGTCTTACCGACCAGCGTTCTGTAGAAAGTAAGTGCTCCACAGATGCCTCCATGTATGTCCTAAAGGAGTTTTAATTCTTCTTTCTATGATATACATTGCATGAGAACTCCCTAAGTACCCCTTTTATAGAGTACTCCATCGACCAAGGTATAAGTCTTGGCCTTGCAGGCAAGACGATCTACTGCGGGATCGTCATCGGGTATTGAACCCTTCTGAAGGTAGTCGTAGATGGGAGCCATCCACGTCTCTTCGTACTCTAGAGAGATTATCTCAGTAGTGGTTGTCTCTGGTGCTTCGACCAGATATGGCTTCTAGAGCTGTTCCAAGATGACCCCATGCAGTACTTGTGATCGAGAAGAAGCTATACAAGCTAACTGGTCTATGAGAAAGTTATCCTTTTGAGGGATATACTATAACTTGAAACCTAAAAATGCTTTTTAAGCTTGCGTACTTCCGACAAGAATTGACATATGGTCATACTCAAGCATTGATACTCTTTTCTGACCTGATTTACGACTAGTTGAGAGTCCCCTCTCATGAGTAGTCGTCGAATCCCGAGTGCTTTAGTGGCTCGTATGCCAGCTAATAAACCTTCATACTCAGCAACATTGTTAGTCATTGGAAAGAGCAATTGGATAACATACTTTAAGGTCTCTCTCACAAGAGATTCTAGGACCACCCCAGCCCCTGAGCCACTTAACGTAAGCGACCCATCGAAATACATTGCCCACAAGTCGTGGGAATCGTAGTGTTGGGGATCCTAAACAGGTTCAAGATATGTCCATTCGGCGATAAAGTCTGCCAAGATCTGGGATTTAATGGCCGTACAGGACATGAAATAGAGGTCAAAAGCCCAAAGTTCGACCGACCATTTGGCCATGCGTCACACTATTTCCTTATTTTGGAGGATCTCTCCTAAAGAAAACTCAGATGACACAATTATCTTGTGTGCCTGAAAATAGTGCCTCAACTTCCTCCAAGCCATGAGGAGGGTATAGAGAATTTTCTGAACCTGAGGGTAGTGCTCCTTAGGACCATGTAAAACTTCACTTACATAGTATATTGGTCTTTGAATGCCCTTGCGCTCAGCAACCTGTATAACACTTATTACCTATGGCGTGGCGGATAGATACACTAAGAGTGTCTTGCCTATTTTCAGAGAAACCAGGACAGAAGTTCTCATAAGGTACCTCTTGACATCTTCGAAAGTGTCATTGGCCTCTTTCGACCACTTGAAACCCTCATGTTTCCTCAAAAGCTTAAAGGAAGGCCTTTTTCTCCTAGTCGTGCGATGAAATGACTTAAAGCTGTCATACACCCAATGAGTTTCTGGACCTCTTTCTTCATGGTCAGAGGGCGCATCTGGTCGATGGCCATTATCTTCTCAGGATTAGCTTCGATACCCCTTGCTGAAACAAGGAATCCGAGCAATTTTCCTGAGGAAACTCCGAACACACACTTTTCAGGATTGAGTTGCAAGCAATGCTTTCTCAGATTATTGAATGTCTCCTACATGTCTGAAATGTGACTACGCCATTTCATACTTTTTGCAACCACATCATCGATATAGGCTTCCAGGTTTCGGGCCATTTGATGTATGAAGATTAATTGCATCAAACATTGAAAAGTTAGACTAGCATTTTTCAAACCGAATGGCATTTTGACATAGCAAAATACTCCAAATGGAGTGATAAACGCGGTCTTCTCTTCATCTTCTGAAGACATACTAATCTGGTGATAACTAGAGTATGTATCTAGAAAACTTAACATTTCACAACCAGTAGTAGAATGTACCAATTGATGAATACAAGGAAGTAGAAAGTCATCTTTTGGATAAGTTTTATTTAAAACAGTATAGTCTATACACATATGACACTTACCATTAGACTTTTTTTACCATTACAGGGTTAGACAACCACTCTGAGTGATCGACTTCTCTTATATAGCCTGCTTTCAATATCTTGTCTAATTATGACTTGATAGCTTCTCGTCATCTGGTGCAAATCTCTGTAATTTTTGTTTTATGGGCTTCTTATCAGGATGTAGAGCTAGCCTATACTCGATCACTTCCCTGGGGACCCTGGGCATGTCGGATGGCTACCACGCAAACACATCTGCGTTTTCCCGGAGGAAAGCAACAAGGGTGTCTTCCTATGCAGGGTTAGACTTGACCCAATGCAAACTGTCTTCAAAGGTTCCTCTGGGTCCAGGGGGACTTCTTTGACTTCTTCGTTTGGCTTTAGCATAGCTTTAGGCTTCAAGTGTTTGCTCGAATGCCGCACCTTGGAGGCTTCTCGAGTTAGTAGCTGTCCAACCATCTCGAGGGACTTGCGATCGCACATTAGTGCCATCTTATCATAGCAGACCGTGATGACTCCCTTGGGACCTAGCAACTTAAGACATCGATAGGCAAAAATCATGCCAAAGCTGGTTGTTTGAGTATGGCATTATATGTTGAGTTGAAATCGACCACATCAAAGGAGAGTTTCTCTGTCCTGAAATTGCTCATAGAACCGACCAAAACAGGCAGAGAAACCTAGCCAATAGGTTTGGCTGAAGAACTCGGTACGATTCTATGAAATGAATATCATACATGCTTTATTCTAGTATGAGGAATTTTCAACTCGTCTAGGCACTAACAAATAAAATATTTAAAAACTAGCACCATCAATCAACACATTATTTACTCGACAGTTGTTGATGGTGGGCTCGACCACAATTGAAAACTGACCAAGTTGAGTCAAAGGGATAGATAATCTCCCTTCTCAAAAGAGATGGTGACTTCCGACCACTTAGGTAAATTATTGACAAGAGAAGGGTTGACAGAGTTTACCCCATGCTCGATAGCCTTATACTATCATTTAGACTCGTACGTAGATGAACCTCCATATATATGCTCGATAGTACACTTCGGATCCTAGAATGGCATGTACTCATCCTCGTCCGAGTGCTTTCGACTGCTTGATTGCCCTAACTCCTCAATTGTCGAAAATAGGCCCTTGCCAGAGTAGTAATCCTTGAGTTTTCACTGGGAAACTCAGTAGTTGTGAAAAGGGCACCATCTTGGCTTGTTTTCCCTCCTCGCGGGTGCTTTGCCTTTGGCCCGGTTGGAGTATTGTTTGGAGTCACGTGGCTCCTTATCGCCCATAGCCAGGACTTCCTTCAATCCTATGATGGGAGGCTTGTGGCTCTTGGCCTTGTCTTCGGATTTCTTGGCCTTCCCCTTCTTGTTGCCGCCATCACCTTGCTCCTTGGAACGACGGCCGGCCTGGTCGATGGTCCTGGTCCATTTGACTACTTCGGTAGAAATTGTATATCAAATTATCAATCGACCATCTTGAAGAGCTCAGTGATGGTGGTTGTAGGGTCCAGGGTGATATCCTTTTTGAACCTCTGATTGCACACTCCCTATCTGAATGCTCTAATAACAGAAGCATCAAAGACCTCTAGAATAGAGTTTCGAACCTGACTGAAATGCCGAATGAATTGCCATAGGGTCTCGTCGCCGCCTTGGTGCATTCGATGCAGGTCATCCTCCTTCCTAGGGCGATTGTATGTACCCTAGAAGTTGGCCATCAGAAGATCGTAGAGGTGCTTCCATGAGTAGATCGCCTCAAAAGGTTGGTTGAGCAATCAGGATCAAGCAGATCCTTCGAGCACAGTCAGAAGATAGTTGGCCATGATGTGCTCGCCTCCTCTTGCTGCCCAAACCGCAATCGTGTAAATCTGAAGGAACTCGATAGGATTCTGAGACCCGTCAAATTTCTCCATACTCGCCGGTCAAAACCGCGGTGGCCAGCGCACTGTTCGAAGCTTGGGCACAAATGCTCAACATCCAGCAATGATCTCTTGTCATCTCCTCTGGGGAAATAGGTAGTTAGCATCGCCAGGCGAACACACTCGGCGATGCTCGACGGTAGGCAGACCGGACCTGTAGTAGGTCTCGTTCACTCGGGGTTTACACTTGTAGTCCATCTGCTACTACAGGTTCCTTGCTCAAAGTGGTGATCGAGCGTCGACTTGCTTAAAGTGGCTGTGACATGCCCCGTCACCATATTGACTCCTGTGAGGCAGGTTTCGTGAATGACGGATACGGTTGTACCTTGTCGACTCTCGGAGGGACGTTGGCGAGGCTGCTCAAGTCGGGCCATCACATCGTGAAGCCTTCGTGCAATGTCTTCATCAAAGCGGTCATAGCCTGGCGCTCGAGCAAGCTCTTGAGTTGGATTCTCGAGCAAGTCGTTGACCCGTTGAAGCTCCCGTGCCTCTTCATACTGGTACTGGGCCCACCCAGGCAAAGCATTTTGGGCGGCAAGTTGCCTTTGCCGGGTAGTCTCAGGATCTTCGACCCCTAAAGCAAATTAGGGCTGCCTTAGAGGAGAGTGAGTATTTCTAGGATTTCTCCCACGCTCATTGTAGTACTGATCAAGCTCATCACTGGAGGTCTCGTCACCATCCCCACAAGAGGAGGGAGAGTGTGATCGTCGGGGAGCATCATGTGGCCTTCCTCTAAGAGAGCAATTAGAATTTGTGGGCAGGGCAAAGAACTCCTGTCTAGAATCTCCACTTCCGACGGAGGCCCCCTCGCTTGAAGAATTATCTAGCAAGAGCGCATCGCGGCCTAGAGTAAACCCTGCCAAGTAGGGGAAATCTGGGCTATAACCATCCCCAACCTGATCTGCTCCCTACGAGAATGCGGACGAACATGAAGTGTGCCCGCCCATGGCCTTCGCTAGGTTGTCCAGAGAGTTGCCACTAGGAACTGGCAATGCACTCCCCGATCGGTAGAGTCTAGGGCTCTGTGAAACTGTGTGAGGTGATGCCATGGGACTCAAACGCTTGGGGACGGACCCACCATCGTGTTGTGAGCCCTCATCATGGTCAGATTGACCCTTGCCTCTTGGGGGAGATGGGTCCTTCGTTGGGCGTACTGCTGTGGGGGACATTGATCCCTCATCAGCCTTTCCGGCGGCATTGTCTCTAGGATCACTGGAGGAATCTCCAGGGAGACATTCGCCTTCGGAAGCAAGCAAGACCTGCTCGTATCGTAGCAAGCCTCCATATCGATACTCGTGTAGTCGGCCAAGTCGAATTAGTTCTCCTCATTCCATTCATCTGCCATGAGAACATTAGGAGGAAAAAGCGAAACTTGCCAACAAGGAAATTACTGGAGTCTTGGAAGAAGAACCCCCATTGACAACGCCAATTGTCGATCTTTTAATATCGATCTTACGTATGATTTTTTTGGATTCGGGGGAACTCTTAGAAGACTCATTGTATGCACTTGCGGAGTAGAGACATGGGAAACTTAATCCTGGTTCAGGCCTTCTCCTAAGAGAATAACAACCCTACCTCCAGTAATGATTGCTAGTTGCTAGAAAGTGGATTACAACAGAGAATTACATGAATGGCTAGTGCTATCTTGCGTGAATGATTCACCAATCTCTCTCCTCCCTCCCTTTGACGTTAACCTTTAAATAGCCGATGAAGCGATGATAGTTGTCCCACGCCGAAAGATGCCTTGATGCTTTAGATGATAACCGCCTGACGGAGGTTACTGCCAGAGAGACACAAGAAGTTGTTCACAATGTAGCGGTTGTTGTCAGAGAAAGACCGTGTGCTATTAGTGGACTAATGCACATTCTAACCACCTGGTCAGACGAACCGACAGTGTAGTTTATTGTTGTAGATAAGTCGGTTGGAGATAGACTTGTCGTAGGAATTCTCATGACGACAGAGTAGTTGCAGTAGGACTTACGACTACATGGTCATAGAAGGATTTAAGACCATGGGATAGTCGCAATAAAACTTACGACTATGTGGTCCTAGAAGGACTTACAACCATATGGGTAGTCACAGTAGGACTTACAAACATGCGGCCGTAGAAGGTTTTACGACTATATGGTCGTAGAAGTGCTTATGACCATCCTACCATATTACTTCTTATCGATAAGGGGTATATTCAAGGGATATAATAATGTAATAATTTGAGAATTATTCTAGCCTCGTCAAGCCTCAAATTCAAACATTTGAATTTCATTCAAATAGAGAGAGGAAGAGTGATGCATGGTTCAGCAAAAATAAGGTAGACTTGGTCAGCCAAGCGGCTTCAAGGAGTGGCAAGAACTCTACCTTATAAATTGGTCTCATCCACCTTGCTTTAGCGATATGGTATTAAACCATTCATACTTTGGAATTATAGGAAATGGGCCTGTTTATGACAATCGCCCACCAATTCCAAAGCAAATAGCAAAAAAATTTATCTTCACACAGCTAATGCATGGACTGTGCCTTGAATTTACATCTTTTCGTGATCAGACTTCCTTGAAATCTCAACTGATACTAGGCTACCAATGAATCATGCCTAAATAGAGCGTTATATGGTCATGCTCTCTAATCTGCTCATGAGCTTTGTAGAGAATACCCTGTTCTCTTGAACTATGACCACACAGTTAGACTCAAGTAGGTGTATTCTTTCTAGATCTCCTATAGGCTAATACATTTTCCTCATTTGGACAACAAAATACATTAAGGCTTCATACCAACCTTCCATACGGTCAAGAGTACTTTTATTTATTAGGACATGGTTACAATGAATATGTACTCTCTTGTTACAATATCAACTTGTTTTTTCCTATTACCTGAGTCACGAGGTCTCCAATCAAGAAGGTATGAGTTACTATTGTGATATAACTCAAGTGGGCCGCATTCCCATGTCCATAGATACAACAGAAATCACTTTCTGTGCTAACCCCTATGTAAAAGGGTATGCTAGGTTTTTGTCAATGCAAATATAATTCATAGTAATCACTTCAGAGTTTCTCAGTTTTCAGACTGATTTAAGCATATGCTTTACATGTATGGAGGACTTCATATTATCCTTAGTACTTGTGACATTAACCAACATTGTCTGATTATCATAGTACATTAGGATTGGCAGTATTGGTTTCTCAACCAATAGTAAGTCCAACAAAAGCTCTCTCGGCCATTCAGCCTCAACAGTGGTTGTGTCAAGTACTCCAAGTTCTTCTTCTATGGTTAATCTCGTCAATATAGTCTGTTTGCAAGATCTCTATGAAACTGCAACACTAGCTAGAGTAAACACATAGCCACTTGTAGTTTTGATCTCATCCGCACTAGAAATCCAATTGAAGTCACTATATCCTTCTAATATAGAAGGATATCCACTATAATGAATTGCAAAAAAATGTTGTGCCTCTCAAGTAGCGCAGTACTCTTTCAAGTGCCTCCTACTGATAATCTCCTAATTAGAAGTAAACCGACTTAATTTGCTCATAGCAAATGAAATGTCTGATCTTGTGGCACCAACTAAATATATAAATGACCCAATAATTTGTGAATATCTCAATTAATCTTTTTCTAACCCCTGGTTCTTTCGAAGCTTAATGCTCGCATCATAGATCGTTGGAGAAACTTTCTAATTTTCAAAGCCAAAGCGGCTCAATATTTTCTCGGCATAATTGGATTGGTTCAAAGTGATCCCATTTTCATTCTTGATTAATTTAATATTTAGAATGACATCTGCCTCTCACAAGTCATTCATATCAAAATATCAAGATAAGAAAGATTTGACCTCGTCAATTACAACAGTGTTTATTCCAAATATAAGTATGTCATCCACATACAAACACAAGTATATCAGCTTCATTCACAACAAAGCCAGTGGATGTTAAAGTTTAATCAAACTTCTCGTGCCATTGTTTAGGTGCTTGCTTTAGGCCATATAACGATTTCAATAATCTATATACAATATTTTTCTGTCCAAAAATCACAAAATCATTTGGTTAATCCATATAGATTTCTTCCTCCAACCGTCCATTAAGGCAAGTTGTCTTCACGTCCATTTGATGGACATGTAGATCATAGAAAGATGCTAATGCAAGGAGCACTTTGATGGTGGTTAGTCTGGCAACAGGAGAATAGGTATCAAATAAATCTTCTCCCTATTTCTGGGTGTAACCCTTAGCCACAAGTTTTGCCTTGTACTTCTGAATAGTACCATCAGGCCTTAGTTTTTTTTAAAGATCTACTTACATCCTACAGGTTTGCACATGATAGAACAATCGGTGATCTTCTAAGTCCCATTAGCCATGATAGAGTCCATCTGACTACAAACTACCTCTTTCCAATACGCAGCATCAGAAGATGCATGAGCCTCTAAAAGAGTCTTTGGCACATCATCCATGAGGTATATAATAAAGTTATCACAAAAGGTTTTCTCAACTCTTTGTCTCTTGCTCCTGTGAGGAGCCTCTGTGACTATATTGTTATCCTCCTCAGAGATATCACATATTGGTTCAAAAATGGTGAGAAGTTCAAAAGTTGTGCTATTCTCACTTTCAATATTTTCAGTTTGAACATTCTTAGTTCGTGATGTACTGCATGCAATTCCCATGGAAAAATATCCTCAAAGAATGAAGCATCTCTAAACTCCATTATTATGTTAGCAATAATTTTAGGAGTTTCTGATTTAACTACTAAAACTTTGTAGGCCGTGCTATTACGAGCATACCCTAGAAAAATACAATTAACTGTTTTAAGTCCAAGTTTTCTCTTTTCCTGCAATGGTATATTGACTTTTGCCAAACACCCCTAGGTTCGCAGAAAATTGACATTAGGTTTTCTCCCATTCCATCCCTCATATGGAGTCATCTCACTTTTTTAGTGATTACTCTATTTAGGATGAAAATTACTGTCAATATAGCTTCCCCTCCCACAACATGCCTTAGACATACCAGCACTCTCTAACATGGTATTAATTAAATCTGTTAGTGTCTAGTTTTTTTCTCAGCTACCTCGTTTAATTAAGGTGAATATGGTGGTGTAAACTCATGGACTATTCCATACTCATAACAGAATTGGGAAATTCATGAGAGATATACTCTCCTCCACAATCAGACCTCGGTCCTTTTATTTTTCTTCTCTAGTTAGTTCTCAACCTCGACTTTGTATGTCTTAAAGTAGTTTAAGGCTTCATCCTTAGTTTTTAGAAAATATATTTTGTCTCCTTTTGTCAATAATCCATTTATTTCACACAAATCTGAATGATAAGATCTAATGATGCCAAGTTCTTTTCATCCTCTAATCCCTTAAAGGGGTTTCGAAGCTGATTTGCTTGCACATATGACTAGCAATTTGATCGTTTGACAATTTCATATTTTGAAATTATATCTAATCTAAACAATCTAGCAATACTATCAAAACAAATATGACAGAAATGAGAATGCCAAATATTTGCCTCACATTTATTTAAACCAATTGCAACATTCAGATTATAATAAGACTCTAAAGTACTTAGGAAGAACAAGCATCCGCTCTCATAGCCTTTACCAACAAAATTTTTGAACTTAGACATTACAATTCTATTTGACTCAAACACTAGCTCATAACCATCCCTGCATAGGAGGGAACCACTAATGAGGTTTTTATTTATTGTAAAAGCATGTTGCACGTTCTTCAATTGTATAATCTTCCCTGAGGTAGGCTCAGATCTACCGTGCCAACACCAAGAGCAGAAGCATATGAACCGTTTCCCATTAAGATGCGGGCTAATAAGAAGGAAATAAGTAAATATTAGGACATACATGAACATTAGCATCAGTATCAACCCACAAATCAATGGATTAACATGCTGAAAAGACAACAGGTGAATTACCATACTCTCCTGAAGTCGAGGCCTCGCCTATGATCATGTTGACAGCATTCTTCTTTAGTTGTTCACTATCTTTGCTCTTGTGAAAGCGATAGTCCTTCGCCATATGACCGTCTTTTCCACACACAAAGCAGGTGATATCCCTCAAACCTTTTTTTCTCAATTTTCTTCTTCTTAAAGCTAGTTGTCTTATTCAATTTGTTGAATTGTACTTCTTTCCTGTTGTCTTTTTCTCCACGATATTGTCGTTGTTCTGACTAGAAGTGGTGGGTGCATCTTTTGCTCTAGCCTTTTCTTCCACATTGAGGGCGGCAATGAGATTCTCAACAGAAATATCTTCCCTCTTGTGCTTCAAGTCAGTGGCAAAATTTCGCTAACTAGCAGGATGTTTGGCAACAATACCTGCAGCTACAAACCTAGGAGGCAACTCATAGCCCAGGTGCGCAATCTCACCAACTAGTAGCTAAAGGTCATGAGCTTGTCCAACCATGGACTTAGTCTCATCCATGCTAAAGTCGAATAATTGTTCACACATGTAGAGCCAGCGACATGCCTCTACCTTTGCATATTTGTGCTCTAGTGCATCCCACAACTCTGTGGTAAACTTGTAGTACATATACCATCGTAGAGCTGATCTGCCAGAATGGTCAGGATGCAGCCAAGTGCAGTGTTGTTCACATTTTTAATCTGTATGAACTGCTCAATTATAAATGAATACTACGGGTGGATAACCCACAATAGCCCCAAGACATGAGCCAAAACGTGGCTTTAGTCTACCATCTATGAAAGTTATAACCAGAAAACCTCTCAGGTTTCATAGCATCAGAAGCACCAACCATTGTTGTATTGCAATAAAGTTTGTGATAAGGTTTCTGGAATGTTATAAATGTGATCAATATTTTAATTCTAGATTTTATTAGGAGGAAAATATCGCAAATAACTAATGATGCATAAATCAATGCTAACAACAAGCAAATTATTGTACTTCAAATTATATGTAGAAACGGAATTTAAACAAGTCGATCAATCACATGAATGACTTACAGTTGGTTCCAAGGAAGAACAAGAAGCAGTGCAGAATGTAGATGTCGTAGCGTAGCGAGTAGTTGTGCAAATGTACACTACCCAAAAACCTTATTGCCACCCCCATGCAAGTCTTCACGGCAACAACAGCTCAAAGATACTGCTTCCCTTCTTTACAGTGCACCCTAGGAAGAAGAGTCGACGAGGTTCAAATGACACAACACAATAGCACATGTTTGCAGGAGAAAGAAATGGAGTAGTGATGCTTAGCCCTATACTATAGACATCTCTAGGCATATATATGGATGCAGACTATGAACTGATATGATTAAGCAGTCATTTACACACTGGTAACTGAAACATTTAATCAGCCATTTACCCACTGGTAATTGCCTATCATCAAAACCCAATAAAGTCTCAAATTCAAATGTTTGAATCTCATTCGAACAGAGAGTGTGTGTGTGATGCACGGTTCAGCAAAAATATGGTGGACTTGGTTTGCCAAGTAGTACGCCACGTCACGGCGCAATTTTCATGCAAAAATACATGAATACGCATGCGCAAAGGTGTGATTAGCCAAAGCTCTCCTCATGCCATCTCTATCCATGTGTCACATGATTCAAGGAGTGGCAAGGACCCCGCCTTATAAATTGGTCTCCTCCACCTTGCCTTGCCAATATGGTACTAAACCATACATACTTTGGAATTATAGGAAATGGACCTCACTCATATGGGCATATTTCTAACAATTAGTGCACGAAACAACTTGAATGGATACACTGCTATCCACACTCCACACAAATAGGAGTGTAAGCATCATAGTCGTTGATACCATTCCAGTGGCCATATCAGTTTGGCTCTTGGAATGATACATTTCAGTACTAGATCATATTGGTACCATTCCGAACATTAGTATAATAATGTATATTTATAAGTATATATATGTTTACTTATATACACACCAAATTTCAGTTGTAACTCCAAATACATAGTAGTATGATTAAATATAACATACATTTCAATGAGTTTAATATATGACATTTCAATTCCACTGGTATGGCCGATGTTGTCCAGTATTGGTGCTAGTATTGACCAATGTTGGGCCAGTATTGAATAGCATAAAATACGGCACGGAACACAAGGCTACTTTGTACCATTTGAGATGGCAAATAGCATATACCAACCTGTTTGACGAGATTTTGTGCAAATATGTCAAGTCGGAGCAAATAGGGAGATATATGTTTGGTAAGAACTTCGGTATAATCAAGCCATGAAATAGCACGAGAAGCAAAACCATAAAGTGGTCAGTGTGTCATGCCTTACATCATCAGGGCCACTCGACCACGGCTTCTTTATTTCAAACACGTTAAGCTTACAACCACCGATCGCAGCGCCTAGTCCTCTACGAGTACTCCTTTCAACCAAGCCTGTTACAATGCTTTTATGGGTGCATACTACGACCACAATGAGATGAGCACATTGCGTCAACCATGCTTGCTTGAGCACGGTCGCTTCGACCATGTACTACGACCATGGTTCAATCAGTTGCGGCACCGTGCCTCATACGACTGCATGTTCTTGACTGATTGCAAGGCGCGTGGCTAATTTACGGAAACCTATGCCCAAGGATGGAAAGAAAAGATTGATTCGGGATGCATTGTATTCACAATAGAAAGATGATCATATCATGTCCCCATTCGATGGAAGTAATTTTTAACAAATCTTTTGATATGGAAAGCAGAGTTCTGGAAGGTAACTAATCTGTAGTCGATCAAGAATTTTATCTCAATTTAAATGGCAAGATAGACACCACGTGAGAGCCACATACGATGCCTACGGCCCTTGCCCACGCCTATAAAAGGGGAAGCACATCCACTCACCAAGGGAGACGGAGGACAGAAGAGAAAATGGAGGGAGAAATAGAGAGGCAGATACAGATGCAGAGGAAAAACACAGATCGAACACTCGATGACAAGTTAGGTCCCTGACAAACTCAGGGGAAGGAAGAGAAGGTGGAGGAACTCAGGAGAATAGTCTACACAAGGCAAGGCCATGGCGTGCTTTGCTTCGAAAGGTAAATCTCCTCTTTTACCTTTCTCTGCTATTTAGCCATCTTGCATGTTGATAGATGGTAGTGTGTAGGGAAGATTGCCAAGCACCACGATCGCTGTTGGCAATACCATCATTTAGGCACTACAAAGTTTCCCGTCAAAAAGCTCGTGGTCATGATGAAGATGCTGGCAAGATCGCTGATCATTTGCCAATCCAACAAGTTTAAAATGCAAAGCCTCTTCATTCCTTACCCGTAGCTCGATCGTCCCAGCCCAAGCTATGCGGCTACAGTGATCCATCATATACTAGATTTTTTGGCCTGGTCATGTGTCCGATCTGATGATGGCTCTGCAAGGCAAGGCGAAAGATGCTACTCTCAAGTGTCTCCAACCGCTTCTCGTGGGCAGGCGTCTCTGACCACTTGCAAAGTCAAGCGCCTCTGATCGTTCCTGTGCATAGGCATCTCCGATCACTCACAAAGTTGAGCGCCTCCGATCTCTTCACAAAGACAGATGTTCCTCGAAGATGGACACTCCAACTATTCCTCAAAGACGGGTACTCCGATCGCTTGCCGAAGATGGAAGCTTCCGACCGCTTGTCGAAGACAAATGCCTCCGACTGCTCCTCAAAGATGGATACATACAACCGCTTACTGAAGTCAAGCATCTCTAACCGCTCACAAAGGCGGGCCTCTTTGTACGCTTGCTGAAGTCGATTGCCTTGACCACTCATCGTACTCGAGCAGTGTCGACCACCTTGGGTGCTCAAGCACTACTGACCGCCCATTGTGCGCATACTTATTGGCTGTAGATCTCTGATCACAGTGGTTCAATACTCCAATGAGTACTCCCCTATGACCAGGCTTCATAGGTGCCCTATTCGACGCAATATGCTACAGTACCTTTACAAGTAGGCCCTACGACCATGGTAATTCCGTGATGTTCGACCATGGTGCTACAACACTTTTATGACCATGGTGATACGGTGATGATCAACCTTTGGGTTACAGTACTTTTATGAGTACGTCCTACGGCCACGTGCTACAGTACTCCAGCAAGTATGTCCTACAACCAATATGCCACGGTACTTTTACGAGTACATTGTACGACTATTGTGACTATCGACCACAAACATCTTCTGATGGGTTTCGACCACGGTGGCTTTTGACCACAGATATCTTCTGGTGGGTTTCGACCACGGTGGATTTCAACCACACACATCTTCCGGTGGGTTTCAACTACGGTGGCTTTCGACCATGGACATCTTCCGGTGGGTTTTGACCACGATGACTTTCGACCACAGATATCTTCCAGTGGGTTTTGACCACGGACATCTTCCGGTGGGTTTCAACCACGGTGGCTTTCAACCACAGACATCTTCTAGCGGGTTTCGATCATGGTGGATTTCAACTACGGATATCTTTCGATGGGTTTCGACCACGGTGGATTTTGACCATGGACATCTTTTGATGGGTTTCGACCATGGTGGATTTCGACTACGGACGTCTTTTGATGGGTTTCGACCACAGTGGATTTCGACTATGGACATCTGCCGATGGGTTTTGACTACTGTGACTATCGACCACGGACATCCTCCACTCCATTGTGTTCGACCACAGTGACTTTTGACTCTAAACATCTTCTGATGGGTTTGGACTACTGTGACTGTCGACCACATGCCTCTTCCGATGAGTTCAACCAAACTGACTTTCAACCACAAAGTGCTCCTAGTGGGCTTCGATCCTGTTGGATTTCAACCACGGGCATCTGCCAGTGGATTTTGACCATTGTGGATTTCGACCACAGACATTTCTCAATGGGTTCTGACTGTGATGACTTTCGACCACATTCGGCATTTGATGGATTTCGACCATGTGACCCTTGACTACTGATATGTCCTCGACATTGATTCTTGCTACCATTATTGTTAGACTGGTCACACTAGACGTGAATCATGCATGCTCAAATCACTTTTGTTGTGTCTGTTCGATACCAACCAGGTCGAATGGCATGGGCAGGCACGGTCAGTCAAAGAAGGAGCACCATGCTCTCATGCTCGTAGCACGTGATTTAGTAAAAGATTCAATTGTCACGGAGATCAAAGGAGATGTAAGTAGTGCTCAGCGATTGTGTACCAAAGCTTCCAATAGGCAGGCACATGCTGCTGCCTTACGACTACTTGCTCCGGATGTTGACCTAAAATTGGTTAAGATGACAGTGCAACGCATCGAAATCGAACTACTACAGTCTTTGGAGGTAGTCTCACAAAATCTTCGGATGTTGTTGGCCAATGCTCATCGAGCATATAGCCCTCATCCCTTCCGTAACTACAAGAGGAAGTATGGAAGGTGCATCAACTTCAACAATCGATTAGCTCTCGTATCGCGCAGAGCACTATCCCTGTTGAAGATTGGTCTCTTAGCATGACTTGTTCCTAGATGACTTGGCGCATGATCCATCAAAGATCAAAGAAATAGTAAGGAAGGTAGTTGTGAAGGAGTACTAGAAACAATGATAGAATGCAAAGCTTGTGCTACCTGGGCCAACTAGCTCATTCATTAATAGCAAGGGTCCTGTCCGACAAGGTATTTTAGCACCCTGCCTGCATCTCTCCGCAAAAGATCCATCCTTTCTCTGCGCCAGCAATAGGTTTGCTATACTCGCAAATGAGGCTCCGGCACTTTGTGATGAGGATTTGCGGCAAAAGCTTCGACAACTCCAAGATCAAATGAGCCAATTGTGAAGGCAGCTCCAAGATCGCGATCTACCAACTAGGTCATCAGCGACACGAGCCCACGGAGGATCGAGGTACTCACCAACAAGCCGCCAAACTTGGGCACCCCGACATAGGTCCCCACCTGCTCCAATTGCCCATCCAGGACACACAACATTGCCACCTCGGTGGAATCAATGGTTGAGACATCAAGATTCGGTGATACCTGCTCATGCCAAGCAGTAGTAGCGTGTTCGGAATACCTCTCAACTACAAGCCCCTCTAGTGCATGAACCTCGGATGCAAGTACCACTTCAACAAAAAGTTCCAGCAGCTCGGATGGCTTGACAATTCACGCAATCACCCCCATGTAGTGCCACCCTTGCCCCCAAGGCCTAATTACATGCCAACAACTAGTCAACTTATGCATCAAAGACATCGAAGAGTCATCACGCATTGTACCAAGAGCTGGAAGACTTGGTGCTCAAGCACACGGAAGTATGCATTTGAGCTAATGGAGAGAGATTCATCAAGAAGATGATAATATCACCTTCCGCATCTCCCCGTGGCTAGAGCAAAGTGAAAGGTACAATTACCTCCTTGATCGTTTGACTCCAAAACCACGGGGAATATAACCCGAGGTACCCCGTCAGGAGGAGGCGATGGCCTCTCAATCACACTCTCCAATCATCTCGACTCGGGAAGAACCAAGTAATATTACATTGTGTTGGATCGGAAATGGCGACAGAGGGGGGTGAATGGAGCCCTTTGAAAAAAAATTCCCAAGAATTCAGGCAACCCTACTTCTCCAATAGCCACTGAGCTATGAAGTCTCGAGTTGAAAAGTTTACTGGGAGACCGACCCCAGTCAAGAGCTTACCCGAATTGACAAAAGAAAGAGAATAGTGAATACTGAGAGGTTGACAGTGGAAGGACTCGCAAAGCCAGATTCCGAGTAACTAAGACTATCTGGTCTTTTGGTCCTCAAACTTGAGGCACTGAAAGAATCCAACCTCTGGAAGAAAAATTACCAAGAAAACCCAAAGTCTTAGCTATGGTCGGCTAGAGCGACAAGGTCGAACTAGAAACAGAGGACTTGAGGCGTACGACCATTCAGTAAAGAGAACTTCTCTGAATCGACTCTTGCTCTCGGAAATGAACTGGCCAAGTGGCCTTGAGACAGATTCCCAGTTCTGAGCAAGTCGAAACACACCAAAACGAAAGCAGACTCACGAAGAAGAGAAGAGAGAAAAGAATAGCATGAAGAACAAGCTCTCAAAACAGATAGCAAACAACACAATCACAACATCTCATAATGGCAGAAATCAACTTGAGGAAGAGAGATGAATGATTGATCATGGAGGTTTCTACAGCCACTCCATCGGAGGTACAAGAGCAACCGTGCTCTACCCAGAGACAACTCACACAAATAGAGACGAAAAATTCAGAGTGACTCGGGAACAACCTCACCGAGCACCCGAGCTCTATCCTTTCTATTTATAGCCTTCTGCTACCGGGGGAGAACCCGTTAACCCCCACCTACCACCGGGTTTTACCACTCACTTTATCCACTAGCGAGAACAAGCTTCCAGTGCTTTGCCCGTTAGCGCCAACAACTCATGTGCATTGGCAGAGACACAGCTTCCCTTTGCAGCTTTCCGCATTTCTCCAAAATGCCACTCCGCTGCCTTCCCGGAAGCTTCCTCCTGCCTTGCCGATCACGCTTGCAACCACCTCACAGACTTCGTCGTCTTTGGCATCTCCCAGCCGCTCACGACCTCAGCACCCCCGTGCCTAGTCTCGACCATCCATGCCTCACCACGACTAGTCTCAAAGTCCTGCAAACCATCACAGACAAGAAACACATTCATAGCACGGCACAAAATAGTAACCAACCACCTGCGCCAGAAAGCAAAATTCAAATCATACTCTTACCAAATCGTATACCACCTACGACATGTCGAAAATATAGAATAGTGAATGCACACGACATACGACCACAATACCAAGCCATATGACCAGATACAACGAGTCTACGACTACGTTCAAGTCTCTCGCGCGTTTGCGACCGCTTACGAGAACATCTGATCGAGTTTCACCGTGGTCGAAACCCTTCCTGGTCACGTTTGACCACTTCTGACCACGTACGACCGAGCCAACCCCGTTCGAGCGCCTCACAACGTGGTCGAAGTCTTCCGACTTCCCACGCGGTCGAAATCGAAGTCTGCCGACTATCGACCACAGCCGTCGAAGCCTCGACCTCCGACGACCTCTTGTGCTAACGCGGTCGTAAAGCGCCAACTCCTCGATGTGATCGATCATCCAAGCGCCGTCTTCCGACCGAAGCAGTCGTAGCTTCGACTCACGACCTCAGACTACAGCCAACGTGGTCGTACTAGGCTTCGACCACAGCCAAAGTGGTCGTAGCTGCTTCCCATAGCCTTCGACCACGGTCAATGTGGTCGTAACCGGTCGTAAACCCTTCTGATGTTCTCCGATCACGCCCAAAGTGATCGTAAAGCTTTCTGATGAACTCCGACCACTGCCAAAATGGTCGTACTCCCTTCTGGTACCCTTCGACCATGGCCAGAGTGGTCGTAAACCTCTCGGGTGACCTTCGACCACGCCCAAGGTGGTCGTATACGCCCTAAACGCGGTCGTAACACTGCGCATGGCTTTCGACCATGCTCAATCGTGGTCATAAAGCCTTCCGACCACTCGTTCAACTCTTCTACCCGGTTTCGACTTTGGATAGCGTGGTCGTAAGAGCTACAAAGTGGTCGTACGAGACACGACTGTCTTCCGATAACGCACAGCGAGGTCGTAAATGACTTGATTCAATTCCGACCACTGGCAGAAGGCTATGACTAGCAGAAATCGACCAAACCAAATTTAGACACAGTTAATTACTCATCACAAACATAGGGTATGACCACATGGTCTCTCACATTGCATACCACGTTATCAAAGAATCACCAAACGCTTGTCCAATTAGTTACTCCAATGGAGGGCATTGAGCAAACGCAACCTAATTCGTATTCCTCAAATGAGGAACCTCCACAAGTGATTGCCACTATAGAGCAGAGCACGACACAAATCGTGGAGTCTGCATACGATCAGAAAGGGGTAAGCAAGGTGAGTGATGCGGTTAGAAAGAATGTTGCAATGTGCGGGACTCTAACGGCTTGCACAGAGCATGCAATCAACAACAGGTGGGAAGCTCCTTATGTCACCCAGGAATTTTCATATCCTTTAGATGAAGAGATCGTTCCCAACCCAAAGGCACATTTTCTTAAGGTGTCTCTACCTCACTTCGGCCAAGTGTGCACATGGTTTAAAGTACCAATAAGTTGATAAGGGAAGATGTATTCTAAAGATCGATGGCTCCATGCCTCCCCATAACTTCCTACGTCGACCTCACCGCTCGGCTCCCTCAAGATCATCAAAAGTTACAACAAGTCACAAACCGGCCTAGAGTGAATACTCGGCTACATTCCATCGCCCTCCAAAATGTTAGAGGAGCTTTAGAAGAAGGGGCAACAGAACTTGATATGCAAAGTGATGGTGTTTCTAGTGCTGATTCTTCTTCACTAAAGAACCATCCAAACTTGCCTTCCTACCAAGAGCTCGAACCCTCCATTCCATCAGAAGGAGAGGATCGTTTTGATGGTATTAACACAACAGCAACATGCATGGCGTTTGATGAGCAAAATAAAGGTATTCAAATTGATGAAAATCTGATGCCTCTAATGAACACTACCGTTGCGTCTGGCGTAGAGACATCGAGGTCGTAGGGAGTCAATTTAGAAGAGCAAGTGCATAAACAAAGGCAAATGATGGAACAATTATCCACCAAGTTTGATAGTCTCCTAGAAACCATGATGGGTTCTAGTCAAAGAAATTCACCACGAGTAACATGGCAAGTGGGCAAAGACCCACAGTTTGAAGAATTAGAGACGGCGGCATGTAATGATGTTGCAGCCCATAATGAGCAGGCACGTGTGTTGTCCAATACTCATCCCAGGCCATGAGCTATCCCTGCTACTTCTACGAGTATGGCGCCATCACCAAGTACGCTAAAGGGCTACCACGTCATTGTAGAAAACTTGGTGAACAAGAGACTTAAGCAGATTACCATTGAGCAAGTGCCTTCGTCATTGGAAAGTGAGCTTGAGAAGCTTATGAAGCCTGGTATGACATGGTGGCATTCCCAGTGGGTTGGCATCCGTCAAAGTTTTATTAGTTTGATGGAATTGGCGATGTGAAGGAACATTTGGCTTACTTTGAGGCAGCTTGCGGCGATATCGCTAACAATTCATCGCTTCTATTATGACAATTCTCTAGATCTTTAACTGGCCCAGCCTTCCATTGGTATAGCTGTCTATCGACTGGGTCTATCAGTAGTTGTGCGAGCATGAAAGAAGTCTTCAAAAAACACTTCATCGCCATGAAGAAAGACTTCTTAATTGTATAGCTGGCTCAAGTTTGCCAGATAAGAGATGAGATTATATAATTCGCTTCCAAAATAGTTATGTGTGCCTTGCCAAAGAGATGCATTTAAAGGATGCCATTGAAATGTGTATCCATGAAATGCAACAACATTGGTCGCTTGAGGTGTCTTGACGAGAACCTAAGACATTCAGTGCCCTCAGTTCAGCAGTGGCAGCCAGAAAGTTAGAGTTCGAGAAATCTCCTCAAATTATGGAGCTCTACAAGAATGCTAACACTTTCGATCCCGCTAAGCGTTTCAACTCGACGGCCAAAATGACCCACAATGGGGGCAAAACTAAGGCATCAGCAGAAGTCAACATGACAAGAATGTCTTTTACATCACAAGGCTATGTCCCTACTTTAGGTGCAAACAATGAGCAATCTGGAGACAAGCAGCGCCCGTCCTTTCAAGAGTTGTTTAAGAAACAGTATATCTTCCGATGAGAATTAGTGAAATACATGTTCGAGCAATTAATGGAACATCATGCCTTGAATTTGCCAGACCCACGAAGGCCTGGACAAGTAAATATGACAAATAATCTTTTGTATTACCCATATCATCGATATGTTGGTCATGTGATTGAAGATTGTTTCACCTTTAAAGAATGGCTTCAAAGAGCTGTCAATTGGATCCAAATGCCATTAATCCAGACTATCATGCGGTCAATGTGGTGAACGTGGAATCACGTACCCCTTTAAGAAAGGATGATGAAATGTATGAAAAATTGTGGATGCTGCTTGCCCAAGTTGAGCATCTAATAGCTGATATGATTTCTACATCAGAGGCAAATCTCGCAGCTTACCAAGACACATCCTCTGCTACTTACGAGGGATCGTGGAAAATGGTGCGCCAACGTCTACCTTCTAAGGACTCGCATCCTCGGCAACGTCATTCAGTAACGCTAGCAAGTGACATCTCAATGATAACACTATTACAAAAGAGGCTAAACTAGATGCTTACATCACAAATGGTTCCTAGGAACCATCTGTGCTGCAAGTATCACAGACGACTAACCATCTATGGTATTTTCACAGATGGTTGTTAATACAAGCCGTCTGTGATAACTTCATTATCACAGACAGTTTTTAATACAAACTACCTGTGAAGCATCACAGACGGTTCTAGATAAGAACCATCTGTGATAATGGCAAACATCACAGACGGTTCTTATCAAAAGCCGTTTGTGATACTTCATAGGCGGTTTGTATTAAAAACCATCTATGATAATGAAATTATCATAGACGCCTTGTATTAAAAACCATATGTGATATGTTTCCCACCTCACAATCCTCCAAAATTTCATAATCTCCCGCCTGAGTCCGAGTAGAATTCTGTTCCGAGACATCTTTAGTAAAACGGGCATAACTTTTGCATATGGTGTCCGTTTTCGATGTTGTTGTAATCGTTGGAAAGCTAACGATGAGCCAGTCGCCCTCTAAGACCCTCAAAATTGGCCATCTTTAGCTCAAAATTTGTATTACAAGTTTTTAGCTTCTATTTTTGCCCTTTTTCTTGGTCTTCCCTTCGGAATTTGGATTTTGCTTCAACTGAAAAGTTGTAGATCTCATCGAAACCTTTCAAATGAGTATATATAAGCCATATAAAAATTTCTATTTTATATTTTGAGACTAGTTGTTTATATTGCACCGGTATATAAAACTTTGTGCTCCAATTTACAAACGATTGGTATATAGAATCGTCTGTGATATTCATTCATCATAGACGGTTCTAGCTACCAACCGTCTGTGATAGAGAGTATCACAGATGGTTTGTATGTAGAACTGTCTGTGATAATCTGACCGCTAGGCCCATCAATCCTCCCCAACCCAATCTTAGCCAATAGAGATCCACCAACCCTCACCCCACGGATCGTAGCTCCATCTCTCCGTCCCCGTGCCAAAAATTTTCACTCTCCTACCTCTCTCCCCTATAAATAATCACCCACACCCAGCCTCCTTGCCGTTCTCCTCCTCCTTGACCCTTACCATAATAGCCCGCACGAAGCAGACGATGCACAAGTCTACGGGAGGCAAGACACCGCAGAAGCAACTAGCTACCAAGGCGATGCTCAATCAATATTGACGGTGGTGGGCATCAAAGACATCCAGCTCGTGCGTTGTATCAGGGGTGAGAAGGCATAGGCATAGAGGATCTTTGCTTTTTCTCTATTCTTGTTGTGTTAGCTAGATGGGTAACCTGCTCGTTGTTTTGGAATATTGTAATGGTAAGCTCTAATCTTAATAAAAATAGAATGTGTATTGTGTTTCTTACTATATTTGCCTGTTTTCATATGGCATAGTTAACATTTTCTGAAGCTAGCTGAAAAAAGAAAACAATTAGGTATAGAATGAACTATCACAGACAATTTTGTGATATAAACCGTCTGTGAAGGATTATCACAGACGGCTCAAACCAAAAACCGTCTGTGATACCAGCACATCACAGACGGTTCTATCTATCAACCGTCTGTGATGAAAAAATATCATAGACGGTTCTAGCTACCAACCGTCTATGATACTCATCCATTACATACAGTTGGTAGCTAGAACCGTCTATGATGTGTGAGTATCACACACAGTTTTTGATTCGAGCTGTATGTGATAGTGTTCTTCACAGACGGTTCTAGTTACAAACCGTCTAAGTTGTAATTATCACAGATGGCTCACAAACCGTTTGTGATATCCTTCGAATATCATTGACCCATAAATTCAGACGGTTAGAGAAACCGTCTATGATGATGGTTCCGAACCGTCTGTGATGACCCTTTTTGTAGTAGTGTAAGGAGACAACCTGATCCAAGTTAACAGCGATTTCCTCCCAGGTTTGTCCCAAAGTCAGAAGGAGATAAACCCCTTCCAAGTCCAAGATGTGTGCTTCCTACTTTGGCACAATTCATGTCGCAAAGCTGGGGGAAAGCAACCTCGGGAATAACTGAAGAAATGCGAGAGGAGGACAACACTATTCCATCATGCAAAATTGCTACCTATAATGTCATTTTAGACTTGCCAAGCTCTAGTTCTGAAGAGTCATTAACCTCTTACGAGCTTGAAGTATTTCAAACTAATGCCATGTCAAAAGAAGTACAAATATAAGAAGTTAACATGAACTTGCAGGGAGGTAAGTTTCTGCCCGAACTACCAAAGTCAAGGCCAGCAAAGGCAGACAAGTCTATCACTACAAAAGAATAACTAGGGCCAAAAGGAACAAGTGAAGTACCTATTGAAGGAAAAACAAAAGTGCCCGAGGTTGACTACAATGTCCTTGTGCACCTCAAGCGAATCCCTGCATTATTGAGTGTGTATGATGCTCTCATGTTAGTGCCCCATCTAGTATGATGATCTCATGTTAGTGCCCCATCTACGAGAAGCACTTGTGAAAGCATTACAAGACCCAGAGCTCTATGAGGTGGTTATGGCAAAACACCATCTCTTTTCTAATCCATTATTTATAAATGAGATTACCTTCACTGAGGAGGATAAAGTCGTGAAAGACAGTGACCACAACTGCCCACTTTACATTGAAGGGAACATTGGAAATGCACATCTCTGGCGAATCCTCGTCGATCTTAGAACCGCAGTAAATATCTTGCATTGCAAAGCCTAATTTAGGATGGTTTCACAGTGGATGATTTGGAATATACAGACATGATGATATGTGGTTTTGACAATCAAGGGAAATCCATTCTTGGAGCTATTACAGTGAAGATACAAATGTCCACGTTTAGCTTCAAGGTACGACTCTTCGTCATAGAAGGAAACACATCATACTTGGCTCTCTTGGGTAGGCTATGGATTCACAAGTATCGTGTGGTGCCCTCTAATCTTCATCAATGCTTGAAATTTTTAGATAGAAATGGAACTCAACAATTGTAGGGACCCAGATATTAACATCCGGATTCCTCTGTGATTACTGCACTATTCCCTGGATCAGTAGATAGTACTCACAGTTACAGTAATGAATATCAAAATACATATCATGCGGAAGCGTAAAATTTAATAGTAGACTTACTCATGGGCCGATTAGGCCGAAATCATTAAATTGCAGCAGCGGAAGAACGAAGCACACAGGTGGGACCTTCAGGACATGCCCACAGGCAGCCAACTGGAGGTTCGCGACCTAGCCCTTGACTTCTTCATCTTCTCTGCCAGCTTGTCCAATCTTGTTGCTGCGGCGCGGTGATTTGATTCCTGATTCTGAATTTTGTCGCAAAAGCGAGCGTGAGCACTCCGACCCCGTGCTCCGCGAGCCAATACGCAGAATGCAAATAAATAGTATGCATAGCTTAACAAAGGAGAGGCTCGGGCTATTTTATTTTGCGTAGAGAGCTTTTGAATACAATTAATTAAAAAGCCCTATGACTTAGCAATTTTGGAACAAATCATAATGTACAAGGAAATGCATTATTAATATCGATTCAGATTCCATCCACCGTTACATGGCATCTGCACCATATAGCAATTTCTTCAGCGTTATAGCCGCTTAACTTACCACTGGGACGACACCCAGGACAATTCCAAACTAGGGCCTTTCACTGCCCTCCACTTTTCCATCCCACCCACAAAACATTTTGAAATAGAACTATATCTGGTTAAGTTCCCATGTCCGCCCTTGACCGTGGGCACGGCTATTCGAATAGTTTTGACTCTGCAGAGTTTGTACACTTTACCCACAAGAGATAGATCCACTCGTTGCCCCACATGATTCCTTAGCCATGCGGTTGAGTAGACTATCACAGGACCTTTACAATGCATTTTTCTTAGCAGAGTTACGTCCGCTAAGGTTTCCACTTCCTCCGGGTACGACCACCCTTCCAGAAGCCCCCTCTTGCGCCGTCACGTCGGAGGATGTGGCCATCCTCTACCCGCCCGTGTTCACACCGGCGCAACTCTTACTAAGTCGATGCAAATTAGTTAGCCCTGCCTACACTTTGCCAGCTTGTGGTTGTACTTGTTTTACAGGGGAGATCATGACAAGATTCAGTCCTTAGGGTATCTGGGCGGTTCTACCACAAACCACACTCTCGTGCACCCCTGCACCACACCCCCGAACCATCCGCCCAGATAAATAAGCAATTTGAGGTTTTTAGGAATATAAAATAGCCATATCCAACATACACCAGTCATTACCACCCTGACTGCCCAACCAATTTTTCTCAGGATTAAGAGTGATGCTTGGGCGCTCTCGCGCCCATGAGTATCTAAACAATACTAAGCATGGCATATAATTACGGACTTATCTTTGAAAGGTTACTATTGTAATTTTGCTAGGGCGACAAAGTTCACATAATCAAGTAATCCAAATGAGGTGTAATATTATTCAAGACAAGCAATTGGGCATATAACTAGAATCAATTTAACATGTATTTGCATATAAAATAACAGCATGCAATTTGATAATTTAAACAAAATTAATTTTGCAGAAAGTGTAGGTTCAACATGATCAAAGTATTGACTCGCCTGGTGCGGTTTAGCACGGTCTTGAGCTCACACAATGCTTTATCTTGATCTTTTGGTCTCTATCTTCACTTTGAGCTTGATCTCACTTGATCCATTGAATCTTCACGACTTCCAATTTCTAATTACGCTACGAACGACTGAATCCAAATAAAAGCAAGTAACTCAAAAGATCCAGATAAATCCGAATAAACTCAATTTAGTTTTACTTTGGGTTAATAGGTGATTGAGATGATTTGAGGCAAGATCGACGGGGCGCAGAGTATTGTTGGTGTTTAACGGGGTTGGAGCGAAATGATTAAATGGCTAAAGAAGATTTATTTAGACGATTGCCAAGGAGAGTTCATGATACTGGAATATTCATTGGAATACTCTGCTTCGGATTTGAGAATGGTTAGGCATAGCTGACTTTAAAGTATCCCGGATTGGTCTTTTTATTCTCTAACTTCTCTTATCATTTTTGTATTTATTTAGAAAGTTCCATGTGCTGACATATAATATTAGCCCTTTTGTCCTTTGGATGGTATGAGCTTGTACATCGTAAGAGCATTAATCCTGACCTAGGGCTCCTATATTGTTTTTAGTATAACTTGTATTCAGAGCTAATGGTTAGTCGATACGTTGACAACTTTTCAGCATTATGTTCCCGATTGTTATATTTATTCCAATCTTTTATACAAGCCACGTACTTATAGCTTAAATATTAATAACTTAACACCACAGATTATTTAATGGTTGTTTGTGAAAGTACTTTTATGACTTCTTAAAGACATAGGAACGATAGTCATACTTTAGATGGTTAATTGTGTATCACCTAATTATATATGGCTTTTATTGTCCAAATAGTTTTTACGATATATTCTATAGTCATGCTAAGTGAAAC
The DNA here is from genome assembly GCA_017311315.1 of Dendrocalamus latiflorus. Classification (NCBI taxonomy): domain Eukaryota; kingdom Viridiplantae; phylum Streptophyta; class Magnoliopsida; order Poales; family Poaceae; genus Dendrocalamus; species Dendrocalamus latiflorus. The sequence continues at coordinate 10,270,636 of CM029651.1, read as the reverse complement.
GTTAACCTAAACTCCGACTGGCATTACTGATTTATTTATCGGCGATATACTATTGGTGGGGGTTTATAAATCATGACTTTCTAATTTAAATATATATTACATTTCAAATGGCTTTGGCATATCGTTTAGTTTTATGAAGCTGCTTGAGTTATCACTTAATTGAATCTACCCTTAAGATTTATTTTATGGCTGCAGACAAAAGGTTAGGGCACAAATTATAATTACGGTTAACCTCTTAAGTTAAAGTCTCGCTTTTGTAGGTAATACGTATTCAAGTTGTTTCCTTCATCGTAACCCTGAATGTATTTTTAATCAGGACCTTTATTAGATTTGGTCATGTAGCCAAGTCCACCTTTATGAATGCCGTTAATTATAATCTAGACTTTAGTTAAATGTTCCAAACTACATTAGTTACTCATATAGGTTATTTAATCTAATACAAAAGCTTAAAATATCCCAACCAAATCTACTAGCCTCTCTACTTTACTTCCATAACTTGAACTTGGATGTGCTATTATTGTTATTATTTTTATTATTATTATTACTATCATTTTCCTTAATATGTATCCTTATTAAATTTGGGCCTTAAGTAGAACCATATTTTACTAATGCCTCTAATTGATACTTAAGCCTCAAATAAATAGTTAAATCCTTTCCTTGAGTTTTTAAATCCATTCACAAATTAAAGTTTGTAAATCACATAGACCATACAATTTATTCTCCCTCCTTTTTATTATTAACATTTGACCTCTCTTTTTTTAAAAAAAAATTATTTCATTGGAAACAATGTTGATCAATAATTACCAAGAAATGGGAGGAAAACCTGGAACATGCATCGGCTTAGAAAGGAATTTCCTAGTCGGCCCACATGCCAGCCGAAGGGCAAGAAGAGCAGAGCAGGGCTCGGCCAGAAGGGAAAAGGGAAACAGAGGAGGGCGGGCGTAGGGCCAGGCGGCGGGCTCGCCGGCGCGACCTTCGGCCGGAGGGGCGGTGGACGCCCAAAACGGGTTGCCCCCGAGGTGAGGAAGTCCCCGGGGTAGCGGCTCCGGTCGGGGCGACGCACTGGAGGGCCGGCGACGGTAGAAGCGGCCGGACGCGGAGACACCGTGGTGGCGGCGGCGGTCCGTCACAGGAAAGGAGAAGGTAAGGCAAGCACGAGCGATAGAGTGCCCCTGGGGAGTTACCTGCGGTGAAGGTTCGGTCGGGGAGGCGTCGAGGCGGGCCAGCGACGGAGGCCGAGGGCGGCGCGGGGAGGCGCACGGTGCCGGGGAGAATGGGGGCACGACGCTCCGAACTGGTGAGGGGGTCATCCTTACGGGGTCCTGCGGAAGCTCTGGTTGAACGGAATTTGATGGAGGCGGCCGAAATCGGCGGCGGCCAGAGTTCACCGGAGTTGAGGATGAACGGTGCGCCAGTGATCTTCAGGGCAGGGGAGTTCAATCAGACGCGGCAGGAGCACTAGGGAAGGTAGGGAAACTCGGGGGAGGGGTTATTACCAGACGAGAATCACCGAGGTGCGCTAGCGACGGTGGTGGTCGGAGGTGCACTCGGCGGTAGCAAAAATTCAAGCGGGAGAGAGCGACTCTGCTGGGGTGTGTTGGGGGAACGCCTAACTACAGGTTTTGAGGTTCATTTCGGACAGGGGAGCGCTGGGGAAGTGAATGCATGGTTTACTCCCGCGCGCTGGCACTTGAGTGCAGAGGGCATGGGTGGAGCAAGGCCGGCGCAGGGCTACTCCCGCCTGGCCTAGTAGGTGCATCGATGGCGACGGGACGGGAAGATGAGTCGATGCAAGTGACCGCATCCGGGGAGGATCTCACGCGCGCGCTCCCGAGGCTGGCGACGAGACAGTGGAGAGACGCGGCGGAGCAGGCGGTGACGCTGCTGCAGGGGCGGTGGAGTTAAGGCGGTGGCAGGCGGCGGTGCTGCAGAGCAGAGGCAAAGGGACAAGTCGGGGCTTGAGTGCTGCTTGCAGGATTCGGCGCAGAGGAGAGATGGAAGAGGGAGACGTGGAGCGAGCGCAGCCATGAGAAGGGGAAGAGAAGGAAGACAGTGGGCGCAGGAGCCGGGAGGAAAAAGAGAGGAAGAGGGGGAAAGGAATGAGGGCCCACCTGGAAGGGAGAGGAACTAAGAGAAAAGAAGGAAAAGAGAAAAAGAATTGCTCAGGCCAAATTTTTGTAATTTGGATTTTTTTTTGTCTCACATTAGCATTTATTGATCTTGATTTTAAACTTGAGATTTTTATTATTTTGATTCTTAGGGTCTTAAACTCCCCAAAATTATTTTTCATTATTAATATTATTGTCACACTTCTTATTTGTATTTGAGATTTATTTCCAGTTATTACTTGCCCAGGCACAAAATTCAGGAAAACCCAAATAAGATTTCGCACAAAAACCCAAATGCTAGTAAGATGCAAATAAAAGTTTTTAAATTAATCAAAATTTCAGACATCCAAAATTCAGGATGTGACAAACCTACCCCCCTTAAATGAATCTCGACCCCGAGATTCCGGTGGAGTAGAAAGAGTAGAGGTGGGTTATATTGGCTAGCAATGGGTTTCAGGGTGTTGCTTGACGTGTAGTTCCTTAGCTCCACAGAGATATGAAGATCTGCACAATAGGGGTTAGCACTTGGGGAAGTTAAAAGTAAAGGGTGATACTTTGTTCCCCTGGATAGGTCGCAGACTTCCAAGCACTTGCTTTTTGCCATTGTTGTCTTTATGTCATTGTAGAATGGAGTAGCTGCATCGTCTATTGGACATAGGGTTGTAGACTTTCATATTGATAGGTGGCTAGCCATGGTCTGTGCCCTAGGAAGTAGACGGCCTTAAGAATGCAGAAGTACTTTAGGTGGGGGTCTTTTACTTCTACCAGGACTCTATCCTTAGTCAAGCATGGCGGTTTTTGCTAAAGGTACGTCTTGTACTCCTCATCACTAGAAGATTTTGGTCTTGCGAATCTCCTTGTACTGGTCTGATTAGCTCTAAGTCCAGGTCGTTGCAGTTCCAAGGATGTTCATCGTAGTAGTTCTTTGGCAGTTCTGTCTCTTGGTACTACCCCCCTTAAATAAATAACGAATGTCATTATGGTTGGCGGCAATTTGATTTATCTCGACTCTTGGTCCTCGTGCTGATTGGGGCTCTTAGTTGGAAAAATTGCGAAGGCTTCACTTATCCTTGGTTGCCTTGGCTTTAGTAGACCCGGCTGGGTTTGTAGCAAAGGGGCGAGAGGGAATAGCAGGAGGTACGGTTAGAATCGTGGGGATACGGAAATCTGAACCCATTATAATTGCAAAAGAGTACACCCCGGGAAACTGGGGTGGCACATGAATCACATAAGTTTTTAAAACACTCTTTTCCTGTAACTGCGAAATGTAACGCCCAAGGGCAAGAAGGCAGTGCACAGGGCCAAATAGAAATCTTGCAACAATACATCGTCTACTCGGGAAGCACACATAAGAGAGCGCAGGGTTTATCTGCATAGCCCGTTTAAAACGAGACCACCTTATCTTCATGACCATCTTCAACGTTCCTATCCTTAAGTTTTAGAGCAATGGTACGAGAAGAGGATCAAAAGTTTCTTTCCGAATTAATAGAAAGAAGTGGAAAGTACTTGGGGTAGTTTCATTGGTTTTAGCACTTGTTTTCATCTTTTTTTTTGTATCCTAATCTCTTCCAACGTTTAACTATCCATCACTGAATCAATTCACTCCCATATGATTTTTTTTTTTTTACATAAGGCTTAGAATCCAATGGCCTTTATAATTTAACTTCCACTTTTGCAATTGCACTTAGGCTATCTTTCTTCATTAATTGTTCATGGCATTACTGCCATCTAAGACTCCAAACAGCTAAGGAGATTATTTATTTTATTTGATCCACCAATCATACTCGTCCTATAGTATCATCCATCATTTCATTAATCTAGTCATGATTATCTAAGTCCCGCATAAATCTTTGACCTTCAATCATATATTTGTGGATTAAATATCATATTTTCACTATGATTGTATAATCACATCTCGGATCCACTATTGGTCAACTTATTAACTCTACAATCCAATGAAAATCCAATGCCTTTACTATAAATCCACCTATATAGTTCTTCCATTTAAAATTTTATTAATCGAATCGAAGTTAACAAATTATGATATGTGCCTGAATTTCCATCACATCTTTATAAATCCAATCTCAGGTTCGTCGATTGCCAGTTTTATCAGCTTTCCAATCCTATGAAGATCTAACTTTCTTTATTTAGATCCACTGATGTCTTTCGTATCGTGACCTCATAATAATCCAGTCTGGTGTCATTGATCCAAATCCATGGTTTGCTTCTCCAATGATCAACCTGAATCTTTATTGTCTATTTACTCCTCAATTCTGAATTCTACTGATTATCCATCATTATTACTTTTAAATCCACCAGTGTCATGTGTACCAGGATTTCCTAATATTCAAGATTGTATTCAAACTCATAATTACTCCTCTAGTAACCACCTAAATCTTCAGTGACAACCTCCGAATTAATTCATTATTATGAACATCTTCCAGGAATAATGTTATTAATCAAGCCTGTACTCTGATAATTGTTATTATCTCTCCAATTTCTCAAAACTCTATCAATTTATCTAGCAATCGATCATATTCCATTATTCCACTGTTGTAAATATCTCCCAGAAATTATGTTATTTATCAATGTTGTACTCCCGCAATTATTTTCATATTTCCTATTTCTCCAAGAATAACTTAATTCATCCATATAGGCCATCTATTCAGTTATGCTCCATCAATACATTTATCCAATTCACATTATTGTTTTCCTCCAAGGATAACACAATTGTAGAGGCTAAGCTTCAAGGTTCAGCATCATAATTCTCAGCCTAAAGGGTGTTTTCATGGAAAATTTACAAGAGGGGTACTGGATTTTTTTTTTTCCACATTGAATTCAGGATAAGAGAGCTTCAGAAGTAAATGGCTTGGGCAGCATGCAGATGAGGGGAAATCATCTAAGAGAGATGAGAATGAGCAATATAGCTTATATTTGTGAAAATAGATATTATGGAAATAAGTCTAGTCATGGACTAACGGCCAGGCTAACTAGGTCACGATCTGCAGTCGATATGCTCTGATACCATCCCTGTAGGGACCCAGATATTAACATCCGGATTCCTCTGTGATTACTGCACTATTCCCTGGATCAGTAGATAGTACTCACAGTTACAGTAATGAATATCAAAATACATATCATGCGGAAGCGTAAAATTTAATAGTAGACTTACTCATGGGCCGATTAGGCCGAAATCATTAAATTGCAGCAGCGGAAGAACGAAGCACACAGGTGGGACCTTCAGGACATGCCCACAGGCAGCCAACTGGAGGTTCGCGACCTAGCCCTTGACTTCTTCATCTTCTCTGCCAGCTTGTCCAATCTTGTTGCTGCGGCGCGGTGATTTGATTCCTGATTCTGAATTTTGTCGCAAAAGCGAGCGTGAGCACTCCGACCCCGTGCTCCGCGAGCCAATACGCAGAATGCAAATAAATAGTATGCATAGCTTAACAAAGGAGAGGCTCGGGCTATTTTATTTTGCGTAGAGAGCTTTTGAATACAATTAATTAAAAAGCCCTATGACTTAGCAATTTTGGAACAAATCATAATGTACAAGGAAATGCATTATTAATATCGATTCAGATTCCATCCACCGTTACATGGCATCTGCACCATATAGCAATTTCTTCAGCGTTATAGCCGCTTAACTTACCACTGGGACGACACCCAGGACAATTCCAAACTAGGGCCTTTCACTGCCCTCCACTTTTCCATCCCACCCACAAAACATTTTGAAATAGAACTATATCTGGTTAAGTTCCCATGTCCGCCCTTGACCGTGGGCACGGCTATTCGAATAGTTTTGACTCTGCAGAGTTTGTACACTTTACCCACAAGAGATAGATCCACTCGTTGCCCCACATGATTCCTTAGCCATGCGGTTGAGTAGACTATCACAGGACCTTTACAATGCATTTTTCTTAGCAGAGTTACGTCCGCTAAGGTTTCCACTTCCTCCGGGTACGACCACCCTTCCAGAAGCCCCCTCTTGCGCCGTCACGTCGGAGGATGTGGCCATCCTCTACCCGCCCGTGTTCACACCGGCGCAACTCTTACTAAGTCGATGCAAATTAGTTAGCCCTGCCTACACTTTGCCAGCTTGTGGTTGTACTTGTTTTACAGGGGAGATCATGACAAGATTCAGTCCTTAGGGTATCTGGGCGGTTCTACCACAAACCACACTCTCGTGCACCCCTGCACCACACCCCCGAACCATCCGCCCAGATAAATAAGCAATTTGAGGTTTTTAGGAATATAAAATAGCCATATCCAACATACACCAGTCATTACCACCCTGACTGCCCAACCAATTTTTCTCAGGATTAAGAGTGATGCTTGGGCGCTCTCGCGCCCATGAGTATCTAAACAATACTAAGCATGGCATATAATTACGGACTTATCTTTGAAAGGTTACTATTGTAATTTTGCTAGGGCGACAAAGTTCACATAATCAAGTAATCCAAATGAGGTGTAATATTATTCAAGACAAGCAATTGGGCATATAACTAGAATCAATTTAACATGTATTTGCATATAAAATAACAGCATGCAATTTGATAATTTAAACAAAATTAATTTTGCAGAAAGTGTAGGTTCAACATGATCAAAGTATTGACTCGCCTGGTGCGGTTTAGCACGGTCTTGAGCTCACACAATGCTTTATCTTGATCTTTTGGTCTCTATCTTCACTTTGAGCTTGATCTCACTTGATCCATTGAATCTTCACGACTTCCAATTTCTAATTACGCTACGAACGACTGAATCCAAATAAAAGCAAGTAACTCAAAAGATCCAGATAAATCCGAATAAACTCAATTTAGTTTTACTTTGGGTTAATAGGTGATTGAGATGATTTGAGGCAAGATCGACGGGGCGCAGAGTATTGTTGGTGTTTAACGGGGTTGGAGCGAAATGATTAAATGGCTAAAGAAGATTTATTTAGACGATTGCCAAGGAGAGTTCATGATACTGGAATATTCATTGGAATACTCTGCTTCGGATTTGAGAATGGTTAGGCATAGCTGACTTTAAAGTATCCCGGATTGGTCTTTTTATTCTCTAACTTCTCTTATCATTTTTGTATTTATTTAGAAAGTTCCATGTGCTGACATATAATATTAGCCCTTTTGTCCTTTGGATGGTATGAGCTTGTACATCGTAAGAGCATTAATCCTGACCTAGGGCTCCTATATTGTTTTTAGTATAACTTGTATTCAGAGCTAATGGTTAGTCGATACGTTGACAACTTTTCAGCATTATGTTCCCGATTGTTATATTTATTCCAATCTTTTATACAAGCCACGTACTTATAGCTTAAATATTAATAACTTAACACCACAGATTATTTAATGGTTGTTTGTGAAAGTACTTTTATGACTTCTTAAAGACATAGGAACGATAGTCATACTTTAGATGGTTAATTGTGTATCACCTAATTATATATGGCTTTTATTGTCCAAATAGTTTTTACGATATATTCTATAGTCATGCTAAGTGAAACGTTAACCTAAACTCCGACTGGCATTACTGATTTATTTATCGGCGATATACTATTGGTGGGGGTTTATAAATCATGACTTTCTAATTTAAATATATATTACATTTCAAATGGCTTTGGCATATCGTTTAGTTTTATGAAGCTGCTTGAGTTATCACTTAATTGAATCTACCCTTAAGATTTATTTTATGGCTGCAGACAAAAGGTTAGGGCACAAATTATAATTACGGTTAACCTCTTAAGTTAAAGTCTCGCTTTTGTAGGTAATACGTATTCAAGTTGTTTCCTTCATCGTAACCCTGAATGTATTTTTAATCAGGACCTTTATTAGATTTGGTCATGTAGCCAAGTCCACCTTTATGAATGCCGTTAATTATAATCTAGACTTTAGTTAAATGTTCCAAACTACATTAGTTACTCATATAGGTTATTTAATCTAATACAAAAGCTTAAAATATCCCAACCAAATCTACTAGCCTCTCTACTTTACTTCCATAACTTGAACTTGGATGTGCTATTATTGTTATTATTTTTATTATTATTATTACTATCATTTTCCTTAATATGTATCCTTATTAAATTTGGGCCTTAAGTAGAACCATATTTTACTAATGCCTCTAATTGATACTTAAGCCTCAAATAAATAGTTAAATCCTTTCCTTGAGTTTTTAAATCCATTCACAAATTAAAGTTTGTAAATCACATAGACCATACAATTTATTCTCCCTCCTTTTTATTATTAACATTTGACCTCTCTTTTTTTAAAAAAAAATTATTTCATTGGAAACAATGTTGATCAATAATTACCAAGAAATGGGAGGAAAACCTGGAACATGCATCGGCTTAGAAAGGAATTTCCTAGTCGGCCCACATGCCAGCCGAAGGGCAAGAAGAGCAGAGCAGGGCTCGGCCAGAAGGGAAAAGGGAAACAGAGGAGGGCGGGCGTAGGGCCAGGCGGCGGGCTCGCCGGCGCGACCTTCGGCCGGAGGGGCGGTGGACGCCCAAAACGGGTTGCCCCCGAGGTGAGGAAGTCCCCGGGGTAGCGGCTCCGGTCGGGGCGACGCACTGGAGGGCCGGCGACGGTAGAAGCGGCCGGACGCGGAGACACCGTGGTGGCGGCGGCGGTCCGTCACAGGAAAGGAGAAGGTAAGGCAAGCACGAGCGATAGAGTGCCCCTGGGGAGTTACCTGCGGTGAAGGTTCGGTCGGGGAGGCGTCGAGGCGGGCCAGCGACGGAGGCCGAGGGCGGCGCGGGGAGGCGCACGGTGCCGGGGAGAATGGGGGCACGACGCTCCGAACTGGTGAGGGGGTCATCCTTACGGGGTCCTGCGGAAGCTCTGGTTGAACGGAATTTGATGGAGGCGGCCGAAATCGGCGGCGGCCAGAGTTCACCGGAGTTGAGGATGAACGGTGCGCCAGTGATCTTCAGGGCAGGGGAGTTCAATCAGACGCGGCAGGAGCACTAGGGAAGGTAGGGAAACTCGGGGGAGGGGTTATTACCAGACGAGAATCACCGAGGTGCGCTAGCGACGGTGGTGGTCGGAGGTGCACTCGGCGGTAGCAAAAATTCAAGCGGGAGAGAGCGACTCTGCTGGGGTGTGTTGGGGGAACGCCTAACTACAGGTTTTGAGGTTCATTTCGGACAGGGGAGCGCTGGGGAAGTGAATGCATGGTTTACTCCCGCGCGCTGGCACTTGAGTGCAGAGGGCATGGGTGGAGCAAGGCCGGCGCAGGGCTACTCCCGCCTGGCCTAGTAGGTGCATCGATGGCGACGGGACGGGAAGATGAGTCGATGCAAGTGACCGCATCCGGGGAGGATCTCACGCGCGCGCTCCCGAGGCTGGCGACGAGACAGTGGAGAGACGCGGCGGAGCAGGCGGTGACGCTGCTGCAGGGGCGGTGGAGTTAAGGCGGTGGCAGGCGGCGGTGCTGCAGAGCAGAGGCAAAGGGACAAGTCGGGGCTTGAGTGCTGCTTGCAGGATTCGGCGCAGAGGAGAGATGGAAGAGGGAGACGTGGAGCGAGCGCAGCCATGAGAAGGGGAAGAGAAGGAAGACAGTGGGCGCAGGAGCCGGGAGGAAAAAGAGAGGAAGAGGGGGAAAGGAATGAGGGCCCACCTGGAAGGGAGAGGAACTAAGAGAAAAGAAGGAAAAGAGAAAAAGAATTGCTCAGGCCAAATTTTTGTAATTTGGATTTTTTTTTGTCTCACATTAGCATTTATTGATCTTGATTTTAAACTTGAGATTTTTATTATTTTGATTCTTAGGGTCTTAAACTCCCCAAAATTATTTTTCATTATTAATATTATTGTCACACTTCTTATTTGTATTTGAGATTTATTTCCAGTTATTACTTGCCCAGGCACAAAATTCAGGAAAACCCAAATAAGATTTCGCACAAAAACCCAAATGCTAGTAAGATGCAAATAAAAGTTTTTAAATTAATCAAAATTTCAGACATCCAAAATTCAGGATGTGACAACAATGCATTGCCGGAAATATTGCTCCCTACGCTATTCAAGAATCACATCATGCAGATGCAAAATATTACTTCCCAGTTGAAGATTCCGATCGGAAACTAGAAAGAACGATGCCAGCAGCTAATATCTTGATCGTGCTAGGCTCTTCATCAACCTGTGAGGTGAAGCAGCTCCTCACGCCATGCCCTTCCACTCATGTAATGAATCCATCCATTCAAAGTCATAAGAACAACGGTTGTAATTGGATATCTTGGGTCGCCTGTCATGAGGATAAGCCTTCATCCTCCAGGGAGACAACCAACTCTGCGAGACAAGGTGCCTTTGCTTCTACAGCTGCTCCATTGCTACTGAAAGCAAGGACCCCCGCAACAATGCTGATTACATCAAGGTCTACTAAGAAACCTCAAATAAAGCTTACGACTTCTTCACTGGGAAAATCTTTATGCTCTATGATGCATTCAGACTATAATCCTCTAACTGCTAAAAGTGTTGTAGGTGATGAAGGCTGCAAATTGCTCATGACTAGCAATGATGCACCGTCTGTGATTACGCTACGGGCACGTAGCAATCCAAAACTGGAGGCCCCACCCATTTTAAGAAAATTAGTTAAAAGAAGTGCAGCGGAGGTAGAAGAAGTGCCCCTGTCACTCTATGTGTCAGTGACTACTCCACTAGAAGTTTGGGCTGTCCCAAGCATCTCTAGTTGTATGCTTTCAACTATTTTCTACAAAGTTCCTCAAGCACAACAATGTGAAGCTATATTTGAATTTACTGCCCCCTGCCTTGATGCAGAGGAAGTAATGTCGACGATGAAGGTTGAGCCTAGGATGGCTCAGATTTTACAGAAGGCCAGATTCACACTCCGACGAAATCAAAGAATGCCACTGCCGCTAGTTGTATGCGAGGAATGGTGGGATCAAACAAAGAATTTTATCAGGAGACGCAAGTCCTAGCCAAAGTATGGGATTGGCTGCTCAAGACATCACTCCTTTGATGAAGATAGAGAGTTCAAAACACATTGTCAAGCTTTTTGCGGCACTTTATCTATCACAACGAGGGATGACGATGAAGGTTGACCCTCTCAAAGGGCATTGTCACTTAATGTCCTCGCTAATGAACAAGAAGAAATACTTGATGTTGGCCCCGCTCCTCAGCAACTCGAGGATGGAGGGCAACCTACTATTGATGACCTGGTGGATATCAACCTAGGGACTGATGATGATCCACAACCCACCTTTGTTAGTGCTACTCTAACAATCGGAGAACTGGAGGACTACCGAAGCTTCTTGATGGAATGCCGAGATTGCTTCGCTTGGACTTACAAAGAAATGCCGAGGCTTGATCCTCATGTCACTACACATAAGCTGGCAATTAACCCATGTGTCTGGTCAGTTAAACAGCAACCACATCATTTATGGTTAGAATTACAAGACCAAGTCATTGCTGAGGTGGATAAACTTATCACTGCAGGCTTTATCAAGGAGGTACAATACACTCGATGGCTCACCAATATTGTCCCAGTCAAAAAGAAGAATGGACAAGTGTGCATGTGTGTAAATTTTCGTGATCTAAACAGTGTCTATCCTAAAGACGATTTCCCTCTTCCTATCATAGAAATTGTTATTGATTTGACCACAGGCCATGGCACCTTGTCCTTTATGGATGGGTCACCAGGTTATAATCAAATAAAGATAGATGTGGCGGTTGCTATCGATACGGTATTTAGAACACCAAAAGGCAATTTGTACTACACGGTGATGCCATTTGGCCTAAAGAATGCCTGTGCTACCTATCAACGTGCCATGGCGTACATTTTTGATGATCTTATACAATGCTCAGTGGAACATTATGTTGATGATCTGGTCATGAAGACCAAAGACTACAACATCACCAGGAGGATCTCCGAGTGGTCTTTGAACACTTGTGCCACCACCAGCTTAAGATGAATCCACTTAAGTGTGCCTTTGCTGTTCAATTCGATGTTTTCCTCAGCTTTGTGTTGCAACATCGTGGCATAGAGATCCATCCGAAGAAAATCAAGGCAATTCTTAAAATGACACCTCTAGATAATTTAACAAAGTTGAAGTCATTGCAAGGAAAATTGGCATACATATGGTGTTTTCATAGCTAATCTCTCAGGGCCCATCCAACTATTCACAAAACTCATGAAGAAAGGTGCACCATTCATATGGGACGAAGAGTGTCAAAATGAGCTTGATAGCATTAAGAGATACTTGCTTAATCCTCCCATGCTGGCAGCTCCTATAAAAGAGTGCCCTCTTATCCTCTATATTGCAACGCAACCTGCCTCAGTAGGTGCTTTGCTAGCTCAACACAGTGATGATGGAAAAAAAAGTAGCATGCTACTACTTAAGCTGCACGCTGGTCAGAGCCGAGCATCATTACTCACCCATAAAAAAACTTTACTTAGCCCTGGTATTTGCTCTGAAGAAACTAAGACATTATATGCTAACACATGAAGTCCAGCTTGTGGCCAAAGCAGATCCTATAAGGTACATGTTAAGCCAGCCGATGCTTGCAGGGCGACTGGGTAAATGGTCCCTGCTCATGATGGAATATGATATTACTTATGTACCCCAGAAAGCAATAAACGGCCAAGCTTTAGTAGAGTTTCTGGTAGCACAACCTGTGCCAGATAACTCTCCCCTCATCACCAATTTGCCAGATGAGGAAGTGTTCGCTACTGAGATTGAAGCACCTTGGGACCTCTACTTCGATGGGGCCTCGGATAGAGAATGATCCCAAAGGTACTCCATGGCGAAGTGTTGGGATGTTCACTATCCACCGGTAACATTGTCCCCCTCCCAAAAAAACATGACCACCACAAGAAGTGAAGTTGTCTCACCATGGTTTTGTGGCGTACAATGGCTAAGTCCTCTGTCAACCTTATCCAAGGTCACTCCTATAGTTTGACATTCGGTGGGAGAACCAACATTTAAAAAAGTGCTTGCCAAGCTCTGTCTTCCTTTATTTTTCTCATTTCTTCTCAGCCTCGTCTTGACATCTATGAGTCTTCAGCTCGATTCAGTTTGAAATCATTTCAGTTTGTAGTTTAATGGTCATTCACTTTGGTGCAAGTGTGGAGACTCATCATTTTGGGAGCAGTGTAGCACACCAGTGTGGCCAATGCGAATCTGTGAAACCCTTCCACCTAGTTGTTATGGCATTGTAGCAGCTACACGTTCATGGCTAGGTTGATACAATTCCTTTAGTGCATGGTATGTTTTCGTCACAAATTGAAGATGACTAATGGCATGATCTTTCGCCTCAACACAGCTGTATGGCATGGTCTTTTGCCTCAATGCAGTTATATGGCATGCTCTTTCACCTCAACACAGCTCTATGGCATGGTCTTTCAACTCGGCAGAGCTCTAATGGCGTAGTCTTTTGCCTCAACACAGTTATATGGCATGGCCTTTCGCCTCAACATAGGTGTATGGTATGGTCTTTCGCCGCAACGCAACTATATGACATGGTCTTTTGCCTCGACACAGCTCTATGGCATGGTCTTTCGCCTCAGCAGAGCTCTAATGGCATGGTCTTTCACCTCAACACAGATGTATGGCATGGTCTTTCACCTCAACACAGCTCTATGGCATGGTCTTTCGCCTTGACAGAGCTCTATAACATAGTCTTTCGCCTCGACAGAGCTCTATGGCATGGTCTTTCGCCTATGCATAGCTATGGCATGGTCTTTCGCCTCAACGCTGGCATGGTCGTTCACTTTAGTACTTCTATATATATTGTAACCTTCTATGTTTCTCCTTTGCTTCCTTCGATTGTGTTTATGCTAACCTTTGCAGGCAAGGTGGCCAGTGTATATGATTGATTACTACTCAACTCAATGAGTACTTAGACCGCTCCGGTAGTCGGATGCTCCGGTCATAGTTTCGGCCACACGGCGTCTGGCTATCCGATCACGCAATTGTAACACCTCGGCCCATGTAAATTAGGCCCATGATGACCTATATGTGTGTGTACACATAAGGGTATGGGTTAATCCCAGCTTGCTAGTTTAACTTGAGAAGTACTAACATATAAGCCTAGGGCTTTCAATGGTAGCTACCTCCGGTTCCATTTTGCACGAAGCGAGGATAAAAGTGCAAGCGGCTTACTACGTGTGCGTGGCCTATCCAAGAATGGGGTTAGACCTAAGCTAGTCTGGACCTTAGGGCATTACAGCAATACTCAGAGCCGCTGTCTGACCACACAACACTCAGAGCCATCACACGACCATGCAGTGTTCAGAGTCATGATACTCTCCGGGTAAGCAGATCTAACCACACGGTGCTTAGTCGCCTGATTAGGTGGTATTCGGAGCCACGGTACTCTTCGACCGAATAGTTCCGACCACACAATACTCGGAGTCATTACCCGATTATGCAATACTTGGAGGCACCGCCCGATCATGCAATGTTCAGAGTCATGATACTCTCCAGCTAAGCAGATCTGACCACGTAGTAGTCGGAGCTGTGACCCAACCACGTGGTGCTTCGGTCGATCGATCACGTGGCATTGAGGACTGCAGCACCTGTCGACCAAGTAGTTATATTCAATATTCGACTGTGAATCTTTGACCATTCCCTGACTTCGATGTATACTTGAATACATGAGTATTTGGCATACGCCAAGATTATTTATAGCATTATCAACATACCGGCTCAATCAATAAAACATATAGGAGACTCAGTAGTAATTATATTCAAGCAAAAAAAGTAGATGCTTACAAACTCGGTCAGACATCTATGTAGCATGACTCTGGGAGCACTGAAGATGCCCCAACTCTGATAAGACAAGATTTAAAAGCTAATTGCACTCCATGGTCCAAAAACATGGATATGACTTTATTTTAAGAAGCAAGCAAAGCTAAAGATGCTGGGAATCCTAAACCTATCAAACCCTACTAAGAAGGTTTGGGCAGGCCTATGGATTACACATGTAAGACATGATGGCTTCAATCTCCAATGGCGCCCTGCATAACAGCCCAACTGTTTATTTCAAATTGTTGGAGTGAAAAAATTATTAAGTAAATTAATTTGGTTTAAAATAAAAACATGTGAATTACTGTCTTTGAAAAGGCTGGATTTGAAAATTATTTTAGTAAAAACCTAAAAATATTATTAAATAAAATGATATTTTGATTTTCTATCAAAATCCTATGTCAAATTAATCACTTGGATTTATTTGGCTTCTATTTGGTTTCCTGGTTTTTCTGGAGTTTAAAAATCTATTTGAAATTAAAAAGTATTTTAAGTATAAAATTATATAGCCAACTTTAGTTGGAAATATTTTATCTAAGTCCAAAATATCTCCAGGTGCTTCTGTGAATTTTTGGGAATTTTTGGAAGTTATTTCATATTTTTCTGAGCTTTATTGAATTTCCTCGAGTTTTCTGAAAATCCAAAATCAGAAAATCAAAATTTCAATCCCTCCCCTCCCTCCGGCTGACGCGTGGACGGCCGAGATCCGTCGACATCGCCACCCGGAAACCCGCCTACCCCTCTCCCCCGCTTGACATGTGGCTGGCCCAGATTGCGCCCTGGCCCATCTGCCCCGTCCGCTTCCCCCTTTCTCTCGGCCGCCCGATCCCCTCTCTCGCCACACGACACAATCCCTGCCGCTGGTGCCTTCCTCTCTCTCTCTCCCACTGACACCCGGGCCCGCCTGTCAGGTCCTTCCCCTCCCCGGCCAGCTTCACCCCGCCGCCGCAACTACCGCCCCCACCCTTCCTGGCTTTCTCTCTCTCCCGCGCGTGCGCTGCCCACTCCCCTCCGTCCCCTATAAAAGGACGCCCGAGCACCCTCGTTTCTCACTCCACCTCCCTCCCCCTATAAAAACCCCTCCTCCTCCCTCTGGCCGCCACGTGGATGGCCATATTGTGCCCACGTCGCCCGCTTCATCCCGCCTCCCCCTCCTCCTCGGCCAACATGAGTGCGGCTCAGATCGGCTGCACCCGTGCGTCCTGGCCCATCTCAACCGCCCGCAAACCCGCCTCCCCCTCCTCCCAGGCCGACACATGGCCGGCCCGATCCGCGCCACGCCACCCCGCTCGCTCCCATCCGCCCGTCCACCCCACCCTTCTTCCCGACCGCCCGATCCCCATCCGGCCGCCCGCGTCCTCCCTCTCTCTACTCTCTCTGACCGCCCGGGCCCGCTTGTCAGGGCCATCTTCTTCCCCCACCCATCCCCTTCCTCGCGCCGTCCCGCGCCGCAACCGCCGCAACCGCCGTCTCCGCCCTACCTGGCTTCCCCCGCTCTCCCACGCGCACCACCCACCTCCCTTTCCTCCTCCTGCAAGCCGTGAGCCCACTCCCCGCACCCACCTCCCTCTATTCCCGCACCTACTCGACCTTCCCCTCCCGCAACGGCCGCCGCCCACCTCCCCACTCCGGCGAGAAATTCGCGCCACCTCTCCCCTTCCCGACCCTTATAAAAGCCTCCCCCGGCTCCGCCTCTCCTCGCTCCACCTCCCCCTCCACTCCCCTTCCCGTCGTGGGCACTCCACCGCCGCCGCGCCGGAGCACCCGAGCCGTCGCCGCTCCTCGCTTGTCGCCGGCCGCCTCCCATGCTCGCCGAGCCCCGCGCAAGGTAAAATCGGGCTCCCCTCCTCCTCTCTCGACTCCACCCACCGCCGCTCGCCGCCGGCCAGTGGAGCGCCGCCGTCCCCGAGCGCCTCTCGGCCGGCCTGTCCACGTCAGTTCGCCTGGCCCACGTGGCTGCCGCCTGGCGCCCCGTGGCCGCCACCTCGGCACCCTTCTGCCCCGTCGGTGCGCCGCAAGCCGCACCGTCTTCCCATGCCACCTCGAATCCACCCCCAGTCCACGGACTTAGTCCACATGGACCAGGGCCCATTGTCAACCCCTTTCCCCTATTTTTTCCAGTGCAAAAATAATTTGGCCAAAATAAAAATCCCAGGGCTGACGCAATGCTGATGTCATAAATCAATTTTCTTTAGAAAAATAATTCCAAAAATCCAGATTTTTCATTTTCTCTGATTTTAAACTTCCGAGAGCCCGTTCTCCTTCGTTCTAACTCCGATTGAGTCCATTCAAATTTCTAAATTCATCAAAAATTCCCCTCTACCCATTTTTGGCCTCAATTTAAATATTTGAAGTCAATTTGAATTTATTTGAATTTTGTGGGTTATTTTCACGTGTAGACTTCGACGATTCAGAAGAATTCAAAGACGAACATTTGCACCAACTTGAAGAACAAGGCAAGTCACACTCCTTTATCATGTTGATCCTAAATTTCAAAATAAAATTATGTTGTTTTAAATTATTCCGCATGCATATTTCTATTCAACGTATTTCAATTCAGTTTTAAATTTAGTTATTGCCTACTTGTTAATTCCTCTATTGATATTGGATTCCTCGATACTTTGTAACCCTAGAACAAAACTCTAATTAGTACACTAGTATGGCTAGAGACTATTTGGACAGCAAATGCTTAGCCTAGCTTAGAAATATCTTTGGGTTGGGATATCTTTTCACATAAAATGATGAACTTTTCACATAAAATGATAAGCTTTTCAAATGTACCCTTGACTTTGGTGAGTCAAGGAGGTTTATGAAATATTTTGAAAACAACATATAAAAACTGGTTTAGTCCTAGGCAATTGGTTAGATTGGTGGGTGCAGGCATGCCCTATTGTTCGTAGACACGAGAAAATTGCTATAATGGGACTCCAAACAACGTGTTTCGCTATAATGGGACTTCTAACGTTGACATCGCTAAAATGACACCCGAAACATTGGCTTCTCGTAATACATGACATTTGGCTCTTTTAATTCCAATGTTCGGGTATTTCGAAACATTAGCCAAATGTCATGTATTACGAGAAGCCAATGTTTCGGGTGTCATTTTAGCGATGTCAACGTTAGAAGTCCTATTATAGCGAAACACGTTGTTTGGAGTCCCATTATAGCAATTTTCTCCGTAGACACAGGGTTGAATTGATTGTCGTGCACATGGGTATGTGGTTGGGCCTAAGTCAATTAAGGACCGGTCTGTGAGCTACAGTTGCAAAGCCCTATCGTACTACCACATGGCTGGTATGGGACAGCCCTGGCTGAATAATTTGCGAAGTCCCAACCTGAGTCAAGTTGTAGGTTGAAAGTGAGCGTGGTTGGTGCCATGAGAAGTCTCACTTTAGGGAGCGTAGTTAAGCCATGTGAAGTCTCTCTCAGGCTCAAGAGGGGGTCCCGATCTGGTGGATTCCTTACTGGGGTGAAACCTTAGAGTTGGCTTAACCAAGTTGAAGGCTTTGCATTGTAAAGGCCTTGTCACGACTCCTTGCAGCACACATAAGGAAGTGTGTAATCTAGTGGCAAAAAGGGATGATCGTGTCTTGTGGGTAAAGCTGTACAACCTCTGCAGAGTGTATAATCTATCCAGGATAGCCGTGCCCACGGTCATGGGCATGCTGAGTAAAAGTTTTTCATGGATTAGACTTTGTTTTTCAAAAACCTTACGGATGGATGGAATCCGTGAGAGATTGAAAGCTGGTGGATGGATGGAATCCATCAGAGTTGCGCAGCGAAAGCGTGTGGATGGATGGAATCCATACGTGATCTTTTGAACAGATGGTCCGGGTAGGATGCCCGTGGATAGGTTGGTGTTTGGTCGGAGCCTGCACTGACGGTATTATTTTTAAATACAAGTACTGTTTTTAATTACTGTATTAAATTCAACAATTTCAATCTATTTACTGTATTTCTTAAAATGTTATTTTATGCAAACTAACCCTATAAGCCTTCCATTGTTGCCCTTATCATTATGCTGCATTTCTCCGTGTGATTTGCGGAGTACAAGTTTGTACTCACCTTGCAATCTTCATATAGAGGAAGATGTCGTCGACAACGGTGAAGATCAACACGAGTAGGCCGGGTCTTACTGTAGTTTGTCTGTGGGCAGGCTTGGGCTTCGCTTCTTATCAGTTTGTTTCCGCAGTTATTTGCTTTATTTAATTTTGCCAATGAGCATTGATGTAAGACTTGGCCATAAGGTCGTACTCTTTTATTTAATATAGTTGGTCTTTTGTGCTTGATATGTATCTTTGTTGTACTGTGTGCACTAGCTGATCCTGGACTAGTGCGATTTACACAGAGGATCCAGGAGTCGTTACTCCGGGTTCCGACAGCATGTGCCATGTGAAGTCCCACTCGGCTCAAGAGGGGGTCCCGGTCTGGTGGATTCCTTACTGGGGGGAAATCTTAGAGTTGGCTTGGCCAGGTTGAAGGCTTTGCATTGTAAAGACCTTGTCATGATCTCCTCGCCGCACACGTAAGGAAGTGTGTTAATCCGGTGGCAATGTGGGATGTCGTGTCTTGTGGGTAAAGTTGTACAACCTCTGCAAAGTGTATAATCTATCCTGGATAGCCGTGCCCTCGGTCACAGGCATGGTGTAACATCCCAATTTTTTTTTGCTAAAAAAAATAAAATTAATTTAACTTAAAGTAAGTATTTTTGTTGGCAAAATTTTCTTTTTGGTTTTGCCCTGGATTTTTTGTTTTTGAAAAAGCCAGATTTGACAAGTAATTTAAGTGAAAACCTAAAAATATTAATAAATAAAATGATATTTTGATTTTTCTATAAAAATCTTATTTCAAATTAATGATTTGGATTTAGTTGGAGTTTATATGGAGTTTCTGAGTTTTCTGGAGTTTAAAATGTATTTTTGAAATTAAAAAGTATGTTAAAGTATGAAAATTAAATGCCAACATTAGTTGGAAATAGTTTATTAAGTCCAAAATATCTCCAGGAGGTTCTCTGAATTTTTCTGGAATTTTTGGAGTTTATTTTGTATTTTTCTGAGGCTTAATGAATTTTCTGTGCTTTTTTGAAAATCTGGAAATTAAAATTAAAAATCCAAAACCCCAGCCTCCTTCCGGCCGCCACGTGGACGGCCAGATCTTCTCCACGTTGCCGCATCTCCACCGCGGCTCAACCCCGCCTTCCTCCCCTCCTCGCCTGCCACCTATCCGGCCCCGATAGCGGCCACGCAGCCCGCTCGGCCCATCTCACCCGCCCACTCTCCCACTCCCGCTGGCCGCCTGGCCCCACCAGTCGGCGCGCCCCCGCTCCCTTCTCTCTTCTCTCCTCGGCCCCACCTGCCAGCGCTCCCTCTCTCCGTCTCTCTGCCCGCGGGTCCCACCCGTCAGGCGCTTCTCCCACCTCTCTGCCAGCCCGGGCCCGCCTGTCGGCTTCGCCCCCTTCCCCGCCCTTCTTCCACCTCCGACCGCACCCGTCTCCTTCCTCCCGCACCCGCCGCCGGCCGTTGCGCCACCTCTGGCCGACTCGGTCTCCCCGTCTCCCACGCGCCCCACCCCCGCCACCCGCGCCCCACGCGCCCACTCCCCCGCCTGTTTCCCCCACGTTCCCCTCTCCCCCGCGCCCCCACTTCCCCCAATTTCGCGCCGGCCGCCCGCAACCGCCGCCTCTCCGGCGACCAATTCACGCCGGCCTACCCCTTCCCGCCCCCTATAAGTACCGCCTCGAGCTCCGCCCCATCTCGTCTCATCCCCTCTGTGCTCCAATTGCCCCTCTCCGCCACCCGAGAGCCCTCGCGCCGTGCGTCTCCACCTCGGCCGCCGCCTCCACCTCCGGCGAGAAATCGCCGTCGCTCCTGTCGTCCCCGAGCCCCGCCGACGACACCTCCAGCTCCGCCGCGTCGCCCCGGTCATCCTCCGCCTCTCCGTCCGGCCCGACCGCCACCGGAGCCTCGCCGCCGTGTGAGACCCGAGCGCGCCGCCGCCTCTGCTCGCCGCCAGCTCGCCGCCGGCCGTCCCGGTAAAATCCCGCGCCACTGCCGCATTCCCCTCCGCGGCTTCAGGTTGCATCGAGCTATGTCAGTCTGGCATGGCTACCCCCACCGTGTCGTGTCGTGATGGCATGACTTGCCTCCAGCTAGGCCTATGCACAGCCCAGGGCATGACAGGCCACCGTCGTGCCGGCCCAGGCCTGGCCCTGTTTCCAAATCAGAAGAAAGCATATGGGGAATGGCCTAATTGTAATTTCCATAAAGTTTAGGGGATATAATGCAAAATAGTCAAAACCCTAGCTAGATAAAATTTCCCTACCATCACCTATAGAGAGCCTGGCACCTTCTTCTCCCCTTGCCTCCTCTTTGCTCTTCTCCCCCCTCTCCAACCACGGCACCGGTGAGGCTGGGCCAGCCCACCCACAGCCACCTTGACTCCTTTGCTCACCACCTCCATTGTCCATGCCATCGCTAAAACCTATGCTCTCACGTCCCCCATAACCAACTCCTCCACACAGCCTCTCCCTCTCTCCCAGATCTGTGTGGCGGTAGTCATGAAGCCCACCACGATGACGACGGCCATGAGTGCCCTTCCCCTCTCCCTCTCTCCTAGATCTGAGCAGCAGGGTAGTCGCGAAGCCCACCACGATGACAACGGTCGCGAGCACCCTTCCCCTCTCCCCCTCTCCCAGATCTAAGCGACAGTGGCCATGATCCCGTGATGACAATGGCAGTTGCTTGGCTACCCCTTTTCCCTCTCCTAATCTAAGTAGAGCCAAAAGCGGGCAGATTTGGAGTAGCGAGTCAGTGGTAGGACATGGCAACGGTCTTTCCCCCCTCTCCTTCATAGCCACAATGACATTGGCGAGGTGCACTAGGCTGCATCTGGAATTTTGGGCCATGCGGACCCAAGCATGGCCCATTAGAATGTGATGTGTCGTGCCACCCGACATACCCGATTCTTAGGCCCAACCCGGTAGTGTGCATCATGCCTAGGTCATGCCATGCCTATCAGGCCTCGGGCTGGCCCCAAAAGCACGGCCCAACTCTCAGGACTACGCGCTGCCAACCTAGGCCAACGGCTGTAGGCTTGTTCCTGTCAATGTTCTACTCCGCGGTGCACTCCAGTGTGGCCACCGTCGTGGCTCTGGTTGGGTGTAGTAGTATTGGATTGAGCGGTGGCGCCCCTAGTTAGCGTGCAGCCCCCTTGCAGTCAAATTGAATGGCAGCGCCATGAGCCTCCTGGAGCACGCAACCATCTTCTCATACCACGGCGGACAGGCACGACACTACCGGCAGCCACGGTGAGAGGAGGAAGACAAAGGGGAAGAAGAGGATATTTAAGGTTGACATGTGGACTCCGTCGTACCTTTGAACTTTATTTGCTTATTCGCAGAGATAGGAAAGGGCGTGGTATCCACGTGGCATCCATATCAGCAAAGATTGAACACATAGATGATACGTCAGTTAAAACTGCTCTGTATTGGGTGTCAAGTGGGTTATGTGGCTTAGCTGGTATTGATAAATGAAGGCTGTGTTTTATACGGTTTGAAAGTTGTAGGTTGAAATTTAGACTCAGACTATAGTTAAGCATTATAAAGTAGATTTTTTTCCTTCTTTGAATTAATGACCCATTCGAAACGTAGCAAACAAAGAGTAAGAATAGGAAAACACATGCATGAACTCGACATCAGTTCTAGTGCAAGAATATAGGAAATGAAAATACACATGCATGACATTAACAGCAAGCCCAAAAAGCCAAAATCTGTTATATTCATTGAATTAAGGGCCCGTTCGTCCGAATGTAGAAAACGACGAGCAACAACATGGAAAACACATGAATTGGACATCATTTCTAGTTCAAGACTATAGGAATTAATACCACATGCATGATGTAGGAATGACCCAAAAGAGGTGTTCAGATGCTTCAGAGGAAAACACGTTAATGTTTCATTCATTTAGAGGGCAAATGCTTGAGACAGAGAGAGATTGTCTTGAACAAATCAAAGAATCTTTTCCATGAGGTTTGAGCTAATGTTTGTTCCGTCCAAAATGTGCAGGACAAGAAAGTTTCAAAGGAATTCCATTAAGCCAATCCTTCAATCCAAATACGTAAACCTTTGTAGACATTAAATATTACTTTAGGATTAAATCCTCCAAATTACCTCCACTTTTTCCTTTAGCCTTGTAAATGGTCAACAGCACGCACTACATGGATTTGCCAGTGGTTTGATCACAAATTGACTGCGAACTATACTCAGTGGGTTTGATCACAAATTGACTACGAACTATACTCTCAGTAACTATAGTATTATGGTAAGACTAGTGATAGAAGAAGGTCCTAATTATTCCCTCTATCCGGCAAATATAATGTTTGGGATACGTGTTTTCAAGGTTTTTAAACAATAGCCATGTTTTAGATATTAATGTATGTTAAAGTATATAAATTAATTACATAAAACTAATGTTATTAGATTTGTCTTGTGAAATATTTTCATAATAGATAATTGTTAATTTTTTTTGTTAGTATAGCATGACACAAAATCATAGTCAAAGAGTTATGTTTGAGACCGTTAAAAACCAAAATAGACTTTTATTTTAGGATGGATGGAGTATATTGTTAGCTGCAAACAGTAGTTTTGGTCGATGCTAGATAAGGCTCAATAGATTTCTGTCAATACAGCAGTGCAGTACTCTATCACAACTCACAAAGGGTCCCATATGTCTAGGGTTCAAAAAGACCAGTACAAGTATAGACCTCGGTCCCCTACTATGCTTGTACACTACATATAACAAGATGGTCCTTCCGTTCCATACCCCTACAAATGTTCAATGTATTGGACAGGCAAATTCCTGTGTGGATACAAAATATATAAGGTCATTCGTTTCCTGAAGAAGGATTTCAAGGAATAACACGTCCATTCTATATAGCTATGGTCTATGGCCACCCACCCATTCAGTCAATAAATGAATAAATGCCCTAGGTTGCATTTCAACATGCACACAGCTTTTCCCCCAACAGTGTCATCTTGCCTTGTATTCTCCTCATCACCTCATCCACACACCATCACACAGGATCCCCTCTTCTCTCTCTATAAGATGGCACACCCCTCGCCACTCCACTAGGGGAGAAGAGTCACATCCAACATGCTATGCATCCTAAGCACTAAGCACAATTCACTAGCTAGGTAGTCTCCTACACAAGCCCATGCTGTGTGAACTCAAGGTGAGGTACTCCTCCTCACCCCTCTGCACTACCATGAGGGATGATCTCTCCTAGTCTTAGGCCTTTTAACTCCCCTCTCTCTCTCTTTCTACACCTCTCTCAAACACAAGCCTACACCTTATGCATGGCCGGACACATCTGATCATAGGCCACTCCTCCACCGCTCTCCCCTTCTCCCTCTCTCTCTCACACACACTAAGCGCTCTTAGTCCAAGGGCCTAGAGAGGAGAGAGCAGGGCTCAGGAGCCTTGAGTCCCATCACTAAAGCATATGTTTCCTTTCCGTGATTTCCCAAGCCCCATGGACATACCGCTTTACCAACAGCTGCAGCTCAGCCCTCCCTCCCCGAAGCTGGACCAATCCTTGCTCTACTACCCTTGCTCGCCTTCTTTCGCCGCCGACGCCTTCCACCTCGGCTACCTCGGTGCCGCTGCCGCCACGCCGCCCTCCGCCGCGATCGACTCGCCGGAGCTACTGATGATGCATCCGTTGATAGAGCAGCCGCCGGCGCCAAAGGTGGACGCCGGCAATAGTGTGCAAGGAGTCGGCGTTGGTCTTGAGAGGGCGGCGGCGGCGGCGAGGAAAGACCGGCACAGCAAGATATGCACCGCCGGCGGGATGAGGGACCGGCGGATGCGGCTGTCTCTCGACGTCGCCCGCAAGTTCTTCGCGCTCCAGGACATGCTCGGCTTCGACAAGGCCAGCAAGACGGTGCAATGGCTCCTAAACATGTCCAAGGGCGCCATCCGGGAGATCATGACCGACGAGGCGTCGTCAGAGTGCGAGGAGGACGGCTCGAGCAGCCTCTCCGTCGTCGACGGCAAGCATAAGCCGCCGGCGGAGGTGGGAGGAGGAGAGCAGAAGGGCGACCACAGCGAGGGGAAGAAGCCGGCAAGGGCAAGAAAGGCAGCGACCACCCCAAAGCCATCAAGGAAATTAGGCAATGCGCACCAGGTCCCCGACAAGGAGTCGAGGGCGAAGGCGAGGGAGAGGGCGAGGGAGCGGACGAGGGAGAAGAACAGGATGCGGTGGGTGACGCTCGCATCAGCAATTAACGTCGAGGCGGCCACCGCGGTGGCGAGGGTCGACGACCCGAGATCGACCAATTCGAACCGCTCATCGTCCATGAACATGGTGAGCGCTGAATTGGCGGAGAGGTGCTCATCAACACTTAACATCAATGGAGGAAGGATTCACGAAATGTCAATGGCGAGCGAGGCAAGCGACGTGATCCTAGCCTTCGGCAATGGAGGATACGGCAACAGCGACTACTACCAGGAGCAATGGGAGCTCGGAGGAGTCGTATTCGCCAACTCACGGCCCTACTGAAACTGAGAGGCAGCTACGAACGTACGGTACAAGAACTACCCCTGCACCTCTACATATATATCCTTGTTCCATGAGCGTATGATTTCTTATGTTGATTTGTGTGTATCTCTTTGATCTGATCAACTTGGTTTGGTCATCGCATGATGTATTTAGCTATCACTGTGTTGATTAATTCATGCGTGGAATCTAATCTATGTTAAATTCTATAGTTGTTAAACTGAATTTTCTCAAATGAAGAAATCAAATAATGTCTGGTGAAGGAACTACGGGCAAGCTGCTAGAGCACAGCTACCAATTTGCTAGCTAGCTGAATGGACGAAAGACAGACGAAAAGTGTGGCGAAATTAAGATTTTTTTAAGTAAGATCTGAATGTCATTTTCTCCTAATTAACAAGGTGCAATTTGTATGGTCTTCTAGTGCATTGGATATTCATAAAATAATTACATCAATCCTAGATACTGTAAGATGAAATTTCTATCAAGTGCGATTAACAACTTTTGCTTCCTAAATCCTAATTGGTAGACGGACCATTTTGTTCTACCAAATACGAAATGGAAGCTTCCAGATTCAGGTAATGGCTTTGGATTTCCACTACTCGGTGAATTGCAAATGAATGCCTCAAACTTCTTGAGAATACTGTTATCCAATTCGAACAATATTTGAACCGCTCATTGTCAATGACGAACATGGTGAGTGTATGCCTAATGAATATGCACACCAAGCAGTTGTCCAATTACATCTCGACACCTACATTCGGAGTAGGTATTCACGGTACTTCATAGCAATGGTTGAATGCATGGTTTCATTTCATTGGACATCATGCACGTACATACTCTGATACAGCATCTGCTGAAAAGGGGAAGTGAATTTAACGTGGCATCAATGTGCTTATTTACTCCAATTAGCGATGATTTTCAATGAATTAAATCATGTTCCAAGCATTAAACACCACGCTTGTAGCCGACAAATGTATTATGGTGGCAACATCTTACATCATCAGCAGGTTGAAGCGTGATGTTGGCATCCTAATTTTGTCAACACATGCATGCTGCTACCTTGATGTTAACACCGTGGAAGTTACAACACTGATAACCATCACGCATTGTTACCTCCGTTATTATAGGAAAACCTAGATATGCTAGTAGTTCGTTTAAGTTTACGACCATGATTGTTGTGGTGGTTATAATTAAGAAAAGCCAAAGAAAATGCAGTTAATTTATATAATTAACTTCTTTTCTGGGCTAGGTGCATGCGAAGTTCTTTTCCCTACATTTGAAGGAACTCAATGTGAAGTTTGGGCAGATAAACTGCCACTAGCCAGCTGCAATAATCAAGTAAAAGCCTTGGTCAAGAATAATGACGTTTATATACTCTGTCGATGTTTACACCATCTAAAGCTTCAGAAATGAGAACTAACTAATAACCACAAGTTATTTTTAAAAAACAAAGTACAAGTGGGCAACATATAAATTTGGAATTAGGAGTACCACTACAATATATTACACTTCTTTTTTATGTTTGAATTACAATAGCCCTACGTCTGTTTGATTATCTACAAATAATGATTTTAGAGAGGCATGCCTTTGAAATATCCTACCTGAGATATTATTATGTAGCTGTATATATGCAATTATGCATGCATGTTTCCAGTCTGATACAAATTATCTGACTATAAATTTAAGACATGCATAAATTATGATCAATTCAACCATTTATCTGACATAATTTGTTTCAGAATTTACACACTTACTCTTCTTTTTAAGTTTTACCATGTAAGTTTGATTGATATTAAAAGTAGTACAACTCTCCATATATTATATCTTACATTTGAATATGAACACTATATTCTGTTAGCTTGACTTTTTTCACTTATTTATCTGTCAAATGTGTAATAACTATCGCCACTGACAATACTATTACAATGTTGCTATGTAATATTTTGAATTATATACTAATGTGTTTTTTATATCCTGCACAGACACCACAAATCCATATACTTCTTCAGAAAAATTACTCCCTCCCAAAAAAAATAGATGCTTTTAGTTCTATAAAAAAAAGAACAAGAAATTATGTGATGTATTCATTTATGATGCTGTTTACCTCTACTAATTGTTACTTATATTTATGATACTACTACTGCTAGCCAGCATTTAATAGAGAGCATCTAGTGGAACATGTTATTTAAAAAAAGCAAAAGGAACGACAAGCAGTTGCAAACCAAATTTAACCAGCTTACCAAAAACGCCATGCTTTGAGTAAAAACAAATTAAAGATGATTTACGTACCAACATATGCGGTTATTCACTTAGCATCTCCGATTAAGGAATTTAGTTACTAGCATCTCCGATGAAGGAATTTAGGTACTATATGTGAATCAGAGAGTTGCGCTGGATCTTACTAGGAAAAATGTCACCACAGTATAATGGGTCCTAGCAGTAAAAACAACTGTTTGTGCATGGAAAATGTACAACGATTAATTGCACCCACAACCTCAAAGGTCACATGCTGTACTACAAGGCTTAGGACAAACAGTGCGCACATGTATCTAGTCTTGTCATTCTGAAGTACTTTGGGTTAAAAAGACCAAGGCTATTGTATATATGCACATGCAATACGTACCTCACCAGGACTACGTACTTTAATTGCGACCAGCAGCCAATCAGAGAACAAGGCAATTAAGTTCTTCATCGAACCCATGCATGCATATCTTAGCCAAATTCAATCAGCAACCCATGCATAGCATATGCATGAACCAAATTCTGCTTGCCAAAAGCACTTGATTGGATCTGCAAAAAGACTTGTCTATTAATATTCACTAACAAGGCTGTCTAGTCCGCAATTTTAATCATTGAAAGAGAACAATTAATATTCACTGCAGGATATAATTGTGGACCTCCAGATTTTGAACAGATAAGAGCTTATAAAAGAAGATTTTATATAAGTATGATAGTAAATGTAAGGATTGATTCCTTATATGTTACCGGAATTTTGCAAAATGCCTGATTGTGTCACCGATATGTGGGGTCAAGGTCTACATATCAATGAGAAAATAAGTGATATATAAGAGATAGGGCAAACTTTCAGTATTATATAAACAATTCACACTAAATGTTATATGAAAGGTTGGTTGCCTGTAATAACGTGATAACCAGACATGGATAATGGCGTAAAGAGTTCGACTAAGTTAAACTATATACATGGAATCTAACCTATTCGCAAAAAGAAAAAAGATATGAAATATATGATGGGTAAAATTAAGGCTTCACATCCGGTGGTAAAAAAAATAAGGACAGCTTCATATTAATTCCCTTGTATGAGAATATAATCAAGCAATTCTGAGTAATAACCGTCATATGTGATGTCGCAGTAACACGAAAGATTGCAGATACTATGCTCCCCGACAAACGGCCCGGCACCAAGCAGTTCTCACAAAAAGTGCCAAATCTCAGGTACTGTCACAATTAAGTTCGAAAACTACAAGTTTCCCATTGAGATGTAAAAGCAACTTTTTGACCCAACAGATGTAAAACAAACTTCTTAGGAAAAAAACACGGTGCAAACAATATGTTCATTTGATGAAACACGCTACAAAAATCGATAGTTTCCCATGTTTAAGCTATACATTAATTAGTATTAAACCAGCTACAACCATTTATCTATTATTATAAAAGCTAATGACAGGCGATTTACCGCTACTAAGATAGAAGACAAATATGGTAAAAAAATTATACCCTTAATTTGGTAGATCCTAATTTTAAACAATTAGATTTTTATAGTTGACTTAGAGATATAAGAATTTAAAATAATTCTCATCTAGCCCTTAATTTGATGGATCATAATTTAAAGGATTAGATTTAATGGTCGGCATAGATATATAAGAATTTGAAATAATTCTCATAAAAAATATCTGATCTTTAATTTAATGAATCCTAATTTTAAAGGTTTAGCTTTGATAGTTGGCTTAGAGATATATTAATTTGGAAAAAATAAAAGGAGAACAGTAGCACTGTTTATAATTCAAATGTTGAGTGTGTGAAATTTGCTAGATGGGCACCTAGATCTCAATCCTCTCTTTCAGATAGGAGGAGAGAGATCTCAAAATAAATTGCTTTAATTAAATATGAAATCAAACATTATAAAAATATTTTGTTTTCGAGATAGGAATTTTAACATTTAGAATTCGCAAAGAGAATTTCAACACCAGCGCCAATCAGCTAGTTAAAGTTCTGCACACATAAAAATCGTCATTTGGGCTTATTTTGAATGGCTTATGGCTGAAAAGCACTGTATCTGGTTGAAAAAACACTATGGCTGACTAAGGCTTATTTTGCATAATTAAATTTAAAAAATTAAAAAATGTAAAAAATTTGTTAGCCCATTACGTATAATACAAACAAATACGGGAAAAAAGAACCGGCAAAAAAGCTCAACAAAAAGCCAAAAGTTCAGAAAAAGATGAAATTTATGAATAGTAAAAAATAAGCCGGAAGCTAGAAGCTGAAGCCCAAATGATCACCACCTGGCCTCGTTCTTCCATTGTGGTCTCAGGTAATGCTGTTTCAATATTCTAGTGCATTGGTCATCAATCGAATCAATCTAGGCCAAGGTAATGATCTGACAAGCTAGTGTGTTCTGATAACGCAAACCTAGTTGGCATAGCAACAAACTCACATAAAAGTTAGTGTTATGGGCCCAAATTCCTGCTTTAATCCAAGAAAATCTAGGTGTAAACTGCTTAGTGCTCGATCGGTCTGTTGTAGTCAACTTCTGTAGTAACTTTGGTAAATGTTATTCAGTCGATCTAAACACTCTTAATGATGTGAAATGTCCTAATACCAGTAAAAAAGTCTGTTACTCAGATAAGTTGGTAAATCAATTCATTATATAATAAAAGTCGATAATATATCTTTTAGAGTTGCTAAAAGACACATAGGCTATAAATTCTCACAAGAAAGAATAACATCTAGCCAACAATCTTGTGGGCCTTAATTAAAGTTGATCGATCAACCATTGGATGTTATTAAAAAAAGAAATAAAATTACGAAAAAAGAGTGTCCACAAGCTTTGAACAGCACAAGGTTCAACACGTGGGGCTTGACCAGCTAACCAACTAAGCCACGATTTCACATGCATTTGTAAGTAAAAAAAGAAACATATATAGGGGTATAGCCAATTAACTTAAAGCATTCGTTTCAACTGCTAGGATATACTAATATAAGTACAACTTTTGGTCTATTTTATGCCTTGTGATATCTTCAATATAGTTAAGATCAGATACTTTGTATGTAAAAACTATAATGATACGCCCACACGCATTTATTTACATGTAATATATGCTAAAAGACTGAATAAAACATACGGCTAGTCTGATAACAGCGTGCACGAGAAGAGAGAGATGGCAGATCTAAACATGTAACTTGATAAGAAACATACTCATCTGCTATTCACGTAGTATGGCATGAATTGGATATCTCAAAGTTTACAGGCTGGACGCATGACATCAACTAATCACCATGGTTTAAGACATGACGACCAGCCATATAATCATTAAGGACCTATTTGGAACGCATTAATTTTATTAAAAAATTTAGAAAATTTATATGAAACCGTTCAACTCCCGTAGAAATTCGGGTTAGAAAAATCCAGCATTCCAAACAAGGCCTAACACTACATGTAAATTTTACAAAACTATTTTACCAAACAATTAAGCTAAACTATAATGATAATGCTTTTGTTAATAATTAATATGAAATGTCCTAATAGTAGTAAGTAACTTAATGGTGCTTAATTGTATCATCATATCAATATAGAATTTCCTCCGGATCACCGGTTTGTAAAATATAGCACATACATAATACACAGCTGTGTGGATCAATTAATCAACGCTTGCTCCAAATTTTGTGTTACAGAGACGTCATAGCCTATGTACTGTTGGATGTCACCTATGCTAGCTTGTGACCAAGGTTCCAAAAACCGAAACCGGACGAAATCTCGGCCAGCGGCAGGTAACGGTAACCGGGCGGTTACCGGCCGGTTACCGGAAAAACCGGTAAAAAACCAGTCACAATTTGAAAATCAAAATTTGAATTTTGAGATGTTTTGAAACCGGTAACTGGAAAAACCGGCTAAAATTCAAAAATCAAAAATTGATATCGGCCGGTTTTTTTGTTACCGGACTCCACCGGTAAATACGGTAACAGACGGTTACCGGCCAGTAACCGCCGGGATTTTGAACTCTGCTTGTGACTAATAAAGACCACGGCTCCTGAAGAAAAGGTCACTTCACCTATATATCAACGACTAGTATCTCCCTACACTACAACAATTAGTATATGCAATATACAGATTTTGTTTTTATACTTGCTCGGTTTTTGATGTATCTGTGCGGTCTATATATGTGAATGTCTTTTAGAAACACCTATATATAGGAATAATTAAGGGGATTGATGGAATATGCTAGCTAGTTTGGCAAACTAATGCGACAACCATGTTTTGTGGTTAAAGAGAGACCATGGTTCAAATCCCACTAACCACATGTTAGGTAAGTTTATGTGTAGATTTTTTGTGATTAAATCTCATAACTCCCAATTGCCAAAACTTATAGATACTGTGTCAGCCACTATAAACTCCTTTGCAGAAAAAAAAAACTAACCAACTTGATCTACTTAGTGCACCTCGCTAGTTGCCCATAACTACTCTACCCCTCTCCAAATCTTACATAGGATTATATAACAATTAAAATACATGTGGCAGAAATTAATATATATTTTTCTATAGTGAGGATATATGTATGTTGCACATCAGTCTAGTAGTGTCCGTCTTTGTCAACGGTGTCTTTTACCATGGGATACTTCCATAATCATATGTTTGAAAATGATTAACAATTAATTAACTAGAATACAGTGCATGCAATGGAGTTTATATATAGCGAGGAAAAATATTTTATATATCTCTATTTCCATTTGCGTTTTTCTTGTTTGATTTTAATTTTGCTGATTTTTGTTTCGTTTCCTTATATGCTTACATGCATATACATAAATCTCAGTGAATTTTTGGAAATATTTATTTGATGCATTCATGATGATATGATCACCTATCTATATATAAGCTCTAAAACTTACAACATGACTAACAGTGATAATGTGTACACGCATGGTAATAATATGGGAAAGATAAATATTCCTGAGCTGGACATTGGGGTTAGATTGATTACCTCTCAAATTCTTCATGTGATTAATTCCAAACTCATGAAATTAGAATTGAAAAGCATGATATATTTAGAGATCACCTGCAAAGGATAATTAAGATTCAAATTTAAGAACAAACTGAAGTGTAAATTCTAAAGCATTATGCAATTAAATAATTCATTACCTTTCTTGCAAGATGCACTGCTTGCATGCATGCATTAAAGTTTGGTGTTAAAAATACGGAATTGGTCCTTCAACATGACCACAATGTTGAGTATATTGTCTCTAAACACTCACGTATATAGTTGAGGAAAATTCCTCCTTGATGAAATCCCTGTTTTTTAAGTAATTTTTTAAAGTGGAAATTAATTTTGTTGATGTCACTTCGCCATCAACTTTTTAATCCACCGATTATTTTTCTGAGTTACATGCTACGGACGTTGTGGGTCGGTATCCTACTACTATACATCAGTTAATTACGGTTCCCATCGTGGTAAGTCGGTAGTTTATTCTCCCTTGGCTGTTGTTGTATCAGGCGATTTATATTTTTTCCTCATTTTTCCTGTGCTCCATAGCTATAGTACTGTATGCATGATATGGTACGCAGCTCTCATGTGAAAAAAAACTAGAGTCCCCATGACAATGATGATAGCTAATGGGTATATATCTATTTTTTTGGCAAACTTAAACATATAAAAAAATCTCTATCAGGTACCTAAACCCCTAATTAAGATATATATGGCAGATTTTCATTGCATAGGTGCTCGTATGGATAAAATTGTATAATCTAATCAATAATTCGTAAGATTTTAGCATGAACTTCACGTCTTCAACACTGATCATAAAAGAAAAAAATAAATTGGTCAAACTGAGTTCAGTCAGCTCAACATATATGGTCGCTTGACTGAATCAATATTGAGAACTAAAGCCCCATATTAGAATATGTATAGTGTCATCTGTTGGAAATTAAGTACAGAGCTAGCGGTTACGTTGTTTAATCTACAGATCAGATAGGATTGAGAAAAATAAGGAGCAAAAACAATGAAGAATGCTTGCTACTTAGCTCTCTCATTTGCAAACTATAGCGAAGCAGCCATGCACGAGGATTAGAAAGCGGCAACAAGCTGACACGTACGGGAGCAGCATTGGTCAAAACTAACTTTCTTGCATGCTTTTGCCTGATTTGACCAGGCATCGCCTTCTCATTCTGCAGCGCGTCACTCAGATTGCTCCCAAGGGAAACATTCGGGAATCATCCAGGGTTTTTTTTTTTGGTGGGAAGGCAGAAACATTCAAGTTCTATTTCCTCCTGGGTTTCTTCTAAAAAGGTAAGAAACAGGTAACTAATGGATCTCTTTTTACATGTAACTCGCGGGGAAAAAAGGAAGCAAGAACTCAATGACATCATGGTGTACATGATGCCAAGAAGAAGCGGCGGCGGCGGAAGAAGAAGAAGAAGAAGGAGAAGGAGAAGAAAGAGGAGGCATTATAAGCTTACCTACGCGCTGAGGCTTGGAGCAGATGGCTTATTCTCTTTTCACCCAGGTTACTGAGAAGGAGAAATTAAGGAGAGGAAGTGACCATTGATCCCCTAGCATCTCTCTCTCTGTCTCTCTCTGAGGAGAGAAGATACAGATAAGGGTATCCAGATGGATACATTATGTCTAGGCGTGATGTTCCCTTCCTTCTCTTTTCGAGGAAATGATTCAAAGTTCATGTGGAAAAGGCTGCAGATATTCCTTTCTCTTCCAAAGAAGAAAACAAAGGAACAAGAAAAGAAATGCACTCCACGTCGCGTGGCTTTGGATAAAATGGGAGGACAAGGGAACAACTTTTGCTGTTTGCCTTAAGAATATAAAGCAACACAAAAAGGAAAGGTCGTTCCATGGTGTACGAGCGATGAAATCTACAGAAACACTAGTACCAGATTGCTTGGTTGTGACTTGCCAGCACATGGCATGGCTGTGGGACATTCAAAAAACTTGCAAGGCCTCATGTAGTCATGTGCCACCGGCCGTTATCCTAGCTGACACTTAAACCTCACAATAACAAAGTATAAAATGATTGATGGAAAATAAGGAGTCGAATACAGATGGATTACATTGTGCGCCATTACATTGGCTACGTGTACGTGTGTGTATACGACTTAATTAGCTGGAGTCTAGAAATACCCCCCTCTTGAAAATGAGTAGATTGCACTACAGTAATCTAATACTGTCACTTCGTTATCGACTGTATATTCAAGTAGTGGTTATGTATAGCTAGTATCACAAATTCACAATTGACCAAAATTGAAGTATACTTATGGTTGAGAGCTACGTTGCTGCGCACAACGTGTGCAAATAAGAAGGCAAAAGGCTTAAAATATATGGCATACGCGCATAATGAGAAACGTTACAATACCTCTTTATGCATGTTTTGTATATACGGAATTACGGAGTAGATGCATTGTAGCCCTTGACAAATGAGGACCGGCTGGGCCGGGGACATGCAGAAGAGGTCTCGGAAGGGCATATTCCATGTGGTAACTTCAGCAACACTTGCAAAGTGTATGCTACTCAGAAGCGTTTGATCGATCACCGTATTGTTTTTATGATTTCTACGTAATTTATTCCCGATATATATGTTCATATTATGCCTTCAGGCCTTGCCAATTGCCATACGTACGGTATGCACTTACGCACCATACGAGAGACGACCGGCAGCTTAAGCGCCTGTTTGGAACAGAGGAATTTCACAGGAATTTTGCAGGAATTTTACAGGAAACAGTTCAATTCCCGTAGGAATCGGGGAAAATTCCCGCATTCCAAACATGGCCTAAGAGAACACGGATACATATGGCTAGGTAGGTCGCTAGATCCAACGAATAATCGATCGGATCCACTACTTCCGGCCACGGCGACTGCACAGTACTGTAGAATGGAAGGATCCAGTCATCCATGGGTGGATTAGGTATACTAACATGTATATGCACACTGCATGAGCAGGCCGACCCCATCCACTTATCCATTTACACTCCACTGTGGAATGGCGCGGCATTGTCGCTCAGTCACAGACTCACAGTAGAACGCAGCCTCTCCCCGGAGAAAAGAGAGAGGGGGGAGCGGGGCCCGGGCAAAGGCGACGTTTTCGGGCGGGTCCAAGAGCGTGCGGCGCAGTATCACTTGCATGCACTCCCAGTCTCCCGTAGTCCCACGCCTACGCCTCAGCCTAGAACACCCAGCGCGCGCCGGCCGGCTACGCCCCTACGTAGCGTCCCATCGATCATTGAGCGCGCGACCGCGTTCCATTGGCCAAACCCCCAAAACAGGCAGTATTTTAAGACCCTCCTTATTTTGAGTGGTTCATAGCTGAAAAGCATTATAACTAGCTAAAAAATACTGTAACTAATGGTATATTATTTGGCATAATTAAATTTAAAAAGGTTCTAAAATAAAAAAAATAGGTTAGCCCGTTATGGACAGTACAAACGTATACGGGAAAAAAGAACTGACAAAAAAGCTCAAAAAATACCAAAAAACCAGAAAAAACAAAATTGTTGAATGGTGGAAAATAAACTAGAACCCAGAAGCTCAAGCTGAAATGAGCGGAGCTAAACATGAGTATTTCAGGGCACTGCTAAGCTTAGCATTCTTTATCTATTTCTGTACCTCGATCAGTGGTGGGTGAGATTGCAGGCTTCAGACCCATTCTACTTCTTAAACTCAAAGATACATATGCATATTATCTTTTCTTGTCGTTCTTAGAGCATCTCCAATGGTTATAGCTAGCAACTAACTATAAGACTTCCACATCATCTATATAGTACACACTAAAGCTAGCATTCTAAAGAACTATCTATAAGGATAGCTATTTGATGCTTACATGCACACACAGAATTTATAGATGCTGCCTCGTTTGGCGTTATAGACTAGTGCTTAAGGGCATCTCCAATGGTTATAGCTAGCAACTAACTATAAGACTTCCACATCATCTATATAGTACACACTAAAGTTAGCATTCTAAAGAACTATCTATAAGGATAGCTATTTGATGCTTACATGCACACACAGAATTTATTAAGGCTGCCTCGTTTAGCGTTATAGACTAGTGCTTAAGGAAGAGCTGGCTCGATTTTTTTTGCATACTCTCTTTCCTCCACATAGAATATATGCTGATGTGTACATGCATATAGATAGCTGACTCAGACCATTGGAGATGCCCTGGTTCGATTTTTTTTGCATACTCTCTTTCCTCCACATAGGATATATGCTGATGTGTACATGTATATAGCTAGCTGACTCAGACCATTGGAGATGCCCTTGTACGGAGTGGTCACTAAACTTGTTTCAGTGATTCATTTAGGTTACTGACGTTCAAATTTTCATATCTAAGTTACTAAACCGGATAAATTTGATCATTAATATCACCGTCCATGCCACCTAGGAATCAAGCCATGACTTTGGACCGAGCAGTGTGTCTACATGGATTGCCCAACGCTTTTAGAAGCACGTGCATACGGGAAAATTTTCACCTAACCCCTAATTGCTAACTCTATTCTCTTTCCCAAGGACTTTCTCTATTCTTAACCCATCCCGATCCCACCTCCTGGTCTTAATTTGATCTCCATCCGGCGGCGGCCGAGGCGACGAGCAATTGGGCACATGAAGCCAGACGGATTGGAGCCACACTGCGTGCACGAGTAGTGGCTACCGGATGAGGCGGTGGTGGAGATCAGAGTTAAAAATTTCAGACGAAATTTCACCAAAATGACGAAATTTTGTCTCTTTCATTACCCTCCGAAAGCACAATAGTTCGGTCATATTTTGGCTGAATTATCCCCATTTAAATTTTGTCTAAATTTTATCAAAAAATTGAAATTTTCGTCCGAATTTTTGAACGAAATGGATGAAATTTCGTCCTTTCGTTCCTTCCGGTGATCACTGAAATTTTTTTGATGCCGAAAGATTTAACCCTGGTGGAGATTACTTCGAGGATGGATGCATCCTTGCACAATACGACGGCGTTGGCACTCATGGACCATGACGGCAACGGTATGGTCGTTGCATCTCACTTGGCGGGACATGCGTAGGGGAGCAGCACCTCCATGGCTTTCCTGTTGCTCGTCGCCTTGGCCGCCGACAGATGGGGAAGAAATCGTGATAAGGAGATGGAGGAGCAGCTAGGAATGAGAATAGCGAGAAACCTTAGGGCCTCAGTGCAAATTCCACTCACCGGGGAAGGTACAGTGGCTGCCCACATCACGGTCGATTCAGAGGGTGGCAGTCAGTGATATTGATAACCCACTTAAGCCTGTTTAATGATTCAGCTATGTAAAATGGAAGATTGATGATCTAAATGAATTATCCATACAAGTTTGGTAATTTACGATGCAATTTACTCTTAAATTTCTCTAAAGACTTCTTTCATAGTCATCCGATCTTGATCTCAAATCTTAATACTCGATCACGCAATCAGGGGCGAAATCAGTCTAAGCCTTGGGCTGGACCAATTGCTCTTGAACTAACTCTTGGGCTAACTTGACTAACTTTGTTTTTTTAAAAGTTTTTCATAAATTTTATATGAGTTTTAGTTGCCAAGCCTCGGATTATAGTCCATGTAGCTCGAGGTCTGATTCCATCATGCACGCGACCATAAGGCTAACACCAATGTGTGTAAAATCGATTCTAAGAGAGAGGAGAGGGAGCTTTGAACTGATTATAGCTTAGCACGTTGGAGCAATCGATGCTAGCAACAAGATTTCTGGAATTGATTCATTAACTTGGGACTAAAAAAATTGCGGTCACGCAGCGGCCACCTGCGTTGTTCATGTGTAGCCCGAACCAACCCGATTTTTTCAGGCATGGGCACAAGTTGTTCACCTATGGGACTAAGAAATTAATACCTTGTTCAAAAAAATAAAAGGGGTATTTTCGGGCTTCCAAGGCTGGACCGGCCTTTGAACAGGTGTAACGCCATGCATCGCTGCTCAACTATGTGTCGCCAGGCTACCAAATTTTGTGGTCTCTGCCACGTGCCTCTGCTGATCGCGAGGCGCCGCCTTGGCCTCCGCCGTGCCCTCCACATTGTCGCCTCACTCTTGGCAAGCGACGATGTGGCGGTTACGAACGGCGACGACAGGAAAGTGAGCTGCACCTCAGGGTAGCCTTTGATGATGTGGCTACCCGAACTGGCTGACAGTGGAGGTGAATCTGGTGATGACGATAATGTTAGCATTGAGATGGGGATGGGATCTGTGTGAGAGGACGAGGGTTTTCCCTCTCTAGGCCTCTCTCACAAATGGTTGCCGATGTGCGAAAAGTAAAACCAAATAAACTATGTAAATAGTTATAAATATCTATTATGTATTAAAAGTCGATGACTTGTCTTTTAAAGTTGCTAAGAAAAAATATTCTAGAGACTCTCATAAAAAAATAAAACATTTAACATTTAATTTAGCGGACCCTAATTTTAAAGGGTTAGATTTGATAGTTGACATAAATATAATAATTTGTCTATATATATACTAATTATAAACTTAGAGAAATATCCATCCATTTATTTGGTGGACCCAAGATATAACGGCTCAGATTAAAATAAATAATTCATATAAAGTACAATCCAAATTAAAAGAAATTCAGAATAAAAAATAAAGAAAAATCAACAATTTGATTTCCACACAACCTCCAAAGTAACATCCATAAATAACTAAAATTCGTAATAATAATTAAAGGAAGATAGAAAATTAAAGGAAAATGTTCATGCCAAGTACGATACAAATTAACTAAATTTTGGAATAAAAATTATCAATTTGATTTCCATATGATTTCCCAAGTAAATACCAAAAAACAAAAATTCGAAATAATAATTAAAAGAAAATAGAAATTGGATTTCTATACGAATTCTGGCCTAAACTAAAAAGAAATCCATAGCAAGTACGATCCAAAAACATGTAAATTCGGAATAAAAATTAAATCCGATTAAAGATTTGATTTAGATTGTGTTTTAATCTAATATCCATCAATTTAATATTAAGTACTATTTTCATAATCTAATTATTATTTAAATATTTTATGTTTTGATAAGGAGACTAAATAATTTATCTAAAAAGCTAGGCTGTGCAAATGCTAAGGTTGGCTACTAGTTTATATTACAAAAATAAGAATACAGATAGGGAATTCATACCTTTGTTTTTAAGAAGAGTAGGTGCTTGTACCCATTGCCTTAACTTATGCAAGCTCTACTACTAGGCTACATGGGTTCCCCCACAAATCACAAGATCGGTAGTACATAAAAAATATATATATCACAAGATCGGTTGTACATAAAAAATATATACAAAGATCAACTTCAATTGGCTCGTAACCAGCTGAAATGCCCGTGCATCTACACAGCTCGATATTATAATACACATACTTTTATTTGAAAATTAACATATATTCGTTGTACAACTCTAATACTTCTGATTGAAAATAAAGTTGTATTCTTTGTACAACTATACTAACTCTCATTTCTATATTTTATTGATCTGCATCGTTATAATATGGACATGCTAAGATTGATGGTGTAGATCTTTTTATTTTTCTTCATCGATTAACATAGGAATTTTCTACCTTCAGAGCGAATGTGTGGTGGCTTCTTTTTTTCCTTGTTTTACAAATATAATAGACTTTGTCCTTTTTATTGTAAAAAACTATCATTTTGTTTTTACTTAATTAGCTATTAGTGATAGTCTTGCATCTTAAATACCTTGAAATGTAAAAAAATTTGCTTATTGGAGGGGATTTGGGGACCGGGGAGGTAGGGGGGCGGTTGGGTCCACATCCATTAGGGCATCTGTAGTGTATGAAAATAGAGGGTCTTAAGCCACCTTAAGGTCAACCTTATACATTACAGGGGTGACCTTAAGCAGGCTATAAGCAAAAAAGGTTTAAGGCTGGTCCTCAAGCTAAAGACCTGGCCACAAGCATTAAAATACAATTTTTCTTTATCTGCCAAGTGGGACCGTCTTAAGACCTCTTGGGTTATATACACTATGGAGCCAGCCTTAAGATTTAGATGGGACCCACCTTAAGAGCTCTTGGGTTATATACACTACAGATGCCCTTAGTGTGTATGAGAGTTGTTGAAGGTAAGGGCATTTTGTTCTTCTCGAGCTGCCTTAGCGGATGGAATTGACGGAAATAGGCCAGAGTGGTATTCCTAAACAAAGCACTAATGGATGGATGTCATAAGTGAGATGCCGAAAGATTTTGTGGCGCAAGTGAAATACGGACCGCAACTAATGGCATAATGAAATTTTCCCTAACCAATATCATATAGAACCAACTGCAAGTTTGCAACAGGAATGTACAAGTAGCAACCTAGTTTCCTTTTGATCTTCGAATATGACATATGGATCGATCAATTAATAGTTAATCGCCGTAGTCCCTTTAAATAGGGGCAAAAGCTAGTAAAAGCGACTGGAGGGAGTAATGCGTGGAAGGGTGATAAACAGTGAAACTCTGAACAGCGCTATTCATTAACAGGAAAACGCAGCCCGACAGAGCGCAGGGAGGGGTCTAGGAAAATTTCACGGCACTTTTCAAACCCTAACCACGTTGGGAAGGTGCACTCGCTCGGTGTGCACGTTTCACCGGCAGCAATCAAATCTTTGACTACTTTTTACTGATGCCGATCGATCGATCAGAATCCGACAGAATCAGCAAGAAACTGAGCCTAACTCATTTTTTTTAAAAAAAAAGAAACTGAGCCTAACTAACTAGACTAACTAGCTGTGGTAGTCCAACACCACATACGTATCAGACGATCATAATTTCAAACAGAGGAGAGTGAACACTTGAACAGAACACAATTCAATTCACTTGAAAATTTACCTCACGACCACAGTTGTTTCTCACGTTGATCAATTACTGGATATATAGTTTCGTGTGTCTGTTCTTGCATGGAGAGGATTCTTGTTCACCATTTGCACCCAAAGGCGGATCCAAATAGGCATGTCTTTTCCTTGTCATTCAAATGCTCCAAGTGCCAAGTGCCAACTGCAAATTTCAAAGGTAGGATAGCTTTAGAGGTGTCCAATAGGCTAGGCCTTAGTGTGCCGGCTTGCGGCCCAGCCCAGGCACGGCACGGCTCGTGTTTGCCCATGCTGTGTCCCACATTGCCCCTCTATTGTTGCCATCACCGATCTCGCCAAGCCACTAGATCCAGAGCTGTCCCTCAGCTTCCCCTTCCTCTGCTAAGACGAGTTGGTCAAAGCCTAAGAAGCCAAAGAATCCCGTCCTTCCCCAATACGTTGGAATGATACAATCGACTCATCATTGTAAGGGGTGTTCATATTGGCTGCGGCTAATTGATTTTAACTGAAAATAAATAGAAGTGTATGAAGGAAGTGGCTTTTAGTAGGATGGGATAAGAGATGGCGAAAGTAAGGAAGAGATGTGTGAGCGAGACAGAGCGAGAGAAGTAAGGTGCATGATGTGTCCATAGCCCCCTACCTTATTCTCAGAGTGAGATGGAAGCGAGAGGAGTGGAGAAGCCGCTTCGAGAAGCTGGGTATTCATATTGGCTTATGACTTCTCCAAACTAAAGTTAGAAGCAAAAGCCAATATGAACACCGCCGAAGTGGCAAATGATAGGACTGGATAGTCTATACGTGTATCAAATCAAGAAATCATATATGTGCAAGGCAAACAACTACACATTGTAAGGGGGCATGAAAGGGAGGCTGATGCACCGCTAGACCTGGGAGTTCAGGTGGCTTGGTAGGCTTCAGGTTGCATCGAGCTGTGCCGGTCTGGCATGGCTACCCCACCATGCCATGCCGTGATGGCATGACTTGCCTCCGGCTAGGCCTAGGCACAACCCAGGGCACGACAAACCATTGTCGTGCCGGCCCAGGCTTGGCCCTATTTCCAAATTAGAAGAAAGCATATAGGGAATGGCCTAATTGTAATTTCCATAAAGTAGGGCCAGAATGCAAAATAGTCAAACCCCTAGCTAGATAAAATTTGCCTACCGTCGCCTATAGAGACTGAGCCTGGCACCTTCTTCTCCCCTTGCCTCCTCTTTTGCTCTGTATTGGGTGTCAAGTGGGTTATGTGGCTTAACTGGTATTGATAAATGAAGGTTGTGTTTTACACAGTTTGAATGTTGTAGGTTGTATTTGATTTAGATTGTATTTTAATCTACTATCCGTCT
The DNA here is from genome assembly GCA_017311315.1 of Dendrocalamus latiflorus. Classification (NCBI taxonomy): domain Eukaryota; kingdom Viridiplantae; phylum Streptophyta; class Magnoliopsida; order Poales; family Poaceae; genus Dendrocalamus; species Dendrocalamus latiflorus. The sequence continues at coordinate 10,227,850 of CM029651.1, read as the reverse complement.
AGCTCATGGGCCGTGCCGGCACAACCCGGTGGACCATGTTGTGCCTGGGTCGGGGGGCGGCATGGCATGGCCCAGCCCGACTGGGCTCCAACGGGGGTAAACGGGCTGTGCTAGCACAACACGGCCCCGCCCGGTGAAAATAGCCGTTATTTGATCGTTGGGGTGTAAAACATTCTGAAAAAATACAAAAAAATACAAAAAATGGAATTTTTTCTATAAATAGGGGCATCCAGCCTCCACTCCACACCTCAAACCTGACTCTCATATTTCTATTTAGCTGTGAAAAATCCAGTAGTGTTTATGGAAATTTGGCAAAATTAGTGAGAAATTCGTGTGAAATTCAGAAAATTCAAAAAACTTCAAAGAATTTTCTGGGAGCTGTAGAAGAGGTAATAGTGCTGCCTTATTTCAACTTTTTTGCTATTTTTTGCTGATTCAATAGTAAGTTAATTGTACTTTACTATTTCAATTTGCAATTGATTCAATGGAGAACGATTTTCAACTCTCCGAATTCGGCCTCACACAGAGGATATGCAATCCTTTCAAGAAGGATATCCATTCACAGAAGGTCCACATCCACAACAAACTGTAGAGCCAGAAGGAGCGACAACCCCGACGGCACAGGGTCCAATCGATCCATCTTCTGTTAGCTCAACATTGCATTCACAACCTATAGTACGGGTGCAAAAAAAAAAACAAAAGCTACTACATCAGGAGTCTGGAACGATTTCAACAAGAAGTTCAAGACTAACGATAATAGGAATTCGATGAGGTATGCTGTTTGTAAAATTTGTGGTAATGAGCCCAAGGTCATCAATCTCATAACTCCTCCAGTAGAACCCAAGTTAGAGACCCTGAACTTACTGAGAATGATTGGGTTGTTGGTGAAAAAATATTTTCTTTTTTAGAACCTTTTCATAAAGCTACACTTTGTCTTTCTAGAGTATACTACCCAACCTCTCCTCTAATTGTTCATAATATTTTTGAAATTGCCACTCACTTAAAGGCTTTTGAAAATGATCATGTACTACGGAATGTTGTAGTTGCCATGAAAACTAAGTTTTTAAAATATTAGAGTGAAATTCCTATTTTATATGCATTCGCCATATTTTGGATCCTAGGGCCAAATTTCAAGAATTTATAAATGTATTACAACTTTTAAGTGATGCTATCGGTTTATATTATTGTACATACTATAGAATAGTTAAGGATAAATTATATGATGTATACAAGAAGTACGAAAATAAGTTTGGATCTATGCGTTTGGAAAGACCCCTGGTAGCCCCTAGCACCTCTATGAGGACTATACAATTGGGCAAGATTTTTTATTCTTTCTCTAGAGATTCTCGTGCAGGTACACATCACTTAGGAAGAGGAAGGTAGCAAAGCACCGAAGACCTATCAAGCTATCTCAGTAGTGATAGCGTCAGCTTCGAGCAACATCCCCTCGTGGTGGCAAACCCAAAAAGTAATATATCCAGTGCTATCCATATTAGCACGAGATGTGTTGACTGTTCCTGTCTCTACGGTCTCCTCAGAGACAGCCTTCAGTCTATCTGAAAGAATAATTGAGGAGCGACGAACAAGTCTCTCGAACGAGATGATCGAAATCCTTCTGACTGTCAAAGATTAGGAACAAGCTAAATCAAGACTCCAACATACTACAGAAAATAGAAACTTAGAAGAATCTTTTGAGAATTTGTATGTAGATAGCAATAAATAGGATTTTCAATATTTTTTTTAGATGTAGTCACTAGTGAGCTTTATAGACTATACTCTTTTTTCTTTACTAAGATTTTCTCAAGTTAAGTTTTACTTGATAAAGTTTTTAACGAGGCAGTCATCCTATGTAATTTAATAAGTTAATAAAGTTCATTATATCATTGAAAATAATTGTCTTGATGATTAACAATGTCTATAATTTTGTAATTTTCTACAATTCTTCCTTAATTTTCTACAATTTTCTAAATTTTTTCTCTTTTTCTCGGCTTAACAGGTCACCCGTGCCAGCACAGCCCGTTAAGCCCTAACCGTGCCTATGCCAAGACGGCACAGTTGTGGGGCATGCCTAGGCTCACACCTCAGCCCGTGGACTACCACGACACGGCCCGTTTCTTTGCCGTGCCTAAACGGACCGTGTCTAAACAGACTATGCCTAGACCGGGTCCGTACCGTGCTGGCCCGGCATAGTCCATTGGACAGGTCTAAATAGCTTACATGGTTTGTTGAGGTTAATGACTAAATTGGTCACTTGAGTTTTTGCAAAAGGGCCACTTGGGTGTTTTATCCCTAAGGTTTAAAAAAAGGCCAAATAGGTTCCTAGAATTTGCATTTTTGTGACCCAAAAATGCACCCTGAGCCTAGCCTGCATGACACGTCTTCGGCACACACTCTTCGTATGGCCTATTCAGAACGGTTTTTGACTTCTGATTTTTAGTTTTCAAAAGTCAAAAGTTATTTTAAACGTATTGATTTTTTAACATAGCTTTTTTTCTTTACATTGTCTGTGAGAATATAATTGTTTTTATTTTTCCTTTTTTTCTTTATTTTTAATTGAATACCCAGTTAAAAACTAATAGCCAATATAGTGCCTATTTCAGCTAAAGGCAAACACTACAGCCAAAAGCCTAACAACAAAAACTATTTTGAACGGAGTCTGAATCTGAGCTAACTTGACGGCTACAAATGACCGTTTTAGCCTCAAATGGTTAGTAGTGATTGAAAAAAATAACTTTTAGAAAGGTAGGGCGAGCAGTGAAAAAAATAAAAGAGATACGTGTGTGCAATACGAGAACAAGAGGAGTAAAATGCATGATATACCCGTAACCCCTACATAATTGCATCTTAACCATACGCACCGCCAATAAAATTTTATAGAAACAAATGACGAACGAATTTGATTCCTTTTCAGACCGGACGAACCTTCAGACGCTTCCCGTATACATGGGACGACCCTTCACATTGTGACGAGCCACATGGCCCTTCCCTGACAAGAGAACCAATTATCCAATTCCATTCAATACAGATATTTTGCGCACGGCTATTTTGTTCCATCAGATGCAAGCGAACTACACTATTCTACAATCAAACAACTTTACACTGTTTTTGTGTCTCTTCCGCTCAAGGAGCACTACATTCAAACATGGCAATTTACATTGACACAACTGCATGTCCTTGAGAAGATGATACCCAAACAATCTAAGTAAACTCACAAAAAGAAGTATAAGCCACTGGTGACATACTTACAGTAGATAATTGGAACCGGAAAAATGCTCAGCAGCTACCTTTCCATGCTTTTGGTTAGACATGATATATTTCCTCCATATTTGCTAAACCTTTCTGAAGTTGTGCAAATCTCAATCAGCTTAAAGTTGTGATCGAGCCTACATGCACGACATCACACAATCCACATGTACAAATTCGTAATGTTAAGCGGAATTAGTGAGGTTTAAACATCATATACAGGCATGCGCTCTTCAATGGGGACACGGCAGATTGGGCATTTCTTGCACTTTTCAGCACAAGACCTATCAGAAACCAGAAAAATGTCGGTTTCAAATCGACAAGAGACTGAAAAATCCAATTAAACAAGGTTAAACAAGACACTGCTGAAGCATACTTGCATAAAGTTCTGTGCCGGCAGGGAAGTAAGACCATGCATATCTCTCCTTCGTAGCAAATCCTACAAAGAACCTTCTCCTGGAACGAGGAAAAAATGGCTTTGTCAACAAAGAAAAAGTGATGACAAGTTAGCAAGCCAACAGGTTATTATCAGTGCTCTCTAAAAGAAGGTTACTATCAGTAGGGTATGACAAAGAAAGTTATTTTCAAAACCAAGGCTGTACTCAAGATAGCATTTTCGACAGAGTAAGAAACCCTTTAAACACTAGTATCTGCAATGTGAGGAAGTGCACTTGAAATTTTTAGGACATAACTTTCAGGATAGAGATTAGAGAACACAAATACAGACGAAACTGCACTGTAGGTATACTTGTATGGATGTTCCCCTTAGATCCATAAGCTTGAGAACTCAATGGTTTGGTCCTTCAACTTGTATAACTGAATCAAGGCTATATTGCATAAGGTCCTTAAATTAGGACTGATCAGACCTAATGAATCACTTGGCAAGTATAGGAACCAAAATGTCGAGTCCTCAAGTTCATCGGCTTAAATAGAACACCTGTGCAGGTTTAAGGACGTATGCTGCCAATTTATTAAATTAAAAATGAGCCTGAACAAGTCACAGCAAAAGATAGTACATTTTGAAGCCTTTCATATTCCTGCTTGGTACACTTGGTAATTTCAGATTGCTCTCCCAACGCTGCCTGAAGTCTCCAAACCTGAAAGTGATGAGTACAAAAGTTACTACTTTCTTGATTAAATCATATGAAGTGAATAAATTTGTAACGTGATAAATAATTATAGCCCAAAAATAAAGAGATGTGACCTCTTCTGCAAGATCCCTCTTTGGCATTTTCCTAACAACCTCAGGTGGGTAGCCACAAAATGTGTTGTACCTTCAGCCAAAAAGCAAATAATCAACACAGAAAGCAGATGTGCTAAGACCTTGTAGACAATAGAAATGATGAGGGATCATAATCTAAATAAACGGTATGAGCAGGCCAAAATCAATTATAAGGTACCCATTAGATTCAGCATAAAACAGCCGGGCTTGTTCTTCCTTGCTCCCTTCATCAATAGACCACCAACCAAGAAGCCTGAATAACATATATACACAAGCAACATTATTAGAAGTCTGCCTGAGGGTGAAATGCTATTATATTGTTCCTGCACAGCAAAAAGATAAGCCAACAAGAAAACAGATAAATAGAATAATAGATCATAGTAGCTATTAAATGGTACCTTGAACCACGATGAAGAAAAGCAAAGCAATCACGGACTTTTGATGACACTGTAAGGTAATTGGGACTAACTGGTCCATTACGCAATAGCAGAACAACCTTCTCCACCAATCTTGTTAGAGAAAAAAGGACACCAGCGCCTTGTAGAATATATAGTGGGGAGAAAAGAGCGAATATTGGAATATAGCGAGCACTAGGTGGTGTACCCTGAAACAAAAATATACAATTAAGCTGCTAATAAAAAAGGGAATGGTTACTACTTACTAGTAATGAGGTTTTGAGGCCCATTATGGATCCAAATTCACAGAGAGCATCCTAACACATTATGGATCCAAATTCACACAGAGCATCCTCTAACAGTTACTGGCTAGTTTTTAGCTGTAACAGGCTTGGGAACAGTTTTTAATTAACTGCCTAGTTGAACTCAGCCAGAAATGGCCCTATTTCAGTAGAACAGTTTGACACACTAAGTTTTTGTTCTACTGTGTTTTTCAAATAACACGTTACTTTAGAGGAAAGAAAAACAAATCCAAAAAGAAACATTCCTGGAAGCTCTTCATTCATCTAGTGTCTAACAGCACATGTCACCAGTTTATCAACCACAAATTTCCTGTGTAATACATTATTTGAATGGTACATACCTCCAACCGCATACAAAGTAAAACTTGGAAAGCCACCAGAGGTATTTTCATTACATGACCTCCTATGTCAGGTAGGCCACAGAGCCTCTCTTGCTCGTGATCTTCCAGTGATGGGAGGACAATACCACTCTCCCAATCACGATATCTAATTGCAGCTGATGATGAGCTAGCCTCCCCATGAGTAGGAGGCTTATGAATCATGGGATTGAACCATCTTGTACAAACAAGAAATGCAAAACACTCCGCAATCCTGTATAAACAAGGTACTGGATTAGACTATTAGACACCCCAACTATGAAAGAAGAATGCTATTGGGACCAGTCTCACCCATAATTTATAAACAAATCCCACCATCCCAAAGCGCCAACATCACCTGTCATATGTAATAAACCACTAAAACATTGTGCAATAGAGGTAAAGGTGGCCCAAGAGAAAATGATAAACCTCTAATGTACAATCTAAGATAGTTTAGTAATTCAACTGATTCTTATCATATTGAACTAAAGAATGTTGTGGGAGATTTGATAAAATGTAACCCCTATAATTCATGAAGTAGATAGACAATTCTTAAACAGAGCCAACCCAGCCTCAAAACAACAAGGATCGTCTCGCTTTCAACTCGCAAATCACACTCAGAAGAATATGTCACAATGAATAGTCATTCTGATGAACAAAGAAGATATATTTTTGAGAAAGCTTAAGCGTTCCCTACTATGGAACCTTAGCAGACAGTACTAAAGTGCAACAAAGTAAGCTACAACTTTATAATGCAATCCAAAAGCACAAAATAATCGACACGTGTCATGGGCACGAGCCCATGGATAGCCATGGTCCATTTGGGGGGGGGGGGGGGGGGTGGCTGCACATTACCAGCAACAATCAATTAGGATTTGCTTAGTTTATTATCTCTTCGGATTTGTTAAGTTTGTTAAGTTATGTCTATCATTTAATACTTACCTTATCAAATTAGTTTCCGTAATGTTAGGGGCTAACCTCATTTATATAAAGAAAGGAGTCACGCTATTCAAAATCAAGCAAAAGAAAGAACAAAGTTCATCCCAATCTTAGTCTCCTATCTCCCCAAGTGCGCCGTCGCCGCCTGGCCATTCTCTTGACGGTGTTTACCCCCCATGAAAGTAAGACCATAACAACTTGGTATCAGAGCCACTCACCATAGCTTCCGATGCCGAAGAACTCAAGACCATAAGGGGCCTTTACGCTGAGCTCCGCTCAGGAATCCAAGACTGCATGAGGCTTGCGATGGAGGTCAAGGTAGAACTCATGGCGAAGAAGAAGCGACACCAAGTTGCACTGTCAACGCCACCACCACCTCTGGAACAGGTGGTGACGTTGGTGCCAGCCGTGGTGCTAACACCATCGACTCCACCGCTGGTGCCACTTACTTCTCCGCTACCGCTGATGATGGTTACTCTCCCAATAGCGCTGCCATTGGTAGCACCATTGATGCCTTCGCCAAAGAAGAAGATCACCGTGGTTTCGCGATCTTCTCCTCGTCATAGACCAACACTGTGCCCTCATTGGTGCGGAACACGACGAGTGCCATGTAGGAGTCAATGACATCGTCGTGCCTCTCCCACCACCGATGTGCTCCATGGTACGAAGGGTGTCCTTGCTATCCCACATGAGTTGCCCATGCCAGCGACAACTCATGCGACGTCAAGCCATCATGGAGAGTTGTTGTCGTCACTGCAGTCCATCAGCGCTTTGTTGACCATTCTCCATGTGTCGTTCCTCTAGCAACACGGCCTCTCGTCGATATGGAGACACCTTGGGTTGCAGCCATGGCCGCCACCCTGCAGCTCGAGGACGAGCTGCTCGTTTAGGAGGGGTGAAGTGTCATGGGCACGGGCCTATGGATAGCCATGGTCCATTAGGGCGGCTGAACACAACGAAGCTACCAGCAGCAATCAATTAGGATTTACTTAGTTTATTAAGTTATCTCTTAGGATTTGTTTAGTTTGTTAAGTTAATTCTATCATTTAATACTTACCTTATCAAATTAGTTTCCGTATTGTTAGAGGCTAACCTCATCTATATAAAGAGAGCAGTCACGTTATTCAAAATCAAGCAAAGAAAGAACAAAGTGATTCTCATCTATAGTCTCCTCCCTCCCAACCACGACGTCGTCACCCGGTCATCCTCTCGGCAGTGTTTACCCCAATGAAAGCAAGCCCATACCAACATGGCATATTAACTAACTCTATAGTGGAGGCCATTAGGATCAGTAAGGAGCTGCCTTAAAAAAACAGTTATTCGCTCCCTCCGTTCTTTTTAAGTGACACTTTTTGACTTTTCACAGCCTACGAGATGCAAATTTAACCATTACTTTTTGTAACTTTATCTTATTATATCATAGTTATCACGGCGATACGGCGAGGCGAGGCGCCAGACTACCTTCACACCTTTTAGGCGAGTATAGCGTGCGGCGAGGCGACGCCATACTCATCCTAAGGCGCTAAAGGGCAGCAAATAAAATGAGCATTTTAACAGCATATGTTTACCTTATTGTTGTCAATTCTTGAGCTCATGTTGCACCTATCCCCCATTCCAATTGTTCTATTCCTATGTAGCATCCATTCTCACACAGCAACAGCATCAGATCGCACAGTCGTGGGCTCACGGCAGCAAAATAGCAAATACTCCGACCGTCTCGCTCGCTCATCTCTCAGACTCTCACTCGCTCTCTCCCACTCAACTGCCTCGGCGCCTCCGCTCGCTCTCATCTCTCTCGCTCGCTCGGCGCTCGCTCGGCCCCTCCCTTCTCCCCGCACGCCTCGGCCTCCGCCTCCGCACCTCCGCCTCGTCCCCCTCCCTCTCATCCTCCCCCTCTCTGCCGGCCTTACGAAGCCGGCAGAGAGGGGGAGGATGAGAGGGAGGGGGACGAGGCGGAGGTGCGGAGGCGGAGGCCGAGGCGCGCGGGGAGAAGGGAAGGACCGAGGGAGGCGGATTCGCCGAGGAGAGGGACCGAGCGAGCGGAGGCGCCGAGGGGGGCCGGGGAGGAGGAGGCCGGGGAGGTAGGGCATACCTGGAGATGGAGGCCGCCGGCGCGCCGCTTCCAGGATGGTGGCGCCACTGGGGAGGCGAGCCTCGGAGGAAGGCGGCGGCGTGGAGGCCCGGAGGGAGGCGGCGGCAGGAAGGCCTGGAGATCGCCGTCGCCCGAGGTCGCCGCCGCGCCGACCTCTCTTCGCTTGGCTTCGCCGAATGCTTCGCCCGTATGCGTATCCGGGTATCCCGTTCCCTATGCCCCCCCCCCCCACTTTTTATCCCGCGCTCCCTCCCTCCCTCCATTTTCCCGCCTGGCACAGGGGTATGGCGCCCGCCTTGCTCTTGCGACGCGGCGTCGCGGCCATGGCGACGACTAGGCGACGCCCTCCCGTCCGAGGCGGACGCCATACGCACCCGTGGCAAGGCGACGGCCGTGGCGGCAGCTCCCGACCGCTCCGACGCCAAAGCGACGATTAGGCGACGCCAAGGCGACGTCTTAACAACAATGTATTATATACTAGTAAAATGATAATATTATGTAAGTATTTTTAACGACAAATCTAATGATGTAGTTTATGTAGCCAATCTAGATAGTTTTAAATATATTAGTGGTCAGCGGCACAGATTCTAGGGTGTCACTTAAAAAAGAACGGAGAGAGTAGGATATTTGTCGATACAGCAATATGGAGGCACTCATTTTATATGCTGCAACAATTGTAAGGCAATTCAGGAAACTTACCAGACAGCTTGAGAAGTGTGAAGGTTGTAGCAGCTATAAGAAACACCATAGAGATTGCAACCCAAAAATGCTGGTTACAAAGTGGAAGTCATGTCATATAAGATAAATGTGACCTACTATACTGTAAGTACAAAGGAATGCAAACTGTATATTGCCCTGGAATCTACACAAGATCAGAAAAGTGGTAACCGCCATTTTCCCCAGAAGGTTTTGATATGTCCAATTTAAATGCAAAAAATTAAACTTTGACCGGTTCCCACACAGAACTAGAATTAAAAATTTTAAATTTCAATTTAAATGTTTCAGGGCCAGGACTTGTTCTCCCGGTACCCACTGGGAAAACCGGTTACCGCCGGGATTTGAAACGATGGTGGGAACATATATAGCTTCCAAGAATAAGGACCACACTCAATGCTATACATTCATTAATAATACATCATTAGTCACTACGTTGATATGAAATGTAAAGCGTTGAATTCTACAGTACCAACTAGAGTATAAGAGCAAATGATATGTTCCAAACATATTGGTGAAATTGCAGTCCTGATCAAGGTTTGCTCTTTCAATTCAAACATAATTTACTTCATTATGTTAAGACCTCATTCAACACAAATTGGTCTAGCCCTAAGTCCTAAAATCATACTTTAGTGAATTGATGCAAGATATTTTAACAGTTGGACCAAATTTCTTGTTTGGCCTATATAGAATCATATCTGCTCTATAACATGAAAATACCATATCATCTATTTATGTTCTGTATTCAAGCTTGTAGTTGATTTGCGTCACATTATTACCAGTGTTTTCAAGTCGTCCGACTAATCGCGATTAATCGCGATTAGTCGTCCAGATCGGTCACTGGGGTTCGATTTGGAGCAGCGACCCGATTACCTCGATCAGAAGTCCGGTCGTCCGATTAGTCGACGACTAATCATGATTAGTCGTCCGACTAGGCCAGGGACGACTAATTTCCGGCGGATTTTTGGCGCGAGCAGAGGAGCGAGCGCAGCGGGCGCGGGAAAGAAAAGGGGAAAGCATCGCCCGGGGGAAAAGCATTGCCCGCGCGGGAGGGAAAAGAGGGAGACTGGGAGAGGGAAAGAAAAGGGGAAAGCATCGCCCGCGGGAAAAGCATCGCCCGCTCTCCGCCGAAAAGCTCTCCGCCGACACCCGCACCTTCCGCTCTCCGCCGGGTCCGCCGGGAAGCTGCTCTGCCCCAGCCGCTGTCCTCCCCGCCGGGCGGCTGCTCCCGCCGGCCACTGGATCCGCCGGCGGTCAGCTCCTTCCGCCAGGCGCTGGTCCCGCCGGTCCTCTGCTCCCGCCGTCCTCTGCTCCACAGGCAAGTTTCCCCGCCGGCCACTCTCCTCCCCGCCGTCCTCCCCTGCTCCTGTCCTCTCTCCTCTGTTTGCTTTGAAGTGAATCTGAGATCTGAATGCTTGAGCTTGAGCCTTGAGGTGCTCTGTCCTCTCTCCTTGTTTGCTTGAAGTGCTCCCGCCGGCCACTCTCCTCTGATTTGAATGCTTGAAGTTCTCTCAGGGCTGCAATCCTCTGCTTTGAAGGTTGAAGCCGTCGGTCATTCCTCTCTGGTGATGAGCTGCTCCGACGACAGTTCCAGTTTGTGCCTTTTCCCTCTCCATCTTCTGTCCTCACCTGCATCCTCTCTGCTAGGAAGCCTGCTAAGTTGTGCTTCTGCTTCTACAGATGTGGACCGACGATGTGCAAACGTGGAAGTGATAATGCCGACGCCTGACCTTGAAGGAGGTGTTCCACATTCATCATCTGGGTCAGATGCTGCTGCCACGGCTTCCTCAGCTACTCCAGATGTTGCAACACTAGTTGAGAGGGCTATAGCAAAACTACCTCCAGATCTTGCTGCCCAAGCTGTTGACATCAAGAGGAAGGCAAAATCACAAGATCCAGGATGGAAGTATGGGTGGTGGCCAGATGCTTCCAAGAAGGACTTTGTGCAGTGCATATTTTGCAAAAAGGTTGTCCCTTCTGGAATAAAAAGATTCAAGCAGCACCTTGCTGGGGGGTATGGAGATGCAGTTGGATGTCCTAGTGCTCCAGAAGTAGCTAAGAAGGAGATGGCTGTTTACCTGAAAAAGAACTCAAGGACTGTTCTACCTGTGAATCCTACACTAGGTGAAGATGAAGAGGAACAAGATGATGCTACTGCTACAGAAGAACCTGCAGCTGTAGCAGTACCAAGCTCTGGAACAATAGTCAAGCATGCCAAGAAGAGGATTGCTCAGGCTGCCATCACTGTCTCTGCTGCAGCAAAACCAGGAACTCAAAAAATGTCCAGATCAGTGAGTTCCATGCTTTGCAAGTCACCAGAAGAAGTAGTTGAAGAGAGGCACAGATCCAAGCAAAGTCAACCTACACTTGAGCATTGCACAAAGAAAAGTAAGGAGGCCAAAGTAATTGTTGATGATCATGTTGCAGATTTCTTTTATGAGAATCGCATTCCATTGAATGTCATTAATTCAAGAAGCTGGGAAGTTTTGGTTGAGTCAATTGGACAATACGGCCCTGGGTACCGCTCACCATCATATCATGATATTAGGGTTCCGCTGCTTGAAAAGGCTGTGAACAGGACATCAGAGTTGAGGAAGAAGCATGAGGAGGCTTGGAAGGAATATGGCTGCTCCATAATGTCCGATGGGTGGACTGACACAAGCCACCGCCATCTCATCAATTTCCTTGCTAACAGTCCAGCAGGGACTTTCTTTCTAGGGTCTGTTGATGCTTCAAGTGAGATAGCAAATGCACATATGTTGGCTGATTTGTTGGAGAAGCAAATAGATAAGGTTGGGAAGGAACATGTGGTACAGATTGTCACTGACAATGGAGCCAACTTCAAGGCTGCAGGGAGGCTTTTAATGGAGAGGATCCCACATCTATTTTGGACACCATGTGCAGCCCATTGCTTGGATTTGTTATTGGAGGACATTGGGAAGATCAAGGAATTCAACACTTGCATCAACATGGCAAAGAAGGTGTGTAGGTTCATGTACAAGCATGGGAGGATTCTAGATCTAATGCGAGATAAGATTGGAGGAGATCTTGTGAGGCCAGCTATAACTCGCTTTGCCACTTCATTTCTCACATTGGCAAGCATGCATAAGAACAAGACTGGATTGAGGAATTTAGTGGTTAGTGAGGAATGGCAAGCTACCAACTTCTCTACCACTACAGAAGGCCGGCAAGTTGAGAACATTATCCTTTCAATGCCATTTTGGAATAAAGTGGAATTATGCATAAGAGCTACACAACCACTTCTTGTTGCTCTAAGGATAGCAGATGGAGATGAGACACCAGCAGCTCCAGAGATTATGGCAGCCATGGATCATGCAAAGGCCGCAATCAAGGATTCTTTGAAAGACAAACCAAATTTACTCAAAGAGGTACTAGAATACTATGACAAGAGATGGGAAAACCAAATGGAGCAGCAGTTGTATGGAGCAGCCCTATACTTGAATCCAAGCAAGTTCTTTGCCATAAGGGAAAAAGATAGGAGACAAGCCACAAAGCTGAGAATTATGTTTAATCAAGTTATGTGGAAGATGGTGAGTGATGATGAGGAGCAGAACAAGATAAGCAAGCAGGCAGATGACTATGAGAGGTCTGAAGGCGAATCCTTCTCAAAGCCAGGAGCAATAAGAGACAGAGATAGAAAAAATCCTAGTAAGTTCTCCAATCTGAAATTTTGTATAATTATTTCCTTACCTTTTCTGAAAGCAATCAGCAATGAACTAATAATTGAATTCTATGTTTGGAATGGAAATTGCAGTTCTTTGGTGGGGTGCATATGGTGGCCTGACATATGAACTTCAATGTTTAGCAAAAAGGATCGTTAGCCTTTGTTGTTCTGCATCTGGATGCGAGCGTAATTGGAGTGAATTTTCTACTGTAAGTGCTACAGCTACTGTTGTGCTAAGTAATTGAGTTTGGTAGCAACTAGCAATATTGGTATGGTATCTAATTCTGCATTGTATTTTGTGTAGATCCATACAAAAAAGAGAAACCGGTTAGAGCACCAAAGGTTAAATAAGTTGGTATATGTCAGCTACAACCGCAAGATGGAAAACAGATTTAAAAAAAATAGAGAGCTGGGTTCCAAAGGAAAGCGATCCAATCCACTCTTGCTTGATGAATTTCATTGGGAAAATGAATGGGTCAATGACAATTCTGAACCAGTTCATGAAGGTGGTGGCAATGCTATTACTTGGGCTAATGTGGATGATGCTATTGGTGCAACTCAGGGTCTAGAGGGCCGTAACTTGCCTAGGGCTGCTGCTGCTCGTGCTGCTGCTGCTGCTGCCCCTATGAGGCGTACTTATGCTAGGAAGCGTCCAAGGAACACGGTGACTCTGGATCTTGAGGAAGTTGATGATGAAGAACAAGATCAGCTTATAGAATCTGATCCAACAATTATGGATGAGGATGAAGAATCTGCACCAAGTGCAACTGGAGATGGACAGGGAGATGGAGGCTTCCAATTCAATGCTGATTTGCTTGATTAGATGGCTACTAGTTGCCTACTTTAGCTTATCTGTATCTGTACTCAGTGTACTGAACTGATTTGGTTATGTAATATGCTGGCTGTGTGGTCGCCATGGTCTTCTAAATGCTATTTATTTGCTACTGCAGCAGTGCTTGCTAATGTAGCATTGCTCTTGTTGAGCTGTGTAAGATCAAGACTACATTAGTATTGCTATTGCTAATTATGGTCTTCTTTGGTATTCCAGGCTTCCAGCAGCAAGTTAGCAAAGGAATGGAGTTTGGGACAGCTGGACAGTGCAGAAAAGACAAGAAAACAACCCCCACAAGTAAGTCACCAGCTAAACACTAATGTAGTCTTAATGCTTGCTTTATTGTGTACACTATATAGTACATATAGCCATATAGGTATATATATATAGTATATATATGTCCTGATGTATAGGACGATTATATGGACGACCAGGGTCGACTAGGCTCGACTAATCGGCCTGGTCGACGACTAATCGCGATTAGTCGCCTGGTCGGTCCCAAGGCGACTAGGTTCGACTAGACGACTTGAAAACATTGATTATTACATTCCACTACCAATGGATGCCAAAAATTTGCACAACTTTCTTTCAGCTCTCTAACTTAGAGGCACTCATATTTTGTAGCTATTTTTTCCTCATGAATGAAAGAAGTAAAAAAAATATATGCTTTGCAGGAAAATAAAAACTGACCTATAATTTAAGTTAATGGAGAAACTTTCCAAAGTCAGATCCATTAGTACAAGAAACTTACAGGAAGTGTCTCCCAAATAGCTTCGTCGCTCATGCTTTCTTCGTCCCCTGGCATTAGAGCTCGACACATTCTGAACAATGGAAAGCCCATAAAAAGAAACATGTAGAGGTTAACATCCATAGTAACTATAGCACAATTATTGTAAAGAACTAAAAAATAATGTATCTTTTTATTGCATGTACAATTCCATCTATGGGGATCTTTGACAAAATTAAGGTTCAATGGTTCATAATTAGGACAGCTAAGAGAAATAAAAAGGGATTGAAACAACAATAGTTTCAAGAATTGCATGCCAAAATAAAGTGCTTAATGATGGGTACTTGTATCTTAACAAATACAATTCATAACTTCAGGGTGGAATGCCACCATTTTATGAGTATCTACAAAAGGAAATTATATGCCAAAAAACAATACAGGCTTAAGTATGTTGTACATGAGTTAATTTCAGCCCACGGGTAGTGCATATGCATAATTGCACATACCAAAAAAAATGTCGTACCACTATTGATGGCATCCGAAAAAAGAAAAGAATTCTGATTCATTACCTAAAATTGTCAACAAGAATAATCGCTTCAAATGCCAGCAGAGGAAGGAACACAATCTTCAGATCAACAGCCGGGTGACTTCTAACTGGGAAAAAAATGAAAAGATAAGGTGGGGATTACATAATAGAATAGAGCTGAAAATAGCACTGGAAGTCAACATATGATCCGGCATTAAGCAGTTCCAGGAAATTCGGTGTGGTTATCGAAGCTCCGTTCATCTAATGACTTCAGAGCCTACCTCTTGAACTTTCAAGATATATGCAAAGAAGCAGCTCAAACGCAATTAGCAATGGCGCTGCAACAATAGAATGACAGGGCGCCCACTACATGAATACAGACACCCATCAGATCCAATGCATGGTACTTGGTAAACAACGGTTGCATACAGACCAACCGGACAAATCAATATTAGAAGTCTTACATGACGGCCATGAGGCAACGAAGGGGCTGGCATTGAAAACCTTCCACGTGCAACAATACCATGAAATAGCCAAAGCGGAATGAATATAATCCTGCATGATTGAATTTGCACAATTAGCATTTGGAATTAACCTCGCCACTGTCACAAGCAAACTAATCGTGTACTCGTGCAGTGCTCTACGATTCTGTTGCCCTTATTCTAGTTAGAAGAGCTCCAAAATTTCCCAAAATACATAACCAAATCAAAATGAGGCCTCGAAGGACAGAATTCTGTAGGAGGACTACAATTATTCACCTCCAGAACAATCAGAAAACCAAGACACCGGCCGGCAGGGGCTAAATACTAACACCAACTCATCACCAGCCATCATTCAACTGCCGCCAGTCAGAACAAGGAGCCAATCTAAGAGCTGGATCATACGCTCCGGAGCAAATTAGTCCACCATAAGTAGCGAACCGACACAACAAGTAGACCCTCAATCGCATCGCAAAGCAAGCACAGGGCTCGCCCAATTCCCTAAACCCGCATCAGCATCCCGGGGAAGCAAAAGCTCACCACCCCGAAATTACCACACCAACCGACAGTTCCGCCCCAGTCCCACCCTCAACTCGCAGAAACCAACCAGATCGAAGTGAGTGCCGCTCGGGGAGGGCTAGGGTTTATAGCACGTACCACCAGGAGTAGGCGGTGCGGCCGTCGACCCTGAGCGCGAGGAGGAGCGTGAAGCAGAAGAGCGCCGCATGCGCCGCCGCTGCCTGCGCCGTCTTCCCCACCCCCGCCCACGTCTGCGCCCGCCGCCGCTGCATCGCTTCCCCCTCCACAAACTCCCCAAGAAAAATCACCTATTTTCCTGACTCGCCCCTGCTCCCTTGGGCTTTCTCTCCGGGGGAGATGATTGGGGGGATAAAGTGAGCAACAAGGCAAGAAGGGCTGGGTTGGATCGGATCAGATAGGGAGGAGCAAATGCGCGTCTCGTGCGTTCGGGGAAGCCGACGAGCTGGATATTTTTGCCCCCTTCTTTACTGCCCCGCCGTTTTCGTTGGTTTTCGCGGTGGACTCCTGCGGGGTTTTTTTTTAACTATTTTTCCGCTCGTTGGTGGCTCCGCCCGCACGTCCCGTCCCCGTTTTGGCGTCGCTTGCACGGCACACCCACCAACACCGTTTCCGCTCCCACTCCACTGTCACACCACACCGCACACACATGACGCGGCTCGCTCGCACAGCCGAGACCCTGACGGACGTGAGGGCGCGCGCGCGTCCGCGTGGCGGATCCGGGCCATCTGGGGAGCTGTTTTATGCGATGTTAACACCATCCCCGGCTGGCGTTTCATACCGGCACACAAAACGGCATAGCTGACCATCCATTTTGTACCAGCTTTTTTACTGTTAATTTTGATCAATACTGACCAATATCGGTCTATTCTGTTCTGACTATTCCGGTCATGATTTTATATTTGATATTTTAATTTTAGAAATTTGTAAGATTTACCGTTCCATCTATCCCGGTATCAGTCATAATTGAAGTGGTCCCTTATTTTGTACTATGGTTATGTATTTAAAGTGAGATTGTACGTTAAATTATATATGCAGATAATTATATATATATACTTATAAATAAGTATATTAAATCTAAAATTATACACAGGCATAAACTGATACTGGAACATACTATTTCAAGAACTAAACCAGTATAACCTTTAGAACGGTATTTACAAGTATAGTTTTATGTGCCTGTCTCACTATCCGCCTAGCTGTGGATGGGAGCCGCGAGTGGCCGGACAAGGTTGGATGATTGGACGGATGGTTGGTGGCTGGGTTCGGCATATTTTGGGACGACAGATGGCTACGGGTTATGGTTCAGGGCCTTGGGCGACTAAGAGCAAGTACAATAGTACATCCAACTAGTGGCTATAACACTTGTCTATTTCATCTATAGCCTTCAAAAAAATAGTTCATACAATAAGGTAGCTATTACAATAACTATTTGGCCCCACATGTAAGAGAGTGAAATGCATATTTTTACGTGCTATAGCTAGCTGTAATTTAGTAGCCAGCTTCCTTCTCTCTCTTCCTTTCTCTCTCTGCCACGTAAGATTTGGTTGATATTATATTTGCTATAGCCTGCTGACTAAGCCTTATTGTACCTGCTCTAAGAGCAAGTTCAATAATAGAGCCAAGTGATTGGCTATAAGTCAAGTTATAAGAGCCAAGTTATACAATAGTTTGTCTTCTATTTGTCTACAAAAGTTTTTTATTATTATATGGTACCAAGTCTCACATTCTCTTTCCTACTCCTCCTCACATACATTTATTATCTGGGACCACCACTGCATAGCCTCCCGTGTGCAGCTTGTTGCTTGCATGAGAGCCAAGCTCTCCTCTCTCTCCTCTCTTCTCTCCTCCACATCAGCAAAAATGCTGACTAGCTTGGCTATAAGACCATTATTGTACTTGCTCTAATCAAGCATCGAGCAACAAATTACTTCTCCGTTCAAATTTATAAGACACTTTTTTATGTTGATGTTCATTTATATAGAGCGTACACTTCTTCCCAAATAATTTTTTATGATTTTTCCTCTCTGATAGCCCTATTAAATTTTCACTGCATGACATTCACCCATTTGTCTTGCATGGCTGCTACTCCGTACTCCATCTAATCTTATCAATTGAGTTCTATTTGGCTTGAGCGGGTCTTGTGTATTGAACGTGCATGCATGCTAGCTAGGTGTGCATGCATGCAGAATATCTACGCGCCAAGAGTAGTGTGACTAGAGAAAAGAGGTGCCATGGATGAATGTATTAGAGAGAGAATACCTAAGGGAGTAATTGGGGAGTATTTTAGTCACTTGAAATATTTATTGGTTTATGTGCAAGATGAAAATAACCGAAGGGAGTATTATTTATTTAGTGTACTAACCGAAGGGATTAATGATCTAACAACCGGAAAGGCATGTGTATTTCCCTTTTCATTGATGATTGATTTGGGATTTTTTTTTGGCGTTTTGGCCTATTGTGATATTATTATATTAGAGGAGATAGAGGAGTCTTGAATGTTTGATTGTGGTATCGTTCTGGAAACTTATGTGGCCGAATCATTATGTGCTACCAAGGTAGTAATACTCAAGGTAGCAGTGCTTTCATTATCGTTTATACATAATGGTGCTGTAAGTAGTATTGCACTATCTCTAAATTCATTTTAATTACTAGTCATACTTGTTTCCAAATTTCCTTTAAAATACAAAACAGATCAATTTGCATCGCATGACTACTTGTTAGGTGTCGTAAACATGATAAGGTGTTGCTGACTTGTTGCTTGAGGCTCGATAAAAACACTGTAAGCTGCTAATGGTGTCCTTTGAGTAGTTTAGTGAGTACATGTTTCTTGTTTGTTTAGTTAGTACATGTTTCTTGTTTATTTATAGTTTTGCAAGAATGGTATTGAAGTGTAGAATATTTCATGTGAGAACAAGCCTCCATGCATGCTAACCATGAAATTGTGGAGATAGTGACAACAAGCCTCCATCATGGAGTAAAATTATCAATCAGGGTAAGCTTTCGTGGGTAACTTAAGCAGCTATTACACTATTTTTTAGAACAATTTGACCTCTTCATTAGTCCTCCATGATTAGGGACAGAGCCAGAAAAACATAATGAGGGGACCAATCAGTATCATATTTGCGTTGAAGTGGCCACATAGAATTTTGCTAATAGTTTTATCTAGTATATGCATGTGTACACAAGGGGTTACATGGAGCGTGAAGGGGCCAGCGCTCCCTAGCATCCCCGTCTCCGTCCTTGTCCATGATGCTAGCTAGGTTAAAAACCTATGCATAATTCCATGGAGATCGATGTATAGCTCTTTGATGGTGTCATTGTGTGAGATCATGTGGAGATCAATCTATGGTTGTGATGAGCAATTGACATTTGGATTAAAGTATGTGAGAGATTGAGTTTGGTTTTTGAGAATTTTGCAAAAAAATGCTTTATGTCTGTCTATGAGTTAGTCTAGCCGAGGACTTTGTGTTTACGAGTTTTGTCTGATAGGAGTGTTCGCTGTTTATGATTGTGTGGTCGAACAGTCCAATCGACAGAACGACCACGCAGTGGTCGAAAGCTTCAGTACTGAACGACTATGTGTGATCGATAGTCGTATCCTGATAATCGATGGTCGTAGCGTATTGTCTGGTCGTGATCGGTAGTCATAAGCCGTAGCAATCGGTTGCGGAAGTCGTAGCCTGTGTGATCGATAGTCGTAACCGATGTGAGCGATAGTCATAGCGATCTGTGTGGTAGTTGTAGCCTGTGCGTTCGACGGTCGTAGCATCTGTTATATGGTCGTAGGCTGCTGGTAGAAACTCGTGGGCTTCAAGTACCTCATCCCCTGAGCATCCGAGTACTCATAAGTTGTATCATACCAGTCAGTGAGCTAAGGTTGTTCTCTGTAAATATTGGTGTTTCGGTCAGGGGTTGACCAGGGTGTTTGTTGCTAATGTGCACGTGTGGTTATTACTTAGTTCTAGGATTAGAATCAGTCAGGTCATGGTGAGGGGTGGAAAGATCGGGACTAGGCACAGGGAGGTGTTGAGATTCAGAATGGTCAAGGAGACACCGAAAATGATTGAGGCATGCGGAGTGGTTGCAAGCCAGGGCGACGAGGAACCGAACCGAAAGCTATCGGCGGTGGACATGCTGAGCAATGGCAAGGTGGACCGGGACTAGGCTTAGGGAGGAGCTGAGGTCCTGTGCGATCGAGGATGCTGGGTGTCGTCATGTGCAAGGAGAAGCACGTGGTGCGCCAAGTGACTTGGGTCGTTTGCAAGCGAGGATGGTTCAGTGGGATTTGGACGCGTGAGAGGCTTGATGACAAGTCATTGGGGCCACATGAAAGATAGTGAAGTATGGGGCAAAGCTTTGTGGCAAAGGAAGCGGGAAGTTTCGAGGAAGACGGTAAAGGGGCATGTTGGTAAATTGCCTAATACAAAGAAAAGTGGCGTTGTGTGAAATTGCGGTATTGGCCTAGGTGGTTTAGGTCCTATATGCACTGAAAATGTGAATTGGATCAAGGTTGGTTCACTAATGAGTTAATGGTGCAAGCCCCTTTGAGAAGCGTACGTGAGTAAAATCTGGTGTGGGCAATGAAGATGAAGGTGAACATGCGCGCCTAGTGGGCAATGAAGCGTACGGTAGTGCTCAGTCTGGACAAACACAAGCGTCGATCCTTAATTGACTAGGGTGGAACATACACTTTACAAGATCTCGTGCTTCCTACACCAACCCAAACCAGCCATCCACTCTAATCTAAACCAATCTCCACATTTTATTTTATTTTCTTTTAAAAGAACAGTGGTAACTCCAATCACCACTAACTTTAGAAACACAAGTTATTACAATAATTCATAATTTCCCATTTTCAAGATTTCAAGAATATTACATAGCATGACTGAGCATTGAACTACCATTCTAATATCCACAAATAATTATGATACTCTCATTATTGAGACAAAGGAATTTCTAGGGTTACAGAGGTACATGGCATTCAAATTCAAGTGAGGGCATAACAAGGTTGGATATAACTAATGCCTTAAGATTTGAACTAATATTTTATATAAATAGCAATGCACATAATTTAAAATAATTAAAATATTTCAAAATCATAGATTCAAGATGATCAAAGGAGACTTGCCTTCTTGCACGCTCTCGAGGTCTTCCTGCTGCGGAGTGGAGATGTCTTCAACAACGTTGGATTCTACGCAAGAAAAGACAGAGCAACAAAACAAATAAAATACAAACAAAAATTCAAATAAACTCAAAAACTCAAATAGAGGCCATATGTGGATAGATTATGATTTTAGAAGAATTTAGAAATTTGAATGGCTCAATTGGAGTTAGAATGAGAAAGTTATGCTCATTTGAAAATCTCAGATTTAATAACCCCAGAAATTCCCAAATTTCTGACAGGTGGGGCCCACTGGCAGGATTTAATTTTTAATCTTTTATTTTATTGCTTTTATTTTGAGTCTATGACAGGTTAGACCCACTGGACAGTGAGCCCTCTGGCCCTGCCTCTGACATGTGGGACCCCTCTATGCTCTGGGCCCAGATGTCAGTGAGGAGCGCAGACGGGTGGGCCCCAGATGGCAGCGACCAGCGCAGACCGGCGGCCGCTGACGGGTGGGACCCATCTGTCAGCGCGGAAAAACGAAGAAAAGGTTCAACCTCAGCGTGCGGAGCCGGGGGCTCGAACGCGCACCGAGGGAACCGGGGGGAGAAGGGAGTAACGGTGCTAGCCAGTCGGGCGGGGAGGCTTTGCCTACCCATATAGGGTAGGTAATCCTTTGAGGGGTACCTGTTGGAGGGACCGGGCAGAGGTGGCCGGAGGCGACGGTGCCGGCGGCGAGGGAGTGGCGAAGGGGTTCGGGTGAGGTCTGAAACGGGGTCCTGGCGCGGAGGCGGTTCTGGCAGCGGGGTCAGCGGGGTCCGGCGACGAGCAGGGACGGCCGGCGACGAGGAGGAGCGGTGGCGCAGCACTGGTCCTCCAGTGCAACGGTGCTCCGGTGGCGGAGAGGGGCGGCCGAAGTGTCGAGGAGCTTCGCACGGGCACAGGGGTGCTCGAGGTGGTGGTGGTGGGCTCCGGGGAGGTTCGAGGCGACGGGAATGGCTCGCCAGAGAGCAGCGGAGCTCGGGGAGAGGGGTGGCACGGTGCTGGGGTGCTGTGGAGCTCAGGAGAGAGAGAGGAGGGCAGTGGGTGGTGGTGCGGAGGGAGGCGGAGCTTAGGGGGTATTTATAGGAGCGGAGGGGGAACATGGCAGCGGCAATCGCTCGCCAGTGCTGGCGGCCGGAAAAGGAAGGGAGCGAGGGAAAAAGGAAATTGGGGCCGCAGAAGGAAGGGGAGACGCGGGGAAGAGGGGATTTGGTCGCGGCGGGGCTTGGGGTTTCCAAAACCGGGAGGAGCCGGGTAAGGGAAGGCCGGGATCGGCTCGGATTGGTCACCGGCACAAGAAAGGAAAGAGGGGGAGAAAGAAGGAAGGCGGGCGCTCCGCGGGGAAGAAGGGCCTGACAGGCGGGGCCAGGCGGCAGCGGGAGCGACGGCGCGGCTGACGGGCGGGGCCCGCAGGGCAGGGAGAGAAGGGAGAGAGAGAGAGCGATTCACGCGCGGCTAGGATGGAGACGCGCGGCAGGGGAAAAAGATCGGGCGGTGGACGCGGTTAAGTGAGAAGGGGTGGTTAGATGGGCCGGGCGCGGGGACGCGGCTCATCCAGGCAGTCCACGCGTCGGGCGAGGAGGAGGGGAAGGCAAGGTGGCTGATGGGCCGGGCCCACGAGGCAGCGAGGAAGAGGGGAGGTGCGGCCTGGATGGGCCAGGCGGTGACGTGGGCGGATCTGGGCCGTCCACGCGTCGGCCGGAGGATGAGGAAGGGATTTTTAGTTTTAGAATTTGATTTTGATTTTTCAAAAAAGGCTAGGAAATTATTTAGGCCTCAGAAAAATATGAAAATACCTCCAAAAATTCCAGAAAAATTCACAGAAGCTCCTGGACATATTTTGGACTTAATAAAATTATTTCCAACTACTGTTGGTATTTAATTTTTATATTTTAAATTACTTTTTAACTTTTAAAAGTAGGTTTTTAAACTCCAGAAAAACCAGTAAAACAGATAAAAGCCAAATAAAATCCAATTACTTTAAAATAATTAATTTGAATTTAAATTTTTCCAGAAAGCCAAATTTTGGGATGTTACACCTAGGGAGTTTGGGGTACAGTCAATCTGAAGGGGAAGGATAAGGAGGTGGACGACAAGGTAGATCATGCGGCTTTGGCCATCATCTACCAAGCGGTGCTAGATGCGATGATGTATCGGTTTATCGGCAAGGAGATGGCACGGGAGACGTGGGAGACACTGCAGACGATGTACGAGGGCGTTGATCATGTGAAGGAGGTGCGGTTCCAGAATTTGTAGAGCGAGTTTGAGAATCTCAAGATGGGAGAGATCCAGTCAGTGGATAAGTTCGCCGGCAAGCTGACTTCGTTGTACAATTAGATTAACTCTCTTGGTGATAAGATGGAGAAATCTATGGCAGTAAAGAAGTACCTATGCGTGCTTCTAGAGAAGTACATACCTGTTGTCACCACACTTATGTACTCCTCTGATCTGGACAAGAAGAAGATATAAGACATCACCGGCTCCCTCAAGATGCATGAGGAGTTACTAAAGGGGTTTCTGTCACGTAACGAGCAGGGATCCTAGACTCATAACGAGCAGGTGTTTTTAGTAAAGGGAGATCCGAGAGACTATCGTGTCTCATCAAACAACCGTGGGAGGTGCGCAGTCAAGGTGGCCAGAGTGGTCGAGGCGGCAGAGGTGGTCATGAAGACAAGGCTAGGCAAGACGGTGGTGACAGACCTTGTGATAAGTCACATGTCAAGTGCTTTGAATGTGACGAATACGGGCACTACATGTCAGAATGCCACAGCTACATAAAAGTGTTTCAACTGTAACGAGTATGGGTAATATGCATCGGATTGTCAAAGCAAGAAGAAGAACGGGGAGGCGAACCTCGCCCAAGACAAAGAAGAAGACGAAGAATCGGGATTACTTCTCTTCTCATATGTTGAAAAGGTGCCGGGCATGGTGATACTAAATGATGAGAACATAGTTCCAAAACTATGCACAAAGGAAGGCAGCCATGATTACATGGATCAGTGGTACTTAGACAATGGAGCAAGCATCCACATGGTGGAAGATTGCTCCATGTTTCATGAGCTCGACAAAGACGATTTGGGGCAAGACCAAGTTTGGCAATGACTCCACGGTGGAGATAAAAGGCCAAGGGACGATGCTGATGCAATGCAAGAATGGAGATAAGAAGTTGTTGACAGAGATTTACTATATACCAAGTCTATGCAATAACATACTTAGTCTCGGGCAGATAACAGAAAGAGGGTTCAGGGTGGTGCTGCAGGATGAGTTCTTACGTGTGTATGGCAAGAACGAAGATTTGTTGATGAAAGTGAAAAGATCTCCAAATTGGTTGTATAAGATTTCTTTGAAAACTTGTAAATCGATTTGTCTGAAGAGCAGCTTGGAGGCATCACGAGGTGGTAGGACCCGGGGGCAAGACTTAGTAGGCATAGCTGGGGGCAGCCAAGCAGAGCATGCAGGTGCGCATGCAGAAGGCCAAGATGGCGGGACCAAGGCGCCTCACATGTAACTGGCACACGAGGCATGCATGCAGGGTCACGTTAGCAGCCACGGGGAGAAGGGCATGTCTGTGGACTCCACACATGTAGATGGCAGCAAGCCACATGACCACGCACATGCAGGTGCGCATGAGGGGAGCAGCGACTCCAGAGGTACATGCGGTGCACATGTAGGTGCGGCTAACACATGAAGTCAAGGCGATGGAAAAAGTGCACAAGGTCTAAGAGGAAGACTTGGAGAACAGGTTAGTGCAGTCTTTTATTGTTTTGCAGAGGAAACACAGGAAGCGTTGGAGACAGGAGTTAGGGGCGGTGTAGTCTCAGCTAAGATATACATGGGAAAGCATGCAAACTTGGTCCAAGAAAGAAGAGCGGGAGGCTCAGGTAACGATAAAACCAAGGTGGCTGTGGGAGCAGATACTCCAACTCAGGCAGGCATGCAAGGAAGGACGGGATCAGTCCAAGTGCGAGATGTGGCAAGTGTCGGATTGTGCGAGGCTCGGGATGGAGCAAGCACAGGCGGTAGGGCGGTAAAGCGCATGGAAGTGTAGGTAAAAGGAAGAAGCGGAAGCAAGAGAGAAGATCGGCATGATCAAGATAGAAAAACAAGATTAAGGAGGTGATTGTTAGAGTTAGTAATCTTGTTTAGTCGTATTGGAGTCAGTTTTGTTGTATTATGTGTGTTCGAGTCATGTACAAGTCAGTTTTCGAGTCTATCTCAGAGTCGTAGTTGTCTCCGCGTCGTAGTCATAGAGTTGAGTATAAAAGGCAGAGCAATGTAACAAGAGAGGAATGAAGCTATCGGTATGATCGAACTAGAGGGGGAGAAATAAAGAAAAAAAGAATAAGCGGTTTTGGCTCCAGGAAATTGGAGGTGTTTGTGAACTAAAGATGTGGTCGTAAATGCTTTACGACCATGGTGATTGAGTCTTCAACGTGGTCATAGTCGAGTTACAACTACTGTGATCAAGTCTACTGCGTGGTTGAAGGAGAAGGGTCTGCAGTCGAAGTCTCGAGTTCTCATAAACCGGAGTGGTCATAGGTTAGTTATGAGAACGTGCATCGCAGTGTGAATGTGGTCATAACTCTCATCAGCAGAAGTTACGAGCACGTAGCATGGTTAGAGCAAACACAAGTGGTCGTAACTACTGTGTGTGTGGTTGTAACTTTCACGTAGTAGTAGCCATCTGTGAAGTGGTCGTAAATCGACTTAGCGTGGTTGTAACAACTACAGAGAAGTCGAAGCACAACAGATTGAGTTTGCTCTATTTTGGGTTTGGTTTTTCCTCTGTTCCTTTTAGCTCTGTGTTCTTCGGTTGTTCCTTTCTCTTCTTGATCTGAGAGATTGTTGTTATTTGATCTTGTTGATAATCTGACTTGCTGGATGTTATGGGATCATACTCAAAGCTATCTTGGCTATTCTATTCCCATGGGCATGGTCTGGTTATTATTTTAATCTCAAGGTTTCAGTTTTATGTGTGCTTTCTCAAATCTCAAAAAGGTCTCATCTTATTCATGGATTTTTCAATTCAAGATTAGAGTAACCTCTTAAGATCGCAACCAATTTGCGTACAAAGTTTCACAGCTATTTGATCTCTTAATCAAAAGATTTAATGTTTTTAGATTTTGCGATTGAGCGTTGCTCTGTTCGTTCGAATCATTTTCGACCACGGTCAAGTTTTAGATAACATCGCAACTGATTTTGACCGCTCAATGATTTCAGACCTGGTGGTCATGCGCCTTCTCTATTACTTCTAGTTGTTTTCAGTCACACCTATTTTTGATCGTTTAATGGTCGTAGAATGGTGTGGTCGTGCGCCTCCACTACTAATCGAGTTGCTTTCGATCGCAGTCAGTTATGAGCGCTCGATGGTCCTCGACCACGTCATATGACTGTGGTTTCGACAGTTCACTGGTTGTTGACCTCATTGGTCAAAGTTCGGCTTGGTTCGATCACCTTGATCTCCATCGCTCAATGATCTGAAGTCGTGTGGTCGTGCGCCTCCTCAGATACATCTAATCATTTACGACCACATTTGCTTTTCGAGTATCTCATGGCTGCAGTCAGTTACGAGTGCTCTAATCTCACTTTGGTCATCGACTACGGTGGTGTAGACCATTCATTGGTCTTCGACCACGTAATCCATGATCACATCGGTTTTTGACTACGCTGGTTTCCAACCACTCATTAGTCCTGAACTACGCTGGCCTTTCAACCACACACTGGACATCGACAACGCTGGATTCGACCATGTTGGTTCCGACCACTATGGTTACGACCACGTTGGTTATGACCACGTTGGTTATGATCACGTTAGTTTCGACCACGTTGGTTACGATCATGTGAAGGATTCTATTAATCTCACGATGCGCTTTAGTCAGCCTCTACCACATCAACTACACCACACCACCGAGTGATGAGATAGAGGTTTGCTCCCTTGTGATCTTCAGTTTCTTGCTTCTCACCACTTGGCTTTGCATAGTATTCTTGTTCCAGTGGTAGGAAGGGTCTAATTGGATAGATAGGAGTAAACTCTAGGTGATTTTATCTCAGTCACCTCTCATCCAAATGGTTCTCTAGAATTATTTACTACCTAGTTTGAGCTTCCAAATGTTTCTCTATGATCTACTGCCTAGTTTGAATTTTCTTCTTGGCCACTAGTGTCTTATGTTTTGATAGCTAGTGTTGTTTTTTGCATCGTGGTAGGAGATTATAGGGTAGAGATCATGAGGAAATGTTGTGTTTGGGAATCATCTCGTTGAGTCTGAACCCTCATTTTATGGATTTTACGCCTAATTTCTTGGTTCTTCTCAATTTGCCTTCTTTAAGGGGAGTTGGAGCTTTTTTTCTTTTCGGGTTGCTTTTCAGGGGGAGCTTACTTCTTGTGCATTCATTTGTATCATATGCATTATATATACATGAATGCTTGTACAAATCATGGAGCCTTCACTATTATCCGTATATGACATGATATCTTGCTTTACATCTTGCTATGTCTCGTGCTAGCTTGCTAGACTTATCATGTCCTTCTATATGTACCTTAGCTTTTGCCATGCTAGCTTTATTAAATATGAACAATTTGAATTAAATCATGTCTTGTTAGATCTTGTGACTAGTCTGGCTCTAGTGATACTCTTGTGATTCATACCATCTCAAATAAGTTAAGTTGAGTCTTGAATCTGCATTGAGTTTTAGATTGAACTATGCTAGTTCATTAGCGAAACATGAGTTAGTATTATCTCTTTGTTCTTGAACTAAGTCAAGAAAATACAAAAAGATCTTTTTTGTGCGAAAAACTGATCTCACCAGTCCTTTCTCATGAGACGGCTTGCCATTGCCCTAGGCATAAACTCAGGGAGAGTTTTGGATGACCAAGATTACTTCCTTAAGTTTCTTGCTTGGAGTAGTCGCATAAGGGTTTAGATCTATCATATGGCTAAGAAAACAAAATCTTGCAAAAAAAATGGTTGAAGCCAACCATGAATTTCTGAAAATGCCAAATGTGATAAATTTGCCCAATTATAAGTGATATCTAGTGCTTGAACACAATATTTCAATCTTGAACTTGTAGCACTCTAAATTGACTCAATTATAGTTTCTTGGTTACACTTACATCTTGACATGGCTTGACTTATTTTTGGATAGCTTTAACTAGACTATGATTTTGAGTAACTTGACATGTTAAATAATCCATTTAATTTCATATTATGGCTTATTTGACTTTAGCTTGGTAATACATAGTTTGTCATCATCTAGATAGAGTTTTCACCTTTTATGGCTTGATGTAATATTTAGAAAGTCACTTTGGATAATCTTCATGGGTCCTAATGCTTAAAATAAATAAATTGCAATCACTTTATTTCATTCATGCTCCATCTTCTTATATGCATCTTAATGACTTTATTGCCAAAGGAGGGAATGATTGAGAAAAGGCATTAAAGGGGGAGAATGCATGGTCATCTTGCTACAAAAATGGTCATGGTGAGCAATTGCTCTTTTCTTTAGATCATAAGCAAGTTGGGCTTTTGTGAAGTTTTAGATGTGTTTTGGAGCTTTCGTAGGAAACTTGTTCTTTCTTTTTGTTTGCTCTATTTCATACTTTACCAACATGGTCATGAGTTCTTTTTTCTTTTCTTTTAGACCATGTGTGGTTTTCGCAACTTCTTGCTTTTCTTTTCAAACTCAAACTCAACTTTACGCTTTTTCGTGGGTTTGTCAATATACTCATCAAGGGGGAGATTGATGAACCATGTGGAAGTGACCACATGTATATGATGAGTAATTGACCGTGGTTTAGATAAGTCGAGTTTGGTTTGAGTGGTTCGGAGTCGAGTCGGTGCGTGGCGCATTTGGGCTCCGTCGGACTTGGTCATTCCTCGTCATTTGGATTTAGGTTGCATATTCAGATAATTCGACAGGTTTGGACTTCGGCATGAGTGAGTATGATGTACTTATGCTATTTTACGCTTTCATGTATCGAGCGGTGCTATTTGATGTGTTTCTTGTCTGTGTGGCTGCAGGACGTCGAGGCGGAGTCGTGGCGAGACACGGTGGACCGGACTAGGCGCAGGTGGCGCTGAGGTCAGAACGGTCGGGATGTGTCGAAGACGACGTGGACTCGAGGTAGTTGCGAGGCGTGCGAGGCAAGGAGCGCGGAAACTTCCCGGAAGGTGCAGGAGGGGCGAAATGGGAAATTCGCGTGGCTGCACAAGCGGGAGCGAGCTCCGTTGGATTTAGCGGGCGTAACGGGACGGAAACCCGTTAGCCGGAGGCTATAAATAGAGGTTGGTGGCTGCATGTCCACTTGAGCACTCCAAGGGTTTTGATTGAGTCAAAAGAGTCTTTAGAGAGTTGTTTAGCTTTGGCTCTTTAGTTGTTGGGAGAGACAGAGTTTGTTAGCGTGCTCCCTCTGTCCTCTACGATGTCTTCTAGGTGGTAGAACAGAGTGTGTGCTCCTCCCTCTTGAGTGTGTTCTTGAGTTGTGAGGCTTGAGGAAAGGTTGGAGATGGATTGAGAGACTTGTAATCATACCTCTGGTTGTAATCATGTATGGGGACGTCTCTTTGATCCTCAATATCAATATGAGATGGTGTTTGTTTTATATTTGAGCTCTCTGTTATTTCTGTTCTTCGATGCCCTCATTTGGTGATTTCTTGATTTTCGGTGTTCTGAGTTCTTGATTGCTGGGGAATGCCAAAATGGGTTGCAATGACATGGGGGAAGCCTAAAAGCCATTTGGCTAGTTAATCTCAAGAGCAAACTTGGCTTTAATCTCAGATTTGAGTCCTTGCCCTCCTCTGTTCTTCTTTCTGCATTTTAGGGTTTTGGAGTTTTCTTGATTCCCTTCGTGAGATGGTATGAGACTGGGTCTGGAAAATCTTATGGGTATTGCTAATACACCTGCAAAGACTCATTGCCAAAGGATCAAGGAATTGTTGGGAATTTGATTTTTTAGGTTGCTCTCTGCATATGCTCAGTTCTAGGGTTTAGGGCAAATCTTATTTTACTCCTCAATTTGGCATGAGATTTGGTCTGAGGGATCATATAGAGATTGCTAATATATCCCCAGAATCTCATGTGCAAAAGATTACTGAGCATGGAGTAATTTGAGTTTTTTTTGGATCTCTACCTGAAGTAGTTCAGTATCTTTCTAGGGTTTGGCTCTAATCCCATTTCTCTCTTTGATGATGGCTTGAAAATTGGCTTGTAGGATCTTGTGGTTATTGTGAAGATATCCTCAAAATTTCTGAGCCATAGGATCAAGGATTGAATGGGTATTTGATTTTGAGGCTGCTCTCAGTAAGTTTCAGGTTAGGGTCAAAAGTCTGAAATTCTTGTGCTTTTGGTTATCTCCCTTGGTGTTTAATGCCTCTGCAATATTTGGAATAGCTCCCAGGTATTTTGGGCTGAAATCAGATTGCATGGTTCCTGCCAATGCCCTTTTTCCTTTTTGTCAAATGCGTTTCAGACCTGTGAACAGATTTGAGCTATTTTTTCAGTAAGTCTCGGTGACAGCCATTGAGTACTTACTGCTGGACAGCAAGCATCTTCGCTGGGAATTAAAAAAAAAGTTCGGCCAGCAAGCATCTTGGCCAGCATGCTAGTTCTTTAGCACTTGCATCTTTTCTTTTTGAGCTGATCTTCAACTTTTTTGCATGCAGATCAAACAGCGATATTTTCAGTTGAAATTTTTACTGGATGATCTCTGATTTATGATGAATTTTTCGGTGTCGCATGCGTTCCAAAATTCAGAGAAATTATTTTTAATTTTCTGTGAGGTGCTGTGTTTTGCTTCTTTCTGAAAAATCAGTGTTCGATTTCTCGGGGGCAACTTTGAAGCGAGCGACATCCACCCCCCTCTGTCGCCATTTTCGGTCCTACAATTGGTATCAGAGCCGGTTAGCTCTTTTCAATAGATCTTAACCGGTCTCAAGAGCCATGGCGATGGACAAGTACTCGACCAAGCCGCCCGTTTTCGATGGCATCGATTACCCCTTCTGGAAGAGCCGAATGGAGACATACATCCAGGCCCAGGGGTATGCCATTTGGCGGAAGGTCAAGGTACGATTCGTTGTTCCTGCCGATGAGAACATCAATGCCGGGAACATGGCTGATGTTGAGGCGAATGCAAAGGCAAGGAACATCATCATCCAGGGTTTGAGTCGTAGCGAGTTTGACCGTATATCTCACCTGTCGTCCGCCTACGACATCTGGGTGACCCTCGACGCATACCATGAGGGCACCACCCAGATCAAGACGGTTCGACAGGACCAGTTCAAGCGCGAATACAACAAATTCGAGATGCTTGCTGGTGAGTCCCTGGACGAGTGCTTTTCGCGATTTCACAAAATCTTGAGCAACCTCCGAGCGGTCGGTCTCACATACCCCGACTCGGACAACGCTCGTCAGATGCTCGCGGCACTCGATCTGCGTGTTTGGGAGATGAAAGTGACCACCATCAAAGACACGACAGACCTCTCGACCTTGACTCTTGATGCGTTGTACTCGCGCCTCAAGACTCACGAGATTGACGTTGTCTCTCGTAGGTCGAAGTCACAGTCGATAGCTTTGGTCACCGATCCCGTTTCTTCGTCTGGTCCTTCTTCTGATTTGCTTTGCGGTTTCTCCCTTGCTGCTCTATGTGACGTAACTGATGATCCATTAGAGCAGCTCGAGGTTGAGCAACTGGCCCTCCTAGCTCGGAAGTTTTCCCATGCTTACAAGAGGAGGAGGGACAGAAAGAGGGGAGGACCTGTGATTTGCTTCGAGTGTGGTGGCCCCAACCACATTCGGGCAAACTGCCCCAAGCTGGAGAAAGGTAAGAACGACTACGGCGGTTCGGGCAAGAACGACTACACCGACAAGAACCGCAACAAGAAGACTCCAGCTCAGACGTCGGGAAAGAAGAAGTTCCGCAACTTTGGCAAAGCCAAGAAGCTCTTCCACCGCGTCCTCACCGCCTTCGACGACCTCGATCTCAGCGAGGTGGAGGGATGGAGCGACGACGATGGGACGGGTGACCAAGAGCCCAAGGATGGCGGCGACGACTTCTCCGGCATGTGCTTCATGGCCCTCGAGGGCGAACTGAGCGACAGCGAGCTGTACTCCGACTCGGATGAGGTACTCCCTTCTTATGATCATCTTAATGATGCTTTTCTTAAGCTAGGTGGATTTCATGCTAGGGCTAGGTCTAGGTGTACCGAGTTAGAGAAGGAAGTAGATAGACTGTCACGGAAGATTACTTCACTTAGATCTGCTCCCTCCCGTGACGATTGTGATACATGTCCTGCTTTGCTTGGAGACATGGAGAAACTAAGGACCTCTCATGATAGTTTGTCTTCTGAGCTTGATGTGCTTAAGGTGGAGAATGTTAGTCTGCTTTCTGAGTTAGAATTGAGTAGGATGGCTGTTACTCTACTTACTACTGATGAGACTACTTCTCCCACCTCATGTGATGTTAAGGACATTGCTGCTAGAGGACCTTATGCCATGCTCCTTGATCTGCCCGAGTCCTGTGAAAATTGCAATAACTTGAAGATGAACTTAAAACGGGCAGATCATAAAATTGCTGAACTACAAGCTTTTTTACTTGAGCCGATTGATTCATGCTTGAACTGTCCTAAGTTAACTGCTGAACTTGAAGCTGTCTCCAAACAGTTTCAAGATATGATTGATCATGATAGGAAGTTGGCTCAGTTTGCTTCTAAGGACCCTGTTAGCTCACCATGCATTAACTGTAACAAACTAAAATCTGATTTGGTTGCATTGGAAGAGAGATGTGTGAAGCTGACTAAGGACCTACTAGAGAAGCAACCTTCTGCTTGTATTGTCTGTGCTGAGAAGGGGGAGAAGCCCCAGGGTAAGGTGGAGACGCTTAGCGACGTGAACCAACTGGCTAGCAGTAGGACTGTCCCTTCAGAGTCGGCTGTGCGTGCACAAGCCATTCTTCCCTCTGCTGTTGGTTCTTCCTCTGCTCCCTTACCTTCTGCTGTCTCTTCTTCCGCCTGCTCTTCTTACACCTCTCTCTTTCGGGAGTGTCAGTACCTTATGAACACTCTCGAGAGATTTGTAGGAGGCAAGAAGAAGCTGAATCTTATTCTAGACCAGTCCAAGATTTGCAGATTTAATCAGGGTCTAGGATATGACTTCTATGAGGATATGAGGAAGCATCCACCTGCTATTCTCCGACCCATAGTAGGAGGTGTGATCGAGGTCGAGCCCAGATCTGATGATGTCAAATTCAAATCAGCGGGTTTTGTCCAAGGGATCTCTGACAGCAAGGTGAGTCCACCTGCAGCTTCGGCCTCTCAGAAGGCGAAGCCTCCCCGTGCTACTTCTACCTCTCAGAAGGTGAAGTACCACTGCACCTTCTGTCAGAAGGATGGACACATAATCGATCGATGCTTCAGGCGCGCTAGGATTGCGCGTAGAGACCGTGCGGAGGCACTTAGGTGTATTTAGGGTCAGCCCCAGATCCTGAGTGCATCTAAGACTAGCACGAGGTCCAGGTTTGCTTCTGATGGGTTTGGGCAGCATCGAGGACTTGGTTTTTCTGAGTCTTCTGGTTTTCGTCCTCGTGCTGCTCCGGGTCGTGACTTCCGCCGTCCTGAGGGTACATCTCGTTTCCCCCGTCGAGACAATTACCCACGACGAGACCAGCAGGTTGCCGGTGTTTCGACTCGCTTGCCCGTAGCAGTCGGATCCAGCAACCGCTTCGGGTCTGCACACAGACCATCTGGCGTGTTGAGTGACAGAGAGCGTAGGGTAGCTAGAGGTCAGTTGTGTGTGGCTACTTCTGCTACTCGACGTGTTGTTCAGTATTGGGTGCCAAAATCACTTTTGATTTACCCCAGTACTGAGACTTTACTCTCTTGTTGACTCATGTTCGCCGGGCTGGGAAGGGAGAGGTTTGGCTCGTAGACTCCGGTTGTTCTCGTCATATGACCGGAGACTCACGTTGGTTCTCTTCCCTAGTCCGTGCTCCAGGTGATGAGACGATCACCTTCGGAGATGCTTCTTCTGGGCGCGTCATCGCCAAAGGTACAGTGCGCATTAATGATTCGTTTCTGTTGAGAGATGTTGCCTTGGTTAGTAAGCTGCGTTATAATTTGCTTTCGGTTTCTCAGCTTACCGATGACGGTTATGAGGTGAGCTTCAAGAAAAACGCTTGTAAAATTCTTGACTCTTCGGGTAGTCTGGTTTGCGGGATTTCTCGTTATGGGAGGATCTTTCGTGCTGATTTTTCTGAGTCTTCTGCTGATCCTCTCCGGTGTTTGGTTGCTTCGGAGTCCCGCGATCTGACTTTCTGGCATAGGAGACTTGGTCATATAGGATTTGACCATTTGACCCGAGTTAGCGGCCACGATCTCATTCGTGGTCTGCCGAAACTCAAGATGGTCAAAGATCTGGTCTGTGCTCCATGCCGGCACGGCAAGATGGTTGCCGCTTCACATCCTCCGGTCACAGTGACCATGACCGATGCACCGGGACAGCTGCTCCACATGGACACAGTCGGACCAGCTCGAGTGCAGTCAGCCGGAGGGAAGTGGTATGTTCTTGTCGTGGTCGATGACTATTCGAGGTTGTCTTGGGTGTTTTTCTTAGCCTCGAAGGATGAGACATTTTCGTATTTCCGAGGTCTTTTCGGTAGGCTTTCTGTTGAGCTCCCGGGTGCCTTACGAGCGATCCGCAGTGACAATGGCACGGAGTTCAAGAATTCCTACTTCGAGAGTTTCTGTGGTGAGACAGGTGTAGAGCACCAGTTCTCTTCTCCGCACGTCCCACAACAAAATGGCGTTGTGGAGAGGAAGAACCGTACCTTGGTCGAGATGGCCAGGACGATGCTCGACGAGTACTCTACACCGCGGAAGTTCTGGGCTGAGGCGATAGCCACCGCGTGCCATGTCTCAAATCGAGTATTTCTATGGGCACACTTGCACCGCACTTCTTATGAGTTGAGATATGGGCGAAAGCCCAGCGTCTCCCACTTTCGTGTTTTTGGTTGCAA
Organism: Dendrocalamus latiflorus; assembly: GCA_017311315.1. Classification (NCBI taxonomy): domain Eukaryota; kingdom Viridiplantae; phylum Streptophyta; class Magnoliopsida; order Poales; family Poaceae; genus Dendrocalamus; species Dendrocalamus latiflorus. The sequence continues at coordinate 10,192,647 of CM029651.1, read as the reverse complement.
GTGCTTTATTCTGAAGTCCGGGAACCTAGACAAGTTCGAGTCACGTTCTTGTGATGGTATCTTTCTAGGTTACTCGTCTTCTTCGCGGGCTTATAGGGTCTGGAATTGCGAGTCTAGTAAATTGGTAGAGACATGTGAGGTGACTTTTGACGAGGCCAGTCCGGGGACTAGGCCTGATATCTCAGGTTCTTTAGAGCAGTCCGAGACCATCTTCGTGGATGACGAGGACGATGGAGATGAGGGTTGTCTACCCGATCCAGTCCCTTATCCACCCCTTGAGGTGTCGTCTTCCACCGCACCTCCAGGTGACCAGCCTATGCCTTCTGCTTCCTCTGGAGCTAGTGGCTCTGTTCCTACCTCGTCAGCTCACGAGGTAGAGGCCACTTCTTCATCTCATCCTGGACCTGCCCGACATATCCAGAAAAGGCATCCTTCTGAGCAGATGATTGGAGACTTATTCGAGCGTGTTACCCGCTCAAAATCTGGCTTATCTCAATTCTGTCTCCATTCTGCTTTCATTGCCTCCTTTGAGCCCAAGGATGTTTCTCATGCTCTTTCCGATGAGTCTTGGGTCAATGCCATGCATGAGGAGCTAGAAAACTTCGAGAGAAACAAGGTCTGGTCGCTTGTCGAGCCTCCGCGAGGTCACAATGTCATTGGGACTAAGTGGGTGTTCAAAAACAAGCAGAGCGAGGATGGAGTGGTTATTCGAAACAAGGCTAGACTGGTAGCTCAAGGGTTCTCCCAGGTTGAGGGTCTGGATTTCGAGGAGACCTTTGCCCCTGTAGCTCGACTTGAGGCCATTAGAATTCTGCTTGCCTTTGCAGCTTCTAAGGGTTTCAAGCTGTACCAGATAGACGTCAAGAGTGCCTTCCTTAATGGGTTCATTGAGGAAGAAGTCTATGTCAGACAGCCTCCTAGTTTCGAAAACCCCAATACCCTAATCATGTCTTCAAGCTTTCCAAAGCGTTGTATGGACTTAAGCAGGCCCCGAGAGCTTGGTATGAGAGGCTTAAGTCCTACTTGTTGAGTCATGGTTTCGAGATGGGTAAAGTAGACAAGACCTTGTTCATTCGTCGTCATGGCAATGACCTTCTGCTCGTCCAGATCTATGTCGATGACATCATCTTTGGCGGCTCCTCGCATGCTCTTGTTTCCCAGTTTTCCGATGTCATGAGCTTGGAGTTTGAGATGAGCATGATGGGCGAGTTGAGCTTCTTCCTTGGCTTCCAAATTAAGCAGACTCGGGAGGGTACCTTCTTGCATCAAGGCAAGTACACTCGAGACCTCCTGAAGCGCTTCGATATGAGTGACGGTAAGCCGGTGTCCACTCCAATGGCTACCTCAGCTTCACTCGACCCGGATGAGGATGGCAAGCCAGTTGATCAGAAGGAGTATAGGAGTATGATCGGCTCCCTCTTGTACCTCACTGCCTTGAGACCGGACATACACTTTGCTGTGTGTCTTTGTGCTCGGTTTCAGGCTTCTCCTCGCGTATCTCACCGCCAGGCGGTGAAACGCATTCTCCGGTACCTACGAGCTACCATTGACTATGGTATCTGGTACTCTTCCTCATCCTGTCTTTCCTTGAGAGCCTTCTCGGACGCAGACTTTGCTGGCTGTAGGATAGATAGGAAGAGCACTTCTGGCACTTGCCAATTCATTGGCACTTCTCTCGTCTCTTGGTCTTCTAGGAAGCAGTCCGGTGTTGCACAGTCCACCGCAGAGGCCGAGTATGTTGCTGCAGCCAGCTGCTGCAGTCAGGTACTCTGGATGGCTTCGACCCTGCGAGACTTTGGGTTAGTTATCGACAGTGTTCCACTCTTTTGTGATAACACTTCTGCGATTAACATTGCTAAGAACCCAGTGCAACACTCTCGGACCAAGCACATCGATATCCGTTATCACTTCCTTAGAGACCATGTAGAGAAGGGCGATATAGTGCTCCAGTTTGTGGAGAGTGACCACCAGTTGGCTGATATCTTCACCAAGTCTTTGGATAGTTCGAGGTTTTCAGCTTTGCGGGGAGAGCTTGGGGTGGTTTGTCCGTATGGGCTGTTATGAGGGGGAGTTTGTGCCTTATTGCCTTACTATCTTGATTATGCTCTTACTCCTTGCTGTTGCATTGCATTTTGGGTGCATCGGGATTAGTCCTCCTAGCATAGATTAGAGTGCTTCTCTTGTCTGGATGTTTAGACTTCTTACTCTTATCTTGTGATTCTAGGATGCTGCATATTAGCTGTTTCTTATCTCACTAGATTGAGCTCACTCACTTCTTGTAGGTTCTAGCGAGGGTCGGGCCACCCTCGGGTAGACAGGGTACGTGTTTGCTCTCTACTGTGTGTTTTTTCCTGTCAGCTGATAGTCCTGGAGTCATATGGGGTAAATGAGAGTTAGTCTGAGCCATAGTTGTCTCTATATCTTATCTATGCTTTAAGGACTGCCCGTTTGCTGTTTTCTTTGCCAGCTTCTCGTTTCTTATTGCTTTGGTTCAGGGGGGTTCATTTGGTAGCTTCTGGAGCTTAATCTTGACTTAACTCCACTTGAACTTACAGCTGCATCATATGTTGAGGGGGAGTTGGTTTTTATGCATTTTCAGCATTTAACATTGTAATAACTACATTGAGCCCTGTTTATTATCCTGTTTTGACATGTTTACAATGCTTTACACCTTGCCATGACTTGTGCTCTATTTGCTAGATTTATCATGACTCCATATGTGTAGACTAGCTTTTGCCATGATCAGTAAATTAAAACTGCTACTTGAATTAAAACTTGTCATGATAGCTTTTGAGTTTAGTCTTTCTTGAGCTATCCCTTTATGATTCATGCCATGTCAAATAGATGGAGTAGAGCGTTGAATCTCTATTGAGCCTTAGATTGAGCTACTTTAGTCTCTTGATGTAGCATGAGGTAGTACAACATGTTTACAAAGCAAAATGATCTCTTTTGTGCGAAAAAACTGATTTCACCAATTCTTTCTCATGAGACGGCTTGCCATTGCACTAGGCATGAACTCAGGGGGAGTTTTGGATGACCTAGACTATCTTCTTAAGTTTCTTGCTTGGAGTAGTCGCATAAGGCTTGAGATCTAGCACATAAAAAAATTGGGTTGGAAACGACCATGAGCTTTAAAAAGACAATGTTTTATGTGTTCAATTTGCTTAAGCTACAACAAGAACCATGTACTTAACCAATGTTTCAATCTTGAGCTTATAGCACTCTATTTGGACTCAATTGTAGCTTCTTAGTTCTGCTTAGCTTATTGACATGGCCTGCATCATCCTTGGATATCTCTAGTTAGACTTTGCTTATTGATGACTTGACATGCTCATAAAATGCATTACATTTCAGATCGTCATCTATGTGTCCTAGCTAGGATATACATATCTTGTCATGATCTAGATAGCGTTTTATTGAGTTATGGCTTGGTGTATCTCATTCTGGTCATTATGGATAATTCTCATGGCTCAAAATGCTTCGAAATAATCAATCTTCAGCCATTTCATTCGTTGACATGTCATATTCTCTCCTTTGCATTCTTGATGTGTTATTGCCAAAAGGGGGAGAATAGTGGTAGAAAAAAAGCCATTTTTGGAGCTTTGAGGAAACTTGTTCTTTCGTTTGCTCCTTGTGTCGACATGGTCAATAGCTTCATATTCCTTCTTTGGACCATGTTGGATTTTTCAAACTCAAACTCAACTTTACGCTTTTTCGTGGGTTTGTCAATATACTCATCAAGGGGGAGATTGATGAACCATGTGGAAGTGACCACATGTATATGATGAGTAATTGACCGTGGTTTAGATAAGTCGAGTTTGGTTTGAGTGGTTCGGAGTCGAGTCGGTGAGTGGCGCATTTGGGCTCCGTCGGACTTGGTCATTCCTTGTCATTTGGATTTAGGTTGCATATTCAGATAATTCGACAGGTTTGGACTTCGGCATGAGTGAGTATGATGTACTTATGCTATTTTACGCTTTCATGTATCGAGCGGTGCTATTTGATGTGTTTCTTGTCTGTGTGGCTGCAGGACGTCGAGGCGGAGTCGTGGCGAGACACGGTGGACCGGACTAGGCGCAGGTGGCGCTGAGGTCAGAACGGTCGGGATGTGTCGAAGACGACGTGGACTCGAGGTAGTTGCGAGGCGTGCGAGGCAAGGAGCGCGGAAGCTTCCCGGAAGGTGCAGGAGGGGCGAAATGGGAAATTCGCGTGGCTGCACAAGCGGGAGCGGGCTCCGTTGGATTTAGCGGGCGTAACGGGACGGAAACCCGTTAGCCGGAGGCTATAAATAGAGGTTGGTGGCTGCATGTCCACTTGAGCACTCCAAGGGTTTTGATTGAGTCAAAAGAGTCTTTAGAGAGTTGTTTAGCTTTGGCTCTTTAGTTGTTGGGAGAGACAGAGTTTGTTAGCGTGCTCCCTCTGTCCTCTACGATGTCTTCTAGGTGGTAGAACAGAGTGTGTGCTCCTCCCTCTTGAGTGTGTTCTTGAGTTGTGAGGCTTGAGGAAAGGTTGGAGATGGATTGAGAGACTTGTAATCATACCTCTGGTTGTAATCATGTATGGGGACGTCTCTTTGATCCTCAATATCAATATGAGATGGTGTTTGTTTTATATTTGAGCTCTCTGTTATTTCTGTTCTTCGATGCCCTCATTTGGTGATTTCTTGATTTTCGGTGTTCTGAGTTCTTGATTGCTGGGGAATGCCAAAATGGGTTGCAATGACATGGGGGAAGCCTAAAAGCCATTTGGCTAGTTAATCTCAAGAGCAAACTTGGCTTTAATCTCAGATTTGAGTCCTTGCCCTCCTCTGTTCTTCTTTCTGCATTTTAGGGTTTTGGAGTTTTCTTGATTCCCTTCGTGAGATGGTATGAGACTGGGTCTGGAAAATCTTATGGGTATTGCTAATACACCTGCAAAGACTCATTGCCAAAGGATCAAGGAATTGTTGGGAATTTGATTTTTAGGTTGCTCTCTGCATATGCTCAGTTCTAGGGTTTAGGGCAAATCTTATTTTACTCCTCAATTTGGCATGAGATTTGGTCTGAGGGATCATATAGAGATTGCTAATATATCCCCAGAATCTCATGTGCAAAAGATCACTGAGCATGGAGTAATTTGAGTTTTTTTTGGATCTCTACCTGAAGTAGTTCAGTATCTTTCTAGGGTTTGGCTCTAATCCCATTTCTCTCTTTGATGATGGCTTGAAAATTGGCTTGTAGGATCTTGTGGTTATTGTGAAGATATCCTCAAAATTTCTGAGCCATAGGATCAAGGATTGAATGGGTATTTGATTTTGAGGCTGCTCTCAGTAAGTTTCAGGTTAGGGTCAAAAGTCTGAAATTCTTGTGCTTTTGGTTATCTCCCTTGGTGTTTAATGCCTCTGCAATATTTGGAATAGCTCCCAGGTATTTTGGGCTGAAATCAGATTGCATGGTTCCTGCCAATGCCCTTTTTCCTTTTTGTCAAATGCGTTTCAGACCTGTGAACAGATTTGAGCTATTTTTTCAGTAAGTCTCGGTGACAGCCATTGAGTACTTACTGCTGGACAGCAAGCATCTTCGCTGGGAATTAAAAAAAAAGTTCGGCCAGCAAGCATCTTGGCCAGCATGCTAGTTCTTTAGCACTTGCATCTTTTCTTTTTGAGCTGATCTTCAACTTTTTTGCATGCAGATCAAACAGCGATATTTTCAGTTGAAATTTTTACTGGATGATCTCTGATTTATGATGAATTTTTCGGTGTCGCATGCGTTCCAAAATTCAGAGAAATTATTTTTAATTTTCTGTGAGGTGCTGTGTTTTGCTTCTTTCTGAAAAATCAGTGTTCGATTTCTCGGGGGCAACTTTGAAGCGAGCGACATTCACCCCCCTCTGTCGCCATTTCGGTCCTACAGGGAGATTGTGAGACCATATGGAGGTCAACTCATGATTGTGATGAATAATTGACTTTTGGATTAGAGTATGTGTGGAGGTTGAGTTTGGTTTTTGAGTATTTTGCAAAAGATTGCTTTTTGTCTATCTACGAGTTAGTCTAGCCAACAACTTTGTGTTTACGAGTTTGTCTGATAGGAGTGTTTGCTGTTTACGACTGTGTGGTCGGACGGTCCGATCGGCAGAACGACCACGCGGTGGTCGAAAGCCTCAATGCTAAATGACTATGTGTGATCCATAGTCATACCCGATAATCGATGGTTGTAACGTACTACCTGAACGTGATCGGTAGTCGTAAGCCATAGCGATCGGTTGTGGAAGTCGTAGCCTGTGTTATCGATAATCGTAACCGATGTGATTGTAGCGATCTGTGTGATAGTCGTAGCCTGTGCGTTCGATGGTCGTAGCGTCTGTTATGTGGTCGTAGGCTGCTGGTAGGAACTCGTGGGCTTCGAGTACCTCATCCCCTGAGCATCCGAGTACTCGTAAGTTGTATCAGACTAGTCGGTGAGCTGAGGTTGTTCTCTAGAAATATTGGTGTTTTGGTCAGGGGTTGATCGAGGTGTTTGTTGCTAATGTGCACGTATGGTTATTACTTAGTTCTAGGATTAGAATTCGTAATTTGGTGCATACATTTTGCTTGTGCAAATTGATTATTTTTATGTACCGTGCGGTGCTACATGATAATTTGCTTGTTAGTATTGGTTGCAGGATTTCGAAGCTAGGTCATGGTGAGGCGTGGAAGGACCGGGACTAGGCCCAAGGAGATGTTGAGGTCCAGAATGGTTAGGGAGACGCTGAAGATGATTGAGGCTTGTGTGGTGGTTGCAAGCTAGGGCGACGAGGAACCGGACCGAAAGTTATTGGCAATGAACATGATGAGCAACGGCAAGGTGGACCAGGACTAGGCTCAGGGAGGAGCCGAGGTCCTGTGCAATCAAGGATGTTGGGTGCCATCATGGTAAGGAGAAGCACATGGCGCACCAAGTGACTTGGGTCTGGTTATCTTTTCGATCTCAAAGTTTTAGTTTTATGCGTGCTTTCTCAAATCGCAAAAAGGGCTCATCTTAGTCATAGATTTTTCGATTCAAGATTGGAGCAGCCTCTTGAGAGCTTAACCAATTTGCGTAAGCCTCTTGAGAGCTTAACCAATTTGCGTACAAAGTTCTACAACCATTTGATCTCTCATCAAAAGATTTGATGTATCTTGCGGTCGTGCGTTGCTATGTTCGTCCGAATCATTTCAACCACGGTCAAGTTTCAGATCACATGGCACCTGATTTTGACTGCTCAATGATTTCAAATCTGGTGGTCATGCGCCTTCTCTCCTACTTCTAGTCATTTACGGCCGTACCTGTTTTTGATCATTCAATGGTCGTAGAATAGTGTGGTCGTGCGCCTCCACTGCTAATCGAGTTGCTTTCGACCACAATCAGTTATGAGCACTTGATGGTTTTTGACCACGTCATACGACTACTCTATTTGGAGTTCGTTATTTTCTCTCTGAATCTTTTCTTGATCCAAGAGTTTTGATTTGATTTCTTTGATGTTCTTTCTTGTTGTCACATGTGTAATCATGCCCAAAGCCTTCTTGGATATTCTCTACCCACGAGCAAGATCTGCTCATCATTTTTAGATCTCGGTTGTGTATACTACTTTAATTTGCAAAAGGTCTCAAATTTGCATGGATTTCTCCGTCCAGGAATGGAACAGCTTCCTGAGACCTTAAGAAACATGCGTAGACTGGCTTCACATATTTTGGATCTTTCAATCAAAAGTTGCGTGAATTTTGGATCTTGTGGTCAGGTTGAAAAACCCTGTTCCCCTATTCTTCCTTTGTAAAAAGTAGTACTGCAAGCCTCATAGTGGTAGTACTGCAGTTCCTGTTCTTTGACCACTGTTGTTTTGACAGTTCACTGGTCTTCAACCTCACCGGTCAAAGTTCGTCTTGGTTCGATCACGTTGATCTCCTTCGCTCAATGATCTAAAGTCGTGTGGTCGTGCGCCTCCTCGGATACATCTAGTCATTTACAACCACATTTGCTTTTCGAGTAGCTCACAAACGCAGTCGGTTACGAGTGCTCTGATCTCACTTTGGCCATCGACTACGAAAGTGTAGACCATTCGTGGGTCTTAGATCACGTAGTCTACGATCACATCAGTCTTTGACTGCATTGATTTTTGACCACTCATTGGTCCTGAACTATGTTTGCCTTTTGACCACACACTGGACATCGACAACACTGGGTTCGACCATGTTGGTTCCGACCACTGTGATTATGACCACGTTGGTTTCGACCATGTTGGTTATGACCACGTTGGTTTCGACCACGTTGTCTGCCTTTCGACCACATTGCTTTTCTCCGCTGATTGGTTGCGTTCAGCTTGGTCGTCTGATGCTTTCTAACCAGTAGTTGTAATCGACCATGTTGTACTTCCAACGAGTGGTCGTAACTCGACCACGTTGTGCTCTGATCTGGTCATACTGAGCTCTGTGTTTCTCTGGTTTTTCAAGTGGACTTCACTTCCTAATCTTCATAGTTTTATATCTATTGGAGTAAATGATTTGTAAATATTTAAGAAAAATTCAAAGGCACCATTCACCCCCTCTATTGCCTATCCGGTCCTACACATTGGGTAGCTGTGATGCATCCTTTCAAAATAAATCCTACAAATAGTTGGGTCTTTGATTGGATGGCTTTGGTTAAGTGAAAATGGATTGAAAGAATAAATGGATTGGGTTGCCTCATAAAAAGGGTTGGATTAGATTCTAAAATTTAGGGTTGAAATTGGATTGAGAGCGGGTTCAACTCGTAGTGTTGCAATATGGCTCACCCATGGGTTGGCTCCACCTATAAGGCTCATCTAGGCATTTAGGCCTAATAATTTGCACAAAGTAGCATCTTTATGCTTGAAATCATCTGCAGTAAATTTCAAGATATTTTGTGAAACTTTTTATTGTGTGAACGCGAGTTATAAAATTTAAATACCAAACTTTTTGAAATGTTTTCTATAAAAGTTTATTAGTCCCACCTATGTGGCTAGGCTTAACAATTTGCACAAAGTAACGTCTCTATACCCTAAATCATCTATAATAAATTTTAGACAATTTTATGCAATTTTTATAGTGCAAACACGAGTTAGAAATTCCAAATACCGAACATTTTCAAAAAACAAAATCTATAAAAGCCTATTGGTTTAATTTGCACAAAATAGCGTCTCTATACCCAAAATCATCTGTAGTAAATTTTAGAAAATGTTGTGAAACTTTTATGGTGTGAATGCAAGTTATAAATTTTAAATACTGAACTTTTTCAAAAGTTTCCTATAAAAAACCTGCTAGTCCCACATTTGTGTCTAGGCCAAAAAATTTGCACAAAGTAGCATCTCTAAACTCTAAATCATCTATAGTAAATTTTAGGCAATTTTATAAAACTTTTTATAGTGTGAACAAGAGTTAGAAATTTCAAATACCGAATCTTTTCAAAAAATTTCTATGAAAGTCTATTGGTTCTACCTATATGTTTAGACCTAATAATTTGCACAAAGTAGCATCTCTATACCCGAAATCATTTGTAGTAAATTTCAGAAAATTTTCTGAAACTTTTATGGTGTGAACGCGAGTTATAAATTTTAAATACCGAACTTTTCAAAAGATTCCTGTAAAAGCTTGTTACTCCCACCTTTGTGTCTGGGCCTAAAAATTTGCACAAAGTAGAGTCACTATACCCTTAATCATCTATAGTAAATTTCAAGCAATTTTGTAAAACTTTTATAGTGTAAACATGAGTTAGAAATTCCAAATACCAAACCTTTTCAAAAAATCATATAAAAGGCTGTTGGTTTCACCTATATGCCTAGGCCTAATAATTTGCACAAAGTACTATTTCTATACCCAAAATTATCTACAATAAATATTAGGAAATTTCTTAAAACTTTTTTGGTGTGAACGCGAGGTACAAATTTTAAATACCGAACTTTTTCAAAAGTTTTCTATAAAAACATGTTGATCCCACCTTTGTGTTTTGGCTTAAAATTTTGTACAAAATAGTGTCTCTATAACCTAAATCATCTATAGTACTATTCAGACAATTTCGTGAAACATTTATGGTGTGAACACGAGTTAGAAATTTTAAATACCGAACTTTTTCAAAAGTTTTCTATAAATACACTTTCCCTTGCATGTGGCAGATTAGTAAAAATTCGATTGGCAATGGGTTTAAAATGAGTTGAAAATGAGTTTTAACTCATTCCAACAATTTGAGTTAGGTTTGGTGAAAATGCCGTGTAAGTTAGATTGGGTTGTGTGGTGAAAGTACTCTTAAGTTGGGTGGGCCCGTGGGGTTTCCTACGCGTCACCCCGCACGACGCAGGCGTTTTCGCTGGAAAACAAGCCCGAAACGCTGCAGAAGTCCCAAGATTCCTCGCGCCGCGCCCCACCACGACCACCACCCAACCCCACCGCGCGCGCCCGCTCCACAGAATAATCTCCGTTGTTTTCGCTCGTTTCCTCACTCACTTCCTCATCAGTCATCACCACCCACGAGTTCCACGACCCCGTGAAGAAGCAGCCTTCCTCTTGCCAAGCTTATTTTACTCCTCAAACAGTACAAAATAACACTAGCACCTGCTCGCTCGCAGTCGCAGCAGCAGCAGCAGTGGTGGTGGCATGGCTTCTTCCCTCGCGTCCGCGTCGTGGGCGCTAGCCCTGCAGCCCAGGGTGGCGGCGGGAGGCTCCTCCTGCCGCCTGCTGCTTGCCGGCACGCCGCCCCGCTCGGCCCCGTCGATGCGCCGGGTGAGGCTTCTCGCGCCGCTCCGGTGCTCGTCTCTCGTGGATCCGGCCGCCGGCGGTGAGGAGGACAAGAAGGAGGAAAAGAAGGACGTGAGGAAGCGGGCGCGCGGCCGACCGGTGTGGAGGCGGATCCTGTTCGCCTCCAAGAAAACCCGCAGCATCATCATCCTCAATGCCCTCACCGTCATTTATGGTATAAACATCTTTGTTGATCTCTCTCCAATTTTCCTACGAACTACGAATCACCAATTAAGGATCTGTTTGGGACTGCTCCGCTCCAAGTTTTCCAGCTCCGCTCCCAACTTCGCTAACCAAACACTGCTCCGCTCCAAGTTTTCCAGCTCCACTCCCAACTTCACTAACCAAATAAGTCTAACTTCAAAAACTCCGCTCCAAAAAAAGGTGGAGTTAGAGGCCAACTCCACGTTTTTTATGGAGCTCCTCAAGGGGTACTCCACAAACAAAGGTTTCCAAACTCCTCTTAGAGTTGGTGCAAAATTACCCACCACTGCCACCATTACACAATCCCCCGAACCCCACGCCCCGTCTCCGCCCCCCACCCGCGCTGGGCCTCCTCCTCTCCTTCCCCCCACCCGCGCCGGGCCTCCTCCTCTCCGCCCCCCCACCCGCGCAGCACCTCCTCGGCGACGACGGCGACGTCGACCAAGACGTGACGACGCTGAGGCGGACGAGGAGCGGGAGAGCGTTCCCGCCGCCGATATCGGTGATCGGCAAGGGCGGGCGGCCGTGGCTGAGCCTCCGGGCGCACCGGGAGGCCGGCCGGCTCGTGCTGCGGGAGATGCGCCTGCCGTCGCAGGAGCTGCTTGACCGATCGATGTGTTTGACCGCTGTGTGTGCATTTTGATCTGATATGCGCTGTTTGCATGAGAATGCTGCATAGAGTACAATTGAATTACTTTCAAGCACTCTAACATAAAACAACCACAAAAGAAACATACACCAAACATCATTCAGGGGCACATTGGACCTTTCTCAGCAAAACCTCACATTTCTGGAGCTGGAGCTAACTGCGTGCCAAATAGAACCACCTGCTCCAGGAACTCCACAGTGGAGCTGCTCCATGGTGGAGTTGGTGGAGCAAAGCTGGAAAAACTGGAGCAGAGCAGTCCCAAACAGGCCCTAAGAGTTCTCAAAAAACGATTGAGCATAAGAAAGAAGGATCCACTGTTTGGTAGCAATCAGCGATGGATAATCAGTTAGCTTGCTCCATAAGAGCAGAGAATAACAGCTTGATGATAGATACGAAAGGGCAAGGAGAACTTAAGTTTAGGATCGTCTGAATTATAGAGGGTTGAAACTTTGCCGCAAAAGCTGTTCGCCCTAATTAGTTTTGTCAAGACTGTTTCTGCATCTGTATATCCACTAAGAAAAACTCTTCATGCTAAAATTCTTTGCACTACAGTAATGCAACCTCGCTCGGACAGTTCTTCGTGATCGGTATCGATCATGAAATTCAGTGCTTGACGATTTTCTTTTCTTTGTTCCTATTTTTTTTGCAGCAAGTGATATTCCAGTTCTAAAAGAGGTTGAAGCCCTCACAGAGCCTGCGGTTTTCAACATGGTGCGCTTCGTTGTTTCAGCCATCCCCTTCCTACCATTCGCAATTCGTGCATTTGGAGATCGTCGTATACGAAATGCAGGATTGGAGCTGGGACTTTGGGTTAGTTTAGGGTACCTTGCACAAGCAATTGGGTTACTCTCATCTGATGCCGGGCGAGCATCCTTCATTACAGCCTTCACGGTATCTTGTTTTGTGATGATTTATATTTTGTTGTAATGATGATATTGCTTGAATTGACCAATGCTGTGGTTGAAATATCTGAGGAGTTCTATGAACAGGTGATAGTTGTGCCTCTAATTGATGGCATTTTTGGCGCCTCGATCCCCAAGCTGACTTGGTTTGGGGCCATAGTATCACTTGTAGGAATTGGCCTGCTGGAATGTGGCGGCTCTCCTCCCTGTGTAAGTAACATTACTCCTGTTCTTTTTGTACTAGCACTTGTTTATTTGGTTGTTGCCGTAATGAAATTGAGAACCTTACAGCGCTTCAAAATTCTCTTGCACAATTTCTCACTTCCCTTGTTGCTGCTGTCCGGAGGTTCTTTATGCAACAATAGTTATACTCTGAATGCTTGCAATAACAATGATCAACTGACTTCAAAAGATACCAAAGTTTTGTTCAGAGACATTTGAGTTCACCTTTTCAAGGATTTGGATATATGTATTATGTGTCTTGACAAGAAATATTAGGATGATCTTTTATTTTATGGCTCCCTCCTGTTTTCAAAGGTTGGCGATGTGCTGAACTTCTTCAGTGCGGTGTTTTTTGGGATCCATATGCTTAGAACCGAGCAAATATCAAGAAGGACGGACAAGAAGAAGTTTATGGCTCTTCTTAGCTTCGAGGTTGATAACTGAATCTGTACCTGCAGTCTCCCATATCCGTTATACTGCTCTTATTATCTTGGTCACTATGGGAACCATCTCACTAATAACCCTCTATCAATCAGGTCCTTGTTGTGGCTTTCTCCTCGATACTCTGGTTTTTGTTCAAAGATAGCTATGCTGATGTCAATGATTCCAGCTTTGAATCATGGACTTTTGGTATGCTTTGGGATACAGCAGCTTCGTTTCCTTGGATACCAGCATTGTACACTGGAGTTTTTTCTACAGTGTTATGCCTGTGGGCAGAGGTTAGGGATATTATTGTTTAAGGCTTGCTTAATTTATGAAGTCATCTTATATACATCTCTGTGTACAGATGGTAGCGATGGGCGATGTTTCAGCAACTGAAACTGCAATTGTTTACGGGCTGGAACCTGTATGGGGAGCTGCCTTTGCTTGGTTCCTACTAGGTGAAAGATGGGACAATGCTGCATGGATTGGAGCTGCCCTTGTACTATGTAAGTTTGTAATTCTTCTTTTGCTTTGTTTGTTGCTTGTCAAATGCATTTTGATATTCAGAAGGCAATACATTGATCTAAATGTTGCTATTTGGCTTGTTTGGTATCTGTGCTTACGAACTGATCACAATGAGAAAAGGGCCTGAATGTAAATAGTTCTTCAAGCTATTTGAGTAATGAATACATCTTGTCATCCTTTTGCTCAGGTGGAAGCTTAACTGTACAGCTATTCGGGTCAGCTCCTGAAAATCCCAAGAAAGTTGAAACGCGCACCAGCAGTACTTTGGAAACCCCACTGAAACGGCAGGAATACTTCTCATTATCTGCTATCCCAGTCGATTCGAGGAAGAACATAGGAAGACAGTTAGAGAGGTAATTATTATCTCTTGGCTGTTAGTACCATTTCCACGCTAATCTTCGTGGCATGTCCATTTGTGTTGTGTTAACCATTTTTTTTACTTTTGTTAAATTGTTTATTTTCTGTAAAATAGGAAGGATAAAACATTATAGCCCAACATCAAGGCAGCAATGCATCCTCCGAAGACAGGTTCAGAACTGTATAGATAGCAAACCAAGCAGCCATATGTTCTTCTTTGAAGAAAAAACAGTCTTATGTTCTGACACGTCGCTTGCTTGGCTCATCCTCATGGGATGTGATCGCTATTAATCCTTCCTGCAAGCTGATGCAGCCGGAGTTTACTCCACAGAGAAAGCTTGCCTGCCCCATTATCTCCGAGGTCGATTGCCTTTTAGGGCATCAATTAGAGACCAGAGAGAAGCTAATGCCTCGTACATATTTGAAAAATGCGGCATTACTGTCTGGAAACTCCGGACGTTTTACCATGTATACATGGTACTACCGGTGTAAAGTGGGAAAAGTCTGTAAATTTTGGGATCTACACTGTAGTATCGGGTAGATTTCATGTAAATATATACATCCGGATGATGTTTAACAAAACCCAAACATAGCTAGAGGATTATATAGTGCTGAAATAATCGTATCCATACCTTCGATGGGATTTTCTCGGCTCCTTCCTGCGAGTCTACGACTTGCTGTGTTATTAAAAACACATCGTTTTTCATGATTTCATCGTAAGTTATTGCGAGTCACGCCGGTCGGCCTGATTCCCTTGAGATTATGTTTGGGACTAAGCCCAGTAAACTACAAGATTGGGCTGTGTGATTCGGGCCGGCCGGTCGCGATTGATGTGTGCGAATTAGACCCATCGAGATTCCGATCGCGGTCGCGGAGTATGTGCGCGATCCAATTTGGCCCATAAAAATTTTGAACTCAGGTGAGATTTGGTTTGGATCCACCCAGTGACCCAATTTGAATCCCATACGCGCCATCGAAAACGGCACGGGAGCCCAACTCTACTATTTTACGGATAGGGCCCTTATTCTTGTATGGCTCTGGCCCAGTTCAATTTAGCCTTTTCTGATTGGTTTTTTGTTTTGTAGGTGAAACGATAGTGTCATGGATGTAAGTTTTTTCTGATTCATTCAATTAAAAAATAAAAAGAGAGAAGAAATGATAAATATGTTTTTATCTCTATAGACAATGCAAAGAAAAAATAAAAAGTAAGAAAACCACATTAAAAAACTAATGTATTTTAAGCAGCTTTTGGCTTTTAAAAACTAGAATCCAGAAACAAAGAGCTGTTTGGAACGGGCCCTTTGTATTACATGCGAGACGATTGCTCAGCTGCAACTTCATCACACCGTGAACAGCAAAAAGAACCGGCGAATACTTATTATATCAAAAGGAACCTGGAGATTAATTGCTATCTCAAACATGCATATTCTACACTTGCCAAAACTGTGCATTATCTTTCAGGTGAGGCCACTGTGTTTGTAAAATGTGAGACGTCAATGTGTTTGTGCTCCTAAAGTGAGGTTTCACTCAATTTAATCTAATTGTGGTAATCTTAGTTAACTCGTATTCTATACTCTTTGCTTGATGTTATTTTCCTAGTATGGGGCTAAGTTGTTTACTTAGAAGTTAGACTCAGTCTTTTGTTGATTTCTGACCATTTACCATTGTGATACGATTAAATAGGTACACGTACAAATAACGGCGAACATTAATCCTAGCCGATCTCACGTATGCAATTATGCCTATTTAATTTCTTGTAGGTACGTATGTATTTATCTACTTTTCTAATTAAGGATTATTCAAATAAATTCATCCTTTTTGGTACCGGTGCTTTTCTCGTATTTAGCATGCGTGCGACGAGTTAAATTATAAATCCAAAAGAAAATAGTTTTTAATTAATTAATTCCTTAATTAAACTATACTCAGGCGTCCTTATGAGATTCATAAATTTTACTTTAGTCACTTGTATATTTTTACAGCTTAAATCATAAATAATGGCAAACATTAATCTTAAATCGACACGTACTATTTTAAATCAGCGCGTGTTATTCTAATCGTCGCAAACAGTTTTAAATCTTTTGATGGCTATGAATTTATTCTAATAATTCAGAATACTTATTAGTGGATTTCTATAGTTTATAATTGACCAATAAAAATTAACTGGTCATTTAAATGTGCAATAGGGATCTCAATGATATTACGATAACTTATTTTGCATGCGTGCAATTTCCAGCCTGTGGGCATCACTTAATTTATTTTTAATATCCAAGAATAGTTACTAGGGAAGTTCTATAATTTAACACTATTCAGGTTAATTAGGTATTTAATTACAACCCCAAATGATTTAATTGGAAATACCTTAGTTAAATCGGTATGGGCTATGTTTTAATCTACTTATGGCACTTAATTTATTCTAATCATTGTAAATACTGATTAATGGTTTTCTACTATTTAGATGGACTTAACCAAACTATCTGGGTATTTAAACCCACAACAAAATGGTCTAAGACTACAGTCCCTTAATTTAATCCATACACTTACAATTTAACCGACGTGTATATTTTAAATCGCCCGACCGAAATTAATTTGTTCTAATAATCCGGAGTAATAAAGTGATTTCTATAATTTAAATGCTACTACCCGATTTGTCTAAGTAATTAAATATGCCATGGAGCGGTTTAATCGACGATATACGGATTTTAATATACACACATACCAGTTTTAATCCATTGACGCACTTGGTTTCCTTGTAACGATCATGAATATTTATTAGTGAAGTTTCACAAATTCATACTACTAACAAGGTTAATTACGTATTTAATGAGGAAACCGAATGATTTGAATGGCAATATACCAATTCAATCAGTACGCACCAAATTTTAATCTACTGACAGCCCTTAATTAAGCTTCAATAGTCATAAATACTGATTAGGGATCTTTTGTATTTTAACATGCTTAGCATAATGCTATCGAGTAGCTTAGCATGATGCTATCGAGTAGTTTAATCTACAATAGCTTACTTAGAGTTAAATATTTATTAAGACAAATTTTTATTATGCGCATGCTTCTCCTCTCTCCTTTCCCTCTCTTTTCTCTTTTTTCCCTTTTCTCCCCTCTTTTCTTTTTCTTCACCCGGCTGATCCCCCTCACTTCTCCTCTTTTCCTTCTCTCTCCCCTGGCTCTTCTCCTCGCACCGATCTGGATCCGCCTTGGCGCCACGTCCCCGACCCCTCAGCGTTGCACCGCCGTGGCCCTACCCGACCCTGGCGCCTCCGCCTATGGCTCCACCCTACGCCTCCTCCCCTCGGCTCGACTGTGCCGTGGCTCCGCCACCCTCGAGTTGCCTTACGGCTTCACCGCTACCGGCGCCTCCCCGTGGTTGTCCTAGCTGCTAGCACCGTCGGCTCCCTCGGCCCTTACCGCCCGAGCTCCCGCATCTCCCCGGGTAATCCTAGGTCAACCCTAGGTTTGGGCTATTGCCCATCGGCTCCAATCCATCTCCTCTTCCTTCACCTCTACTCCGACTCACCTCTTCTACTCCCTTCCCTTCTTGATTTGTTTGATTTTATACTAGATTTTAATTTGTCATTGTTGATTTTTGGAGCTAATTGAGGGTGGTCGTTCGGTGGCTGGTGGCTATGGTATTTTAAATATACTTCAGGTTTGTTTATGCCGAGTGATGACCTAATGGCTGTGAGAGACGCCGACTGGCCTCGGACAGTCTGGGAACCTCAGTGAATGAAATGCCCTGCTCAAAATTAATCTCTAGGGATTTGACGGTAATTTCTTCTTTTAATTATTTTCTTTCGTTCGATCTTTTTCGGTATCTTTATATTTGCACCTTTCGTAATTGAAACTACGTTTCTTTTAGGTGTCCGACAATTCGTAATGGTTAGATAAAATGGGATATATGTAATGGATTTATGTAGCTTCTAATTAAAGGTATACATATATGAGATGTTACTGATGTAAATAAAGTTCTGTAATTTCTAATTAGTTACAGTTGTGTTGCAATTATATAAGTTTGTGAGACAGTCGTTCAGTTGGGACCGAGAATTGTAAATTCATAGCGATTTGTATTATCGTTATTAATGCAAAGAGAGTTATAATATTTTTATTTAATTTAAGCCAATTTTAATTATAGCTCGATGAATGTAAATTGATTTGTTATACAAGAACCGTGATAATTACACTGTTGTACTATGGACTATTATATATATTTTAATTGAGTTGAAGGCTTTTACTTATCGTGAATCGGATTTTATTTCTCACTTTAGTCTATACAATTTGGTCTTCGCCCTCGTCGATGGAATGGTGATAGTAACGAATGTGTTTATCACTCGTTAGTTTCAACCTACATAGATACACAAAGGGTTTAAATTCTCACGTATTTTAGATCATTAGTTACATAATTAATCCTGCTTAACGTCGTACCCTACCACTTAAGGTTAATCAAAGACGCGGGTTGTTACACTCCCCCTATCAGATCATGCTGCATAACTGAAATACTTAAAAGATTTTCTCCATGTGTGGGCTGGGGCCAGGCCGAGCTGCCTTGCCCGTTCTGGATTTTCTTTGCCAGAAGCTATGGGTTGGATTGCCGTGCCCACACAAGACGCCGGCGGAATCATTGGTTAGGGCCATCGATTCTGTGCCATGGACCGGCCATAGGCCCTGTTTGGATACGCTTATCTGAGAATCGATTTTAATTTGATCAGGATTTTCTGATAAGTCGCGGTCTGAAGAATCTGCAGTCTGAAGAATCGTCGCGGTGGAAGAAACGACCCCTTGGGCTCGCGGTACAGGATTTTGGATTCCCAGTGCAAATGCCGATCTTTCCCACCGCGGCGGTTGAAAGAATCGAAAAATAATCAAAGCGTTTGGGTGGGATTCTTGCTTAATTCTACCAGAATCGGATTTTAAGCGTATCCAAACAGGGCCATACTGAGCGGAGAGATACCGCGGTGGAGTCTTTGGGACGGCCGGACCTACCAATCCTCTCGGGCCGCCAGAATTGGCTGTATCCAAAATGAGCCTGAAGGCTGTAACTCCATGCGCATAGCCCTGAAGTACACAGCATTTCCTTCTTGAAAAGCAAACGGTTGTTAATCTTCGCCGTGAATTTACTTCTAGATCTTGACGATAGATTTTTAGGGTTAATCTAGTGTCCAACTCGAGAAGACGATCCTGTCTGATTTAACCCTTGGAAACATGCTGTCTGTAAACAAAACACGGCGCATTTGAAACCCGGTGGTCCTCCCCTCCCTGCTTTCTCGGAAGGGCGATTGGTTGGATGGAGCAAGTTGTCATTTGGGAAAGGCGGGAAATTTGCCAGACTCCAACTTCGAGGAACGCATGTGACAGCCTCCTTATGATTGATTAACAAAACGGTGGGGCTTTTCGGTTCTGTGCTGCTACGGCGCACAGCTCAACGGCGCACAAGTCTACTCCATTACCCTTGTGAGATTGTGCAACTCCAGTGTTTTTATCAGATCCAGATCAGCTCAAGCAAATGAACAAATGCGTTCACAACCCACATACCCATGGAGGTAAAAGAAAAGGTAATGTGTAGGATCGACCATTGGAAGAGAAGTTGACACCCTCTGATGCATCTCAAGCCTCTTTTTTTAATTTTTTTAATTTTTTTTTTGCAATTCAGGCCATGCAATATACAATGATTCAGTCAACCAGACAATAATCAGTATGTTGTGAGACCATGTAAAGGTTATCCTGTATATGTGACGAGTACTCGACTTTGATTATATTTCATTGTCAAAATTCAAGTTTGTGTCATTTGATCTCTGGTTTTGTTGCCTGGTAGATAGCGGTCTGATCGACCTACAAAGACGGTTTGACCAGCCGTACATGACGGTCTGACCGTATAAGTGCCACGGTTAGACTGGTCTCTTGTTACTGAGAGGAGTAAGTCAGTTTGTGATAGTCTGATCTGTCGTTAGTGTTGGCGGTCAGACTGACCTTTGGTGAAATTGAGTGAACTGAGTTATGTCTCAATTGTATTATTTCTCTAGAAGGTTTTTGGGAGTCTTTGTAAGGTGTTAGTTATAGCAAAAGTCTATGCAAGTGTTAATCATGCGCATGAATCCATGCATTGTGAAAATCTTAACGTGGGCGTCAGGTGTGTATGATTGCACCGATTATATTGATGAGAGTCAAGTGCATGTCACTTATACTTGAAACGGTTGCTTGTTCTTTGATATGCAGAACGCTTAGTGATTGTTGTGGTCAATAGCGAGACCGAGGCTAGGGGAGGTGCCTTGAGGCCATGGTGTGTCATGTAAATCCAGTTGGAACATCATCTCAAGCGGATAAGTACGGAAGAAAGACAAGAATCGTGCTGAGGCAAGTGTATGCACATAGTATGCCATTGGACTTGAGTGTTTCATGTGGTGACGGTCCTCGGAGCAGGTATATGATCTTGGTAGCAAGTCATTACGTATCATGGACTTTGTGTGGTGGTTGCTCTGAGGAGAAGCACCGTGAAGGCCGGTGGTTGGCATTTGAGGAAATTACCCAATACCGAATGGAGAGGTGGTTTGCGAACCGCGATGGTAGCTTAAGTGATTTAGGTCACATCTTTGAGAATTGAGTATCTTATCGGGCTATTAGGGCTATGTGGAAGTCGCACTTTGAAAATTGTGTAAGTGTAAAACCTGTTTGTGTGTATGTTACCGGGTTTCTCTATTTGTAAGTGGTTGTATCCACTAAGGGTGTGCTGGTTGCTAAGGTTTGGTAGTAGATGAGGAGCCTCCACTATATAAGTCCTTATGTCTCTTGAGAGAGATGTCTCTTGAGAGGCTTTGGAGAGAAATGTTATGGTTTTCTTGTGTTGTAAATTTTGTGTGTGCTCTATGGTTAGAGCTCTGTCCTTTATAAAGAAGTGGCTGCATATCATTCTTATCAAGTGAAGTGAACATCCAAACTTCATAAATAAGTTGTGCTATGGATTCCTTTTTATGCTTTTGATTTGCTTTGTTTTCTTTTGGATTTTGTCTCCTCTTGATCTCTCTTAGTACTAAAGACATGTAAGAGATAGAGATATCTTTTAGAGATCAGATCATATCTATCTAGTCACTTTCTATTAAAAGTTTTGTAATTATCCGATTTTGCCCAAAAAAGAGAGTGATTTTTGGGTTTTAATCTTGTGGGCATTTTGACTTGTTTGTGCTGTGATCTAGATCATCAAGGACTCACGAGTAAGAATAGATCGAGGTTTTCCGCTTTTGCCCAGTTTTAATGCAACCTTCCTTGTTTTGAATAAAGGCTAGAATTTCAGTATTATCTTCACAATCTATAATTGGAATATGTTTCTAACATTCTATAAAATATTTGTACCAAGTGTCATCCTTTATTGATTAGTATGTTAAGAGTTAGTCTTTTTTCTTGGTCGTGTGCCATGCTGTTTTTTCAATTTATGTTCGACGAGCGGCTAGACCACCATGTCCTGAGCGATCAGAATGCCCTGGATGGTCTGACTGGTGACGCTTGCAGTCAGACCGATAGAGCGATTCGACCTCCCCCTAACCGACGGTCAGACCGGTGAGACATTGTTGTCTCGGGTGATATTTGTTATCATCATTGGCCCTTAGTCTTTGGATAGCTTATAGACTTGTATTTCTACTGTATTGTGTTGCTATTTTTAGAAGTTTTTTAAGAAATCAGTCATTCCCCTCTGACTCACGGGACCTAATCCTACCGGTCATGCAACAGGCAGTGGCAACAACATCCTTGCTACAATTACTTCAGGCAGCGGCTTACTACATGCTGGATCAATTCAGTCACCCGCGCTAAATGAAAGGGAGAGAGTGAGACACAGAAAAACCACCACCTAAGTTGCATAAAGAAATTCATTAAGGCCATCATGTAGGTGAAGGAAAATCAGACGATGACTCTTTTCTTTGCAGTCCAGCTCAGCTAAGCGACTATTAAAACCCTAGCCATCCCCATCAACCTGCTGATTAAGTTAAACGGAAAACTAAATTAAACACCTAACAGGGCCATCCGGCCTTGCCCACCTTGCCTAATGCAACAACGGATTTCCGACGGGAGGCAGCGTACGCGTATTGTGTGGGAGAGCGACGTGCGGCCTTTTCCATTGGTCGTCAGGCCCCCACGGCGCACGTTCTCCCGCGGCCGTCCGCGTCACCAGGTGGTTGTCCTTGATTCCGTTTCACACTCTCTCTCTCTCTCTCTCTCTCTCTCTCTCTCTCTCTCTCTCTCTCTCTCTCTCTCATTCCGTTGCCAGATTCTTTTCTTCTTCTTCTCCGCGGGGAATTTTCTTTTTGGACCGGCCTGGGAGCTGGAGCCAGAACTAGATTTCTTCTTTGCGGCGATGCCGATGGAAAACGATGTGGCGCGAGCGGAGAGATCAGGAACTCGTATGCGCGGCTCACCAACGAGGATGCGTGCGCGGCCGCTGCTGACTGCGGCCTCCACTGGCAGTGGATTCGGTGACGAGCTCGGCGGATACCGTGGACTAGTAGTTCCGCTTTTCTCATGCTTGCTCATCGAGCGAAGCCTTTTCTTGCTTCTTAATTGTCTCATGTACCCCTCCTACAAGCTATCTGACTGAGAGTTAATCATCAGGAGCTTTGAAACTGCCTTTGGAAATCCTGGGTAATCTAGTATTATGTGGAGACAACCGTGCATCGGTCCCGCGAGAGAGCACGAAAGAAGGCAAGTACTACATACAAAACAAGGCTTCGTTCCATGTTGGTAGGCAGCAGTGCATGCCGTAACCGAACCATTTCACGCAAGGCCTCGTGTTGGATTAATCGCATCACTAGTCACTAGTCAGTCGTCTGCTCCAATACTGAGTTCTACAATGTACAGTGTTTCCATTGTGGCTCGTGCATCACGACTGCCAGGTCTGCCAGTTGCCATCCAACAATTATCTGCGACAGTGCAGAAACAGAGGGGGGGGGGGGGGGGGGTTAAGTTACAACGTCGGTCGCAATAAACAGTCAAGGACTGAGCATCAAGCAGCCGGCCGGCGGGGTTTCGAGACGAGTGGCGTGGTGAGGTTGGAGGCGGTCAACTTGATGCGAGCCTCGCTTCATTTGATGGCTACGTGCACCCTTGATTTGTTTGACTGGACAATAAACAAATCTTCCCCCACTTTGTTTAATCAGAGCAAGTATACTCACATATCGCATTGGCATCAATCATTGAAACGTTTGTTTCAAAACCTACGGCTCATTTGCATCATCGCCGCTCCGGCTCCTCCATTCTTCTCATCCATACATGTAAACTCAAAAAATTTGAGTATTTTCAATCTAAAAAAATACTCGAGTGCTTCTTAGACAGGACACTTGAGTGTTTTTAGAGTTAGGAGCATTCAAATTTAGATGTTAGATCATCTTCAACACCCTAGATTCAAAGCACTTATATTATTTTAGAGGGAGCGGTATAAGGGGATTCGTTAGATCGAGATCCAAAGGCCTAGATTTGTTTTTTTAGTAAGGTATGAGAAATCTGTTAGATGGAAATCCAACGTCCTAAAATGTAAATATTCTTAGTCTCAAAAAATACTTAAGTGCACGCAAGACAATACCTTATCTTTTTTACCTAAAGATAGCTGTCATATCGATTTCGTTGCTGTTCTTGGAAGATACTTCGCGAGTTTTCTTCTAGCTGTAAGTGGTTGCCCCAGTCACGCTTGCATAATTATCTCGATTGTTTGGTCTCCAAGCTCCTGACGAAATACTCAAGTAATCATACTTTATAGCCGTAGAGTACAATGTAAAGGACCCATGCTTAATCATACTTTAGTCTTAATGCTAGAACTCTTTTACGGTGCACCCAATTCAATATGAGGGGCACCCAATTCAATATGAGTCGTCTATTTTCATCCAAAGTGTTAGACCATATAGCGATCGTGGATTTATTGATAATGAATAATTGATTTTTACGTTATATTAAAATTTGTATTTGAGAAAATTTTAGTTGGTGCTCTTTTACAGAACTGGAATCGGCAGACTACAACCACGGCAGTATAAGCACCACGACTACAGAAGAACGACCAAGTCTGGTTTCGACCACGAACAGTAGTCCGATCAGCAGGTCCGAATGATAGACTCCAACCACGTCTAGTTTCGATCACGTCCGACTTCGACCACGTCCGGTTTCGACCGCAGTAAATCGACCACGTCTGGCTTCAACCACGGCAAATCGACTACGACAAATCAACCACGTCCAGCTTCGACTATGGCAAATCGACTATGGTATTTTGACCACGGTAGGTAATCGTAGATTTCGATCTCAAACAGTGAACTGGTCGTAAGCAACATTTAACCGGTCGTAAGCGACAGTGAACTAGTTTTAGCTATAATGAACCGGTCGGAAATTGTAAGATCATCTGCTACAGTAACCGATCGATGGTTGTAGCTATAGTACCTGGTCGATACTCGATAGTTGTAGATTTTACTGGTCGGTACTCGATAGTCGTAGACTTTACTGGTTGATACTCGATAGTCGTAGACTTTACTGATCAATACTCAGTAGTCTTAGATTTGTAATCGGTAATCGTAGTCTTTGCGGTCGGAAGTCAAAAACTTTGTGATCGGTTGCCATATGTTTCTCGGTCGGTACTCGTAGGCTTTGAGTAAGAGTTAGGATAGCAATCTAGTGTGTTAGTCGTAGTGATCGAAACTCGATAGTTAGTACTCAATCGTTCTATGGTCGGTAGCATATTTGTTATCCCCGAGTGTTCTGAGCGATAGTGTTTTCCCTAGTACTTGTGTTCGAGTACTTCATGAGCTAGCAACCGGTCTTACATAGCAGCTGTAACCTGTCGTAATGAGTGATATAAAGTTGGTGATTTCTGGAAAGCGATGGATATTGTGGTCATAAACGACCTGGTTGGTGTTCGTGGATGGTTAAATGTGTAGTTTGAGTGTGTGTGTGTGTGTGTGTGTGTTCTAATGACGATCAAGTTGTGAAGAACTTGTGTTAGGAAAACGTTCTTTAGTCTTTGATATGCAAGTTGGCATGGAGGCGGTCATGGTCGGTGACGAGGAGGACCAAGACTAAGATGAAGAATCTGAGGTCCAGACGGTTGAAGATGTCACACAAGGTGGTCGAGCTCCTGCTGGAGCACATGGAGATCAAAGGTAATGATACGTGGAGAAGATACGTGAGGTGCGGTCGCAAAGGGTTCAACACGTGAGGATGATGCGTGAAGAAGATACGGAAGGTGCATGCCCAAAGGCTTCAACAGTGAGATGTGTGATGAAGATACAGGAGGTGCGGTCTTGGAGACTTTATTACGTGGTGAGTTAGGAATTGTGGATGGAGTCCATAATTGAGAAGGTTTAAAGTTTGAGTAAAACCTGTGTTTGGAAGGGTTTCATGTCCCTTGATGTTCAAAACAGATAGGATTGTGTGTCTAGATTATTAAGGACACGATTTGAGTTGTCCTTGTTTGAGATGAACACGGTTTAGGGTTCTAGTATATAAAAGCAGGTAGAGACTAAGAGTTTTAGCCGTGGTTTTGTGGAGACTTTTTGTGCTAGAGTTTTAGGGGTGCCATAAGGGCCCTTTGTAGCCATAGAATATGATCTAGAAATTATAGATAAGATCTATTCCAAGAAAAGTTAGTCAATGTCGACGACATATTTTCTGAGCATCATTTTTCCTATGGCCTCGGCGGCGGTGTGCTAACACATCTTGATCTTGCGTGATATGAGCACGGTGTTATCTTCGGCGTGCTCTCGTTCGAGCAAATGAAGCTTTCGAGCAGAGGGAGATTTCGATTACGTGCAAAAGAGTCAAGGGTGAGCAATTAAATGACTTGTTGTCGAAATCTACATCCGGTAATTTAGATTGTTTTTCTTCTGGTTTAATATTTGTTTTCAGGTATTAAAAAGTGGAGGCAATCATTCATCTCTCTAATTGCGCCATACAATCCTATAGAAAGGTTTAAATCAACTTAGAGCTTTAGATTAGCTAGGATTTAATTATATTATCTGTTAGTACGAGCAGTAGAATCCTGAGAGCTAAAATTGTGGTCTCTTTTTAAGTACCCACCACTTAATATGGGGCATCTATTGTTTGCAATCCAACAGGCCATATTATTTGGGATTTGATAGTACTTCATCTCCGAATATAGGAAGTAGAGAAGTATGATTCAATTAGAGGTAACATTGTTACTAATAGTGATTTTTTATAAGACGTGTGTGGACAAATTCCTAATTAGTCTTGCAGCCAATTCATCCATGCGATACATTGCAGGGGGCCGGGGTGATCTAT
This sequence comes from Dendrocalamus latiflorus, assembly GCA_017311315.1. Classification (NCBI taxonomy): domain Eukaryota; kingdom Viridiplantae; phylum Streptophyta; class Magnoliopsida; order Poales; family Poaceae; genus Dendrocalamus; species Dendrocalamus latiflorus. Next base: position 10,166,360 of record CM029651.1, on the reverse strand, counting down.
AGCGCAAGGAAGACGGCCGATCCTTTCATCTCGCAGCACCGTAGTCGATTGAGTTCAAGTGATCGGATCAGGCAGAACCCCAAATCTTAATTCGCATGTTACATACTTACATCAATCGAATCGATCCTATCTCAAAGAGAGAGAGAGAGAACCAATCAATCCTTCAAGTCACATGTTGAACATCAATTAATGGATTTTATCTCTGCGCCTCTTTTGCGCTGGACCCTTCCCAGATTAGTTTATGCCGCCGGCAAGCAAGCAGGGAAATCGCTGCGCAGCGTATGAATTCGCGACCAATGGCGGCCTGCAAAATTGCATCGTGAGAGTTAGATGTTAGGTTTAGTTAAGGTTGAACCAAAACGTGTATTTGCCCTTGGAAAATATTTTACGTCAATGCAAAAAAAAAATCTATAATGCCTTTGACAAATCAATGGCCAAATTTGATTTCTACTATAAATTTAATTTCTACTGTCGTCCTTCACTCCTAGTAGAAAGTAAAAATCCTTGACCAATTTACTTGTCCAGATCATTCGATAACAGTACTACTATTCAGTTCAGTTCAGAAATATTATCCATGAAACGATTGCTACTAGTAAAACAACAAACACAACACAACTCACACGTGCATTTCTGGTGGCTGCTGGTTATTAATTCGCAATGTTTTCGTTTCGATGAACAGGGTGGAAGCTGTGCGGGTCTAGCGAAAGTTGTATACAATTTAGACAACCAAGCGTGTGGAATTTGTCAAATGAATATGGCGGGTGTATCTGTCCTTCCTGATTGGGGGAGTCAGTATGGCACTTCATTTAAAACAAGTCTGAGACCTGCATCAGGCGTTTAGAATTCATCTGGATCTATATCTATTTGTGTATCCTCTGATCTTCTCAACATAGATGGATCATTTTATAGACATGTAACTGATTGGTGTTGTACAGACGATTAGGACCCTTTAGAACACACAAATTTGATAGAACTTTTTTAAAGAAAGGACATGAGCTCTACCAATCAATTAAGTAGAAAAAAGAGTTTATGAAAGTTTTCAGCTCCAACGGGCACAAGGGCCCGGAAAGGTCAGGAGACACTCAGGAGGTGGAAAACCTGGAGGGTACATGAGGGGTGTCAAAGAAGGTGGATTGCTTTTTTGCACCATTCGATGTCCTCCTCTGTTCTGCTGCCTACCTCTTGCGCCGCAGTTGTCCAGTTTTGGAAGATCCTTCTGTTTTTTTTCCTTGCGGATGTTCCATATAATGTAGATAGCCACGCTGTTGAAATCTCTTCTGTGCTATTTTTGTATGGGCCTTGGTAGCTTCCTGCCACCATTCCAGAACGATGGCAAAGTCCCCGGGATTAACCTAGTGAATGATGTAACAGTTCATCGAGTTGAGGACGGTGGACCAGACTTGTATGGCATAAGGGCAATTTGATAGAAAATGAATTTGCTTCTTTCTCCAATCCTTGGTATTAAAGAGGGGGCCAAATTGACAATGAAATGAATAAATGACAGGATACAGTAGCAAAAGAACCTCTCCAGTTAAAGCTACGGGAAAAAGGAAAGAAAAATAAGATCATATCGAAAATAAGGTGCCAAACTGATAGTGGTGTTGAAAAGGTAGGATAGGTAAAGTTGGGATGCTCTAATAAATATGCTTTAAGATGATTGATGTTTCGGAGTTCTTGTATAGGAAAGCAACAGTCATATTACTATTCCTTGATGTGGTTTAAGGGGGCCGTCGCCGTTATTCTTTGGGGACCCTTTTCAACACTGTGTAGCTATTTTTGAGTTCAGCACTAGAAAAGTTGGCACTGACAGCATACCTACAGGGTGCTAGTGAGGATGAACATTTCATAGTTGAGCAGTCTAACTCCAGTACTGTTGTTCTTCTTATCATAAGCGTTAACATCGAAACTTCGGGGCGGTTGAAACGATAATGATGTTCTTTCAATAGCGCACCTCATCAGAAAGTAATAAATACCTCTAAATATCACACCCAGCAGAGGGCTGTAACAATTTGCTGATAAAACAACACTCTGTTCAGTCTTGTGGATTCGTATTTATTGTACGTTTTTTTACTGTATTCTTCCAAAAGGTACTGGTAATAGGTTTTCAGATCTCTTCGACGCCAGCTGAATTTTGTGGCGTTTGAAATGATCACAGGAAGCATATAATATTCAGCTGCGCAGCTAGTGATGGGGAGTAACGAAGGCTGGGATGTTGATTGTGCTAGGAAGGCCAGCGTGCTGGGCCATGCCGTGCGTAGCGTGGGCAAACATATATATAGGGATGGAAATAGTCGCTGGGACAAAGCAATGTGAGGCGTCCAGGGATTGAACGTTTGAGCATGTACCCTCCTTCCAACTCCTAGCCGGTCACGCTACTAGAGTTGGCCAGGGTCTACTGATAGCGAATCCGAATTAAGCTAGCAGAGCCGAGCCAGAGGTGGCTAATAGCCTGTAAGAACGACGCGTGCGTTGCTGTTTTAGATCCTGAAATGCTACGGAAACAAATTTAGCAATCTACACCAGAACAATTTTGAAGCAGATGATACACCCTAACCCTCTAGCTGCACCACGGCCTGTTCATACATAAACCAATATGAACATTTTGCTTTAAAGTGATTTTTCCACTCCTCTCTCTCGTATCTTCTTTTGGGATAAAGTAGTGTGTCACGGACATATCACGTACCTTACTATTCTCGCTTCCGTCTCACGTACGTATCTTTCTCTCACTTTCTATATCGCTCGTTATTCCTTCTAAAAATCACTTCTTTTAATCATTACTACTTATTTTCAGCCAAAAACCATTTATCACAACAAAAAGCCGTCAGCCACACTTAATATGAACAGTCCAAAGTACCAAGCTTAGCAGAAGTCGTAGAGAGAACCAATAATGCCGGTGCATGCCCCCCTCTGCCTGGCTCACTGTCTCCATCTCTAGCCGCTACATGCAGGCGGGACATGTCGCACCCATGTAACCATCCAACCGGTGATGTGTTTGGAAAACCGAATATTCATATTGGCTTCTGTATTAACACGTCGGCTTAGCAGGTTTAGTTTCTGATTTATTTTGACTTTCGGCTTATTTAAGTCATAATTTACTTTGAACGTGTCAGTTTCTAATTTTAGCTTATTCTATTTTAGTATAAATTAAAATATACAGTTAAAAGTTTAAGCTGTAAGTAAGTTGAAGTAAAGCAAAGATCAGGTCTGGCGCCAGGCCGAGGCAACCCCCACCCATGTGACCAGTCGTTCGGTATTTTGTCTTTTCTTTTCCCTCTTATTTCTTTATATAATCCGTGACAATATAACTTTTTTTATTTTTTCTAAAAAGCTAATAGCAGCTATAATATAATTTGAAGTATAAATTAAAACATATAATTAAAAGTGTAAGCTGTAAGTTAGTTGAAGCCCCCCCCCCCCCCCCGGGGGGGCCATGTGACGACGCTGGAGTGGATAGGGGCGTCCCCGCCACGCCAGGCGCCGTAGGCCGTTGCGGCGGGTGCCGTCACCCATGCTCGGACGTTGGCGCTCGCACCGTTGCACCGGGCGCGCCGTCTCGGGGGCCAAACGGTGTTGCGGCTTGCGCCTCGTCCCGTCGCGCGCGACGGCACGGTACGCGCGCGCGGCGCGCGGCCCCCACGGTCACGCGCCCACGCCCGTCGGCCGTCACCGCGACACGGCCGGCCTGCTCGGCTTTGCTCTGTTCTGTTGCGATCCCTGCTGCGGCGTATGGGCAGCGGGGCCCGGATGGCAGGAGGGAGCGGGGCCCGTGCGCCTGGTGTGCGCGTACGGGCCGCTCGGGGAGGTGGGGCCCCCTGGGTGGTCCTCCACCTGCATGGGAATTGGACTGGGAGTTGGGATCCTGCACTGCGTGCCTTACACCTGGCTGTTTCATTAGCGTCCCGAGCGCTGATAAGAAAGTTGCCACTAGGAAAGCTGATGTGCCTTGGTACCCTACGCTAAGACGATTGATGAGTGAAAACCACCACACGAAACGACTTTTCTTGATATCTACGGTGATTTTTATGTTATCGGATTTGTTCAGATATAAACAGAGCATTGGGGGGTCAGACTGAGATTGTAGGCAATAACAAATGGAGTCAATAATAAATTGGAAATAGCTCAAAATTTATCTTATATTGTGGGATTAGCATGCATTTTCTTTCTTTACTTTCATCATAGAATATGTGTATATTACTATATTCTTTATGAGAAAAGTGTTACCTTTTGTTATGGGGGTGTTTGGTTGGGAGCTATGCGATGCCACACTTGCCTTAAGCATATTTGACGGAATGAGACTAGCGTTTGATTCATAACCACAATCGTGGTGTGTCTATACTTTTTTTAACTATCTGTCCCACTCATCATGCACTCACTTTTGTCCTAAAATTTGCTATAATTGTGCTCAAGGATCTGTAGGCCACAAAAAGTGTGGCAAGCCACACTTTACCAAAAAATGGCAAAGTATGGATACAAACCAAACATGTTAATCCCATAAAAACTAAGCATTAGTTGTTGAAATACTTCGATAACCTAGTAAAGGCTTTGATAGACGGCATTGCAATGACACAATGTGTCGACAATCAAATCATCGATATTATGAATTATGGAGGGGAAAAAAGCCAAATATCATAGAAGGATTGAAAAGGAGAAAGGAAACTATCTTTATTGCTATATCTGGATTACAACATGCTTTTGTAGAGCGATTACAAAGGAGGGGTGCTACTAGCCCTAACTTTGTTATTCCTTGCCTCAGTTGTCTATTGATTGATCTTATTTTTCTCCATATATCAATGTATATCCCTTTTCATCTTTTCTCGTAAGTTTTAAATAGCGCCGAAGAGGTGTCGGTTGTCTCACTGGAACATGCGCCTTATTGATTCCTCACACTCGGTCGAGGAGCCATTGCTGTCAATGAGAGAGATCTGATAAATAACTATCGATTAGTTACTTGTCAGTGGGAGAAGATTGTGGCAACAATCATGAGATGGTTGTTATCAGAGGCGTAGGGCCAAATCATTGTGTGGTTATTGGAGTTAGAGATGCACGTGCCCTATTCACTACTACAGACGGTGTTATCATAGACGGTTCTAAAGGCATTATGGCGAAGTATGATATAGGATTGTTGTGTTGTAGAGGGTATCAAAAATCGCGTCCTGTGTCATAGTATGGCGCTGGATTCCTTGTGTCTCCCTCCCTAGGTAATGTAAACGCTGAATGACCTATGTGATTCCAAAAGGTTAGCCTCAGCCATTGCAAATGAATAGAAGATTACAATAGAGTTATGGTAAAGTCGTGGTTGCCACTAAATAAGGAATCAAGGTATATTAACTTTCTTCAATTTGATACAATCACGATCAAAATCCAATGACCCCTAATCATGTTATGTCACCATAGTGATTAATTCTAAATTCATGTTTCGTATAAAGTACTACAAATGAATTTGTATGGCAACTAGTGAAGCATTTACCCTTGGTTGAAGGGTACCGTGATATACTCTTTGTCACTGTGAGCAAACAATCCCCTTGTTATGTAATCTTTGATAAAAGATGCATTATCGTTGATGGATTGTTCAGAGACCAAGTGTGGGTCGAGGAAACCCACCGGTTCTTATCGTCGCTAGACTTGTTGGATCATAGATCTATACGTAAGCAATGAGTTATGACATTTATCGGTATTACGCGAATGTAGAACATGATTGTACAGTAAACTTACAGTGTCCAGCATCATAGAAGTGAGGTGTCAAGTTTGTCGAGGTTGAATAGTAAGAATAAGTCTTTGAAGGTCATGACGAAATAGCCTAAGTCATGGAGAAAATGCGCATCCGTGTATCTCACGGTGAATCCACTTTGCTGGTTTGGCTTTATGTTGGACCTCTGCATGTACCAGGTATGCAAAATCTTGCAAACGAGTCCAAGGTTGGGTACTTGTGACTCGGGAACCAATGACACTCCGAGAATGAACTTCTATTGCCCGGGAGGCGCCATAATCTTCTTCGATTGGGTCTTAGTGCCTCGCTTACAATACATTTTCAGCATCGTCTCCACCGGAGCCGATGCGACGAGCTTCTAAAGCGGAGCTTGAGGTGGAGCCATGGGAGCTGATATGACGGATCCAGGACGATGTCCCTCTTAGGCCACTAGATGTGGAGATCGTGGCATGGATGGATCGAGGGCAATGTCCCTCTTGGGCTACTAGATGAATTTGTGGACGACATCCTCTAATGTCATAATCGCTTTGTTTGGGGGCTTCTCAAGAGGGATAGTCTAGAAAACATCATTAATCATGTCCACCTTGACCTTCACGAAACTAGTCTCTAGTTGGGCATTGTGCACTAGCGTCCCTAACAGCCATGAATATGCTATCCCCCGCCCATCATCAATGGGAATGGAGCCAACAAGCTTGACTCTAAGGATACACGGCGTGGACTCCTACATAACGACACACGATGTGTTAAGGCATCCACCAGGTCTATCTATGTAGTATTATAGGGATATACATTACCTGGATGTCGTCGATAAGTAAGTGGGCATTGCTATGTTCAGAAATTGGGATGGACGCACAACTACTTCGACGTTGAGGGGGATTGGGTACCGCATTAATGGGGAGGGTTGTGATTGCTTGCGGACTTGTTTCAGTTCTTCCCTCAATGAAGCTATCTCTCCTCGAAGTGAGACAGTCTTCTCTTGAAGTAAGGCAGATAGATGTTCCTCAAATTGTGTATGAAGCTCTTGTTTTATTTGTTCATCAAGATAGGCCTTAGATCTCTTCTTATACCTATACACCTCGGGATCATTTGGGAATCCGTGCCTCAAAGGTACGTAATCCCCCAGGCCTTGTGTGCGACCTAGGTGCTCCTTATTTTTCAAGGCCTGTGATAGTATATACCTCTCACTGTTTTCTTCAAAGGAGCCTTGCGAAGATTCAGCAGTCAATGGTTACTGGAAGAGGCAATCATGTTATTTTAGACCCCATGAAGTTCAATAGCTATTAACAACTATGTACTTTAACATATCTTACTAGGCGTGGGGACACTTCCTCGTCTGGGGGTTTTTGAAAGAGGAGACACCCGAGACGTGGTTGATAACCTCACTCTTAACAAATTTCAGGCACGCTCATTTGCTATCCCGACAAATGGTGGGGATGCCTCCGATCGGATTGCAACCTTGTCCTGCATCCTGCATTGTGAGATTTTACCCGCGTACCTAGCGGTGCTGAGTCTGTGAGGTGAGTATTTTGTGCCTAGAGAGCCTTGTGCGCTGCACTTTATTGTTCAAATTCGGTCGTAGTCTTTATCTGCATAAAGGCATCCCATATTTCTGACGACACGAAAGGATATCTCGTGAAGGGTGTACAATCCTTGACCATGTATTGCGTGACAAGCATGCTCTTGATGTTCTTCCATACTTTTCCATCGTGAGTAGCACCTGCTGTCGCACAAGTCCCTGGACTTATGCGGGGATCTTGAACAACTTTGTTATTTCTTCCCATAGCTGATTTTTTTGAACCTTTGTCAAATCGTTCCATCTTGCTATGGTGATAAGGACCCGTTGTCTTCTAATTATCCACAGGTAGTCCGGAATGCTGTCGCTGCTTTCTTCGGTTGCAGAGGGACCCCATCTGAAGAGACCACCGTGATGGTCATTCGGTCTTCTGGCCTTTTCGATACTCGTTTGCCACGCTTAGTTACCTCAGTCTTCGGAGTGTCAGACCCAGATGACGATGACGATGATTATGCAGATGTCATCTCTCTTACAAGAAAAAACTAATAACGGTGAGATATGAGAACAAACAAAGTTCTATGAAGCTAATGACACACCAGTGTCTCAAGTTCTATGAAGTTGGTTATAGTCACAGTCTCTTCCTTCTCATTATGCTGCATAATGGGATAACGGCCATAACTTACTTTATAGAACCTGACATACTGAAGTGTGTAATTTGCTTTATGCCCTTTGAAGGTTTATGTGGCATATATTATTGCTAAAAGGTCCCTTTGGAAGGGCAACATGTCATTCTAAATAGATCTTGTAGCAATAACACAAAATCCTCCTCATCTTGTAGTAATGTATATATTTAGATTAAATTCTAGCATAATTAAATATGACAAAGCACATTTGCAGCAGTATATAAATGACAAAAATTGCATATAAACATGTAATTCTACTATATCATTAAAAGAATAAACATAAAGCAGAAATTATGATTACTACTGAAATGAGCATAAAGAGCATTCTCAAGAACAGGGGAATCAACTAAAATTAGCATAGAACTCAAAATTTTAGTTTAGTGTTCTCAGATGTAGGATTACACAAGAATTAATCTTGACTGTCCCACTACTATAGTCTATACTCTTCACTAATTGGATATACCAAATGAGATTCAAATCTTAAGCTCTTAAATAACAAGTTACTTATCTACCAAGCTTAAATTCATCAATTAAACTTTCAGCCAGTAGGAAGGCAAAGGTAGTGATCGCAGGACAGTACGCCAACTTAATATGCTCCCAACAATACAACCACAGATTCAACAAGTTTGATAGCAAACTGAATTAGCTAATAAGTGAAGCATATATCATGAAGTACTAAAGATCATAAAATAAATTAGCCAACTATTCCGAAAGGGACATACCACAATATTGACAAATGACAGTAATAGTAACAATTTAGAGCTCAAGCTTGAATATCTAATTTCAGTATTAGACCAATATCATCATCGAGCTAATATCTAAACCCACAGTGGGATTTGGGATTCATACCTTAGGGAGGAGAGGAGGCCATCGTGGGGAGGGAGTGGTGGTGTCGGGAGGACAGGTGGCGTCGAGAGGGAGAGGCAGTTGGCATCAGGAGAGAGCGAGGCGGCATCGGGAGGAGAGGCAGCATCACGAGTGATCAAAACCTAGCAGGGGTGGCGGAGATGGAGTGCGTGAGTGGGGAGTAATAGCAAAACCTAGTAGGGCATTTTATAGAGGAACTATCATAGACAGTTCCATTATGGAACCGTCTGTAATAATACTACTACAAACAGTTCCATTATAGAACGTCTATGATAGAATTATCACAGATGGTTTGTTCTGCTAAACCGCATGTGATAGTTTTCTCTTTTTCAACTAGCTTCAAGAAATGCTTGCTAGCCATGCCCTATGAAAAAAAAGAAGTATAATCATAAATGGAATAGTTCCATAATTACATATTGAGTTTCTTAATTATGATTACATTGTAATAATTTCCAAATAGGTGCTCGTTGTTTGGAACCATTTATTACACTTGGCCATCTTAAATAAAGTCATTTACGATGATCGACATGCATATAGCTTGCTTTATCGTCTTGTTCTTTCTCGAGTCTGATGCCATCTTCGCATGAAGGCAACTTGTCAAATTAATTGTACTCTTTCTCATCTATAACATTCTCAACTTCGACAATCCTTCTTTTTTCTATGAAAAATTATGTGACGCTTCTTATTTACTTGGTCGGTTACATAAAAAACTTGAACAACTTGCCTCGTGAATACGAATGGTTCATCTTTGTATACTACATGTTCGAGATCCACAGTAGTGACGCCGTACTTATTAACCTTTTAGGGTAGGGTCTACAGGTAGATCGTAGTAGACACTTTATCGAGTTCAACTATATCGATCAAAATCGCATGCAATTTTTTCCCTCTATATACTATCGCTTGCAAACAACTATAATTAAAAAATGTAAGCCAAAAATCAAAACACAGCCTAAAAAACCATCAAACATATATTCATTTTAATTTATTATAGCTTAATTATAAACCGCCTGTATAACCCACAGGCTAAGACAAGACTCCGCTCGTGAACCTTTGGCCGGTTCAGCCCCACCGGATCGGACGCACGAATCGCAAAGCGTACGTGGGATCCGCGACGACCGTCCCTGGCCCACGGCAGCTAAGCCGTCTGTGATTGGGTTGTGGCTTAACTGTACACAGGAAGAAATAATGGATGCCCAAAAGAATAAACAAGAATAAGTGGAGGTCGGGGTCCATCGCTGGCGCCGTCTCTGTACCATCGCGTCGTGTGCACGGCCCTGTGGCTTTCGACAAATATCTACAGCAGCCACCATATTTAGCTTGTATTAATGAAAACCAGTCTTAAAAAGATTGATGAAAACCTTTACTTTAATGCATGGGAAATTGCAAAATTACATGAATAGCATTAGTTACTCCTATGTTATAGCTAGCTCAATTGACGAGGCATATGTGTCACGTGGTTAAACTTTATATAAATTGATTTTGTGACCTTTGGGTTATTAAGTTGCTGATCTTAGAGATTATTACGATAATCAATTGCATCCCTTGTAAATAAAAGTAACAAAATACGATGTAGCCTATTCTTGTAAGGTTACTAAATTTTAATCTCTGTTTTGTGATAAAAACATGTTTATTGTTTCTTCAAGTAACTAACATACCTTGATTACTAAATTTTAATCATTGTTACGTGCATCCCTAGGTGCCACTGTAGATGTCTCCCACCTCCGCTTGATGAACCGAATCAAAAAACCTAATACTAACCCAAAGGTTGGCAACAGCTACGTTTTTTTTGTAAGTGCTGATTAAGGGAACATTACGGTAAACAGAAGGTGCGTACTCGTTCGTATCCATCGATTGTGCGTCAGATAGCAATTTCCGACCACAATTAACCATCTACAGTGACCAGCTTCTGACGAGCTTAACGTAGCACCTCAAGAAAGGGACTGCAAGCCGCACGGGGCCACACAGTTGTGGGCACAGACCGAGGAAGTGTTCGCCTCGCCATTGTCTTCCGAGATGGAGAAGGGAGGGAGGCGTCGACGTGGAGCCCCATTTCTCATCACCCTTTTTAATTGTGGCGATTTTTGGGGTGGTGGGCAGAAGATTTCCAACTCGATGGTGAAGCTCGTCTGGTGAAAAGGATGGCCGCGACGAATCCGGCCATCGATCCAACGCTGTGCGTGTGTTGGAGAGAGAGGCGCAGGTGGGGCCGGGCGGCAGTGAGAGACTATACATAGATGCCCTCCTCTCAGATCACCGGATGCCTTCTCGCCCTTGCTTCGTCTAGTATTACTCGCTCTTCCCCCTGCAAACCTCCCCCTCCCCTCTCCTCTCCGCCCGTTCCCATCCTTCCCCACCCCGCACTTCCCAACCCTGGATCCAAATCCCAACCTATCCCAATACCGAAACCGAGGCGAGGAAAAGTTGCGAGCAATTATTATCTTGATAGCTAGGTAGCTCGCGACGAGATCATGAAGCGCGAGTACCAAGACGCCGGCGGGAGCGGCGGCGATATGGGCCCATCCAAGGACAAGATGATGGCGGCGGCGGGGGAGGAGGAGGAGGTGGACGAGCTGCTGGCCGCGCTCGGCTACAAGGTGCGGTCCTCTGACATGGCCGACGTGGCGCAGAAGCTGGAGCAGCTCGAGATGGCCATGGGGATGGGCGGCGTGGGCGCCGGTGCCGCCGCGGACGACGCCTTCGTGTCGCACCTGGCGACGGACACCGTGCACTACAACCCCTCCGACCTCTCCTCCTGGGTCGAGAGCATGCTCTCCGAGCTCAACGCGCCCCCGCCTCCGCTCCCGCCTCCGCTACCGCCGGCCCTGCAGGCTCCGCGGCTCTCGTCCACCTCGTCCACTGTCACGGGCGGCGGGAGCGGCGGATACTTTGATCTCCCGCCCGCAGTCAACTCGTCGAGCAGCACGTACGCTCTGAGGCCGATCCCCTCGCCGGTTGTGGCGCCGGCCGACCCATCCGCGGATTCCGCGCGGGAGCCCAAGCGGATGCGCACTGGCGGCAGCAGCACGTCGTCGTCGTCGTCCTCCTCCTCCTCTCTCGGTGGCGGGGGTGGCTCCTCTGTGGTGGAGGCTGCTCCGCCGGCGAGGCAAGCGTCCGCGTCGGCTAACGCGCCGGCGGTGCCGGTTGTGGTGGTGAACACGCAGGAGGCCGGGATCCGGCTGGTGCACGCTCTGCTGGCGTGCGCGGAGGCCGTGCAGCAGGAGAACTTGACGGCGGCGGAGGCGCTGGTGAAGCAGATCCCCGTTCTCGCCGCGTCCCAGGGCGGCCCCATGCGCAAGGTTGCCGCCTACTTCGGCGAGGCGCTCGCCCGCCGTGTCTATCGCTTCCGCCCGACGCGGGACAGCTCCCTCCTCGATGCCGCCTTCGCGGACCTCCTCCACTCTCACTTCTACGAGTCCTGCCCCTACCTCAAGTTCGCCCACTTCACCGCGAACCAAGCCATCCTCGAGGCGTTCGCTGGCTGCCGCCGCGTCCACGTCGTCGACTTCGGCATCAAGCAGGGGATGCAGTGGCCCGCGCTTCTCCAGGCCCTCGCCCTCCGTCCTGGCGGGCCCCCGTCGTTCCGCCTCACCGGCGTCGGCCCGCCGCAGCCGGACGAGACCGACGCCTTGCAGCAGGTGGGTTGGAAGCTTGCCCAGTTTGCTCACACTATCCGCGTCGATTTCCAGTACCGCGGCCTCGTCGCTGCTACGCTCGCCGACCTGGAGCCGTTCATGCTGCAGCCGGAGGGCGAGGCGGACGCGAACGAAGAACCTGAGGTGATCGCCATCAACTCAGTGTTCGAGCTGCACCGGCTGCTCGCGCAGCCCGGCGCCCTGGAGAAAGTCCTGGGCACGTTGCGCGCTGTGCGGCCAAGGATCGTGACCGTGGTAGAGCAGGAGGCCAACCACAACTCCGGCTCATTCATGGACCGGTTCACGGAGTCTCTGCACTACTACTCCACCATGTTCGATTCTCTCGAGGGCGCCGGCTCCGGCCAATCCGACATCTCGCCGGGGGCGGCTGCTGCTGCTGGTGGCACGGACCAGGTCATGTCCGAGGTGTACCTCGGCCGGCAGATCTGCAACGTCGTGGCGTGCGAGGGCGCGGAGCGCACGGAGCGCCACGAGACGCTGGGGCAGTGGCGCAACCGTCTCGGCCGCGCCGGGTTCGAGCCCGTGAACCTGGGCTCCAATGCCTACAAGCAGGCGAGCACGCTACTCGCGCTCTTCGCCGGGGGCGATGGGTACAGGGTGGAGGAAAAGGACGGGTGCCTCACGCTGGGGTGGCACACGCGCCCGCTCATCGCCACCTCGGCATGGCGCGTCGCCGCAGCGTGATCGCAAGTTGTGAACGCTGTGCGTACACGTCCCGAGCACGGCGCACCCCCTCTCCCCGGCTCACCGGCACAGTGGAAGCTAGATGTCAATGAAAGCTGAATTGCAACGACCGACGATGGAGTAACGGTTCTCGCCGGCGTGATGAGATGGGAGACACTGGACTCCGACCAGGCCGGCCTGTTCGTTCTTGCTTCCAATTCCTCCCTCCCTTGATCCGTAAACTCTCATAGACTATTATGTTTAAATGTCTATTATTATGTGTAATTCCTCCAATCGCGCATATTAAATAAGGACGAACCGGATTTCTTTAGCTGAAACGAGAATTTTGTATACAAGGCGTCTAAAACGGAGCTATGCTCTGGTGTTCATCCGTTAGAATGCTGCTCGCATGTGTTGCTGCAATGGTGGCTTTGTTTGTGATGAATTTATGACGAGGGTGGCTTAGATTCACAAGACTAGTTGGCATATGTTGCAGCATGCTATACAAAGTTTCCCGATGCAGGAGATGTTTGATAAGGACGCGTGTTGCGGTTGATCTCGTTTCCTCTAGCGTTTCTCGTTGCCTGTAGGCTGTATGGTCGTCCTCTGCGGGTTGTTTCTCATCTAAGAATGAACTTTGTCCTCGCTTGAAAGTTTCAGCTTCTGTTTGCATTAAGGTCCCGATTATTTTAGCTTGACTTTATAACTTATTTTTTTTAATGTTCTTAAATTTTGCTTTTCTACTTTTTTTTTGGTTTTTTTAGCTTTTTTGCCGGTTTTTTCGGTATACGTTTGCATTGTCCATTAGGATCGGAAAAATAGCTCGAGACTCGCGAGCCGACTCAAGCTTATTACGACTCGAGCAGCTCGGCTCGAGCTCGTGCATTTTCAAGCCGAGCCAAGCCTCTTCTCAGCTCGCAAAAAAAGTCGAGCTGAGTTCGAGCCGCTCGTATCTGTAGTCTGCTGTCTGCACTCTTCAGTCGGCCGCGCACCCCCAACTAAATCCAACTCTCGCCCCAATCCCCTTCCTCTCCTGCTCCGTCCACCGCACCGCTCACCCTTCCCACCACGTCGCTCTCCTTGCCCATCGTACTGCTCGCCCTACCCATGATCCTCATGGTGGATCTTGGGCTGTACCTGTAGATCATCGGAGGCCTAGCGCCTGCGGCGAAGGAGGGGTGCGTGCGCTCTGCGAGGCGGTGAGCGCAAGCCTCCAGGACACTATGGCACTGTTGGTGAAGGACCCTCCTTGCTTCGCCATCAACAACGACCACTTCCTCGACGTCGTCGAGCGCTACTTTGCCTCCAATGACTCTGAACGCCCTCCAGGAGCGCCCTCCCTCCACTACCAGATAATAATGGACTAAGAAGTAGTGGATTAGTGGTGCCTTTTTCTGTTTCTCATAGACATATTTTGGTTTACGAATTGATGGGATCGAAGGCGAGAGTTGGAAATTTTCAATTCCGACCTGCTAGGAGCCTAGGATCAATAATACTAAGTTTTTTTTTGGATCAAGTTCTCCACCATGATCCGTTGCATTATAAAATCATCATTGGTATTCAGGCACTTAATATTCTTATATCTAAATTTTTTCCCTATTGTGATGATGGATTTTGATTATGTTATCCCTGATGGATTACTTGAGTGGAAAGAGACGATGGATTCTTAGGTTCTAAAATGATTTCTGCAATTGAGGTACACTTGTTCTGTTGTAATTTGTAAATCTATTTGAAATGCAAGTTCTTAAAAATAATGCCAAGTCCCAGCATTGTGTTGAATCCTCCAATTAACAATCCAAGTTGGGGAAAAAAGATTGCATGGTCAACTTGCCATTGTGTTGAGCTCAAAAGAAACTTTAAGTTAATAGCAAATCATGGAGCATCACAACTCTAGCAGTAGCCTCCAAGCAGAAGCAGAAGCTGGCAGCTGAAAACATTGTGCGGCTCGCAAGCTGTTCGAGCCGTCTCGAGCCAAGGCAATCCAGGCTTTTAGCTTGTTTCTTGAATGAGCCGAGCCGCAATGTCGGGCGAGCTTGACCGAGCCTGGCTCGAGCCGGCTTGGCTCGTTTCTACCCCTATTGTCCGTGCTGGGCTAAACTTTTTTTTAAATTTTAATTTTAGTTACACCAAATAAGCCACTATCAGTCCCAATGTAATTTCAGCCAGCTACAGTGCAATTTAAGCCATAAGCCAATATTTTTCAACCTAACCGAGTGACACTTAAAACACGTCGGCTTTTTAATTTTAGTTTTTTTGTCTTTTTACTTTTTTTGGTATTGTTTTAAAAGATATAGTGGTGGTTTATTTTTTTTTCTTATTGTTTATTTAAGAAAATTAACAACTGTTATAATATAATTATAGTTAAAAGCTTACACAAGAAACTAAAAGTCATGACTTTTAAACCTTATGGATAGTTGGGAGCACTACCTTAGAGCGTTGCGTTGAAAGCTGCATAACAATCAAACTTGAATGTTGCACAGTAGTATTGAAAATACTATCTGCTAGGTTCAGTGCACCTTATTATTTAGTCTATCATATTCCGTCGTAGAAATTAATGAGAGAAAAGAAAGAAAGGCCAGGTCATGAATATATGAGAAAGGCCAGGACATGAATATGTGAATTTAATATGAGTTCATGCTCTTTTTCAGTTTTTGGGTTCTGTTTTTGACTTTTCTACAATAATTATTTTTTAAATGAAGTGTTTTTTTAAGATAAGGCATACTAATTAATTGTAGTATATATTGTATTTACTTTATTTATATCGGTAAAAACCACACATGAGTTATTATTACTCTGTAATTTCTCATATAAAAAAATCTAAAAATCATAAACAATAACTAAATCATAAGTATCAGCTAAAAATAACGGGCCCTGAGTCTTGCATACGAAGAAAAAAAGGCAACAGTTAACATCACGGGAGCATCAGATTAGCCAGACTCTTGTTCAGGCGAAAGGACCGGACATGGGTACCAACGTTTTTACCAAACGGAGCTAGTGCCGTACATGGTGGCACGTTTTATTAATCCCGCACGGCATAACCACCGTCGTTAATCCTTGGGTACAAGAACTTTTACCGCGTGATGTGCTGGGATCGGCGCACAGAGGGGGAGCAGTGGCAACCTGAGAGGGCACTGCTGTGCTGGTATTGTACGGCTCATTGCCACTTCTGTTGAGGCCTTGTCCTCCTGCGGGGCACACCCACCAGCGTGGCCTCCCCGCCTTCAAATTAACCGCGCGGCGCGGTGCGGTAATTGTTCGGTGGGCGCCGAACGCAGGGAGCATTTACGTCTCTATCTCCCGCCCCTGACAGTAAAAACGCGTAAATATATGTGGTCTGTGAAATCTCCGTGCTTGGCCACGGATCTCACCGATGATGCGTGGTGGTATGCAGAGGTTAGCGATGAGACCTAGGGTTTTACTTAACCCCGAGGTAAAGATTCGGCGGGAGGGCTGCCAATGAGGTGAGAGGTAGTAGACTAGTAGTCGTAGTTGGAGAGGGGGAGGGGAGGGGAGGGGGGCGGGAGGCAGCAACAGCTGTGTCCAATCGGGATCAGGTGGCTCCTGTCAGGAGATGGTGGGGGCCCACCCGTCGGTCTGTGCCCCTACCTCTTTCTCTCCATCCGTCACACACCTAGCTCTGAGTCTCTGACTCCTCTCCGGCCGGGCTGGGGACAGGCAGGGCCCACCACAGATAAAGAAACGAAAAAGGAGAGGAAATATGGGTCTCGGTGCCGATCCGGTGGGGTGTGGACGCCGCGCCGGGAGGTCAATTCGGGTGTGACCCCGACGCGATCGCCCGTCCCCAGCCGTGCCGTTCCTCCCCCCTCGCCGTTTTCCCGTTGCGTTGCGCGCCGCAGCGAGCGAGCGACGTTTGTTTTCCGCCGCCGCACGGAATCTGCTGCGGCCGCGCGCGCGCGCGCGGCGGGCCCCCGGCGAAATTTCTCGCCGGCTGGTTTTCTAGTGGCGGGCGGGTTGGGTGGGTGGGTGGATCGATTCGGTGGGTGCGGTCGTTGTGGTGCGTGCACCTGCGATGGCGAGATGGGGGGTCGTGGCGGGTCAGGGCCTGATCGAGCTGTGGCCGAACCAATGCGACGGGAATAACGGGCCTCTGTCAACTCGCTACTCCTATAATGATAGGATAAGGTTGACAAGATGTATTCTCAATGGAAGAAAAGGGCGGAGATGTTAAAGCGATGAATCGCGATGGCACGAGGTAAAGTAGCTTTTTCCTATTCTGATATGAGATGGGCTAGATAATTCGAGATTGTCTTGGTTGGTGGAAATCGGACATGCTACCAATGGTAATTGAGTAATTAGATGGGTTCTTTTGCGCTACAGTTTATGATTTTTTTAGCTTATGAAGTTTGAATTATATCTGTTCACGAAAGAGAGTATGAAAAAAGAGACAATCATATGTAATTTTGGACGGTATATCTAAAGCTAGTACAACATGTATTACAATCGACAAATAAATCTACCTTAAAAAACTCATCATTTGGAAGCTACATACTGTAACTCTGTACAGAAACCAATAAACCAAAGCACTTTCGAACCCACCCATTATATAAAATCCGTATACTTTTTAAGTTTACATTATACTAACATAGGTCTGTATGTTAGTTATGCGGAAAGGTGTTTTACCATGCGACTCATGTACAATGTGGGATTTCTCTATGCGGAGGATCTGTATCCGTAGTTTTTCTCTAAGAGCTATTTTGATCGGTGATAAACACTCGGCTAGCGGTGAGCGAGGAATTCAGTTGTTAAATTCTCGCGTATATGGATCTTTGCATTCCAAAAAACCGTGATACATCATCAAATATGTTGAAAGGAACTTTTTGTTATTGAGTTTTACGCATCACCCTATTCAACAAAAACTTAAAACTATTGAAGAGTGTTGAACAATATACTTATATTTTAATAGTGTTTCTTTTGAAGGAACCGTTTCAAAAAATCTATCAGTCCTTGTTTCGACATTCGAAGTAACAAAAAATTAGACGTGTGGTTTCACACACGCACCGGGAGAGATATTTTCCATGTGTTTTGACGAAAAATCAATACCAAATGTGGATGTACATGCACATCCACACCATAGAACCAGCTTTTAGGATTTTTTTTCTTGTCTAGAAAGGACATCCGGTTTGCAAGTACTATTAGCAAACAGACAAAGGGGAATCTCAGTCGTCATTAGGGAGAGCAGACCTCCGCTTCCGCCATGGCCAAGCAGAAGGAAACCGGCGACGTGGAAGAAACCGGGAAAGAGACTGTGGTGGTGCACCCGATGACAGAGAAGACGACACTGCGGCGGTCCGGTCACACCGCCGTCGACGGAGAGAGAGAGAGGATGTCTACTCATCGGTTGTTGTTAATGAGCAGTGGCGGAGGAAGGAATTAAATTGAGGTGTGGCGAGATGCCGAACTAGAGAATATAGCTACTTAGGTAGCATAAGATTTAAAACTATTGTTGCTTTGTGTACTTGTAAAATTTAATGATTTTCGTTCATCAAGCATGAAATATACAAACAAAAATATATAAATAGTATACAGAAGAAATCTAACATTAAAGAAGAATACTAAAAAGGTGCAAGTGAAATCAAGAGACAAACCGAGTGACAATGAAGCTTTAGTTGCGTCTAGGAGATCTAGGTAATTGCACTTTCCTATCTTTCTTCTTCTGGAATGCTTTCTTAATTTTTTCGAGATCAATCCCTTTAAATATCTCTCGCTCAATGTAGCACACCATTAAGTCATTAAGCCAAGCATCAGACATCTTGTTGCGTAATTCAGTTTTGATAATCTTCATTGCTGAAAATGCCCTTTCAACTGATGCTGTCGCCATCGGTAGTAGCAATGCCAACTCAATTAGACGATAAACCAATGGAAATACAGTATGCCTGTCAAGTTCAACCATTTTTGCTGCTAGGCTTGCAAGATCATGACAATCTCTAAATGCCTCGAGTCTTCTCACATGAATAATAAATAATTCAAGTTGATCTTTTATATCATTCTGATTAGAATAGGAGAAATCATCACAATATATCTCTGTAAGCCGAGCAAGCTTGTCCACATCAAATTTAGAGGAGTCTCTTGGGTCAAGATAAGAAAAGCAAACCAACAATTCTGAAGATACCTCATTGAACCGATGATCAAACTCAGTGGTAATAGCATCTATAGCAGCATAGAAGGTATCAACCCGAAAGTGATGATCTTGAGTGATGTTGTTCCGCCCCCCTTTTCTTGATCTACCCCACCTTGGTACTGCATCATTCATATTTGGTACTGGAATATCATTTGCATTACAAAATTTTGTGACTTTTTCGATATGAAATTCAGATACCGGTTCAGTTTTGACGTACTGTTCTTCTTCTTCAGGGCAACATAATAGCAGTTTACAAGCTCTTTCAAGCATTCATGGCAGAGGGTGTGATTTAGGGGTATGAGTTCCAGGAAAATTGAGGTATGGCAAGGGCCATACCTTGCCATATGGGAAGCTCCGCCCTTGTTAATGAGAGAACGTGAAAACAAAGGTATGGTGGTTATTATCAGAGACTCAGGGCTAAGGGATTATGCTAATTCGAGTGGATAGAACACGTATTCTATCTATTGCACTGGAGAAATCTCCTAGAAACAGGCCTAGTTACTAGTTCATAGAGTCTCTGAGTGGTTATTTGGTCGGATAAGTTGCACAGTGAACCTCTGACCATGGTACTTGAAAAATAGTCTCTAGTGGCCTACAACCTCAGGTCTTCCGGCCTTTATTAAATATTAAAGTTGTATTTAAAAGTTTATTTAATTCTCATCACTTCTCTTGTAGATTTGATCATGTACCGAGTAGTCATCCTTCACTTTTGTCTTAGTCCGTTCATTTCGGCTTCTAGTTGGCATATTAATTTCGGTTTCTTTTTGTATTTTATGTTTCTTTTTTGTTGTTTCCTTTTTTTCCTTTTGTGTCCATGATATATAACCTTTGTTTTTTTAATTTTTTTCTTATTTTTTCATTTCCTTTATTTGAATGATTTAGAAAAAACTAAAATTATTATAGTATAATTTTAATCAACAGCTAATAAGTCACAGAGCCACTAAAAAAATCCCTCATACAGACCTTGTTAGTGGCTTGAGACCACGATACGCTACGAAATGTTACTACAGTTACTATCGATACTAGGCCTAGCGTTCTGGTACTACTTCCCTCGTGTCAGGACGCAAACTGTGTGCGGACGCTTCTCCATGAGATTCCCTAGCCTCGTAGGCCCACGCGTGCTTGATGCCTGAGATTCTCAGCCGGCAGCACCTGTTGCCACGCCCGCTAGGCGATCTGCTGTGTGTCACCCAGCCTATTGAGCTACGGCGGCACGGTGTAGAAAACGTGTTAAATGTCGCGTCTTCTTAGCTCAGGTAAGGAGTTATTTTTTTGCAAAAACGGTGTTAGATGGCCAAAACTGGAGGAAAAAAACTACTTACGTGAACAGTTCTCAAGTTCGTGCCAAACCAACAACCATAATTCCCATCGCTAAGAGCAAGTTTAATAAGGCTGACTGTGCTAGCTATAAGGGAATCCATGTCAGTATAGTCCTATGTGGAGGGGAGAGAAAAGGAGAGAGAGAGCCAAGCCGACTCCCATGCAAGAGTCAGGCTATAGCACAGAAAAAGAGGCATTATCTATGCATGTACCCATAGAACTAATTGTTATACCCATGCATGTATTAAATTATCAATACTCATGTATGTATTAAATGATTGAGAGCTCTTGTGGAGATAACTTATAGCCAGCTTATTGTATGAGTTGACTGCATCATTATCTTTTGATGACATGAAAATATATTGGAGGTAGCAGCTATCTGTACTATTAAACTTGCTCTAAACTCAACAGATCCCATTCTTTTTCCGAGAGGATATATGAGAGATGCATCTCTGGCTCCATCCCATTATCTTAAGTTCCTAACACCCACCCACCTCGATTAAAAACGTCTGGAAGACTTGGCAGTGTCGGGCTCCAACGCTTGGGCTAATCATTCCGGCATTTGTACCTTCCGTGTAGATCGATCGGCAGCTACCTAACGTTTTGAGGGGCATATTTCGAGATCCCTTTTAAATAGCGACGGTTTTTTTGTTTAGAGAAGTGGTGATCATTTGGGCTTTTTTAGATAGTTTATAGTTGAAAAGCACTGCAGATAGTTGAAAAAACACTATAGCTGACAGAGGCTTATTCAACATAATTAAATTTAAAAAAATTAAAAAAATTAAAAAATATGTCAAACTATTACGTATAATACAAATAAATACGGGAAAAAAGAACCGGCAAAAAAACTCAACAAAAAGCCAAAAATTCAGAAAAAGACAAAATTTATGAATAGTGAAAATAAGCCGGAAGCTTAAAGCTGAAGTCAAAACGATCACAACCATTAATATTTGAAACGTATTGATTACTTAGATGTGGTTTATTTTTTTCTTTACATTATCCATAGAAATAATGCTTTTTCTATTTTTTTAATTGATTATTTCATAAAAAGGTAACAACGTTTTATTATTTCAATCAATAATTAGAAGCCATAGTATTTTAGAAAAGAAAAAACATTTTGAGGTGCCGATCATTCCGGCATTTGAACCTGCCGTGTCGATCGATCGGCAGCTACGTGACATTTTGAGGGGCACATTTCGAGATCCTCGCGACAAACGCCCTCCCGCTTAAACGAGGCTAACAGCAGCATGTGGTTGCTGCACGAGGGAGGTGGTGTACTACGATCATGCGAAGAGAGTTTTTTTTGTATGTTTATGTAACATTCGACTGTTTTTGTCTTCATTCAACGGATCCACCCATACAAGCCCCCTTTCAAAAAAATGACTCCCTCCAAAAAAAATGATCTAGGACGTTGGATTCCATCTAACGGCTCAAAATCTGACTATGGCCGCGATCAACATGGCTGCCCAACAGTGCTCATGGTTTATTTGTCACTATTCATAAGTTTCGTCTTTTTCTGAATTTTTGGCTTTCTGTTGAACTTTTTTGCCGGTTCTTTTTTGCCTCTGTCAGCTACAATACTTTTTTCAGCCAGCTACAGTGTTTTCAGTCATAAGCCATGAGCTTTTCAGCCGAACCGACCACCTCCTATTTTTATCCTAAAAAATAGTTGAATGTTGTATAGATACTTCCTATTTTTTTTACTCTTGCGGAATCTTTAATATCAGTGACTAGTAGGTGGTCCCTCTAATTCCACCAAAGGTGTCAGACGGTCGTACCACGCCGCGCAGCTACGATTAGTGTATCATTTGCGTTAAAAATCTCATTCCTATGTACGTATTTTTTTATTTATAACTTATCATTACTATTTTACTATTATAACTTTTCGTTACCATATTCTCAACTTCTCACCACTCTTCACTTTTCAACTGATCAGACTAGCCATCTTTCATAGCATAATTCTCTCTCTATATATAATAAATTTTGTTGTAACGCACGAGCAGATAACTAGTAACTTATAATTTATGGTATATAACTATTTTTAAACTGTGTGTTTTTAAGACAAGATTAATATAAAATTATAGTAAAAAATATGATGAGTTCAGTTGTATCGATTAAAAATCGTATATGATTATTTTCCTCTATGTATTGCCTCTCGCGAATAATCAGAATTCAAAATTTTAAATTATAAGACACAGTCTAAATGATCCACCTAGTGTAGCAGCAGGAGCATGGCAGATAATTATTACTCCTAGTTCTGCAGAATTCAGAACCCGGTATAATTAGCGGAACGATTCCCTGTTCTTGGGATGCTTAGGGCCTGTTTGGCAGAGCTCCACCAGCTCCATATCCACGAAAAATAGATCCAAATTCAATTTTCCCAGCCAAACACTTCTAACTCCAGCAGCTCCACCATGGATCTGCTCCACGAAAACAGTGGATCTGCCCCCAGATCCACCAAATCCATGGAGCACCTCAAGGGGTGCTCCACCAAACTGAAGTTTGATGGAGTTGAGGAAAATTACCCACCATGCCACTGATTACATAAAAAACGGTTCGTTTTGTTCTATTTCGGTTCTTCCTCGCCCGTACTGTGTCTGTCATCCCCATCGGTCCTCGCCTCCACTGCGGCCGGCGAGCCGCCCCCAGCCACCGTGGCCGACCATCGCGTCCACCCCGACCGCCCCCAGCCACCGCGCCCGCGGCCGCCCCCAGCCTGCGCCGTGGCCGCGTGCCCGCGCCTGGCGAGCCGCCCCCAGCCACCGCGGCCGACCATCGCGTCCACCCCGGCCGCCCCCAGCCTGCGCCGTGGCCGCGCCCGGCCGTGGCCGCGTGCCCACGCCTGGCTGCCGTGGCCGCTGCCGCGTGCCGCACGGTTCCCGTGCGAACCGAGGAAGAAGAACTTTTATTTATTTATTTTTTTCATTTTTATTGTGCCCCCTGAATATGTTTTTATATTTGTATATTAGTCCAGATTCGTGGTGGAGCTGTACCAAACACTTGGATAAAACCCAGATCCACGGTGGAGCTGCTCCACGGTGGATCTGGTGGATCTAGGTTGATCTGGAGCTGGTGGAGCTCTGCCAAACAGGCCTTTAACCTAAGCGCGATTAGTTGGTGTTTGGGAAGTAGTAGTACTTTAAACGAGAGCCTACGCCTTGGAAAGTAGAGTGCTTGTCCGGGCGTGTCTCCATTGCAAGGCTTCCTGGGGTCTTCTGTTCTGTGGCCCTTGTAAGGTTGTGATCAACATGGCTGAAAAGCCCGTGGCTTATGGCTGAAAACACTGTAGCTGGCTGAAAAAAGCACTGTAGCTGACAGAGGCTTATTTTGCATAATTAAATTTAAAAAAATTTAAAAATAAAAAAATATGTTAGCCCATTACGTATAATACAAACGAATACGGGAAAAAAAGAACCGGCAAAAAAGCTCAACAAAAAGTCAAAATTTCAGAAAAAGACGAAACTTATGAATAGTGTCAAATAAGCCTCTGTCACTGTAGCAACAGCCAAGCTGATCGCAGCCTAAATGGTGGTCACAACTTAGAGGTTATCCAGAACGCGTAAGGCACATCTCCCGTCACATCCTCCTCAGTGAGCACCGGAACCCAAACAATCCTGTTTAGCAGAAATAGCAGCGAGGAAAGGGTTTTGTACAAGGACACACGTATGCGTGCAGCAAATTTTTTTTTCTTCTTATTGCATGCGCTTGTGTCTCGTCACTGCCTCAGATAGTCAGATGCAATCGCTCGTACTAGAACGACGGCTTGACCAAGTGGAAGGAATTTCCATTTGCCATTGAATCAGTGTGCGGTCACTAGCAAAATAAACATTGCTCGCTACGACGGAAACTGCAGCTAGGTCCTTTCTGCAGTCCCCAATCAATTCGAAATGTTTGCCTGGTAGTTTCAACCTTCCAGCCTTTTAGTTTCATCTTTTTCTGATATCTGATTTTAAGATTTTTTTCTCTTATTTTTTATATTGTCCGAGATAATATAACTTTTTTAATTTTTTAAATTTAATTATATTAAGAAAAGCTTTTAGTATCTATAGTGCCAGATAAGTATAGAACAGTGCAAATCAGTGTAAAAAAAAATAAAAGTCTAAAGCTATAAGTTGAAATTCTAAAGCACGCCTATAAATGTACTGTAAAATGTCGTAAAATGGTACTGTGGCGATGGCATATCCAATTCGTTTTTCTCTTGGTTTTATTGCCACTATCCTCAATGCCAAGAGTTTTATGGTTCTTCTAGGCGGAACGGTGTATTTGTTATCACAATTATCTTTAACACTCTCTGTGCAAGCAGAGAGGTTATAAGACCAAATCACGGGAAAAACACATAAGTAAACTCAACTGAGCTCATAGTAAGACAAACTATAACCATTAACCACAACACGTGTGTGATGGCGGATTATCAAGAGTAAGTGCTTAAAGAACTCCTCTCACGGGTCAAATAGTACTTTTTTAATAGGTTTATTAGAATATGTACCGTCTAAAATTTGTCTATTAATAAATTTAAAACTATCTAGATTAGCTATATAAAAATTATATAATTAGATTTGTTGTTATAAATACTTTTGTAATATTACAGCTTTATTATTATATCTTAATGTAAAATTATAAAAAGTAACTGTCAAAATTGTATCTAGAAAACTATAAAAAATATTAAAAATGTCAAGTGAAAAAGAACAAAAGGAATAACAAGATATAGATGTTATTCATTGAGGTTGTGATCAATGGTTAAATCAATAAATTGCTCACTTGATGTATTCATACGCTATCATCTTATTTAAGAAACACTTTTCTTCAATGCTATTACATTTTAGCAAATTCATTCTCATTTTGCTATAAACGAATCAAATGCCATGGGATGAACACGCAATGAAGCAAACCCAAGATCTACAACTCCGAGAGGGTGCAGCTAGTGTCTGTCGTTGGGGCGCAGAAGATCCATGCCTCTTTTTGCTTCCCTGCCCTGATGATCTGTCCTGATCTGATCTGATCTGATCTCCTTTGGCCATTGATTTGTGTGCAAGGGTCGAAACCCATTGGAATCTTGGTTAATAGTAAATGGTGGTGCGCCCACCATTGGGAGCTGCAATTGCATCTCACCTCATCCCCCCGATATACCGTCACGTGAAAGTCCTGCTCGCCACGGCCCTTTCTGTCCAGCGTTTGCAGAAATTGTAACAGCCCTATTTGAACAGGGCGTCAGGCCATCCTACATTCCGCAAATAGTCTAACGTCCGACTCATTACAGTTTCAATTTCTGATTTTTAATTCTTTATTTTATTTTTTCTAGCTTTTTAACCTTTTAGGCTTATTTGCCTTTTATTTTTTTCACATTCCTTCGTATTATCCGTGATAGATTAACCTATTTTTTATTTTTAATTTTTTTAATTTAATTATGTCAAATAAGTCACCATCAACTATAGTGAAAAATAAGCCAGCTACAGTGAAAAGCTATAAACCATCGCCAAACTGAGCACCACCTAAGAGTTCAGTTGCGGACAGAAAGAATATTTTGCCTACACACGAACATTTAAAAACTGTTAACTTGATTAAAATAAGATCTAATGGTTAACTTTAACAACTATAAGGATGTCCAAACTCAAAATTTAAATTATATTCAGAAGAATCAAAGGAAATCTCCATAGGAACGTTTGAGTGCGATCATAACACTAACACTAAAACTTGTAACATTTCTTCTTCTTCTGATATCTGTTTTGGTGGAAAATAAAATAAGACTGAGTACAACCAATCGTACTAAATAAATTACATGGAAAAATGCTATTTAGGCCCCGTTTGGCACAGCTCTAGCTCCGAGATCTATGCTGGATCTGTAGTTTGTTGACTAAATTAAAGTGATTTAAATATTTTTATTTAATATATAATATAAATGAAATGAGTCATGTAAATGCACTTAACATGCCTGCAACTCTAGATCCAGGATTTCCTAGAGCTAGAGCTCTGCCAAACGGGGCTTTACTTACATGCAAGGACTTCAAGAGATGGTGCAACTTTATTTGTAAACATTTTTGTATGTACAATAACAAAGTGTAACTTCTTAAGGAATTGAGGCTTCAATAACTGGATTAGCAGACTTCAACATTTCCAAATCTACTTATACTTTGCTGTTGGAATCACCCATTAAACACAGCTTCATTTACCAAAAACACAGTTTCATTTACCAAAAACACATCGTATTAGAATAGCATTTATAATTTTGACACTGCAGAGTTACCCAACTTTACCCACAAGATTTCTTAACCCTCATGACTGAGTTAAGAAAACAAGGTTTTTCACTACTCATCTCTTTATATAGCCACTACTTGGTAGATTATATACCAAACAAACTTGGGTATCCATTGGCCAATACGAAACGTTCCCGCCCGATTTGAGAGGACCTACCATTGTTGAGTATGGTTTTACCATTTCCATACCACTCCCATTCACTCCTACCCCCTCTAGATATTCAATTGAGTTAAGCTGCTAACAGACCAGGTTTGACCGATCAAAACTCGTGATTGAGCGATCATTATGCTTTTTACTTACCATAAGTTCTAGTTCTTAATTTTTACTGAGTCAACTTCCATCCACAACTCAGATCCCCAGTGCTTATGGCACTGCTACCCATCTGGTCCAAGCCTCCTTCCCTAGGGTAAGACCACGGGACCCGACCATCCAGTGGTTTCCAATGATGCCTCTTACCCTAGTACCATTTTTGCAATTCTACCAACAAAATACCATATCTCTTAGTAGTATAAAATATTTGAGTTGCTAGTTGTTGTAGGGGTGGCCCCCACCTAAACCCAGCAGGCCTGGTAGAATGTTATAAAGCCCAGAATAGGCCATGTGTAATGACATAAGTGCCCCTGAAGGGGATACTCAGATGTAAGGGTACAACTATAAAAACACTTCCCATGTATATATATATATATGGAATACAGGCCATGGGGAGGACCCAGGCCATTACGGTCATTCTCCTACTCTCCACTACCACATCTCTCTCTGTTTGGTCTGTAACCACAACAGGCGCCGTCTGTGGGGAGGACAGGAGCAAGCCTGAAATCCGAAGGATGGCACCGAAAAAAGCTTCGTCGGCGTCAGCAGTGAAGGGGAAGAAGACGGCCGGAGCAGGGCGTCGCGTCGGTACCAGGGCTGCGGCGTCGGCTGTCGCGGTCGCGGGTGACGGCGCGGGCGCGGCGGCCGTGGACGTCGGCGTTCGCGCTGCGACGACCGACCCTGCCGCCGCCGCGACGACGACCGACCCCGCCATCGCCACGACGACGACCGACCCCGCCACCGCCACGACGACAACCGACCCCGCCACACTCGCCGCAGCGACCGATGGTGGCGCGGACTGCGTGGCCGGAGCTAGCCACGGGGGAGTAGCCGGCAACTCGGGAGGTAGCCATCGCCGCGTCGACCCGTCCGCCAGGCGCGCCGACGGCTCCGACCGCACCTGCGGTGGAAGGCGCCTTGCTGGCGGCCATTAACACATTCCAGCAGGAGTTAGGGGATCTTCGCGGGGTTGTCCGAGATCTGCAGGAGGCTCGGAGCCAGCAGACCGCGCCCGCGGTCGCACCAGAGCCCACGCCGGAGAGGGCAGACAGCCGCGACGCCCCCACGTCCAGCCGCGTGCAGCTGCGGCGTGTCGATCCAGAGTCCCCACTCTCGGCGGGCCTGCAGCAGGCAGCGTGGCCTGAAGATTTCAAGTTTCCCAGCGTCATCGAGCCGTACAAAGGCGACACGGACCCTCGGGAGTTTGTGCGTGTGTACGAAACTGCAATCGAAGCCGCCGGAGGAGACGACACTACAAAGGCGAAGGGACTCCCCCTCGCGCTGCAAGGAGTGGCACTATCCTGGTTTTTTTACCATAGAGCCAAACTCCGTTTACGCGTGGGAGCAGGTCTGCGACCGCCTTTATAACAACTTCCAAGGGAACTATGTCGAGCGAGTCGACGCGGACCAGCTGTTCGCGGTGAAGCAGAAGACTTCGGCGAAGCTTAGGAACTACTTCAAGCGCTTCGCGAAGGTACGTTGCCAAGTCAAAGACGTTAACGAAACCACCGTCGTCAATGCAGCCATACAGGGCCTTCGCCCGGGCCCGATGGCTGAGTATAATGCACGGAAGCCGATCAAGACGGTGGCGAAGCTCTTCGACAAAATGGAAGAGTACGCCAGGGCGGAAGAGGACGCATGGCGAAGACAGGGTGACGACTCCGACACCAACCAGGCCGGCGGCTCGGGGAAAGGCGAAGACTCGCCGAAGGACGGCTCCTCGAAGGGAAAGCGCAAGCAGGAGTCTTCGAAGGACGCCCCCCAGCATAAAGACGCCCCGCACAAGGAGCCGTCCGACAGGCCCAAGCGTGGCCAGCAGAAGTCGCGGCGAAACCATTACGTCTTCGATATCGAGTTCAGTTTCGAAGAAAATGCCCCCGCGGGCCGGAGTGGTAAGGGGCGCCGCGGTCGAGGACGTGGCCGCGGCCGTGGCCGTGATGATAAAAGCCGGGGAGATTACGACGACCCGCATCACGGGCAGTGGTGCGTGGTCCACGGCCGAGGCACCCACGATACGCGCGCATGCATCTCAATCGCGGCGCTCCGTGAAAGCGTCTCCAGGGACAGAAACTTGGACGAACGCCGGCCCGTCGTCGCCCACGTTCAGCACCCCTACGAAGCCCCCGCGCAGGTCCAAGCCCCAGGGGCACATCTCAGCGAGGGTCCCCTGCGGGTTCAAGCCCACATACAGCAACCGCGGGGGGGGGGGGGGGGGCCTCCTACAGCTCCAAGCCCCGGAGACGGTCCACCGCAGGGTCATCAATGTTATCTCCGGAGGCTCCTCGCTGGAATTGCCTCAGCACGACAGCGGAAGGTCTATGCACGGAGGCCGCACCACATAGCGGCATATCCAGCGCAGGCACCGCCAGACTGGGAACGGCACGAGATCACGTCCACACCCACCGATGCTCAGGCCGTGGAATTCCCGCACCAGGACCCCCTGGTCGTCCGGGCCGTTATAGCAGGATGCGACGTGGTACGTGCCCTGGTTGACGGCGGTAGCTCCGCGAACATCCTGTTCGGGGCAGCCTTCGACCAGATGGGGATCCCCCGAAGCCGCCTGGGCCCTTCGGGGATCCCGCTGCAGGGCTTTGGGGGACAGCCCCTCTGGGCACTCGGCCAGATATGTCTTCAGGTCTCCTTTGGCCAAGGCGGCAACGTGAGGACCGGGGATGCAACCTTCGATGTCGTCGACATCCCATACCCCTACAACGCCATACTAGGGCGCCCAATCCTCAATTCCTTTGGAGCGGTGCCACATCACGACTATCTTTGCATGAAGCTCCCAGGGCTGCAGGCCGTTATTACTGTCCGCGGCAACCAGGACATGGCCCGGCGTATTGAACTCGGCCCCAGAGGTCCGCACCGCGAAGCTCAACGCCGTGCCCAGGATTGACACCGCACTGCGGGGTTCGGACGCACTTGCCACGAGCACCGGCGAGCCCCGCAGGTAAGCCTAACCACTAGAGGCTTCGACCACGCAAGTAACAGGTGATTAATACCCCCGCCTTTTGTAATTGCCCACCCGCGCAAACGGGAATGTAATAAAGTTCACCATTTGTCGCTCACTTATCATCGAGACAAAAAAATCTATATATGTATATATTCACACATATATATATGCACATACACGCGGGGAAAGTGCGGGGAGGCCTCGTCTGCACGCGCGCTCCCGCAATGTAAACCAAAGACGCGCGTTCGCGCGCGCACTCTCCGTGGCCGGGGGCACGGGTATGAGTATAAACCAAAGACACGCGTTCGCGCGCGCACTCTCCGTGGCCGGGGGCACGGGTATGAGTATAAACCAAAGTCACGCGTTCGCGCGCGCACTCTCCGTGGCCGGGGGCACGGGTATGAGTATAAACCAAAGACACGCGTTCGCGCGCGCACTCTCTGTGGCCGGGGGCACGGGTATGAGTATAAACCAAAGACGCGCGTTCGCGCACGCACTCTCTGTGTCCGGGGGCACGGGTATGAGTATAAACAAAGACGCGTGGGGGGACGCCTCCGCGCGCACTCTGCGGAGTATAAAATAAGTCGTAGCGTCGAGGTTTATCTCCGCACGCATCAGTCTACGGACTTTAAAATAAGTCGTAGCGTCGAGGTTCATCTCCGCACGCATCAGTCTACGGACTTTAAAATAAGTCGTAGCGTCGAGGTTCACCTCCGCACGCATCAGTCTACGGACTTTAAACTAAGTCGTAGCGTCGAGGTTCATCTCCGCACGCATCAGTCTACGGACTTTAAAATAAGTCGTAGCGTCGAGGTTCACCTCCGCACGCATTAGTCTACGGACTTTAAACTAAGTCGTAGCGTCGAGGTTCATCTCCGCACGCATCAGTCTACGGACTTTAAAACAAGTCGTAGTATCGAGGTTCATCTCCGCACGCATCAGTCTATGGACTTTAAAATAAATCGTAGCGTCGAGGTTCACCTCCGCACGCATCAGTCTACGGACTTTAAACTAAGTCATAGCGTCGAGGTTCATCTCCGCACGCATCAGTCTACGGACTTTAAAATAAGTCGTAGCGTCGAGGTCCATCTCCGCACGCATCAGTCTACGGACTTTAAAATAAGTCGTAGCGTCGAGGTTCACCTCCGCACGCATCCGTCTACGGACTTTAAAATAAGTCGTAGCGTCGGGGTTCATCTCCGCACGCATCAGTCTACGGAGTTTAACCTAAATCGTAGCGTCGAGGTTCATCTCCGCACGCATCAGTCTACGGACTTTAAATCAAGGCGTAGCGTTGAGGTCTGCCTCCGCACGCGCTAGAGTGTCGCAGGAGATATACACAAGACGCATTTGCAAGGCCATAACCCCAAGAGCTATCCCGCTGACGTAGCACACCAGAGGCTGGCCACTATGAGGGCGCACACGTGAGCCGTGGGGCACACTAGAGGCTACCCCCTGCTTCAAGGGTGGAGGGCGGAGCGCGTGCGCGCGTCTTCTTTAGCTAGGCGCCAGCTCCGCTCCCACCCGTTCGAAGGGCGCACGCGCATACTTCGACCTAGGTGTCTACTTCGCAGCCACCTGTCCAACGAAAGCACGAAGTGCTTGTGCATCCACTCAGTCAACAGCATACCCCGGAGATGGCGACCTCGGCCCCTCATAATATGTCCACCTCAAACACCATACCACAGTCGTGGAGTGGGTGAACTCAGGATGGCGTGAACATATCCCGCATGTCCTAACTGACCAAGTCTATATATCGGAAAAATTTTACAGGTGCATAGACCGTAAGCATCTCCGACGCTCGAAGCCGCTATTCGGCAAGCTCGTCCTTAACACGCGCTAATGCCGGGGCTCTGCTAGAAGAAGGCCGGCTCACCCAAAAGCTCAGCGACTCCTCAGCCCTTTGCCAGCGTCGAAGGCGCCGTCGGGTCGCAAGATCGGAGGCAAGCAGCCGGCCCCAGCAGGGTAGCTGCTCAGGATGTGGGTAAAATAGTCAGAATTGACGAAGCCGATGCGCACTTCATTTAAGAAAGGAGGATATATTACAACGCACGCCCACACGCGGCCCCCCCGGTGTCACACCTGTGCATCCCCAGCGCCTTCAAGAGCCCCAGCGCCACCCTCGTCGCGCCGCGGGACCTCGTCCAGGAATCGGCCGAGACTCCCCTCGCCATGAAGGGACTTCCGCAGCTCGATCTGCGCCGCCGCTTCACCGGCGTAATCCCAGATCCGCTCGTGGAAATACTTGACGGCGGGGCGAACGGCGCGGACGGCACCGGACATTACTCCGGCCCCGCCTGGCATGTCCAGCCGGGGATCCGCCAGCCCAGCGACGTGCTCACAACCACGGTGTCGCAGGAGCGCGCACAGCATGCAGGACGCCGCGTAAGCGCAGTGGCTGCCGAAGGTCGTCGCGGCACTGCGCACAGCGTCGGTGGCATCACTAATCCAGCGGCGTGTGCGGGACAGCTCCTCCGCCCCGAAGGAGTGGTCTGGCACCTTAGCGACGAGCCCTTCGAGATGGCTTTCCAGTGCTTGCATCGCATCCCATGCAACTACTGAAGCCTCGCCAAGCACGCGGTCGCGCTCCGCTAGGGTCAAGGCAAGCTCCCCCTTTTCCCTCTCTAGAGCGGCGATTTGTTGCAGGAGGTTGTCCCGCTCCGCCGCACCTTCCTGCTGCGCCACCTCCGCAGCTGACTCCCGGGCCGCTGCAGCGAGTTCCTCGGTGTGCGCTTTCACTTCCGCGCACTCCGCTTCCAACTGGCGGACACAGGCGTCCTGGGCAGAACGAGCCTCCGCGGCTGCGCGCAGCTCCTCCTCCGCGGCCCGCAGCCTGTCGAGCGCCCCCTGCTCGCGGGCATAGCCCGTGCGCAGGGCCTGCCCCAGCACGAGTGTCTGCAAGACAAAAAGGGTTAGCAGGTTCAACATGGCCGCGAGCTGCCACACAAGCCAGTACTTACCCGCACCCCCGACACCTCTAAGGCATCCCACAGACGCTCCGCCTCGTATGTCCGCAACACTTGGTGGCCAACACTGGTGGCCGCATCGTCCACAAACCCGCGCCACGCCCTCAGCGCCTCCAACGGAGGAACGAAGTCCGCTGGGTTCGGGCACACGGCGTCCGCGTCGCCAGCGCCAGGGCCCCATGTTCCGGCAAGAGATCCTCCTCTGGTATGAGCGATGCTACAGGCAGGGATACAGGTGAAAACCCCTCGAGGCGCAATGGAAAATATACAGGGTAAGCTAGGCAATCTTACCCTCAGTGGCCCCAGGAGGAGCAGCAACGACGCAAGTCCACGTGGGGGGCATCGTCTCCTGGGGCATAGGAGCCTCCGCGCTTGGGGCCGGTGCTGGTCACTCCGGCGTGGAGGTCGTCGTGTCCTGACGAGCCGGGGGGGCTTCGGCGTGCGCGCCGAAGTCCCACAAACTCCCGATACCCGTCGCCATGATGAATCCCCTCGACGTCCGAAGGAGCTCCGGCCGCCGACACGCTCGCTTAAATGGAACGGATGGCGGCGACCCCGCCCTAATAACCGTCACAGGAGAAGCCCCCGCGGCCACAGCACCAGTCGGCGAAGGCACCACCCTGTCAACCTCCGCGCCGAACGCTTCAGCCTTGGCCGATGTCATCGGAAAAGACCCGACTCCGCGCGTCCCTACGGAGGGTGTCCCCGGCGTAATAGTGCCCGCGGCCGGCGGTTCCGCCCCAGCGCCACCGGCCGGTAGGGACCCCGACTCGACGACGGTCGTAAGCGACGCGATGTCCTCCCCCCGACCACTGGTCGCGGGCCCTCCGTCTAGGGCACCGCCTAAGGGTCCTTCGCTCCCGGTGTCTGCGCCCTCCAAGCCGGAGTCGGCATACTTCGCCGAATCCGACTCCGCGTCCACCGTGCTGGCAGGAGCGGTAGCAGCAGCAGTAGCGGCCGCTATACCGAGCACGGCGGCCGCCCCGCCTCGGGCCCTCTTGTGAGCCGGCGCCTTCGTCCTTGTCGCGCCCGCGTCCTGGTCTTGTGGGGTCGGACGGGCGCGGTCCGGCACGGCGAGGCCCAAGGCCTGGCACACGCGGTTTATCCGCCCTAGCCCCGCCTCCGCGGTAGCAAGCGCGCGCTGGTCGTGCTCCCTGTCGGTATACGGCCCGAGGAAGACGCGCGTGGCCCGTTCCGCGTCTTCCAAGCGAATCCCTGGACAAGGCGCAGGGCGAAGTTAGAACGTAACGCACCGCGAACAAGGGAGGCACGGTCGAGGCTTAAGGGGGCCGGGGGGTGCCGGTAGCGTGCAGACGGATGGCCGAACGCTGTCGTCGCGTATCTGCTCGGCGGCGAGGCGCCAGTTGCGGCCAAGAGGCGCCACACCGTACATCATGAACTCCTCGGCGAGGTCGCGCATGTTGAAGCGGGCGGTCACGCCCACCAGTCGATGGGCCCTCCGCTTATCTTCGTCACCAAGTGTCCGGCCAGGCGAAGCCTTGAATGCGATCGGCCGGCCCGTGCACTCAAGGTCGCTCCCGCTCTCTACGCGGTGGTAGAACCACCGTTTCATCCAGTGGGTTTCCCACTTCACGCGGGTGGCGTTCGCGGGGAAAAACTTGCCGCACGACGACCGAAGAAGGAAGTTGACGCTATCGAAGTTCGACAGCGTCCCGTCCTTCCGATCCTTTGGCTGGCACCGTGCCTCGTGCAGGAAGGCGAACAGCGAAGCGCTGGGCCAGCACGCTTCTGTGCGCAAGGACCAGCTGTACACGGCAAGCCGAGCCACGGCGTTCGGGGTCAATTGCGCCAGCTCCAGCCCGAACGTCCGCAGCACGTCGCCCACAATCGCCCCGCCGGGATGCGTAGGTCCGCATCAAAGTACGCGACGAACACAAGCGCCTCCGATTCCTCGGGACGTGGTTCCATCTCATCAGCGGCGGGCAGCCGCACCACCTGGCGCTCGGACAACTTCCCCTCGCGCAGCAGCGTTTGGATCGCCTTTTCGGTCACAATCGAGGGACCCAGGTAACTGGAGAACGAACCTCCCTTCTTCGCCGGATCACGCTCTTCGAGTACGAACTTTACTTCCAGCCGTGATGGCCGCCGGGAAACTTCGCAACCGCCGGCCACCCGGCCACGCTTGCCACTGGATGCCATCACTGCTCGAGGGGCGAAGAAGCGCAGAGGTGAGAATACCACGGGAGTATAGAGGGCGATGTGGGCGAGAAGAGCGTGCACGAGAGCGGGGGCGCTGTCAAGGAAGGGTACTTGAAGACTGCTCACCCCCTGCCATCCCTTATCGTAACCGGCACACGGCGAGCCGCACATCTCCCAAGGGCCGTAGCTGGGGGGTCATGACGGTTCGCGGGCCCGAGGCGTCTACGGTCACATAGGTCCGTCCTGCACGCTTCCCCGCAGCGGGCACCGAAGCGCCGTGACGATATGCGTCAGACGCATCCGTAATACCGCACCAGCACCGCGTCAGGAAACGACAAGTGCGCAATACGGAGAAACGGAAGGTGGACCCCGTGCGCAAGAGGCACCTGGCAGTTCGGAGACATCGCCGCCTGGGGACACGAGCATGTCAGGACAGCCGGCAACGGCAGGGGACGGCGGAGTATGGCTTGGCGCCGTACGACGCACCAACCCTCGTCCGCCCCGTGTCCCTTTCCTCTACAAAAAGGCGAACGGCCGTGGGCAAGCAACCACTCCCATCCCATGACGCACCAGTCGCAAGCCGCTGCGTGCCTGCGGCGGACCGCGCGGCGTGATAGGCCCAACCCAGACAAGTCGGGCCGGCGTGATTCCAGGCACCATTAAAAGCGCATTACCGGGCCACGGGTCTGCAACCTCCCCGACAGCAAGACTCATACGGAGCGCGCACGTGTCTACCTCGACCAGGCGTCAGCTCCGCTGCCCCCCGTTCGAAGGGTAGGGGACGGAGCGCGCGCGTCTACCTCGACTGGGCGTCAGCTCCACTGCCCCCCGTTCGAAGGGTAGGGGACGGAGCGCGCGCGCGTCTACTTCGACTAGGCGCCAGCTCCGCTGCCACCCGTTCGAAGGGTAGGGGACGGAGCGCACGCGCGTCTACTTCCGCTAGGCGCCAGCTCCGCTGCCACACGTTCGCAGGGTACGGGACGGAGCGCGCGCGCGTCTACCTCGACTGGGCGTCAGCTCCGCTGCCCCCCGTTCGAAGGGTAGAAGACGGAGAGCGCGCGCGTCTACTTCGACTAGGCGCCAGCTCCGCTGCCACCCGTTCGAAGCGTAGGCGACGGAGCGTGCGCACGTCTACTTCGACTAGGCGCCAGCTCCGCTGCCACCCGTTCGAAGGGTAGGGGACGGAGCGCGCGTGCGTCTACTTCGGCTGGGCGCCAGCTCCGCTGCCACCTGGGACGGAGCGCGCGTGCGCGTCTACCTCGACTGGGCGCCAGCTCCGCTGCCCCCCGTTCGAAGGATAGGGGACGGAGCGCGCGCGCGTCTATTTCGGCTAGGCACCAGCTCCGCTGCCACCCGTTCAAGGGTACGGGACGGAGCGCGCGCGCGTCTACCTCGAATGGGCATCAGCTCCGCTGCCCCCCATTCGAAGGGTAGGGGACGGAGCGCGCGCGTGTCTACTTCGACTAGGCGCCAGCTCCGCTGCCACCCGTTCGAAGCGTAGGAGACGGAGGGCGCGCGCGTCTACTTCGACTAGGCGCCAGCTCCGCTGCCACCCGTTCGAAGGGTAGGGGACGGAGCGCGCGCGTCTACTTTGGCTAGGCGCCAGCTCCGCTGCCACCAGTTCGCAGGGTACGGGACGGAGTGTGCGCGCGTCTACCTCGCCTAGGCGCCAGCTCCGCTGCCACACGTTCGAAGGGTAGGGGACGGAGCGCGCGCGCGTCTACTTCGGCTGGGCGCCAGCTCCGCTGCCACCCGGGATGGAGCGCGCGCGCGTCTACCTCGACTGGGCGTCAGCTCCGCTGCACCCCGTTCGAAAGGTAGGGGACGGAGCATGCGCGCGTCTACTTCGACTAGGCGCCAGTTCCGCTGCCAGCCGTTCGAAGGATAGGAGACGGAGCGCGCGCGCGTCTACTTCGACTAGGCGTCAGCTCCGATGCCACCCGTTCGAAGGGTAGGGGATGGAGCGCGCGCGCGTCTACCTCGACTAGGCGCCAGCTCCGCTGCCACCCGTTCGAAGGGTAGGGGACGGAGCGCGCGTGCGACTACATCGGCTGGGCGCCAGCTCCGCTGCCACCCGTTCGAAGGGTAGGGGACGTAGCACACGCGCGTCTACTTCGGCTGGGCGCCAGCTCCGCTGCCACCCGTTCGAAGGGTAGGGGACGGAGCGCGCGCGCGTGCCTACTCGCCTTCAGTCAAGTCTGGAAAAGTTCACAGGCCGTAGGGACGGAGCGGGCCAAAGGACTCGGCAACATGGCTTCGGCCCTGTGAAGCCCTTCACCATGAGAGGCTCCTGTAGTAGGGGTGTTCCCCACCTAAACCCAGCAGGCCTGGTAGAAGGTTATAAAGCCCAGAATATGCCTTGTGTAATGACATAAGTGCCCCTGAAGGGGATACTCAGATGTAAGGGCACAACTGTAAAAACACTTCCCATGTATATATATATGGAATACAGGCCATGGGGAGGACCCAGGCCATTACGGTCATTCTCCTACTCTCCACTACCACATCTCTCTCTGTTTGGTCTGTAACCACAACACTAGTCTACCATGATTATTTAAGTAATGTATTTAGTATTACTAAGTCTTGTCAAGGTGAACGTGGCCATCAAATTAAAATGGACTTTTTTGTGGAGGATATAACTAAGTATCATATCATTCTAAATTTTTATTGTACATTGTTGTGGTTACAGACCAAACAGAGAGAGAGTCTAGTAGTAGAGAGTTGAGTAAAATGAATGGCTTCGGGGCTCTCCCCATGGCCTATGTCCTACATATATACATCCACCTAGGGAGTGCTTTTACAGTCACACCCTTACACATGAGTACTTCCCTCAGGGGTACTTTTGTCACTATACATGTCCCATTCTGGGCCTTACATTCCCTTAACAGGCATGCTGGGCTTAGGTGGGGGCCACCCCTACAACAGGAGCCTC
The DNA here is from genome assembly GCA_017311315.1 of Dendrocalamus latiflorus. NCBI lineage: Eukaryota > Viridiplantae > Streptophyta > Magnoliopsida > Poales > Poaceae > Dendrocalamus > Dendrocalamus latiflorus. The sequence goes on along the minus strand of CM029651.1, from coordinate 10,128,243 downwards.
TCATGGTGAAGGGCTTCACGGGCCGAAGCCATGTTGCCGAGCCCTGTGGCCCCCTCCGTCCCTGCGGCCTGTGAGCTTTTTCAACGTTCGAAGTGCAGTCTTTGCCTTATTGCGAAGGTGTGGCGCCGGGCGGCTTGTCGAAGGCTTCGTCACCCACCGAGTCCTGCCGTGGCGGGGTCGGGTCCGTGGTCCGGAGTGGAGATGTTGGCGGAGTCAAATGCGTCGGCATAGGAGGCAGAGCGGGTCGTAAGCCATCGCGCGCGCGCGTCTCCGGCATCGAGCGCCCTTGACGACGAGCGATTGTCAGCCTACCCAGCGGGGCTTGGTTGGCGCGGCGCGAGACTTGAGGGGGGGCGCAGTGATGCCATGTGGCGACGTTCCTTCTTCGGGTGCGGACCTTGGAGCATCGTGACGGTACGATGCTGCAACGTTGGACTGTCGCCGGTTGGACTTCCGCCGGCTGGACTTCTGCCGGTTGGACTTCCGCCGGTTGGAATTTCGCTGGATGGACTTCCGCCGGCTGGACTGCTGTCGGTTGGCTTTCCCGTTGATGGGGTATATATATAGCGGGCTGGTGTAATCTTGTACCTGCATTGTGTGCGCGGATAATTGCTGCTCCCCTAAAATGGGCCTCTTCAGTGCATCCACATTCCATGGCGGCACCACGTGGCTCGGGGAATGTTGATGTACTGATGAAGGCCTATTTTTCTCAGGAGCTTGGTTAGCGTCTGTTAACGGCAACTGCCCGCACTTGCTGTGCTCGCTCTGTATTTCTGCATACAACGGCAAGGTTTGCTTTGTTCTCTTAGACAGACTCACCTTCAGTCGGGGCTTGTGATCAAGCCCGCCTTCCGAGAGAATATTGATAGACTAAAGGTGGTCTATTTATGAGAACAAGCCAAAACTTGGCGTGATATAACCTGCGCCGGTGCAACGTGTGGGGACTGCTGGCGGGCCTGCCGTCCCACCGAGGCGGTGCCTACAAGGCGAGCAGTGGGGTGATGATCCGAAGCCGCTGGTCTCCTGTCCTGGAGGATAGCAGCCGTGGAGAGCAGGTGCCTGCGGGGTAGCCCGGGGGTGCTACGCGCGTGGGAGTAAGCGCGCGGGCGATTCGTCCCCTAATCTCCGAAGTGGTGGCGGAGCTGGCGCTTAATCGAAGTAGACGCGCGAGCGCTCCGTCCCCTACGCTTTGAAGTGGTGGCAGCGGAGCTGGCGCCCAGTCGAAGTAGACGCGCGAGCGCTCCGTCCCCTACCCTTCGACGTGGTGGCAGCGGAGCTGGCGCCTAGTCGAAGTAGACGCGCGAGCGCTCCGTCCCCTACCCTTCGAAGTGGTGGCAGCGGAGCTGGCGCCTAGTCGAAGTAGTCGCGCGAGCGCTCCGTCCCCTACCCTTCGAAGTGGTGGCGGTGCACTCCGTGGGGTGAGCGCGACCCCGCGATAGTGCGCCTTAATGGCCCCGGAAATCGCGCCGACCCCTGGGCTGGCATGAGCGGGCTGTTGTATCCGTACGCACTTGTCCATTCGAGATGAACACGCGGCGAGCCATGACTGGCGTGTTGACTGGTCGTCTGCGGTCAAGCCCCTTCCCCAGAGGGGCGGGGCACGTGGCGCAGTAGGCGTGCCGCCCACTAGTTGCCCTCCTTCCAACGCGTGTCACCGGCTGCTAGCGGTTGCGCTTCTTGCCGATCCTCGGTTACCCATGCCGCGCAGACTTGCGGTTGTCCTGTCGGACAGGTGCGGCCAGGGTCGGGGGGTTGGTGACCCCGTTTGGGCTATCGCGGTATAGGGTCCGAAGAGCCGCGCCAGCGCGCGGCGAAGGCTATGCCGGGTGGCGCGACCTGCGTTTATTCCTTGCGCTGACCGACACGGGGTGGGACGCTAGCGACGCGTCGTGTGGTGACAGGACTCTGTACGACCACGGTCGCGTGCTGGCTACGTGTACCGCCGCGACGCTTCGGCTTCGCGCGTGGGGAGGTGAGCGGTGGTCGCTCGCCATTTGCGCTTACCCCCGGTGGGAGGCGGGGGGCCTTTAAGTACCCCCCGTAGCGTTGTGCCTACGCCTCCTTGCGCTTTCTGGTTGTTCACGTTGCTCTTCGCATTCGCTCGCTCTGTTCCTGCGCTCCTTTTTCGCCACCGAGTTCCCCGTGGGTGCTGATGGCGATTTGCGACGAGCGCACTCAGGTGGGCGGCTACGCCATCCGCAGGCGGACCTCGCCGCTCGAGGTGAAATACACACTGGAGGCGCGCGATCCGGCGGCGGCAGACAAGTGGTGGACGGCGAAGAAGAGTCAGGGTCTGTACTCCGGCGAGTTGGGCCGCACGCTCGTGACGGAAGACACGATTCGGTCCCTGCTGCGCGAGGGGAAGCTATCGGACCACCACGCGGTGCGGTTGCCCGCCGATGACGAGACGGAGCCGCGCCCTGAGAAGTCGGAGGCGATCGTCTTCGTCGCCTACTTCGAAGCCGGACTTCGCATCCCGTCCGCAGCAATTGTTGGGGCCGTGCTACGGACCTTCATGTTGGAGTTGTCACAATTGACTCCGAACGCGGTGGCTCGCCTCGCCGTGTACAGCTGGGCCCTGCGCTCGGAAGGGTGTTGGCCCAGCGCCTCCCTGTTCGCGTATTTGCATGAGGCCCGGTGCCAGCCGAAGGAGCGGAAGCACGGTACGCTGTCGAAATTTGGCAGCGTCAACTTCGTCCTAGGGGCGTCATGTGGGAAGCTTTTCCCCGCGAACGCGACCCGAGGGAAGTGGGAGGTCCACTGGGCTATGCGGTGGTTCTACCATCGTGTGACGAGTGGCAGCGGCCTCGAGTGCGCAGGCGGGCCGATTACATTCAAGACCAGCCCCGGCTTAACGCTTGACCAGGAAGATAGGCTGAGGGCGCGAAGACTTGTGGGGGTCGCCGCCCGCTTCAATATGCGCAACCTCGCCGAGGAGCACATGATGCTCGGTGCGATGCCGCTTTCCCACAGTTGGCGCTTCACAGCCGGTGAACGTCGGGATGATAACGTTCACCCGTCCGTTTGCTCGCTGCCCGTGCCGACTGACCTTCGTAAGTCTCGACCATGCCTTCCTCTTCGTTCGTACGTATCGCATTGTGTAAATGTGCTGTCTGGGGCAGGGACTGGCCTTGAGGACGCGGAGTGCGTCGCACGCGTGTTCCTCGGGCCATACACCGGCAGAGAGCACGGGCAGCGCGCAACTGCGACTGTGGAGGCCGGACTGGGGCGAATAAACCGCGTGTGTGAGGCCTTAGGGCTTCTGTGCCAGATCGGCCCCCTCCGGACCAGCAGCATGAGGATGACGGTGCCGTGAAGACGAATGCGCCGTCCCACAAGAGGGCCCGGAGCACTACGACCACGCCCCGTACAACGGTTGCCGCTGTTCCCGTCGGCGCGGCGAGCCCGGAGTCGAGTTCGGCGAAGTATGCCGATTCAGATTTAGAGGGCGCGGGTACTGAGGGCGAAGGCGCCGGCGGCGGAGGGCGCGCCACGGAGGTCTCGCTGCCCGCGACTGTCGCTGAGGTGGTGGTGCCGGCTGGAGGCACCGGTGCGGAGCCCTCGTCTCCGGCCATGAATGTGGTGGGGCTGCCCTTCGCGGGAGTGTGTGGGGCACAGCCTTTGCTAACAGCGGCGGCCGGGGCTGAGGTGTCCCCCGCGGAGGTGAGGGTATCTTCTGTAGAGGTCATGGGGGCGAAGCCCCCGACCGCTGTCGTTGTAGCTGTGGAGGCCCCTTCGGCGAGTGTTGCTGCCGCAGCGGCTCCTTCTGCGGCGGGTACCGCGGTGGTATCTTCCGCTCAAGCGAAGCGGCCACGCCTACCGTCCCCCCTTCGCGGACTTCGCAAGGGTTCATTGTGGCGACCGGGGTTGGGAGCCTGTGGGACTCTGCTTCGAGCACCGAGGTCCCTCCACCCCGCGCCCTCCCGGCCCCTCGGGCCACGGTGACCGTGGCGCAGGATCGGTTGGCGCTAGGTCCCGACTCGGAGGTCCCCAGGCCTTGCGAGACAACACCGTCCGTTGGGGCCGAAGTAGAGGCTGTCCCGCCCGCGGCTAGGGAGACGTTTCCGCGAAGTCCCTCGTCCGCCACCGAAGGTAGGTTACGACGGCACTCCTTTGACAATTTTTTTTGCATGCCTTGTGACAAGCGTGTAATTTCTAGTGCTGGCGACACTGATGTCGCCCGCCCGAGCCCGGCAGACTTCGTCCCTCCGTTGGACGCTCTGAGGGCATGGCTCGGGATTGCGGAGGACGCGGCCGCCAGCATCGGTCAACAGGCGTTGCAGACCTACGGGTCGGGGCGCCTTGGAGATGCATTGGAGGTGTTGAGAGTGAGGGTAAGTGTCCGTCTTTTAGACCACTTGCCGCCGCTTAGCGTTTGCTAACTCCTGCGCCGCGCAGACACTCGTGCTGGCCCAGGCCCTGCAAGGTGCCCACGTTCGCGAGGGAGCAGCGCTGCGGAGCAGGCTGCAGGCCGCCGAAGAGTAGCTGCAGGGAGCTGCACGAGGGCGCTCCGCCCAGGATGCTAAAACACCACCTGGAGTTGGAGTGCGCGGAGGTGAAGACGCGCACCGATGGGCTCGTTGCCGCAGCGCGAGCGTCGGCAGCGGAGGCGGTGCGGCAGGAAGCTGCTGCAGAGCGGGACGGCCTTCTGCAACAGATCGCTGCCCTAGAGGGGAAGAACAGCGAGCTTGCTGCCTCTCTCGCGGAGCGAGATCGAGCCTTGGGCGACGCTTCGGTAGTCGCTTGGGACGCCATGCTGGCCCTGGAAGATACCCTCAAGGGCCTTGTCGCCGAAGTGCCGGCGCGCTCCTTCGGGCCCGAGGACCTGTCGCGGTCACTCCGGTGGATTGGGGAAGCGGCCGGCATTGCACGTGGCGCCGCGGCGATCTTCGGCAATCACTACGCCTATGTGGCGTCGTGTCTGACGTGCGCGCTCCTGCGACACCGCGGTTGTGAACATGTTGCGGGGCTAGTCGACCCCGACTGGAGATGCCTGCCGGGGGCGGGGTAATGTCCGGCGCCGTGCGAGCCGTACGCCGCGCCGTGAAGTTTTTTCATGAGCGGATATGGGAATACTACGGCGAGGCCGCAGCCATAGTCGAGGTGCGGAACAACTTGCACGACGAGGGAAATCTTGGCCAGTTTTTGGATGAGGTTCCCCGGCGTGACGAGGATGGCGCCACGGCCCCGGAGGACACCGCGAACCCACAGGTGTGACGGGAAGTTGTCGCGTGTTGGTGTGCGTTGTAACCGGAGCCCGGGTTGCCTTCTCTCTCTCTCTTTTTTTTGCTGGCAAAATACAGAGTTGTTTCCCGCTGTTCTGATTCCTGCTCCCTTGTCCCGAGCAGCTACCCAGCCGGGGCCGGCTGCTGATCTCCGACCTTGCAACCCGACGGCGTCTTCGGCGCTGGCAAAGTGCCGAGGAAGCGTTGGATTTCTGGGCGAGTCAGGCGTCTTCGGGTGGAGCCTCGGTACGGACGCATGTTAAGGATGAGCCTGCCGAGTAGCGGCCTGGTGCGCCGGAGGAGTTTGTGCGCCTTTGTAAGCGTCCTTAGCGAATGCAAAGAACAGCCTTGACAAGATCCTGCGAAGGGCATCGCCGCCCTCCGGCTACATTGTCCCATGGTAAACTCGGAGGGTTACTACGCGCGCCCGTAAGCGATGAGTTGCGCCTTGCGGGGGCAGTATGATCGAGATAGACGCGTAGTTGCGATAACCGCACACGCTCAGTCCAATATCCCTTCGAAGCGGCGGCGGCGGAGCTGATGCTTAGTCGAGGTGGACGCGCGAGCGCTCCGTCCCGTACCCTTCGAAGTGGTGGGAGCGGAGTTGGCGCCTAGTCGAAGTGGATGCACGAGCGCTCCGTCCCCTACCCTTCGAAGTGGTGGCAGCGGAGCTGGCGCCTAGTCGAAGTAGACGCGCGAGCGCTCCGTCCCCTACCCTTCGAAGTGGGGCAGCGGAGCTGGCGCCTAGTTGAAGTAGACGCGCGAGCGCTCCGTCCCCTACCCTTCGAAGTGGTGGCAGTGGAGCTGGCGCCTAGTCGAAGTAGACGCACGAGCGCTCCGTCCCCTACCCTTCGAAGTGGTGGCTGCGGAGCTGGCGCCTAGTCGAAGTAGACGCGCAAGCGCTCCGTCCCATACCCTTCGAAGTGGTGGGTGCGGAGCTGACGCCTAGTCGAAGTAGACGCGCGAGCGCTCCGTCCCCTATCCTTCAAAGTGGTGGCAGCGGAGCTGGCGCCTAGTTGAAGTAGACGCGTGAGCACTCCGTCCCCTACCCTTCGAAGTGGTGGCAGCGGAGCTGACGCCTTGTCGAAGTAGACGCGCGAGCGCTCCATCCCCTATCCTTCGAAGTGGTGGCTGCGGAGCTGACGCCAAATCGAAGTAGACGCGTGAGCGCTCCATCCCCTACCCTTCGAAGTGCTGGCAGCGGAGCTGGCGCCTAGTCGAAGTAGATGCGCGAGCGCTCCGTCCCACGATTCTGCAAGAACAGCCTCTGGTGTTTCTCGCTCGCGGGTGTGCTCGCGCGGGAACCAGCCTCTGGTGTTTCTCGCTCGCGGGTGTGCTCGCGCGGGACCCAACCTCTAACACATCGCCTTGGTACTTCGCGGGCGGCGCGTGGGAGTGGGCCGCCGTGGTGCACTTTGCACTCCGTAGAATTACCCGGGGTAAGCTGTGCTCTAAAGTACGTGGGGCCAGTGCCCACGCCTTGTTGATACTCTGAAGAGTACGCATTGGGGCAACGCCCGTGCATGCGCGGTGTTCACGTCTTGTATATACTCCAGAGAGTACGCACTGGGGCAACGCCCGTGCGTGCGTGGTGTTCGCATCTTGTTTATACTCCGTAGAGTGCGCACTGTGGCAACGCCCGTGCGTGCGCGGTATTCGCGTCTTGTTTATACTCCGGAGAGTGCGCGGAGATAGCGTTCGCGTCTTCTTTATACTCCGGAGAGTGCGTGGGATCGACGTCCACGTCCTATTTATACTCCGAAGAGTACGCACTAGGGCAACGCCCGTGCGTGCGCGGTGTTCGCGTCTTGTTTATACTCTGTAGAGTGCGCAGGGATGTCATCCGCGTCTTTTTTTTTGTACTCCGGAGAGTGCGTGCGGAGGCGGACCTCGACGCTACGTCTTATTTAGAGTCCGTAGACTGCGCGCGGAGGCGGGCCTCCGCGCGTTGCGGGCGGTGAAATTGCGTGCGGAGGCGAACCTCGACGCTACGTCTTATTTATACTCCATAGTGTGCGTGCGGAGGCGTCCCCCCGCTCGTCTTGGTTTATACTCATAGCCGTTTCTTTGACAGAGAGTGCGCGCGTGAACGCGTGTCTTTGTTTATACTCATGCCCGTATCTTTGACAGAGAGTGCGCGCGCGAACGCGTGTCTTTGTTTATACTCATGCCCGTATCTTTGACGAAGAGTGCGCGCGCAAACGCGTGTCTTTGTTTATACTCATGCCCGTATCTTTGACGGAGAGTGCGCGCGCGAACGCGCGTCTTTGTTTCGAAGAACAAAAGTTTGTGAAAACGGTGAACTTTATTAAATTCCCGTTTGCGCGGGCGAGCAATTACAAAAGAGGGGGGATACCGGCCACTAACCGCTATGAGGACGGGGCGACCGCTGACGAGCCGCTGCTGCCGGGGCAACCTTGTACACGAGGAACGCGAGGCGCTCTCGGGGGCCACCCCAGGGCTCTGTATTTGCACACCCGGCTTAGGTGCCTTGGCGAGCCGCGTGGCCTGGAGCTCTGGCGCCAAGCTTTATGCGCCGAGCCATGTCCTGGTCGCCATGAACGATGATGATGGCCCGCGGTCCGGGAAGCTTCATGCAGAGGAAGCCGTAATGCAGGACTGCCCCGAGAGTATTTAGGAGCAGCCGCCCTATTATGGCGTTGTAGGGGTATGCAATCTCGACCACGTCGAAGATGGCGTCCCCGCTCCTGACATTGTCGTTTTGGCCGAAGGAGACTTCGAGGCATATCTGGCCCAAAGCGCGCAAAGGCTGCCCTCCAAATCCTTGCAGCGGGATGCCTGACGGCCCCAATCGACTCCGGGGGATCCCCATTTGGTCGAAGGTCGCGGCAAACAGGATGTTCGCGGAGCTTCCTCCATCGACTAGGACGCACCTGACTTCGCATCCGGCTACGAGGACCCGGACGACCAAAGGGTCTTGGTGGGGAAACTCCACACCCTCGGCGTCAGCGGGCGTGAAGGTGACCTCGTGCTGTGCCCATTCCGGCGGCGCTTGCGCCAGGTATGCCGCGACGTGGTGCAGCCTCCTCGCGTAAGCCTTCTGTTGCCACGCCGAGGCGAACTCCAGCGAGGAGCCTCCGGAGATGACGTTGATGATCCTGCGCTGGGCTCCTTCCGGGGCTTGTAACTATAGAAGGCCCTCCCGAGGTTGTTGCACATGTGCCTGGATTCGCAGGAGGCTTTCCTGGGGCTGCATTCCTTGGTCCTGGGGGTGTTGGACGTGGGACACAATGGGCGCGCGTGTGTCCGGGTTTTTGTCCCTGGCGACGCTCTGCCGTAGTGCTGCGATAGTGGCGCAAGCACGCGTGTCATGGTTGCCTCGGCCATGGATTTCGCACCACTGCCCGTGGTGCTGGTCGCCGTACTCTTCGCAGGTTCGGTCGTCTCGACCTCGGCCACGTCCCCGTCCTCGGCCTCGGTGCCCTCTGCCCCCGCGACCTGTGGAGGAGTTGTCTTCGGAGCCGCCCTCGATGTCAAAGACGTATCGAGGTTTCCTGGACTTGCGTTGGTCGCGCTTGGACCTATCGCCTGGCGGGTCATTGTGTTGGGGGTCCTTGCATTCGGAGGCGGCCTTCGGCTGCTCTTGCTTGCGCTTACCTTTCGAAGAGCCCTACTTCGGCGAGCCTTCGCTTTTCGCCGAGCCCTCCTCCTTGTTGGTGTCGGAGTCGTCACCGTGTCGCCTCCGCGCGTCCTCCTCCGCTCTGGCGTACTCTTCCATCTTGTCGAAGAGCTTCCCGACCGTCTTAATGGGCTTGCGCGCGTTGTATTCGGCCATTGGTCCCGGTCGGAGGCCTTGTATTGCTGCGTTGATAACGGTTGTTTCGTTGACGTCCTTGACCTGGCAGCGTACTTTCGCGAAGCGCTTGAAGTAATCCCGAAGCCTTTCCTCGGGGTTTTGATTGACTGCGAAGAGCTGGTCCGCATCGACACGCTCGACGTAGTTCCCCTGAAAGTTGTTGTAGAGCCGATTGCGGATCTGTTCCCACGCGTAGATGGACTGTGGTTCAATGGTGAAGAACCAGGACAGCTCCACCCCTTGTAACGCGAGAGGGAGTCCTTTTGCCTTCGTAGTGTCGTCTCCGCTAGCGGCTTCGATAGTAGTCTCGTACACGCGCACGAACTCCCACGGGTCGGAGTCGCCTTTGTAGGCCTCGATGATGCTCAGGAACTTGAAATCTTCAGGCCATGCCGCCTGCTGTAGGCCCGCAGAGAGCGGGGACTCCGGATCTACGCGCCGTAGTGGGACGCGGCTAGACGTAGGGGCGTCACGACTATCCGCCCTCTCCGGAGCGGGTTCGGATGCCACCGCCGGGGGGGCGTGTTGGCTCTGAGCCTCTTGCATGTCCCGCACGGCTCCGCGGAGGTCTGTTAGCTCCCGCTGAAACGCGCAGAGGGCCGCCAGCAGAGCAGCCTCCATCGCGGGCGTGGCTGAGGCCGTCGGTGCGCTTGGCGGTGCTGCCGGCGCGGTGGTGACCACGGCCTGCGCGGTCGAGCTGCCCGCCGCGTTATCCTGGAGGACCCTGGAGCTGGTGACGAGGTTCGCGTCGCCGCTGGGGCCATTCGCCGCCTCTGCGCTGGGTGAAAAAACGGGTGCGCCTGCGCTGCCGTCGTTGGGGTTGGCCGTCGGGGCGGTGCTGGTGGGGTCTGGCGTTGTGTCGCTGACGGGGTTGGTTGTCGCGTCGATGGCGGGGTCGGTCGTAGGGGTGCCAACGAGCCGAGCCAAGCCTGGCTCGGCTCGTGAAAGCTCGGTGGAATGGAGGCTCAGTTCGGTTCGGCTTGGTTAGGATATCAAGCTTTTTTGTGGGCTCGGTTCGGCTCGTGATGCGGCTCGAGCCAGCTCGTGAGGGCTCGCGAGCCAATAATGACCAGACCCACCCCACCCCTTCGCACACCCAGATCTCCGGCGAACGACATGCCCCCGCCCCTCTGCTGCCCGCCGTCGGCGTCCGGCGGTGGTGGCTGCACCAGCTGAGCCCCACGGTCGCGTGGGACCGCTGCTACACCCGCTCCTTCCACTCCGCCGTCCTCTGCCCGGCCGCCGTGCCGCTCCCGGATGGCGCCGTCGTCCACCTCTGGCTCCCGCCCCCCGACCCGGCCCTCCACCCCGTTTCTCAAACTTTTAATTCATTCTCATACACAACAGAGCTACAGAAAATCTCAGTGAGGTGGGTACCTGGTGTACTGGTCCTTGAGCTGGACGGTGACCTCGCCACTGGGGTGGCTGCTTAGGAGGGAGATGCAGGGCGGCGCTGTCGAGCCGGCCTCTGACGGGAGGAACGGGCGCACCCGCAACACGACGCAGTACACGGGCGGTGGCGGCCTGGTGGGCCGTACTCCTCCTCCACGGCTTCGACGTCTGCGCCACCTGGCAGTGGGCCCCCTTCCTCCGCCCGCTGCTCCCGGATCCCGGATGTGCGATGGTGGCGGCGCTGCCGAGAGCCCGAGAGGCGAGGGACCGAGGGCGAGGGGCGAGGCCGCGAGGGAGCCTGGGGGCTGGGGCTGGGGCGCTGGATGCGGAGGGAGTGAGGGACCGAGGGCGAGGGCGCGAGGCCGCGAGGGGATGCGGAGGTACCGAGGGCGAGGGGCGAGGCCGCCCGCGAGGGAGCCTGGGGTGGGGGCTGGGGCGCTGGATGCGGAGCGGAGGGACCGAGGGCGAGGGGCGAGGGGATGCGGAGGGACCGCGAGGGAGCGAGGGGATTGGGCTGGGCTGTTGGCCGGCTGGGGCTGGGTCGCTAGCGCCTGGCAAGTGGGATATTGGGCCAAGCCAACCGAGCCAACCGAGCCGCTCGCGAGCTGGCTCGGGCTCGGCTCATTTAGACTCCGAGCTTTTTTGCTGGCTCGGCTCGGCTCGTTTCATCCACGAGCCGAGCCAAGCCTTCACGAGCCCGAGCCGAGCCCGAGCTGGCTCACAAGCCCGAGCTTTTTTGCCAGCCCTAGTCGGTCGTCGCGTCAATGGCGGGGTTGGCGGTCGCACCTGCACCACCGCTCGTACCTGCGGCTGCTAAAGCCGAAGCCCTAGTGCTGACGCGAGACTTCGCCGCCTCCGCCTTCTTCTTCTTCGCCGCCGACGGTGAAGCTTTCTTTGGTGCCATCCTCCTTCAGATCTGGAGGCTTGTTCTTGTCCTCCCCACGGACGGCGCCAACTGTTGTGGTTACAGACCAAACAGAGAGTGAGTGTAGTAGTGGAGAGTTGAGTAAAATGAATGGCTTCGGGGCTCTCCCCATGGCCTATGTCCTACATATATACATCCACCTGGGGAGTGCTTTTACAGTCACACCCTTACACATGAGTACTTCCCTCAGGGGTACTTTTGTCACTATACATGTCCCATTCTGGGCCTTACATTCCCTTAACAGGCCTGCTGGGCTTAGGTGGGGGCCACCCCTACAACATAAATGAAATAATAGTGCACAACCAAGAGATAATGAAGACACTGATAATTAAATAATTAAAGGAATGTAGGGTCAAAATAAAAAAACATTTGACTTGCCTCTTTATCCAAAGTCTGTCTATTTTACTAGATGCAAATTCAAAATGACATTTGAGATGGCTAGGTTTTATTGGAGTCCCTTTAGGCAAGATGGGGTTAATAATAGGCTTTGTGGGGTCAAAATGGTCAAAACGGGTATATATATGTCTAGTAGGTTTCGGTGAACGACAATGGTTTGAACAGTATCGGGTTTTAGGTTTGAAAATGATGTTATGGTTGATTAGGATTTCATTGGTGCCTAATTTGGCCAAATAGAGGTGAAAATGGGCTTTGTGTAGTCAAGATGATCAAAACAAGTATAAATATGTCTATTCGGCTTCTTGGTGATTAGTAACGGTTTTAGATAGTATAGGGTTGGGTTTGGAATAGTATGAAGGTTGGTTAGGATTTTATCAAAGTCTATTTAGGCTAAACGGAGTTGAGAATTGGCTTCACGGGGTCAAAACGGTCAAAATGACTATATATATATATATATATAGGAAAAAATACCTTTTACACCCGGGTGTAATTACTCCCACCCCTAATATACCACCTAAACAAACTTAAAATACTCCTTTATCACTTCAGGTATACTTGTATACTAATTATAAGATACTCCAATGTGAACCACACGAAAAAATTACAAGAGAGACCATAATTGTAAGCATATTTTGTAAATACCTTCATATACACACACATTAAAAGGAGTATGTCTAAAAAAATATACATACCACCTCTGAAAAATTGTTCATACCACCTAGATGGTCTTAAATACTCGTATACTACATGTACATACCCTCCGTTACGCGAGATACTCCCTACGTTGTGAGATACGACATAGGGTGTAATTACACCCGGGAGTAGAAAAGAGGCTTTCTATATATATATATATATATATATATATATATATATATATATATATATATATATATATATATGTTTTTTGGGTTTTGGGTGAACAGTAACGGTGTACAATGTTCATTACGGGCTAGGTACTATTCACAATTGGTTAGATGCTACAGGATTTGGTCGATATTGTTTGCTAATGGGTTCGGGTTGAGCTACAGTGCTAATCCAAAATGAATAGTGTGAACAGTGTTATGGTTCGGCCCAATATGCTAAATGGCTTGGGCTTTACTGTTTCGGCCCATGGCCCATAACTGTTCATCTTCTCTTCCTCCAGCTCGTTTTGTAGCAACCAAAAAATAGAGCAATGTGGCGATGGCAAATGGCGAGGGTGTGGTGGTTTTCGAGGAAAACGAAGGTCATGGGTGGGTTCCTGGGACAGTGGGGAGTCCATTTTAAGGCTCAGCAAGCTTCAGGGATGGCCGAAAGGGGGTCAATGGAGAAGTGGCCTTCTCAGGCTTTTACCCTGTCACATGGGCTGGTCGGCAGCTAATTGGCAAAGGTAGGGGCAGTCTGAGCATGTCGGGTACAAGGGAAAGCCTACGACGGTGGTGGTTCAGGCTAAGAGGATCAACGACGGCTTGTCCATGGCAAGGGATTTCGGTCGAGGGTGTACGTGGTTGCTGGTGGAGTAGAGGACAAGGGAGCTTAAGGTAATGCCTTAGGTGGAGTTATTAGAGGCATAGGAAGATACAGGTGAACACAATTGAAGAATAATGAAGGGAATAACAAGAATGGCAAAACAGGCTTACTTACTGGTCTCTGACGACGAAGGCTGCGCGACAGCCATCGAGGAAAATTGGTGTGGGGGGTTTATGGCTTACCTGGGTGCCAATGTGGTTCACTAATGGGGCTCGGGGCCTTTTATAGGTAGGCCATGGTGGTATGGCGCAGGATGACCTTTGCTCAGGTTTGGCACGTGGCTAGGTCCGGAAGCGCGCGGGAGCTTTCGGTTGTGGCGGCGGGGTAGCTGGCATATGGCAGTGGGGCAGCTGGCATATGGCGGTGGCACTTAGGGTCTAGCATTTCCTTGTGCAGTGATATGTGACTGCCGAGGTGGCAAGTCGGCTTGTCGGCCGTGAGAGGGAGCAGCGGTGGCATGGAGTTTGGTCCAAGCTTCCCAGGTGTGCGTCATGGCGCTTTCAATGCATTGTCAGGGGCATGGAAAACTAGTGTTCGATGGCTAACCAAGGTGTAGTGGTTTGGCAGAGGTGAACGGAATTGTGGCGGTGGCAAATCGGGTGAGGCTAGTTGTCGGACGGGAAATAGGGGAGAAAAGCCAAACATATTTATACCTTCCTTGAAATAAAAATGTATTTATATTGGTATACGGTGAAAAGTTGAGGAGATTGGGAGTTTTTAACACATCTAGCGTGTTTTGAACCTGTATTTATAAAATATTAGAATGCAGAAGAGAATGGCAGAAATATCACTTATGCCACACATTCATTGGGCGACAGCACCGTGGAGCTAACATGTGGCCAGTGGAGCCCCGTGGCTATGCGGTAGAGGCCTATCGCTCGGCCATTATGCGGCCGCACGACTATCGCCTAGCCACCATGCACCTCCCTCTCCGTCGCCCTACAACCGGACGACAGGTAATTAAGCCAGCTTAATTACCTGCCTAAATTAGTATTTGTATTTACTACTTGTTCACATTTTTAAATATAGCAAATAAGCTAAAATTTACAAAAATTTATGCGCAGCCTCTCGGCATAACGTACTTCATTTGTGTATTTTTGTGACAATTTTATCTGCTCTGAATGTTGCTCAAAAATTATGAAATTTTATATGCAACCTCTCCTAATTGTCTTTTTTGGGAATTTTATGGATTTTGAATTTTGCTTGACTGATGCTGGCATGACTGGGTCCCATGCGGGTGGAGCACCGTAACATGATTTTTTTGAAATAATCTTATTTTTGTTCAAAATTATAGTAGTATACCTTTGTTCAACTGGTGGGCGAAGAGGGTTACATGGCTTGTAAGCTAAGGAACCAAGGATGGTACACATATGGACGAAGAGGGTCAAACCACAGTGTTGATCGCGACCATTTGCCCTTCCTCGTGTGGTCAGCATTGTAGTCCTCGCCGGCTATGCTGGCCTTGGCCGCTTGTTCGCGCTTTCCCTCATGCTTCTCCTCATGAGCCTTGGGCTCCCTGTGCCTACACGCCTCTAGGTGAGCTTTCGTGTCCCACTGGATACGCTCGCTTCCATCTTCAGCATGCTGCCGCTCTTCCATCCTCTCATGTGCCCTCTATGTATCTCACTCCTCACAGTCCAATTGCCACTGGTCGTGTGAGTGGATCTCCTGGTCGATCCATTTACGGTATGCGCATAGCGGATCCAGAGATTGCAGAAAGTGGGGAGAGCTTGTTAGTGCATGCCATGTGAGAGAACTGGTAGGAGAATACACTGCAACCCATCCTTACCGGCTGTCGGTAATGGGCTATGTCCCACCACCGATCGGAAAGTCCCAGGCGTAGTTACCGCAAGCCCAGTAACGCATGTCCAAGCTCACCCGGTCTTTGGACTTGAAGAACTTGCAGCATCCCTGTACAAGTAGAGAGGTGGCGTCTTCCTCAAGGGCGGGTCCTACGGTGAACGCTCGGTGGGAACGTTCAGGTATGGGTTGGGATTGGAGGTACATGGGCCTTCATTTGTGGAAGGTAGCCTCCTAGCATGGGCCACTTGTTCGTCCCGGGCTGCTGCAGCCCCTGTTAGTCATGTGATCTCTGTTGGTGATATGCCCTAGAGGCAACATGGAGATGTTGAATATATCACATACTATGTTTATGATACATTGCTTTGTTCCTTGAAATAGACATTATCATTATTGATCAATGAGTATGTGACTTATTCATGAGACTCTTAATGCCAAAATCTTGCTATTTCTAAATGATCCTTGATTATATTTCATATGAGGAACAAATATGATTCAAAGATCAGCATATGTATCGATTGATGATCATGTCTCATGGATCATGGTATGGAGATACCAAATCAATAATATGGACATGTGTCAGTGAACATATGTTGGATAGACCCGCCATGAGACACTGCAGAGATTCCATGTGTCATCAGTTGGTCTCAAGTAGTGTTTATGTGGAATCCTTAGACTTGAGATCATCATGGTTCCCAACATACGTAGTAGCTTATTTTGGGACTACTAAACACTACTCCGTAACTGGGTAGTCATAAAAGTAGTCTTGGGTTTGCCATGAATCATGTAGTGGGATGTGAATGATCAAGATAGAATTTGCCCCTCCTTATGGGAGAGATATCTCTGGGCCCCTCGATGTAATGGATTATGAAAGTGCATGGCCATGCCAAGGTGATTGAGGAGCCCATCACGAGTTTATAATCCATCACGGAATCGAGAGACTGATTGAGCTATTAAGAGGATGACACAGGTCTCGCCTTGAGATTAATCTATATCGTGAGGCAAAGGGATTAGTACATGAGAACATTACAGGTTCAGCCGATATGATCTTTACGTATACTTTGGGGTTAATATGTCTTACTAGAGGCCGCTATTAACAGGGTGACCGGAAAGGCGTTTCCGGGTCGCAACCAAGTATACGTGAACCTACAGGGTCGCACACTTAACGGGTTGGAACACTAATTCGAATGTGATTCGGATGTGGGTTCAATTCGGATAGAGATCCGGATAGACTCCTATTGGGCCTCGGTCCACAAGGCCCAAGTGAGGAGGTCTATATATATGGAGGCGAGGGGCTGAGGGGGAATGCATCTGTTAATCCCGAGCTAAACCCTAGCCGCCACCTCCCGAGCCAAACCCTAGCCGCTCGCGAGTGCTGGTACACTCGCGATCGGCGTTCCAGCCCTGGACGTGTGGATACCGGTGGAGGCGCTGCTCGTTGCGGCATTGATCGGCATCAACAACCTACAGATTAGATCTGCTCGTGGTGTGGTTGATCGCATGGAGGAGACGATCTGTTCGGGACGATCGGCTACTTCCACTACTACCTCGACGCGCGTGGTTGGATCGGCTTCTCCAACTCTTCTTCCGCTGCGCTGCGCGTCTAGTGGTAACGATCCATGATCCCTCCTTAAGCATGATGTCCTTGTGTGTGCGGTAGAAAAGTTTTGTTTTCTGCTTTCGTAGCCTACGTGCAATCCTTCAATCTCCTCCTATTGCGTTTCCATGGTAGCGATGTGGTGTTTTAGCCGTGGTGTAGGAAACACGGTGCCGAAGGGGTAGTACTTATAGGCTAACCTACACAACATACGCTTTGCAAGTCCAATTCGGTTTGGGCAGATTCGTGTCCGCGAGGCAGGGGCACGCTGGACAATTTGTGGACTAGCATACCATCCTGTCCACACATATGTCACTCTACCCGGGCCATCCCCCCTCGCTCGCTCCCTAGTGCACACATTTATCACTCTGTTTGTGCCATACCCCTCGCCTGCTCTCTCGTCCGCACATATGTCACTCTGTCCGTTCCATCCTCCTTGCTCGCTCACTCGTCTGCGCATATGTCACTATATCCGTGCCATCCCCCTTGCCTACTCCTTCGTGCTCACATATGTCCTCTTATCATGCTGTCCCCCTCGTCCATGGTGCTGTACGTTGAGAATGACTATATAACTTCCGGTGGCAACACACTGGGTTCCATTTCGCTCAGCTACAAATACGGAGCTTTTGTAGTTACTCATCGCTCATCTCAACTACATTTTGCTTCCCATTCTCACGCTCATCGTAGTAACATACCATGGCAGATGCCGAGGGGCTAGTCCAACTAGATTCACCGACGCAAGACCTTTGCCTTGAAATGAAGGAGGACTTTGGCCCTAACTACCGCTTGATGCCAAACTAGCGTGCTCAACCGGTATGCCCGAAATGCAAACACAAGGAGGACACAGTTGTGCAGGTCTTGGACGGCCAGTTCAAAGGCGAACGATGTTTCTTCCAATGCCACACTCTGGGGTACAATTAGCCGATAGTTTATTTTCTGTTAGTGCTCAGAGAGCTTCCATGCTAACCCTCTTTTCCAGCAGATGGAGAAATGCAACTTTGTTCACTGGATCAATCTTTCCCATGAACGCCATGTTGTGATGTACATGGATGCATTGTGGAATCAAATCTTAGAGTTGGAGGTGCAGATTGACAATGTCAATAAGCAGAACGATGACATCCACAAACAGATGTAGCGCGAGAGGGGCAATGAGGAGGTCGCCAATATAGGAAGTTCCTATGATCCCACATGCTGCAGCGTGAACCCTAGCTGCACATATGCAGTTAATGCTGGTATGATGGCTGACATACATGTCGTTCTGAAAAGCGTCGCGTTTGCTGACGTCTCTTCGCTGTTATCTTAAAGTCCTTGTTGGAGGCCCATTGCATTATATCCGATCAAAGATACTTGTAGTTTATGTCCAAACTGTACAAGCAAAACTCTGCAACCCATGTACTGAAGCTTGTTAATATTCATCATGCCGAACCCCTCCACCTAGAGCACCTTGTATTGGCATGTCGATAGGTCCAACCCATGGGTCCTGCCTGTACAAGACCATCGCCATAGAACACTATCAAGTCTTGCATATCTACGACAACCTAAAGCCACAACAATCCGATCGGCAGTAAGCATTACATCAAATAATGGTCAGAAGCAGCATGCAAGTTACTAATTACATATGTATAACTACATACAAATAATTCATTAATTAGCAACAATTTGATTACCCAGCTAAAAGTTAATTACGAGTGATTCATTACCGTCATCCTTACCACTTATTATTTATTACTAACTCATTATTTAACCCTAACTAATTGCTACTGCAGTAATTATGACTGATTAATTACATAGTACCATACCGTACCTACAGAAAAATAGTACAAAACTATGGCTAAATTACTATAACCTACTTATTTTATAATACAAATTACATTAATTATGACTAACTGAATAACACTAATTAACTATGACTACATGAATAATGTCGAAAGTATGCGATAAAAAATTATCTGTCTTTCAGGGAACAATCAACACTGCCATGATCGTGACGACTGTTTCGATATTTACTGTCCAAAAAATCTTTATTATGCTATGCGCTCTTAATTCTCAGTGACGAGCGTGATAACGAGAAGCGAAACACAATTGAGATGAGTGATGAGCGACTGTGAGAGATTCATATTTATGGCTGAGCGAAAAAGAAACCGGTGCGCTAACACCAGAAATTAAGGACTCGTTGTCGACGCGCAGCACCGCGAGCGAGGAGGGATGACACGGTAAGATTGACATATGTGCGGACGAGGGAGGGGGCGAGGGACATGGCACGGTCATAGTGACATATGTTTGGACGAGAGAGCGGGCAAGTGGGGACGGCATGGACGAGCCAACATATGTGCGAAGGAGGAAGGGGAAAACAGGGTAGCAACAAGGGGCCGACATATGTGCGACCGAGAGAGGTCACACACTACAAAAGGTGGTTGTCGCATGGTGGCTATGTGGCCTACAATTTTAATTGCAAATTAAATGAGCATCACATATCGCTAGTTGCGATTAAATTAACATGAATTAACATAGCAAATTCAGAGCACATAAAACTCTCAAAAAAGTAGACAATTAGTTCAACTATGTCAGGAGGCTACACATCAAATTTTATAATTTTGTAGTTTATTTGCTGTATGTAATAACTCCTACAATCAACATAATCATATGAATTTTCGAGCAACATTCACACTGGATAAAATTATAGAAAAAATACACAATCAATTACGTTGTGTCAGGAGGCTGCATATAAAATTTTATAATTTTTTGACCTCATCTAGCATATGTAAAAAATGTAAGAAGCAGTAAATATAATTAAGACAGGTAATTAAGCTGGCAAATTAATTGGCTTAATTCCCTACCGTTCGATGGCAGGGCGGTAGAGAGGGAGGTACACAGTTGCTGGGTGGCAAGTTTGCGGCCACACGGTGGCCGAGCGGCACGGCCACGGGGCTCCGCTGTCCACGTGTCAACTCCATGACGCTGCCGCCCGGTGACCGTGTGACAGAAGTGACATTTCTGCTATTTGCACGCATATTGACATTTTTGCAAATATAGGTTCAAACCGTGCCAAAAGTGCCTAAAATTCAGAGATTGGTACATGATGTTACAATTTGTATTATGTACAAATATACATGGGCCGACAGTATGCAAGCAAACACGACTGCTTTCTTTTGGATTTGTGCTTAGTTTTTAGCTTCTATTTCTACAGAAACTCACTGTTAAACGGTGTGTTTTTAAGGCAGGGTCTACAAGTAAATTGTTATAAAAACTATACTAAATTTAGATATACCAACCAAAATTATATACGATTATTTTTCTCTACATACTGTTTCTCACGGATAAACAAAAATTCAAAAAACCATGACCATAAGCTCTACATGCTATCTCTTATAGATAAACTAAAATTCAAAAAACTATAACCATATGCTCTACATAGGCCCTGTTTGGTACAGCTCCTGCTCCTAGCTTCTCACTAGATTCTCATGGAGCTGTACCAAACACCCAACTTCTCAAAATGGTTGGATTCTGATTCTCGCGAGGAGCAGAGCTAGAAATGAATTAGAGTAGAGAAGCAGCCTTTTGGTGGATTCTCGTGGAGAGCCATCCAACTAAAACAAATATACCCATAGAATTTGATGGAAATTACCCGCAAATGCCACTGACCTAACCCCCATCGCGCGCCCATCCCGCTCCTTCTCTCGCCAGACGCCGCCTCCCCCATCTCTCGCTCCTCTCTCGCCCCGCCGCCGCCCTCCCTCTCCTTCTCTCGCCCCGCCGCCGCCTCCCTCCCTTCTCTCGCCCCGCCGCCGCCCTCCCTTCTCTCCCTCCTTTCTCACGCCCCACGCCGCTCCCTCCCAATCTCGCCCTTCTCTCACCCCGCCGCCTCCCTCTGTCCACAACACCGCCACCGCCGCCTCCCTCCGTCCGATCCACAGCACCGCCGCCGCCGCCTCCCTACGTCCGGTCCACGGCACCGCCGCCGCCGCCTCCCTCCGGTCCCCAGCAGCGCCGCCGCTGCTTCCACCATCTATGTGTTAAGTACAGGTGAACAAAAACCACTTCTTTGGCAGACAAAATTGGCTAAATGGTTTGGCTAGAATTTTGATTGCAAATCAATGATGGCTTGACATAGTTTGTTGTTTTTTCCTCAGCAATTCTCCTCTTGGCCGAAGACCGGATGTTAATTGTGTGTTGATTGCAAACCATATGTGATGTTTGTGTACAAAGTTAATAACAGATGCGTGTTATTATGATGAATTCATGTCATCCATTCAAGCCTTTTTGTTATTATTTGCTAATTTAGTATCCTTGTTCATGTCTTTTAATCAGTAGGCACAGAGTAACTTATTTTAGCGCCTATAAGGAAAAGGAAAATGGTGTATGTAGGGTCTGATCGTTCTCCTAAGCACGGAAGAGAATCCAATGTAGGAGTGCTGATGCACTTGCTGCTGCCAGAGAACGATCTCTGGCCCGGAAGAGAGCGAAAGAGTAGCGAATATGAAGTATGAGGCAGAGATACTCTACCAAGTTCTTACGGGCTGTGCTTACCATTTTCTTGTTTAGGGTTATGTGAAGACTGTAATTTGATTGCCGTTTTTGTTCCTTGTAGCCTTTTAAGTGGATGATGCATGTATCTTACATTAAAAGATCCCATTGGTTTTATCTGCATTGTGCTCCAGCTTCTGTTATAAAAATATCTATATGGTCATTCTGCTTTGCATAATGAGGGGAGATGTTAATAGAGCTCAGGATATTGTACTGATCAAGTGAACATTTGTACTGCCGGAAAATGGGAAATATCTTGGCACAGGGAACTAAAGGTTGTATGCATATGTGCTATTTCATGTATACCATTGTAATTTGTAACCAAGTGATGGGTTGTAACATAATTTTCTGTAATGGCGCAAATCAGTAGTTTTTCATGGTCAATGTTGAATGAGATGCTACCTGTTCCACTGACTTTCCAGGCCTGCCCTCATTATATGTCCGGCTGCTCTACAGTGTTTTTTTTACGGAAGGCTGTTCTACGGTCTTGATGTATCTGTGTATGGAAAAGGTTTTGTTTAAGCGAAATGCCCTTTTCGTGAATCAGTATTGTAATTATGGTAAATTCCACAATCCTTTACGGATATCAAATATAACAATGTTCCAAATAAGATGCAATAGTCATTGAAATAAATTCCTGTTTGAAACTGTGAAAAAAATAAAAGGGTTACAACTAGGGGTAACATGATCTATTTCAACCAAATCTCCTCTTTTATGAATCTGGAGCCAACTCACTAGCCAAACGCTTTTCAGAGATAGCTCCAGATTCTCAGAGAAGTGGATTCTTACAGAATCTGAAGCAGAAGCTGAAAAATAAGAATCTGGAGCTCTACCAAACATGCTTATACTATGTCTTACTTACAGATAAACCAGAATTCAAAAAACATATCTACCTCCTCTCTCTCTCTATCTTCATCTCTCTCTCTCCTCCACACGGGCAACGGGGAGCCGCCGACAGTCGGCCGGACAGAACTGGATGTGGTTGGCTGCGGCGCCGCGAAGCAGCTCGCGACGGCTGGCAAGGGGGGCAGCGGGTCGCCCGTGCCAAGGAGGAGGTCCAGCTCGACGTCGCCTAGTCCTCACCGAAGGGTTGCGTGGTGGAGGCCGGCGAACTCGAATCCCACGGAGGCGCCAGCGCGTAGAGCAAGAGGCGGTGGGATTTGGGCTTGGTGGCCGGCAACTACCGGTTCCGTGCATCTTGCTCGTAGCCGGCGACGGGATCCTTCAAATCCGGGCATCTTTCTCGTCGTCGACGTCTAGATCCGGACGGATCGGAGCACGGTCTCCCACATCCTCCTCCCTTCTTGCATCTTCTTGAAGATTAGGCTGTTGGTCGGCACTAGAGATGGCAACGGGCACAAACCCGCTGGGTTTTGCTATCCCAAATCCGTGCCCATGAAAGTTGGACGTGCCCGCTAAAAAACCCATGCCCGTGACGGGTGCAGATTTTTGCCCAGACCCATGCCCACTGGGTTAACGGGTACCCACGGGTCGCCCGTGGGGTCAGTAATGCGAGCTGCAACAATGGTTAATGAAGAGGAGGAAGAAGTTCACGGGCCATCTTCGTTGGAGCTGGAGGGCAGTGCCATGGCCAAGGGCCTATTGCTGCAATGCGCGTTGGCTGCGGCGTGGGGGCGGCGGGCTGTCGCTGTGGGGGTGGCGGGCTGAACTGGAAGGCGAGGCGACGGCGAGGGCGTGCGGGAGGACGAGTGTGCGGCGAGAGTGACGGGAGCAGGAGCGGGAGCTACGCGGGACAGGAGGGCGAGCGTGGAGACTGCCGGAGACCGAGCGCGGAGCGCCAGATGCGCCGCCGCTGCGGCGGCTGTTGAATCGGGTGGGGACTGGGGAGGAGTGAGTAGTGACCGTGACCGAGTGCTAACTAGGGCTAGCCGTATGGGTAATGGGGCATTGCCGCATTGGATTTGGGGGCTTGGGGCTAAATGGCTAATGGGCTGGGCTTGTTTGCCTGGGAGGTTGGGAGCCTGAGTTTATAACTCCTATGGATCGGGTTTATATTACCCATGGGTTTACGGGTTTGGGTACTATAGGAATGTACCCGAACCCGGCAGACCCGATGGGTTGGGCTTTTTGCCCATTAAGAGACCCATGGGTTAGGAAATTGACTCAGACCCATGCCCTAATAGAGTAAAAACCCATCGGTTATCGGGTTTCGGGTACCCATTGCCATCTCTAGTCGGCACACACCAACAGCCTAATCGAAAGCTCAGCGAAATTCCCAATTGCCTCACTGATCCTGTGATGCAGCGACACAAACGCCCCTATCCTTCCGTGCCGCTCGTATCATTTCGTGCCGATTTATCAGTCGAACCATCCGAGGTGACGTGCACTTTGGCCGGTCCATTTGGACTTGTCCCGAACGCTGCTAGTCCTGCTTCGATATCAGTAGATCTTGACACTACGGCTTCTATATGGACCGACGTATATTCTCCAGTCCAAGATCGCGAGGAAACAAGACTTCCGTCGGGTCGTTTTCGAGCAATGGACTTGGACACCGTGGCGTCGGGGGGTTCGGAGAGTTTACGGGATGAGAAATTTTATTCGACGGCAATGTGACGCCGTAATAACCACCGATCGCGACAGGGTTGGTCTGATCGGTTCGCCAATCCATGTCTCTCCAAGCCAGGTTCCTATCCGAGCAGAGATCATGCGCATTAAGGGTGTGTTTGGTTGCCTGAATCTCCTTCGTCCTGGATGGGTGGATCCGTATAATCTGAGAAAGAGCCTGTTTGATTGCCTGTATGACCGGATACAGCCTGTATGAGCGGATGCAAAAATACGCCCTCATCCTGGATGGGTGGATACGCTCAAAATGAGCTTCACTAGCCATCCTGGATGAGTGGATGCAGTGTATCTTATGCGGTCCCACGTGTCAGCCTCTCAGGTTTGGTAGACTGCATCCGCTCATACAGGCAACCAAACAGCATCTCAGTTTTTTTGTATCCGCTCATACAGCCTCACCAAACATCTTCTTTTTCTGAAATACGATTCCACTCAGTCTGCATCCACTCATCCAGAATATACGATGCAACCTCCATCCACGAACCAAACACACCCTCCTGCCATTGTAATCAGGATCGATCAGACGATCACTACGTTTAATCCGCCGTTGTGTTGCTGCCCGTTGTGTGCGTTGCTCTTGAGCTTGACACCCATTCCTATCTGCTGCTACCGTCGAGGCCATCACTAGTCCCTGTCACTTGCGCGTCTGGATTGATATAGCTATAGCACAATTTGAAGCGTTTGCGAATAGGTTTTACACGTCAAAATCTGATGCGTAGACACGGAGATTTGAACGAGACATGGAGGGTAGGGGTTGGGTTGTATCGTGTGGTTCGTGGTGCTTGCTGCCAAAATGATAGAGCCCATCCTCAGAAGCAACACTTTCGATGCCTCCCCCCCCCCCCCCCCCCCCCGGTGCTGCTGTGCTGTGCTGTGCTCCCTCCCTCCCTTTCTTGTTTGTTTCTATTCCTTTGGGAACTTGTTTTAGCTTTTGCATCCTCTTTCCATCTTCGTACTGGCTATGGGCTACGACCGTCTTTGATGAAAGGCCAAAGACGTTACAAAAGTATGCACTTGTACTGGGAGGTAACTCGTCATCGTGTTAGGGTAAAGCTCCATGAATTCTTTTTGCTGCAAGGACGTGTGAGGCTGCGCCATGCATGTACTGGTGAAAATCAGTAAATACATCCAGTCTGATTCAGGTGATGCGCATGTCTGCTTGGTCGCTTTTAGCTTATGATCAGCTTAGGACACCCTTCTCAATTCTCATCCAGTGAGATACTTGCTATGGTTTTTCTGTAGTAAATTGTTGGATTAGAGAAGCCGCCAAATGTAGAGGGAATATGAATGGCGTAAGCACCACACCTATGAATGAGGAGGGGCGCGCATTATATTAGCTAAACAGGCCAGGATTAGGAAGTTACAAGATCCTCAATTACAGGAGATAATCTAGGCAGTTTACAACTATACACTAGTTGTACATACATATCTCTAACACTCGCCCGCTGTTATATTGGGAGGATTTCGGACGCAAAGACTGGACCGAAACTCAGAGAACAGTTGCATGGGTAGGCACTTAGTCATGATGTCCGCGAACTAATGTGAAGAAGGTACGTGAAGAACCCGAACATGACCAAGTGACACCTTCTTGTGGACAAAGTGAATGTCAATCTCGATGTGCTTCGTGCGCCGGTGTTGGACTAGGTTGGATGGCATGTAGACAGCGCAGACATTGTCACAGTACACAATGGTTGCGGAAGTAAGAGGAAGGTGTAGTTCCTGAAGAAGATGGCGCAGCAAGTAGCACTCAGTGACAGTGTGGGCTACGGTGCGGAACTCAACCTCCGTGCTTGATTGGGACACTGTGGTCTGTGTCGGACCCCGGAGCAACAACTCCTGGATCCTCTGTGTAAATCACACTAGTCCAGGATCAGTTAGTGCACATAGTAAACAACAAAGATAAATATCAATCATAATGACATTTATTAACTAAATATAAGCATGATTGCCAAAGTTTACATCCACGGCACACAATCCAAATTTAAACATAGCAGCGGAAGAAAAACACCGAAGCGGAAGAAACCCACTGAGCATGTCCATAGGCAAACGACAGTAAGACGCGGCCTACTCGTCCAGATCTTCACTGTAATCGAAGTCGTCTACCTCTGTGTGGAGATAGCAAGGTAAGTACAAACTTATACTCCGCAAGTCACACGGAGAAATGCAATATAATGATAAAGGCAACAAAGGAAGGCATATATGGTTATTTGAGCATAAAATAGCATTTAAAGAAATATAATAAGTAGATTGAAATTGTTGAATTTAATACAGTAAGTAAAAAATAGTACTTATAAATGAAATTAATACCGTTAGTGCAGACTCCGACCAAACACTAACATAACCACCGGCATCCCACCTGGACCATTTTTTTCTAAAAGATCTCGTATGGATTTTATCCATCCACACGCTTTCAATCACTCATGGATTTCATCCATCCACAAGCTTTCATTCTCTCATGGATTCCATCCATCCATAAAGTTTTCATAAACTATTTTGAAAAACAAAGTCTAATCCGTGAAAAACATTAGTTAGCTTGCCCATGACCGTGGGCACGGCTATCCAGGATAGATTATACACTCTACAGATGTTATACAGGTTTACCCACAAGACATGATCATCTAATATTGCCACGCGATTAGCACACTTCCTTAGGTGTGCGGCGGAGAGATCATGACAAGATCTTTACAATGCAAGGCCTTCAACCTAGCCAAGTCAACACTAAGCTTTCACCCCAGTAAGAAATCCACCAGACCAGGACCCCCTCTTGAGCCGAGTGAGACTTCTCATGGCCTACGCCACGCTCACTTTCAACCTACGACATGATTCCGGTTGGGACCTGCAAATTAATCAGTCAGGACTGTCCCATATCAGCATTGTGGTAGAACGATATGGCTTTGCAATAGTAGTTCACAAACTGGTCCTTAATTGACTTAGGCTCAACCACATACCCCCTATGCCTGACAATCAACACTGTGTCACCGAACAACAGTGCATGCCTGCACCCACCATCTTACCATTAGCCTAAGTCTAAACTAAATTTTATATTTTATTTCAAAATATTTCATAATCCTTTTTGACTCACTGAAGTCAAAAATACATTTGAAAAGCTTATCATTTTATATGAAAAGGTTATCCCAAAACAAGATTATGTCTAAGCAGGTATAAGCAATTGATGTAAAAACTCTCTAGCTAATAATAGTGTACTAACTAGAGTTTGATTCTAGGGTGATAGGGTATAATGTTGCACAAGATCAAAAGTGTCAATAACAATTTGGGATTAACTAAGTTTAAAACTGGAATTGAAATACTTGAATAAACATATGCATACAATATAATTTAAATCAACATAATTTTATTTGCAAACTGAGCTCGGCCAAAGGACATTGGATGGTGGCGGAACACGGTGGAGAAGACCTTCGGCGACCGGTAGATTGACGTTGGCATTCCGGGCAAACGGAGAGGAGATAGCGGGTGAGGTTTACTGTGAAACGAAGAGAACATGAGGAACACAATGCTCACCTCGGTTGTGGTGGAATATACACGGGTCGGCCAATGGTGACGAGAGACACGATGGCGTGATTTGGCTACGGTGCTCCGGCGAAGCTCCGGCGAAGCTCCAGCGAAGGTGAGGGAAGCACCATGTAGAACGCGCGAAGGCGAAGTCGGTGATGTGGTCAAAGGTGGCGGAACTCCATTATAGGCGGCGCAAACGGGCAAGGAACGACGTTCGGTTGGCGAGAGAAAAACACCGATTGCAGCGAGGAGGAAGGGAGAGAGAACTTGAGACTTTTGAAGGTGGATGAGTATGAGGAGGGGCACCTGGTGCTCCCTTTTATAGGGGCGGAGGTGGACCAGATGAGAAGATTCGCTCGGCATGTCTTTCGGTGGCATGACTCATTCCGGCGAAACGGGCGCATGAAATTGAGGATTAAGGCCGGGAATGGAGTCTTGATGAGAGGGATTGAATGCTCTTGATTGCGGGCGCACATGGCCTTGAAGAAGGTCTATCACTTGGTGTAGTTCGAGGTCTTCACGTCAAGCACCACGGGAACGTGAGTCTTAACGGACACAACGTTGATGGCGGCAGTGGGTACGGCCGGCGCCGAGGCTGACTTGGAGGCTGACGTGGAAGCTGGTGGCAGAGTCGGAGATGCTACCATCAGCCAAACCCTTCATGGCAACAAGCGGAAGGTGGATGTGTACATGAGGAGTAGCGGAAGGCTCAGGAAAGAAAGAAATCTGATACCATGTAGAGAGAATAGGAATGGCGTAAGCACCGCACCTACAAAGAAGGAGGGGCCGCATTATATTAGCTGGGCAAGCCATGATTAGGAAGTTACAAGATCCTCAAGTAGAGGAGATAATATAGACAGTTTACAACTATACACCAACTATACGTACATATCTCTAACACCAAATAAAGACACTTGGAATCTATATCTGAATAGTATTAGAGTGAAGTTTTTTTTTCTCCTCTTTGTGTTATTGCGCTACGTGGCACAGCCAAGAGCCAAGCAAAGCCTTTCTTGACAGAATCAGAGGATGGCATTTTCTTGACAGAATCAGAGGATGGCACGAAGAGCCCAGCACAGCGAGACGACTGAAGAAACTCGTGTGGTAAAAACGAACAGTGGGCACCATCAGCTGTACGGAATTGGGTATCCGCCAAACGAGAGGAAAGGGAAAATGCAGCGATATCTTTTTGCGAAATGAGGTCAAGCGTTATGATGTTGGAGGCATTGCCTAGTCACGCCTGTCTCGGGGCTCGATTGGAGAGCGAAACTAACCGGCCCTGACAGTTTTCTACCGCATCTGTGACGTGTGACGCGCACTGGCGGTGGCTGATTGCTCCTGTGGTGGGCCGGCCGGACAGTGGAATGATCAAACATCGATCCCATTAAGATCAGTGTGCGCACGCAACCGTCGCTGAGATTCCTCTGCTCTGTTTGAACTGTTCGTATATATGCGACATGTTAGTTTGGTTTGTTGTGGGTGTTAAGTGGTGGTTCAACTAGTTTTTGATTTAACCTTCTAATTATGATTTTTAACTAAAATTACACTATAGCGGCTAAGACTTGTTATATCGTCATAAACAATGCAAAAAAAAGCAAAAAAAGCAGAAATTAAAAGTTGATATATTCTAAGTGACTTCTAAATTAAATGAACTAAAAATAGAAGCTAAACCCGCTAAGAGCGGGACTAATCTTCGCCCTAACTAGTACGTCATGTTTATCATGCATAAGCGTCTTCACAGAATTTATCTAGACACGAAGAACAAAAGGCGTGCTATATGCTACTGTTCTAAAGTACAAAACATGTTTCTTTTAGACGAAACAATACATGTTGCTATTGGTGACTCCAGATAACATTTACATAGCACTAGCGCAACTTGGAAGTCGTACCATGCAGTGTCCTGGGTTAGGGAGCCGCACGGACCGCCGAGAACGCGCGCGCGCGGGCGGGGAACGCACGGGCACGGCAACACAGCCTATCTCACGAGCCCCCAACCCAAATCGACCGCGCGGCACGGGTCACGCGCGGGGCTTCGCTGCAAGGCTCCCGTGGATCTCGCGATCCACACTGACACTACACATGTCGAGGTGGTAGCTAGCCGAATCTGAGGCCGGCCTACAATAATACAGCTTAGAGTAGCCTTCGCCGAGGTGTACGTACGTGACCGTGAGCTGTTGCGGTTGACGGGTTGTCGCGAGGCGAGGCTGAGTGACCTGTGACGACCGCGATCCAGGCGGACGTACGCGCGCCACGGTGGGAGGGGAGGTGGACAGTTGCATGTGCCCGGCAGGCAGCTCTCACCGGCCGCGCCGGGGCGTAGGGTCGATCGGACGAAGCGGACCCGGTTCCATGTCCCCCCGAACCGAAAGAAAGATGGGTGTGCGCAAGCGTACGTTGCGTTGGCGTTGCAAGAGCTCAGGTCCAACGGCGCTACAGGGAGGAGGGAGGGAGGGAGCTAGCATCGTACGTACGCTTGATACGGACTAATGGCGGAGGGGTACACATCTAACGTAGATATAGCGGCTGGAGCTAGCAAGAATTGTTTGAGGGCCTGTTTCTTTTTAGCTAAAGCTTATAGCTTTTAGCTGCAGTTTGTGGTTTTTGGGTTGTTCGTACGAGAGATTACAGAGTAACAGAAATTCACGTACGATTTTTATCGATACAAATAAAGTCGGTACAGTATATACTATAATTAACTAGTAGATCTTATTTTTAAAAAATACTCCGTTTAAGAATTAATTACTATAAAAAAACGAAAATAACTTTTAAAAGCTGGAAAGATCAGACCCCAGGCAAATCGGTAGCCGTTATCAGTGTAGACCTTTTAGAGCCGGTAGTCCGAGTAGTCTGATCAGTACGGGGGAAAAGAACATGTCCACAGAATCGTGAGGTCATTAGCGTTTCTTGATGTAGATCCAGCTATTACAACTCCTCGTATAGGCTATAGCTTAGGTTTTAGAGTACATATGGTTGTGGCTTGACATTGACAAGGCAAGCTTCCTCATGTCGCAATTTGCAAGCATACGTGGAGAAGATAAGAAGACCCTTGATCAAGCTGGAGAGAGTGCAGTGAGCCAAACAAAAGGAGAATTATTAATCAAGGCACATCGAAAGCAAACTATGCAGTACGGACTAATTTAATCAAAGTTGGTTTTTGTCGGCCCCGGACGCGTGTCGCGTGGCCGTACGAGCATTCGTGATTAATAACTCAAGCTATCGATCAAGGGGTAATTAACCAAACGAGGGAAGCATGCATAATAATATGGTTCATTGGTTCGGGTGTGTGAACATACACTGCAAAGGTGAGCCAAGCCGAATTGGATTGCTAGGAAGTAGCTATCCAGCAGCTTGCTAGCTAGCTGCCTCCCTACTTTTTTTTCACACCCTATCAGATTTTTTTTCCGGAAAGCACTCTCTACTTCACCAAAATTACGTATTCTTTGTTGGATAGCATCCTGCAGTTTTTCATAATGACGTACGGACCCTCATTTAATTACGTAAGCACATCAATTTTTCTTTAAAAAAACTTTGAACAAGAAAAATAGATGATACACTAGTATGAATCTGACTAGTAGGAGAGAGTAGGAAGTACTAGCAGGCAACATTAATTCAATTAATCGTGACATATTGCACAAGTAGGTTTCGTTCGTTCTTTTGCTTGGCAAACAGGCGACCAGCCTAGTCTAAAGCATCAGACCTACAGATCATGAATAGACTATCTACTTACCGATCTTGTCAAGGTAACCAATCTTGTCGATTGGTATGCTTACTATTATCAGAAAATACATTAATCTTAGTTAACCAATCTAATCTTACTTTCTGTGTCGACTCTTACTGCACTTATACTATATAAGAAAATGTCAAATTCTGAACCTATAACTGAGCTATCCAAGCCACGTTTGGAACACAGTAATTTTCTTAGAACCCCATATAAATAATATAGCTTTCGGCAGAACTTTAGTGAAAAATTCCCGTTCCAAACAGACATCCAACATGTCATACCGACTGCAGCGAGCCCCACGTTACAACTCATCTCCAAAAATAAGTTGCAGCCACGCATTTGATCCGTGGCCCACAGGGAAATGAAAACCCCAGCCCAAAAACAAGCACCACATGCTGGCACTGGCAAAGATAAATGCCCAAAACATACGTCTGTTAGATCTAGCAGCAGAAAGGAATGTGAGGTTTGCCTGTCGCAAGATGGTCCTCTGATCTGCAACTCCGGCCGCTCGCGCGCATACTGGTAAACGGGAGCTAGCCAGCCAGCAACGCTACACGTACTGAGAACTGAACTCTCTTCCAGGACTGCCGTGGTCACTACTGCAGAGGCATAATCCATGCACCAAGGGATCAAGGACGGCAGCAGGTGGTAGACCCAAAAGCTCGGCGAGTATATGAATAATACAGCCCGTGGTAGACCCATAAGCTTGATATGAATAATACAACCACGCATCACATGGGTACATAGAGAAAGCTGTGAAAGATCTTGCTAGCTAGGCTCTTGAGAGGGAGAAGCCTCTTAAGTGATAAGACGTGTTAGTCAAAAGGTTCCATAACAAGGCACACTTGATGCGCAGAATGCGCACACACGGCTCTTGAGAGGGGCAGTTTCGGTTGCTCGACAGTACTACCCTGGAAACGGCCGGTGGCTAGCTTTGAGGAATTCATTCGAGAGAGAGGGGGAGAGACGAATCGTTCGTTCCGTCCGGCCGGCGCGAGGAGTGGTGTAGTAGTAGGTGGGCCACGCCCTATTCATTCTCGCGTGCAGCTCCCTCCCGCTCTGAACTGTGGTCACGACGCAGTTCCGTTCATGCATGGTCCCGGATCAGAGCCGTACCTAACCACCACACATACCCTTATGCCTCTCATCTCATGTGCTGGGGTCCCACGGGCTCAAGGCCATTAGCGAGTCCCTCCTCTAAAATCCGCTCCGTGCATTTCGCATGATCTTGTGACTTGTCAGTTCACTCCAGTGATGTTTACCCGCTCAACGTACGATCAGTCACAGATATTTTTTCTCATTTTTTTCTTCAAAAAATTGTATCATTCTAGAACCCTTCCCGATAGCACGGATCGAAATCCACAAGCGGATGACAGAGAAACCCCCTCGTCCGAACAACCCCGAAAATCCGACTCCACAAGCGGTTTTTTCTCTGTCCAGCTGTGCGAAAGGCTGGGGGCTCCCATTCCATTCAGTTTAGAACATGTACTGCTGCTTCGGTCCATTCGGCAAAAGGTCAGTGGAAGCCAAGTCAGAGGAGAGCTCCTCCGTGCGGTTGGAGATGCCCTTCTTCACTTCAAATAATAAGGAAACGCGCTCCGCCCGGGTCGGCCGGTCCCGGCAACGTCCTCCTCATCGCCGTGTTGTTCAGCTTGCCCGTGTCGCCCCGTACGATTCAAACCCAGCTCAGCTCTTCTCATTCACCATGTTTATTATTACCTCCTGATATTGATATCCGCTCGTCTGATTCGATCATTCGTTTGTGAATCCACCCCAGCCAGGAGAGAGTATTGGAACGAGACATCCAGAACTCACGAATCAACCATGGCACCTAAATGGCTGGATTAGCACGGAACAAATAGGATTCACGCGCTGCAACTTGTGGAACAGGACTCTATTTTTCTTAGCTTATTACAGGTTAGTACCATATACTAGATCAAACAAGTCAATGGCCTGGGCTAAAAACTAGTGCTCCTGCACTTGATCCAAAACTGACGCAACAACCAAAGCCTAACTCCGGCAATCAACGGATCGCACATTTATACGAACCGGAATTAGCTTCAAGTCCACTTGCACGTCCTTGCACAGGTCGGTCCCGTGTTGAGCAATCCACACTACATAAGGAACACATCACTGATGCAGACGCCTTCTAACACAGGAAATTTCTGGGATAGGAACATGCAAACAACCAAAACCGAAAGAAAAGGCTGAAAGGTCCGGCTTATATATAGTTTAGTCGGCAAAGCAATTGGGCGTCAGCACATGGCGGCCTAACAGCCTCCACGAGCGATCTCGCCAGAGGCAGGCCGTTTCAGGAAGAGTCCTGAAGGCTGTACTTCAGAGTAGCAAAGGCATGGATACAGCGTACATGTGACTAGGTGCGCATGGCAAAAGGTTTTATTGGCAAAATCACGGTGTTTCAACAAATAATTGTCGAAACCGATATTATACATGGTGGGGATCAAGGACACCAGTAAAGCACATTTGAGACATTGTTTACTATGACCCAACTCCCAAAACCTGTTTTTTATTTTGCTTTTCCAAAACTTGGGGGAAGGAGTAAATTGACTCCACATACGACAGCTCCGTTTCCACCAGCAACGATAATTGAGTACCTTGTGAGGCGAATTGAGCATGTGCAGCATCATCCATTGGTGGCACCCAGGTACTTCTATAACCCCCCAGACACGCAGAGCTTGTGTGTGCACACAGTCTGAGGCCACATCTTCACACACAAATAATTCTAACGGCTTGGTGTTTACGGAAATAACTTCTTTATCCTATTAATGGCAACACCAGCCGTCTTGTTCATGGGTTCTAGAACAAGGGCGTAACTGAAATCTGCAAAATGTAGTGAAGGACTACACAATCAGATCTAGCACTTAATAGTGGAACCGATAAATGAACGAGCTGTTAATAGTCACAAGTCATCCAGTTTACTGAAATCAATCAACAGACATGAATTCCTTAATATCAGGTTATCAGGTAGAGAGGGAAAAAGGGAAGACATACCGTCAACAGCCTCCTTATAGTAACCAAGCATCTCCCTTGCCGTTCCTCTCCGTAAATAAGCTTTCACACTCTAGAAAGTATAACAGATTAACATGAGAATGTATGGCACACATCAACTGAAACTTTTGTGCAAAAGACTCACATTATCAGAACCTCAACAAAATTTAAAAACATCCACCTTAGAAAACGGAAAAGACAAGTCTAGTAAACTTCCTATAGGGGGAGAGTCCCCGTGCTACCTCAGGCCCACGGAAGTTCTACCCCAAGCCAAGTCCTTAAGCCGATCCCAGACGAAGTACGCAAGATCGACCCTAGGAGGACCCCGAGCGAAGTACGCAAGACCGACCCTAGGACTCCAGGCGAAGTACGCGAGACCGACCCTAGGAGGACCCAAGCGAAGTACGCAAGACCGACCCTAGAACCCCAGGCGAAGTACGCGAGACCGACCCTAGGAGGACCCTGGGCCAACCCTGGACGAAGTACACGAGACCGACCCTAGGAGGACCCTGGGCGAAGTACGTAAGACCGACCCCGGACCAACCTCAGGGTCCTGGACTCAGCAGGGCTCACGCGGAGCAAACGACTGAAATATCCCCAAGAGTAGGCCAAACCCTAAGAGCAAAGTTGTAACTACACTGGCCTCCCTCTCCCCCCTATAAATAGGATCTCTTGTAATGGACAAGGGGAGGCCACTCTTGTAATCCTAGAACACTCCTCTTGAATTCACTTGGTAGTTGTGTGCTATTCTTGTGTCCATTCGTACCCGCGGTGGTCTTCGTATTCAACTGAGGATGCTTCTAAGTTTATTGTCCGGACTCGTACCGACGAAACTTCCATTTTTTTCTCATTGTCTAAACTTATGCTTTAAATTGTTATGGCCTAGGATCCTGTGAACTATGCATTGTAGGACATGAACAATACCGTACATACTGTAGCACGTGAACAGTAGCATGTGCACTATAACGGTCGGATTAGGAATGATTAGATGTATATCTTCATATTAGGAATAGTTATATATATATTCATATTAGGAACAGATAGATGCATATTTTTTATATTTAGATAGTATAGATATGATATTATCTTTAGTTGATTGGTTGCATTTGATTGTGTTAGTTTCTATATTGTTAGGGACTAACCTCATCTATATAAAAAGAGGAGCCGCACCATTCATAATCAAGCAATGGATAAATAAAGGTTCTCTAAATAAGCTTCAGAGTCTCTACCTCATCAGGGAAGAGTCTTGCTGGCAGTTAGATGAGGGCGAGTGCCCTATCTCCAGTCTTCGGACCCGTATCTAACCACCGACCACAACATTTGGTATCAGAGCCAACTGTTGCTCCGCCATCCATGGCATGCAACAAGGGTTTCAATCCTATAAAGGCCCGAGCTTTACGATTCCATTACCTAGGGCTTTCGACCTTTGACGGCAAGGAAGATCCGCAACCTTGGTTGATTCACTTTGAGCAATTCGTCTAGGAGCAGCGTACAATGGAGGAAGAGGAGTGGTTGGCATCACACCACCTGACAAGGAATGCCGCCTTGTGGTACCGGCAGCTGGAGTGTGCACTCGGGGTGCAGCCATGGCCAAGTTTTATTAAGCATGTCAACCTCCATTTCGCCATCACCATCGCGCCGTCTCTATCCACACGTCAAGTCTCCACTGAGCCAACTACTGTGGTTTCCAATGTCGAGTTATCCTTCGCTGAAATTTGCACCAACTTGATGACCTGGATAAAAGAGTTCATGGCCAAGATGGAGAAGGCGCAGCATGTTGCTACGGTTTCTAAGTCGATATCGCCGCTGGTTGAGACCATGTCCAAGATAGAGGAGCAGCAAGAGGTGACGCCTGCCACTGCAATGGCGACGCTTCCATCACCGTCCCCATCTCCGTCATCAGCGTTGGTCTTGCTACCGTATTACCAACGATGACTCCTTTCTAGGCTTCACCATCCTTGACTGCACCTTTGATGCCTTCGCCGAGGAGGAAAGTTGCCACTGTCTAGCGTCAGTCCTCTCCACGTGGCCAGCCGATGCCTCACCTTCGTAAATGTGGGGCATGGTGGGTGTTACGACCGTAACGGCTTCACGTTCTTCCCCGCACCAGCAGGAAGAGCATCATTGTTGCCCCACGCAGCTTGTCCATGCCACTGGCGCCTTCTACAACAGCAAGTCATGCCAAGAGACCGCAGTCCTCACTGCTGTCCATCGAGAGTGTTGCACTCTCTTCCACACGACTATCCGTTGGTGCCACGGGCTCTTGTCAACATGGGGTTACGAAGGACTTCAATCATGGCCGTCACCTGATAGCTCGAGGATGAGCTGTCTCGCCACAAAGGGTGTAATGTTATGGCCTAGGATTTGGCGAGGCGTGCACTGTAGCACATGAACAGCATTGTACATACTGTAGCATGTGAATAGTACCACATGCACTGTAGTGGTCGGATTAGGAATGATTAGATGCATATTTTCATATTAAGAATAGTAAGATGCATATATTCGTATTAGGAATAATTAGATGTATATCTTCATATTAGAAATAAATAGATACATATCTTTATATTTAGATAGTATGGATATGATAATATCTTTAGTTGATTGGTTGCATTAGATTGTGTTAGTTTCCATATTGTTAGGGGCTAACCTCACCTATATAAAAAGGAACCGCACCATTTATAATCAAGCAATGAATAAACAAAGGTTTTTCAAATAAACCTCAGAGCCTCTCTACTCATCAGGAAGAGCCTTGCTAGCAGTTAGATGAGAGCGAATGCTCTATCCTCGGTCTTCAGACCCGTATCCAACCACCGATCACAACATAAATAAAGTACATATCATCAAACCAAGACAGCAGATCCTAACCTTTGGATCAATATCGATGGCACTTGTGCAATCTGCCTCAGCTTGACGGTAACTGAAAGATCCAAAATGGCGAACCATGAAGTAACCGAAGTACCAAACAAACACTCAATACATGCCAGACCATCAATTATAAATTGAAGAAAAAAGATGCCAGAGGGGGAAGATCATACCTAGTTAGTTCTAGAAAAGCAGCAGCTCTGTTACTGTAGAATGTGGCCACTTTGCCATTTAATTTAATTGCTTCGGTATAAAAATTTATCGCCTTTTGCCATTGTTTCTCCTTAAATGCAATGTTACCCTGTCACGAAGCAAGTGATAGAAAGAAAACCCAGTAAGAACAGAAAAAATGAAAAAAAAAACTTAACTCTTGTAACCCCCCAAGGGTGGCAATATTTTTGAGTTCAGAACACAGTGGTATTCAGAACACCCACTTGTAATCATAGTTCTGGGGACAAGTTTTTTTTTTTGGGTTGGAAGTTCGCAAGAAGGATTGGTATCATTGCGTATCACACAGTAGTATTGACTTGTGCATCTGGATCCATGTACAGTGCAAGTCACCAGTTGCAGAACCCAACACTGTTGCAATTTTGTCAAATGCTAAAATGTAACACTTAAAAATTGGCACGCATCTCCTTAGTGAATTATCGTCAGCTTTTTCTTCTAATAGTGAATTACTGTCACATTGGCATGTCAAGGTGCTACTAGGAAAAAAAGTAGTGGTCGCTGATAGGTTTGAGCAAAAGTTTGTAAAATAAAAGCTACACTCTTAAATCACTGACATAAGAAAGGAACTGACTTTCTCTTTAGCAGCTTCAGCAGCTTCTTCATTCATGGCCTGTTTACTTGAAACATTAGATTTTGCTAGGATCTCAACTTGCTCTTGGATGGTAGCATATATGGTTTGAGTGGTGTCCAGCAAAAACCGTTCACCACCATGTCTTGCAATGAAGGAAACTGAAATAGGAAACTTATCATGTGTACCCAGAGGAATTGTAACCTGAAAAGGGCATCAAAATTGTTGCATTAGTAAAGGTGCAGTAGGCTTACCGGAAATTTTCACCCTTCTTGAATGACGGGTAGGGCATGGTAATAGCCACTAAATTTCAAGGGCATGGACAGGACATTAGCGACTTTTCCAATGCCCACCAATACCCACACCCAGGTCCAAATCTAACTCAAGAAATAGTTTGCTTCTCTTCCAAAAGTGGAAGTAAAATATCACCTCTCAATCAATTGAACATTTAAATCAAAACAACCAATTATCAACTTTCACGGTTGGCACCTGCAAGGTCAATTAGTCAATACATAGATTCCGGTAATTGTCACTCATAGCCTCATAGGCAATATATCATCTATATCATTTCCCTGTTATTCATGTCAATTACTTGTTTATTCATATTGTTATAATGGCAGTAAGCTGCTACTCCCTCTGTTTGCATTTACTTGACGGTTTTGACCATGACACAAATACCAACGCAATCATCCTTTTTTTATATGCAAAATGACCAAAATACCCTTGATAACTACTTATATTGACCATGGACCCACAATGGGTAGGAGAGGTGGGATATTTAGTAAGGGCAAAATGGAAAAGGGTGCATTGGTATGATGAATAAGTCCCTGTACTGTGGTCTTTGTGGGGCTGTGGTAGTTTTTTTGTTTTTTGACTGCTTTAGGACAGCATCTGCTTTTGCTTTAGGACAGCATCTGCTTTTAGGACAGCATCTGCTTTTGCTTTAGGACAGCATCTGCTTTTAGGACAGCATCTACTTTTAGGACAGCATCTGCTTTTGCTTTAGGACAGCATATTGACCGCTTTAGGACAGCATCTAGGATAGCATCTTAGCATATGCTTGGCTGGTTTCTCAGCCTATAAATATGTATCTCCAACCCCTCAGGTTGGCATGGCATTGTGTGAGCAATAAACAAGAAGAAAATTGCCCCATCTCCTAGTGTCATCCTCTCCATGAGAGTTAGGATCTTGCTATCACCAAGAGCAAGAGTCCAGCGACTAACAAGTGGTATCAGAGCCTTAGTATCCTGTAGCCTGAGCATCTCCTGCTCATCTCCTTCTCCGGCCTCACAGCAGCCCCAGCCGGTAGCAGCAGCAGCTCCGGCTGTCCCCGCTCACTCCTCTCCGGAGACGGGCAGCAGCTCGTCAGAAGCAGCCCTCTCTCCACGCAACAGCCCCCCAGTAGCGCGCCATGTCCGCAGGGCAGTCTCAGCGCTCGGTCGCCTCGAGCATGCGGCGTCAGCAGACGGCCGAGCTCGTCGCGGCAGAGCAGCGCGAGCGAGCGGCGGCAGAGACCGCTGCGGCGGCGGAAAGGGCGTCAAGGCTGGCAGCGGCGGAGCTGGCAGCAGCCAGGGCGGAGGTGGAAGCAGCGGCGGCGGCAAATGCTGCGCGTGCGGCAGCAGCAGAGGTCAAGGCTCTGCGCGGCAGCAACAGCAGCTCCGGCTCTGTTGATGACAGCGCCGACGCGGACCCTCAGCTGCTGGAGAGGGAGGCAGCGCAAGGGCGAACGGCGCAGTGGGCAGCCGCCCACGCCCACGAGCGCGGCGGCAGCCCAGACAGGCGCGGACGCGCCGGTGGCGCTCCTGGAGGAGGCGCGCACGGCGGTGGCGCTCCTGGAGGAGGCGCGCACGGCGGTGGCGCTCCTGGAGGAGGCATGCACGGCGGCGGCGTACGGGTCGACGGAGAGCGCGGCCTTCACAGGCAACGCGGCTCTCTCTCCCCGGTTCGGTACCATGGTCACCACGAGTACCAGGCTGTCGTCAGGGACGTCGGCCCCGGCGGCGGGTGGCCTACCCTCACCAAGACCAACTATGTCGAGTGGTCTGCGGTGATGAGGGTAAGGCTCCAGGTGCGGCATATGTGGGATGCAGTCCGGTACGGCGACGTCGACTACGACCAGGATCGACGAGCGCTGAATGCTCTCATCGCTGCAGTCCCGCCCGAGATGCAGTTCTCGCTTACCAGCAAGCGGACTGCCAAAGAGGCTTGGGACGCCACCGCTGCAGCACGCATCGGCAGCGACCGCGCCCGCAAGTCTACACTGCAGGCACTACGCACGGAGTGGGAGAACCTGGCCTTCAAGCCAGGTGAAGACGTTGATGACTTTGCTCTCCGTCTCAACACTCTGTTGCAGAAGTTGGTGCAGTTCGGTGACGACACCTACGGCGAGGAGAGAGCTGTGGAGAAGCTCTTCCGCTGCGTCCCCGAGAAGTACAAGCAGATGGCTCGCTCGATCGGGTCTCTGCTGAACCTCTCCACGATGACCATCGAGGAGGCGTTGGGTCGCCTCAAGGTCGTCGACATCGATGAGCCACAGAGCCTCTCGGGACCCGTCACCATTGGCGGGAAGCTCCTTCTCACTCGGGAGCAGTGGGCTGCCGGCCAAGGTGACAGGAAGAAGGGGGAGCCTTCTTCCACGACAGGCGGCCGCAAGCATGGCAAGCGCGGCAAGCCGCGCAAAGACGCCCAAGCAGGGGCGCGAGGAGGCGCCCAGGGCGGCGATGCTGGCAAGCAAAAGCCGGCACGAGACGACTCTTGCCACAACTGCGGCAAGTTTGGTCATTGGGCCAAGGAGTGTCGACAGCCACGACGCGGCCAGGCCCACGTCGCACAAGCGGAGGAGGAGCAGCAGCCGGTCCTGTTCATTGCTCATGCGAGCATCGAACTACCTCCAGTGGCACCGGCCGCAGTGGCTCTCCTCCACCTTGACGAGCCCAAAGCACACGCCCTCCTCGGCGACAGTCCCGGCAAGGACAAGACCGACGGGTGGTGCCTCGACACCGGCGCCACCCACCACATGACCGGGCGGCGGGAGTTCTTCTCCGAGCTCGACTCAGGCGTTCGAGGCACCGTCAAGTTTGGCGATGCCTCCGCCGTGGAGATCAAGGGCGTCGGCTCTGTCGTCTTAGTCGCCAAGACTGGCGAGCACCGGCTGCTCACCGGCGTCTACTACATCCCCGATCTGCGGAACTCCATCATCAGCTTGGGACAGCTGGATGAGAACGGCTCGCGTGTCGAGATCGAGCACGGGGTGCTGCGGATTTGGGATCTTCGACGCCGCCTCCTTGCCAAGGTAACTAGAGGCGCAAATCGACTCTACACTCTTCACGTGCAGGTGGCACAACCCATCTGTCTCGCAGCTCGTCGGGACGACGAGGCGTGGCAGTGGCACGAGCGCTTTGGGCACCTTCACTTCGAGGCCCTGAAGCGGCTCAGTGCCACGGAAATGGTGCGAGGCCTGCCGTGCCTTGACCATGTGGAGCAGCTCTGCGACGTCTGCGTGTTGACGAAGCAGAGGCGACTCCCCTTTCCCCAGCAGGCGAGTTTCCGAGCCAAGGAGAGGCTCGAGCTCGTGCACGGGGACTTGTGTGGCCCGGTGACACCGGCCACACCAGGAGGACGACGCTACTTCCTGCTGCTCGTCGACGACCTCTCCCGCTACATGTGGGTGATGGTCCTCGGCAGCAAGGGAGAGGCTGCGGACGCCATCAGGCGCACGCAGGCTGTTGCGGAGGCGGAGTGCGGCCGCAAGCTGCGCGTGCTGCGCACAGACAACGGCGGCGAATTCACGACGGCTGAATTCGCGTCGTACTGCGCTGATGAGGGCATTCAGCGCCACTACTCCGCGCCGTACAGCCCGCAGCAGAACGGCGTCGTCGAGCGGCGCAACCAGACGGTTGTGGGGATGGCTCGGGCCCTCCTCAAGCAGAGGGGGATGCCGGCTGTCTTCTGGGGAGAGGCGGTGGTGACGGCCGTCTACATCCTCAACCGCTCGCCTACCAAGGCGCTCGACGGCAGAACGCCGTACGAGGCTTGGCATGGGCGCAAGCCGGCGGTCTCCCACTTGCGGGTCTTCGGCTCCCTCGCGTTCGCCAAGGAGCTTGGCCACATCGGTAAGCTCGACGACAGGAGCACTCCGGGAGTGTTCATCGGCTACGCGGAGGGCTCGAAGGCCTACCGCATCCTCGACCCTGACACACAGCGAGTCCGCATCTCGCGTGACGTTGTGTTCGACGAAGGGCGAGGCTGGACGTGGGACAAGGCGGTGGACGACGGTTCGACTTCGACTCTCAGGGACTTTGTTATCGACTACGTCCACTTCGAGAGAGCCGGGGGAGCTAGCAGCTCGTCTTCACCGAGCTCGTCCACCTCGACACCTTGCTCGCCACCAGCTCCGGCGAGTGCTCTACCACCTTCGGCACCGGCTACGCCCCACTCTTCACCACCGGCTCACCACTCTCCTGCACCGGCGGCCACACCACCGGGATCGGCCCCAACAGCTTCGGTCCACGACGAGCAGCGCATGGTGGAGTTCGCTACTCCGCTATCTCACGACGAGGACCGCGTCGACGTCTACCACGACGACGAACCTCTGCGCTATCGTACCATGGACAACATCCTCGGCGAGTTGCCCGTCCCTGGACTGGCGCAGCGCGACTTCGAGGCGGAGCTGCACTTGGCGTGCGACGACGGCGAGCCTCGCTCCTTTGCTGAGGCGGAGGGAGACGCGGCGTGGCGTGTCGCGATGAAGCAGGAGATGGACGCCGTCGAGCGGAACCGGACGTGGGAGCTGGCGGATCTTCCTGCCGGTCACCACGCGATCACCCTTAAGTGGGTGTTCAAGCTGAAGCGGGATGAAGCCGGCGCCATCGTCAAGCACAAGGCTCGCTTGGTAGCACGAGGCTTCGTGCAGCAGGAGGGGGTCGACTTCGATGACGCCTTCGCACCCGTCGCGCGCATGGAGTCCGTTCGTCTTCTCCTCGCACTTGCAGCCCAGGAGGATTGGCGCGTCCATCACATGGACGTCAAGTCCGCCTTCCTCAACGGCGATTTAAAGGAGGAGGTCTACGTCCGTCAGCCGCCGGGATTCGTCATCCCCGGCAAGGAGGGCAAGGTTCTCCGCCTGCGCAAGGCCCTCTACGGCTTGCGGCAGGCACCACGAGCCTGGAACGCTAAGCTGGACTCCACCCTCAAGCAAATGGGGTTCCAGCAGAGCGCACACGAGGCTGCGGTCTACCGGCGGGGCAAAGGCGGCAATGCTCTGCTGGTAGGCGTCTACGTCGACGACCTGGTGATCACCGGCTCCAAGGAGGCCGAGGTCGAGGCGTTCAAGGCGGAGATGAAGACCGCCTTCCAGATGAGCGACTTGGGGCTCCTCTCCTTCTACCTGGGGATCGAGGT
Organism: Dendrocalamus latiflorus; assembly: GCA_017311315.1. NCBI lineage: Eukaryota > Viridiplantae > Streptophyta > Magnoliopsida > Poales > Poaceae > Dendrocalamus > Dendrocalamus latiflorus. Next base: position 10,085,177 of record CM029651.1, on the reverse strand, counting down.
CCACCAGGACAGCTCCGGTATCTCCCTTCGTCAGACCGCCTACGCCAAGCGCACCGTCGAGCTGGGCGGGCTCACCGACTGCAACCCAGCCCACACTCCTATGGAGGAAAGGCTGAAGCTGAGCCGCGACAGCACGGCGGAGGAGGTGGACGCGACGCAGTACCGGCGCATCGTGGGCAGCCTTCGCTACCTCGTCCACACGCGTCCGGATTTGGCGTTCGCCGTCGGCTACGTCAGTCGGTTCATGCAGCGACCGACGACGGAGCATCAGCAGGCCGTAAAGAGGATCCTCCGCTATGTTGCGGGCACCTCCGACTACGGCTTGCACTACCCGAGGTGTCCCGGCGCGGCACACTTCATCGGGTACAGCGACAGCGACCACGCAGGCGACATTGACACCAGCAAGAGCACAAGCGGGATTCTCTTCTTCCTCGGCAAGTGCCTCGTTAGCTGGCAGTCAGTCAAGCAGCAGGTGGTGGCCCTGTCTAGCTGTGAGGCCGAGTACATAGCGGCTTCCACCGCTTCGACTCAGGCGCTCTGGCTCGCTCGACTGCTTGGTGATCTCCTCGGCAGGGACACTGAAGCAGTGGAGCTCAGGGTGGACAGCAAGTCCGCTCTAGCCCTGGCAAAGAACCCCGTTTTTCATGAACGGAGCAAGCACATCCGGGTGAAGTACCATTTCATCCGAGGCTGCTTGGATGAAGAAAGTATCAAGGCAAGCTACATCAACACCACGGATCAGCTTGCGGATCTGCTCACCAAGCCTCTTGGAAGGATCAAGTTCCTTGAGCTTTGCTCCAAGATCAGGATGGTTCGATCCTCCCACAAGACAACGCACAAGACTTAGGGGGAGAATGATGAATAAGTCCCTGTACTGTGGTCTTTGTGGGGCTGTGGTAGTTTTTTTGTTTTTTGACTGCTTTAGGACAGCATCTGCTTTTGCTTTAGGACAACATCTGCTTTTAGGACAGCATCTGCTTTTGCTTTAGGACAGCATCTGCTTTTAGGACAGCATCTACTTTTAGGACAGCGTCTGCTTTTAGGACAGCATCTGCTTTTGCTTTAGGACAGCATATTGACCGCTTTAGGACAGCATCTAGGATAGCATCTTAGCATATGCTTGGCTGGTTTCTCAGCCTATAAATATGTATCTCCAACCCCTCAGGTTGGCATGGCATTGTGTGAGCAATAAACAAGAAGAAAATTGCCCCATCTCCTAGTGTCATCCTCTCCATGAGAGTTAGGATCTTGCTATCACCAAGAGCAAGAGTCCAGCGACTAACATGGTAAACATGAAGCAATGTTCTAAAAATTGGTAACTGGTACTCGACCAGTCACCCAACCTAGTAGTGATTATACGGCATAATCAGCATATTATGCAGCATAACCAGCTCGATTATGCAGATAACCGGCTAATAGGTAGGAGCACCCGTTACTTGTATACGGCCTAGTAAACCCGTTTTTAGAACACTGATGTGAAGTGACAAATATTTGTGAACAAATAAAGTGGTCAAAACTAACAAGTATTTCTGAACACTGAAGTTTCCCCTGTGTTGGGATTGAACTTGTAGAAAGAGCTTTAGAAGCTCGCTTATTTTGGCATGCCCATGTCATCCAAAGGTCAACTAATCATCACTCTGGGAGTTTTCCAGATCCACAGAGCTATAAGCTATGATATTATTGTTTGCTAATTGGGTGGAGTTCGTGTTCTGACTTCTGAGTAATAGTTGTTACATGTTAGAACTTAGGACTAAACATGGAACAGACTTCCATGAAAGATTCACCCCTATCCCAAATGCCAAACGGATCCAAGTTGCAACTTTAAAAAATGGTTCAGGGGAAGGTCATAAGAGGAATTGAAATAACAATGGAATGACAGATGATCTATAAAGAAAGATTGTACCTGACAACACCCTGACATGCTAGACAAAGATGAAAGGCATAATGTCCAAGTATTGTAGCTTGCAGATGATAGTTCCCTAGAATTAAGTTTTGGGGGGCATCCCAAAGCAGTAGGAATGACCAGAATTCCATCATCCTGTAGATTAAAACAACATCGTCATAAAAAAGCATTGGTACAGTACCACTAAATAGCATTGATATGGTACCACTCAATAAGTAAGATGTCACAGCACATTCAGTGGCATGTAAGATTGTGAAACAAGAATATGAATTACAGAAACACAAGCAGTATAGGAAAACCATCTCTGTATAACAAGGATCCAGTAGGCAAACTTTTGTTAGGCCTTTTCCACAAAGAGAAATTTTCTCTCGGATGTTGTGCACTATGGGATGACACCGTGACAGCACACTGCTGACAGTAAATAAACTGCTATTTTCATGTCCAGCAGAAGCAGCTTTAGAAGTAACTGGGCCCTAGGCTTGTGATAGCTGAATGCTTAGAAAAAGAGCTCAAGAATTGGTTCCAAACTATAATGTAATAATGCAGCAAGGAAAGACAACAGCCACATAAACATCACGTGTCAAAAGTCAAAATAAAGATATATATTTTCTTTCATAAGAACAGAGAAACCAAGCCTGTAATTGGCCCTGTTTGGAACCGCGACCTGCCACCGCGCGGTGCGATACGAGGAATCGGCTCCGTGGCCGCGATACGAAGAATCGGCTCCGTAGTTCATTTTCCGATTTTTCTCCTCACAGGCGGTCGCGAGAATCACGGCCACCGCGAGGCGTTTGGCGGGATTTTCCCGATTCTCGCGGTGGGGCGCCCAGGAATCCGATTATAATCGGTTCCAAACAGGGCCATTGTGCAAGCTCAAACTCTCACACTTGGTTGCAAAGATTACCAACAGAATTACTGAAATCGAAAAGAAGTGATTGTATTTCCTGTGGCCAGTAAAGATGGCCTTTTATGGTCAACTCTTTTTGTTGCTATCTAAACTTGGGCACTATCTTTTATGGAACTAAAAGAATATCATATTTCGGTGGCAGATATAGATGCATCTTTGAAGAAACATTCAATTGGAAGCAACTAACTTTTCTATGCATGCCACTTTGAGTAAGAAATCCTACACTTGTGAGAGTGATAAAACATGCCATTTTGTGGAAACTCAACTTTGTACAGAGAATACAATTTGGTCCAAGAACAAATGCATTCGTAGGGACAAGCAACTGCATCGATATCCAAGTGCATAGGATTTCTGGTAATTGTTTTGTAGGTAAGCCAATTTGGGGCAAAAGAAAAAGACATCATCACTTGCCAAGTTGACTTACCAAGATTGTAAGAGTATGTAAAAACTTTGCAGGTAATCGAGTACTTGCATTTCAGCAGAAAATTATCAGATATGTAAATTTGTCCTAGTATTCAGTTGATTCTCGATTTGATTCACTTGTTGCACATAATACATAAATTTCAAGGAAATGGCATTTGTAAAAGCTATGTACACTAGGTGTGCTTTATGGTACACCCCAAGCTTTGAGCGTGACATCTCACATTTAAGGCAGCACGCAGAGGCATAAAATAAGTTTTTTCAATGAAATTATCCAGCAAAGCTATCCGTAGCGTCCAAATAATGTGCTAAGCAATCAGTCACAAGATCAACCAGTTTTTCCAGATAATGTAGGCACTTGCTATCCCCATTCTTTTTAGCTTATAGCTTATGACTTCTTCCAAACAGACAAACGGAGCGGCTTCTTCGTTGCCTTTTCGAAGCGGCTTATCGAGATAGCCTTTTTGAAACGACTTATCGGCATTCAGTTCGTTCGCACAAACACTTGCGCTATGGCCAAAAGTTATAAGTCGTAGCCGAAAAGAACACACCCATTAATACCTTAAGAAGTGCATTCAGAGCCAAGCGCACTTCCGTTCTTGCATCTTGGCAGCTATCAATAGTCGAATCACCATCATCAGACAAATCATTGATTATGCAAGCATCAACAGCAGGCTTAACCAAGTTTATCCACTCCATATGCTGATCTTTGAATTCATGCCTGGATTGAACAGAACACTATTACATTGTATGACAGTAAATTGTCAAAGTAGGCCAAATTGAAAGAGAAATTCAAATATATGCAAGGTGAAAATTCATAGTTTAATCATCAAGACAGTCAAGTGATGAATATATAACAATAAAGTGCATCTAAAATAACTCTAGAATTTTTGCACCAAAGCCAAGTCAAAGTAAGACGAAAAATGTCAGATAAATTCTTTTGTATAATTATCAGCATCTGATATTCTTTGTTGTTGAATGCCAATTGCCAAAACTTGTAATGATTAATTAAAAGAAAAAAGAGCCTTTGCAATCATCCGTCATCACAACTTCCAATTATACTCTATAGGGGGGGGGGGGGGGGATCTACAACCAGGCAACCCTACAAAGTTCAACTTGTTATGAATATTGTGTTTCCAACTCACGCTAAAGTGAAATTAACTGGCCATCACTGCCCTGCTGGTATCACTCACACAAATACTTCCAGATCTGGCAAGTAGACCGCAGACCAACAATGTCTGGCTAAATAGAGTCGTCGATGCTGACCACCAAGATGGCTCGAACACAGGTCTCATCAACACACCAGCGCTTGAAGGCCTCAAGATTAGCAACGTTAGCAACAGTCTCTGCTTCTTTCTTGGAGGCCTCATCTTCTGCAGGAGGTGCAGAAATAGGCTGCCTGGGAAGAGGCTAAACCGGCGGTGGCAGAGAAGGACGTACACCAGTGACATGTCCTAGAGGCGAAGACCATTAAGCGTTATCTCCATGAGTGAAGACCACAACTTGTAATTTGTCCCATGGAGTTTTGTTTCCGAGAATGAGATTGCAGCTGATGGAACAGAAGCCATTGATAGGCGACACTAGACGGTGCGGCGACCAAAGCAACGAAGTCTAACATGTGGCACTGGACGGTGCGGCAACCAAGGCAGCAAAGTCTAACAGGCGGCACTGGACGACGTGGCAGTTAGATCAATGTGTTTTTTTATTTTTTGGAAACAAATTCTTTAAAAGGAAACCGTCGGTTTCCTTCAAAGAAATCAAAGTAGAGGTGGCTCGGCTCTGGGCGTCGGGTGATGCGCAACCGGCGGCAGTGGTCAGGCGACGATAGCACCAGGCGGCGGAGTAGAGGGGGCTTGGCTCGGGGCATCGGGCGGCGCACGACCAACGACGGGTGCTCGACTGTCATCGGGCGACAACGGTCACGTGACGATGGCACCGGGCTCAGGGCGTCGGGTAGACGGACGGGCTCGGTCGACGTCAGGCTTTAGCGACGGCAGGTCAACAACGACCTTAGGCGGCGGGTGACGGGCGGGTTCGGCCGGCGGCGGGCTTCAGCAGCGGTGGGTCAACAGCGACCTCAGGCGGTAGTGGCCTTTTGGCGACAAAGACGGCAGCGGTGCCTTAGGTGGCGGCGCCCCTAATCTATGAGGTGGCGGCGGCCTTTTGGCAACGCCAACAACAGCGGTGTTGGATGGCAGCGGAAGGAGCTAGGTTAGTACCCTAACTCTGATACTATGTTATAAATATTCTGTTTCCAACTCACGCTGAAGCGAAAAGAACTAAGCATCACTGCTCTGTTGACAGTACGTCATGAACCTGAGACACACTGACATCTACTTCTACAAAAATAACTTGGCAACAGCTTGAAACCACAGAAGGAAAATTAAAAAAAAATGATATTTCACATTGAACCATTAGTTCCTTATTTGTTTAGTAACAATAGCATGATTGTGTGAGGCAGGAACATACTTGTGAAGCAACTGCATGGCACTAGAAAGTGCTAGCAATGATGAAAACTTTGAATACCCATTCTTGTGCCCATTTGAATAATTCCTCAGGCTTGGTATTCTTGAAGCCAAATAATTTTCAAGATTCACATGACTCAAGACTTGTCCTGAGGACAAAAGTTCAGCATGAGGAAGTTAGATGCCAGCAAAAATCAAGATAATTTTAAAAGAAAAAAAGTGGTGTAAAGACTAAAGAGGAAATATATACTTCCCATAATTTTAGAAGAAAAAAAAGTGGTGTTAAGACTAAAGAGGAATTGAGGAAATACATACTTCCAAAGAGCTTTTCCACAGACTTTGTCACCACCTGAGTTAACCTTCTTGCAGGTAGCTTTGAAAGTTCAAAGCAATCATCTGCTATGTAAAAATGTCTGGGTTGGCGAATATCAGCATAAGGTAGCCTCAGAAGAAGATGACCAACACGGCGCAATACAGTTGGATCCCTTGCAAACCAGCCTGTGATAGAAGAAACAAAATAACAGGAAATGACGATAGAAGTCAAGACATATAAATTTCATGCAATTTAGAAGAATAATATTCTTCAGCAGTACCTATAGTGTCCAGGCTAGGCGCGACAGGAATAACACCGCTGTTGGGGACAACACCATGCGAAGGCCGGAATGCCAAGACACCACAATAGCCACCTGGTACCCTTACTCCTCCAATGGAGTCAATACCTAGCACATCACATTTTGAGTGTATTACTTGTCTATTTAAAGTATAGAAATGAGAATAATATTAGAAGCAGCATAGACAGTATGACAGAACAAACATCACCTAATAAAGATTCAGTAGGAACAGTGGTGGATTCATGCAAAAGCTGTGTGGTCAAGACACGGCAGACCACAGCTTTTTTGCAGAACAGTCCAATGTTCATTACAATTTGAAAAGTCCATGAAATTTTAAAGGATCATCCCCACATAAATTTATAATTCTATGTTTGACACCCCCCCCCCCCCCCAGGGCGCATACTAGAACTTCTGGATTCGGATTCGTTACTGAGTAGGAATATATATTGAAAAAAATGATGATTCTATAGAATATACACAGGTCAATCTGAAATTACAAAAAAATACCACCGGAATGGACTCCGCATAAACAACAGAGGGAGATAATACTAGGAAGTTCAGATTTACTGCTAACAAGCAAAGGTAACATGCCCTGTTGCCAGAGCACTCCAGTTTTTAGGATGCTGATCTTATGCTTTTACTAGTAACTTATAATTTCTTTGATCAAAACAAAAATAGTGATTAGAATATCCTTGCAGACCAAAATCAATATATTTATGCTGAGGTAATTCTCCAAAAGGTATCTTCATTTTCATTACATATTTTCATTATTTCTAGTCATGTTCAAAGTAAACTCAAATTTGGTAGTAACTATTGTTGTTATCTATGGTACAATATGTAGATTGCCAACCATAGCACAAAGCAATTTCTTGTCTGCTCAAAGGTCACAGTATGAATTGTGAATATGTAACTAGGGTTGGGTGTATCCATCAAGTGCACAAGAACAAACTAACAAAGCATCTACTTTGTTAATCAGGAGAGTTGGTGAATTTTATGATGGACATGGATTCATATTTAACCACATGAAAACAACCATAAACACTGTTACTGATGAGCAATTCTGCCTGATTGCCAGTAAAAAATTACATGCTGTGAACAAAGTAAACAAGACAGTTTCACATAGATAACATCTACTTCACAGAGCTACAATTGATAAGATAAAAACAGAGGAGATGAGTCTCCTGAGGTCTACAGGCTAGTAGCATCGTTGGTGTGATAACCAGCCCGGGTTTAAATCCTCCCTTCTTTACGTTGTCTAGGGAGGAATAAGTCTTATCCTCCTCATACCACGTTTTTTAAGATCACAACAGAGGAAAGCTACCAACTCTGTCTAAGGCCATTTTGACATAAAATTGAACCATGGCAGACACAACATTGCGTTTATCAAGTTGTAAATGGTTTCCAATCCTCACTTGAACACTTGAATGGAATTTTGGAATTTCATTATAATCATGGTTGTCATGACGGACTTGACGACCACGGCGAGATACGGCAAGCTAGACAGCATTATAGCACACCTCCCTAAGTTAGAGGCAGCTGTTGACTCGATCTATTGGTCAGTTTCTAGAAGAACCCAATTAATCCACAAGTTATGCAAATCATATTATGAATTATCATGTTTAGACAATAATTTAAATCTCACAATAAGAGGTTTGAACTCATTCCTGCTATCATGATTAGAAGATCACATAAATAAAAGCTAATATCTTGGAAGTATCACGAAGCTAAGTATCTAGTATAATCTGCAGGTGCATATAGGGTGCCTTTGGTTGAGCTTTTGGGAGCTGCTTTTGCTTCCAAAAAGTCAAAAGCCAACCAAAGGGGTGGAAACCAGTAGCTGCTTTTTCAGAAGCAGCTACTTTTGGGTAGTACAGTTTTAAAAGCACCTTGGATCCTGCTTTTGGCTTTTGGCTTTCTGCTTTTTGAAATGGTGAAAATAGAGAGCTGTTTCACAGTTGTTTCAAAGAAAATAGAGATAGGAGGTAAGTTTTATACTTGTTTGAACCAAACAGCTTACAGCTTTTCCACAGCCCACAACCTACAGCAGCTTTTCCACAGCCCACAGCTCACAGCAGCTTTTTCAGAAGTCACAGCTCAACCAAACACACCCATAATAGGAGATCAGCACTAGGCGGTTTGTTACATCATATTTACATAAATTATTTGCCCTGTTTATCTTTTAATCTTGATGCAACATGTTTAGTGAAAATGTCAAATGTGTACAAGAAACTTACTTTGGACCAACGACTAGTTGAGGTTATATCTTTACACTCTCGAAGCATTGATTTAAAGTCAGTTATGACAGCATTGTGCATCAATTGAACTTTCACTTCAATAGCCCAGACCCACCCCTACCAGCTGGCCAAGGTAGGTGCCTAGCTGCTCGCTGTGGACACCGTGGCGACGCCATGGACGCTACAAAATCCTAGGCGCCTGCCTAGTTGGACAAGGCGAGGCGAACCTCCACGGCGTCCCCCTGGATAGCCAGGACGCCAAGGCGACGCCTTGGCGACACCGTGACAACCATGGTTATAATGTTCTATCATAATGACCTTTCCTTATATTCAAAATTCCAAACTGTTTAAGAAAATACAGGGGAGATCACAGGAAACAATAGAGTGTACCAGAAGCACCATAATTTAGTGCGATTGCAAAGGAGGAGCACTGCCACTAAGGCAAAGGCAAGAAACTATATGCAAGTATTTATCAAGCCTGTAAAATGCTACACTTTTGCCTTTTGGTGGGGGGGGGGGGGACTTTGGTCCCCACTGCTAAGATTGATATTAGAAGGATGAAGCAAACAGCAGTACACAATAATATTAATAAACTTCTAATGTTGCTTAAATAATGACAGCATGTTGCATGCATGAATTGTCTCATCTATTAATAAAAAACAACTCACCCAATGCAAAATCTACCATGCCACCAGCAACAGCAACAGCCGATCCACTTGAGCATCCTCCAGGTACTCGATCGGGAGCCGCAGGATTTGCTGGCGTACCAAAATGTTTATTCTCACCATGGATACTGAACAATTAATGTGCATTAAGTCAGCACACACACTAGATAAATGAAAGCTGGAAAAGTGATCCTAGCAAATGTAAAGAACATCTATCATCTTTGTGACACTCGGGCAAAAATGAAAAGGAACAAAAGAAAAGAGTTCAGTGAACTTAGGCCCCGTTTGGCAGAGCTCTAGCTCTAGGAAATCTACAGATTTCCTAGAGCTGGTCATCTGTAGCTCTAGGAAATTCTGGATCTAGAGTTGCAGGCATATTAAGTGCATTTACATGACTCATTTCATTTATATTATATATTAAATAAAAATATTTAAATCACTTTAATTTAGTCAACAAACTACAGATCCAGCATAGATCTCGGAGCTAGAGCTGTGCCAAACGGGGCCTTAATACAGTTTTCAGAAGCCATATGCAGAAAGCAAGCAAAATGACTTTACCTATATGCCATCTCATCGATAACAGTTTTTCCAACACAAATAGCACCACCATCTACAAGGGTTGAAACCACTAGAGATGTTTGTGTTGCTGCATCGTGTGTCCTTGCCCATTCTAGGCTGCCAAAACTTGTTATATAACCATTGATGTGAAATCTGCAAATCATCAAAGCAAGCATATATTTGTTCTCAAGGAAAATAATGCAACATGCAGAGAAGACTTTATTACCAAATATATGAACTGGTCTGCCACTTCCCAGTTCCAGAAACTGTGACATTAGGTATCGAAAAGTTCAAGCACAATAACATTTTTTGGACAGTAGTGGGTAAATTGACAAATAGAAGCACAGTTCAACAGAAAACCAATACAAATATGTATGCTCACACCATCGGGCAATTTTTGGAGCACTAAAAAAATATGCCACAAGCATATATTGGATATTTATTATTTTATTCATAATACATATAAGACATGGCTGTGAAGTGCCAACCACCTATTTGGATAAATTATGTGCACTGAAAAGTGTGCTGGCAGGGTTTCAGGGAATAGCATTTCCTCCAGGAAACAGATATAGCCCACGCCAGCTCTAAAAAAAGATATAGCACATGACACAGTTCCCAGGGAATGCCTGAAGTCTTTAAGCTCAGTTTGGCATCTTTTATATAATAATTATTATATTTTAAAAGGACATTAAAAGAAGCCATCACGTTTGCTCCGAGAGGCTAGAAATTCCCACACTAATTTTTAAAAGGACATAAGTAATGTTGTGCCCAAATTAAAACGGTGTAGATAAAATAAAACATAGGTATTATAGTTGCCATAGTTGTATAACAAATACACCTATATTTTAAAATTTCAAATATATACTTTAGAGTTGTATAGCGAATATAGCTCTATTTGTATCATCTAGTAGTGCAGTCGCACAGGTTTTACAGGTTGTTGTGGTTGATTTTGGCACCCAAAAAAGGCCCATTGAACTCCTTCAGATGAAGTGGTGGCGGCTTGATCTAAAGCTAGCTAGTCCTTTACAGTTTTAGTACGAATTGGAACTGCACTCAACCCACATTATACTGGATGAAAAAAAAAGTAAAAAAAATCTGGTTTTGAGTTGAGCCAGATGAGAGCATGTTACAAAAACTATGATATTATCTGGTACTATCAGAACAAAGTAATCAATCTTTGTAATGTAAAATATGTATCATGAGTTCACAACTGTTTGGATTGTATTAAGATTATCACGACTGCAATAAGAACAATATCACACCACAAAGATCAAACTTCCGTTCACTTTATCAAACAGACCACGAAGGTTTGCACAGCAATGTTTCACTGTAACACTAGTACACTACCATGCAGCACAAGTGCACAACATCGTCAAATTGAACTTAAAGGCTTTTAGGAGACATGCCATAGGCCACCACATGCGGACCTATAACATCTGGGCAAGAAAATCATGCATGATTACAAGTATCCATTGGATGGGACAACTATATTTTGTCATTCAAGCATATATTTTTCCTTGGGAGCCACCCTACAGCCCTCAATTAACCCTCATGCTAAAATTTTACAAGCCCTACATATCAGAAATAGAATTATAGCTTTTCAGTAGATTCAGCTTGAGATGATCAACTCATGGAAACATAAGTTGACCCAATGAATTTGAGTAAAATAATGCACTTATAATTTGGTCAAGGTGATGATTGTTGAAGTTCAAAAAATTTTCTTTGTTTTCAAATATTTCCATAATAAAAATGTTAGCATTTTGTTGATGTTCAAATACTGCCTCTGTAATATAGAACTGTCACCTTAGGGTAGATTGCACATACCAGCACACAGATTTTAAGCAAAACATCGTGTGTGACCGTCCCTCAACTTTGATCCCAACTCCCAAGTTAACCTCTAGTAAACAACCATTTGGCATGCCATCTAGTTCTATGGTAGATTGTTAAGTAACAGCAAATAAATAACACCAAAAGAGTTCTATCAAATCCCAACATTCACGTACATTTGCAAGGCACTTTGCCCCTTTCTGGCGTCAGCCATCAATATTTGGCAAGCCATGCATGAGGCTGTCCCATGCGAGGCATTAGTTACAATCAACTATTCAAACAAAAGCGCAATATAATTCAGAACAGCCAATGCACCACGTTGAATGAATTCTATCGCCCCAAAACGAGTGAATTCAATCGCCCCACCCCAACTCACAGATACCCACACAAAATTCCACCTCCCTAAACATCATAGTGAAACCATGCTAGTATGATCCAAGCGATCAAATTACCGCTCACGCAATGCTAACTCGCTCCCTACCAATCCAATCCGGGGCGAGAACTTACAACCAGACAAACTATGATGTTTAGGGTCGGGCGACAGCTTACGCGTCGGCGATGGCGAAGCAGAGGCCTGTGAGGGGGTGGGGCGCCTGGGGCGGCGGCGGCTGCGGTGGCGGGAGGAGCTCGAGGCGGGCGATGAAAGCGCCGTGGTCGGGGCGCGCGGGGCGCCGCAGCCGCCGCGCCACCAGGAGGACGCCGGCGATGCCGAGGCCGAGCAGCACCCAGAGGTTGGCGGCCGCCGAGGACGCCATGGGCAGCAGGGGGCGCGTCTGCTTCTGGCTAATTCAAGGGCTAGGGTTTTAGGCGCGGGGGTTTTGTGCGGAGGGCGGTGGGTGGAGAGGGGGAGGAAGAGATCACGGCGAGGGGGTAGGGGAGGCGGCGGCGGGCGAAGGCTGCGTGGTGGATGCCTGGATGACGGACAATTGCCACCAGACTAGCATGGATTCGCTTGACAGATTACGAAGAAAAGATAGTCGTAGATATTTGATATAGTATATATTATAATTAAATTATAAATTATGTATTAAAATACGTATTGTTTAAAAATGAGTTATTACAGTGCTATATATAAGCCATAAGCAGTGAGCTGTTTTGAACTCACCCTCCCCAGCTTTGAGCCTGCTTTTTAGAGCAAGTCTAATAATAAAGCCAAGTGTTTGGTTATAAGTCAAGTTATAAAAGCTAAGTTATACAATAATTTATCTTCTATTTGTCTACAAAAGATTTTTTATTATTATGTGGTACCATGTCTCACATTCTCTTTCCTATTCCTCCTCACATACATTTATTATCTGAGCCCACAACTGCATAGGCTCCCGTGCCCAGTTTGTTGCTTGCATGAGAGCCAAGCTCTCATCTCTCTCCTCTCTTCTCTCCTCCACATCAGCAAAAATGCTGACTAGCTTAGCTATAAGACCATTATTGGACTTGCACTTATGCAGCTTATTAGTCTAATAAATAATAATTACTAAAAAAATTAAAACTACTAAAAAGATAAAAAAAAAGAACAGACCTTTGTGAAGTGTCTCCCGTATCTCGTGGCCGTGGCCATGGGGATCCTTATGGGGATTAAAAATATAGTCTAAATATAAATGTTTACTTGTTAATACGATTTTAGATATTAATTTATAATCATTAGTTATACTTTTTCACAATATAATGATCTAAACTTAAATTATAATGCATACATGCAAGTTTTAGTCACACAAGAGAAATTACCTTTTATCATATTCAAATATATAATATAAAAAAATATTTATGTTTTGGTGGATCCCCACGAGCCCGCTGGGAGATTTCGACCTTACCCCTGGCCTCCGTGGGGACAATATGGCCTATGTCCTTGCCCCCCATGGAATCTCTATGGGACAAATTGCCAACCATAAAGATGACAAGTCAAGATGTGGATAGGGGTGAAAACGGAAATGGATTCGGTCAAATTATCTGGCTACTGAATCCAGATTAGTCGAATCTAGAGACTTAATATCCGAATCCGAATAGAAAATGGATCCGAATTTGGATGTTGAATTATTGAAGTCTTGGATGTCAGATACGAATCAGGTATAGCCTGGAGCGGATTCAGAGTCGAATGCCAGGTAATATCCATTCGACAAATATAATTAGTAGCAACTAGCTAATATGTATCTTTTGCATTTGACTTCCAAATTGGGTATATTATATATGCATTTCGATTATCTCGACAAGTCTGTCATCATGGTGAACACTAATTTGGCATTTCATGTTTTTCATTTTGACACATCCCCCAATAAAGCTTTTTGCATGCTTTTTTTTAGCCAAATTTGATATGTTTATAACTGATTTATTTGTAATATGTCTAGAATTTGTTAGGATTAATGGCAAAATGACACTACTGATCAATGATTACATGATAAACTAGAGAAAAGTAAGCATAAATATTACTATAAAACCGGTATCAATTTGCTAAAATTCATTGTGTCATAGGATATGAAGCTATTCTCAGAAGCTGTATTATCAAATATGCGAGATGAATGATTCATTTGTTGCTGTCAACATTTAATTCGTAGTTACACAGTCAGCTATTTATCAATTTAAAATATTAAAATAATTTGGTGTCATGTTTTAAATAGAAGAGGCCACGAATAATTATTGGAATCCGAAAAACAGTCGAATCCGATTCGATTGTGAGTATAATCCAATCCAGATTCATATCCAACATTTGTCTAGTCCATATCGTATCTAATATTTATCTGATTCGTATTCGAATCTAAGAAAAATATGGATATAAATATTATTTGAGCATTATTCTATCAGTTTTCACCACTAGGTGTGGAGTGTGCATTGAATGTCACAACATGTAACACCCACGATGTTGGGGAAGTACGGGCTAGTGGCTGATTGTATGAGGACAATGCAAATGGTAAGTCGATATTTTGCTTTAATATTACAAAACATTTAAGCCTACATATGTTACGTAGGAATTGTATATGAATTTCATAGGAAGTAATATAAATCATACGAAATTCCTTTGGAATTTTTCTGTTCCAAACAACGCCTAATTAGTTAAGTTTTCAAATATGGCAATACTATGGCCAACAAAGTGACTAAAAATAATTCATGATTGTGGTTAGCCTTAAACAAGGCTTGAGCTTATCTCTAGTCATGTGTTGCAAAAAGGTATTACTATGTAGTTTGACCTTATAGTCTTATACACATGCTTGGGCTTATCAAACTTGGGCTAGAACATGCGAGCTTTGTAAGGGCACGCGCAAAATGCTAGGTGGGGCACCAAGCAAGTAGCTAGCTTAGGCTCAAACACGAACAACTTCTTAAAAGTCTTACAAAAATTGCTAGAAAAACATGAACAACTAGGTTGTCATGGTGGGCTCGATTTAGCTTGCGCTTAGCCAGTCAGGCCCTCCAGTTGCTAGCTTCCACGCTTCACTCCTTCAACAGGAGTTGCATAAACCTTACCCTTGGGTTTTATAAGTAGATATAATCCACTGTTATCTTGAACGTTACTTTGGAACGGAGAAATCCAAAACTACAGGGATAAAAAATACAGAAATTGTGGCATATCCAGTTGAATCCTTTGGAGTTCTATAACACAGGAATTGCTCAACTGTGTCGTTTGGATGCTTAGGCTTCTTTGGAATGCAGGAATTATATGTCATGCCATGTTAAATCCTACAAGAATTAGAAAACACACGAAAATGTAACAAATGCTGTTTGGTTAGACCATAGGAAAAATACAAGATTTTTTTTGTGATTGACATGGTTGTCATAGACTCAATGGAAAATTTTCAAGAGGTTTGAGTGGATGTTTGTTTTCCTCCAAAATTCCCATGAAAGTACATCACTCCATAAGAATTTCAAAGGAATTCTCATGGCTTTTCCTTTGAACCAAACACGCCACGTAGGATTTTTTCCATAGAAATCCTCACAAAATCCTTTGTTTTTCCTTTAACCTAAATAGGCCTTTCACGAGAAAAGAGTACAAGAATTTAGAGAGAGATAGACACAAAGGAAATTTTTCATGAGGTTGGATCTCATGTTAGATTTCCTCCAAAATTCCTATGGATTGAACCATTCTATGGAAATTTTAGGAGCTCATTCCTTTGTTACAAAAGGGCTTCTAGGAATTATTTTTATAGGATTCTATTCCTATAAAATTTCTACATTATTCCTTTGTTCCAAAAAAGGGTCTAAAATTTACACAACTAGCCTCTTTGATTCGTAGGATTGTCAAAATGTAGGAATATGTGCATAACAGAGGATTGGAAAACAAAGGATTGTAAAAATGAGGTTGGAGTGGATGTCTTGATTTCTTTAAAATTTCTGTGTGTTTCATAGGAATGCTACAATAAACCTAAGGAATTCAATTGACCGATTCCTTTAATGCAGCTACATTGCAAAATCCATATGATTCCTACTTTTTTTCCTTGGAATTTGCTTAAGGGGTGAAGGAAAGCATAGACTTGTGTGGGAGGAGTCCTTCGTTAGTATGTCCTCCATTTAATTAATTCAAATGTAGTGTACTCTCAGATTGCTAAAATAATTTTGTACATACAGATCATCATACCATAACAACACACGAATGTATATATTCAAGCCTTTTTATTCACGCCCTCAAGAAGAGCTTTATCTTTCATCGTGCAAAGATTTACTATATAGTACATGCTCATACTACTTTCTACAATGTATTTAAATGATTTTCCTTGATCGTTGATTGCCACAGCTAATTTATATTAATTACTTGCACCAATAGTTCACTAGCGTGCTCATCAAGTTTTCATCTTTTTTTAAGGAACTGTGTAATGAAGATGTTTCTTCGTCTTCATCATTGGAGTTTGAGGCCATGAAACAACTATCTATGAATTCTTTACCATGCATCCAATGAATTGCTATCATCGCTTAAGTTGTTTATTCTTCGGCCTTCGTATTTCGTCGTTTAGTAATGAAGTCCATCATAGGTCCTTTCACCAAAAGTTTTAAAATTTTCTACTTGACCATTGAATTCCTCGTTTTAATTTCTTGGATGACTGTATATCAAAGGAGGACGATTAGCATGAAAAATATTGCCTGCTTTGCAACAGTTAAAACTATGAAACCCTTATGAAAAACAATACTAGAGGCCTCTCATTCTAATCAGTTCTCTCAAGCGCACTTTTAAGTTCACGTAGTTAGCATATTCATACACTTTTTGTACATAATCATAATAACATAGCTTTTATGAGTACTAGTTAGAGACTCGTGCATTGCAACGAAGTCATAAAAATAATGAGATGAAACTTACTGTCTGGCCAACTTCACACATCAAACATTGGAGAGTAAGCGACAGAGATAGAAGGGTGGCCAGAATGCACGAGGAGATGGGGAAAATGGAGGGGGTGGGCGGTTGTATCTTGAGAGAGAGAGGAGGAGAGAGACGAATGGTCCAGATCAAATTGGATTGCTGAGAAGAGAGGAGGGAGAATGGATCAATCACCAACTCACACTTTTATAATAGTAAAGATGCTAATGTTATTTGCTTTCTATTTTTAGGATTAAAAGAGCAAATCATTGCACCACATGCATTGAAAAGAAACAAGTTTTAGTCGTTCAATTTTCCTTCCAAGCTTAAGGGATATATAACTCGAACCATACCTTAAATTAAATATGTTGACCTAGGATTAGTACATTATTTAGGGGTTATTTGTAGGGATAGAAATGGATCAGATATGATCGAATAGTCCTAAATACAAACATGAATCTATATTTTTAAAATGAATACAAGTATGAATTCAAATATTCTCAAATACAAATATAAATTGAATGTCTTAACGGATACGAATTCGAATTGAATATGTATTAATTTGGTCGAGTACGAATATCCTCCTACAACTTCTATAACAAATCTTGGTATAACAAATTTCTAACGGTTTTGCCGGTTTTCCACTGGTTTTTGATCAGTTACCAAAATGGTTACCGGTTTTAAACCGGCCAAATTCAAATTTTGAATCACAAAATTTGCTCGTTTTTTTGGGTTCCAGGAACGGATCGAATACGAATCGAAGTCTCAAATATAAATACAAATATTCTTGAATACGAATGCGAATACGAATATTCTCAAATACGGATATGAATATTCTTGAATATGAATACAAATATTTTTGAATACGAATTTTGTTTACCACATTCATGTTTTCTCGGATACGAATATCGGATAAAACAAATTATCCATTACCGTTTCCCACCCCTAGTTGTTTGGTTCAATATCAAAGCAAACCTTACTAAAAATTGGTAATACCCTTGTATATTAGCCTTCACTTGGTTTGATGACAAATTTTGGTATGCCTATGCACATGGGCAAGATTTGGCAAGATTCTTGCCAAGTTTTTGGCCAAAACATGGGTGGAAAAATTGGGGTCTGTTGGGTTCAATGCCTAGCTTTACCTTGCCAAAAATTGGTCACACCCTCAAGATTTGGCTACCATTCAGTTTGGTTCCAAACTTTGGCGATACCTAGAAAATTTGGCAATGCCAATGTGCAATTTTTTTGTACGAATAATCTATTTTTTATTGGAAATTATAGAAATATACCCGTGGCGACATTTTTTACATAAATATGTTCCAGTCGCCCAATGGGGGGCGATTGGAGCCAATCACCCAATGGGGGTGTGACAGAGCTCCAGTCGCCCGACCCTTAGGCGACTGCAACAAGTCGTCCCCCATTGGGTGACTTGATGTGCAGTCGCCTGCGACTGCACTTAGTCCCCCATAAATTTAGTAATTTTTTTCAATTTTGTAGTTTTTAACTGGAAAATAATTGCTGAAGTTGTAATAAAAGTTTATGTTCATTGTATGTTGTAAGTGCGTAACAAATTTTGGGAAATTTTTTAGGAACGATTAACCTTAGAACGATCAGTACATACGATGGTAAGTGATATTTTGATGTTACTAGGAATTCGTGTACGGAGAAAACCGGTATACTAATATTGTTAGATGAGTTGCTTTGTGAATCATTGAATGCAAAAAGACGAGATAATAAGCTTGTATGAATTTAAATAGACTTCATAATACAGTTGGGAGTAATATGCCGCGTACTTTTTGATTACATGCATAGCATATAGCATCATGTGCGACTAACCCACCCAACTGCTGGTACGATCTACTATGTCGACCAGGGCCATTTTCCCTTCCTTGTCAGCTCGGCGTTGAACTCCTCGGTGGCCTCTTTTGCCTTAGTCATCATTTTCCTCTTTCGCTTGCGCTCCCTCTCGCGAGCCTCTCGCTCCCTACGCACGCACGCCTCGAGATGAGCTTTTGTTTCGCATTGTATACGTAGGGTTTGCTCGTTCTTGCGGCGCTTCTCCTCCTGGATTTCCGATGACCTTGCAACATTCCACTCCTCGAAGTCGAGTGCCCATTGGTCCTTAGGGTGGATCTCAAGATCGATCCATTTGCGGTAGCCACATAGGGGTTCCGGAGACTGTAAATACAAGGGAGAGGTTGTTAGTGCGTGTTGTGAATGAGAAAAGGTAGGGGGAAACGGTGCACCTAGTCCTTAGTGGCTGCCGATAAGTTGCGGTGCCTAGACGGCTGTCGGGGTAGTCACTGGAGTAGTTTGAGTAACCCCAGCAACGCATACCTAGGCTGATGCGGAGCTTTTATTTGAAGAACTTGCACGTGTCCCCGCACCAACAAAGGGGCGTGTCTCTCCCTCGGGTGGGAGTTGCGGCAAACACTCGGTGGGAACGTTCGGAATGAGGTTGTTGCTACGGGGCCCGTCATTGCGGGGAGCTGACCTCATAGCACGCTGGGCTTGTTCTGCCAGGGTGGCAGCTGCCCTTATTTTCTCATCGCGGGCGGCAGCTGACCGTGCTAGGTCGCGGGTCTCCTCCCATTGCTTCATCATCTTGTCCTATTGTTTCTTCTGTCTTTTGTCCGTCCTGGTGCGGTGAAGGAAGCATGGTGTAGTGTGCAGTTTGGTTGCGCAGTGTTCTCTGAGAAATCTCCTCAACCTCATTTTATAGTGTGCAAAGCTAGTAAAGCTGGGGCGTGATGTCTTGTTGCTGTGGAAAGCTAGCACGTGCGCTCATGCCGTTGCGCAAAGCTGGCACGTTCGGTCTTGTCACTGCGCAAAGCTGGGCCATGCTGTAATGTCACTGTGAAAAGCTGTATCATCATATCATGTCACTGAGAAAAGCTAGCACATTCAGTCTTCTCACTACGCAAAGCTGGGTCGTGCTGTCATGTCACTGCAAAAAGTTGCGTCGTCATGTCATGTCACTGAGGGAAGCTGGCGCGTTAGGTATGTAAGTACTTGCAAACATAGTAGTAAGTATGTACAGATTTATGAGAAGCAGTCACTCATGCGTGCACGCTCTGCGGGAACGATGGTCCGACTGGTACAGGAAGCGCCTGACATAGACCAAATTGCCGCATCACTCGCTGGGGCGCGTAGTCCTCTATGAAGATATCGTACACGAGCTTCCGGCGCGTCAGCGAGAAAGCCCGGTCATGCCAGTACAGTGTGGACAAGTCGTCAGGAGCATGGTCCTGCAGTGTCATAGGTGAGTACGACTCCTAGTGCACGTCCTCGGCTGTGAGGCAGTCGAACTGCTCCACAAAAGGCAGATACGCCCGCGTGACCTGCACGTGCGCGAACTGTACCTGCAAGGAAGAACAGTTGTTACGTATGACCATCGTTAATACGAACGAAATAGCTGATTATCATAATACTTACCCGTCGACGAAACTAGATAGAACCCATCGTCGGTCGGTCGACGTCTCCCCTGGGGTACATCTCTGCCCCGTACGGACTCATGTACTATAGCAAAGGTTATCCGAGGTTGAAGCGCTCGAACAACCACAACTGCAGTAGCAGCGGACAACCCGCGAGGACCGAGTTTGCTAGGGTCCTCGAGCACGCATCACACAGGCCACGGTAGGTCGCGGCAAGTGCGGTTGATCCCCAGCTGACCTACGGGGCCTCGCCGTCCGTGATCGCCCTAGCATGAGCGATGAGGCGCGCGTCGACGGTGTTGCCGTGGCTGGTGGTGAATAGCACCCAACCAAATAGCCACAGCAAGTACGCCTCCAAGTGGCGCGAAACCTGGTAATCATCCGTCTCTGGATCCATTTGCTCCACCTGAATGCAAGCAAGATGTTATTAGTACGTAATAGCGCAAATAAGAGCTTCGACGACACGATCGATTGTAAAGAGCACGTACCCAGAACTGTGCGAGCCACCTCAGCGATAGTCCGTGTGTTTGACTCGCTAGGAAGATGTATGTCGGAGCCCAGATATTAACATCCGGATTCCTCTGTGATTCCACCGCACTATTCCCTGGATCAGTAGATAGTGATCACAGATTACAGTTCTGATTATCAAAGTACATATCATGCGGAAGCGTAAATATAATAGTAAACTTACTCATGGGCCGATTAGGCCGAAATCAATAAATTGCAGCAGCGGAAGAACGAAGCACACAGGTGGGACCTTCAGGACATGCCCACAGGCAGCCAACTGGAGGTTCGCGACCTAGCCCTTGACATCTTCATCTTCTCGGCCAGCTTGTCCAATCTTGTTGCTGAGGCGAGGTGATTTGATTTCCTGATTCTGAATTTTATCGCAAAAGCGAGCGTGAGCACTCCGACCCCGTGCTCCGCGAGCCAATACACAGAATACAAATAAATAGTATGCATGGCTTAACAGAGGAGAGGCTCGGTTTATTTTGTTTTGCAAGGAGTGCTTTTGAATACAATTAATTAAAAATCCCTAAGACCTAGCAGTTTGAACCAAATCATAATGTACAAGGAAATGCATTATTAATATCGATTCAGATTCCATCCACCGTTACATGGCATCTGCACCATATAGCAATTTCTTCAGCGTTATAGCCGCTTAACTTACCACTGGGACGACACCCAGGACAAATTCCAAACCAGGGCAGTCCTTCGCCCTTCAAGTTTTCCCTTCTTCCAAGTTCCAATATTTTGTAAACAGAACTATATCTAGTTAAGTTCCCATGTCTGCCCTTGACCGTGGGCACGGCTATTCGAATAGTTTTAGACTTTGCAGAGTTTGCACACTTTACCCACAAGAGATAAATCCACTCGTTGCCCCACATGATTCCTTAGCCATGCGGTTGAGTAGACTATCACAGGGCCTTTACAATGCACTTTTCCTAGTAGGGTTACGTCCGCTAAGGTTTCCACTTCCTCCGGGTACGACCACCCTTCCAGAAGCCCCCTCTTGCGCCGTCACGTCGGAGGATGTGGCCATCCTCTACCCGCCCGTGGTCACACCGGCGCAACCCTTACTAAGTCGATGCAAATTAGTTAGCCCTGCCTACATTTTGCCAGTTTGTGGTCGTACTTGTTGTACATTGGGAGGTCATGACAAGATTCAGTCCTTAGTAGTATCTGGGCGGTCTACCGCTAACCACTTTGTGCTTCCACTGCACCACACTCTCACACCATCGAACCAATCCGCCCAGATATTAAGCAAGTTGGGGTTTTTGGGAGCACAAAATAGTCATATCAAAATACACCAGTCATTCCCACCATGACTGCCCAACCAACTTTTCTCATGATTAAAAGCGATGCTTAGGCGCTCTCGCGCCCATGAGTATCTAAACAATACTACGCATGGCATACAATTACGGACTTATTTTCGAAAGGTTACTATTATAATTTGTGCTAGGGCGACAATGTTCACATGTTCAAATATTTCAAAGGAGGGGTAATATTAACCAAGTACACAATAGGATATAACTATAATCTTAAATTAACATGTATTTGCATATAACATAACAGCATGCAATTTGATAATTTAAACAAAAGTAATTTGCAGAAAACGTAGGTTCAACATGATCAAAGTATTGACTCGCCTGGCGCGGTTTACTGCTATCTTGAGCTCACACAATGCTTTCTCTTGAGCTTTTGGTCTCTATCTTCACTTCGAGCTTGATCTCGCTTGATCCATTGAATCTTCACGACTCCCGATTTCTAATTACGTGACAAACGACTGAATCCAAATAAAGCAAATAACTCAAAAAGATCCAAATAAATCCGAATAAACTCAATTTAGTTTTATTACGAGTTAATGGGTGATTTGGTGAGTTGAGGCAAGGTTGGTAATAGCATACGATAACTTCATCTTTCTATTAATAATCTCTTTGTATTATTTTGTTATTTATCAAGGAAGTTCCATGAGTCAGGTTAGACCTATAGACTGGTGCAGGAGTTTAGTGTACAAATTCTATCTTTAGGGTATGCATTCCTTGCAACTCAGGTTATGATAAAGGCAAACTGGACTGATGGATGAGATATGTACTTATTCTATAAATCTTTTAGTCGGAGGTATTATAATACTTGGATATCTTTATTAAGTTTTTAGAATAATCTCTGATATAGGCTTTTACTTATTAATTAGATTAAGATAAATAGCAAGGGCTCAATATTTATTCTTATATGATAATTAATTAGAATTTAAATCTCTAATAATCCTATTATCATATTTTATGTATCTTCATTTATCGCTAGCTTAAGTTTAATTCGAATTAGGATCCTTTGGTACGGGTCCCAGCTTGATTTATATACAATTGTACTAAATTTTATTATGTACCAAAGCTAGTGTTAGGATTTAGTTAATGGCACTATTATTAGCTTGCTCATACTTTAGCTACTATTAGGCTTAGCTCCACTTCTAACTCTAGTTTAAACTTAGCTACCGGAGCAAGGCTTAGTATGTATCATTTTATGTGAAATGTTAATCTAAATACCAATTGTCATTATTAACTAAATCTAGCTTCTGATATTTATTTATCGGCGATGTACTAAGGGTGGGGTCTGCATTATGAATCCTGACTTTCCAATTTAAATATGTATTTCATTTAATTTGGTGCTAGCATGAATCAATAATTATTTAAAGCTTAACCATAAGTCAGTTGCATACAAGGTAGCCTCTATTTCAATTTGAATATCATGGCCTAAAGGTTTGTTTATTAATGTTCACATTATTTAACAATAAAAATGGATTATCCTAGTTACTAGGGATAAAGACAATATTTTAGGGTTTAATTTTGCAATGGTTAATTTCTACATCGTTTACTAATATGCAATGGTTCATAGCTTATGGTTTACTAACTCTTTATTTATTAGAACATCATGAGAGCTTGAACCTACATGTTATCCCTAATTAATTTCTCACTATTCCTTAAGTTAGGGATTAAGTTCCATACAAAAGATTAGAAGAATATTAGCAACTAATATGTAACATTCAATCTAAGGTTAAATATTTATTAGGCCCATTTACACTCTCAATGAATTTTGTTAGCTTTCCTGGATCATTTCCTATTTTTACTAAATTTGGATACTTAACCGAAGCCACTTTTTCTTTATTAATGTCTTTAGTTAATACCTAGATGTTAAATAATCATTCAAACCATATTCGCTATTCATATATGGCAACTAACCCAAATTCAATATTGAACAATCTTGTTTTATCTCCTGGCTAAAATTTTATTAGTTTTCCTAGATTATCTCTTATTTTTCCTGAATTTTTCTTAATTAAAATGGAGTAGGAAAAATCAATAGATAAAAGAAATAAAAGGAAGCGGCCTTACGGGATCGAGCTCAGGACCTCAGTACTGTGGCGTTGGAGTGCTCGGTCTAGCCAAATGGACACGGGGTGCTACCTGACAAAGTACCAGTGCTTAATTAGAACAACGGAGAGGTAGACAGAGCAAAACAGAGGAGCCGGCTCGAGCAGCCATGGCCGACGGTGGTGCCGGCGAGGAGCGGCCGGGGAGGCGGGCGTAGCCGGCAAAATGGGTTCGTCCGGGGATGGGGAAGCCAGTGGAGGAGGCGGCGCGACCCGAGAAGGCGGCGAGGTGGGCGGGCGGCAGCTCGGAGCGGCCGGC
This sequence comes from Dendrocalamus latiflorus, assembly GCA_017311315.1. NCBI lineage: Eukaryota > Viridiplantae > Streptophyta > Magnoliopsida > Poales > Poaceae > Dendrocalamus > Dendrocalamus latiflorus. The sequence goes on along the minus strand of CM029651.1, from coordinate 10,060,697 downwards.
GGCGAGGTGGGAACGGGACGGTGGCGCCGGCGTGGAAGAGGGAGCAATTTAGCGCGCGCGTGAGCATAAGGGAGACCAAGTGAAGCTTACCATGCTGCCGGTTGGGTCGGGGAGTGCCTACGGTGGGCCAGCGGCGATGGCCATGGGCGGCGCAGAGGAGGTTCACGTCGCCGGCGTGCTACGGTGCATGAAGGAGCGGGGCGATGTTCGGAGAAGCTCCGTGGCGGCGTGATGATGCTTCTGAAGAGAGGAATCGAGCCGTGATGCCCTGGAGGAGCAGCGGCGGAGATGGAGGTGTCGGCGGCCGGCGGTGAGGAGGAAAGCGATTCCGGCAAGCTCGACGCACGAAAATCCGATTGGGTGGAAGGGGAGGGAGAGGAGGAGTGGGGACGCGATTTGGCGCGGTGCATTTGGCCGGAGATCGCCGGAGCGGCCGGGGTGGCGTGGAGGCGTAGGCGGCGGCGTCGCCCGTGCACGGGAGAAGACAGAGGGGGAAAGGGAGGAGGCGTGGAGGGCAACGGGGAAGCCTGCGGCTCTTATGGCGACGGAGAGGGGGTTGGATTGAGTCGCACTGCGGTCGACGACCGGGGCTTCGGGCACGGGATGAGGATGGCAACGTGCAGCGCGCAGAGGTGGAAGGGTTGGGCGCAGCCGGGATTCGTGCGGTGATGGGACGAGGCAGCGCGCGCAAGAGAAACCGGGGGCGGCAGAGGAGAAATTGGTGGGCGGTACGGTTGCATGGATGCCGCGTGGAAGAAGGAAGCTGAGTATGGCAGAGGGTGACGCGGTGCTCTGGGGAAGAAAGGAAGAAAGAGAGGGAGGGGGTAGCGGTCCCGTGCGGTGAAGAGAGGGAGCGGGCGCACGCACAGGGGAGAGAGAGGAAACAGGCGCGGGTGCGGGGCCACCGGGCAGAGGGAGCGGCGCGGGTGGAAGGCGGGGCCCGCGCGCCAGAAAGACGAAGCGAGGGGGAGGCGCCGGAAGAGTTGGGCCGGGCCGGGCGTGGTGGCCGGCCGGCTGCACTCTTTTTCCTATTTCTTTTCTTTTTATTTTTAGTTTAGGCATTTGTATTTTCATACATGTATACAATTCCAATTTATTTGCTCTCTTTCTCACTCCTATAAATTTCTGTACTTTCTTTTTAATATAAATTTTATAGGTGCCATATTTGATGAAATACACATGTACTTATTTATTTATGTATATATCCACATTTGTTGACTTTCTTAAAGTATTTACTTCCTTGTTATTTATATCACCATTTACAGAATTAGGGTTTTATATTTTAGGCCAATTCTCTCCTCTCTTTTCTGGATCATCTTTTCAGATTCGCATTTTAAATTTTTGTTTTCCATTATTTGCATAGCCCCTTTTTGGCATTACTAATGCTTGTTTTTTGTCTTTTATGAATTTATTCAACTTAATGGAATCTCAACCAAACCCAGGAAAATACCATAAAATCCAAATTCAAATAGAATATATTGCGAAAGTAATTCAAGAAATTCATATTTTCAAATTTTAAATTTTTGGGATGTTACAATGTAGTAGTCATCCGTGGCACCTGGTGGAAGGACCCCCTCGAATCTGCTGAGCAGGTCAGCGCGCCACTCGGCCGGGGCCTCCGGTAGGAAGGTAGCAGCTTGCGCGATTGGAAGGCCAAGCAGTAGGGACACCTCCTGCAAGGTAGGCGTTATCTCCCCGAATGGGAGGTGGAAAGTGTGTGTCTCGGGCCGCCAACGGTCCACCAAAGCCGCAACAGGGAACGATCGAACAGGAAGCGTCGCGATCGCTCCACGACGTCGTCCCCGCCCGCGGCCACGGCGGGTCCATCCTCGTCTGTGGCCTACACCATCCGGGCAAGAGGGAGTAGCCCGGCATCTCACAGCTTACAAACAAAGTGAAGGTCAGCACGGAACATACTTACGACAAAACTAAAATGTTGGCGGAGTGCAAACCTGACTGTCCAATAGGGGTCGAGTCTCCATGCCATGCGAGGTGTGCGTGTCCGGACCACTCCCAGCTCAGCTGCTCGTCCGCGCTCCCCATAGGCGGCACACGATGGGAAGCGCAATGCAGACGGTCCACGTGCTTGTCCAACAGGGGGTACCACCAGTCCGAGTCATGACCATCACGAGTCATACCTGCAAAAAGAGTTCAAGTTGCCACTTATAAGGAACCAAAAACATTGCATGTAAACTAACAGTAAATAGAACTTGTAAGTAAATAAACAGAGTAATACTACGCCACCAGCACAATGCCAACTACATTATAGAAAAGGGGATGTAACATATCAGTTGTACAAATGGTACATGAAATATACGATACATTTAGTACGACATTCCGCACGTCATAAATGTGTACTAAACAAACACAGTTTGCAATGTAAATTTATTTCTAGTCTCCAACAACTAGTAGTACACGCCATGCCGCTTTGCATACTGATCAGCATATGTATTGCATCGTCTAGCTGTGTGCCCCTCCTGACTGCATCGCTTGCAACGTGCACCAGATGCTCCAGATTGCGATTCGTCCATATCATTTCTAATACGCCGACTCTATCGCCGACCCTTCCCACCCTTCAGCATGTTAACATCTGGTATCCAGGTTCTCACTGCAATGTCCAAGGTGGCGAAGTTTCCGACAACCCTGAACCCTGGAGCTCCCCACACCAAGCATGCAGTACCCTCTCCTTAAAGAAGTACTTCGATATGAAGTTTGAAGGATCCATGCCCACGGTCCCGTATGCAGCGAGGACATGAGAGCATGGCTTGTGTAATAGCTTCAGCTTGTTGCACGTGTAGCTAGGTTCGTTTGCATGATCTCCAAAGCATACCTCGTGGGTAACAAGGGAATGAGCTGTCCCAAATCTGGCTCTACCACAGAGTACCACGTCAAAACGATTCTCCCTATTGCCTATGACCTACACTACGTGCAATTGACCCTTCTGTGCCTTCGTCTCCATGTATGCCGTAATTTTCGATGAATATAGTGCCCAGGATTGGCCGCATGAAGTATGGCATTCGCGTGCCTCTCCCTGAAGTAGCTGATTGTGCTGTGAAGAACACTTTCCACGATGGTGACAAGAGGCTGAGAATAGAGGCCCTTGAGAACCCAATTGTACACCTCGGTAAGGTTAGTCATCATTATGTCGTACCTTGCACCGTCCGTGTCGTGCAACAGCGATCATTTCTCCAATGGTTCTTCCTCGATCCACTGCAAGAAGCACTTGATGTTTCGCAAGCTCCTCCTTCTTGGACCAGTTGGGTTAGGCTCATTGAGTGCTGGCAAGCATTGCGGTTGTGTCGCCTCAGGCATGACCGACCCCTTGCTCCTTTCATCGACGTGCTTCCTGCTGTGCTCATCCAACAACGCCCACAAAGCATCAAATTTTCTCTGCTGGTTCTGCATAGCCAACCTCTTGAATAGCTTCATCAATGGTTGTTTCAGAAACTGCTTGAAAAAGTTTGCTCCTAGGTGACGAATGCATCACCTGTTCCTCATGTCCGACCAAGAAAAGAGTCCCTCGGGGTCTTCCAGAAGTTTTCTTATAGCCTTTACAATCCAGGCGTGGCGATCATGGATTACACACACCAGGACGAGTGCCGACAACTCCAACCTTGACATATCTGAGAAACCAAACCAGCTTTCATAATTTTCACTTTCTACGAATGCGATGGCCAGCGGTAATAATTCGTTGTTGCCATCAACGGCTATGGCCGTCAGGATCTGCCCCTGTATTTACCTGTCAGAAAGGTCAAGTTAACTGAAATCACCGGCAGCATGTGCCTGAATGCCTCGATGCAAGCACCAAATGCTAACAAGGCCCTCTGCAACACCACATATCCTGGTGGACTTGTGGACAGCTTGTCTTGCACAGCGATATACGTGCTCAGGTTCTTGTCCTGCAACACCTTAAGAGCAAGTTCAATAATAGAGCCAAGTGTTTGGCTATAAGTCAAGTTATAAGAGCCAAGTTATACAATAATCTGTCTTCTATTTGTCTACAAAAGATTTTTTATTATTATGTGGTACCATATCTCACATTCTCTTTCCTACTCCTCCTCACATACATTTATTATCTGGACCCACCACTGCATAGGCTCCCGTGTGCAGCTTGTTGCTTACATGAGAGCCAAGCCCTCCTCTCTCTCCTCTCTTCTCTCCTCCACATCAGCAAAAATGCTGACTAGCTTGGCTATAAGACCATTGTTGTACTTGCTCTAAGCATACGAGGAAGATTGTCGTACGCCACCTCGAAAGACCCAAAATGTTTTTCCAACGCCTTTTGCTTGGCACGTCACGCCTTCACGTAGCTAATCTTGTACTTAAATTTCTTCTTGATAGCTACCACGATATGCGTGGGCTCCATGTCTTTCTTCTCTACTATCTCTCCGTACATCAAATTGGCTATAAAGGCGGACGTTAGGTTACGATGCCTCGCCAAAATATTGTTGAGAATGCAAGAGTGCAGCTCCACATTCGACACATTCCAATGAGTCTCATACTTGGGTCTACGTGCGTGCACCCTCCAAGGACAACCAGCCTGCTCGCACTTCATGGTGTACTGCTCCTGGCTTGATTTCACGACTCGAAAAGTCTACTACATTGAAAGGGCCCACAGCTTGATGGCATCCTGCAGCGCTGCGTTGTCAGCAAACATAGAATGCAACTGAACCTCTGTCTCATGATACTCCCACGCTGATTCATGCTCATCATGTGAGGAAACACCCTCAGCATTTAACTGGTTCCATTCCTACGGGATAGGAACTTCATCCTCATCCGAACTGTCCTCGTCGTCGTCATCCTGTACAGCTTCCTCTTCAGCCTATGCTCTTTGGTCATCACAGTTCATCTGCTGCATGATGTACTCAATATGCTCCCCTTCATTGGCTTGTACAGTTTCCTCCATATGGCTTGACCATTGTAACTCTCCTCCATGTACCGCATCAGCTTCATCACGAGCAACTTGATGATCTTCGCCAACATGCGGTCGCCCGAGCTGCTAGCACCTCCTGGAGCAAGGGCGGACGCATGACCTTACACAGCTTTTAATGAGCACGGTTGCACAAGCAGGACACACTCGTATCCACGACGCCGGCACCCTTGTACAAAGCCCTTCCACGCAGCAGTGCGTAGCAATGTCCTCAACTCCCATATGATATACATGGGAGATTGGCTCCAAAGCCCTTGCACGACGATGTTGCACACCTTAGGGTCTAATAAAAAACTCTGGGTCAGCCAATGCATCACATCTGAGATCCGAGCATTCTCGCCATCTGGATGTACTAGAGTGACTTGCGGAAAGCCGCTCCGCTCAAATCCAGACTATTCGGACCTTCACGAACGGTTCCAGCACCGTAATGCACTCTCAATGTAGTGGCTATTGGCATTGCTGATGTAGGCCTGTATATATATTTTAATTTTCCAACATGTCAAATCGCATCGCACAATACCAAAGTACTGACGTACTGTAATTCACATTTCACCGATCGTTCGCATGTCGTAACCAACTACAATGAACGCGTACTATGAACTTCCTATTGGTTTTTCCAACATTTTTCTAACGTTTCTACATACAAATTAATTAAATTCTAGCAAAACTATTTACTGTATTTTTTAATACGTACAAATTTGGCGGACGATTAATGTGTACGTTACAGTGACGGAATTTTCTACAACTACAATTTTGTACGCATGCAAATTTTGTAACGATGCTAATTTTGTAAAACTATGTTCCCTAATTTATACACAACTACACGTTTTTACGGCTGCTAATTTTCTAAAACTACATTTTAACTAAATTTTGTATACCAGAAATTTAACTATTTCTATCTACATCTACACCTACTGTTGCATCTTTCTCTTCTCTCCGTTTCTACGTCTGCTAGATTTCCTACAACTACATTAACTACATTTTCCATACTAAAAATTGTACTACATTTTCTATAACCAAAATTTTCTATACTAAATTTTCTATATCTACACTTTTTACTAACACTAACATTAAATACAAAATAAACTGAAATACAATATAGGAAATAAAAAAATACCTGGATCTAGTTCTTTCTCTTCTCTTCTCTTCTCTTCTCCCACTCCTTCCTTACTCTCCTCTCCTCCCCCTCCTCCCTCTTCTCTTCTTCCCCTCCTCCCTCTCCTCTTCTCTTCTCCCCCTCCTTCCTCTCCTCTTCTCTTCTCCCCCTCCTTCCTCTCCTCTTCTCTCCTCTTCTCTTCTCCTCCTTCTTCCCCTTCTCTTCTCCTCTCGGCCGAAACTGTGTATGCGGGTGCGGGGCGGCAGCCGAGCGCCGTTTTTATCCCCCATGTTGCCCGCTTGTTAGGCGACTGGAGCTCTAGTCGCACAACCGTTCAGCGACTGCAATAATCGCCCAACTGTTACCATATCGGCCGCGTGTCGCTTCCTGGTTGGGCGACTGGCTCCAGTCGCCCTCTCGTTGGGCGATTAGAGCATATTTATATAAAAAAAATTATCATAGGTATATTTCTATAATTTTAAATAAAATATTGAATATTCGTACAAAGAATTCCACAAAACATTGGCAGAGTTGAGGCGTCCAAATCATGCACCAAATTTTTTGGCAAGGTCACTGACCCATGCATAGGTGACGTGGCAACCAGTGGTTGGATGCATTAAATGCATAATTTGTTTGATTATCTAGCTTTAAACAGCCATATCTATTTAATGGAATATCTGATTTATAATTTGTTTAAACCATTGTACTCCTTGTGACGAGATCAACAAAATAAGACCACTGTTAACTATATTTCTCGCTGCAAAATTAGCTACCATGTGGGCCCATGCGTCATAGTTACAACTAGAAGAATTTTGGCATGATTTGCTAGCATGCAATTCAAACACTACTACAATGTCAATGTTTTGGTAATGCTCTTGCTTTGGTCATGTCTAAATTTTAGTAGGGTTAGTTGGGCCTCAAACCGAACAGATCCTTGGTGACCAAATTTTAGTAACATCTACTCTCTTCAGGCCAATCATAGGCATGCTAGATTTTGGCTTGCCAATATTTTGGCCGGTATTTGGTTTGCTACCAAAGATTTTGGTCATGCCAATGATTTAGTACTACCAAATTTTGGTATAATTTATGTGGGCTGAGAACTAAACAACCCCCCTTACTTTCCAACTTTCAGTAATATAATTTTAACACAACATTATCTTGTCCATCGAAGCAGATAATGGATAATAACTATCAGAATCGTCTCAAGGGAAAAGAAGCATTTTTTGCATTCAGCGATTAAGCTTTAGAAAAGAACAACTTTTACTAAGAGTCACTTACTTTGCTTGGGTTTCCATCTGAATAGCAACCCCGTATCTTTCAGGCTTAATTTTTAGCGATCAGATCCACATCTTTCGATATCTCACCAAACCGAGTAGCTCAATTATGTTGGGTGACTCATGTGACCGTGAAAGGAACACTGCTAGTAATGTAGCACATGGAGGTCGGAGCGGCAAGAGTTCAAGAAGCGACACGGCACACACGCGAGCCCTCAGCTGATGAAGCATATGTATACTCCCCCAGATCACTGAGAAATCATAAATCAAGCTTAATTAAACCCGGCCAGAGTCGCCGAGGAGCTAGTAACTATTTCTGCCGAAAGAAACCATGAAATGGAAAGGCATTTGCGGTTTTCGCACAGAGCTTTAGGGAAAATGTACCGTATTGCTACCAACCAATCAGACGTCTGATGCAAGTCAATAGGATCGGGCGTCCACCTTTTTTATAGCTCCCTCAGCTGATCAATAGTTCCTCCCAACTCCACGCACCCATACACCATCCATCCTCAGCAATACACCTCTTCTTGCTCATCTCACATCCCCGCGTGACCAGCTGTGCTGCTGCACCTACCCGACGGGAGCTGGATAGCTCCGCTCGCTCTCCGATCTCCACACCCTCTCTCTTTCTCTGATCTTCGTCACTAGAACTTGCCTCTCCTTGCAACGGCAAGGCCCCCGGTAGCGGAACAGCGGAAGATAAAGTGGTGCGCCCAGCGACAAGGCATTCGGCCTGCCTTTGGTACTGTTGAATCTGGGCCAGCCGCCACCACCTTGAGCTCGATGTCGTTAGTTCTGCCATGGGTGAACACTATAGGCTACCAGCATCCTCCTCATCTGCGCTTGTTAGCCATGTTGTTGGTATGCCTGGAGCTTGTCAAATCTATCGCCACCACAGGTAAAACGGTGGAATCTGGTTATTTTGTTGCAGGATCTATTTCTCGGTGTTGTATTTTTTGTTGTAACATTTTGATTTTATGTGTGCAACAATCAGCAATAACCAATGTAACATCAAAAAATTTTGTCAACCATATTGTAGCCCCTTTCTTTCGTTTGTTGCAAGATTTGTTCTAATTTATTGTGGATTTATTTTTTGGTTGTTGTATTTAGTTACAACATTTTGATTTCATATATGCAACAATCAGCATAACAATTGCAACATCAAGATTTTTAACTTACAAATATATGGTTTTTTTGTTGCACTAGCTGAATGCCCGTGCGTTGCTATTGATTTTTAAAATTTACCATACTACATGTTTTAAAACTCACGGTTGGTAAATTTTTTAGAATATGCATACAAATATGTTCTAAAAGTTTTTAATTCCGTCAAGTAAGTCAGAAACCGTCGATTACACCTCGTGGTCATAAGTCGGAAGACATCGACCACACCTCGTGGTTGTAGGTTGGGAGCACTCGAGCACACCTCATCGTTGTAAATCAGAAGCCGTCGATCATCGCGCGTGATCGTAGGTCAGGAGTGGTCGACCATCGCTGGTGGTCGTAAGTTGGCAGCGGTCGACGATCGATCGTGGTCCTAAATCAGGAGCCTTCGACAATGGCTCATGGTCATACATTAGAAACCGACGACCATCATTCGTGATCGTAAGTCGGAAGCCATTGAGGATACCTCGTGGTTGTAAGTCGGAACACATCGACCAGCACTCGTGATTGTAAGTCGGAAGACATCGACCACATCTCATGGTCGTAAATCGGAAAACATCGACCAGTGCTCATGGTTGTAAATCGAAAGCCGTCGATCACACCTCCTGGTCGTAAGTTAGAAGCCATCGACCATCGTTGGAGGTCGTACATTGGCAGGCCTTCGGTATGCTTATGCCCTGTCGCCCGACTACCGGTGCCAGCCTGCTTGGCCCTGACTTCATCCACGGCCCTTCGACGTCGACCACGGCCCCCTTCGATCACGGCCCCCTTCGACCACAGCCTCGACTTCGACCACGGTGTTGGCTTTGACCACGGCCTCAACTTCGACCACGGCCTCGACTTCGACCACGGCCCTGACTTCGACTACTAACCCCTTCAACTTCGACCACCGCCTCCTTTTACTTTGACCACTGCCCTCTTTAACCACTGTCCCCTTCGACCACGGCCCTTCAACGTCGACCACTTCCCCCTTCGACCACAGTCCCCTTCGACCACAGCTTCGACTTTGACCATGGATCTTCGACTTCGACTAGCGCTCGTGGTCGTTAGTTGGAAGACATTGACCATACCTCGTGGTCGTAAGTCAGAACACATCGTCCAGCGCTCGCGGTCGTAAATCGAAAGCCGTAGATCACACCTCGTGGTCAACAACATGTTACAATCCATGGAGAGTACGAGACCTTGTGGGTCTTGCCGTCGAGGGTGGAGAGCTTGATCTCGAGGGTGACCTAGGGGTAGGTGACGGAGATGTCCAACTGGAGGGGGAACTCGTAGCAGCGGAGGTTGTGGATGAACCAGCAGGTGCCCTCTGAGTTTGTGCTACGACTACGACCATGGACGCTATGACCAGGACCATGACAGCGACTTTGAGCATTGCCCTGTTCAACTTCGAACACTGCCCCCTTCGACTTCGACCACTGCCCCCTTCAACCACTATCCCCTTCAACCACGACCCTTTGATGTCGACTATTTCCCTCTTTGACCACTTCTTCGACAACAACCACAGATCTTCGACTTCGACCACTACCCCCCTCGACCGATGTCCCCTTTGATCATGGCCCTTCGATGCTGACCACTTCCCCCTTCAACCACAGCTTTGGTTTCGACCAAGGATCTTCAACTTTGACCATGGATCTTCGATGTCGACCACTGCCCCCTTCGACCACGGCTTCGACTTCAATCATGGATCTTCGACTGCAACCATGGATCTGCGACTGCGACCACTATCCCCTTCGACCACGGCCCTTCAACAACCACAGCCCTTCGACATCGGCCACTTCCTCCTTTGACCACCGCCCCCTTCAACCACTGTCCCCTTCGACCACGACCTTTCGGTGTCGACCACTTCCCCTTTCGACCACGACCCCCTTTGATCACGGCTTCAACTTCGACCACAGATTGTCGATTTCAACCACAGATTTTTGACTTCGACCACTGCCCCCTTTGACCACTGTCCCCTTCGACCACGGCCCTTCGATGACCATGACTTTTCGACATCGACCACTTCTGAACTAACAATATCGTATTTGTCGTATATACCATATATACCAAATTGATTATACCGAACTAATCGAATGCATAGCCCTATTTGACCATGGCCCTTCGACTTCGACCGTGGACCAACTTCGTCCATAGCCCTTCGACTTCGACCACTACCCCTTTTGGCCACTGTCCTCTTCAACCACGGTTTGGACTTTGACCACGACCCTTCGACTTCGACCACAGCCTGACTTCAACCATAGCCCTTCGACTTCGACCGCGGACCGACTTCGTCCATAGCCCTTCGACTTCGACCACTGTCCCCTTCGACCACGGCTTGGACTTTGATCATGGCCCTTCGACTTCAACCATGGCCTGACTTCGACCATAGCCCTTCGACTTCAACCACGGCCTGACTTCGACCATAGCCCTTCGGCTTCGACCATCGCCCCTTCGACCACGGCTTCAACTTGGACTATGGATCTTCGACCACGACCCTTCGACTTCAACCACGGCTTGACTTCGACTACAGCCCTTCAACTTCGACCGTGGACCGACTTCATCCACGGCCCTTCGACTTCGACCACTGCCCCCCTTCAACCACTGTCCTCTTCGACCATGGCTTGGACTTCGACCATGGCCCTTCGACTTTGACCATGGCCTAACTTTGACCATGGCCCTTCGACTTCGATCACAGCTTCGACTTCAACCACGGATCTTTGAATTCGGCCACGAACCCCTTCAGCCACGGCTTCGACTTTGACCACGACCCCTCGACTTTGGCCATGGCCCCTCGACCACGACCCCATTCGACCATGGCACCGACTTCGATGACCAGCTTGGAAGACTAAAATCGCCAGACAGCGCGACAGGCTCCGTGCGAAGAGCAGGAGGAGGTAGAGAGGCTCATTGGGCGAGTGACCACTGGGCGGTGGCAGCGGGGGGAGAGCCACGTGGGTGGGCGTAGCGAGAGAAAGCCACTGCCACCATCGTCGAACGCCCTTCTCTTTGATCCACCGGCCACTGTCGCTGAGCGCCATTCTCTTCGATCCACCAGTTGCTGTCGCCGAGCATCGTGCCGTTGGTCGGAGGGGTGATGGGAGATAGAATTGGTGGTGGCACTGAGGAGGAGGAGGGGAAGGAGGCGCGGCACGAGGGTTCGGGGGAGAGAAGGAGGCGACAGTTGCGGGAGGTGAAGGTGGGGAGGCTGCGGCGGGCAGATGGGGAGAGGAGGTGGTGGGCGAATGCGTTGGGGAGGTGGTGACGGGGAGACGCAGCGCTGCTGAGGGAAGTTGGGGGAGTGAGACCAGACGTTATCGCATGGGGAAGGAATTAGTGACGACACCGAGGAGGAGGAGGCGTGGCACGAGGGTTCACGGGAGAGAAGGAGGCGGCGGTTGCGGGAGGTGCAGTGGTTGCGGGAGGCGGAGGATGCGGGGGAAGAGAAGAGGAGGAGCGCGGCCTATGAGTCAGCTCGAGCTTTTTACGAGGAGCAGAAGAACTACCTACATGTTGATCTAGACGGCTAATCTTTGATCGAACTGTTGAGAAGAGAGGAGGGAAAACGCGCTGACAACCACCAACTCATTTTTTAAGGAATAGAGATTTGTTAGTTGTAATGTGTGTTCTCTGAATTATTTTTTTGAAGGTGTCCTTCCAAGTTATTACATATGCATTTTTAAAATGTTGCAAAGGTTTCAGCATCATTGTTTAATGTTTTTCAAAATTTCATGCAAGTTTTAAGTATATCTATGTACACAAACGAGATCTATAATTTTCAAGTGAATTTTGACAACAAATTAGATCATCTCTCCCTATTTTTCAAGATCAAAGTACTTATGTCACATATGTTAAATTTTTTATTGCATATGTTATCAAGATATGTTACATCGACATGTATGATAGGAATACGTCTGGACACCAGTAAACACCAAAAATATATGGGATGGGGCCTTGAACCCCACCTTCTAGGGTAACATATTAGATTTCATCACATAGTCGCATAGATCTCAAAGCATAGCCCACTTTTTTTTTTCCAAAAAGAGTAACAGTATGCCATGCTCCCTCGTCTTCCCACCGCCCTCATCACAAGGATGCGGTGGACTTACTCGTTGCACCCGTGCCTCGCCATGGACACTGCGTCCCTGCTACTGCTTGCCAACTTGCACCTGGCGCCAACACCGCCTCCTCAAACAAACCCCATCGTCGCCCGTGCACCATCAACGGCAGCACCCACCTTCACCATCGTGCCAACCATCACCTATGCAGTGGCGATGCCACGTTATGACCTGTGAGATCAATTAACTCCACAGATTTTTGTAAAATAATCTAAATATTATTGATATTTACAGTAAAATATACAAAACTTTAAAGATTTTAAAAGATTAATCTCACGAAGTTTGAGTTCTAGCTTCACCACTGCGCCCATGTCCTCGTCATGACCGTGCACCCACTGCTGCTTCCTGTCTCGCACCTGGCTAGTTAGTGACTCGGTGCGGGCGCGGTGTTATGCACGACATCTTTCCTCCCTACCGTCAACTGGCAACTCGTGAGCTAGGCAACAATGCCCGCGCACTCACGAGCCGAACAGAACCAAACACGCGCGGCGCCCTATCCATCTCAGCTCCCACGCCACTCACCTCCTTCCCCTTCTCTCTCTAAAATCCGTGCCTACTGCAGCCGCAACTCCAGTTTTTAGAGTTTACCACGTCGCTCTAGGCCAGCCAATGCACCCTTGCCGCTTCCCCTAGACAATCTTATCTCGCCAAGAACGACGGCATAGTAGTATAAGTTGGTGGCCGCCGTCACAAGCAGAGAGAGAGAGAGAGAGAGAACGAGATTTGGAGAGGATGGCACACGGCAGACACAGCTCCCGATGGTTGCATCCACTCGCGGTGATCGACCTCCTAGTCTGTGCGACCGTTATGCCGCCCGCCACCACGTACGGCACAAATACTTCTCAAAATCGTAATCAGACGGCCATACAGTACTACTGTCCTTTGGAAGCATTCAGAGTAGGGGTGAAAACGGATCAGATATTTTCCGCCGGATCCGGACGGATACTGATACGGATTGTGTCGGATCGGATTTTTTTCGGATAGTTCTCGGATCGGATACGGATTTTTTTATCGGATACGGATACGAATACAGTAAGCCTAGTATCCGTTAAATACGGATTATCCGGATAATACGAAAACGAATATCCGAGATTTTAGCCCATAATGAAGCCCAGACGGCCCATTCCCACTCTACGTGTGATCTAGTCGTCCGTTCTTACTCCCTTGTGATCCAGTCGTCGGTGCCATTGTGTGGGACTAGGGTTACTCCATTGAGTTTCGGCCACCTGGCGCCTGCACTCAGCACTCCATTCGGCCGCCGCCGGCCTGCAATACCTCCAAGGCTCCAAATCTCCAATACGGCAATACCTCCTGTCCTGCTGCTCCTGCGGTCCTGCCTCCGCCCGTCCGCCGACCGCCTCCGCCGGTTCCTCCGCCGCCACCACCTCCCTCCGCCGACCGCCTCCCTCCGCCGGTTCCTCCGCCGTCACCGCCTCCCTTCGCCGACCGCCTCCCTCCGCCGGTTCCTCCGCCGCCACCGCCGGTTCCTCCTCTGCCGACCGCCTCCCTCCGCCGGTTCCTCCTTCGCCGGGTTCCTCCTCCGCCGACCGCCTCCCTCCGCCGGTTCCTCCTCCGCCGCCTGCTACTCCAATACTGCATTCGGCCTGCTGCTCCTGCGGTCCTGCCTCCGCCCGTCTGCCAACCGCCTCCGCCGGTTCCTCCTCCGCCGACCGCCTCCCTCCGCCGACCGCCTCCACCGACCGTCTCCGCCGGGTAACTTGGAGTCCACTACTAGGTTAGATAGCTTGATTCTGATTTCTGACGATGTATGAGTGTATGACTGAAGTTGGAGATTTATGAGTAGTGCATCATGAGTTCATGACTGAAGTTGGATTGAAATTTAAGTGTAGTTCATGACGATGTATGAGTGTATGACTGAAGTTTTGACAAGATGAACTATTTACGTATTTTTGTTAATTTTGGATGTATAGTTTAAGGGGTTTTCATGTTTCGATAAATATTCGTAACCGTATTTGTTTCGATTCGTATTCGATCCATATCTGTATTCGATATTATCCATATTTGTATTCGTATTCGAGTTATTCGTATTCGTATCCGTATCCAAAAAAAATATGAAAACAAATATGGTAGAGGCATTATCCGTCCGTATCCGATCCGTTTTCACCCCTAATTCAGAGACTTGCGCCGCAGGGCCTTTTTTTGATCCTAGGCTCAGCCCTTGCTGAAATGCCAACGGATGCAGTGTCACACAACAAATAGTGAAGTATATATCTGTTTGAGAAGCGAGCTAGTATTGCTCCCTCCATTTGTGCACAGTGGATTCAACATGATATCAAGAACTGGGGACATAATATACGTATAGTTATCCACGAACAACAGAGTAGCAAGTATTTCCAGTGTTTACAGGAGAAAGAAAAACAGCATTGCCCAGCAGCGGTCCCGTATTTTATTGCAACGAGGCTAAGCGATTAACACCATCTCTAGGAATTGCTTGCTGATTATCTGTCTTTATTGCCATAATACTGTAACTGGTTTAACTAAGATGCATAAAGCGGTTCAGGCGCAGTTTTCCTCTGTAACCTGAAAAACAAGCATAAACGAAAGCCTGTTAGGAAAGTGAGGAAAATCACGAAGTTCATGTAAACAACACCACTAGGTATCATTCCGTGATGTTGCATGAGGTGTACCATATGGTTCACAATTGCACGCAAACTGCTAATTCTAAGATGGGAGTACAATTTTGTACACCGACTGAATAACCTCCAGTGTTACTACTACTATTAACAAAACCAAAAACACTACCATTAACCTAACTTACAATATGTTGTATTTAACCTAACTTAAACAACATGAAATGCGCAGCAACCCTAATAAACAAACAACAACTGTATTAAGAAGAAACCTTGTTTCGTTTTTCTTTGAGAGTATCCTTGAGACTTGAGAGTAACCAAATGTGTCTTGAATTACTGAAAAACTATCATACAAATGTATCTGTTGTGGTTACAGACCAAACAGAGAGAAAGAGATGGTAGTAGAGAGGTGGGAGTGTTCTGCCTCATCCTCCCCCTCATCCTGATATATATATTCACATGGGGTATGCTTTTACAGTTATGCCCTTACATCCGTACCACCCCATCAGGGGCACTTATGTCATTACACACGTTACTCTGGTTCTTATAACCTCCTAACAGGCCTGCTGGGCTTAGGTGGGGGCCACCCCTACGACAGGAGCCTCTCATGGTGAAGGGCTTCACAGGGCCGAAGCCATGTCGCCGAGTCCTTTGGCCCCCTCCGTCCCATGCGACCTGTGAATTCCTCCGAGCTTGTGGTTGAGGAGCCCGAGGTCTGGGATGGAAGGTGCCTTGTTGAAGCAGACACGCGCGCGCTCCGTCCCCTACCCTTCGCACGGGTGGCAGCGGAGGCTGGCGCCTAGTCGAAGTAGACGCGCGCGCTCCGTCCCCTACCCTTCGAACGGGTGGCAGCGGAGGCTGGCGCCTAGTCAAAGTAGACGCGCGCGCTCCGTCCCCTACCCTTCGAACGGGTGGCAGCGGAGGCTGGCGCCTAGTCGAAGCCGAGGCGCGCGCTCCGTCCCCTACCCTTCGAACGGGTGGCAGCGGAGGCTGGCGCCTAGTCGAAGTAGACGCGCGCGCGCTCCGTCCCCCACCCTTCGAACGGGTGGCAGCGGAGGCTGGCGCCTAGTCGAAGCCAAGTCGCGCGCGCTCCGTCCCCTACCCTTCGAACGGGTGGCAGCGGAGGCTGGCGCCTAGTCGAAGCCGAGGCGCGCGCGCTCCGTCCCCTACCCTTCGAACGGGTGGCAGCGGAGGCTGGCGCCTAGTCGAAGTAGACGCGCGCGCGCTCCGTCCCCCACCCTTCGAATGGGTGGCAGCGGAGGCTGGCGCCTAGTCGAAGCCGAGGCGCGCGCGCTCCGTCCCCTACCCTTCGAACGGGTGGCAGCGGAGGCTGGCGCCTAGTCGAGTAGACGCGCGCGCGCTCCGTCCCCCACCCTTCGAACGGGTGGCAGCGGGGGCTGGCGCCTAGTCGAAGCCGAGGCGCGCGCGCTCCGTCCCCCACCCTTCGAACGGGTGGCAGCGGGGGCTGGCGCCTAGTCGAAGCCGAGGCGCGCGCGCTCCGTCCCCTACCCGTCGAACGGGTGGCAGCGGAGGCTGGCGCCTAGTCGAAGTAGACGCGCGCGCGCTCCGTCCCCCACCCTTCGAACGGGTGGCAGCGGGGGCTGGCGTCTAGTTGAAGCCAAGGCGCGCGCGCTCCGTCCCCTACCCGTCGAACGGGTGGCAGCGGAGGCTGGCGCCCGGTCGAAGTAGACGCGCGCGCGCTCCGTCCCCTACCCTTCGAACGGGTGGCAGCGGAGGCTGGCGCCTAGTCGAAGTAGACGCGCGCGCGCTCCGTCCCCTACCTTCGAACGGGTGGCAGCGGAGGCTGGCGCCTAGCCGAAGTAGACGCGCGCGCGCTCCGCCCCCTACCCTTCGAACGGGTGGCAGCGGAGGCTGGCGCCTAGTCGAAGTAGGCGCGCGTGCGCGCTCCGCCCCCGCGCTAAAATTGGAGCTTGGCGCCGATATTGTTGCGCGTTGGAGCTGTTGTGACCTTGCAGTCTGGTAGTGCGCTTTTAATGGCGGCTGGAATCACGCCGACGCCTGGTTACAGACCAAACAGAGAGAGAGATGGTAGTGGAGAGGTGTGAGTGTTCTGACTTATCCTCCCTCATCCTGATATATATTCACATGGGGTATGCTTTTACAGTTATGCTCTTACATCCGTACCTCCCCATCAGGGGCACTTATGTCATTACACACGTTACTCTGGTTCTTATAACCTCCTAACAGGCCTGCTG
Organism: Dendrocalamus latiflorus; assembly: GCA_017311315.1. Classification (NCBI taxonomy): domain Eukaryota; kingdom Viridiplantae; phylum Streptophyta; class Magnoliopsida; order Poales; family Poaceae; genus Dendrocalamus; species Dendrocalamus latiflorus. The sequence continues at coordinate 10,043,332 of CM029651.1, read as the reverse complement.
GGCTTAGGTGGGGTCACCCCTACGACAGTACCAAAAATAGACAATTATTGAGTAAAAAACCAGCAGCTTGGTTTCAGAAGTAAACAAGTTCTGGCCACGTTCAATACAAACTATGACTTGTTTCTAAGTACTTCTAATTCTGACGTTTGAATATGTGAAGATCTTCTTGAGCAAATAAAAACTCGAAATGGAATTGTAATCGAAGCATTATCCAAAAGTGTCATCATGAAGACATGAACTAACCAATTTTCTTTGGACCATTCGCATCCTTCAGTATCAACTACGTGTAAGCTCAGTGCATGTCTTGACACTGGAGAAAGATTCTCAAAGCTGTAGAAGAAAGCTAAAGCACATTAGTAATGAAATAGCTGATTGCTTCATGGGATGCAGCTGTGATATAAAAGGGGAACGTCACCTCTGATGTATAAGATCTCCATGAATAACCACCAAAGCACCTGATTTTACTTCCAGTGGTACAAATTCTTTCTGATCATAGGGCGGGAAGGGGCGATCAAAATGAGTACCATTTTCATCTCGGATCATTCGCCTTTTCAGACCATCTGGTGATAAACATTGCAAATTATATAAAAAAACTTAGCCTTATAGCCACAAGAAGATTTTTGGCATTAAATAATTGGGTGGAAAAATCTACTTTTATGTGATCCGGGAATTGCCCATAGGCAACCATTGGTTACTGTTGCATCTTCAAGTGCAAGCCACAATCCTGTGCACGATGGAGGTTCCGTATAAAGGAATGTATTATCCTGGTGTGGCACCACCTCACCACCAATGGCTGGTTGCTGACATGCAAAGAAAAAGAAAATAACCCAATAAGGAATAAAAGATGTATATCAAGCCAACAAGAAACTGGTGTCTGCAAAAGGTACCTTAAAGATGTACATAGATTGAATTACAGCAGGTCTCTTGTAGCCTAAAGAAGAGAACAGGCCAGAAACATTCTCCGAGAAAGAAAACTTTTTGAACACAGGGTCAAGTTCATGTAATGCTGCATAACATAGAGCACGATAAAGGTTAGATATCTAAAGAGCCAAGACCTAATATTATTGTATAAATATACAACAACATGGAAAACACTAACTCATATTAACTAGAAAATAATAACCAAGCAGGATAAATTAACTCCAAAGTACACAACAAACTGAACCACATGAATCGAAAACAGCAGAAATAAATGCAGGTTTGAACTTGAATTGATATATTTAGAATAAGAACAACATCCTCCATTGATATGCTACGCGATTGGTTATTTTCAAGACTATTATCACCAGCGTCTCTAAATCAGATGCAATTTTGTTTAGGAGGTATAGTTTGTTATCTCATGTCCTAGATGTAAAATAACATATTTGTTAGTATAATGACAGAAAGGGGTCTCAATTTTCTCGGTTTTTAGTGAAATACGAGGTGTCCTCGCTGTTTCTCACACAAAATCAGCTTACTAGAGTACTAGACACATTAGAATATATAACATGGCGAGTCAGGTTCCAGCCCATGCAACAGAAGCAGTCAAATGATATTGCAAGAACCCATCAATGATGGTAGGAAAGACAAATAGGTAAAACGGATTAATAGCTGAACTTGATAGCACCGTTAACATACTAAGGTACTAACCATGCCCAACTTTATTAATTGAAAGTTCCTTTGGCTGTTTCAAGCATCCATCCTCTCCAGATGCCTTTTCTGTGAGTCATTGAGACATCAAAAGAAATAACAGAGAAATCACTTTCAAACTTCCACAAGCTGAGAACATGTAAACTGTAAAGCAAGCATAGAACTAGCAGCTAGCGTAGTTCGCCAACTGTAAGTCTGTAATTCTTTTATCTTTTGTGTTTTTTTACAAACTACTAACCAGAGCCAAGTTCAAAGAACAAATTATTTGGTAAATGCTACTGATTCGTGATTCCTAATTGATAGGATACAACTGTAACTCATTCCCACAAGTCCAAGATGAAAGAAATCGCATACCCTCAAAGAAGAAAGAGATATTCTCCGCGCTCTTAAAGAAGTAGTCATCCTTCACCTGCCGCTGCATTGGAAAACAATGTAAATTTAAACTGTGCTGCATGTGCGATTCAAAATCAAATCTAGCAAATGAAATTTGAGGCTACTTCTCCGGATAACTTTACATGGCACACGTCAACAAAGTCAGTTATTCGGGAAAGGAAACAATGAAAAATAGCAGGGCAGGGTGCGAGAGGATTCGCTTCTCATCGCGACGTACATGATCCTTGGTGGAGAAGACGGTGCAATTGGCGGCGTCGAACCCGTCGACGAGCTCGGCCACGCGGCCCCGCATCGCCTGCACCTCCTCCGCGCTTGAGAACGACTCCAGCACGAGGTACCCTGGGACCAGCACAGACACGGTTAGCATTAGGGCTTCCGCGTTTGGTTTCAGAATTGGGCGATTCGCCTCCTGTTGCTGGGAGCGTGGGGAGGGTGAGGGAAGGAGATGGAGCGGTGATGCGCTCACCGTTGGCGTCAAAGAAGCTGAGCTGGTCGGCGGTGAGGCTACCGGCCGGCGGCATGGCGGCGGCGGAGGAGGTAAGAACGAGGTTTGACCGGCACAGGTGATGGATGGATGGGAAAACGGTTCCGTGAAGCGACCGTCGGGGGTGGCTGGTCCGTGAACAGCTAGCCATCGGCGGTACAAATAGGATAGGGTCCATCTATTGTTATTTGTCCCGCTCGTTTTGACTTTAATTTTTATCTTATTTTTTATATTTATAAATTTTATCTTTTTCTAAACTTTTGGTTTTTTAAGTTTTTTTGTCGTTTCTTTTTTCCGTATTCGTTTGTGTTGTCCGTGATAAGTTAGCATATTTTTTCTATTTTTATTTTTTTAATTTAATTACACTAAATAAGTCACCTTCAGCTACAGTGAAATTCCAGTCACTACAGTGCAATTTCATCCATAAGCCACAGCTTTTCAGCCCAACCGAGCGAGGCCTAAATTTATCGGTGGTTTCAGCCTTTAAAACATTTTATTAAGTGGGTTTTTATGTTAAACTAGTCTTGTATCCGTATATTGCAATAGAAAATAAAGTTTATATAACAATGAGCAAGATGCATATATTTTCATGTATATCATATTCCATCTATTGTTATTTGACTGTCTATGCTAAATTCATCGGCTGTTCTAAAGAAACAAAACGGTTTCAGCTTTTAAAACATTTTATTAGGTAGTTTTTTTATGTTAAACTAGTCTTGTATCCGTACAATGCAATGGAAAACAAAGTTTATATAACAATGAGCAAGATGCATATATCCTCATGTGTATCATATTGCAAAGTTAGTTTTTTTTGTGCATTTGTTTGGTATGATCTGAGCGCTACAAGAAATCTGTCATGTTGATATCCATGCTAGCCACCTTCCAGTCTTCCTTGTCTTGAGTTATTTGCCTTCCATCTGTGAAGAATAGTTGACCATCAAGATTTTCACTCTACTGCCACCACTAACCATCTTACTAATGATCACCTTCATGATGCCCTACAAGATGGGAAATCAAGAATCACATGCATCATGGAAATGTAAAGAAATAAATCAACAAAGCATAAATACTACACATTGTCTACTTTTCATATCAAGGAGCAAATTGAAACTTGAACGCTGGCATTCGGTTCATGTACATTGTAATGAGAAAAATCTTATGTGCATTGATAGAACAACAACAGAGCGAAGGGGCACCTACAAATGAAGTGGATAAAAAAATGCTTAGAAGCATGCTCATAAAAGAAAAAAAATAGTAGTAAGCAATACTAATGGAGCTTCCAAGTTTGCAACAACAGAATCACGCAGATCCGTAGGTTCCGTCTTAGGTTGTTGCTATAGGAAACTAAAGCACCTAGATTTCACAGAAGCTATATGAAACACAATGTTTAAGTTGTTAGTTAATGTAACCACGAAACTACAGTAGGCGTATATGAAATATATTGCTGCCTAGATTTCATAAAGCCCACTTCAAAATCATTCTCTAGGTTGCCTGGTCTTTATCTATAACATGGCTAGAACAATGTGGCCGATGACATGAACATGGCACATAGGACCTCACCTGCCACTGCATAATCGATGCATGTACGTAAGATGGCAAGGATACGATGCTAGGGGTCATGTCTTACATCCTGATCTACAACAACAGAGGCTCCATTCATATACTATTACTTCTCTTACATATTTAGTCTTTGAAACATACCTCATACCAAAAATGATGTGACAAAGGAGTAAAGTAGCGAGGCAGAGAGTGGTAAAAATGCTCACCACAGACCAAGAACCAATACCCTAGTCAAACTTTCATATTTTTTGAGATGAAATGGTACAATGATTCACTTGAAATGTGTCAAAGATAGCATTGTATCCGCATTGTACCTTCTATCCTTGGTGTATAGGAGTTGTATAGGAACTCTTGTATTTCCTTCCATGCTCTTGTACTCCTTCCCGGTTACGGACTTGTGCAATATAAATAGAACCGGCCAGCACCAATTGTGCTTGAGCTGTGTCCATCAATCCCTCTCTATTTTCCCACGTTTGCATGGTATCAGAGCAGAATTGATCTGCATGTTCTCCTCCGTTCTTTTCGTTCTTCCGCTGCTTCTTCCCAATGGAGGCCGCCGACGCCCCCAGCAATCTTGCTGGCGCTTTTGGTGATCTTGCCATAGCCCTCGCAGCTGCTCAAGCTGCAGCTACCGCAGGTGATCAGGACGCGCTCCTCGCTGCCCTGGCCGACGCCCAAGCCGCCCAGGCAGTGGTCATCCCCAAGGCTTCTCAGGCATCAGCAATGCCTCTTCCCGTAGTGTCGTTGCCCCCGGTGACCACGGTCACCGCAGCCGCCCCAGCGCTCGTTGCGCCCGGCGCACTGGGTGTGTCCACCGCACCTAGCGTCCCTGCCTCAACCTCCTCTGCACTCAGCATCGCGAGCGTCAAGACGCACATCCCCGTCGTCCTCGACCTGAAGAACCCCAACTATACCAAGTGGCGTACCTTTTTCGTCGCGTTCCTCGGCAAGTTCGGTCTTCTACAGCACGTGCTCGAGCCCGCTCCCGCCGACAGCGCCGGCACCTGGGCTCAAGATGACTTCGCGGTGCTCACCGCCCTCTACTGCTCCATCTCCGCCGAGGTGCTCGACATCGTCATGGAGCCCAATCAGTCGGCTCGCGAACTCTGGCTCGCCACCGAGTCAATCTTCAGGGACAATCGGGAAACAAAAATCATCTACCTGGAGACAGAATTTCGCAGCCTCAACCAAGGAGATATGACGGTGACAGAATATTGTCGTCGCTTGAAGAATCTTGCCGACTCCCTGCGGGACCTCGACGAACCAGTGTCAGATCGTACCTTGGTGCTCAATCTGATCCAAGGCCTCAGTTCCCGATTCGCGACACAAGCGGAGCTTCTTCCTCTTCAAGTGCCATTCCCGACCTTCGCCAGGGCTCGCTCGTCCCTCCTCCTGGCGGAGATGCGGCATCCAGCCATCAACAACGCCGGCGGCGACACAGCACTCTTCGCCGCGCCGTCTTCAGGCCAGAACTTCTCTCCCGATCCTCGCGGTTTCGGCAACAAGGGGAAGGGGGGAAAGGAGGCAAAGGGAACCGACGCGACTCCCGCGGAAAGGGGGACAACGGCGGGAACGAGCGTGGCGGCGCGGGTGACCGCAACGGAGGGGGCGGCGCCAGCAATCGCAACGGAGGGCAGAAATCGGCTCCCACGTTCGCTCCTGGACCTGGACCGTGGATGTTCGGTCCGTGGGCCATCACTCCATGGGCTGTACAGCAGCCTTGGGGTGCCTCTTGGAGGCCGGCTGGTGGACCAGGCTTGCTTGGGCCCCGGCCCAATCTCCAGTCAGCTCCTCCTCAAGCTTTTACCGCAGCACATCCTTCCGTGGAGATGTCTAGCCAGCCCAACTGGGATCAGTCCGGGCTAATTGCTGCCATGAATAATCTGTCCATGCAGGGACAGCAGCCGGGGAGTTGGGTAATGGACTCCGGAGCCACCTCACACATGGTCTCGTCTGATGGTATCCTCCTTTCCTCCCGAACTCCCACACTTCCTATCTTTGTTACTGTTGGGAATGGTTCCTCCATCCCCGTCAGTCGCATCGGTCACACCTCCCTTGCTACTCCTCATATTCCCTTTACATATGCCCTCAACAATGTTCTTGTTGTCCCGTCCCTCGTTCAAAATCTTTTATCTGTTCGCAAGTTTACTCGTGATAATTATTGTTCCATTGAGTTTGACCGTTTTGGTTTCTCTATTAAGGATCTACACTCGGGGACCGTGATTCTACGCTTCAATAGTGACGGTGATCTCTACACCATTCCCGCCGCCGCCACCTTCCGTCCACACGCCTGTCTCTCGGCCACCACCTCCCCAGATATTTGGCATCTCCGCTTAGGACACCCCGGCCGGGACACTTCTCTTCATCTGTAGAAAAGTCTTAGTATTCCTCCAAATAGATTGCATGTCTCTTCTTGTCATACATGTCGTTTGGGCAAACATGTTAGGCTTCCTTTTGCTCGTTCACATAGTGTAACCACTGCTCCCTTTCAGTTACTACACTGTGATTTATGGACCTCTCCCATTTTGAGCAATTCTGGATTCCGTTATTATCTTATCATTGTTGATGATTACTCGCACTTCTTTTGGACATTTCCTCTTCGTCATAAATCTGATGTGTTGTCTATCTTCCAGACTTTCGTCCCCTATGTACACACACAGTTCAACCTTCCTCTTAAGTGCTTCCAGACCGACAATGGCCGTGAGTTCATCAATTCTGCCATCCTTTCTTTCTTTTCCACCCACGGTATTCTTCTTCGCACCTCCTATCCATACACTTCCCAACAGAACGGCAAGGCCGAACGTTCTATCCGTACAACCAATGATGTTATTCGGTGTCTCTTGCTTCAGGCTTCTATGCCTAGTTCCTACTGGGCTGAGGCTCTTTCTGTAGCCACATACTTACTCAACCGACGACCTTCCCAACCGATAGGTTTTCTTACACCCTATGAAAAACTCTTTAGGACACCACCTGACCTATCCCACCTTCGTGTCTTCGGTTGTTTATGTTACCCCAACCTTTCAGCTACTTCTCCACATAAGCTCGCTGCTCGTTCCACTGCTTGCATCTTCCTTGGGTACCCTAGCTCTCAAAAAGGTTATCGCTGTCTCGATCGCTCCACAAATCGAGTCATCACATCTCGACACGTTGTTTTCGACGAAACAATGTTTCCTTTTGCAGCTGCAGCAGTTCCCGATTCCTCTGAGCTAGATTTTCTTCTGGCTGACGACGACGTACCACCATTGCACCATACTGTGGTGCCAGGATCGTCGCACATCGTTGGAGTTACGGCACCCCCCACCTGGTCTGGACCATCTGGGCCTGCTCAGGACTGTACCTCACCAGCCGTGTCGGACTCGCCACCAGGCCCGTCCCCTCTTCACCAGGCTGCTGGCCCACCTCTGGCGGGGCCCACGACGCCCGGTGCGCCCGCTGAACCAACCGAGCCCGGCACGCCAGCTGGAACGAGCATCTCCGTTTCTCCCTGCGCGTCTACACCAGCAATCGCTCCACCACGTCCGTCGCATCCCATGACGACTCGAGCGAAGGTCGGCATCTTCAAGCCCATTTATCGCCTTAACTTGTCTGCTACTTGTGCCACAGTCTCGCCTCTCCCGAAGACGTACCGCACTGCTCTTCAGGATCCCCAGTGGCTCGCCGCCATGCGCGAGGAGTACGATGCTCTTGTCCACAACCAGACGTGGACTCTTGTGCCCTATCCTCCTGGCGCAAACATCGTCTCCGGCAAATGGATCTTCAAACACAAGTTCCATGCGGATGGCTCCCTCGCACGTCACAAAGCTCGCTGGGTGGTTCGCGGCTACTCTCAGCAACCCGGCATCGACTATGACGAGACATTTAGTCCCGTTGTCAAGCCAGCCACCATCCGTGTTGTCCTCAGCATCGCCATGTCCAAGTCTTGGCCCATTCACCAACTCGACGTGAAGAATGCCTTCCTCCACGGCACCCTCAACGAGACGGTCTACTGTCAACAACCTTCCGGCTTCATCGACCCCGATCGTCCCGACCATGTCTGCCATCTGCACAAATCGCTCTATGGCCTTAAGCAGGCTCCGCGCGTGTGGTATCACCGCTTTGCCACCTACGCACGTTCCATCGGCTTCACTTCATCGACTGCAGACACGTCGCTCTTCATCTACCACAACGGAGCCGATGTCGCCTATCTCCTTCTCTACATCGACGATATTATCTTGACTGCCGCCTTGACCAGCCTTCTCCGACAGTTGTCCTCTCGTCTTCACGACGAGTTCGCCATGACCGACTTGGGTGATCTTCATTACTTCCTCGGCATCTCCGTCAAGCGCACCTCTACAAGGCTTCACCTCTCCCAGCGCCAGTACGCCATTGATCTTCTCCAACGGGCTGGCATGGTTGAGTGTCACTCGACTGCAACTCCAATTGACACCAAGTCCAAGCTCTCCGCTTCTGACGGTGTCCCCCTGTGTGATACTGAGGCCACCGAATATCGCAGTCTCGCCGGGGCACTGCAGTATCTTACACTCACTCGGCCTGACCTCGCCTACGCTGTCCAGCAGGTGTGTCTTCATATGCATGCGCCGTGCGATGTTCACATGGCCCTAATTAAACGCATCCTGCGTTATGTCAAGGGATCCGTGGATCTTGGCTTGATCCTACAAGCCTCATCGTCATCTTCGCTCATGGCCTACACTGACGCAGACTGGGCGGGTTGTCCAGATTCCCGACGTTCTACTTCCAGCTATTGCGTCTACTACGGTGACAACCTGGTGTCTTGGTCCTCCAAGCGCCAGGCTACGGTGTCCCGCTCCAGTGCGGAGGCTGAATATCGCGCCGTTGCCCACGCTGTCGCCGAGTGTTGTTGGCTCCGCCAACTTCTCGGGGAGCTTCACTCTCCCCTATCCTCTGCCTTGGTGGTCTTCTGTGACAATGTCAATGCCGTCTACCTCTCGGCCAATCCTGTTCAGCACAAACGCACGAAGCATATTGAGATCGACATCCACTTCGTTCGCGAAAAGGTGGCTCTTGGCCAGGTCCGCGTTCTCCATGTGCCCTCATCTCACCAGTTCGCGGATATCATGACTAAGGGGTTGCCGGTTCAGCTTTTTGAGGATTTTCAGTCCAGTCTCTGCGTTCGGGAACCTCCCGATTCGACTGCGGGGGGTGTCAAAGATAGCATTGTATCCGCATTGTACCTTCTATCCTTGGTGTATAGGAGTTGTATAGGAACTCTTGTATTTCCTTCCATGCTCTTGTACTCCTTCCCGGTTACAGACTTGTGCAATATAAATAGAACCGGCCAGCACTAATTGTGCTTGAGCTGTGTCCATCAATCCCTCTCTATTTTCCCACGTTTGCAAAATGTAAGCAGATATTTGTTTATCAGATGTTCACAAACTACAAATACAATGCTATGCATGAACAAAATATGTAACTCATGCAGAATAGCACCTTGACAGCAACCGTAGGATCATCAGACCCATGTTTCTTAGCAAATAATATGCATTGTCCTTCCACATTAGAGAGAGTTCCCACCTTCAATACTGATGAGTTGGGTCTATCCTTAGCTTTATAGCTAAAATGATCTGCAAAGTGCATACAAGAAATTTAAGCATAAGGCAAAAATGATATGTGCTTATGTTGGTGATCATGACGAAGGGGATGACTAAGTGAAACTATGCCAGCATTGAATTTGTGTTGCTTTTGTCATTTTTTACTTATGTTTGCTATAGTCACTCTTCACTCTTTGGCCTTCAACACCTATATTGTCTCCCACTTTCAACCCACCCTCCTGCCTTCTGCTTACCCGAAACATTATATTTGATATTTTGGTGCGTTGGTTAGCTCTTTTAGCTGCTTTAGTTAGAAGTTAGGGCCTAAGGGTTCGAGATAGAAAGCAATATTGTTGTGAACAAATTTATGACATAAACTTCAAAGAATTAAGCTTTTAGTGAGGCCCTAGGTAATTTAGGCCTTAGGGCCATCCTATTAGGTATTGGTGTCAGGTGGATGTCAGCTTTTTTTAGATCTATACTTTAGTTTTTGTAGCTGAGTTGTGCTACTGTGAGTGATATGAGATATATGTAGGTCAGCCAAGGTAGCTTAATGTTGTAAAAATTGTATGAATTGCTGTTCTGATTGCTCTTCTAAATCGCTTTAGGTTTAGCATTTTAAAGCTTGATTGTGAAGCTGTGGTTTATACCTTATAGCCTAAAACACTTTGGCCTTAGATGGTGCAATTCACACTGCTCCATAAGCTTCCACTTGATTGGTTGCTAGTGCACTAACTCCATGTGCCCTCCCCTGGTCCTTGCCCATGTTCCTAAGCACAAGCACATCACATGCATCAGGCAGCAACCCATTCTCAGAAACTGAATTATACAAGCCTAGGAATGAACTCACCTGTTAATTCAACTGGCGTGCACACGCCCTCATCATAGCTCCTTGCCTATCATCTTACGGATGAGTGTTGTGTGTATCCAAGAAAGTGATGTCCTCATCAGGAGGGGAAGGGTCGGTCAGGAGGAGAGTGGATGAGAGGGAGATTGTGTGTGTGTGAGAGAGAAGAGTGGAGAGATAAAGAGGATCAGAGGAGAGAGCAACGTGGAGAGTGGAGATATGAGAGAGAGGAGAGGAGAATCATTTTCTCATAGAGATGAGACTGGTGAGTATTCATATGCATGCAACGATCAAAACTGAGAAACAATGTTCAGGAATAAGGAGAAATGTTCGAGCGCAACTTTTAGGAGAACAACATTCAGAATAGCAATGTTCGAGAGCTGATAACTATAAATTCACTTCGCTTCTCTCATTTCTTCACAAGCTATTTAATCTCTTATTTGTTCATAAGCTATTCAATCTATCATTTCTTCAACATCCCTCTACACTCCCCATTTTTTAACATCCCTCTACACTCCCTATTTATTCACCATCCATCCATTATGCTACCATGGAGTCAGAGTACCCAGCTCCCGAGCGGTATGCAGAAGAGTCGAAGCACGAAAAACGCAACAGGCGACTTTGTATAAGCTCACACCGTCGCTCCCCTAGTCCTCCTTCGACTCTGACACCTATTGATGCTCATCGGCTCTCGCCAAGCATGGGAGACTACAGCATAGATGACTATCATATGATATAGAGGGCTACGAAGAGTACCAGGGCGGTTCGGAGCCAATGGGGAGTCGAGAATTCCCTCGCCAGCCCACGGACGACAACATTGGCGGGTCTAGACGAAGGGCAAATTGTTGAAAACACATCACCTAGAGTCAAGAAATCCAAGACAGCGAAATGGTAGAGATCGCGACTTGTAATTATTGCAATATTAAATTAACTGCTCTTATAGTTATAGGGACAAGGCACTTGAACTGGTACTACAAAGCATGCTTACGCAAGATGGCAGCACAGGGCCGATGGGGAGGAGTACAACGTAACAAAACTTTGAGGCTGATGGCTCTGTAAGTACTTGGGTATACAACCTGCTTACTGCCCGTGAGAAAATTGCTAGATATATGGTTTCAAAAGATTAACCGATTAAGATGGGTGAAAATCGTGTGTTCGAAAGAATGATCTAAGGCGGCTTTTGCCCACAGTACCAACATGTTAGTAGGAAAAGTACTACATCTGATATTTTACGGATGTATCAAAAGAAACTAGTAGAGATGAAAGAACTATTCCAATAAGTTCATTTTTCTTTTGCTATAACCTCAGATATTTGGATATCATCATACCAGAGAAGTGTCTACCTTAATGTTGTAGCCCACTATTTAGACGATAATTATAAACTAAACAAGAAAGTCATAGGATTTAAAGTAATAAATGAATCACACATGGGAGAGGCTATTCCAAGCGTATACTACACTTACTTGATGATTTTAAGATAGATAATAAAATTATTTCTATAATTTTTGATAACGCATCGGCAAACACAACGGCTATGAACATCCTCACCCTAAGATTGTAAACATACATTGGTGGTTATGTCCTCCACCAGAGATGTGTATGCCACATCTTGAACCTTGTTGTTCAAGACGGTATGTAAGCAATTGGTGCATATTTGAACAGTATTCATGATGCCATTCGTTACCTCACAAGTTCCCCACAAGTGGTAGCCAGGTTCGTGGAGTACTGTGCAGCCAATGGACAAGAGCTAAGAAAATTTGATGTTGACATGAAGGTGAGGTGGAACTCGACATATATCATGTTGAAAAAGTTACAAGGGTACAAACATGGTATATCTATTTTTGTCAATGCTAACTCTCAAAATAATGAATTGGTAGTTACTAATGAGATTGGCAGATTGTTAGTCGTTTTCGAGAATTTTCTAGATATTTTTATAAAGCAACAAACGTTTTATCTTATTTTTATTATCCTACCTCTTACTTAGTTGTAGAATTTATTTTGGTTAATTGCAGAAAAAATTGTCAAATCTAGGGAGGATCTCCTTTTAGGGCATGTCATCGTAGCAATGGAGGAAAAAAGTTATTAAATATTTTGGTTCTATTTCACACTTGTATTGATTTGCTATCATTTTCGATCCTACAAAAAAGTTGGCAGGTTTACAAGTTGGCATGGAGAGAATAGGTGAATGCATTGGCATTGATTATTTGAAAGTTTTCGCATATGTCAAAGAGGAGTTTTTTTTCGTATGTATCATGACAAGTTTGGCAGCAGCGCAAGATCGGAGGCCTCACAGCAGACGCAACAAGGAAAGACAAGCTTAATATCACTCGTATGGAAGAAGCTAAAGGGCAAGTCTACTTCTTCGTCCTCTCAGTCTCAGGCGACCTCTAAGTGAAATTTTGTCTTGGAGCTGAACCACTACTTGGAGCATGATTTTACAAATATTGATCCTGATCTTACTGATGGAGGCAAGATAGGCTTACTCGAATAGTGGAAGAACAGCAAGCGCATATTTCCTGTACTGTCATATTTTTGCACGAGATGTTCTCGTGGTGCCGGTGTCCACCGTCTCTTTAGAAATGACGTTCAGCATGGTAGGGAGAATAATCGAAGAAAAGAGATCATCTCTCACGCTCAGGATGGTGGAGGCAATTATATGCACCAAAGATTGGGGATTAGCTAAAGAGCGGCAATAACATCAATTGGAGTATCTTGAAATCGTGCAGACGTACGCTGACCTCGAACGCATGAACGATCTAGACATTAATGAGTAGATAATATATACGCATGTTACTATAGTTAGTATACATATATTGTTACTGTACTCTTTTCCTTACTTGGGAAACCCCACTCTAGAGCATAAGGTTTTTAACAATGTAGTAATATTTCATTTTTAAAGTATCAAAGAAATTTCAATTTTCCCTGAAATAGTTACGTCATTGAGTGCCTATTTTTTATGCAACTAATTCAATTTTAACTAGTTTTTAATGAGACAGGTACGAGAGAAAGGAAGATGGTGACCGTCGTCACCATCATCGCCACCGCTTTCGTCGTGTATAGTTATTTCGAGTTGGACTTGGGCTGGCATGACACGAACACCGATACGGCGAGCTTTGGGCTGTGCTTGGGCCTGACTGGAGGCGAGATGAGCCGATATGGTAAGATGACTAGGCTGACCTGGTACGATACGAAATAGCCTAAAGCACAGTGGCCCCAGCTCTAAGTACTACCATCTTTGCACTCTCATGCTCAAATCTCATTAAGCTCAACAACCACCTCTTATCATTCCACTGGAAACGGATCACAAGCAGCTGTATTTACCGCACGTGTTGTCCTGCCTTCCCACGCTCCACATAATACCAACATTAAACCTGGGGGGATTCCGGCCCCCCCAGCGACCCACGTCGCCCCGCCCGCGTTGCCCGGCCGGCGCGTGGCGGGGAGTTTCCCGTACGGCCGGGAGAGGCATTTTCCTCCGGTTTTTTAAAAATTACGTAAAGGTCCTTTTTCCTCGCGAATAGGTCCCTGCAAGTTTTTTTAAGAAAAAAATTTTTTTGATAGCGCCCCGCGGTTTCCAATATTACGTATAGGTCCTTATTTACTTACGTACAAGTCCTTACAGGTCCTCGGTTTTTTTACAAAAAAACCCTTTTAATTCTCCCGAAAATACGTGTTTGTCCTCGATTTTTTTTTAAAACTCCTCGCGAATTATCGCCTCTTTTACTTTAGTACATACGGTGGCTGGTGCGGCGTGTCGCCGCGCCTTCGAGGCTAGTACAAACTACACTCGCAGGAGGCAGGATCGGGCAGTGTGGCCACGTGTCAGACTAATCTGACTTGCTCTAATCGCCCCCATGCTTAAAGCTAAAGCGAACCAAGCATCCTTGTCGTGTGGGTTCGGTGGATGCGATGCAACTCAAAAACTGTTCGTCCCTTCGCAATCAAAGTTACATATATGACATATCATCTCGCTTACATGTGGGCCCTCAGAAAAAAAAGGGTTGGAGTACCGACAAACCCAGGCTACAATATCCGGAGTAGCTAACAGATGGCTGTATCCTGTATGCCTGTATCCCATCAAGAAGCTAAAACAAAACCAGCATCGATGAGTGCAAGATGCTGCTGTTCTTGTCAAGATAAGCAGCAGTGGTACTACAGAAAGATAATGCACAACAGGTTCATTCATGCATGGGCAACATCGCAACATGGTAGGGCAGGTCCACCCAACAGATTGTTTGGTGAGCAGCATCCATCCAGCACTGGGTGACCAACTAGTCATCTCATGATTTCTGACAGTTAAACCAATCATGCATGCTTGTTGCTTTCAAGGCATAATTAAACATTTATAGCTGTATCCATTCTCAAAGTACCAGTAGTATCCAAAATAAAGGAGGAAAGGAACAAAGCAGCAGACACAAGTCACAGCAATGCTCATCAAACAATTATGCTATGCACAATGCACTCAAGCACCTCACATTGAGAAAGCCAAAAGCATTACATATACAACTAGAAAATTTACAAGGAAAAGAATAAATAGAACAGCTAAAGAAGCCCACTGAGCTGAGACTACCCATTTTTTAGCCTTTCTATACTCACTCTATACCTGGCACCAAAGCTGGCAGTGGCATGTTTCATGTAAATAAATTCCAAAGCTTTTCGCAAGCCATGATTTCTGTCACAAAACACACCTCATGGTCATGGGGGCGGCTCAGCAACCATCTTGCCCTTGAGCAAAAGTTTGGAACCCCCATAAAATGAAACCAAAAGGAAATTAAAAAAGGACGTCGAAAGAGGTCCACAAAAATCTTGGACCTTGGAAGGCAGAATTTCAACGAGATCTGCCTTCTGATGGCAATGCCGAACCAACTGTAGAATGAGAGCACCAGGAGGAGCTCCTTTTCCTCCTGGCATGAGCCAAACTTCTGGCATGACAATACTAAGTCAGCAACCTTTTTTCTCATTGATGTATGGCTTCCATCTTGAATGCATTACCCTCGAGCAAGATTGTGGGGCTCTGCAACTGTTCTGAAACCAA
The DNA here is from genome assembly GCA_017311315.1 of Dendrocalamus latiflorus. Taxonomy (NCBI): domain Eukaryota; kingdom Viridiplantae; phylum Streptophyta; class Magnoliopsida; order Poales; family Poaceae; genus Dendrocalamus; species Dendrocalamus latiflorus. Next base: position 10,027,835 of record CM029651.1, on the reverse strand, counting down.
CAAGCAAGAAATAAGGTTCTGACAGAATTCAATTGCACTAAAATGAGGTATTGTTAGGCAGGAATATTTGGTAAAAAGTTTAGTATCGTGCAAAGGGCATGTGGAGTGCATAGCTTCTTTTAGTAAAGTAGTGTTTTGTCTATTCATCATGTATGGAACTAAAGAATCTGTACTAAACTAATTTTCTTAGAACCTAAAAAAAGAAACAATGATTGTACTATACTCCACGTGGAAAAGAAAATTCAGCAAAGCATCATGAATATGAAGTGCGTCTTTCTACCTTTAGTCCATGTAAGGATGCAGATAATGGGGCGAAAGATCAAGAGAGTTCCTGGCATGCTGCTCAATCCTTCTCAGGTCCCGAAGATGCTGTAAGATCTCCAGAAGAAGATCAAACCCCTTGCCTCCTTTGTTCAAAGACCTCACACGCTGTTTTATAAACTCCCTGTCTGCCTCAAGAGCATGCAGATGCTCATGAACTTGATCAATTTCATTGGCAATTGCAAGTTTATCTTGCACTTTAGAAAGTTCCGACACAGCTTCTGCTGAATCATCAGCCTCAGCATCTTGCTTTGTTAGAAGGCCATTCCCATTTTCCACGGTAGTGTTATCAAATAATGGGAGGAGCTTCTTTCCTCTATAGCTTACACCTTTTCTTTTATCACGAAGTTTGAAGCTGCTATCCTCATCAGAGAAACAATTTGAGGCACCACTTAAATGGTTCTCTTCTGAGAAATGCTTGTCCGTCTTCATGCTATGAGATTCTTCATCTTCAAGGTCAAAAAGCATCTCCTCTAATACTTTGAGCTGTTCAAGTATAGAGAGTCTCTCTTCCTCAAAATCAGCTAGTGAGCCATCAAGTGTAACCAGATGCCTAGCAGTTTCTTGTAAGACAACATCAGTAGGAATACTGCTATTGCTTACCTTAAGACCATGGGCAGATTCATCACTTTCATAGAAACTCCGGGAAAGGTCATCACTGTCCTCAGCACTTGATGATGCTGAGGATGATCCATTCTGATCATCAGCCTTGTGCCTGGACATTTTCCTCCTCTCCTTTGCCTCATAGAGATGAACCTTGTGGCGATACAGTTCGACTTCTCTCTCCAGATCTTGCTTCTCCTTATCTCTCTTCACAATTAGTTCATTCAGCTTCTGCAATGCTTCTTGATCATACTCTGATTGCTCTTCCATAAGCCGCTGGTACTGAATTGCCTCCATCTGCATTGCTGCTTTCTGTTCTTGCAAGCGATTTATCATTGCCATGGTCTCATCAGCAGCTATAGCAGCTGCACTCCTCTCATTTTCAAGTTCAGCATATAGGGTGTTCAATGATTTGCGTGCAGCTGCCAAAGCAGATTTTAGTTGATCAACACTCACCAATTCAATGCTTTCTAGATCAGTAGACATGGTGGCGATGCTCGAATCTATGGACTTGGCATCAGAGGTCATTGCTTTAGGGTCTGGCAACTCCTGTATAACAATGATACCTTCAATATGAATTGGTGTATCAGGAGCTCTCTCTTCTTCAATATCATTAAAACCAGGAGATAATTTGTCCAAGGTTGTTGAAGATCTATAAGAAATTTGGTGTAATCTTGGTAGAGAAACCTCAGTTGGATCAGCTTCAATATCATCTGTTCAATATTAAGAATCAATTTGAACAATTAGACAATCATATTAGAGAAGTCAATCAAAACACAGCGAACTGGTAGAACACAAAGCACACTTATGATCTTAGCATCTTGCCTTTGCCTGTGTCAATGTTGTCATTGAAAGAGTCTATTACATAGTCTAGAACACCTGCTGTCATAAAAGTGGATCCCTGCTTCAGGTCAGCCTGTTCAACCTGCTTTTCTTCAGTGTTCTCATTCGAAGTCACATGAACTTGTTCCGAAGAATCAACTGCAAGATAGTCCAATTCTTGTTTTAATTCAGCTTGTGCATTTTTCTCCTCTTCAAATTCTTCGTCAGCATTCTCCCTGGGATATACCGGTACCGAATCCAATTCCTGATTCAGCTCAGCTTCTTGAACCTGCTTCTTGTCGGTATTCTCGTTTGAAGTCTCAGAGACACGCGCTGCAGCTTCCATTGGCATAGAGTCCCATCCATTCTTTAGCTCAGCCTGTTGAACCTGCTCCTCAGTATTTCCGTCTGATTTGTCAGCAGCAAATTCATGCCCCTTGGGATCTGTTGGCGTGGAAAACAATTCCTTTTTTAGAGTACCCTGTTCGACTTGCTCATCCTCAGATATCTCGTTCACATTAGATATTTCCTGATCCTTGTCTTTCAATCCCCTGTCCTCCTCAGAATCTGCATGTAATATTTTAAAATCAAGGTGGGTAGCTTAGTAATATTAAATAAGCAAAACTATCAGCGCGGAACAACTCAAAGGACAGTAAATGACATGAGTTCACTTCCATTTTGTTAACAGGTCCATTTCATCCTATCAACATTAAGTTAGTTTAGGTCACTTCTCCTTTTTCTTCCATTTCAATAAAGGTTCATCAATACACATGTAAAGTAGAAGCAGATTTATCTAGCATTCTTCTCTGTTAAAAAAAACTAAAATCTAGCATATGAAATGGAGTAGGGTAGCTAAAACGTAAAATTTAGGTAAAAATACTCAATGAGCATCTCCAGCAGAGTTACATGACAATTTGCAAGGAAAAAATTCTCTATTCTACTTTAGCACTAATATGGCTGGCAGAATAAACAGATATGCAAAATGGCAGGTACAATAAATAGATATGCGATGAAGCAATTGCAGAAGCAGGTGATAGTTATAGCCAGAGCATGGGTAAACTGGAATACCAGGAATTTATTTATCAAAGGAAGAATGTCTTACACTGCTGATCAGCTAAGCCCTCCGCAGTTTCCCCTGTGTTTCTCTCACTGTCAAATCCATTCTCCACACAAGCCGACGAGACGACCAAGGCGGCAATGTTTTCATCAATTAGCCGATCAACCATATCATCCACCTTCTCGTCATCAGAAGTCACCACAAATTTCTCTTCATTGGCATTAACCGTGTTCTCCAGAGCCACATAGTCCGGCTCCACAGTCCCATGATCAACTGCTTCCTTCCCTGACCCTGCACCACCGGATTGGGATGACACCGCAGCCATGATAACGGCCAACGAGTCAATGGATTCAAGAGGCATCAGCCGCTCAACATTGCCAACAATCTCGGCCCACGGAGCTGACATGACTCCAATCGAGTCATCCTCCACCAATGGCTTCTCGTCGAAAAGCTCGATCACAGGACCCTCCTCGGATACAAAGACCACGTCTCCATTTAGACTTGCTATGGTCTCTTCCTTGTAGCCACAATCCAAGTCGCGCGCCGCCGGTCTGGGAAGCAAGAACGACGGCGAGTAGAAGCCGCTCTCGAGCGCGACGCCGCAGCACGCGCAGGCGAGGTCCCGCTCGCCGAGCTCGCTGCGCCTCATCCATGATAGCAGTGCCTTCCCAGGCGCCGCCGCCGACGCGCAATCCTCGCACATGTCCCCGGCGTCCGCGAGCCGCCGGTGCGCGCGGCAGTACCCGAGGCGCGACACCTCGGCGGCGTGCGCGTCGCACAGCACGCGGCGCAGGGGCTCGGCGCCGCGGCCACCAGCACCTTGGTGGTGGGGTTCGAAGAGGCTGTCGACGCCGAGGCGAGAGCACAGGGCACACGGCGGCGCCAGGCCGAAGAAGGCGGCGAACCTCGATATGAGGTAGGAGAAGACGCCATTGGCGAGGAGGAGAGCTATGAGGATCCACTCCAGGAGTGCATAGGCGAGCACCCGCGCGACCCGGTTGCCCTTCTTGCACAGTGCCGCGGTGAGGTTAGCACCCGAGGCCATGGGCGCCTCCGAGACCATCTCCCCAGCTCGGTTCTCGGCAACCGCAGAAAATGCGACCAAGATGCCAACTTCGCAGCCAGAATTTGCCGTGGAATCCAAGAAACCACAAAAATCCGTGTTTCCGGCACCAAATCCCGCGCCGGCGTCTCCAATTGGATTGAAACGTATAAAAAACACGATCCAAATGCGAATTCTATCGGAACAACCAACCACTCTTAAGAAGAAGTCGATTTCTTGAACCAAAAAAAAAACAAAAGGAAGGAAGGAAAAAAAAGAAAAATTCTCCTCAACTTGCTCCTTCCTAAAGCTGAACACCCTCCAACTATTGCAGATTGCTACAAAGACGAGATTTTTACAGGCGGAATTTCGGATTGCGAACGAGATCAGAACCTAGAGATGAAATCCTCAACGCGGAGAAGGAGTGGGGCTAGTGATAGTGACAGAATTATGTGCGCCAGTATTCACAAGAACGGAGAGATGAGGGAGGGAGAAGAGGAGAGAGGGGAAAGGGCAGTTTGGTGAAAAGCGGTGGGCTTATGGAGGCGAAGGGAGGGGAGGGAAGACTAGCTAGGAGGCAGAGAAAATATCGAGGGGAATGAGCTGGGGTGAGCTGCTAGCAATCCTCCGCATTATTAAGCCCTAATGACCGTAATTAAGAAAAGAACAAGGCGGAACATAACGTTGGGATGACGCGATAATTAACTGGTACTAATCGCAAGCTTTTTTCTGTTGGAAAGGTTAATAATGGTACGAATCTGATGCAGTAATTGGCTAAGCGCTACTACTACTACTACGTCTCTCTCCCTCGCTTTCTACTCGTTTCTACTTCTCCTCGATATCTTTCTGATTTGGGTCTGGCCGTGCAGGTTAAGCCGGCTAATTCCGAGATTACCCAGAAAAATAATTCAGGATCTGTTTGAGACACGATTTCATCAAAGCTGCGAACAAAATTTACAGGAGTCAGTATAGTTTTCGTAGGATTACTGCGAAATTCCTGGACCTTGGCGTCTTCAAGGAGTATAAAAGAAGCAACGACTGCGTGCATATTTTCCAATGTGCTTCTCTGTTCTTTTTGTTTTCTGTTGTTAGTTGTTACAGGCTACAGCGCATACATTCTGCCGCCGTCTGCTTTTTCCAAATACGTCTCGTACGTAAGAAAATTCTGTGGGGACCACTTGTTTAGTTCTAGCTTCTTAATTTTATTATTATTTTTAGACTTATTATTCCGTTGCATTATCCATGAAAAGAGAATATATTTTTATTTTTAAATTTAATTACATGAAAAAATTTACAGCAGTTATAATGAAAAAAACCTTAAACAGTACCAAATAGTGAAAAAAAGCCAAAAACCAAAAGGTTAGGCCAACTTGAGCGCCACCGTAGGTCCTCCTTTAAATTTTGCCATGTATTTCTATCACTAATATTCCCTCCGCCCCGCAATATGAATCCATTACGAAGATCAAAGATGTAGCTATTGTAATATTTTCATCATATACTCCTACTTTAATACTGAAAAAAATAAATAAGTAGTTGTAATATACCATTTAATAGGGGTATACATAGTCCAATACTATTAACTTTTTCTTAAATTTAATGTCCCTTTGTCCGTGCATATGGTGAGTTTTGGACTTATATTGCGGGACGAAGGGAGTATCAAAGAAAGACTAATTTCATCCTTTGTCTCCCCACATCTCCCTTTCTCTCTCCACCTTCCTACCTTTTTTGGCGACATCCAGCGAGACAAGGAGGTGGTCAGCATGTGGAGATGGCGTGGACTAACGAGCTTGTGGCGATGTCCGACAAGAGCGAGCGCGTCAGGCGAGTGCAAGGAGGCGGCAGCGTTCGACAAGCATGAGCGGTTCACACGGCCGATGAGCACGTCATGTTAGTGGCCTTCGGCGAGCATGCGGCAGTGGCGTCTAGTGAGCGCGCCCGACGGTGGCGTGGTCGGGCAAGCACGCGGCGTCTGATGAGCCTGTGTCCATCGCGCCTACTCACCTCCAACGGCATGCGGCACCCCAATCCCTACGAATGTCTCCTCACCCCAGACAGTGCTGGCCTCTGTGAGGCACTCGAGCTAGTGCTTGTCCCACGGCTACACCCCATTTCCAGCTCCTTCCTCTCTCGCCTCGTCCATGCTCTAGGAGGAGCTCCTGCTCTGCAATCTCTATCGCTAGGGCCTGCTCACCCCGTGCCCATGATTCCACAAGGCCGAGGCAAGGGTACGGCGCACTAAGCATGAGGAGGAGGAGCTATCAGATCCATGACCACCGTAGTCTGATCCTTATGTTGTGCCCTCCTGACCACCGATTGGTGTCGGTCTCTCTAGAGATGGTAGAGGGTGGGAGAGCAGGAGCACAAGACTGTAACAATAGGGAAGAAATCACAAGGGGAAGTCATAGGAGAAGAATCACTTTGAGATTGGTGAGGGACACATGGCATAATATGGGAGAGGGCCTTGAAAGGTGAGGCTTAAGGCCCTCCCCCAGAAAAATTCTCTTCGTCTCGTACTCTTGTTTTGATGGCGAGTGACGAGTGAGGCCAATTGTTGCGTCATGAAGCACAGCTTGTGTTACGCACTACAATTTAGACGAGTTCGTGTGGTGATGGTGTGTTTACGCAGGGATGCTCAAGTGGTATTGGGGAAAAATAAAATGGCATGACAGGATGGACTCGCTTTACGAGTAGTTTATGCCCCGTTTGTTACAGCTCCTACTTCCAACTTCTCGTTCAGATTTTGTGAAGTTGCACCAAACATCTAGCTTCCCAAAATGGCTCGATTTTGCTTCTCACGAGGAGCTATCTCGAAAATAATTTAGCATGGAGAAGCAGCCTTCCTGTGGATTCTCGTGGGAAGCCAACCTACTAGAAACAAGAGTGCCCTTGGAGGTCGAACGAAATTACCCACCTTTTGAAATCGAACTACCCCCTAATCCCTTCCCGCTGGGCCCCCCAAGTGCACCCATTCCCCTTGCCCTCCCCACCCGCAAGACTAGACTCCAAGTGATCTCACAACGTGCCCTCCATGCGCACTGACCCCTGAAGCCTCCTTCCAAACCCTAAATGACACCACCGACCACCATCTGTCTAGAGGCTGCCGTCCTTGGAGATAGAAGGTTAGCTCTCCCTTGCCCTCTCTATTTCTCCCTTGGACTCTATCCTCTTCGATGGCCGGCCCTCCCTACAATCTTTCTTCAATGAACGCAGAAGGAAATGACACAATCAATTAATTGAGCAAGGTTAGTCCAAATGTTTGAGTTGATCTTGACAATTTTAACTAAAGATGCACAAAGTCCAAAATCAGCCAATTGTAGGGCTTTATTCATGGCTGATTGAAACATTGAAATTCATATCCACCCTAACCCTTTTTTAATTGTTAAGGTCTCTTTTTCAAAGTTTGTGTGAACAACTGTAAATACACTTCACTTAATAGAGGAGGGTGAAGGAATTGAGCTGAATATTGTTATGCTGACTTTGTTAATTAACACTTTTGGCACTACTGGAAGGCATCACTTTCTCCAAAAAATAAAATTGAAAAAGTTTCTTTTTGTGGTCAATTCTTATTTAGGTTTTCATAGTTTTTCTATGATGCATCTATAATGCCAACCCTTTGTGAAGAACTTGTTCGCACATATTCATGTTTTTTCTTGATCTATTACCTGTTGTTGCAATTTTATTCCCAATGGGATGCTATTAGTGCTATTGTGATCATGTGAATTTTTTTTGCAAGTGTTGTTCCTGCTGGTGGCCATGATGTTAACAGTATTAGGTGGCTTCATGTACTCTACAAGCTATATATTGTTTCTCAGTTTTTTCAAGTTATACATTGTTCTCAGAAATTTTGCCAAACATGTGTATCAATTTTCTGTCACAACTCACAATTGCAAAAACTAGAGGTCTTTGTGCTATGTACATGTGTGCAAATGTTTTTGGTATTTTTCTCCATAAACCCGTGAAGCTTTTACTCGTGCTTGCTACTTCTGCTAACTATTTCCATGAATGTATGATTGTGATATTGCTTCTATTTTTATCCACTTGTTATTCTCTCCTGCTGGTTATGCCGGCCATACGCGTGTTTAAGGATGTTGACGTAGTAAATGGGTTGTTCAGTACAACATTTTTATGCTATAACATGTTGTGAAGTTGACATAGCAGATGTGAGACAATGCTGAGTGGAATGAAGAATACAATATGATATTATGTAAATTATTTGTTGAACAAGTAGTTGCTGGGAACTATCCAAATATCCATTTGAACAATCATGGATATACAAGACAATTTAAGAACAAATGGAACAAACTGAATAATGACTGCAACACTTGGAAGAAATTGACAACAAAGGAGACATACTTAGATTGGGATCCCGAGAAGAAGAGAAATTTAACAAATTTTGGAGAGGTGCTGCTCCAAGTGGTGAGAAAGAAAATTTTAACAAATTGCACTCAAGTGATTGCAACATCATTGAGAGGTCCTTTGTTGTATGGAAGATGAAATGGATAATTCTTCTCAAGGTACCGAGCTTCAAAATGTCCAAGCAAAAAATGATTGTTGCAGCTACTATTGGACTCCACAACTTCATATGTGATCATGTTTTGATGGACAATCATTTTCGTCGGTTTGAGCGGGATCCTAATTATGTGCCCACAATACAATCGAGATATGCAAGATATATCATTTCTTAGGATGAATCAGATGTGTCAATGTCAACAATCAAGTGATAGAGCCATGGATATGTTTCGTGATGACCTTGCAAAAGCAATTGTTCAAAGTGGATTATGGCACAGTAGTTATGATCTTTTGCGGTATTTTGTTACCACTCATTTGTCCTTTTGAACATTTTTTTATTGTACTATGGCAAAATTGACTTCTTGTTTGGTTCAATTTTCAAGGATGTGGTTAAAATTATTGACGAATACAATTAATTGTTGACATTGAAATCAAAATTTCATAGTGTATATGTTCTCTCCAAAAATGTGCACAAAAATTCATAATTTGTGTATATATGGTCCTAAAAAAATTAGACAAAAAAATCATAGATTGTGCACAAATACTGTTAGACCATGTGACAGTCGTGGATTTATTGATGGTAAATAATTGACTTTTGAGTTGCATTGAAATTTGTGTTAGGGAAGTTTCGATTGGTGATATTTTTAGAACTGGAATCGGCAGACTACGACAACGGCAGGATGAGCACCATGACTACAGAAAAATGACCTCGTCTGATTTCGACCATGGACGGTAGTCCGATCAGCCTTGTGATGCCTAGTCCGATCGACCTTGTGTTCGCTGGTCCGATCGGCGGGTCCGAATGACAGATTTCAACTATGGCATTTCGACCACGATATTTCGACCATGACATTTCGACCACAGCAGCCTTCGACTATGGCCTTTTTGACCACAGCAGAGCGACCACGCCAGGTAATCAGTAAGCTTTGATCTCGACCAACGTACTAGTCATAGCTATAATACTTTTTGATGATCGTAGCTACAATACTTTTTAATGATCGTAGATATAGTACCTTGTCTATGGTTGTAGCTACAGTACCTTATCTATGGTCGTAGACTTTACTGCTCGATACTCGATAGTTGTAGACTTTACTGGTTGATACTCGATAGTCGATAACTTTGTGATTGGTACTCATAGATTTTGAGGTTTGCTATCACTGTCTTAGGATTTTCGATCGGTTATCGTAAACCTCGCAATCGGTAGGGGTAGAGCCACCGCCCGATGAGCCTGGGTGGCTGCCCAGGCTCACCGGCGATGAGCAATGGAGCTTTCGGAGCTTTCCACCCACACCGGCGTAGCCCCTTCGATAGTTCCAGGGCACCATGGTGAGTTACCTAGGTGTCTGGCACCTGGCAGGCTAGGCTGACATGGGTCATGGGCTGCTGCAGCTGCGGAATCGAGACGTCCGGACATGAGGTAGCCCAGACATCATGGCATCATGCCCGACGTGGCGCGCCCTCTAGGAGAGAGATGGGAGGCGGCGGCGCTTTGGATCTACATGAGAGGAGGGGGTGGTGCTCGAGGCGGTTCGGCGGAGGCTACGGTTTCAGTCATTGCTGTCCGCCTGTGCTGGCCCTGACAAGCGGATCTGCGAGAGGAAGGACACTGAGGACCACCCTACTTCTGCCTCAGGCCCGTGCCACCGTCGTCCGCTTGCTCTTCCTCACCCCTCAGACCCTTCACTTGTCCAGCGCTGAGGCAGCCATCGTTGCCTTCCAGTGATGACATCGGATCTAGCCGGGGTTGAGGTCGACCTGCCTCTCATGCTTTGGACGCCACCGGCCTGTCGTTGTTGTCTCCGGTGAGGAAAGGCACAATCCTTTGCTCCCCCAACTCTCTTCTCTTACAATTTTCCCCCTTTCCCAGATGTCGTTATGTGCCCCCTACTTAGCCACCACTGGAGCGAGTCCACATCGTTGCCCTCTTCGGTCCCCTGTTGTAGATAGCCATGAGAGGCAGGAAGCTAGAGAACATGGTGACTGCTAGACCAAGGAGCTTTGTGGTAATCCCACTATTTTTCAACTCTCATTATTTCCTAGTTGAGATTTGAACGGTCATACCCGATACAAATTAGCAATCGATGCATTAAAATAGCTTCTTTGTTGTGTGATGGGTGTGAATTGCTAGAACCAATACTATATCTAGTGGTGTGGATTCCTTGAAACCACGATGGATGTATTTTTTGGGGTAGTGCAGCATGTGATTCGGTTTAATTTAAAGCACAAATAAAAATTGTTATTCTTATTGATTAAATGCCAGCAGCTCAAAGATGTAGCTTGGGAGCAGGTTTTGCTCTAGTTGATGAAAGGAATAGCTTTCTAAATGGTAGATTAGCAATGTGAGAGACCATGTGAAGGGCACCCCATGGTTGTGATGTGTAATTGACTCTTGTTCTAGGAAGATTGAGTTTGGTTTTTGAGGTTTGAGTGGAGAATGGGTCTCTCTTTTGGGTTCTAAGCCATTACGACCAGCTTGGCAATAGCCTTACGACCACACTATCTGTTGTCTAGAGTGGCTAGAAGTGTTACGACCTCTTGGCATGTGGTCAAAAGCCAGCTGGACCGATTACGACCTCTGCAACGCAATTTGTCCATGGTCGAAAGCGGTGCGCACCATTTACGACCACGGTTGGGGCGTGTACGACCACTTTGAGCGTGATCGCTGGTCTCCTGAGTGGTTTTACGACCACACTGGCCGTGGTCGAAGGGCACCAGAAGAGAGTACAACCGTGTTGGCCGTGGTCGGAAGCCAGTCGAGCTGTTTACGACCACACTGTCAGCGGTCGGAAGCCGGAAACCACCTTTACGACCTCGTTGGCCGTAGTCGAAGGCCAACCGAAGGTTTACGACCACTTCAAAGCAACTTGAACGTAGTCGAAAGGATTTACGACTTCGTTGTCACTGATCGGAAGGCAGCAGCAGCCTTACGACCACGCTTGACTGTGGTCGGAACCCAACCGGGCAGTCTATGACCATGTTGTCAAGCATCGGGAGCCAGCCGAGTCGTTTACGACTTCATCAGGCGCTTTCCTGCTAAATCGTAGCTTTTGGTCATGGTCGAAATTTTGCCAGACAGTGTACGACCACGTTGGGAAGTCGATGGCCTACGACCACGTTATCGAGAGCTGCAGTCGAAGTCGGCGCTCAAGTCTACGACCTTGTAAGAAGTCGACAGAGTTCGACCATGTTGTGAAGCAGTCGAACGAGGTCGGGTCGGGGTCTGACTCAGTCGGTTGTGGTCGTAGCCGGTCGGTTGTTGTCGATACAGGTCGGATTTGGTCGTAGAGCAGTCTGGCGTGGTCGGACATGCTCGCACGCAGTTGGAAGCAGTCGTAGCTCAGTCGGTTGCGGTCAAACGTGATCGACTGGCTTGGAACTCAGTCGTTAGTGGTCGGAAGGGTTTCGACCACGATGAAACAAGTCGTACGTGGTTTGAACGGGGTTCGACCACGATGGGAAGCGATGAACGTGGTCGAAAGGTGGTTCATTCACACGGTAAGTGGTCGTATGCAGTCGGACGGGCGTGAGGAGCGATCGGACACGGTCCGAACACAGTGGGACTCGGTCCGAAGTGCTCGGTAACGGTCGGAATCTCTCGTAGGCGGTCGTTTGTGCCGAGATGTTTGAACATAGTCGTAGACACATGGGAATCGGTCGTATGACCTGCAAACTTGACCATTTGAGCTGGGAATTGGTCGTAGGGCTTTGTGATGAAGTCAGGGACCTTGTGCATTTGTTGGTTTATCGTCTCGATCGGTCGTAACGACTTGAGTTGAAGTCGTAGACTTTGAGCGTTAAAGCCGTAGCGAGTTGTGGGTGGTCGTAGCAAGTTAGCAATGATCGTAGACTCATTGTATCTGGTCGTATGGCTTGATTTTGTGGTCGTATGTCGTGTGCATTCTTTGTTCTCTATTCTCGACTGGTCGTAGGTGGTATACGACTTGGTAAGAGTATGATTTGAGTTCTGTTTTCTGGCTCAAGTGGTTGGATACTATTGTGAGCGGTGCTATGTAATGGTTTGCTTGTCTGTGATGGTTTGCAGGACTTTGAGACTAGTCGTGGTGAGGCATGGATGGTCGAGACTAGGCACGGGGGTGCTGAGGTCGTGATCAGCTGGGAGATGCCAAAGACGACGAAGTCTGTGAGGTGGTTGCAAGCGTGATCGGCAAGGCAGGAGGAAGCTTCCGGGAAGGCAGCGAAGTGGCATTTTGGAGAAATGCGGAAAGCTGCAAAGGGAAGCTGTGTCTCTGCGAAAGCACTGGAGTTGTTGGCGCTAACGGGCAAAGCAGTGGAGCCGTTGGGTGTAACGGGTAAAGCACTGGAGCTCGTTCTCGCTGTTGGGTAAAGAGAGTGGTAAAACCCGGTGTTAGGTGGGAGTTAACGGGTTCTCCCCCTTGTAGCAAGAATACTATAAATAGAGAGGGTAGAGCTCGGATGCTCGGTGAGGTTGTTCCCGAGTCACTCTGAATTTTTCGTCTCTATTTGTGTGAGTTGTCTCTGGGTAGAGCACGGTTGCTCTTGTACCTCCAATGGAGTGGCTGTAGAAACCTCCATGTTCAATCATTCATCTCTCTTCCTCAAGTTGAATTCTGTCGTCATGAGATGTTGTGATTGTTTTGTTTGCGATCTGTTTTGAGAGCTTGTTCTTCATGCTATCCTTTTCTCTCCTCTCTTCTTCTTGAGGCTGCATTCGTTCTTGTGTGCTTCGATTAGCTCAGAACTGGGAATCTGTCTCAAGGCCACTTGGCCAATTTATTCCCGAGAGCAGGAGTCGAAACAGAGAAGTTTTCTTTTCTGAATAGTCGTGCGCCTCAAGTCCTCTGTTTCGAGTTCAACCTTGTCTCTCTAGTCGATCGTAGCTAAGTCTTTGGATTTTATTAGTATTTTCTCTTCCAGAGGTTGGAATAGTTCAGTGCCCCAAATTTGAGGATCAAAAGCCAGAGAGTCTTAGTCACTCGGAAACCTGGCAAACGAGTCCTTCTCCGTTCTTGTTTCAACCGCGCAGTTTTCCTTGTTTGATTTCTTTTATCGGCTCGGGCAAGTGTCCGACCCTGTGGTGTTCGACTATCAGTTGGCTTACGACCACGTGCGTTCGACCAGAGAAGTCAGTTTTTTCGACTGTTTTGCTGTGTGGGTGCTTGGGGAGTTTTGAAAGGCACCATTCACCCCCCCCCCTCTGTCGCCATTTCGGTCCAACAATTGGTATCAGAGCCGGTTAGCTCTTTTCAATAGATCTTAACCGGTCTCAAGAGCCATGGCGACGGACAAGTACTCGACCAAGCCTCCCGTCTTTGATGGCCTAGATTACCCCTTCTGGAAGAGCCGAATGGAAACATACATCCAGCCTCAGGGGTATGCCATCTGGCGAAAGGTAAAGGTCAGGTTTGTTGTTCCTGCCGATGAGAACATCAACGTGGCAAACATGCCCGATGTTGAGGCAAATGCGAAGGCAAGGAACATCATTATCCAGGGCTTAAGCAGAAGCGAATTCGATCGCATCTCTCACCTGTCGTCCACCTACGATATCTGGGTGACCCTCAACGCATACCATGAGGGCACCACCCAGATTAAGACGGTTCGACAGGACCAGTTCAAGCGCGAATACAACAAATTCGAGATGCTTGCTGGTGAGTCCCTGGACGAGTGCTTTTCGCGATTTCACAAAATCTTGAGCAACCTCCGAGCGGTCGGTCTCACATACCCCGACTCGGACAACGCTCGCCAGATGCTCGCGGCACTTGATCTGCATGTCTGGGAGATGAAAGTGACCACCATCAAAGACACGACAGACCTCTCGACCTTGACTCTTGACGCGCTGTACTCGCGCCTCAAGACTCACGAGATTGACGTTGTCTCTCGTAGGTCGAAGTCACAGTCGATGGCTTTGGTCACTGATCCCAGTTCAGCTTCTGGTCTCTCTTCTGAGTCTTCTTGCGGTTTCTCCCTTGCTGCTCTCTGTGACATAACTGATGATCAGTTAGAGCAGCTTGCGGATGATCAGCTGGCCCTCCTAGCCCGAAGGTTTTCCCATGCCTATAAGGGTAGGAGAGACAGAAAGAGAGGAGGACCAGTCATCTGCTTCGAGTGTGGTGGCCCCAACCACATCCGAGCAAACTGTCCCAAGCTTGGGAAGGGTAAAGGTGACTACGGCGGTTCAGGCAAGAACGACTACACCGACAAGAACCGCAACACGAAGCCTTCAGCACCTGCTCCGGGAAAGAAGAAGTTCCGCAACTTCGGGAAGGCCAAGAAGCTCTTCCACCGCGTCCTCACCGCCTTCGACGACCTCGACCTCAGCGAGGTGGAGGGATGGAGCGATGACGATGGGACGGGTGACCAAGAGCCCAAGGATGGCGGCAACAACTCCTCCGGCATGTGCTTCATGGCCCTCGAGGGCGAACTCAGCGACAACGAGCTGTACTCCGACTCGGACGAGGTATGTCCCTCCTATGACCAACTTAATGAAGCTTTCCTTAAGCTAGGAGGATTTCATGCTAGATCTAGAGCTAGATGTAGCGAGTTGGAAAAGGAAGTAGATAGACTGTCACGGGAGCTTACTTCACTTACATCTGCTCCCTCCCGTGACGACTGTGATACATGCTCTGCTTTGCTGGTTGATATGGAGGAATTAAGGACCTCGCATGATAGTGTGTCCTCTGAGCTTGATTCTATTAAGGTGGAGAATGTTAGTCTGCTTGCTGAGTTAGAGTTGAGTAGGATGGCTGTTACCCTACTTACTACTGATGAGACTACTTCTCCCACCTCATGTGAGGTTAAGGACATTGCTGCTAGAGGACCTTATGCCATGCTCCTTGATCTGCCCGAGTCTTGTGAAAATTGCAATAATTTAAAGATGAACCTAAAACGGGCAGATCACAAGATTGCTGAGTTGCGTGCTTCATTGCTTGAGCCCATTGATTCATGTTTGAATTGTCCTAGATTAACTGCTGAACTTGAATCTGTCTCAAAACAGTTTCAAGAAATGATTGACACTAATAAGAAACTGGCTCAATTCGCGACTAAGGATCCTGTTAGCTCACCTTGCATTAGCTATGATAAACTAAAACTTGAACTCGTTGCCTTGAATGACAAATGTGTGAAGCTAACTAAGGATCAACTAGTGAAGGCACCAACTGCTTGTACTGTTTGTGCTGAGAAGGGGGAGAAGCCCCAGGGTAAGGTGGAGACGCCTAGGAACGTGAACCAACTGGTTAGCAGTAGGACTGCCCATTCAGAGTCGGCTGTGCGTGCACGAGCCATTCTTCCCTCTGCTGTTGGTTCTTCTTCTGCTCCCTTACCTTCTGCTGTCTCTTCTTCTCCCTGCTCTTCTTGCATCTCCCTCTTTCGGGAGTGTCAGTATCTTATGAACACTCTCGAGAGGTTTGTAGACGGCAAGAAGAAGCTCAATCTTATTCTAGACCAATCCAAGATTTGCAAGGTCTAGGATATGATTTCTATGAGGATATGAGGAAGCATCCTCCTGTTATTCTCCGACCTATCTTAGGAGGTGTGATCGAGGTTGAGCCCAGGTCTGACGAGGTGAAATTCAAATCAGCGGGCTTTGTCCAAGGGATCTCTGACAGTAAGGTGATTCCACCTGTTGCTTCGGCCTCTCAGAAGGCGAAGCCTCTTCGTGCTACTTCCACCTCTCAGAAGGTGAAGTACCACTGCACCTTCTGTCAGAAGGATGGGCACTCGATCGAGAGATGCTTCAGGCGCGCCAAGATCGCGCGTAGAGACCGTGTTGAGTCTCTTAGGCATATTCAGGGTCAGCTCCAGATCCTGAGTACACCTAAGACCAACACGAGGTCTAGGCTTGCTCCTGTTGCGGAGTTTAGGCAGCATAGAGGACTTGGTTTTTCTGAGTTTTCTGTTTTCCATCCTCATGCTGCTTCTGGTCGTGACTTCCGCCGTCCTGAGGGTAGATCTCGTTTTCCCCATCAAGATAGCTACCCGCAGCATGATCAGCGTGTTGCCGGTGTTCCGACTCGCTCTCCCGTAGCAGTCGGACCCCGCAACAGCTTCAGATCTGCTCACAGACCTTCTGCTTCTTTGAGTCTCAGAGAGCGTAGGGTAGATATAGGTCAGTCGTGCTTGACGACTTCATCTGCTCGACGTGTTGTTCAGTATTGGGTGCCAAAATCTCTCTTGATTTACCCCAGTACTGAGACTTTACTCTCTGTCTGACTCAGGTTCGCCGGGCAGGGAAGGGAAAGGTTTGGCTCGTAGACTCCGAGTGTTCACGACACATGACCGGAGATTCCCGTTGGTTTTCTTCCCTTGCCCGTGCTCCAGGTGATGAGACGATCACCTTCGGAGATGCTTCATCTGGGCGCGTCATCGCCAAAGGTACTGTGCGCATTAATGATTCTTTCATTTTGAAAGATGTTGCCTTGGTTAGTAAGCTGCAGTATAACTTTCTTTCAGTCTCTCAGCTTACCGATGACGACTTTGAGGTGAGCTTTAAGAAAAACAATTGCAAAATTCTTGATTCTTCGGGTAGTCTGGTTTGCGGGATTTCTCGTTTTGGGAGGATCTTTCGTGCTGATTTTTCTGAGTCTTCTGGTGATCCTCTCAGGTGTTTAGTTGCTTCTGAGTCCCGCGACCTCTCCTTCTGGCATAGGAGACTTGGTCATATTGGGTTTGACCATTTGACTCGAGTTAGCGGCCACGATCTCATTCGTGGTTTGCCGAAACTCAAGATGGTCAAAGATCTAGTTTGTGCTCCATGCCGGCACGGCAAGATGGTTGCCGCCTCCCATCCTCCGGTCACAGTCACTATGACCGATGCACCGGGACAGCTGCTCCACATGGATACAGTGGGACCAGCTCGAGTGCAGTCAGCAGGAGGGAAGTGGTATGTTCTTGTCGTGGTCGATGACTTCTCGAGGTATTCTTGGGTGTTTTTCTTAGCCTCGAAGGATGAGACGTTTTCACTTTTTTGAGGTCTTTTCGGTAGGCTTTCTGTTGAGCTCCCGGGTGCCTTACGAGCGATCCGCAGTGACAATGGCACGGAGTTCAAGAATTCCTACTTCGAGAGTTTTTGTGGTGAGACAGGTGTAGAGCACCAGTTCTCTTCTCTGCACGTCCCACAACAAAATGGCGTTGTGGAGAGGAAGAACCGTACCTTGGTCGAGATGGCCAGGACGATGCTTGATGAGTACTCTACACCGCGGAAGTTTGGGCTGAGGCTATAGCCACCGCGTGCCACGTCTCAAATCGAGTTTTTCTTCGGGCACACTTGCACCGCACTTCTTATGAGTTGAGATACGGGCGAAAGCCCAGCGTCTCTCATTTTCGTGTGTTTGGTTGCAAGTGCTTTATTCTGAAGTCCGGGAACCTAGATAAGTTCGAGTCACGTTCTTGTGATGGGATCTTTCTAGGTTACTCGCCTTCTTCGCGGGCTTATAGGATCTGGAACTGTGAGTCTAGCAAAATGGTAGAGACCTGTGAGGTGACCTTTGACGAGGCCAGTCCGGGGACTAGGCCTGATATCTCAGGTTCTTTAGAGCAGTCCGAGACCATCTTCGTAGATGACGAGGACGATGGAGATGAGGGTTGTCTACCCGATCTAGTCCCTTATCCACCCCTTGAGGTGCCGTCTTCCACCGCACCTCTAGGTGATCAGCCCATGCCTACTGCTTCCTCCGGAGCTAGTGGCTCTGTTCCTACCTCGTCAGCTCACGAGGTAGAGGCCACTTCTTCATCTCATCCAGGACCTCCCAGACATTTCCAGAAAAGGCATCCTTCTGAGCAGATGATTGGAGACCTGTTCGAGCGTGTTACCCGCTCAAAATCTGGCTTATCTCAATTCTGTCTTCATTCTGCTTTCATTGCCTCCTTTGAGCCCAAGGATGTTTCTCATGCTCTTTCCGACGAGTCTTGGGTCAATGCCATGCATGAGGAGCTAGAAAATTTCGAGAGGAACAAGGTCTGGTCGCTTGTCGAGCCCCCGCGAGGTCACAATATTATTGGGACTAAGTGGGTGTTCAAGAACAAGCAGAGCGAGGATGGAGTGGTTATTCGGAACAAGGCTAGACTGGTAGCTCAGGGGTTCTCCCAGGTTGAGGGTCTAGATTTCGAGGAGACCTTTGCCCCTGTAGCTCAACTTGAGGCCATTAGAATCCTGCTTGCCTTTGCAGCTTCTAAGAGTTTCAAGCTTTACCAGATGGACATCAAGAGTGCCTTTCTTAATGGCTTTATTGAGGAAGAGGTCTATGTCCGACAGCCTCCTGGTTTCGAAAACCCCAAATACCCAAACCATGTCTTCAAGCTTTCCAAAGCTTTATATGGACTTAAGCAAGCCCCTAGAGCTTGGTATGAGAGGCTTAAGTCCTACTTGTTAAGTCATGGTTTTGAGATGGGTAAAGTTGACAAGACCTTGTTCATCCACCGGCATGGCACCGACCTTCTGCTCGTCCAGATCTATGTCGATGACATCATCTTTGGCGGCTCTTCCCATACTCTGGTTTCACAGTTCTCGGATGTCATGAGCACCGAGTTTGAGATGAGTATGATGGGCGAGTTGACCTTCTTCCTTGGCTTCCAAATCAAGCAGACTCGGGAGGGTACATTTCTTCATCAGGGAAAGTACACTCGTGACCTCCTGAGACGCTTCGACATGAGTGATGGTAAGCCTGTGTCGACTCCCATGGCTTCTACAGCCTATCTTGACCCAGATGAGGACGGCGAGCCAGTTGATCAGAAAGAGTTCAGAAGTATGATCGGCTCCCTTCTTTACCTCACTGCCTCGAGACCAGACATACACTTCTCTGTGTGTCTGTGTGCTCGTTTTCAGGCCTCTCCTCGCGTATCTCACCGCCAGGCAGTGAAGCGCATCTTTCGGTACCTTCGAGCTACCATTGACTATGGCATCTGGTACTCTTCCTCATCCTGTCTTTCCTTGAGAGCTTTCTCGGATGCAGACTTTGCCGGCTGTAGGATAGATAGAAAGAGCACTTCTGGCACTTGCCAATTCATTGGCACTTCTCTCGTTTCTTGGTCTTCGAGGAAGCAGTCCGGTGTTGCACAGTCCACTGCAGAGGCCGAGTACATTGCTGCTGCCAGTTGCTGCAGCCAAGTGCTTTGGATGGTCTCGACCCTGCGGGACTTTGGGTTAGCGATAGACAGTGTTCCACTCTTTTGTGATAACACTTCTGCGATTAACATTGCCAAGAACCCAGTGCAACACTCTCGGACCAAGCACATCGATATCCGTTATCACTTCCTTAGAGACCATGTAGAGAAGGGCGATATAGTGCTCCAGTTTGTGGAGAGTGACCACCAGTTGGCTGACATCTTCACCAAGCCATTGGATAGTTCAAGGTTTTCTGCTCTGCGGGGAGAGCTTGGGGTGGTTTGTCCTTATGGACTGTAGTGAGGGGGAGCTTTGGGCGTTACTGCTTTATTTTTTTTAATTATGCTTCTGTCTCATTTCTGTTGCTTTGCACTTGGGGTGCATTGGGCTTAATCCTTCTAGCATAGATTAGAGTGCTTCTCTTGTCTAGTTGCTTAGACTTCTTACTCTTATCTTGTGCTTCCAGGATGCTTCTTATTAGCTGTTTCTTATCTCACTAGATTGAGCTCACTCACTTCTTATAGGTTCTAGCGAGGGTCGGGCCACCCTCGGGTAGACAGGGTACGTGATTGCTCTCTAGTGTGTGTTTTTCCGGTCAGCTGGTAGTCCTGGAGTCATATGGGGTAGATGAGAGTTAGTCTGAATCACAGTTGTCTCTATATCTTATCTATGCTTTAAGGACTGTCTGTTTGGTTTTATTTGCCAGCTTCTCAATTTTATTGCTTTGGTTCAGGGAGAGTTCTTTTGGGAGCTTCTGGAGCTTAATTTTGACATAACTCAACTTGAACTCAAAGTTGCATCTAATGTTGAGAGGGAGCTGGATTTTCTGCATTTCTAGCATTCTGCATTGTAATATAACTACATTGAGCCTTGATTATTATCCTGTTATGACATGTTTACGATGCTTTACACCTTGCCATGGTTTGTGCTTAGTTGCTAGATTTATCACGACTTCATATGTGTAGACTAGCTGTTGCCATGATAAGTTAATTAAACTTGCTCAACTTACATTAAAACTTGTCATGATAGCAATTGAGTCTAGTCTTTCTTGAGCTATCCTTTTATGATTCATGCCATGTCAAATAGGCTGAGTTGAGTCTTGAATCTAGGTTGAATCTTAGATTGAGCTATTTTAGCATCTTGATATATCATGAGTTAGCACAATCTGTTAAAAAGCAAAAGGATCTCTTTTTATGTGCGAAAAAACTGATTTCACCAATTCTTTCTCATGAGACGGATTGCCATTGCACTAGGTGTGAACTCAGGGGGAGTTTTGGATGACCTAGACTATCTTCTTAAGCTTCTCGCTTGGAGTAGTCGCATAAGGCTTGAGATCTAGCACATGATAAAATTTTTTGGTTGGAAACAGCTATAAGCTTTAAAAGAACATTTCTCAAATGTGCAAGATTTGCTTAATCACCTAAAGATGAAAAGCGCTTAACCACATGATAAACTCTTGAGCTTGTAGCACTCTAATTGACTCAACACTAGCTTCTTGTTTCGGCTTAGCTTATTAACATGGCCTGCATCATCCTTGGATATCTTTAGTTGGACTTTACCCATTGATGACTTGACTTGATCACAAACAGCACTATATTTCATATTGTCATTCATGTGTTCTAGCTGACTTATATATATGTTGTCATGATCCAGATAGCGTTTTATTGAGTTATGGCTTGGTGTAGTACTTGTTGGTCATATTGGATAATTCTCATGGCTCTAAATGCTTAGAATAACGATCCTCAGCCATTTTCATCCATTAACTTGTCATATTCTCTCTTTTGCATCTTGATGCGTTTATTGCCAAAAGGGGGAGAATAGAGAAGAAAAAGTCTGTTGGGATCTTTTAGAGCTTTGGAGATCAATTTGCTCTTTCAGTTGTTGCTCTAGTGTTCCTTCTGTCGACATGGTCATGTGTGTGTGTTTTTTTTCTCTTCTTTGGACCATGTTGGTTTTTTTTTCAAAACAAACTCAACTTCTTGCTTTTTCTGGGTTTGTCAATATACTCATCAAGGGGGAGATTGAGAGACCATGTGAAGGGCACCCCATGGTTGTGATGTGTAATTGACTCTTGTTCTAGGAAGATTGAGTTTGGTTTTTGAGGTTTGAGTGGAGAATGGGTCTCTCTTTTGGGTTCTAAGCCATTACGACCAACTTGGCAATAGCCTTACGACCACACTATCTGTTGTCTAGAGTGGCTAGAAGTGTTACGACCTCTTGGCACGTGGTCAAAAGCCAGCTGGACCGATTACGACCTCTGCAACGCAATTTGTCCATGGTCGAAAGCGGTGCGCACCATTTACGACCACGGTTGGGGCGTGTACGACCACTTTGAGCGTGATCGCTGGTCTCCTGAGTGGTTTTACGACCACACTGGCCGTGGTCGAAGGGCACCAGAAGAGAGTACAACCGTGTTGGCCGTGGTCGGAAGCCAGTCGAGCTGTTTACGACCACACTGTCAGCGGTCGGAAGCCGGAAACCACCTTTACGACCTCGTTGGCCGTAGTCGAAGGCCAACCGAAGGTTTACGACCACTTCAAAGCAACTTGAACGTAGTCGAAAGGATTTACGACTTCGTTGTCACTGATCGGAAGGCAGCAGCAGCCTTACGACCACGCTTGACTGTGGTCGGAACCCAACCGGGCAGTCTATGACCATGTTGTCAAGCATCGGGAGCCAGCCGAGTCGTTTACGACTTCATCAGGCGCTTTCCTGCTAAATCGTAGCTTTTGGTCATGGTCGAAATTTTGCCAGACAGTGTACGACCACGTTGGGAAGTCGATGGCCTACGACCACGTTATCGAGAGCTGCAGTCGAAGTCGGCGCTCAAGTCTACGACCTTGTAAGAAGTCGACAGAGTTCGACCATGTTGTGAAGCAGTCGAACGAGGTCGGGTCGGGGTCTGACTCAGTCGGTTGTGGTCGTAGCCGGTCGGTTGTTGTCGATACAGGTCGGATTTGGTCGTAGAGCAGTCTGGCGTGGTCGGACATGCTCGCACGCAGTTGGAAGCAGTCGTAGCTCAGTCGGTTGCGGTCAAACGTGATCGACTGGCTTGGAACTCAGTCGTTAGTGGTCGGAAGGGTTTCGACCACGATGAAACAAGTCGTACGTGGTTTGAACGGGGTTCGACCACGATGGGAAGCGATGAACGTGGTCGAAAGGTGGTTCATTCACACGGTAAGTGGTCGTATGCAGTCGGACGGGCGTGAGGAGCGATCGGACACGGTCCGAACACAGTGGGACTCGGTCCGAAGTGCTCGGTAACGGTCGGAATCTCTCGTAGGCGGTCGTTTGTGCCGAGATGTTTGAACATAGTCGTAGACACATGGGAATCGGTCGTATGACCTGCAAACTTGACCATTTGAGCTGGGAATTGGTCGTAGGGCTTTGTGATGAAGTCAGGGACCTTGTGCATTTGTTGGTTTATCGTCTCGATCGGTCGTAACGACTTGAGTTGAAGTCGTAGACTTTGAGCGTTAAAGCCGTAGCGAGTTGTGGGTGGTCGTAGCAAGTTAGCAATGATCGTAGACTCATTGTATCTGGTCGTATGGCTTGATTTTGTGGTCGTATGTCGTGTGCATTCTTTGTTCTCTATTCTCGACTGGTCGTAGGTGGTATACGACTTGGTAAGAGTATGATTTGAGTTCTGTTTTCTGGCTCAAGTGGTTGGATACTATTGTGAGCGGTGCTATGTAATGGTTTGCTTGTCTGTGATGGTTTGCAGGACTTTGAGACTAGTCGTGGTGAGGCATGGATGGTCGAGACTAGGCACGGGGGTGCTGAGGTCGTGATCAGCTGGGAGATGCCAAAGACGACGAAGTCTGTGAGGTGGTTGCAAGCGTGATCGGCAAGGCAGGAGGAAGCTTCCGGGAAGGCAGCGAAGTGGCATTTTGGAGAAATGCGGAAAGCTGCAAAGGGAAGCTGTGTCTCTGCGAAAGCACTGGAGTTGTTGGCGCTAACGGGCAAAGCAGTGGAGCCGTTGGGTGTAACAGGTAAAGCACTGGAGCTCGTTCTCGCTGTTGGGTAAAGAGAGTGGTAAAACCCGGTGTTAGGTGGGAGTTAACGGGTTCTCCCCCTTGTAGCAAGAATACTATAAATAGAGAGGGTAGAGCTCGGATGCTCGGTGAGGTTGTTCCCGAGTCACTCTGAATTTTTCGTCTCTATTTGTGTGAGTTGTCTCTGGGTAGAGCACGGTTGCTCTTGTACCTCCAATGGAGTGGCTGTAGAAACCTCCATGTTCAATCATTCATCTCTCTTCCTCAAGTTGAATTCTGTCGTCATGAGATGTTGTGATTGTTTTGTTTGCGATCTGTTTTGAGAGCTTGTTCTTCATGCTATCCTTTTCTCTCCTCTCTTCTTCTTGAGGCTGCATTCGTTCTTGTGTGCTTCGATTAGCTCAGAACTGGGAATCTGTCTCAAGGCCACTTGGCCAATTTATTCCCGAGAGCAGGAGTCGAAACAGAGAAGTTTTCTTTTCTGAATAGTCGTGCGCCTCAAGTCCTCTGTTTCGAGTTCAACCTTGTCTCTCTAGTCGATCGTAGCTAAGTCTTTGGATTTTATTAGTATTTTCTCTTCCAGAGGTTGGAATAGTTCAGTGCCCCAAATTTGAGGATCAAAAGCCAGAGAGTCTTAGTCACTCGGAAACCTGGCAAACGAGTCCTTCTCCGTTCTTGTTTCAACCGCGCAGTTTTCCTTGTTTGATTTCTTTTGTCGGCTCGGGCAAGTGTCCGACCCTGTGGTGTTCGACCATCAGTTGGCTTACGACCACGTGCGTTCGACCAGAGAAGTCAGTTCTTTCGACCGTTTTGCTGTGTGGGTGCTTGGGGAGTTTTGAAGGCACCATTCACCCCCCCTCTGTCGCCATTTCGGTCCAACACAATGAAACATTGGTTTGCCTTCCATGTTTGTATTCAGGATAGAATTAACAGCACACTTGCGTACCTTTATTTGTATGGTAGCTGTGATGCTCTAAAAATGTCATTTCAATAATCCATGTTGACTGTTTGCTGTGGTCTCAACTTCTTTGGTGACTTTTGCAATGTTAGATGACTTCAATTATTGACCATATTTGTTTGTTGCTATATCGCTATGGTGATACCGCTTGTATGTTCTGAATTTGCTAATGTAAAATGAGAATCATTTATTTAAACACATTGTTTGACAACATCTGAGCATCGTTGTTTCCATAGCTCATTCTGTTTGTTACATCTGCCATTTCCTATATGTTACTGTATATTTTGAATGCCTTTTTTGAGATTCTATTTCTCCGAGAACATTATTAGTGGAGCAATCCTTGATGATCACTCTGTTCATGTAGTTTTTTGTTACACCTTTGGAGAAGGCACGCAGTGGCAGCGTGGACGCAAGAGTGAACAAGTATTCTTGGACATTGCTCTTCAGGCCTATTTGGTCTGCTCAAGCTAGAATTAGGACCTAAAGAGTACGTATTAGTGGGCCTCTAGATGCTCACTGGTATAAGAAAACAAAGGTAAGTAACTGGAACATATACAAGAATAGTTAATATAGATAGGTTTATGTTGTTGTCATAGGTTACACCGAGCGGAAACTATTTAAAGCACTTTCCGATTCTATCATTACCCAATGGTTTTAAGCCATAAAGACTCAATGAATTTGCCTTGCAGACGTGATTAGCATATTTGTGGTATGTTGTGTTCCATTTCCTTTAATGTGAATACATTACAATGTTATACGATACATTAATCTCTATATTTATATTTTATAGAATCTCTTCTAGATGTGTGATTAGACTTTTGTTTGCGAGTTATCGAAGCTTTCGTAATGTCATACTAAGATACTTGTTATCGTATCTTCCTTTTCTTTTCATCTATGTATATTCAATTGCGTGTTAGATTTTAAAACTATTGCGGTTGTTAACTTTGCTTGTGTCATATGTATATGGATTTGTTCATACTTATTGGCTATATTTGGGCTCATGGCTCACCTAGGCTTCCAAAATTTTCTAGCTCCGCTGCTGGTGATCGGTAGTCTTAAGCTTTTGCGATTGGTTGCCAAATGCTTCACAATTGTTACTCATAGACTTCATGGTCGGTTCAAGTGCTTCAATTATTGCTATCTTCGAGTATCTCAAGTACTCGTCTTAGGCCAATGGTATGACTAGTTGGTACATGGTGGGCGGTGATAGGTGAGCAGTGCTCAGAGGAACAGTACTCGAAGGAGTAGATACTCGGAAGATAGAAGTACGCGGTGGTTAGATGGTCGTGGTACTCGGTAGTCGAAAGGACTCGGTACCCGGTAGTCAGAAGGACTTGATACTCGATAGTCGGAAGGACTAGGTACTCGAAGTCGAAAGGACTCTATACTCGGTAGTCATAGACTTTTCTGTTCGGTAGTCAAAGGCTTTGGAATTGTGGGTTTTGCAACTGTATTCGGTGATCAATGGTGCAGCAAATGGCTGAAGATCGGTAGTCGTAGACTTAGTGATCTAGTGTTTTAGTCATAGTGATCGGTACTCGGTAGTCAGTACTCGATGGTTCCATGGTTGGTAGCAATGATTGTTATTTCCGAGTGTTTTGAGTGGAGCGATGGTAATTCCCGAGTACTTGTTGTTTTTGAGTACTTGTTGAGCTAGCAGTCTTCTTGAGTGGTTTAAGGTTGATTTGTGGAAAGCGATGGAATTTGTGGTCGTGGACGACCTGATTGGTATTTGTGGTTGGTTTGGTTCTTATCTATGGGTAGATGAGGGTGTGTTATGTGTGTGTGTTGATATCGGTCAAGTTGTGGAGAACTTATGCTGAAAAAATATTTTTGTGATCTTTGCATGTACAGGTGGGTGTGAAGACAATCATGGTCGATGGCGAGGAGAACTAGGGACTAGGATGGAGAAGTATGAGGTCTAGGTGGTCGAGGATGTCACATGAGGTGGTCAGGCTCATGCTAGAGCACGTGGAGATCAAGGGTGGTGATTCATGGAGAAGCTACGGGTGGTGCAGTCCAGGAGGTTTCGACACGAGCGGTGATGATGCGTGGAGAAGATACGGGAGGTGCAGTCCCAGAGGTTTCGACATGTGATGATGATGCACGATGAAGATACATGAGGTGATGTTCTGAAGGCTTCGTCATGTGGTGAGACTGGAAATGTTATAGAAGGAGTCCGTAACGGGAACGATTAGAGTTTGGTTAAAACCCGTGCTTGCAAGGGTTTTGAGTCCCTTGATTTTCGGAAGAGATAGAATTGCATGTTTAGTTTGTTAAGGACACGATTTGAGATGTCCGCATTTGAGGTGAACACAGTTTAAGACTCTAGCATATAAAAGCAGGTAGAGGCTAAGGGTTTTAGGAGTGTCTTTGAGGAGGCTTTTTGTGCTAGAGTTTTTAGGGGTGTCGTGAGGGTGCTTTGTAGCCACAGAACATATCCAGAAATAATAGATCGGATCTATTCCAAGAAAAGTTAGTCAGTATTGTAAGTTCAAACTACATTAAGTTGGTTTTCATGATAATGACAAATACAATTGTGCGACTAAATTTGTTTATCAACTATGATATTGCCTAATCTTAGTTGGATGTGATAATGACAAATAGTTTTGGATAAAATGACAAATGCAGTTGTAAAACTAACATGTTTATTGATTATGACCTTATTTAGTCTCACTTGGATGAAAAAGTGATAACCATGGAGGTATGTATTCTACATCATATTTTTATGTCCTAATGCATTACTTGGATCCAAAATATAGATTGAACCTCACAAATAGTTTAATTTGAATACATGCATATGTCTTTATTATACATTCTTGTATGCACTCATTTAGGGGGGGTTCACTCTATGTTTTGAGGATTCATTATATATATATAGCTTGTGTAGTTCATATATACTCAAAATCAGGTTGCCATCTAATTCCTCTATTATGTGTTAATAGTTGAATGATCAATGACAACCGGATGTGTAAGCTTTGCTTTAAAAGCTTGCTCTAGAGTATAAATTTGTTGTGTATATATTGTATACTCGCAATTTAATCTTTATCTCTTTATGGGTTGAGATTGTCATGAATTACCAAAAAAGGGAAGATTATAGAATCTAATCTCTCCATTATCAGTTAATGGTGAAGTTTGGTAATTGATGACAATTGATTTGTGAATTAACATTTTACATGAGTTGGATGAATATATTAGGTTCTATAAATAAGAATGACTTGAGATGACTTCATGTGTTGAAGATCATCAAGTCAAGATGTGAAGAAGATGGTTTTATAAGTTGAAGGTCATCAAGAAGAAGATACACCATGAGTTGATGCATATCCAAGAGGAGATGATCATGTGTTGATCATCAAGTCAAGTGAAAATCCATCATGTGTTGATGGAGTTAAAGTAAATGATGCATCATTGGTTGATGTATGTCAAGACTATGACCTAAGGCAAATGTATGACTAACTAGGGCTAAGTATATGTTCCTAGTCTTTTACCGGTCTTGGAATTTGGTTGGAAAACCAGATTGCTCGTATAGGTTATTGTACTATTAAGAGAGGTCATGTCTACTAGCTTGAGTCTCATCATGTGTTGATAGCTCAACCTCACTTCTTCTAGCTCTCCTTGGCATGAGGCTTGTATTTACGAATGTGTTTTGCAAATAGTTGGAGCTCATGTGTTGAATCCTTGTAACATGAGACTATACATTGCGAATGTATTTTGCAAGTGTTTAAAGTCCATATTTCTGTTCTTTGTAATATGAGACTTATATTTGCAAATGGTTGAAGCTCATATATATAATCCGTGTGTCATAATTCTAAAAGTGTGCAATGTATTTTGCAACCTGTTGGGAATCATGGATAAATCTTGTGTGCATGATATTGTAGTTTGCAAATGTGTTTTGCAAAATCTATTGAAGCATATACACTTCTTAGGGAAATTGGAACTACCGTGGTGCATTCTGTGGTACTATCGCTAAACGGAATTACTGGCGTTGTAATCACGGAACTACCGCTTTCGCTGGTGGTCGAAGACATGCGTGGTTGAGGACCAGAGTAGTCAGAACCAACTTGGTCGAATCAAAGTGGTCAAAGATTGACGTGGTTAAACCAGCACGGTCGAAACCGACGTGATCGAGATCTGTGTGATCGAAACCAGCGTGGTCGAACCAACGTGATCGATATCTGTGTGATCGAGACTAGCGTGATTGAACTAACGTGGTCAGAACCGAAGTGGTCGAGACCTGTGTGGTCGAAACTAACGTAGTTAAACTGACATGATTGATACAATATGGTCGAAGATCAGCGTGGTGATCAGAGATCTGTGTGATCGAAGATTGACGTGGTCAAAGATCGATATGATCAAAACCTTTGTGGTCAAAACCAATGTGGTCAGAGACCAGCGTGGTCGGAGACCTGTGTGGTCGAACCGGACAACGTGGCTAGAGACCAGTGTGGTCAGAGATCAGCGTAGTCAAAGACCTGTGTGGTCAATCCGAACAGAGTGGTCGGAGACCTATGTGGTCAAACCAAATAATGTGGTCAAAGACCTAAGTAGTCAAATCATCTGACGTGGTCGAGGACCAGGGTAGTCGACGATCAGAAGTTCCGGCTCTGTGTGAGCATCCGACCAGCGAGCGGTACTACCGACTCTGTGTGAGCGGTACTTCCAATTTGCAGAACGACCGGCTTATGTAGCGGTACGTTCTTTGCAGAAAGACACCTTTGTGGAGTCTTATTGTTCCTGAGGAAATCAATAGTTCCGCTTGTGTAGCGCAGTACTTGTGATTATCGGTAGTACCGGACTTTAGCCGTCAGAACTACCGGAATTCACTGATAATGACTAGTTTTCTAACCGTTGCAGAGGGGAGCAAAAGTATCGGACCTTTGCCTGCGGTACTTCCGAAAAATCCTGTTTTCTATGGTGTTTTGCTTCCAACGGCTAGTTTTTATGGTATAGGTATATATACCCCCTTGTGGCTAGTTGTAGTAAGACTTTTGGCACTCTATTTCACTCCTTTGAGCAAGTGTGTGGTCCTCCTCTCAATTATGTATGTGCTGCACCTTGTGAGTAAGGAGAAAGGCTCTAGATTGTATGTGTTGCATCTAGAGGTGGATTGAGTATCCACTTGAGATTGTGCATTCGTTGCACGTGGTGAGAGTCAAGCGAGGGGTTTGACTTATTACTCTTGTAGTTTGCCGACTCCTAGATGACGTTAGAGGCGTCGTGCGCGGTGATCTTCTCAAAGAAGGTTGTGAGAAGACCCGACGAATTGTGAAGGTCGGAGCTCACCACCTGGAGCGGGGAAGAGTTACCACTAATGGATTTGAGGTGGAAGGCTTAATTCGTAGAACCGGTCCAATTCGTTTGGGCTTACCTTAACGTGGATTAGGGGAGACCAGTAAATCTCCGAACACCACGGTAAGGCCTTGCCTTAAGCGCCTTCCGAGATTGGACTCGATGAAGGCAAGATCCATCCTCGGAACGAGGAATGAGTGGACATGCAAAGAGCTGCGATGCCTATGCTATTTGATTTCCTATAGAGCTTGGCTCACGCGTCCCACCGCAAAGCTAGCAAGTAGCCTTTTGTTTTTTCTTGTACTTAATTTAAATTCATAGAATTAAATTGATCATTAGTCTTCCTAGAATTGCAAATCTTAACATAGAATTAAGTTGTTGGTGCACTTAGGTGATTTAGGCCTTATTTGTGCTAAGCCAATTTTACTTAAGCTTTTGCATTCTATAATCTTGGTTTAGACAAATAGTATTTGCTAATAATTGCAAAAGAGAAATTTTTCATCTATTCACTCCCTTTAGCCGCCCTCCTTGATCTTACAGGCGTTGACGACATGTTTTCTGAGGATCATTTTCTTGTGTCCTTGGCAGTGGCGTGCTAACATATCTTGATCTTGCGTAATACGAATACGGTGTTGTCTTCAGCGTGTTCTTGTTCGAGCATCGGAAGCTTTCGAGCGAAGGAAAATTTCAACTACGTGAAAAGGAGATCAAGCGAGCGGTTGAATGTCGAGCGATCAGAGTGTTCATTAAGCACGGGCAAAAGAGTCAAGTGCAAGCAGTCAAACTACTTGCGATCGAAATCTATATCCGGTAATTTAGTTTGCCTTTTCTTCTAGGTTGAGATTTGTTTTCAGGTATCAAAAAGCGGAGGCAATCATTCACCCCCTCTGATTACGCTGTACGATCCTACAAATACAGAGGAATAAGACACAGATACAAATGAAATGTTATAACTAGGGTACCATGGTCTATTTGACTCCAATCCCTTAGTAAGGCAACCTACCAGCCAAACATTTTCTGTGGTAGCTATTCTTAGATAAGTGGATTATCACATAATACAAAATAGAAACAAAAAAAATAAGAATCTGTAGTTCTATCGACAGACCCTTAGAGCAACTCCAAGAGATGGGCTAAAACATCCCCTAAAACAAATTTTGGTGATTAGTGAAAAAAACCCCTCCAAAAGATCCCCAAAACCACCACTAAAAATTTTAACACCCCCAATATCTCACTCCACCGGAGCCAAATTTGGCCTCACCCCACGCGTCCCCAATCACCGTTGCCGCGCGCGAGTAGGCGATTCCGCGCCCAATTTTTTCCTTCGCGTTGCGTGAGACCTACCTGAGGGCGTCGGCAGCTTCCTCCCCGCCGGCGCGGCTCCCCATCGGCGCCCCTGCTGTTTGAGCATGCTGGCCGCCTGCGCCCCTCCGCCGGCCGCCTCCAGGCACATCCCCTCTGGCCGCGCACAGGCGCCTCCTCGCCGGCCACTGCGCGTCTCTACTGGCCGCGCACATCCCCTCCGCCAAAAAGGCCTACACTGAAATATCACATCGAGAGTCGTCTGTGCAGGACAGCAGCCTCTTCGCTTCGCTTCGCCTCGCCTCTCCTCGCTTTTGTCTTCACAAGATCTCTTGATCAACTCCGGTGAGGGATCTCTCGCTATCTTTCTTTCTCTGCTCTAGTCGGATCAGATGCTTGGTTGCTCGTTCTTGTTTTTGATGGTGTTGGTTTCTACTGCGACTGAACTATTTAAATCCCCCTCGAGTTTTTAGTAGGAGTACTATGGCGAGCTCTTCTCATCGGTATTTTGAGAACTCGGCGATACTTATTTTTGGGCGAGTTCTTGTTTGTTCTCTGGATTTAGTTCTCTATTTTTTTTTTGTTCCCAGAGCCTCGTTGGTTCTCCCCATCTGCTCGTCGTGATGATTATTTCTCCTCTGAGATATAGTTATGTTAAACTCCAAATGCTCTTTCCACGTCCTTTCTGACCGCTTCTTGTACTTTTGCAAAGTATTTTTTTTATTACCTTGTGGCATCTGTATGGTCTTCACAAATGTTGCCCAAGAAGGATATATGTCATCTACAAGGTAATATCCCATTGTATATAACTAATATGGCCCATAAGCCCATGTAGCAGATTTAAAATATTTAGGGGACCAATTTTGGGGATAACTGTTGGAGCAAAGGAGTTATATTGATCCCTAACTTTTTGGCATGTCCCCTAAAATGAGATTATAGGGGATCAAATTTAGCCCATCTTTTGGAGCTGCTCTTACTAATATACTTCCTATCCAAAGACGACCGGATCACACATAGATATGCTGCTTAGCTTTCACTGCCTCACGATCTGCAAGAACGTGGTGGCAATTCTGGAGATCCTGGCGTCTTTGACCTGGCTGGCTCGTTATCCGGCCGACTCCCTTGTGCGCGTGCGGGGGATTCAGAATTTCAGACTGCGTACTCTGAAACTGTAGTAGGACTAGTTCGTTGGTAGTTTGATCTGAGCTGCTCGAATCTGCTGCAACTGCAACTGCAACTATGGACCGTTTTAGGAAGTCAGAAAATGGATGTATGAATCCTCACAAGAAAAAGAAGGAAAGGAAAATAGATGTTTAGAGAATCAGGTGTGTGTCATTGTTTCGTATAGCAAGATGGATGTTTGTGACCAACTGGTGGCTAGTTTAACCAGTATGATTTTTATGTCTTGTGGTTAATGACCACGGTTTGAGTTCCACCATATATACGTGTCAAATAGGTATATTTGAGCACTTTCTAGGAAATCTTACTGACTTATTGGTTGCTAAGATTCAATGATAACCTTGTTAGTGATATGACCTAGAGGTAATCATAGAGATGATTATATCATTTCTATATTTATGATATTTTAAATAATAAGATATTTTGTCCCTTAAATAAATGTCTTTTGCATTGATCAATAAGTACGTGACTTTGTTCGTAGAACTCTTTATTTATGTTTTAATGTTATTATAAATTACTCCTATCCAATATCATTATGTAAAATAACTATGATTTATAGATCAACACATATATTGATTAATGATCATGTTTTATGGATCATGAATATGAGGATATCAAATCAATAATGTGGACATATATTAGAGAACATGGTGTTAGATTGACCTACCATAAATCACTACGAAAATTATTATATTCTTAAATGTCATCAGTTGGTCTCATACATAGTGCATGTAGAATTCTTAAACCTAAGATTATCGTAGTTTTCTACATGTGTAATAGTTTATTTAGAGGTTGTCAAATACTAATCTATAACTGAATTGTCATAAAGGTAGTTTCGGGTTTACTATAAAACATGCTGAGAAATGTGAGCAATCAAAATAGAATTTGCCCTTTCTATATAACGGGAGAGATATCTCTGTGCCCCTCGATGTGGTTGGATTAAGAAAGTACATGTACATAGTGAATGTGGTTGAAAAGTCAATCACAAACTGAGTAATCCACTACAGGTTTGAGTGAAAGATTGAGCTATCCGAGGATGGTACGCTTCTCGCTTTAAATTCGATCTGGTATTATGAGGCAAATAGATCGGTGCATAAACACTATATAGATTCGTTCGATATGATATTTATGTATATTTAGGAGTCGTTATGTTCTACTAGAGACTATTACCAACTCATGAACCGGAAAGAAGTTTTCAGGCCATGGCTGAATATACATTAACCTGTAGGGTCACACACTTAACGGGTTAGAACAATAAAAGTCTGGATGATAGAGTCCGAGTGAGATACAATCTCTACTCGTATTGGATAAGGATCCGGTCAGAGACTCTCCGAGTGTGATACGATCTCTAATCGTATTGGATAAGAATCCGATTGGAGGCTATATATTAAAAGAGACGTGGGGCTAAGAGAGGTATCACAAGACACACCCATTGAAACTCCAGCCGCCACATCTCAAAACCCCTGCCGTGCGCGATGGTGCAAGCGCACAGCACTCCATCACTGGACGTGTAAACTTTGGTAGAGACACTGTTATGACTGTGATGCTAATTGGGACGATCACGAAAAGGAAATAGTTGGTTTGTAAAGATTGACTACTGCTCGTAGACGATCAACTACTTCCTTTACACCGACGTGTACTATATTGAATCGGCTGTTTCAATTTTACTTATACTATATTGCAGTCTAGTGATAATAATCTATGATTTTTTAGTCATATGGCTTTCTGATTTACGTGGTAGAAAATTGTAATTTGCGCTAGTGTAGCTTATCCGTATCTCGACAAACCTTAGCAAAAAAATATGATGTTGCTGTATTTAAAAAAACGAATGCATGTGTAACTTGTATCCCATCAGATATTAAACATATGCATTCGACAAGTATACCTCAATAATGTTTTTTCATGAGAGAAAACATTCTCGCTCTCGCTAAGAGGCACCTGGCAAAAAAATTTAAAAATACTACTCATTTGATACCGATACAAACGTATAGTTGTACTCGCGCTAAGAGGCACCTGGCAAAAAAAATTTAAAAATACTACGGCTGCGATCAACTCGGCTGCGGGCTGCGGGCTGCTGGCTTTTTGAAGCTGCTACAGTGTTTTTTGCGGAAGCCGCAGCTTCCAGGCGAAGCCGACATGCTCCACGCGAAGCCACCGACGGAAGCAGTATGAAGCAGCTAGCGTTAGGGTTGGACCGACGCTCCCCCAAATCGAACCCCCCCTGGAATGCGAGTGCCCCGTCGCCGCCACCTGCGAGTGCCGGCTATCCGCCCCCCGCCGGCCGGCGTGGCGAGCGAATCGCGGGTGCCCAGGTCGCCCCTCCCCCCCCCCCCCCCCCCCCCCGCCCTCCCTCCTCCGTGGCCGTGCCCCTCCGGTGCGGCCTCCCGCGGCGGGGAACGCAGATCCGCGAGGACCTAGTGCCGCGCCGGATCCGCAAGGGCGACGGCCCGTCCCCGTGCGAGGTCCACGTCGCCGTCGCCGGCCAAGCTCCGCATCGCCATCCCCGTGGAAGGTCGCCATCCCCGTGGAAGGTCCCCGTGGAAGGTCGCCGCCTCCGAGGAGGGGAGGGCCCAAGCGCGCAGCCCGGCGTGCGTGCTGTCAGGAACAAGCGACGACGCTTAAAGCACCGATCAAGCTCCCCCCTGCATCGGCGCACCAAGGAACGGCGGCTGGAGGTATGGTCCTTGCCGAGATGTAACTCTACTCCTTGTACCAATACAGACTTGTCTCAGTATCACTTTGCTTGTAATTTGTACATTTGTTCCCCTTAGTATGTGCGTAGGCAGGAATGAGTTTGCCTCTTAAACACAACATTGTTGCTATCGTAATAAACATCATCTCCAGAAAAGAAACGCGCTTAACTTCCACCATGTAAGTAGTTTTGAGGATCAATGGTGGCAGTGCAATGGTTTTTTCGGTCTATAGGGTTGTATTACGGGTGAGTTACAATTTAGACATTTATGAGGGTGAGATGGTTGCCTTGCCCGCAGATGGCACCTGCGATGTGGACCGATTACATGACGAAGGTTTTCCTGGAAGTATGTGCGGAGGAGGTGGAGGCACACAACCGCCCGTTCTCACTGTTGAACACGCAGGGCAAGCAGAACCTTCTCCGGAAATTTGCCGAACGAACTGGGGTGCAGTACACACCTAAACAGATGAAGAACAAATGGGAGCAACTTTCTCGTGAGTACAACAAATGGAAAAATTTGAAATTTCATGCCACGGGCCTTGGGGTCGATCCATCGACAGGCAACATTGAGGCGAGTGACGACTGGTGGGCAGCTGCGGGTAGAGTAAGTATCAATTTTAAAGTGCGCTTCTGCTCTCATTACACCTGTGAGATGACATCATGCATTGCAGGGAAAGACCGAGATGAGAAAGTTCAGGTCCATTGTAGACAATCACGAGGCCCTCCTAGAAATTGTGTTCGGGAACACCACCATCACTAGTGACTGTGCATTCGTGCCGGGTGTGGATGACCTCGACGTCGACATCGACGACCTCGACGACAGCCAAGGAGGAGAGGGCAGCAGCATGCCTTCCCCTTTGCAGTCCCCTGGCAGCAGCAGGCCTTCCCCTTTGCAGACCCCTCGCAGCAGCAGGCCTTCCCCTTTGCAGACCCCTGGTGCGTCGGGGCGGTCCTCCGGGAGCAAGCGGCCATGCCCTGCACCGTTGCCCCCTTGCAGCGCATGTAAGCGCACTGATCGTGACACGACTATGAAGCGCATGGTTGACTTTTACGAAGGAGAGCTGAGATTGCGCTCCGGAAGCGGAGGCTCGGCCACGACTGTGACATCCCCTACACTAGACCCCGAAAGGCAAGACTTCCATCATTTGATGACACTGGTGGTAGAAGCAGGTGCGCACCAAGGAAGCGATGAGCTCTACTACGCTTCGCAGCTTTTCATGAATGCCCAGTGCCGCCACAGCTTCTCCTTGATGACCACGAATGAGGCTCGTCTCGACTGGATCAGGCGTACTTGGGAACGACTTCGAGATAAGCTGTGAGGAGTACGGTTTCGGTTGAGTGTTTAGTGGACTTCCGGAGCGTTCTCGGTTGAGTGTTCAGTGGTATGGTCGAGCGTTTTCGGTTCAGTGTTTAGTCGTATTGTTGAGCGTTGTCGTTGCGGAACATTTACGTGCATGTATTGAACAATAATGCTACCTTATGTCATGTATTGAACTCCTTATGTATTGAACTTCCTATGTATTGAACTCCTTATTTGTGAACTGCTGCTGCATGCTGGCTGCCTGGGTGCTGGCTGCTGGCTGGCCGTGCTGGCTGCTGGCTGGCCGTGCTGGCTGCTGCCTGGCCGTTTTTGCTATGTGTGCAGTCATGGTTCCATTTGTAACAAATGTTTTTGCTGTGTGTGCACTCATGGTTCCATTCGTAACAAATGTTTTTGCTGTGTGTGCAGTCATGGCAGGCGACGGCATGGCTTTCCCCTATATGCTAGCAGCGGCTGCCATGTACTACGCTGACGATACGGATGATGACGAAGAGGCTGTTCAGGTACCAAGCATGCCGAAAGTAACTGGAATGCAGTGGGTATCAGGACAACTAGCGAACACGAAGCGATGCCACGACATGTTCAGGATGGAGCCACATCTATTTGAGGTGCTGCATGATCTGCTCGTTGCAAATTACGGTCTTCGCTCAAGTCGGGAAATGTGCTCTACGGAAGCATTAGGCTTGTTTTTGTGGAATTGCGGATCCCCGCAACCGCAGCGGCAAGCTACGAACCGATTTGAGCACTCAGCGGGAACTATAAGCGCAAGGTTCCATGATGTCCTTACATGTCTTGTGTCATTAGCGGCTGACATCATCGCACCTTTAGATCCAACGTACCAGGCGGTGCACCCCCGGCTACAACTGCGTAGATTTTCGTCTTTTTACAATTGCATAGGAGCTATGGATGGCACTCACATCGAAGTCATTGTTCCAAACGAGGAGAGGGGACGGTATTACAACAGAAAAGGATTCACGTTTGTGTGTGCCGGATGGCCGGCGTCGGCGCATGATGCTCGGATCCTACAGGACACCAGGGACAAGTACGGTGACCGCTTCCCACATCCCCCCCAAGGTTGTATGCCAGTTAGACATCTAAGTAATGCATGCTTTCTCACTCTTGTACTAACCAATATTTTTGGTTGCAGACAAGTACTACCTTGTGGACTCCGGTTATGCCAACCGGTTGGGTTACCTAGCTCCGTACCGCAGCGAGCGGTACCATGTAGGCAGCTTCCAAAATGGTGGCGAACCGCACGGGATGCATGAGGCTTTCAACCATCGTCACTCCCAGTTGTGCAATGTCGTCGAGCGTGCGTTCGGCATGTGCAAGGGCAAATGGCGGATCCTTCACAAGATTCCGAACTACAAGGTTCCTGACCAATGCAAAATCATTACAGCTTGTATGGCGTTGCACAACTTCATCATTGACGCCGAGTCTGGCGTGTGGCCTGCCGGCAACGTGGCAGGCCACACATACCACCCCTCCAACCTTCCGGACGCCGCGAACGCTGGCCTCATGACCATCACACGTGACTTCATAGCATCGTCATTCGCGGTTTAGACTACTCGTGTCGCCTGTCTGTTTTATGTAGTTGTTCGTTCTTATGTCGTGTCGTACCAAATTGTTTCGTAAGCTATTTCCATGAAATGAATGTCGTGATTTTTCCAAAGAACGTCATTAGTCCATGCAAAAATGTTGCGTTCCTAAGTATCCGCTTATCTCAGCATTACTTGCACCATTTTAGCAGCTACAGTACTATCCTTCAGCCGCTACAGTACCTTCTTCAGCCGCTACAGTGATTTTTTCAGCCTCTACAGTGTTTTAAGCCATAAGCCTTCAGCTTTCAGCCATACCGATCGGGGCCTAATCAGATATGAATCGGTGCCCATGACATGTTGGAGCGGAGGAGCCCAAAAGATTCTCACACGCGCGGTTACCGAGGAAATGCAAACTGATCATGCAGCATCACCACTCACAGAGAGAGCCATATATGCTCTACTAATACTCTAATAGACACTTAGACAAGTAAATGCTACGGCTGATGGCTTATAGCTATGACTAATAGTTTTTAGTTTTATCGTGAGCATTTGTGCGAATAAACCGAATATTAATAAACGGTGGCGAAGAAGTCATCTATTTATTTGTTCGGAGAAGACTAAACCATAAGGTAGAAAGAACATGACCTTTGTATATGTAGTGATAGTCCGACATTAGCATAGTGATAGTCCAACATTAGCACACAAAACAACACAACCCTCATCTGTATGTTCATATAAATCTACAGAAGTCATCGGGGTCTGCACGGTATACAGGGGGCGTTTGAAACGCTTAGAGTTTTTGACTAAACAAATATACGAATTACCTTTGGGTGTGTGAATTGCAACACTCTATACGTACTATAATCCATTATTACACTAGTAATTAATCTATATCCGAAAAAAGAAAATAAAAATAGATAAAAAAAGAAGTGGCAAGAGGCCATTAGAGGCAGAGGCGGCACGGAGTTGGAGGGGGGAGGGGTGGAGGCAGGGATCAACACGGAGGCGGCAGCGCAGAGGCGAAGGTAGAGCATTGAGAGGTGGCGTCGGCGGGGCTAAGGGAGAAAGGGTGGCAGGCGGAGGTAGAAGCGGAGGTGGTGGGAGGAGACGATGGCAGGAGAGGCCGAAATCAAGCGTGAGGGAGGAGCAGAGGTGGCCACAAAGTATGACGGAGGTGGCGACGAAGTATGAGGGAGGCCTCTGGAAGCAGCCTTTCGAAGGTAGACATTTGAGAGCTCAGCCGGATCAAACGTCATCAGCTGATAGGCAATTTATATGCTCGAAGTAGTTCGATGAATGCGGCATGAACTTAGTTGTTTTTCCCCCTCAATCTTATTCACGGATATTTCCGTTCTCGGCCATCTAACCAGATTTAAAAAAATCTTGAAAAGAACAATATCAGTCGCAATGATGGTTCAAAAAAAAAAAACTCTACGCTTCATTAAAACCATCGTCTATGAATTAGGTAAAATCAATTAGTAGATCACAAGAAGGATTAAAGGAGACATCACAAATCATGGCTGGGTTCGGTACCACTTTCGGTCAGCTTATGCTTATATGAACTACAATAACTAGCTTTTAAACGGTGCGTTTTTAAAAGCGGGATCAACAGAAAAATTGTAGTAAAAAAGTATACTGAGTTCAGCTGTATCAGCCAAAATCACATATGACTACCGGTCAAAATCGCATATGGCTACTTTTCTGTGCATACTAATCTCACAAATAATTAGAATTCAAAATTTTAAACCGTAAGTCATAAACAAAAAAAAAGACGTCCATGTAGCCAGCCATTCTCGTGTCCATTCAATTGAAGCGCAAGTTGTGGTTGGATGGTTTGGGCACAAAGAATTGGACGCTGAATGATGCAGTGAGCCAATGGCGACAGGTGAGGGGGGCCTGACATTTGAATGCATTGGATTGGACGATCAAGGCGGCGTATGGTCACTATGGTGACGAAAGGAGTAGAAGGAAGAAAATGGTGACGAAAGGAGAAGGAAGAAGAAAACGAAAAAAAAATCAGATACGGAGAGCTGGGATCAAGTGACTTGGTGTTGTCAAAAACAAAAACAGTTTGAAAAGGTGGCCACTGAACTGAATAATTCGTACTCAGCATGCCAGAATTAGCTCTCCACACTGGCGGAGCTTTGTGCAGGCCAGATTGGGCCATGGCCCCTCTATCACTTGGTAAATCCTAAGGAATTCATGAGTGACACCATCTATTTCTTTGCAATCCTCGTAAGAGTGGACTCCTGTATAATTTGCTTGAAGCTTCGCCACTGGCTCTCTACTTCGTATTAGGCGGGCAGCCTCACACTTGAGCAAGCCCTATCGATACACACATGATAGCTGCAACTGCCAATGCCAAACCAAGACTTGCTTTGCTTGTTTATTGGCCTTAAGAAAAGGCCATATTCAGGTCAAAATCAGTTCATAAAATAACATCAATAAGCCGTAGTATCGTTTAGCGACGCAAATTAGTTACTTTTTCCTAGATAGCATCCTCATGCAAACCATTCCATAACATATTATAAGAAGTGAACAAATGGGGAAATGTTTATAGAATTAACCTAACACATACTCTAGTTGCAGTCAGACTAGAACAAAACGGATGTGAGGTGTGAACCCCTAATAAGGGAACAGGTCGTATTGTCTTTATCTTCTCAGTAGTTTTTAGTTTTTAATTTTTTCCAGTAATTATTATTCATTAGATTAATAAGATATAAGTAAAAATCATAAATCACAGCTAAAAAAAACATGCCTAATAATAGCTTTTGCTTTCGGCTATCCTTCTAGGGCCCAGGGGTGACAAGTGCTAAGCATGGCTTTATCGTAGCTTTCCAACGTTTAGCTTTCTAAAGCTCCTCCTTTGCTCGCACGTACCGCCACCAAGAAAATTCCCAAATCATCAATCATCCAGAACCAGAAGAATCCGCATTATGATTAATCTAATTTCCTGCAGAATCCTTTTGGAGTTTTATAGTGCGAATGATTCGAGATAAAAAAAAATTTATATGGTTTTCATCAAGTAGGGATGTCGTGGTAGTGCATGATTACAATGGTGGTGCGTGCACGTGTTTGCCCAGACAAAAAAATAAAGAAAAGAAAAGAAAAGAAAAGAAAGAAAAAATGGCAGCCAAAACAAAACCATGGAACCCAAAAGATTATTATACCATGGAACCCAAAAGATTATTATGTGGTGATCAGTTTGATAATGGCTTATGAGCTTTTTTACTATAGCTGACTTATTTTTCACTATAATCATGATGACTTATTTGACGTAATTAAAATTTGAAAATTTAAAATGCAAAAAATATGTTAGCCCATCACGACTAATGCGAAGGAATACGGAAAAAAAGTCAAAAAACCTAAAAGGCCAAAAAGTCTAAAAAATGGACGAGATAAAGGAATAGTGAATTAAAAATCAAAAGCTGAAATTGAAACGAGGGGAAAGATGCATGTCAAGCACGAGGTTAATTTAGCAACCTGACACCATGTAGTAGTACTTGTCCAGAACCCCCAGTCCAACTGAATTTGTGATGCTTAGTTTTATTTTAGAATTAGAACTAA
Organism: Dendrocalamus latiflorus; assembly: GCA_017311315.1. NCBI lineage: Eukaryota > Viridiplantae > Streptophyta > Magnoliopsida > Poales > Poaceae > Dendrocalamus > Dendrocalamus latiflorus. Next base: position 9,986,563 of record CM029651.1, on the reverse strand, counting down.
AATCATATTTCACAGGAAGTGCTTCAATGTCTCTGCACACCGTGGAATCAACCAAAGGTCTTTGGACCATTCTGTCCCAAATTGCATCAACTGGTACACACTCACATTGGATGGGTAACTGCAGAATGCTCGAGAACTGTGCCACGCTTGAAAGAAGAAAAGGGAGCAAAGCTAGAATGCCAAGTACAACAATATCCAATGTGCTCGCACTGGTCTTGAGTCTCAACCAACCAAAATCGAAGGAGCAGAGAGCATGGCTACACGAAGACCTGAGACCTGAAAAGGTACACCTACATCTTAGTTTGGTACTACTGCTGGCCTGGCAGCCCACCCCCAGCGAATATTGATGGCAAAAGTTGCTGTGCATCATCCTCTTGTTATTTAATTTCGTACTTTAGACTTTGAAACCATTCCCTTGTAAAATGCTATTCTACTAGTAGTAGTACCGATACCGAATGCTATCAAAAGTTTGCCTCATCTCCTCACTGATGTCAATAACACAATCAGGGATTGAATATATTTCCAACTGTATGTAAGGAATTAAACCTATAACTAGAGATGGTAAGGATTCGTATCCCCTACCATTGCATATTCTGCCATTACCTCCGTCGGACGTCAGATTTCGATGCACAAATGGGCCATTTCAGAAATTTGGATATAACCGGCAGGGACCAGACAACGGTCATATACAGTACAGTACAGATTCAAATAAAGCCAACTAATCCAAGATCTCCCGGTATCAGAGTCAAGACAGGTGCTTGTCCGGCTTGACATTAAAATCAACTACCGTTCCTTTGTCAACAATGTAACAAAAAAATGTTTGTAAAAAGTTATCTGAACTATGATGTTCTGAACTTCTGATCATGTTTCATTTATGGTAGTATGCTTAGTTGTCTCCTGCATCCAAAATACCACTACATTTCCTTGTAAGAAACCAACCTACACATTTCAGTGCATAATAACTAGTGTTATAACAAAAGGGTAGACCCGGATCTGCAAAAACATCATCGCTACCACTCAGAATTAATAATCATTATAATTATACAGAAACAAACTCAATCAGGAACCCAAAAAATATCAAAACGCATCATTCAAAAAGGAAAACATTCAGTTGAGCCTTCAGGCATGGGCTGCATGGTTGTCACGGCGTCGCCTAGGCGACGCCATGTCGTCCCGGCGACCGGAGGCGGACGCCGTGGCTGGTCGCCTCGCCTTGTCCTGTTGTTGATGCCGATCTCCAGCCTGCTCCCGCCGCCGGCGTCGATCTCCAGCGGCGCGGGGAGGGGAGGCGGCGGGGAGAGCTCGGGCGCGGGGAGGGGAGGCAGCGGGGAGAGCTCGGGCACGGGGAGGATGCGGCGGACTGGCTGGCGGCGGCTAGGGTTAGGAGATCGGGCGTGGGGAGGAGGCGAGGGGAGAAGGCGGCGGGGGGAGGAGGCGGACGCGGGAGGCAGAGAGACGGGAGAGGAGGCGGACGGGGGAGGCCGCGGCGGGGAGAGGAGGCGGACGCGGGAGGCGGCGGCGGGGAGAGGAGGCGGAGATGTCGGGAGAGAGCGAGACAGGAGAGGCGGAGTGGTCAGGCGAGACGGAGAGCTCGGGAGTTTTATACAGGAGAGACGGTAATGTATGTATATATATACGGGAGTAACGGGAGATACTCCAGGATCGGGCGCTCGCCATGGCGTCGCCTGGACGTCGCCTAGGCATCCAGGCACACCTCACTCGCCGTGGTCGCCGATTCCGCCGTGACAACCATGATGGGCTGTCAACTTTTTGCGAAAATATCCAAAAAACAAATGAACCATTGTTACAAAAATCTCAATAATATGCGCATGTTCTACACATCTGCAGAAATCAGGTATCCTGGAGCACCATTTTAATGAAATAATCGATTCACAACTTTACATCACGAAATACTGCCATACAAACTGACATCGTGCCTGAAATGAAGGGCCTAGTTACAAACAACACAACATTTAGAAGGATATGCTTAGCGTGGAAACATACATATGTATGAAGTATGATGTTACTTCTATAAAAGGACAAAATTAGCCGTTACTCCAGCATTATCTAATGCCATGCAGGGATCTAACAATAACAGTGGATCTACTACAGTGATAGCAAATGAGCACTGTATTACCATACATCCTAAAATGAAGTGAGCAAATCAGATTTGGAGTTTCACATCACTACCTTTAAGCTAACTATGACAGTTCAAACAAGATACTTGAAAACTGTATCTATGTTAGGTATTGTAATTACAATATACAGGCATTCCGATGTTGGATGGAAGCCATTCTAGGACATTGATGCACCAATTTTGCTTATACTCTGATTCTTCAATTGATGCTCACCAGGTATCTTGTTGGGCTTAATTTATCCCCAGCAGAAACGTAATTAACTCATGCAAGCAACTATAGGCCGATCAAACGTACAGGCAATCACCACCAGCATCACACCACCAAGCAATAGGGCATACAGCAAAAGAGGCATATTGAAATTTTCTATCCAATGATTATCGGTAAAGATATGGTTCTTTCGCTGAAAACACTATTTGCTTCTATAAATAAGCTACTTATGAAAACATTGTACAATAGTAAGCTACGAACATACAAGTGGGATAGGTCTGCTGCAGACTGCAGAGCCATTGTTATTGATAAAACAAATCATATTCATCACTATTCTCATATCGCATCAAAGAATGTAATCCAACAATTTATCTAATACTCCAACCAACAAGACACTTGGTCAGACTAAGACAACGCAGATGCTTCTCTACCTTGTTCTCTTTCACCAGTATAGGAAAAGAGGGTGGGGGGAGGGGAATCAAACTTGGCTTAAATTGGTCGCCCAATATATGTCTTAAACATGGCTTAAATTGGTCGCCCAATATATGTCTTGAACAAATTAGACTCATACAGAATCTTCATCAAAATGAACTGATCATATCAACATACACAATTAGCTAGAACACAAAGTTCGACTATTCTTGCCAGTGACACCAAAATTGCACAACATCACTGCTCAAGTCTACAGCAGGATCACATGACAACCATACAAAAAGTCTAACCTTTCATGATGAATATTGCCAATTTTTGTGCATGTATAGAGTCTTTATTCAGGATTGACATTTCTGATGGTGTCAGTATCTTTTGACACGCTACAACATTTTTTATGCAATAATGTTCACAATTCATGCTCAGGATATCAGGCTGAATTCAGAGATTGAAGTGAAACGATAGTAGAAAGTACATTAAGGTAGGTTAAGAAAAAGCATTCAGAATAAAAGTGGTTCACAAGGAAACAGAATATCATTCTCTCACATAAGTTACAACAAGCTTCTAAGCAGGTGAAATGGCTGAAGCTACACAAACTAGTTACCATTAACGTCAAATAAGAAATGATAGCAACAGCAGGAGGCTATATAAACAACAATGCTGGAATCACATAATATTATGCTGCTGAAACAATTAAACTAAACAACAATATCTGTAGCGATGTACATAGACATAAATTATAATAGACCAGCTAAAGCAAGGCCCAAGCTGGCGAGGCACTACAAAAGCATAGCATAATAACCTAGTTTCTATACAAATGCGGCAAAGGGTGGAAGCACATCACCAGAACTACCGGTATCTCACTTGGTTTCCAGCCGCTGCAGCATCCTCAATGAGCAACCTGAGCCTCCGGCTCAACACATCAAGCTCATCGATTCTCTGCACCCTCCACCGCTTTGCTAGCTCTCTGTCTGCAGTGCACCCATCCACACTGCCACCACAGGTAATCCCGTTGGCCTTTGCCTCCCTCAAACACTCCTCAAATACATCCAACACGGTATTTGCCATGCGATGCTCACTGCGACATGGCAGCACTACCTTGCAGTTTCCATTCTCATTGCCAACTCCATTATCCCCAATGTTGGGGAGAGCAGCTGCATTCTCAGGTTGCTCCTTCGTGAGCCCATCAAGGATGCCGTCGGCTACAAGGGTGGCACCTTCGATATCATAAAGGTGCGCGCTTTCCTGCTCAAGATACATCATATCCTCGCCGCTCCCATCCGGGAACGCGCCCGGAGTGGCGGAACTAATCCCATTGTAGTCATGAGAATTGCTGTCCCCCGAGGGGGCCGGGAGCGCGAGCGGGGCGGCAGCGCCACCCCGGGGGTTGGCACGTCGGCGCTTGTTCCCGGACGTGCCGGCGTTGGCCGCGAAGGGCGAGGTGGCAGCGATGGCGGGGTCCCAGAGGCGGGAGCAGAGGTGGAGCACGTCGCGGTCGTGCGGCGCGAGGCGGGCGGGGTCGAGCCCACTGGCGACGCGTGTGGAGACGTTCCGGTACTTGTTCTTGAGACGTCGGAGCTTCTCGGAGAGCTGGGAGCGGGTGTAGGGCTGGGGCATGGACTCGGAGAAGCGGTCGTAGAAGACGTTGAGGTCGCGCGGGAAGACTAGTCCCTGCGCGCCGCAGCCGAGGAGGCCCTGCAGGAAGCGGAGCTCGTCGGACTCGGACCAGATGCGCTGGAACTTGAACGGCGGCTGGTGCTGCTGGTCGGAGGAGGCGGGGGAGGAGGAGGGCGAGGACGGCCGCGGCGGGGAGCGGCGCTTGATGGGGAGCTTGCGCGCGGCGGAGGCGGAGGGCGGGGTCGGACCGTCCGCGATTGGTGCGGTCGCGGTCGGGGTCGGGGTTGGGATCTGGTTAGGGTTGGACGGGGCGCGGATTACTGGGAGTGGGAGAGTTTGGAAAGAGGCCATGGCGCGCACGGATCGAGCGAGCGAGCCCGCACTGCCTGCGAGGCTGGGTGGCTGCGACGAGACGGGATGAGGCGTGGCGTGGTGGGGTGCGCCGGGGAGCGGCCGGACGGACCGGGGGTGGGGGACGTGGTGGGATGGAGACGGCTAGACCTGACGGGACGGGGGTGGGGGTGGAGATCGATTGCGTTGGGTCGGGTTGGGTTTCGATTGGTTGGGTCCGCCGGAATTCGTGGGTTCTGTGGCCTGTGCGGCTGACCGCTGCGCGGTGGAGCGGGGTATGCGGTTGCTGCTGGACGCGGTGGGAGTGGGACGGCGTGTTGGCAAACTGATGCGTGGGGGCGGTTTTCACAGTCTGCCGTGCCGTTGTGGCCACGGTGTTGTCTGGTTTGTGTGTATTTGTCGAGAAACCGTTGTTAGGAGTTCAGTCTAATTAATTTTTTATATCAAAGTAGATAAATTAAACACAGAATAATTATGTAATAATACAAGAATTAAACACAGAGAGATGATGGCCTCCTTCTTTATTGTTTTTCTTTTTCAAAAGGTACAAGTGATGACAATGGAACCCCCTATTTATAGACTAATGTAGAGAGTGTCTACCAATGGGCTGGTCTTATAGGGTTAGGCCTAGGTTTCCCAACAATCCTAATTGGGCACTCATTCGACATAATCATGCCTCATCAAAACTTCACAAAAACTCAGTGGAAAAAATTTAGAGAAAAAGTAAATGATACATGTAATATTGTGTTACACAAATTGTCTCATTAAAAACCTTGGCCGAAAAACTTCAGAAATCTCGTCAAGGAAAAAAGAGTACAATCCACCTAATTTCATTCAATCTACAGAATTTATTTTTTGGGTACTCGATCTTCGTGATCAAGTTTTAATAGTGAACTCGTGAAGAGTCTCTCCCTGAATTATGCACTTATCTAAGTCTCATCATTTCAATTTCACATACACATCTTTCAAAATTAGATGTTGTAAGTGACTTAGTGAATAAATCTGAAAGATTTTCACATGACTTAGTATACAATATCTTAATTTCGTCCATCTTTTGCAATTCATGAACATAGAAAAACTTAGGATTGATGTACTTTGTAAGATGATTCTTCACGTATCCCGTCTGCACTTGTGCAACACAAGCTCCATTATCTTCATAGATAATTATGAGAGCTTGTATGATGTGATAAACCATTCGTTGAAGCCAAGCACATTCACGTGCGGCCTCGTACAACGCTATGATTTCCAAGTGGCTCGCCGAAGTCAATACAAGACTTTGTTTAAACGATTTCTATGAAATTGCATATCCACCACATAGAAATACATAGCATGTCTATAACCTAGCTATATGTGGGCCTGACAGGTACTCGGCATCTACATAGCCAGTCATATTCAAGTCTTGGTTCTTTCTGTAAAGATCTCCCGACTATCGGTACCTTTGAAGGGTATGCCTTTTCAAAGCCAAATATTTCTAACACCTTTTGAGCGTATGTGAATTGATGTACTAATATTCCTTTCGGGACATGCTCAACCTACAAGCCTAAGCAATATTTGGTTTTACCCAAATCTTTCATTTCGAATTCTGACTCTAGGTAAAAACTCGCCTCCTTTATATCTTCCAAGGTTCCGATGATATTCAGATCATCTACATACACTGAGATTATACAAAAACCATTCTGGGATCGTCGTATAAATACATAGGGACAATCCTCATTGTTTGTATAGCCTTTCTTGCATAGAAAGTTGCTTAAGCGATTATACCACATTCTACTTGATTGCTTAAGTCCATACAGTGATTTTCTAAATTTCACACTGTACAGGCCTCTATTTGCTCTGCCTTGGTTGGGAAGAGGGATACCTTTAGGCACCTTCATATAAATGGCTGAATCAAGTCTCCATAAAGGTATGTAGTTACCACATCCATCAATTTCACTTCTAAATTCAGGTTTACTGCCATTGAGATTAAATATCTAAAGAAAATACCACCCTTGACCAGCGAATAGGTTTCTTCATAATCAACTCCTAGCCGTTGAGTGAAACCTTGTGCAACAAGCCTTGTTTTATATCTTACAACTTCATTTCTTTTATTTCTTTTTCGAATAAATACCCATTTATGCTCTACGGAGTGCACATGGGGAGCGTGCGGCTTATAGACCTAAATACTTCCCTTTTGTTCAGATATAATAATTCGATTTCTATTGCCTTTTTCCAATCCTCCCAATCTGATCTTTTCTTACATTCAGCGAGCGATACAGGCTCTAAATCAAGATCGATGATTGTAGCAATTTTCTTTGCAAAATAAATATCAACATTAACTATTGTCCTATTCATAGATTCTTCCGTGTACACATAGTTTATAGCTATTTCATCATGGGTTGGTTCTTCTAGTGCTTTTACTTGCTCACCACTCCTAATTGTGGGGGCAAGTCCCTTTAGTTTTTAGCTTCGATGTATGCGCACACTCTATGCTGATTTCTCCCTCCATGGGAATGTTCAGATTCGGTATGCCCTTTTTTTAAGGTGCCATACTGGTGCTAGGTCTCAACTGGCTCCCCTTATGGTTCTAAGGAACTTTAGTGATTGGTTGTGTCAAGTTCTTCTTATCCTTTTTCACCAGGCGTCTGCAGTTACTTGGGATTCGAGGGGCCGAAGTTCTCATCTTTTTATTCTGAGGCCTCTGGATGGGACTAGGGATACCTTTAGATTTCTTCGGTATTTTAACCCTCTCCGGTGCATTGCGTGCAAGCACATACGACTTGGTCACGCTCTTTAAATCACTAAAGTAGTCCGGCAGTTGGTTTGCTAATGCTTGCAGGTCAATGATCTTCTGGACTTCTCTATTTGCTTCACTAGTGCGCGTGTCATGTGCATAGGTTCCTGTGGCTTGCCATGTAATTTTTTGATATTTTGCATCAAGGGGTTGATTTCCTCCCCCTAATGTCGAAAAACTATCCTCATCAAATATACTCTCAGGGAAACGAGCAGTATGCAAATCTCCTGTCATAGGGTCTAAATACCTGATTATGGATATTGTCTCATAACCAACGTATATCCCAGACTTTTGGAAAGGGCCCATTATTGTACATTGTGGAGGGGGTGTAGGTAATAAACCTTGCACCCAAATCTCCAGATATGAGAAATTTTTCGTGCTAACCCATGCGCTAGTTGCATTGGTGAATGGATATTATATGTCGATGGTTTAAGGTTGATGAGAGTTGTTGCATGTAGGCATGCGTGTCCCCAACATATAGATGGTAAATTACAATTCTACAAAAGTGGTTAGGCAATAAATTTAATTATCTTAATTAATGTCTCTGCTAGTCCATTCTACGTGTGGACATGCGGTACAGCATGCTTAACTTTAATTCCCATTGCCATGCAATAATCATTGAATGCCTTTGAATTAGATTCCCGGTGTTGTCCATTCTGATGGACTTTATGTGATGATTAGGAAAATTATTCTTAATTTGAATTATCTGCGAAATCAGCTTTGTGAAAGTATGGTTTCTCGTAGATAATAAATATACATGTGACCATTCCGAGGAAGTATTGATGGACACCATAAAATATTTAAATGGCCATGACAGGGGTTATATAGGACCACAATGTCTCCTTGAATGCATTCCAGGGATGCAGAGACTTCATCCTTTACTTTTAGAGCAGAGAGTCTAGTAATTAGTTTTCCGGTGGCACATGTGAGGCACACAAAAATATTCTTGATTCAGAAAATTCATTACATCAATATTATGTCCCTGTGAATTGTTAATTATATTTCTCATCATCCTAAAACCTGGGTGACCTAATCTATCATGACAGAGACAGAAAATTTTAGAATTTTTAAATATTGTATTCATGGCAGTATAAGCTATGGGGTGCCTTAATATTAGTGTAGTATAGCCCAATCTCAAATGAAGGAAGCCTTTCTAATACCCTTTTCCCATTAACTTCACGTTTCGTAACGAGCAGGCATTCCTTACCATTCTCTTCTTCAGTCTCAACATGAAAATCATTAGCGCGAATATCCTTGAAACTTAGGGGAGTTCTAGTCGATTCTGGATACAATAAGGCTTCTTGAATGACCAAAATTGTGCCCATTGGGTGTATAATTGTGGCTCTTTCTAAGCCTATTATATAAGCATCGCTACCGGCGATTGTTATAAGGCTGCCAGCATTCTTACTAATCGACTGAAAGAATTTTGTCTCTCTCAAAATGGTATTCGTTGTGCCGCTGTCAGCTAAACACACTTCCTCCATAAGGCGTCACACGCGTTCTAATATAAAGTACTTCATTAATATGTAGTAGAAGATAATCAACACACAAATAAAATACTTTAAATATCAGAACATATCATGCCATTATTAACTGAATAAATGAATGAATTATTCAATATCATCCAATCATCATGAGAAAATAAATTGTTTGAGTACCATCAATGCAAAGTCTAACTTATTCCTTCCACACATGACAATTAATGTCTAAATGCATTCTATGCATTAGACTGAGTCTACTAAAAAACCAGAAACTTCAGCTGCGATTTTCTCAGGGGTGAGATGCTCTTCTTGGGAAATCATGGCGACGACGGCTGCGATGTCAAGAGGGGTACTGGTGCAAGAGTGGAGTCAATCTCCATTGGTGCAGTCAGTTGCTGAGAACTCTCCCCATCAACAAAGACAAAGTGAGTTTCATGCTGCTCTTTTGTTGCCCTTCTTCTTCTTGGCCTGGAAGGCATCGATGACATGTTGTAGCTCTTTACAGATCCGCGACCAGTGCCCTCACTTGCCACACTTGTAGCAAGTTTGGTCTTGCTGACCATAGGGCTTGTCATCCCGCTTTGGTTTGCTAGCCTTGGTCTCCTATGGAGCATTTGACTTGCCTTTCTAGGCTGCGGCCTTGCCCTTCCTTCCTCATTTCTTCATTATAGGTTTCCGCACCTTGTAGCTCCTAGCGTTGGTCTCATGACCATCAAAACTCCCAGGTGGTTGTGCGATAAAGTTCTTACGGAGAACATTATCTTGAGCTTTTGCAAACTGCATGATATCAATCAACTCGGCATACTCTTTGTAGTTGTATTGACGATAGTTGCGCATAGACAACACTGCATTGGGGTGGAAGGTGGAGAGGGTTTTTTCAATCTTCTACTCATCTGTGATCTGCCTGCCACAAAGTTGAAGATTGATACAAATTATGTGCAAAGCAGAGTTATACTCCCCGACTGTTTTGAAATCGGCAATCCTCAGTCTAATCCACTCTTGCTCTGCCTGAGGAAGAATGGTGTACTTCAGCTTCTTGAACTTCTTCTTGAGTGCAGTCCACAATGCTATCGCGCTCTTTTCTGCCATATACTCATTCTTGAGAGTGAGACAGAGGTGGTGATTGAAGAAGTAAAGTGCATAATCATTTTCCTTATGTGTAGGTTTGGCATCTTCCGATGTACCAATCCCAATGGCAGCGCAGAGCTTCTTGGCTCCAAGTACGATCTCGACATCGGAAGCCCAAGTCAAATAATTTTGGCCATACTGGGCTAACTCCTAGAACTCCCGGTTCATGATGCATGTCATCTACACGTACATGAAAAGAATGTATAAATTTATTGCAGGTAAATATGCATAAAATAAATTGGACAATGGTACGAAAGGATTCCCATGATTTTTCAGAATTTTCTATGCATTTGCTATAATTTTACTACTGATTTCAGGGATTAAAGGCAATTTACATAATTATGATTAATCAAAACAGTAAATAAATACAGGAAAACATAGAAAGTAATGGTAACAGTGGTAAATACACTTCAAATGTTAAAAATAATTCAACATTTGAATTTCCGAGGCCCTTTTATGCTGGAATATGAATTTTCAGTGAATTCTACAATTTCTAAGGGCTTGCCCGTAAATTTTCAATTCTAAGATTTTTTTGCGTAATTTTATGATTTGTTGAGGGCTTTTTTGCAAAAATCCAGGACCCCCTCCCGACCAGGCCTCCCCCAGCCCACTTCTTGGTCCACGACCCATTTCCGCGGGGTCAAAGAGCACGGGGTAGGGTTTCCCCTACCCCTGTTCGTGGTGGGGTGGCGCATCCAGGCGCGGAGCTGCTGGTGGCCGGGGTTGGCGGTGCGGCGGGTGCGCTCGGTCCTGCAGCGCTAGGGAGTGGTGGCATTCGGGCCGACAACGCTTGGGAGCGACGACATAGGGGAGCACGGCGTTCGGGAGCGGGGGCGTTCAGCTTCGATGGGAGGCGCGTATCAGCTGTTGGTCGGTATGGTGGCACAAGCGTGCGGGAGTGACGCGCGACGCGTTGGTCAAGAGTCGGTGGCCAAGGCGTTGGCGGCCCATGCAGGGGCGTGTGGTGCTAGAGCCGTTGGACGAGTCAGCGGTGCCCAAGCGGACCTCGATCGAAAACGAGCGACAGCCAGCGCGCGTGCGGGTGGCCGATGCATGCTACGGGCAGCCGGCGCGGCTACTGGAGGCGCATACGGGGCGAGCTGTGGCGACGAGTCATGCGGCGACGGTGGGCACTGCGCTATGCCGTGCGACAGCCCATGCGAAGCCGACGATGGTGCTCAACTGTAACATCCCGAAAAATTAGCCATTGTAAATTATGGAGCTTTTGAAAATACTTTGCAAGATATTTCATTCTTGATTTGGATTTCATGGTGATTCTTTGAGATTTTTGGTTAAGGTTCCCACAAATTGAAATAAAAAGAAAATATACAATTAAGAAGAAATTTCAGGTTGTAATTAAGAATCTGAAAAGATGATCCAAAAATTAAGGGGGGAGGAATTTAAGATAAAACCTAGAAATTTACATTGGAATTCATACCAAAGTTAAACTAAAAAAATATAGCAAGGGTGGGATGAAGCCAGGCCGGCTGAAACCAGCCAGCCCAGCCCCGCTGGCCGTGCGGCCCGTTTCCCAGCTCGATCCAGCCGCGCGACGCGCGCGCGTGCCCCTGGCAAGCGGGCCCCGCCCCTGCACCCGCTCTCTCCATGACCGCGGGCCCTTCCCGCCCGCGTCTCCTTCTGGGCCGCCACCTAGCGGGTTCCGATGTGCGCCACGCCGCCTCGCTTGCGCCATCCCCCGTCCTCCTTCCCGCTCTCGCTCGGCCGCCAGATCCGTCTGCCGGGCCACGCGGATTCATCTGAGCCGTTGCTCTTTCCTCTCCCTCTCCCGCTGACTGTTGGGCCCGCCCTGTCAGGGTCTTCTTCCCCCTTCGCCCCGACTCCTCTCTCTACGCGGGGACAGCACCGCGCGCCTCTGTGGCGCGCATGCGACGGCTCCGCCTGCCTGTGTCGTCCCGTCGCCTTGGTGGAAAAGCCTGCGGAGCCGACGCCATCCCTGGATCCACCGCCTCCGCCCACGGTTCGGCGCCACCGCCCCCGGTTTCTCCCCGCCCCGTCGCATCGGCCCGGCCACGTGGCGCCGGTCTTCTGCCCCGTTCCCCCTTGCGCGTGAGAGACTGCAAAAGCGGAGGAGACCACGCGGGCGTGGGTGTGCTGCGTCACGCACAGTGCGCCTGGCATTAAAGCCTCCCGGGTCACCCCTGCCTCCGCCACCTGCTCCGACGCGACCGCGCGGGAGCCGCCCGTTGCCAGCCTACTCCGAGCGCGTATATAAGGTCGCGGACCCCGGTTGAACTCGCCACGTCGTATTCGTCGCCCTCCAGCAGGTAATTGAACCGAGAGCCCCCAAATCGCCGGCGAGCTTAGTTTCTTCCCCCTCTCCGGCGAACCCCGAACCTCCACCCCGAGCCATTAGCCACTGATTCCTCGTGCCGGGACCATCTCCGGAGCAGCGCGAAGCCATCCCCGGTCTCGCCCGAGCTTCCCGACGCCCGTACATCGCCGTCACCGAGAGCCACTCCGAGTCGCCGCCGCCGCACGCCGCCGACCCATCTCCAGACCTCCTCGGCCCCGGGCGACTGCACCATCGTCTTCACCGCAGCACGAGGAGCGCATTTCATCTCTTCACCGGACCTCCCCGACAGCCCCTCGCCGCCGGCCGTCGTCGTCCCCAACATCTCTGCCCGACCCCACTGCCGACCCACCTCAAAGGAATAAACTGCCCTATAGAGGTAGGCAAAGCCTCCCCGCTCACTTGGCTATCAGCACTAACTCTTTCCCCCTCCCCCGTTCCCTCGGTCGCGCGCGTTCGAGCCCCCGGCTCCGCAGCGCGCCGAGGTTGAACTTTCTTTTATTTCCCCTGACAGGTGGGCCCCACCTGTCGGTGGTAGCTCACCAGAGCGGCCGCTGACCGCTGGGCCCCACTGGTCAGTGGAGCATCGGTGCAGATCCCGTACTGACATGTGGACCCCATGAACAGTAACCGGACCCACATGTCAGTAGTACAGAAAGTAAATAAAATGGGAAATTAAAATAAATCTGAAAATGACAGTGGACCCCACATGTCAGGATTTAATAATTTTTGGATTTGACCGAAACAGAGAACTTTGACCAATCATAACTTCTTCATTTTAGCTCCAAATTGAATGAAACAAATTTCTAAATTTGTCTAAATTCAAGATCTATCTAATGGAACCAGAACCATAATTTTTGGAGTTCATTTGAATTTTTGGTGATATTTTGAGTGATTGATTGCTTTCTTTTGTTTGGGTATTTCGCGCGATTAAATAGCATACGAGACTCAGGAATAGGAGGTTGAGGCAGCCAGTTTAGAAGCTTCTGAAAATCAAGACCAAGACCCCCGAGACTCAGGCGAGTCAATACTTTGATCATGTCGAACCTACGTTTTCTGCAAATTACTTTTGTTTAAATTATCAAATTGCATGCTGTTATGTTATATGCAAATACATGTTAATTTAAGATTATAGTTATATCCCATTGTGTACTTGGTTAATATTACCCCTCCTTTGAAATATTTCAACATGTGAACATTGTCGCCCTAGCACAAATTATAATAGTAACCTTTCGAAAATAAGTCCGTAATTGTATGCCATGCGTAGTATTGTTTAGATACTCATGGGCGCGAGAGCGCCCAAGCATCACTTTTAATCATGAGAAAAGTTGGTTGGGCAGTCATGGTGGGAATGACTGGTGTATTTTGATATGACTATTTTGTGCTCCCAAAAACCCCAACTTGCTTAATATCTGGGCGGATTGGTTCGATGGTGTGAGAGTGTGGTGCAGTGGAAGCACAAAGTGGTTAGCGGTAGACCGCCCAGATACTACTAAGGACTGAATCTTGTCATGACCTCCCAATGTACAACAAGTACGACCACAAGCTGGCAAAATGTAGGCAGGGCTAACTAATTTGCATCGACTTAGTAAGGGTTGCGCCGGTGTGACCACAGGCGGGTAGAGGATGGCCACATCCTCCGACGTGACGGCGCAAGAGGGGGCTTCTGGAAGGGTGGTCGTACCCGGAGGAAGTGGAAACCTTAGCGGACGTAACCCTACTAGGAAAAGTGCATTGTAAAGGCCATGTGATAGTCTACTCAACCGCATGGCTAAGGAATCATGTGGGGCAACGAGTGGATTTATCTCTTGTGGGTAAAGTGTGCAAACTCTGCAGAGTCTAAAACTATTCGAATAGTCGTGCCCACGGTCAAGGGCAGACATGGGAACTTAACTAGATATAGTTCTGTTTACAAAATATTGGAACTTGGAAGAAGGGAAAACTTGAAGGGCGAAGGACTGCCCTGGTTTGGAATTGTCCTGGGTGTCGTCCCAGTGGTAAGTTAAGCGGCTATAACGCTGAAGGAATTGCTATATGGTGCAGATGCCATGTAACGGTGGATGGAATCTGAATCGATATTAATAATGCATTTCCTGGTACATTATGATCTGTCCCAAAATTGCTAAGTCATAGGGCTTTTTAATTAATTGTATTCAAAAGCACTCCTTGCAAAACAAAATAACCCGAGCCTCTCCTTTGTTAAGCCATGCATACTATTTATTTGCATTTTGTGTATTGGCTCGCGGAGCACGGGGTCAGAGTGCTCATACTCGCTTTGCGATAAAATTCAGAAACCGGAACTCAAGGACATTACGCCTATGAGGAGGCCCCTGCCAACGTCGACGGAAGCAAAGGCGATAATTAAGGCGTAGGCCTCGTTGGGTAGACATAGACAAGTAGACTCTAGGCATTGTGTACTTATATGTTACCGGGTCCCTGGTGACATATACTGTACACATTACCCTACTGGTCGCTTGCCTGTGGATTTGGGTTTACTTTTGCTACTATTTCCGCTGCAGTTATGTAATGACGACATTTGGCCAAAGCGGCCCCTTTTGTAAACATTCAACCGATGTGGTGTATTTCAGACTCTGTAATATTACTATGCGATGTATGTCATGATTCAGCAATGTACCTGTGTGCACTAACTACTGATCCAGGGATTAGTGCAGTGAGACATAGTAGATTCCGGATTGAAAAATCCGGGTCTGACATCAACCGAGGTAGCTCAACCATGCGAGGCCAACGGTGACCCATCTCGAAGTCGATGATAATTCAGCCATGCAGGGCCGGCGGTGCGGCTAGTCTCGAAGCCGCTGGCGGCTCGGCCATGCGGGGCTGGTGAGGATCCTGCGCGACTGCGGTACAGGGCTGGCAGCTGCGGGAGCTCGGGCGACGACGGATGTGTCTGGGACCGGCGTCGGTGCACAGTGGCGCAATCGCATGCAGGCGGTACGGCGTCGGCGCGCACGACCGCGTGCAGGCGGCCACTCATCAATTATACATTTTTTCAATCTACGGTACAATCCACATCTACTCTTTCATGTAATATACCGATCGACATTGTGCCGGCGACTTCAAGTCTGCTCGCGATGGATTAGAGCGGATTTGCACTATAGAAAATAATCTAAAAGCCAAAATTTTGTGGAATTTAAAGCGATCTAGATAGCAATACACGATTCAATCTACGAGTGATTACCTTACAATCCACCAAAATGATTCATGCTGATAATGTGTTGAGGAATCATCGTTGACAAGTCTAGTCCGATCGATTCCTCATATGCCAAAGTAGAAAGATCAAACACAAAATAATCACAAAATAATGCAAGAATTGAACACAGAGAGATAAAGGGCTCCTTCTTCTTTATTGTTTTTCTTTCTCAAAAGGTACAAGTGATGACAATAGAGACTCCATATTTATAGACTAATATGGAGGGTGCCCACAATGAGCTGGACTTGTAGGCGCAGGCCCAGGTTTTCCAACAGTATTAACCTGTTAGATTTGGACATTTGGTAGCGTCGTGCATGGGCGGAACCAGCACAAAGTTAGAGTGGGGGCACTCTCTTTACACATTCAAATAAACTATAATATTTCCTTTGCAAATATAAAAAATTTATATATAATTTAGAAAATTAAGTGGGGCACGTGCCCCTACTAGCATACTTGTAGGTCCACCCCTAGCGGCGTGGTGCTTGGTTCTTCATAAATCATACTCCCTTCGACCATGAAACACCTCATTTTATTGTACATACAGTCAAACTTTTAAAATGTTGGTTATCAACATATTTTTAAATATTTAGATTGGATACATGAAACTTATATGTATAGATTTGTTTTAGAAAGTACATTCATAGTATTATAATTTTGTTGTATTTTATAAATATATTATAAGAGAAATTAGTAGTTAAAATTATATTTTGAAAATCGTATCGATATCTAAAATGATATGTATTTATGGCAACAGGAGTAACTCATCAACTCTGCCGATTCGTGCGATTTTTCTAGTGGTTTGCTTCTATGGCTTGTTGAGTGAAAAGGTTGGGAATTTTGTCGATGAAAAATGCAACGAAGAAAGTAGTCTTAGCAACGTAATATCACTTAATGCGAGTGTATATATTTCATGGCTTCAGTTAATTAATGATCAATGCGTAGTTGAACTCGAGAGTAGTAGCCTAAGGCCAGTCTCAGTGGGGGTTTCATGGAGTTTCATGGGCATTAAATACGCTGACATGGCACTGTATTGATGAAGAGAGAGATGATAAAAGTTTCATGGGAGAAGAGAGAGTTTCATGGGGATGAAACTCTTCTACACTGTTTCCAAAATATGGGTGTGTTGGAAACTGGGACATGAAACCTCCACTGAGACTGGCCTAATAGGCTGTGCACGCATTATATAGGCAGCCGAATTCCTACAAGACGCACAACTCCGCACTCAGCACTAACATCATTATGCAAGTCTATCGAGGAAACAGAACAACTACATTCATATCTAATAAAAATTTCGACACTAGCTGCATAGGTTCGTAAAAACAAAACTTATTCTCCTTGCCTTGTTTTATGGTGTTGTAGATATAGATCAAACATCAAACGAGGAGCTATAAAAAGTCCACTAAAAACTACTCGAAGCCTTGTATATATTAGAAGTGGGGTGAATGAATCAGGCTCCCATCTCCTTCGTCTCCTTCCTCCCCTAAGACTATGTATAGCAAAGTTATTGATATCATTCCGTTCTGATTGGTATATACCGTACTGGCTCGTAAACCAGTACAAAATACCCTTACGTTCCATACCGGTCTAAATACTGATCAATTCTGGTCAATGCCGGCTTGATACCGGTCAATATCGGACATACCGACTTTAATACCAGTCAATACCAGCTGATACCGGTGGAGTTGATAATACCATTTATTGAACTATATGTTATATTTAATAGTAATACTATGTATTTGGAATAATATTACAAATGACATTTGGTATGCATATAATTAAACAAATATATACTTATAAATATATATACTCGTATTATTATATTAAATTCGAAACGGTACGTCGGTTTGGACCGGTACCGGAGCATATCATTCCAAGAACCAAACCGGTATGATCCCTGGAACAATATTGACAAGTATAATGTATAGAGCCTTAAAGCCGGATTACAACAATACTGTTGTTATGACTTATAATACTAGAGTTATAAATATCTTTTTTATATGTTTAATAGGTCTCTTAGTCCAAACTGAATGGATAAAGGTAAGAGCCACTCTTCCAACACATGGAATTGATGCACCCTATCAGAGATATTTCGCCTTGTTCGTTCATACTTCCATTATTAGCACCGTGAGAGCCAAAAAGCCTTTATACATCAAAGGCACGGTCTCATGGACTGTTCGATCAGAAATCGATATTTGAGATCAAAGCAAGAGAGAAATCGAGCACTTCGTGAATTTCTCGCGAGAAACTGTTAGCATTGTGTTCTCCTTGATCTCAATAGTCCTATGTTCGATCCAATGACCGGTAGAATGGAAAGGAAGAAAATAGAAAAGACAACAGAAGTGCTTCGTAGTAGGAAAAAAACAGCAAAAAAATGGTAACGCCCTGTTTCAAACGGTTATAGTTTCTGAATTTCAGAAGATGTAAGATACTTAAAACACGTTAGCTTTTAAATTTTGACTTTTTATTTTTTTGTCTTTTATTCTTTTGTATTATATAATTTTTTTTAATTTTTTGATTCTGAAAAAACTATTCAGTGCTATAATATATTTATACCTAAAAGTTAGCCATAGAAATCAGGGTTCTTAAGCTGGTTAGAGTAGCCTTAGACCTTTCTCTAAAAAATAAGGGTCCAAACCCTTTTAAACCCTAACCGGGTTTTTAAGCTGGTTAGAGTAGCCTTAGACCTTTAACGTCTCAACTCTCTCTCTCAAAAAAAAAGGGTCCAAACCCTTTTAAACCGGAAGGGAATCCTGTGCGGCGGTGCCGCTAGTGCGACACCGCCCGCGAGGCCGCCGCGTGGCCGAGCCGCAGCAGCTGCAGCCGCCTCGCGGGCGGTGTCGCACGTGCGGCACCGCCGCATATAATTTTTTTTCCTTTTAAACCCTAACCCTGTATCCCGTTCATTTCTACGCTCCGCGGCGTCTTCCACCCAGCCAGCCCCGCCTCCATGCTCACCTGATTCCCCCAATACTATCGTACCCCACCCGCCATGGCCTCCTCCTCCTCCAAGCTCTTAGCCCTCACTCTGCGCTCTTCCTTTCTGCGCTCCTACCGTCTCGCCTCCACTTCCGCCCTCCTGACAGGCCCCTCCCGCCACCTCCCCGGTTCATTCCTGTCCCTCCGCTTCTGCTCCGCGGCCGCCGCCCCAGCAGCGGTCGATGTCGCCGACTCTGCCGTCGCCTCCGCAGGTCACCCGTGGCCGGAGTGGAGCAACTTCCTCGAGAAGCTGCGGGCCAAGGGGTACTTCGAGCGGGCCGCCCCCGCCTCCGGCTGGGACCGCGGTGGAGGTGGAGGTGGGCACCGTGGCCTTGGCCGACCCTTACCCCTTCAGGGATCTGAGCAGGGTGAAGAACGCGTGCCTCAAGTTTGCGCGCGAGCGCTTCGATCTCCTCAGGTTGGGAACCGTGAGATGGATGCCTTGTATTTCTGTCGTGCTTTGCTTCTGTGCTTGAATTGGACTTTATTTTGTTGCATACTTTTGCATTGTGGTGTTTCGCGTTAATTAGAATTTAGAATGCATTGCTCTTCGAATTGTTGGAGGCTACTCGAATGAGTAAATGACCATGGTTATCAGCGGTGATTATGACCAGTAACGGATTCTTTGGACTGTTGGCGCCTACTACTTTTGCAAGTATGGTATATTGTTGCTTGATTGGAATTTAATTTGACTGGATTATTGTCGCAGCTCCCTTCCCAAGCATGATATCCAAGCTATTGTTGAGTGTGGCTGTCCTAATATCTTCCGAAAGGCCGTCAATTCTGCAAAAAGGCTGAGAGAATTTGTGCAGGTTGACGAAGGAGATGTAAGTTAACCTGTTCTTTTTTTTAACATGCTTCTCTCCCTTTAATGGACTTGGTTTTCTTACATATAACATGTTGCTTTCTTTACTGACAATTTACTTTGACCTCACTAGAATTCTCTCAATATTTTGTGCTTTAATACAGGCATGCAGTGCTTGCAAATTACGTGGATCCTGTGATAAAGCTTATGTCATTACAAAGGCTGAGGAAGAAGCCCGCACCGTTGATGTTGTGCGCATGCTGCTAACTTATGCAATAGATCCGACCAGCCTTTCAGGAGAAAATTCTGTTGATGGGGGTGTGCAAGAATCTGCAAGAAAGCTGCTTTCAGAGCTTACTGTGCTTAGTGACACAACAATTGATGCATCTCTTCCTAAACCTGCATTTCAAACTTCTAGCAAGCAGGAGTCACTGACCAAACTTTCTGACATGGGCACACAATCAGTTGCAAAATCTCGGGTCTCAGCTGGAAAGCGTAGAGAAACAACTGTGACTGAAATGAAGAAGGGCGATTGGCTGTGCCCGAAGTAAGTTCTTTATGCTATATTAACTGAGTGTTATGCTGCCCTGCCTTCTGTTTGCTGTGTCTTGTGAACCTTGCAATTTGTTTTCTTTACATTGCACTCTTAAGATTATGAAGTTAGATATCTTGGTTCTTATGGCGCACGTGATGCATAGATTGAGTATTAGTTATGTGTTGTTCGTTGTTGTTTTATGATGATTCTCTCAGCTAGTATATAAAACTAGGGGCCAATGCCATTATTATCACCAGGTATTTCTGCTCGGATTTAACTCGTTCTGTTGAGTGGTGGGTGTTTACATTAGATATCTTGGCTCTTATGACACATGTGATGCATAGATTGAGCATTAGTTGTGTGTTGTTCATTGTTTTATGATGATTTTCTCAGCTAGTGTATAAAACTAGGGACCAATGCCATTATTATCACCAGTTATTTCTGCTCAGATTTAACTTGTTCTGTTGAGCGGTGGGTGTTTACACTTTTTATGCTTGCTAGTTGCCACAGTTAAGAGAGCATGACAATTTTACTTCCTATCATACTATAGAAGGCCACTATGTCAAGACCCAGATATGCAAATCCAAACTCTATATATTCTGTATTAGTCTAGGATCATGCTAGTGTATACAGTAACAACATAGATGAAATACCAACCATCATCACAAATAACTATGAAAGAAGTAAATATTATTAATTATTAGACTAAAGACCTTAGGGACAAACTTACAAATAATAGCCTGAAGGGCCTAACAAAGAACTGAGCTGGAAGAAAAGAAATTCGGCCCGAGAGAAAATCTAGAATTTCAATAATTTCCAAATTTCAGAAATTGAGATAAATTAAATTGAGCTTAAAGAAATAGCAAATAAACTCCAAAAATTCCAAAAAATTCCTTGCGTCAGAAGGAACCTAAATAAAACTGGTTTTGATTTAATTGAAGTTTACTTTATTCATATTAAATCATTTTAATTTCTGAAAATTCAAATTAATCTTTAATTAATTCAGGAAAAAATGCAAATAGCTATTTTTATTTTAAAAACTTTTAAAAGACGCAGAAATTGGGATGCTACAATCTATATGGTTATTTTGTATGGTGCTTACTTATTTCCATTTGAATGCTGTTAGCTAATTCATTAAAAGAAGTTGTCGTGTTGCAGTGTTTTGTATGCTTGTTTACCGCTTACCATATTGTATAATATTGCTAACAACCATAGTTTTGTGCTTTTTTCATGAAAATGACTACGGCTTTTAATATGATTGAAAACAGCTTTTGTTATTCTATAAGATGGCCAAGTTTTCCTTTTAGAAGTATTCTGAATTTTGGGTTGAAGTTGTCCGTTTGTTCTTTTTTATTCCAATATTTTGTACTTTCTGTGTTTGATTTTGCACAAGCACAATGTATGTTTATATACTTACATGGTTATCAAGGCGTCGCCTAGGCGACGCCAAGGCGTCCTGGCGGTCGGAGGGGGACGCCGTGGACGATCGCCTAGCCCGTGAGGAGTTAGGCGGTGCTAGGCGACGCCTAGGTCGTTGTGGCGCCGCCTGGGTACCGGTTGGGGGAGGGGGGATGAGGGCTCTAACCTGCACGGACTCGTAATCTTCTCTTTGCCGGCGTCGATCTACCACTTCTCCCTCTGCCGGTGCCGATCTACCGCTTCTCCCGCCGTCTTCCCTAAGATGCTACCTCTCCTCCCTCCGTCGGGGAAGATCTGTAGTCGGAGGAGGGCGGAGGCGGCGGGAGGAGGCGGTCGGGGCGGCCAAGGGGGGTCGATGCAGCGGGAGGAAGCTACCGGAGGAGAGGCGGAGCCGGCCAAGGCAGCCGACGGCAGCAGCGAGTCGAGGCGGAGCCGGCTGAGGCAGCCAATGGCAGCAGCGAGTCGAGGCGGCGGCGACATCGAGCCTAAGGCGACAGAGGAGTCGGTGGGGAGAGGAGGCGCGGGCGGGGGGAGGCTATGTTACCCAGATACTCCGATACGGATACGCGATACCGCGATTCGCCATTTTCCTAAAAACACCGATACGGCGATACGTGTGTGTATATAATATATATATATTTATGTTTATATGTATATATATAGTAAAGATAAAAATAAGAAATTAATGAATTCTTATAAGGAATTGAGAATACCTTAATATTGATGTAGCAACTTGCTTGATACCACACGAGCAGCATTTAGGATGCTCCTAGCCGAGGCAGTTCCACTGGATGAGCCAAGACACGCACTAGTACCAGTGCTACACGATGCACTTGAGCCTCCAAATCCACCACCAGATGCCATATCTGATCGGGACAACCAATAGCAAATGAACAAACTAATGACAACAAACAACATCACTTATCACTTCCCCTACTGAATCATCCAACACATTGTCAACACATAGCAAATAAACAACACTGAGGGTCTGAGGGAGCAGTGAGCATACTGAGGTGGCGACTGGCGACTGGAGGCGCCGGCGGCGGGAGGGGAAAGGCGGAGTGGCGGGCGAGGTGGCAACCGGAAGCGTCGGGCGACGGGCAAGGCAGACCGGCGGGCGACGGGCGAGGTAGACCGGCGGGCGACGGGCGACGCGGCGGGTGAGGTGGCAACCGGAGGCGTCGGGTGACGGGCGAGGCAGACCGGCCGGCGACGGGCGACACGGCGGCCGAGGTGACAACCGGAGGCGACGAGCGACTCGATGGGCGAGGCAGACCGGCGGAGGCGGCGAGCGACGCGACGGTCGGAGGCTGCAGCCGAGGCGACGGGCGAGGCAGACCGGCGGAGGCGGCAAGCGACGCGGCGGGCGAGGCAGACCGGCAGAGGCGGCGGGCGAGCGGAGCGCCGGGCGAGGAGGCCAGCCGCGCGTGGGTGGAGGCGCGGTGCCAGCGAGCGTGGGTGGAGGCGCGGTGTGCGGTTTCAGATCTGGATCTGGATGGTTTGGTGGGGATATTAGGGTAGAAGTATCCGAAAAGTATCGGAGAGGTATCGCAGAAGTATCGGGAATTAATTTCTTTTTTTGAATACTCAATAAATTCCGATACTTACAGGATACGTATCGGCGCGTATCGGGGCAGTATCCGTATCCGGTACAGTATCCGATACCGGTACGTGACTTTTGGGAAGTATCCGCGCAACGTAGGGGGGAGGAGGCGGCGAGGGGAGGAGGCGGCGGCGAGGGGAGGCGCCGGGCGGGGGGAGGAGGCGGCGGGGAGGGGAGGCACCGGGCAGGGGGTGTGGGAGAGATGAGACGGGGGAGAGGCAGCGGTAAGTCTGGCGGCTAGGGTTAGGATTAGATATTTGTTTGGTCTTTTTGCGATTAGGTCCTCAAAATTCCTGAAAATTACGAACTAACCTCTTCTTTAATGTATTTCTTCCGATTTAGACCTCCTGAGACATGATTATTTGAATTATTTGTGCTATTTTCGGTCGTATAAGGTATTATTTATCGTCTAACTACTATCGTCTAACTATCGCCATGGCGGGCGCCTAGTCGACTAGGCGTCCAGGCGCTCCGAGCTCGCCTCGACTTGCCAGAGCGCCGTGACAACCTTGTGTACTTAACCCAATGGGCCTTGACGAAGTGATCAAGCTGTCACTGTGTTCTCTTTATTTATTATGAATAATCTTGATTCTGGAGCATTCTGCTGTAGCATGAGACATTCTACTGTATTTACATTGTTTCGTTATTTGCAAAGTCTATTTGCATGTGCAATGACAGCCTATCGGTGGAAATTTGAACCAAATTCAGATGTATCAATTAAGTACTGTAGGCAAGCTTGAAGTACTTGTTGGAAAATCATATCTAATGTTTTGATAGGATTTCCTACTTCCTACTATATCCACAGATGATCTGATAAAAGATTAGAATGTGACTCCCAGAAGCAAAAAGAAACTTTTAAAATCAACTTAGAAGCCTCATGCCTGATGCTGTAGTTAAACCCGTTTGAATCCTCACAACCCAGGTTCTACAGTTTCTTGATGAGTACATCTAAATAGGCTGGGCTGCCAGGCTTGTAATAATTTTTTGGATAGGTCATAGTGAAAAATGCTTGTATGCTTCAATAAAAAGAAAATTGCACATACTCTAAAGCAAATGTTAAGTTAAATGGTTCATCTGCAACAGCACTTTAGTATTGGCAGGATCTTCAGAATCTATGCAATTTTCTTTTGATGGGTCATAGAAGCACAGTAGATGGAATGTGGGTTATCAGGTTATGGTTGATTTTGATTTGACAAAAGATTAACTTATTATTTGTTAAGCCATGGTGCCAAAAGGTTAGGTTAATCTGTGGCCTCTTCTCTTGTTCACTTGACAGTTTTTCTTTTATTTTTTTTATGCTCATGTGGGAGGATGCTGAACTATTGTTGGCTGTCTGGCTGATTATGTCTTGTTAAAATTCCCCTCATTTTGGCAGTTGTAACTTCTTAAATTTTGCTCGAAATCGGCGCTGCCTTGAATGCAAAACAGATGGACCAAAGAAGATAGAAGCAGCCACCACCGAAATGAAAATGGGAGATTGGATCTGTCCACAGTAATTATCTAATCTTTTATGCATTTTAGTATTTTGTTCAACATTGTTCTATTTGGCGTAGTCACTTATTTGTGCTTTTAGGTGTCACTTCATGAACTTCGCACGGAATAAGATGTGTTTCAAATGTGAAGAATCTCGGCCGAAGAGGCAGCTCAACCCTGGAGAGTGGGAATGCCCCTCGTATGTGACCACCTCATTCTCCGTGACTATTCTCTACTTAACACACTAATCAAACATTATTTCCCTTTATAGATGTGAATTCGTGAACTTCCGACGCAACAAGGTTTGCTTGAAGTGTAATCACGTCCGCCCTGAAGATGATACCCAGGATAGTCAGCTCGGATATGTTGTACAGAGAAACACGAAATCGGCAGACAATAGTAGAAGTTTTGACTTTGTGGGTCGGGAGGATGACGACGACGTCTTGCCATACGAAGGGGAGCGCAAGCATGCAGTGAGCAGAAGGGTGACACAGGCCCAAAGGAGATCCATTGGCAAGAGTAGAAGTTTTGACTTTGTTGGTAAGGACGACAACGAAGCCGATGTTTTGCCATACGAAGGGGATCGCAAGAATGTAGCAAGCCGAAGGGCAACACCAGCCCAGAGGAGATTCACTGCTGCTAGAATCCAGTGAGAGCATGTGGGCCGAACTTTTTGGGCTGCAGTTTATGTTTCATTTTTTCTTGTTTACAAGAGAGGATGGAGTAAGAGAGACTCATATGCTGTTTTGGCCGACATAAATGAAGTCGTTATAGTGTATTATAGTTAATTTATGGACTCTGTTTTAAAAAGACATTTTGTAGTAATTATAGTAGAAAAGCCGAAAATCAGTTTTTAGAAATCGAAAAGAGAATCATATCTATATTACGTAGCTTTGATGTTTTACATGCAACATGTAATGGTGCTATATGTGACGTACATTTTTAGTTGATCACTTGCCTAATGAAATGATAGTGTTCTGGGAATTTAGAAACAATTTTGACAGCCTCGTATGCTCCGCTGGTGTATAAACATAAGCATATTGAACCGGAGGTTTAGGATTATATCAACACAAATATACCTCTATTACTTAAAAAGATGTTAGTAGTGATAGTTCATCACTATCTATCAATGGTTCATCAGTCATTACGGCCCACTCTGCCTCGACTCGGCCGGCCTGACTAATGGTTTTCAGATCGGTCCGTCTCATGTTGGATCTGTCCGAAACATATGGTTCTATTTCTATTTGAGAGGCCCACACCTCCAAAGCTAGGATTAATTAATGCTGCAAGCAAGAATATATATATATAGTTGAACTGAACGATCTAACACTACGTCACAATGCCCTCTTCTCCCCTCAGTGACATACAGTTCTAAGGCCGTTTTCCGAAGAAGTTGTTGCGAAGCCAGCAGCTAGCATGCATATATGCTACCACTAGAGAATGGTAAAACGTTTGGATTCGATCTCATCCTACTAATAGAGAATGGCAAAACGTTTGGATTCACATGTTGATCTTTAATGATGCCTCTACAAGCTGAATAAACAAATTATGATGCATGGTTACAGAATATTGTTGAACAGATGCAGATGCGTCTGTCCCTATGCACGTAATTAAGGTACCTGTTCCAGCTAAGGTCGGCTAATGATGAATATTGGTGGAGGCAGCAATGTCTTTGGTCGTACGTACCAACAAGCTCTTGCTACATGTATATATTTCCTCATGTCGAACCTAATTATTATATGGCGGCTATCATTGCCATAGTATTATATTTCCTCATATCGAACTTAATTATTATATGGCGGCTTGCTACATGTATATGACCATTGTTAATCCCATATACATGTATATATGAATTGTGGCAGAGACGTGGAAGTTTCACCTGTAAATCCGCCACCAATTGGTTAACGCTGTTGACCACTAATTAGAGATCGTAGCATGTTACTGCATGTGAAACATCTGTTTCGGTTTCTCTACTATTTAAGAGTTGGTGGTAATGATTCCACCACTCTTAAATGATTACAACTTAGCTAATTCTTTTGATTTTGATATTTTGAATTCAATTAGTAGTTCATATTTTCTTTTTGAATTATATTGGATGGTTGATTTATTGTTCACGTACTTTATTTGCTTCATGACCAAAAATGCAATTAATTCATCTTATCCACTGGACATTGATAACTGTTGCAAACTTGCAATGCAAGAATGATCTTCCAGGATAGGTAAGTGAGCATAGAGAGACTTGGCACCAGATGGAGGACAAATGGTAAGAGAAATTTTTTGCTGAAATTGATTTGCGACAAGGGGAGACATGGCATGCATCTGCACAGTATGCAAGTTGTTGATAGCAGTATTTCATTTTCATATGCTTGTAATTAACATAATTATTACATCAACATACCAATATCATGGATATCGTGTCATAACTATATATTGTGTATCTTGCACCTATATCCTTACTACAAAGTTTGACATGTCCACTACTTCATGAGAGATACAAAAGTACTTCTTGAACATTCTTATATAAACCCATATCCAAATTTGAATTTTTTTATCATTTGCTAAACAAATTATATTTTGTGATAAAAAAAATTGATATTTATTGTACAATTTAGCATCTCTTATATGTATGTATCACTCTTTCTTGAGATTCCATTGTAACACACGGACACAGTACTAGTAAATGTATCAACGTTAGGAGTTTTGACGAATTTTACAGCGACGGCTATGCTCAAAAGTTACTCGTTTCTTAACAACGAAAAAAAACATGGCTCCTACCGATGACAGAACGAAATCTAGGACTGTATTCAACACTGATGCTGTAAAAGCTAAACCTTAACATTACAATCCGTCTACAACGAAAGCAATAAACATGGCTCCTGCTTCAAGACCAGGTAGTCGATCATCCTCCGGCTGGAATTCTCCATCCAGTCTTATTCCGGCATCGCGTGAGTCTCGAAGAGACACAGAAACCCCCCACACACACATCTAAATGGCATCACAATTCACAACAACATCACACAGTTCACAATAAGCAACACTTTTGAACCTCAGATCGCCTCTCTAATGATCAGGTTGATGCCGAATGACGCCGTGCAGATGATGAGCCCGAACCCCGCCAAGAAGTTGAGCCCCCTGCAGCATTCATCGGAAGCAAATCGACCAAATTAGAACCACTTCGACCAAAAGAAGACCCTGGTTTGGAGAGAAGAGGGAATGGAATGGTAGCATGCTGATTCGGGTTGGGCTCAACGTCAGTATTACTCTGTGTCATACACCGGAGATTGATATAAAGCTTCAGTTCACGACTTCATGCCAATCCTTTATGTTACTCATTTCAGAGCTTACAGTAGTCAATTATAAACTGAAGTGGTTGGTATAGGACAATAGATCGGGTAGGATTACAATTTGAAGTGCCTACTGACCAGTGGCTGAGTCCACATCAAATTAGCAATGGCCTATGCAATGTGAACGAACCTCACCTACCGACCGTGTCACCGAGGTCATATTTTTAAGTACAAGGAAGGACGCGCACACATTCAACATACACCCCCCACACATGTCCACACATATTCAAGTATAGATGCGTCCCTAGCACACATCTAATCTAGACTGGATGCCAAAATCTCATGATGCGTGGATACACACTTTGATCACTAAACGCATCCACGTGTACATATACTCTTCCTGCCTAGGGAAAAAGTGAGCATCAGCGTTAAACCTAGGGTTTGAATGCTGATAGGGGCAGCTCGCACTACGGCAGAGCTAGGCTCGATACTTTACTGACCGAGGTATTGGCCTATAGTAATGGGGATAGACTATTGCACAGGCGACTGAAATTTTTTTATCTTTCAGTCATCTAAAATTGCACTTTGAATCACCTGAAGTTGCACATGTTTTTTTGGGGGGGCTGTAATTTTAGTTGATTGAGAGTGCAATTTCAGGTCACCTGAAGTTGCACTCTGAATCACCTAAAGTTGCAGCTGTTTTTTTAGAGGGGCTGCAATTTTAGTTCATTGAGAGTGCAATTTCAGGTGACTGAAATATAAAAAAATTTCAGTCGCCTGTGCAATAGCAAAACTGATAGTAATGGCCTATGTGAACATTGGAAATTCGGACAAGATTGTGCAGACAAGTAGCTGGGGTCTCAGCTGTTGGGGCCTTAGCTACAAATGGATTGCAGTGCTAAAGAT
This sequence comes from Dendrocalamus latiflorus, assembly GCA_017311315.1. Lineage (NCBI taxonomy): Eukaryota > Viridiplantae > Streptophyta > Magnoliopsida > Poales > Poaceae > Dendrocalamus > Dendrocalamus latiflorus. The sequence continues at coordinate 9,957,919 of CM029651.1, read as the reverse complement.
GAAGAGTTTGAGAACAAAGGCTAACATCTTAAATACTCCACGTTGTCACTGAGCACCAATAAACGCACCTTCGACATTTTTAGTGGAGTACAGCACCAAGAACTACCTACCTACATTTGAAAGATACTAGCATTTAGTATCAGGTATGAAGTCCGTATTAATTTGCTGTGTGTTTGGTTCACTAATACATCCTGGCTTATAGGAGTATAAAGTTTCTAACCACATTCATATATTCCTCAAGGCTGGAAATTTCCTAAGGAACCAAAACATACAAATCAAGTTAATCTCTACTAATTCCCCTCAAAAAGTGAATCGCTAGTTCTCTACTACTTCTCTCATACATGTTTTTTCCTTCACATGCACCAAAAATTGTATGGAATTATCAGCATTGGACAGCCTTACGCACCTGTCTCTATCTATGTTATCTGCTTATGCACCGGTTAGACGGAATTAGAGATAGCAACAGGGTGCTAAACTGCTGGTTGCTGAGAAAAAAAACATACCCGATCTTGAGACGGTTATCGGGGACGCCGGTGGCGTAGCCCTTGAAGTAGAAGAACCTCGCGACGGTGTAGAGCACCCCCAGCGAGGCGGCGATGACAGGGTGCTGCAGGCCGCCGAGCAGCAGCATGACGAAGAACATCGGCATCATCTCAAGCGAGTTCTGGTGCCCCCTCTGCGCTCGCAAAACACAAAAAAGTAAGATTTTTGTCACGCCACCGTGCCTCTGAAGAAAAACACACGCGCAACAACAGATCGAAAGCGCAATCTCGCGGACCTGGATGCAGTTGAAGAGCTTGGCATCCTTGTTCGCCGACTCGACGGCGTACATGGTTGGGTAGTACACCTTGTACCTGAACAGCAGCAGCAAGAAACCGCAAGAAAATTCCATCAAATTCCCCCCAGAACAAGACGGACAAAGGGTGTTGGGAGGGGACACGACCACTTGGAATACCGATCTCAGTAGTCATACACCGGGTATTGGAAGTGGAGTGTTTCGATCACTCAAAATACTGCTCTCACTAGTCGTAACATGTTTGCCGTTAGCAGTTGTAACTCGTTTATGACTGCTCACCAAATGTTGGTCCTAACTCTCTCAAATGCACGCTTTGGCTGTAGACTCTGATACACACGGTCGTGGACAACTTGTCGGAGATATGAACGACAAGATGGAGCTAATAACTAAGCTGAAACACTAGAACTGAGGCACGATTGTGGTGCAAACTGACACATCTTTTCCTATATTTTCTCTGTTATTCACTGACTCAATCTTTCAAACGACTTACATGGTATATGTAGACACAGCCGGGCCTCTCAGCCACTCCACACGACTGACAACTACCACGACATTGCCCACGCCGCTCAGTCGCCTGCCCATGCCGCTCAGCTCAGCCGCCTGCTCATACCGGGCAGTTAGCCGACCAAGGGTGACCTGCGTCACCCACAACCATCCGTGTTGGCGTCTGTTACCAACTGCTACAGTGATCGACGTACGACCATGACCGCTGGCTTCATCCTCATCTTGTCTTTGACCACGGCGCTAGCGACTACGACGCTGGTCGTTACGACCACACACAACGTAGTTGTAACCGACCACTCACAACGGTATTATGACGCTAATCGTTACGACCACACACAACATGGTCGTAACCGACCACGCACACAGGCGCCACGACCACGGCGCTACTACCACACACAAGTTTCAAGTCCTCCGGGTGCTTCAGTACTCTTACGAGTATGGCGTCCACTGCACTTCTCCGAGTATGACGTCCACAGTACTCCTCCGAATATGCACTGACTACTATCGACCATCGACTCTCGACTACGACTATCGACAATCAACTATCGATTATCGACTATGACCATCGACTCTCGACTACGACCATCAATTATCGCCCACGATCATCGACTATCGACTACGACCATTGACTGTCGATTATCGAACTACGATGTTATGACCATGAAGTACTTGAAGCTATAATAGTCGGTGTAGCTTTAGTACTAATCATACAGAGTACTCGCACATATACGAACAAAATACACATACAATAAGATTAACACTACAAATGGAAGGAACCGTGGCGACGAACAAGAGCGGAATTCCGAGGGACTCACTTCTTGCGGGCCTTGCCGACCTGGAAGCTCATCCAGAAGTTGAGGAACGCGTAGGCCACCAGCACCAGCACCACGTACCCGTACTCCCTCGTCAGCTCGATCGACACCGCCATGGCCGCTACCTCCGCCTTCTCCTAGTTTTTCCTCGCTTTTTTACTTGAAATCGAGACAGGTGGGGAGGTGACTATGGCTTGGCGAGGTCTATCTTATAGGGGACTGGAGGCGTCTAGAAGGTTCCAGAATCGCTGGCTGCCCTCCGGCCCAAGAAAGCTTTGACCGATTCCTTCGGGGGCCATCTGGGCCAGATGACGCCCCATTGGGCCACTTTTTATGACCTTTTCTTCTCTCCCCCCCCCCCCCCCCCCCCCCCCCCCCTTTTCTTTTCGTTCGTTTCAATGAGGGAAGGATTGTTGGATAAATTTTGCTGGTAAACTCTGCTCAAAAGTCAACGAGAGGCTCGTTAGTTCCATACGTCACGCGTGATGCCTGTCTAGTGACCCAAGAATATTCAAAGTCTCAAACGCAACTGCGAGCGTACCTGCCCACTTAAGCGGTTTAAACTAGGCATAAAATCGTCTCGGAAGATCGCCGTCCTGAATCTGTCGATGGCCCCCTGAATTTTATTCTCTTCGGAGACCACGATCAGAGAGTCTTTGTTTGGAAACCGTGGAGTTGCACGATCGGGCGGAAGGATGTCTTTGATCCATGTTCTTTCTATGGATCTATCGTGGAGAAGTCCTTAACTTGGACATTCAGAACAAAGAAATCGCAGACTGGTGCTCCACGACGTCTAGAGTGAGAGAACGAGGGGACTATGACTCAGTGATTTATGCATGTAAACGCTGAATCTTTGTGGATAACTCAGTTTAGTACAATTTCATTGTTACAAAAACTTTCATGTCTGCATAACGAAACGATCATAAGCAAGAAGTGGTTTCTGATTAATACGAGGATAAATCTGATACAAACGAGTCACTGACACAATGGTCAGAACCATGCGTCATCAAAGGCAAAGGCAGGAACCTCTCTTCAGAACAAGTGCATCCAGTCAAAGTCAACATTGCGCACCCAGATAGAGCCACACTAACACAGAACACCAATCTCCCAAGTCCTAGATCAACTCTCACAGTACTTACGAAATGTAAAGGCTCCAAACGTACGAAATTAAACAACGAATTATCGCGGTCACGCGGCGTTAACCACGAGCTTCATCCCGCGGTTGCAGTGCCCGAAGCGGGTGCAGATGAAGAAGAAGTCCCGTCCCCCCTGGCGAGCTTGACGCTGTCGCCGCCGGACGTGTAGGTCCTCGACCCCGGCGGCGTGGTGCAGCCGTTGCACGCGTCCTCGTCGGCGGCCACCACGTTGTGCACCCACGGGATGTACCTGAACACTGCAGCCGCGCAAACGCAAATTGCAAAGCATTTTCTCAATGCACAGTTCGGAACGACGCGCCTCACGTCTTACGCAACCAAATGCACATAGGAATGCTCAAGAGGCTGGCCTGGCCGATCTCGGCAGACATGTGTGTTAAGCAACGGGCCAGCGCGCGGTTTCTTCTCGGGCGTCGCTCATCCGTCCGGCCATCCCCTCCTCGCGCACGCCGCCCCCCGCTCTTCCGCACGGGGCTCGCTCCCGGGGCTCCGCGTGCAACTGCGAGAGGGATCGTGAGGTGAACCTGCGCGTGAGGTGCTCTCTCGCCATTGCTCATTTGCTCCACCGACGGCATCCATGGGTTAGCCTACTCTAGAAAAGCAAAATTTGAACCATGCGATGATTTGTCGAATGGTGTAGCAGGCTGGCTCGGCAGTAAAAGATGCTTTTACTTGGGAGTGCTGGTTATGCAATATTCGTGAAATTTTGATCAAATTGCTGCATGCTTATGTTTGCAAGGGTTAGGACACGCGCTTGTCAGTTTTGCAACATAAGCGAATGCTCTAGCTTATAATGTCTGTAGTACGTTTGTTGACCGTTACCCTAAATTTTGTTCAGAATTTTGTTTAGTCGGGTTAGGCAAGGGTCATAAAGCAGTCCGTGTCGGAAAGTGGGTTCCATTTGTTCGCAGGGCGGAACCGATCATAGTTCAGCCCGGCCCAGTTGTTTTTAGGCCGAAGTTGTTTTTCCCCCTAATTCTTTATGGACTCTTATTTCTAGATCTCGGGCTATAGCTTAGGTAGACCGAAGCCTGATTCTAACCCTGTTTACTAGTGATATACCCTATAAGCAATCATAGAGATGATTGTATCACTTCTATATTATGATCTTTTTTAATAATATGTTATTTTATCCCTTTAATAAATGTCTTTCATATTGATTAACAAGTATGTGACTTGTTCACAGAGCTCTTTATTTACGTTTTGATGTTATTCTAAATTATTCTTAATCCTAGATCATTTTGTGGAACAATTATAATTTACATATCAGCACATGTATTTATTGATGATCATATTTCACGGATCACAAATATAGGGATATAAAATCAATAATATAGACACATGTTAAAGAACATGATATTGGATTGACTTACCATGAGATACTGCGTGAATTGTTATATTCTTAAATGTCATCAGTTGGTCTCATACATGGTATATATAAGATCCTTAGACCTAAGATCATCACGGGTTTTCACATGAGTAATAGTTACTTAGATGTTGCCAAACAGTACTCCGAACAGGTTGGTCATAAAAGTAACTTTCGGGTTTACTATAAAAATATGTGGAGGAATATGAGCGATCAAGATGAAATTTGCCCCTCCAATATAACGGGAGAGATCTCTGGACTCTCGATGTGGTTGGATTAAGAAAGTACATAATCATGCAGAATGTGATTGAGGAGTATCACAATTGAGTAATCTACTACAGGTTCCAGCAAATGATCGAGCTATTATAGGATGATATGCTTCACACCTTGAGTTCGATCTGGTATCATGAGGCAAAAGAATCGGTACATAAGTACTATATAGGTTCGTCTGATATAATATTTATGTATATTTGGGGGGTCATTATATCCTATTAGGAACCGCTACCGACTTATGGACCGGAAATGACACTACAAGGAAAAAAACCCCATGTAGAGGCACTTATTGAGAGGTGCTTTCCAACTTGCCTCTAAAATTGTAGTTACATAATCTAGAGGCACTTTTTTGAGACACTTTAAAAATAGCCACAAAATTTTATACTAGAAGTGGTTTTGACACGTTGTACAACCACGTGCAAAATTTTATCCTGTAGAGATGCTTTTTATACGCTCTCTGATTCGCCAAAAGTTTTTTTGTTGTGTAGAGACATTTTTTGAGATGCTTTTAAATATCTGGAGGCGTTTTTTGGTGGTTTATATGGTTAAATTACCTCCATATGCTTCTCTTCCTATGCGCATGTGTTGCACTTAGAGAGTGAGGAGAGCATAACCTAGTGTATGTGTTGCACTTGGTGATGGGCTTTGTGTCTGTTGAGCTACGATTCTTGATTCACTACTCTTGGAGTTTGCCGACTCCCAGACGGCGTTGAAGGCGTCGTGCGCGATGATCTTCTCAAAGAAGGTTGTGAGAAGGCTCGACGAAGTGTGAAGGTTAGAGCTCACCTACCCGAAGCAGGAAAGAGCTACCACTAGTGGATTAAGGTGTTTCGGCTTAATTCGTGGAGCCGGTCCAATTCGTTTGGGTTAACCTTAACGTGGACTAGGGGAAACAGGCAAGTTTCCGGACACCATGATAAAAATATCAAGTATCATTGTGGTTTGTTATCTTGCGCTCAATTTACCTTCTAGCAATTCATATTTAAGTATTTATATTCATTGAATTGATTAGAATACTTGTCTTCCTATGATTGCTTATATTGATTTGGAATTATATTGTTGGTGCACTTAGTCAAGTTTAGATGTTTTAGACCTTACTTGTGAAAACCAACTAGTTCACGCTTCCGCATTATATAGTAGTCTAAATGAAAATTTTAAAAACAACCTATTCACCCCCCTCTAGTCGACCTCCTCGATCTTACATATGACATCTGCGCGGAGCTCAGCAAAGACCGTGTGATATCCTCCAGAAGTCGTCCGAAGACCTTGAAGATGACATCCGTGCAGAGCTCGACGAAGACCGTGCAAAGCCCTGTGGAGGTCGTGCGATGACCATGCGAAATCCTTCGGAGGTCGTGCGAAGACCTCGGAGACAACATCTGCACAGAGCTCGACGAAGACTATGCGGGATCAGCGGAGACCAAGCAGACCGGGCAAAGTCCTCGGCGGAGACCGCACGAAGTCCCGTAGAGGTCATGCAACATCTCCGTGCGGAGGTCGGACAAAAACCTCGGTGATGACCATGCGAACTCTCCGCGCAAAGACGACATCCGCATGGAGGTTGGGCGAAAACCATGGTGGAGCTCGGCGAAGGCTGTGTGAAGTCCTATGGAGGTCATGCACAGTCTGTCAGGGACGGCATCCACGTGGAGCTCAGCAAAGACCGTGCGGAGGTCGTGCGAAGACCTCGGAGGCAACATCCACGCGGGGCTCAGCTAAGACCATGCGATGTCCCGCAGAGACCAGGCAAAGTCCTGGGTGGAGACCACACGAAGGTCATGCGATGTCTCCGCGCGGAGGTCGTGCAATGTCTCCGCACGGAGGTTGGGTGAAAATCTCGGCAGAGACCGTGCGAACTCTTCGCGTAGAGACGCATCCGCTTGAGCTCGGCTAAGACCGTGCGAAGTCCTGCGGAGGTCATGTGAAGACCACAGAGACGACATTCGCGCGGAGCTCGGTGAAGACCGTGCAAAGTCCTGCGGAGTTCGTGTGAAGATCTCGGCGGCGACCACACAAAGTCCCACGAAGACCAGGCAAAGTTCATCAAAGACGAAAACTGCGTTGAGCTTAGTGGAGACCATGCGAACTCTCCGCAGAGAAGTCAGAGGCAGGTGCTCCATCCTCCAGTGTCGACCACGGAGTAATCATGTCTGTCGGCGAAGACTTGACCACGGCGCTGTCAGACTTAATGTATTGCTGAGATGAAGGAGGCATGGAACTGAAAGGCACCCGTAGACTATTTTTCAATAGAAGACCAGCAGCTTGCCTTACTTCAAAAGATTTTCCCTGGTACAAGCAGGAAATTTACCTGATGTCAGCAAGACCATATACACCATCTGGATCTACAATCAATAACCATATCATGACCAAATTTTACTGTAGAAGTAAGGCTGAGAGCCTGAGAATCTACATATTTCTTGCATGGATAAATCTACAATTGTAAATAGCTCAGATGGATCAGGCATTGGACTTTCTACAAATATTGAATTGTGCCATGAACTTATAAGCAGTTAAGCACAATTAGTCTGCAATGAATGAAACAACCGTAAAACATATGTAGCTGCAATTCTGACCTTTGCTTTAGCAACGGTAGCGTCAACTTGCTTCCTAACTTCTATCTACATGCCCTAAGAAGACAGAATAGATCGTTATAATGGATTAGGATATAAGCAGAAGAAATATGCAAACAACATGATCAAATGCAAAGAACATGATGAAATGCATGTTAAGGGCAACTGTTGGATCGTAAGGATCTTCTCACCTCAAAAGCTAGCCAATGAGGTAAGGGACTCCCCCACTTTTAAGTTAAGTCTCTTGCCCTTCCACAGCCAATGTGGGACTATTCCAACAATCTCCCCCTTCACATATTGGTGTCTCTCAGCCCTTCACCGCCCCTTCACCCTACGCCGACGGTCCCTCAGGATCCCTTCACCATACACCGACAGTCCCTCAGGGTCACAGTCCATCAAACATTTACACACTGGTGTCCATTGGGCCAAAGATATTAGAATCGGGCTCTGATACCACTTATTGGATCGTAAGGGTCTTCTCACCCCAAAAGCTAGCCAACAGGGTGAGGAACTTCCCTACTTTTAAGTTAGACCCCTTGCCCTCCCACAACCAATGTGGACTATTCCAACAGCAACACCAATGCAAGGCTCATCTTTCAGTAAAGAATAATAACACGATTGATGAGCACTCAAACTTCAAATAGCAAAAGATTACATAGCAGTAGCACTTTTTCTGCAGTTCAAATAGCAACACCAACAGTCCGGTCACCGGTCACCGGAACCAGAAGGGATTGCTGCCAGTGGTGGTTGCTGCCGTCACCGTCAGGACTCAGAAGGAAGGAAATCAAGGAATGGACTCAAAACTCAAATTACTCAAAACTCAAATCAAGGAACCGGAAGGGATTGCTGCCGATGGTGGTTGCTACTGTCGCATCTTGCATGGGATGGAGTAGGTGAGCAGGACTGCAGGAGCAGGAGTAGCCGCCGGTCGCCCGATGTGGGCAGGCCAAGAGGGGATTTTTGAATTTGCTAATTGCAGCCGATTGCTAGGGTTTGGGTTTCTTCACTTGGGAGCTGGGGAATGGGGACTTTGGGGTCACTCTTGGCCGCCTCTGCCCTCTTGGGGTCTGTCGTCTGCGGACCGGGACTGGGCCTAGTGTTTGGGCCGTCTGGCCGCCATCTGAGGAGTTCAGTTGGGGAGTTTTCCCCCTTCGGTTTCCTTCAGTTGTTTTGGTTTTCCCCCAGTTTTTTACCCAAAAAGCCGAATACCAAAAAGCTGATTTTGCGGTACGGTTAGTTCGATTCAATTTTAAAATAATCAGCCCTCGTAGAAACCCAGCAGACGACAGTGAAAAATAATGCTTTGCTTCACTCCCTTGGTCTAAACAAAAAAGCAGAGTTCAAAGCATAATAGCTATCGGCCCTAAAACCGAAGATAAGATTTTGTCACTCGATTCGTGATAGAAGCTTTTGCAAAAAAAAGGTTGTTTCTTGCTAGCCTGAGTTCGTGATCTGTGCCCAATATCATGTCGCATTCTCTGAAAAGTAGTGTCACCAGTCATGAGGCATTAGGTGTGATGGCGAGGGAGAGATACACCGCCTCGCTGCATTATCTGATGCTCACGATGAGTAATTATGTAGTCTGGGCAATCAAGATGAAGGTATCTATCAGGGCATCTAAGAAGAAATGCTCTTCCTACTGGCCAAAAAGAAGACGACCAAAGATACGTGGAAGACGTTGAAGATGCTATCCAACGATACATCGCGGGAACATGCACAAAGCTGATGTTGATGCTGAGTCAAGTCCAAAGCGTTGAAGATATGTGTTCACCGTCATAACTCGAGTATGTGGAGTCGAGTCCAAGACATTGATGAGATGTGTTTAGGGATGAAAACGGAACGGAAATATTCCGTACCGAACCGCATCGTTTTCTACATTTGACCCGATTGAATTCGAATTTTCGGACAAATTTGAATTCGGTTCGAAATACGGAATACCAAATTCGAAAACGGAGCGGAAACGGTTTAGGTGTTTTCCGACCGTTTTCTACTTTTCTACATTTTATTCGGAATATACCGTATTGTAAATACGGTTTAAACCGAATTTAGCCCACTTACAGCCCAACGCCCCAGCCGGATCACACAGGACACAGCCCACTAGCCCAGCGCCCCAGCCCTAACCTCTGCTCTGGCCGTCTCCTCCCCTTCCCTTCCTATCGCTGCGACGCCGCACCCCGCACCCGCAGTCTCCCGCCCCCGAACTCGAGTGGCCGTCTCCAGGCTCCAGCAGCGCCGCCGCCCCGCCGGCCGCCCGCGTGCCATCCCGGCGGCCGCTCGCATCCCACCCCGGCAGCTCCGCCGCCCCGCCAGCGCCGCCAGCCAGGCAGCTAGGGCCTAGGGCGCGGCCGCCCCACCCGCGTCGGACCTCCGCGCCGCGCTTCAGCCGCCAGCCCGCCACAGCCCGGTGCGCCCGTGCAGCCGCTGAAGCCGCCGACGCCCATCGATGGCGCCCCCACTGGAGAAGGTGGATCTGGTCCTGCAGCAATGAGGAAGGGCAGGAAGACCAAGACTAAATCCGTGCGCCACCTTCTAGCGCCGCCGACAGCATCGTCAGCAACGGCTTCTCCAGCAGCAGGTACTCCGAATAAGCAGCCCCCCTTTTTGTTTTGTATTGGAGGTGTTGTTGATCGATTAGATTAGCCGATTAGCTAGGTGATTAGGTTAGATGTCAGTTGGGCTGCTCCTCCCATGGCTGCTCCTCTTGCCGATTAGCTAGGCGATTAGGGCCTCTTAGCGCTGTAGGTTGGATGGATGCCCGGTGGAGGCACCCCCACTGGCCACTACATTGTCCAGATCGAGCAGCGGAGCCGACGCCACCGGTCGCCGCCGGCCATGATCCATCCTCTGCTCCGCCTTCTTCACCCTAGAGCAAAGCGCCGCCGTCCAAATCGAGGTCACATTCGAGTTGCTGTTACCTGTTGCGCACCACCTGTTTGTTTGAATGCCCTGCCCTTGATCAACTCAAGGATAATAGAACAACAACAAAAAGGCTAGTAGTTTTCGTTAACACGAGCTACTGCTCAGATCACGACAAGCATTTCACTTGGCTCTTGGCAGGATCAAGGAGTAAAAGGCCTTCATCTCAAAGTGTTAGCTCTAGTGCAACTTGTGAAAGTCCAGCTACAGCAGCATCAGTGATGGCTTCTTCTGTTGCAAGTCAAGCTCCAAATGTTGACACCAGTGGCAGTGGAGATGGCGCACCAGCAACAACCACAGCATCAGCCCCGCAGATTAATATCGAAGATGATGACCAAGAGGATGACGAGGATGAAGAGCAGGCTCACCTTTCTGGCAAGAGGTTTAAGAAATGCACATCGATTGTCTGGAATTATTTCACCAAGAAATTGGAGATTCTGAGGTGGATGGAAAGCAGTTTGAGCAGCTGTGGGGATACTGCAATTTCCCCAATTGCAAGCAGAGGTACAGAGCTGAGGGCGCTTGTGGGACAACTGCATTCAAGAACCATTTGAAGTCAAAGCACAGTATTGTGGAGGGACAACAACAGCTTAAAGTTGGTAAAAACCCTGGTACTGAAATTGGTCATGTTCAGCCTTACAAATGTGACCACGAAGCTAGCTTGAAGAAATTGAATTTGGCAATAACCATGCATGAATATCCTTTCAATATAGTTGAGCATGAGTATCTTGTTGATTTCATAAAATCTCTCCGTCCTAGCTTTCCGATAAAGTCCCGTGTCACTGTTAGGAAAGAAATAATGGACAAATATCTTGAAGAAAAGGAAACTTTGTATGCACACTTGAAAACTTTCCAGTGCCGCTTTAGTGCAACAATGGATATGTGGACCTCATGCCAAAATAAAGGATACATGTGTGTTACTATTCATTGGATAGATAATAATTGGCATATGCAAAAGAGAATTATTGGTTTTTTCAATGTAAAAGGAAGGCATACTGGTGCAAAGTTGTCTGAGACATTCACTGAAGTTATGGTTAAATGGTACATTGAAAATAGACTATTTGCTTTGACTTTGGATAATGCTAGTTCAAATGAAGTGGCTGTCAATGATATAATTTCAGATCTGAAAGAGAATGGTAACGGTTCCCTAGTTTGTGATGGGATGTTTTTTCATGTTAGATGTGCCTGCCATATTCTCAATTTGGTTGCTAGAGATGGGTTGAAAGTCATTTCAGGAACAATCAGCAAGGTCAAATCACTTGTACTAGCTGTGAAAGGGTCTCCATTGCAGTGGGAAGAGCTTATGAAGTGTGCCACCGAAGCTGGGTTGGATACAAAGAGGGGTATCTCGATGGATGTTTCAACCAGGTGGAATTCTACCTACTTAATGCTGAGAGATGCCTTGTACTACAAGGATGCATTTATTAGGCTAAAGTCTTCAAATCGTAAAAGGTATGCCAAGATTTCTCCATCTTCTGCTGAATGGGACAATGCATTGACAATTTAGGGCTGCTTGAAGAAATTTTATGATCTCACTGAAATTCTCTCTGGCACTTCATATCCTACTGCAAACTTATTTTATAGAGGTTTTTGTGATATAAAGCTCTTGCTTGATGATTGGTGCTTTAGTGGAGATGGTACAATTAGAGATATGGCAATTGCTATGAATAAGAAATTTGAGAAATATTGGCAGCATTCCAACATTGCTCTAGCTGTAGCCTGTTTTCTTGATCCTAGGTATAAGAAAAGGCTGCTAGAGTACTATATGAAGAAGTTCTATGGTGATCATTATCAATTTGAACTTGATGAGTTTGTTAGTGTGGTAAAGAAACTGTACAACTTTTATGTTAGTTCTGCTCCTGCATCATCAAAGAAAAATAGTAAAGGGGCTGCACCTGGACCTAGTAACACAGCTGATATATTAATGGGAAATGTAGACCATGACCTAGAAGAATTCTTATATGATGCAAGTGAACTTGCTATGGTTGAGTCAAATGAGTTGGAGAGGTATATTGCAGAACCACTTCTAAAAATTGTTGGTGAGTTTGATATCTTAGCATGGTGGAAAAACAAGAGAGAAGACTATCCTATCCTTTCGCAAATTGTTCGGGATGTAATGGTCATACAGGTATCAACAGTAGCATCCGAGTTTGCTTTTAGTGCTGCTGGTCGTGTTGTTGATCTCTATCGTAGTCGTCTTGATCCCGAGATGGTACAGGCATTAATTTGCACAAAGGATTGGGTTGCTGCAGCAAGAAAAGGTGCTCATTTTATCTTTTTTTTCAGTTAGACACTTATAATTGCAGCAGAATAATGCATTGATTATTTTCCTTTCTTTCTCATTTTTTGTTCAGATTCTAAAATGGTTGGATCAATTGAGTGATCTTGAGGTTGAGGCTTTGGCTAATGTTGTGGCTAAACTGAAAATTGAGGTATGTGTATGTTTATTGACTGCTTGCTCTGAAATATGCTATTGCTACATCTAATTTTGATTCACTTTGCAAACTTGTAGGAAAAGGACAAGGAGGGGGATGAGGACTCTGAGGAAGACAATGAGGAAGCAAAAGATATGGAAAGCGATCCTGACCTCATGGATGATGCTGATGAACTGTAGATGCTCTACTAGCTGTTAATTGCTTGTTTTAGACTTGTATTGTATTTGTGTCGGCTACTGTGTTAATACTTAAGACCAAGGGTCATGCACTTGTTAATTATTATATGCACTTGAACTTGATCATGCACTTGGTAATTGTTATATACTTGGTCACTTGTTAATTGTTATGCACTTGGTCCTACAGGTCGGTATTCCGTATTGAATTTTCGTATACCGACCGTGTTCAACATAATTCCGCTCGAATTGGTTCGTTTTCGAAATTCTTGATATTCCGTAAGTTCGTGTTCGTTTTCGTGTCTGGCTTTACCGCTTTCGCTTTCGCTTTCGTATTCAAATGTAGAAGTAGAAAACGGTTGAGGAGTTTTCCGACCGTTTTCATCCCTAGATGTGTTCGCCGTCCTAACTCGAGTCCATGGAGATGAGTCCGAGATATTGAGAAGATGAACTTGTCGTCCTGAGTCAAGTAAGTAGAGATGAGTCCGGGACGTTGAGAAGATATGTTCGCTGTCCTGTGTTGAGTGTAAGTTGGGAAGTTGTAGTTGTGACCGACTGCTCACTGAGTTAGAGTCTTGCATCTGGATGGACCTGTATCAATTGAGTTAAGTTCCTACATGTAGCTATGTGTTTAGTTTACATGTAGAACGCTTCATATGGAGGCGTAGCTAATAGTTCATAATGCATTGAGACTAAATTAGGAGCATGTTGAGTTAAGATTAGGGGGAGAATATTAGAAACAATCTTGACTTAAATTTTAAATCGAGTCTGTTGCCCAAGTTAAAGCTATGTTCAACATGTCGAGTTAAGATTAGGGTAGAATATTAGAAATAATCTTGACTTACATTTTAAATCGAGTCTGTTGCCTAAGTTAAAGTTGTGTTCAGCTTAGAGATAGAGTTCATTACGTGTTCGAATTAGAGATAGAGTCCAATATTTGTGTAAGCCCTACGCTATGTAAATAGGGGCATGCGATCTATTTTAAAAGCAAGAAAAAAGATAATAGAGAAATTTATAAAACCTAGCTACGTAGTTACGATCGGAGCAAATTCTCCTGTGTTATCTCTATTTATTTGTGCAATATGTTTATGTTGTCTTGTCAATGAGGAATATCTTCGGAAGTAATTCAAGCAATGGCAGATCATCAGCAACTTTAACCGCATATCCTGCTAGAAGGTTGGTATTTCAGTTACATCAGAAGCATCACATTGTCTGGCTCATAGATTTTTGTAAGCCTGATGCAAACACTGGGCTCTCTCACAACCCTCTAGCCTGTGGGAACTCAAGCTAAAGGATGACGTGCTCCAGTGCCCAGAGGTCTCGTGTTCACATAACAGTTTTCCTGAGCTGCGGTACTTGAAAATCAGTGAACTAAACAAGCTCAAGGTGCGCCACGTGGAAAACGGCACATTTCCAAGAATTTTTTTACGAATAATCCATTTTTTATTCGAAATTACAGAAATATATCCGCAACAAAATTTTTTACAAAAATAGGCTCCAGTCGCCCCTCCATTGGGCAACTAGAGGTAATCGCCCAGCCACAGCGCGACACCTAGGCAGTTTGGTAACGGTTGAGGGAGTTATTTCTGTCGCCCAACCGTTGAGCGACTGACATGCAGTCGCTGTACTGTTGGACGATAGTGATTCCTGTCGCCCAACGGCTGGGCGACAGCAATGGGTTAAAACCCAGCAGCAAGCCCGGCCGCGGCCGCCGCTGTTCATTGCTTTGCTCGCGCATTCGTTCGGCGACGCAAGAGAGGAGCGGAGAAAGAAGGGAAAGGAGAGAAGAGGGGGAGAAAGGAGGAGAAGAAAAGGAGGGGAAAAAGAGGAGAGCGCGGGATCTTCAAATTTAGGTATTTTCGAAAGTTTTTGTAGTACATTACATTTGTAGTATATTTGTATAAAATGTTAGAGGTATTAAATTTTAGTATAGAAATTTTTATTATAGGATTTTTGTGTAGAAATTTTTATTATAGGATTGTCGAGTCTGTGCTGGCGCGACCGGGCTTTCTGGCTGACGCGCCGGAAGATCGTCTACGGCATCTTCGTGGAGAACTACTTGCCGCAGCGAGTGATGCAGCAGTTTGGTCTCTTCCAGGCTGTGCTGGTACCTGTCGGACCTGCAGTGCCGCCTCCTGTGCACGCGTGAGTGCCCGTGTCTTATAAATTTGTACATACTTACTACTTCATTGGAAATTACTAACGAAGTTGTCCTACAAGCAGGCACAATAGAAAGGGAGTGAAACGCGGCACAGAGTGGGCGGTGAAGATGCAGGAGTGGGTTGCTCAGTGGGACGGTGCCCTTGACAACGTGGTTGACGAGGACCGCCCCTACGACAGCACAGAGTACACGGAGTACCTGCGGTGGTACCAGACGCGGACACGTACGAGGCTCATACATATGGTGGACCCGCCCCCCGCACACCTCCCCGCTCCGACAGACACGTATCCCGCACACCTGGCGCTGGATACGCACATCGCGGTACGTTACACGTATTTTTGAACATTCACTACTGGCAATGCTACCTTGGATAATTAACTATTTTATGTCTTTTCCTTCAGTCTGACGTGGGTTTTTCCATCGTCACGGAGGCCGAGAGTATGCTAAACAGGCTCGCCGCAGGTGCCGAGGTGGGCCACGAGGAGCACATCAGCGCGTACCGTCGTTTCAAGGAGTGGGGTACACGTGTCGTGCACCTACTGTCCTGCACGAGGCTACCAGCGGGATCCACGCCCACGCCCAGGCGCCCAGCACACGGACGGCTCAGCCACCGGTGCCTCCCCGATCGGCGTGGCAGTACTCTGGAGGCTCTACGTGGGTGTAGGGACCCAGATATTAACATCCGGATTCCTCTGTGATTACTGCACTATTCCCTGGATCAGTAGATAGTGCTCACAGTTACAGTAATGAATATCAAAATACATATCATGCGGAAGCGTAAATATAATAGTAGACTTACACATGGGCCGATTAGGCCGAAATCGATAAATTGCAGCAGCGGAAGAACGAAGCACACAGGTGGGACCTTCCGGACATGCCCACAGGCAGCCAACTGGAGGTTCGCGACCTAGCCCTTGACATCTTCATCTTCTCGGCCAGCTTGTCCAATCTTGTTGCTGAAGCGAGGTGATTTGACTCCTGATTCTGAATTTTGTCGCAAAAGCGAGCATGAGCACTCCGACCCCGTGCTCCGCGAGCCAATACACAGAATGCAAATAAATAGTATGCATAGCTTAACAAAGGAGAGGATCGGGCTATTTTATTTTGCATAGAGTGCTTTTGAATACAATTAATTAAAAAGCCCTATGACTTAGCAATTTTGGAACAAATCATAATGTACAAGGAAATGCATTATTAATATCGATTCAGATTCCATCCACCGTTACATGGCATCTGCACCATATAGCAATTTCTTCAGCGTTATAGCCGCTTAACTTACCACTGGGACGACACCCAGGACAATTCCAAACCAGGGCAGTCCTTCGCCCTTCACTTTTCCATTCCCACCCACAAAACATTTTTAAATAGAACTATATCTGGTTAAGTTCCCATGTCCGCCCTTGACCGTGGGCACGGCTATTCGAATAGTTTTGACTCTGCAGAGTTTGTACACTTTCACCACAAGAGACAATCAACTCGTTGCCCCACACGATTCCTTAGACGTATGGTTGAGCAGACCATCACAGTGACTTTTCAAAGTATCTAGTCCTTTCTCTCATCCCACTATATGGGCTTCTCCCATTTGCGATGGGTCCCATCTAATTGCACGGGATGTTTCTCACTGCTACTAGCGTACGGGCTCCCCTCCCCTCTGCGCTAGTACGACTGAGAAACTTCACCCTACCTGGTGTCCCTTCAGGCCCCCTTGCCATAGCATAACCCCATCAATCCACTACCAGTGAGATGAGTCCGGGATTTCGATAAGTCTACTTAGCCAAGTTGTACTTTACAGACTTGTGGTTGTACTGTTTTACACGGGTTGACATGACAAGATTCAGTCCTTAGTGGTATCTGGGCGGTCTACCACTAACCCACTTTGTGCTTCCACTGCACCACACTCACACCCTCGAACCAATCCGCCCAGATATTTAAGCAAGTTGGGGATTTTGGGAGTGTAAA
The DNA here is from genome assembly GCA_017311315.1 of Dendrocalamus latiflorus. NCBI lineage: Eukaryota > Viridiplantae > Streptophyta > Magnoliopsida > Poales > Poaceae > Dendrocalamus > Dendrocalamus latiflorus. The sequence continues at coordinate 9,940,800 of CM029651.1, read as the reverse complement.
ATAATCATATCAAATGTACCAGTCATTATCACCATGACTGCCCAACCAATTTTTCTCAGGATTAAAAAGTGATGCTTGGGCGCTCTCGCGCCCATGAGTATCTACGCAATACTAAGCATGGCATATAATTAGGGACTTAATTTCAAAAGGTTAATATTATAATTTTGCTAGGGCGACAAGGTTCACACATTCAAATATTCCAAAGGAGGGTAATATTATTCAAGGTAAACAATGGGCATATAACTAGAATCGTAAATTAAACATGTATTTGCATATAAACTACAGCATGCAATTTGATAATTTAAATCAAAGTAATTTGCAGAAAATGTAGGTTCAACATGATCAAAGTATTGACTCGCCTGACGCGGTTTACCGCGGTCTTGAGCTCACACGATGCTTTCTCTTGAGCTTCTGGTCTCTATCTTCACTTTGAGCTTGATCTCACTTATTCCACTGAATCTTCACGTCTCAATCCCTAATTACGTGACAAACGACTAAATCCAAATAAAAGCAATTAACTCAAGAATCCAAATAAAATCCAAATAAACTCAATTTAGTTTTTATTATGAGTTAATGGGCGTTTCGAATGATTTGAGGCATGGCCGACGGTAGAATACGATGACCTGATATTTGTATTAACAATCTCTTTTATTACTTCTATATTTATCAAGGAAGTTTCATGAGTTAGATTAGACCTATGAATTGGTGTGCGGGTTTACTGAGCATTATTTTGTTGAGTGCTATTGTTCTGGGTGTATGCCATATAAAAGTGATATATATACGATTTTTAGCTTACCGAATTAAAGTTAAAATCCGGGTTGACAGCATTTTGTGGAGCGACCTTTTATGTTCACTTAGTTATTACTAGGCATAACTTATTTTGAATTAGGATCCATTTGTTCGAATCCTAACTCGCTATATTAGGTTATGTCCATCATTATTACCAAATCTATATTAAAATTTAATTAATAGTACCCTGGTTATTCTGTCTATACTTTAGTTATTATTAGGCTTAGCTTTATTTAATTTAGATTTATTTATCTAGGCAGAGATTAAGGTAATATTTCATTAGTGCTATTTAATAAGATATATCATTGAGGTTTGTTTAACGGTGACTTGGTAACTATCGAAGCATATACGTTCACATTTTAATTAAGGGTAATCCTTGTTAAGTTCGAGTATCTAGACGTAGTCACATTTCTTCACTACTGCTTTGGATCAATAACTAGCCTCTTAGGTGATGGCTCAACCATATTAATTATGCATACATGGGCTAGTCCATTTATAAATATTAAATAATTTCATTTACATTCTAGTTAATTTTTGCTAGATCCCTAAAGCTATTCTCTAATTTAAATTGAGTATTATAGTCGACAAAGAATTCTCACTTTTGCTAGGACATAAGGTTAGGTTTTAACTACGTGGTGGCTAGTTCTATAATCTTACTACTATGCAAGGATTTATGGTGCATTTTCTACAAAATTTCTATTAGCTAAACCGTCATTTCATGGGTATTGGGACCTAAACTACATCCCTTCTAAATTGCTCACTATGCCTTGGATTAACATTTAAATTCTCAAAACAAAGTTTAAGGCACATGAGTTGCCAGCATATAATAGCTAATCCATAAGTAAACCTCTAATGATCTCACCTTGCACAATGCTTTATTTCATCTCCCTAATTAGTCCTTTATCTTTCATTTTGAATTAATGTTAATTACCTATATTTCTCACAATTATTTCCAAGGTTTATTTGATTGTATACTAGAAAATCTTTATCTTAAATTTTTAATTATTTAAATATTAGTGAGGTAGTTCTAACTATTTTGCTTAAGCACTTAATTGCTCTTTTACATATAAACTTTATATTCTGATGCGCATATGAATTTTATTTGACATTAAACCAATTATCTTAGCTTTCTAATTATTGCCTAGTAAAAATGGGTAAACATAAAAATAAAAACCGAAATGTACAGAGAGTAGAATCGAACCCAATACCTCACAATTACACAGGAGGCTGCTAACCAGCTGGGCTGCCGCCGATTTTGTGATACAAAAAGTGATGGGGGTTAAATTGGATGAAGTGGCGTTGGGGCCAGGTAGCCAGCTCAAACCAGAGTAGCCTGCCGAACAGGGGATATGGGGAGCGCATGGCCGGCGGCAGGGGCTCCGGCGAGGGGAGGTAAAAGGGGCGGGGTGAGCTAGTAAAATGGGTTCTCGGGAAGTTGTGCAAGCCGGTGGAGGAGGCGGCGCGGCCCATAATGGCGCAGGTCGGCGGGGGCGACTGCTCGGGCGGCGGCCGGTGAGGTGGGAAGGAGGCGCCGACGGCCGGGAAGGATAGGGGAGAGAACGGCGCGCGCATTAGTATGAGGGAGGGTAGGGGAATCTTACCAACGGGTCGGCGGAGCCGGGGGGAAGCCGAGCCTTGCCGGCGGCGGGGACCAGGGGCGGCGTGGGCATGCGCATGGCGCCGGGGAAGTACGGGCGGCGAGGGCGTTGGCCGGCTGTTGGAGAAGCTCATTGGTGATGAGGTGAAGCTCCAAACGGCAGGAATCGACAATGTGCTCGCCGATGAGGTAGAGATGGCGCCGACAGCCATTTTTTGTCGAAATGGAAGACGGCGATGGAGGGACGGGTTGGGGTTGTCGGGGACTGGAATCAAGTGATGGCGGATGCAATTGGGCACTTGGAGGGTGATATGACGCACGAGCTCTTGCACTAGGGGCATCGGGCCGGCCGGACGGCGAGTGAGCTCGGCGGCGGTCGCACGGGTGGCTCGTGGTTCTGCAGCTGCGGGAGCAAGGAGAGGAAGGGGGAGGCGCCAAGAAGGGGCGAGCTTGGTGCTCTTATAGGCGAGTGTGCGCGCGCAGGGGATGGAGCCAGGGCAAGGGCAGCGGCGTGGCCGGACGGCGCGGGGCTCGACGGAGGCGCGGGGCTCGGCGCCTGGCAGGGAGGAGGCGACAGGACGAGGCGGCGCAGTGCAGAGGGTGACGGGCGGGCGACGACGGGACAGAGCAGGCACGCGTGATGCGACGAAGCAAGCAAGGCGAGTCTTAGCGCAGGGAAGAGAAGGAAGAGGGAGACGCGGCACATGCTCAGCCACGGAAGGAGGAGGAAGAGGGAGTAAAACAAAGAAAGAAAGAAGACAGGAGCCAGGCGCTCTGCGTAGGGGGCCGGCGGTCAGAGAAGGAATCGTGGGGGGGGGGAAGGAAGAGATAGAAAGAAAGAGAGGGGCCCACAAGGCATAGAGAGAAAGGAAAGGAAAACCCGAGAATTGACATTTAGAATTTAAACTTTAAATTTTCGGATATTAAATGAGAGCTTCTATTATTATTATTGTGTCTGTTATATGTATATATATATATATATTTATTATTGTTTCCCATTGCTAAACTCTTTCTTGCACAATTTGTGTATACACATATATGTATATATGCAGGTGTGTTTGTATTTTGTTCATCCGCTTTTATTGCCATTTATGCCATTATTTTCAAAATAAGATTTTATATTTTTAACTCAGGTTTCTCTTTTCTTATACTGGATCTTCTTTTCAGATTCGTATTTACAAATTTTTGTTTTCCATTATTTGCACATTCCTTTTTAGGGCATTATTAATACCTGTTTTTCTCTTTTATTAATTCTTCAATTTTTAGAACCTCAACCAAATTCAGGAAAACATCGTAAAATCCAAATTCAAATAGAATATATTGCAAAATAATTCAAAAGCTTCACATTTTCAAATTTTAAATTTTTGGGATGTTACAAACCTACCCCCCTTAAATGAATCTCGACCCCGAGATTCCGGTAGAGTAGAAAGAAAGGGGTGGGGTTACATTTGCTAGCAAAGGGGTTTCGGGGTATTGCTTGACATATAGTTCCCTAGCTCCTCGGGGAGACTAAGATCTGCACATTAGGGGTTAACACGTGGAGAAGTCAAAAGGGAAGAGAGAAGCCTTGTTCTTATGGATAAGTCGTGGACTTCCAAATACTTGCTCTTTGACGTTGTTGTCTTCATGTCGTCATGGAATTGAGTAGTTGCATCGTCTATCGGACATATGGTTGTAGAATTTCCTTATTAATAGGTTAGCAATGGTCTGTGCCGTAGGGGTAAATAGAAGGGGAGAGGACCTGCACTTAAAGGAGGCAAAAAGGAAGGGAGGAGATCTTTATTCTTCTGGAGAGGTCGTCATCTTCAGGGTGCTTGCTCCTTGATTTTGCCGTAGTTTTTCGACATTATATCTTGTAGTGCTACCCCCCTTAATTAAATGATGATTATCAGGATTCATCCATTGTACCCTAGCTGCCTTGGTCATCACGAGATTGGCGGGTGGTCTTCTTCACAGTGATACTGTTCTCCTCAAATATTGGAAGGTTGCAGAGTCTTCATATCTTTGCACTGGTTTTGGGTTACTTGTTATTTCGCTCCTTTGGATCCGATGGGGTTTTCAGAAAAGGTGAGAGGGAATAGCATGAGATGAGGATTAAATCGCGGAGATAAGATGTTCTAACCCATTTAACTTTAAAGGAAAATACCCCAGAAGCTGGGGTGATACGGAACCACACAAATTTTTAAAAGCAAGCTTTTTCTGTGACTGCGAAATAGGACGCCCAAGGGCAAGAAGGCAGTACACAGAGCCAAATGGAAATCTTGCAACAATACATCGTCTACTCGGGGAGCACACATAAGATGCATAGGGTTCATCTGCATAGTTCGTTTAAAACGAATCACCTTATCTTCATGAATATCTTCAACGTTCCTAACCTTAAATTTTTGGAGTAAGGGTACGAGAAGAGGAATAAAATTTTCCTTTCGTAATTAATAGAAAGAAGTGGAAAGTAACTGGGGTAGTTTCACTGGTTTTAGTACTCACTTTTTTTTTAATTGATCCTTGTGGCTAAATAGATTTTTTTTAATCTCTTCCAACGTTCAACTATCCATCATTATTACTTTTAAATCCACCAGTGTCATGTGTATCACGACTTCCTAATAATCTGAGATTGTATTCAACATCATAATTACTCATTTAGTAACCATCCTAAATCTTTATTATCAACCTTCGAATTTATTCATTATCGTAAGCATCCTCCAGGAATAACATAATTTAATCCAGTCTGTACTCTGATAGCTGTTATCCAACTTCTCACAATTTTAGTGAATCCTTCCTGTTATTGATCATATCCTATTATTCCATTGTTGCAAACATCTTCCAGGAATGATACAATTTATCAGTGTGCAATCCTTTAGTCAGTTTCACACTTTCTATTTCTCCCAGAAATACTTAATTCATCTGTCTAGTCAATCTATTCAATTAAACTCCACCGATACATTTACCCAAAATTCGCACTATTATTTCACCCCAGAATAAAACAATTAGGTCTCAAGGGTAAGCTTCATAATTCTTGGCCTAAGGCGTATTTTCATAGAGTGGTTACAAGAGAAGTACTGGATTTTCATCACTTTGAATTTGGGTAAGAGAGCTTCAGAAGTAAAATGGCTAGGGTAGCATATAGATAAGGGGGAATCATCTAAGAGAGATGAGATTGAGCATTACAACTTATATTTTTCGAAATAGATTTTGAAGAAATAATTCTAGTTTTGAAACTATCGACCAGGCTAACTAGGTCACGACCTGCAGTCGATATGCTCTGATACCATCGCTGTAGGGACCCAGATATTAACATCCGGATTCCTCTGTGATTACTGCACTATTCCCTGGATCAGTAGATAGTGCTCACAGTTACAGTAATGAATATCAAAATACATATCATGCGGAAGCGTAAATATAATAGTAGACTTACACATGGGCCGATTAGGCCGAAATCGATAAATTGCAGCAGCGGAAGAACGAAGCACACAGGTGGGACCTTCCGGACATGCCCACAGGCAGCCAACTGGAGGTTCGCGACCTAGCCCTTGACATCTTCATCTTCTCGGCCAGCTTGTCCAATCTTGTTGCTGAAGCGAGGTGATTTGACTCCTGATTCTGAATTTTGTCGCAAAAGCGAGCATGAGCACTCCGACCCCGTGCTCCGCGAGCCAATACACAGAATGCAAATAAATAGTATGCATAGCTTAACAAAGGAGAGGATCGGGCTATTTTATTTTGCATAGAGTGCTTTTGAATACAATTAATTAAAAAGCCCTATGACTTAGCAATTTTGGAACAAATCATAATGTACAAGGAAATGCATTATTAATATCGATTCAGATTCCATCCACCGTTACATGGCATCTGCACCATATAGCAATTTCTTCAGCGTTATAGCCGCTTAACTTACCACTGGGACGACACCCAGGACAATTCCAAACCAGGGCAGTCCTTCGCCCTTCACTTTTCCATTCCCACCCACAAAACATTTTTAAATAGAACTATATCTGGTTAAGTTCCCATGTCCGCCCTTGACCGTGGGCACGGCTATTCGAATAGTTTTGACTCTGCAGAGTTTGTACACTTTCACCACAAGAGACAATCAACTCGTTGCCCCACACGATTCCTTAGACGTATGGTTGAGCAGACCATCACAGTGACTTTTCAAAGTATCTAGTCCTTTCTCTCATCCCACTATATGGGCTTCTCCCATTTGCGATGGGTCCCATCTAATTGCACGGGATGTTTCTCACTGCTACTAGCGTACGGGCTCCCCTCCCCTCTGCGCTAGTACGACTGAGAAACTTCACCCTACCTGGTGTCCCTTCAGGCCCCCTTGCCATAGCATAACCCCATCAATCCACTACCAGTGAGATGAGTCCGGGATTTCGATAAGTCTACTTAGCCAAGTTGTACTTTACAGACTTGTGGTTGTACTGTTTTACACGGGTTGACATGACAAGATTCAGTCCTTAGTGGTATCTGGGCGGTCTACCACTAACCCACTTTGTGCTTCCACTGCACCACACTCACACCCTCGAACCAATCCGCCCAGATATTTAAGCAAGTTGGGGATTTTGGGAGTGTAAAATAATCATATCAAATGTACCAGTCATTATCACCATGACTGCCCAACCAATTTTTCTCAGGATTAAAAAGTGATGCTTGGGCGCTCTCGCGCCCATGAGTATCTACGCAATACTAAGCATGGCATATAATTAGGGACTTAATTTCAAAAGGTTAATATTATAATTTTGCTAGGGCGACAAGGTTCACACATTCAAATATTCCAAAGGAGGGTAATATTATTCAAGGTAAACAATGGGCATATAACTAGAATCGTAAATTAAACATGTATTTGCATATAAACTACAGCATGCAATTTGATAATTTAAATCAAAGTAATTTGCAGAAAATGTAGGTTCAACATGATCAAAGTATTGACTCGCCTGACGCGGTTTACCGCGGTCTTGAGCTCACACGATGCTTTCTCTTGAGCTTCTGGTCTCTATCTTCACTTTGAGCTTGATCTCACTTATTCCACTGAATCTTCACGTCTCAATCCCTAATTACGTGACAAACGACTAAATCCAAATAAAAGCAATTAACTCAAGAATCCAAATAAAATCCAAATAAACTCAATTTAGTTTTTATTATGAGTTAATGGGCGTTTCGAATGATTTGAGGCATGGCCGACGGTAGAATACGATGACCTGATATTTGTATTAACAATCTCTTTTATTACTTCTATATTTATCAAGGAAGTTTCATGAGTTAGATTAGACCTATGAATTGGTGTGCGGGTTTACTGAGCATTATTTTGTTGAGTGCTATTGTTCTGGGTGTATGCCATATAAAAGTGATATATATACGATTTTTAGCTTACCGAATTAAAGTTAAAATCCGGGTTGACAGCATTTTGTGGAGCGACCTTTTATGTTCACTTAGTTATTACTAGGCATAACTTATTTTGAATTAGGATCCATTTGTTCGAATCCTAACTCGCTATATTAGGTTATGTCCATCATTATTACCAAATCTATATTAAAATTTAATTAATAGTACCCTGGTTATTCTGTCTATACTTTAGTTATTATTAGGCTTAGCTTTATTTAATTTAGATTTATTTATCTAGGCAGAGATTAAGGTAATATTTCATTAGTGCTATTTAATAAGATATATCATTGAGGTTTGTTTAACGGTGACTTGGTAACTATCGAAGCATATACGTTCACATTTTAATTAAGGGTAATCCTTGTTAAGTTCGAGTATCTAGACGTAGTCACATTTCTTCACTACTGCTTTGGATCAATAACTAGCCTCTTAGGTGATGGCTCAACCATATTAATTATGCATACATGGGCTAGTCCATTTATAAATATTAAATAATTTCATTTACATTCTAGTTAATTTTTGCTAGATCCCTAAAGCTATTCTCTAATTTAAATTGAGTATTATAGTCGACAAAGAATTCTCACTTTTGCTAGGACATAAGGTTAGGTTTTAACTACGTGGTGGCTAGTTCTATAATCTTACTACTATGCAAGGATTTATGGTGCATTTTCTACAAAATTTCTATTAGCTAAACCGTCATTTCATGGGTATTGGGACCTAAACTACATCCCTTCTAAATTGCTCACTATGCCTTGGATTAACATTTAAATTCTCAAAACAAAGTTTAAGGCACATGAGTTGCCAGCATATAATAGCTAATCCATAAGTAAACCTCTAATGATCTCACCTTGCACAATGCTTTATTTCATCTCCCTAATTAGTCCTTTATCTTTCATTTTGAATTAATGTTAATTACCTATATTTCTCACAATTATTTCCAAGGTTTATTTGATTGTATACTAGAAAATCTTTATCTTAAATTTTTAATTATTTAAATATTAGTGAGGTAGTTCTAACTATTTTGCTTAAGCACTTAATTGCTCTTTTACATATAAACTTTATATTCTGATGCGCATATGAATTTTATTTGACATTAAACCAATTATCTTAGCTTTCTAATTATTGCCTAGTAAAAATGGGTAAACATAAAAATAAAAACCGAAATGTACAGAGAGTAGAATCGAACCCAATACCTCACAATTACACAGGAGGCTGCTAACCAGCTGGGCTGCCGCCGATTTTGTGATACAAAAAGTGATGGGGGTTAAATTGGATGAAGTGGCGTTGGGGCCAGGTAGCCAGCTCAAACCAGAGTAGCCTGCCGAACAGGGGATATGGGGAGCGCATGGCCGGCGGCAGGGGCTCCGGCGAGGGGAGGTAAAAGGGGCGGGGTGAGCTAGTAAAATGGGTTCTCGGGAAGTTGTGCAAGCCGGTGGAGGAGGCGGCGCGGCCCATAATGGCGCAGGTCGGCGGGGGCGACTGCTCGGGCGGCGGCCGGTGAGGTGGGAAGGAGGCGCCGACGGCCGGGAAGGATAGGGGAGAGAACGGCGCGCGCATTAGTATGAGGGAGGGTAGGGGAATCTTACCAACGGGTCGGCGGAGCCGGGGGGAAGCCGAGCCTTGCCGGCGGCGGGGACCAGGGGCGGCGTGGGCATGCGCATGGCGCCGGGGAAGTACGGGCGGCGAGGGCGTTGGCCGGCTGTTGGAGAAGCTCATTGGTGATGAGGTGAAGCTCCAAACGGCAGGAATCGACAATGTGCTCGCCGATGAGGTAGAGATGGCGCCGACAGCCATTTTTTGTCGAAATGGAAGACGGCGATGGAGGGACGGGTTGGGGTTGTCGGGGACTGGAATCAAGTGATGGCGGATGCAATTGGGCACTTGGAGGGTGATATGACGCACGAGCTCTTGCACTAGGGGCATCGGGCCGGCCGGACGGCGAGTGAGCTCGGCGGCGGTCGCACGGGTGGCTCGTGGTTCTGCAGCTGCGGGAGCAAGGAGAGGAAGGGGGAGGCGCCAAGAAGGGGCGAGCTTGGTGCTCTTATAGGCGAGTGTGCGCGCGCAGGGGATGGAGCCAGGGCAAGGGCAGCGGCGTGGCCGGACGGCGCGGGGCTCGACGGAGGCGCGGGGCTCGGCGCCTGGCAGGGAGGAGGCGACAGGACGAGGCGGCGCAGTGCAGAGGGTGACGGGCGGGCGACGACGGGACAGAGCAGGCACGCGTGATGCGACGAAGCAAGCAAGGCGAGTCTTAGCGCAGGGAAGAGAAGGAAGAGGGAGACGCGGCACATGCTCAGCCACGGAAGGAGGAGGAAGAGGGAGTAAAACAAAGAAAGAAAGAAGACAGGAGCCAGGCGCTCTGCGTAGGGGGCCGGCGGTCAGAGAAGGAATCGTGGGGGGGGGGGGGAAGGAAGAGATAGAAAGAAAGAGAGGGGCCCACAAGGCATAGAGAGAAAGGAAAGGAAAACCCGAGAATTGACATTTAGAATTTAAACTTTAAATTTTCGGATATTAAATGAGAGCTTCTATTATTATTATTGTGTCTGTTATATGTATATATATATATATATATATTTATTATTGTTTCCCATTGCTAAACTCTTTCTTGCACAATTTGTGTATACACATATATGTATATATGCAGGTGTGTTTGTATTTTGTTCATCCGCTTTTATTGCCATTTATGCCATTATTTTCAAAATAAGATTTTATATTTTTAACTCAGGTTTCTCTTTTCTTATACTGGATCTTCTTTTCAGATTCGTATTTACAAATTTTTGTTTTCCATTATTTGCACATTCCTTTTTAGGGCATTATTAATACCTGTTTTTCTCTTTTATTAATTCTTCAATTTTTAGAACCTCAACCAAATTCAGGAAAACATCGTAAAATCCAAATTCAAATAGAATATATTGCAAAATAATTCAAAAGCTTCACATTTTCAAATTTTAAATTTTTGGGATGTTACAGTGGGTATGTCCTCCGGCACCTCACCCGGACGAGGCTGGAGGATCTGCCTGGGGATGGGCTCGTACACCGCCAGGCCAGCTATTCTCGCGTCCTCCGTACATCCCTGGTTTACCCACGCAGGGGGTGCACTCAACATATGCCCCTTCTTCAGGCGTGATGACCTTCGCTGAGGGTACGTATCGTACGATATCTGTTTTATCGTAATGTTTGACATCTGAAACTAACGATATTACTTTTGCAGATCATTTACAGTCCGAGACCCGGCACGGCCCCACCGAGAGCCCGGACGATGTGGATCAGTACTTCTCTGAGTGGGTCAGGCAGCAGGCTGGGTCTGCACCTCCTGACACAGCACCAGAGGTTCTCTCCGGCAGTGCCCTCCCCGGTGCACCGGAGGGCACACAGTCTGAGGTGCAGCTGACTCCACCAGCTCAAAGGCGGGTGCGACACGCTCCTAATCGTTTTACGTTCTCGGAGCGTCATAACCCGTTAAAGTGGAGGACGACCAAGCGGGGCCGTGTGGGAGGACACGGGCGTGGAGACGGGGCAGGGCAGGGTGGCGTCTGATTGTACACTATTGTTTCATGTGCTACTTACGTTTTTTAACGATGTAAACTTTTTAGTACTGTGACGTGCTTATATTCCTCGTTACCTACTCATTAACATCAAAATATCACTTACCATCGTATGTATCAATCGTTTTACGGTCAATAGTTCGTAAAAAAATTCCAAAATTATTTAGGCACCTACAACATACAATGAACATAAACTTTTATTACAACTTTAGCAGATTTTTTACCAGTTTCAAATTACAAAATTTACAAATTGAAAATATTCACGGGGGGAGCACATGCAGTCGCTTCCCCATTGGGCGACTGCATTAAAGTCGTCCAACGGGTGGGCGACTAGAGCTAGCCGCTCCACAGTAAAGCGAGAGGCATTGTGTCGGCTCCTGGTTGGGCGATAGGCTCCAGTCGTCCACCCGTTGAACGACTGGAGCCTATTTTTGTAAAAAATTTTGTTACAGATATATTTCTATAATTTCAAATAAAAATGGATTATTCGTAAAAAAAAATTCCATTTCCAAGCCTCATCCGCTTCACAGTACATAGTTGCAGAGAATTCCGAAGCGCGCTTGAAGTCCTGGAGCATGCTACGAAGCTGCAAGCTCTGAAAATCAAGAAAATGTCACCGCTCCCGCCGGAAGTTGCTGATTTTTGCCAGACCGAAAATGTCAGTCTTATCACCAAGAGTTGAGCCGACCATCTGATCAGGCATAATGCGTGCGTCCGTCTGACTGGAACAAGATTAATCATTCTGTTTGCCACGCCTTCCCCGTGTATAATACTGGGCGCGTACAAAGTATTTTTCATGTTGTTTCATGTATCAGAACTTACTTGTAATTGTACTATTGATCTGGAGCCCTACATTGTTGGGGGATCTGCTATTGTACTTTCTTTTATGGAAAAATAGGGGAAATCGCTCTAATACCACAAACTTATATGCCATACTTCCTTTTGCCACAAACTTCAATAGCTTTGTTATTATGCCACAAACTTAGTGTTTATTTCTTTCTTTTGCCATTTCCTCAACTTAAATGACCATTTTGCCCATCTTGTTGCTCCTTCCTCCCTCTTTCTTCTCCAAGTCCGGCGCTGTGCGGCCCCGGATGGCGCCTCCGCCGCCGTTCCGCACGCCGACCTGCCCCAGACCCCGCTCGCCTTCCTCCGCAACCACGTCTCCCCGTGCCGCCCGCTCATCGTCTCCGCCGCCGCCACCCGCCACTGGCCCGCCGCCTCCCTCTGGCCCACCACCTCCTACCTCCCCGACGCGCTCCGCTCCGCTCCACCTCTGTCTCGCTTATAAGTTTGTGGCATTAGAGCAATTTTCCCGTAAAAATAATACTGTTCGTAACCATGAGAGGTGCTTCAATGCTCTCCTGGGCATACATTGCTCATGAGTGATGGGAACATAATAATCACTACACTTGTACGTGTACTACTGATCTGGTGGCATACATTGTTGAAGAAAAATCCGCTTGCCGGGCACTTCCTTGTATACTTGAGCCCTGAGGGTGACCAAAGCTCCCCAATTGACTCTGGGATGATGATCACTGACATCAGTTTCTGAACAGGGTAGTGTGTTCTGTTCTTTTCTGAAACTTGCTATTGGTCGCGAGTAGAAACATAAAAAAAGGTTGCCAAATTGGCATGGCCATCATCTTCTCCCTCTACTGCAACGCGTTGCCACACGACGAGAAGAACTGTTTTTTAGATTATAACAAAGGACACACATCACATTCATACCGTACGCCTACTAAAATATATATTTGGACTTAAGCCAAGGTCACTGAGTAAATACTGGATTTATCATATGCCTGAACCGATACAGAGATAGAATCCGAACGGACAGCTCACATGACGGGAAGGGAAGCATGCTAGGGCTGTACATTTTTCAACCGAACCGCATCGGTCAACTCGGTTTGACCGGTTTTTGGTATTCGGTTCGGTTTTCAAATTTTGTGTTTTTTTGGCATTCAGTTTTTTCGAGAAAAACCGGCCAAAAACCGAAAATACCGAATGCACAGTGTGCCGCTAACGCTGAGTAGGCCGTGCGGGCGTAGGCCAGTGCGTAACGAGGAACCGAACGAGCGCGGCGCAATGGAATGGATGCCGGCACAGTGGCCCACGAAATTTGCCTCCGCCCAGTGGCATCACGCGTTTTGTTTGGTCCCTTCGGTTTCCGGCCCAAGTGCCAAACCAGCACTATTCGGATGAATGTAAATACGTACTGCTGGCCATTCAACTAATTTCCCCACTAAATAAAAGACACCAATCGCTAATCGGTTCATTTAGCAAGATATCACTCAAAGATCACTCAATTAGTCCTTTTGCCATTCCGTCAAATTAAAGCACGTATGCCGTTCTGGGACAACAAGCTTGCCCCTGTCCAGCATGTTCTCCGGTTAGCCAAAGCCACCAAGTATATGTATTATCGCCTACTCGTCTCGCTAGTCGCTATATCGTTTGTAATTCGCGTCAACTTTGGTAAATATGGTATTTACTAATACTGTACCGAAATAAATTGAGATTTACCGATACCGAACCGTACTTCTAAAAATACCGTATATTACCGAACTAAAAATACCGTATTTACCGTATATACCGAACCAATTAAACCGAAAAAATCGATTGCACAGTCCTACCAACCTAGCTAGGCGGCTCCTCGGCAGACGAGACCTAGGGAGTGGATGCAAGGCGCTGGTCTCTCCAACTCTGAGAGGCAGATGGGTTACCAGGAGTGCACGCGTAGTACGGGAGGTGTAGACGGGCAGACTGCCTGTGCGAGGGCCGAGTGTACACAGGCTGGGCGGGGAGTGTAGATGGGCAGACACTCCCACTTTGTTTGGGCTAACATATAACATTCGTTCCGGGCCGTGTCCCGGACGGTACGATATATATAAGTTTTGGGGTGTGTCCGCCGCGGCTCCATCCGAAAGCCGTTTTAAACTGTTAATTTTTTAACCTTTGTTTATATTGTCCGTAAGATATAATATGTTTTTTATTTTTCTTTAATTAAATATCTCAGTCAAAAGCTATTATACTTATTTTAGCCAAAAGCCAACTTCCATAGCCAATTCCATTTTTCTTCATTTTTTTATTTTTTAATTAAATGCTCCAGCCAAAACCTACGGTGCTCCATTCTAGCCAAAAGCTAACCGTCATAGCCAAAAGCCAGCAATAAAATCCGTTTTAAACGGGGCCAATCGCATCTTTGAAGATTTGAAGAGATTTGCTATGCATGAACATTACAGAACATACGAAATACTACAAGTAATGAAATGTGAAGCAACACCGTACTCCCGCAATACTAGCTCTTGAAGGGGAAAAAAAAAGTGCTCCCAAGAAGGCGTGACCACAGTATTACACGGCATTTCAAAATAACATGGTGCATACAGCCGGACCACCACAGCTGTATGGCTTTTATTAGCTACGTGTCCCACATCCAGATGATTACATCACACTATTTCTCTATAGTGCCAAGCCGCTGCCAGACCTAACAAGCACGTACGCCAGGCACACAGTATTATTGAACAGGCACCGTCTGATTTACTAGTTGCTCTAAGGGGATTAAGTTAACCCGGCCGGCCGCTCATGAGCCGGTCGATCAGGTGGCGGTGACGGCGATCTTCATGCCGGCCTGGCAGTGGCCGGGGAAGTTGCAGACGAAGTAGTTGGTGCCGCGGGCCAGCGTGATGCGGTCGTTGCCGGACCTGAACACCTTGGAGCCCCTCGGCGTGCTGCACGACCTGTACCCCGCCGCGCTCACCGCCACCACGTTGTGCGCCGACGGGCTGTACTTGAACACTGCACCATGCATGCCATATTCCGACAACGAAAGTCACGAGACCGGCCGCAAGAGCCAATCGATTCGGTACATGCATCGATACTTTAACGTTGTATATAAACTATTTGCCTTTGGAGTGTGTTCTTTTTATTGTGCATAGTTATCCGTGCTTTTCTGTCAACGCGGAAAAAATATTACTCCTATTCTGCACAAGTGCACAGGTCGTGGACAAGTCGGTGTGGCATTTCCCACAGGTGGCCAGTGGTCACAGAGAAAAAGTCCAGCTTTTCACACCAGTAGAGTGGAGCCTGGCAGGTGACGAGCACCATACCGAGCCGTGCATGTGTTCGCTAGAATTACTTCGCATTTTGCAATGAGCTAGCTACCATTCGTGAGCCACAGTACGCAGTACGTACTCTTGCCGAACATGCGCTATATGCACTCGATGCTAATTAACCGGATCCTGTGCTTGGTGCCACGTAGTAGCTAGTTACGCTCTTAATGGTGTGTGTGTATCAGTGTGTATATATATATATATATATATATATATATATATATATATATGTTAATTAAAAATACTTGACGTGTGACATGACTCATGAGCACTCACCCAGCACGTCGCCGGCGCGGAAGCGCTTGCCCCTGGGCCATCCGCCGGTGTTGAAGCTCCAGCCGCCGCGGTCGCCGACCGTGTACACCGCCGACTCGGCGAACTCGCCGTGGAGGAGCACGCAGAGGAGGACCAACGCCAGCACGGCGGCGTTGCAGCCAGCACTGCCCCTTCCCTGAGCCATCGCGCTAGAGATGGATTGGTTAAATTTGCCTCGCACCCACTAAGCACAGGAAAGGTGCAAGAAGGTGTGTGTGTTGAGCGGCGGCTGTGCTGTGGTGGGCAACAGAAGCATCCTTTTATAGGCGCACGCCACATGCCATAAACCACACTCGTGGCCACCGACCTACCGTGCTATAACACGGTCTAATGGTCTAAGCCGGCGCGTGTGAACGCAGCTGATCACGAGAGTTAACGAGCTGGTGCGTGAGGAATTACGGAAGCAGTGCCGGTGCCAAGGGGAGAGTGGCGCGCCACACGGAGCAGGCGAGCAGCTGGAAAAGTTCGTAGTCGGAGAGGTGGATTAATTTGCTTTGGCTGAAATGGTGAATTTTTTAAAATGATCTGTTTTTATTAATATTACATAAATATATTATCATTTAAAAAATTACAACAATAATAGATATTTTATCATCATTTCAAACCAGAATAGAGTTTTTGTCGCTATCTCAAATGTCGTCGAACCAATGGACCATAGAGTGCTACGTCGGTACCACAGGTTCTGTCGGCATTTCAATTGACAAAGGGCACTACACCCTCCATCGTTATTTGAAATAGCAACAGAAGCAAGCCTATAAAAGGGCCAAAAATCTATCAAAATTCATTTTAATTCATAAAACACAAAGAGGGGAGAAGACCAGATAGAAGAAAAGAAAAGAGAGGAGAGGAGAGGACAAGGAGTTGATCTTTGTGTAAAGGTGAGTTCTTTGTTTTTCTGTATATTTTATTTTGAAATTATGGTAGATTAGTAAATAAAATCATTAGATGTTTAATTGTATTGGGTAGTCATCAGATGTGTAAATATAGATTTCCAGCTATATTGGGTAGTTGTAAATAATGTAGCTATAGATATGTAGTCCTCTAGAGTAATTTGTGTAGAATTACAGAACTTTTAGTCATAATGAACTGATTAGTTTTGCAATCTTAGATTTGATACATAGGTTTATTCAGAAAATAGAGGATACGATGTGTAGGATCCATTATTAGTTCCGTGCGCTGCAGAGGTGAAGCATGCATGGTAATTTTAATTTTGACATGATATGTATGAATAGTTGTCTTGTCTAGGGTGTCGCACGTTGGACAAGTCCCCTCCTTTGCAAGTTTATTTTTGAGTAGCAGGTATGTTGTTTGGTCTACTTCATGTACATGAGATTGTGTAACATCTCGAAAAATTTAAATTTAAAATATGAATTTATTGAACTATTTTTGCAGTATATTTTATTGGAATTTGGATTTCATGGTGTTTTCTTGAATTTGGATGAGATTTCAAATTTTTAAGAATTCATAAAAGACAAAGACAGATATTACTAATTCCCTAAAAGGAAAAGTGCAAATAGTAGAAAACTAAAAATTGAAAACAAGAATCTGAAAAGATGATCCAGTATAAAGAGGGAGGAACTTGAAGTTAAAAATATAAAATCTCATTTTGGGGATAATAGCATAAATAGCAATAAAAGTATATAAATAAAATAAAAGTATATGTGCATATACAAAAAATAGAAATGTATAAATATACTGAATATATGTATATATATATAAACATTAAATAAACAAAATAATAATAATAATAACAAAGGGGGGGAATGAAGTCAGGCCGGCCGACGCGGCCCGGCCTAGCTCCACCCCGCGCCCCTGCCCGTTCTCTCCTTTCCTCTGCCCGCTGGGCCCCGCTCCACCTTGCGCCGGACCCCCCGCACGGCTCCTCCTTGCTTCCCCGTACGCCCGGGTCTCCTCCTCTGTCTTTTCTTCCCGCACGCCCGAGCTCCGCTCCTTCTCCACCGTGCAAACCCGGTCAAAAGCCGCGGGACCCGGGGAGGCACGACACGGGTGACGTGCGGGCGCAGCTCAGTACCGCACGGCCTTATCCCCGCCGCCCGCTGTCGCCGCCGACAGCCGAACGTGCGCCCACGCCCTCCGCTGCAATCGGCCGAATTAGCCATCTATAAAGCCCAGGGGAACCCCCATTCGCATCGCCGCACTCCCCTAAGTCTATCCCCGAAAGTAATTTGGTTTTTAAGCGCTCAAATCCCGCCGGTGAGCCCCTCCTTCCCCGGCTCCGGCAACACCCAAACCACCGAGATACGCCCTAAAAACTCAATTCCCCGCCACCTCACCCTCTCCGGCTCACCGTGAAGGCAACCCCGGCCTCACCCGGGGCTCCCGCCGCCTGTACACCGCTGTCACCGAAGCCCCTCCCCAAGCCGCCGCCGCCGCTCGCCACCGGCCCGCCACCGAGCTTCCCGGACCTCGCCAGCACTCCCCTTGGCATCACCGCAAATCGGGCACTCCATTTTGGCCCCCTCCCGCACATCTCCGGTCACCCATCGCCGCCGGCACCACCGCCCGACCGCTGCCCCGAGCCTCCTCTGCTTTGCACCTCTGCTGCATCCTTCAATTAATTTCATTTCCCCATTTCCGTCAGGTAACACCCCTGAGCTCCACTGGCTAGCAGTGTGCGCTCCCACTTCCCCTGCCCGGGTTCGAGTCCTTCTGGCCGCAATATTAGATGTAGGTTTTGCATATTTTTGCTAGCACATCCAGTGGAGGAAAAAGGCAAACAAAAATCCAAAATAATAATAATAATAATTTATAAAATTTCAAAAATTTATTAGGATGCAAATGAACTATTAAATATAAAATCATGTATCAAATATAATATGTTAGTGACTAATGTGCTATGAATAATTGTTCTAAAGCCATTAACCAAAGGCATGTTAATAAATTGAGTAATTAGGGTAAATATTTATCAATTAAAAGAATCAATGGGATTATAATGTAGGTAAATGCTCACATGGAATGATACCCTAACAAATAAAAGTTACTACACAATAAATCATAAATCCTTGCACATTAGAGAATGATGTAGAAATTAACCATTCGCAAAGTTACGCCATAAAATATTGTCTTTAACCCTAGCAACTAGGATAAACTTTTACTGCTAAATGATGAATAATCTAAGCCAAGACGCCCTGAAAAGTAATGCTCGACAAAATGATACTTACTCATAGGTCCATCCTAACTCATGGCACTTCCTTGATAAATATAAAAATAAATAAAAGAAACTGTTAATAAAAGACCGAGCTATCGTTTTCTACCACCGGCGTCGCCTCAAATCACCCATTAACTCACAATAGAACAAAAATTTGAGTTTATTCGAATTTATTTGGATCTTTTGAGTTATTTGCTTTCATTTGGATTCAGTCGTTGTCGCGTAAATAGAAATTGGAAGTCGTGAAGATTCAGTGGATTCAACAAGAGTAAGCTCGAAGTGAAGATAAATACCAGAAGCTCAAGAGAAATCATTGTGTGAGCTCAAGACCGCGGTAAACCGTGCCAGGTGAGTCAATACTTTGATCATGTTGAACCTACATTTTCTGCAAACTATTTTTGTTTAAAGTATCAAATTGTATGCTATTATTTTATATGCAAATACATGTTTAATTTAATATTCTAGTTATATGTCCTTTATTTAACTTGATTAATATTACACCTTCATTGGAATATTTGCTTATGTGAACCTTGTCGCCCTAGCAAGAATTATAATAGTAATCTTTCAAAAATAAGTCCGTAACTATATGCCATGCTTAGTATTGCTTAGATACTCATGGGGCGTGAGAGCGCCCAAGCAACACTTTTTAATCCTGAGAAAAATTGGTTGGGCAGTCATGGTGGTAATGACTGGTGTATGTTGGATATGGTTATTTTATATTCCCAAAAAACCTCAAATTGCTTATTTATCTGGGCGGATGGTTCGGGGGTATGGTGCAGGGGTGCACGAGAGTGTGGTTTGTGGTAGAACCGCTCAGATATCACTAAGGACTGAATCTTGTCATGACCTCCTGTGTAAAACAGTACAACCACAAGTCTGTAAATTACAACTTGGCTTAGTAGATTTACCAGACCCTGAAAGTCATCCTCACAGGTGGAGGTGTGAGGTAGTGCAAGCGGCTGTCTGTGTGACGGCTTGAATGGGACACTCGCAGAGGGTGAAGTTCTGCTGTGGCGGGCTAGCAGGGGATGTAGCCAGCTGCTAGACGTTCAGAAGGAGAACATCCCGCACAACGTATGGGACCCATCGCAGGTGGGAGTGACCCATAGGGTGAAATGATGGTAGGGGCGAGGTACTTTGAACGGTTACTGTGATGGTCTGCTCAACCACATGACTAAGGAATCGTGTGGGGCAACGAGTTGATTGTCTCTTGTGGTGAAAGTGTACAAACTCTGCAGAGTCAAAACTATTCGAATAGCCGTGCCCACGGTCAAGGGCGGACATGGGAACTTAACCAGATATAGTTCTATTTCAAAAACTTTGTGGGTGGTAATGGAAAAAGGTGGAGGGCAGTGGAAAGCCCTTATTTGAATTGTCCTGGGTGTCGTCCCAGTGGTAAGTTAAGCGGCTATAACGCTGAAAGATGCTATATGGTACGGGTGCCATGTAACGGTGGATGGAATCTGGATCACTACTATTATTGCATTTTCTTGAACATTATGTTTTTGTTCAAAACTGCTAGGTCTCAGGAAATTTTTATGTATCATATTTCAAAAATAAAATGTTTTTCCTTCTTACAAAATGAAATATAGGGAGGAATAAATAAAGTCGAGAGTAAAGGAGATGGATATTTGTGGTAAAAACATAAAGATATTGCTGGACTTATGTCGATCATAAAAAGAAGATGATAATGTGGATTCTGGTAGAAATAAAATGGTGGAGTCTAAATAAGTATATGTGTTAGATAGATGATTTAAATGATTTTTGGGAGAATTAGGGAGTGTGAAAGTAATTACTAGATTACAACACTGATAGCTAATATAAATTCCTAGATGATGATGGCAACAATGGGATTAATAGGATTGGATCAAATACTAGATGGAAGAATTGAATTTCTGGGAATATTGGAGGAATGATAACAATTATTGGATTATAATATTGATCATTGATATTCTTGGTGGATGTATACTAGTGAGTCGTAGACTTGATCATCGAAATTCTTGGTGGATGTGTACTAGTGAATTATAAAGTAAGATTGTTTATTGGAAGAGCAAGTTATGGTTGTAGATCAATAACAAAAGGATTGGATTGTTAGGATTGAGAATATAAAAGGTATTGGTGGATCAATTAAATGATATTAGATAAATGATGTCACTAGCTGTTGGAGTTTTAGGCAGCAATTGATTGGTGGATTGTACAATTGATGTTATCCGCTGTTTAGAGTTTTAGACAGGACTGAATATAGAAAGTGTGAGTTCGGTGGATTAATTAAATGATGTCACTCACTGTTTGGAGTCTTAGACAACAATCAATTTGGAAAAAGTATATTTGGTGGACTAAGTCAATTATAGTAGTCGCTAGGTGGAGTTTAGACAGCAACAATAACACTATGATTAAATAATAATAATGCTCATAAAAAGCAACTTTTGGCAAATAAATTAACCCGAGCCTCTCCTTTGATAAGCCATGCATACTATTTATTTGCATTCTGTGTATTGGCTCATGGAGCACGGTGGTTTGTGCTCATACTCGCTTTCACAACAAATCCAGAAATCAGGAATCAGACCACTACAAATCGGCAACACTATTGGACATGATGGTAAAGAAGATAAAGACGTCAAGGGCTAGGTCGCGAACCTCTAGTTGGCTGCCTGTGGGCACGTCCTGAAGGTCCCACTTGCGAGCTCGTTCTTCCGCTGCTGCAATTTAATGATTTCGGCCTAATCGGCCAGTGATTAAGTCTACTATTATATTTACGCTTCTGCACGATATGTAATTTGATATTCAGAACTGTAATCTGTGAGCACTATCTACTGATCCAAGGAATAGTGCGGTGGAATCACAGAGGAATCCGGATTGTAAAATCTGGGCTCTTACAGATTGGTTATCGAATGATTGACATGTATGTCTGAACGAGTAGTTTTCAAAATACACTATGGAGAAGGGGGTCTACGAATGGGTGAAGGAGTCAAATTGGATGATGTTTCATCGGTGATGGCCGGTCTGTCAAATGCAAAGTAGTGTTCATGGGGCACTGTTATGAGATGGATGTACTAGTTATTCTTGCTGGATCATGCATTGCACAATCTGAAGTTGCTTAGCGTTGCTACCCGGGCACATCAATGCACGTACTGGAAGTTAGTAGCACTTAAAGGGTGAAATTTCTAGAGCTCCTATGTTAAATTGGCAATGGAGCATGGATGGCCACTAGTCTTACTGGCACACACCTACAAGAAAGTCCACCTGGTTCATGTGACACAGGAAGATGTCATTGGTGGTAATGCTGAAGAAGTTGAGTAGTCTAGCCAAAGTACACCATAATCTATGAACCAAGAAGGGGTAGGTGGTACCGACTTGATCAAAACTGAGACTAAAGACCCTCTTATGGCCGAGTCGTGGGAACCCATGGGGATTGCAAATGAAGGTGAGTTGATCGAAGCCTTAGTGGAATGAATGGAGCTTGAAGACCATGACTACAAGGCATTGTTCGGTGATGAAGCTTTTTCTGATAAGCAAGGTGGAGGTGATCAGCCCCTCCTATCTAGGGGTGCAATCGGGTCGGATTCGGACGAATATTGCTCATACCGTGTCCTAACCCATATTTTTTCTCGGATTCGGGGTTGGATACGGTAAAACCAGATACGAATACGAATTCAGAGTATTTGGAATTTCGAATACGGTGCCGCCGGAACGGATACTTGACGGTTTCGGATCGAAAACGAATAATG
Source organism: Dendrocalamus latiflorus (assembly GCA_017311315.1). NCBI lineage: Eukaryota > Viridiplantae > Streptophyta > Magnoliopsida > Poales > Poaceae > Dendrocalamus > Dendrocalamus latiflorus. The sequence goes on along the minus strand of CM029651.1, from coordinate 9,918,178 downwards.
TAGACGGATAGTATGTGCATACGGAAAGGAACATATGCTAAACCATACCACCATCACTTCAAGCCGAAGATGATTATAATAAGTACTATTAGACATAAGTACATAATAATGATTATAATTCATCAGCCGAAGATGGTGCCGCTCACTGTAGATGGAGGTGGAGGTGCGGCACACCAATCTTCAAAGACATCCAACTGTGAGAAAACTGGTTGAAATTTCTAAAGTTTTAGTTGGGTGTTAAATTTGAACAACAAGGAAATTCTGCTTTTTTTGAAACTATTTTTTCTCATCAGTTGAACTCTTTGTTGGCTTACCCTCAAACATATGCCTCCTTGTTTCCCCCAAAATTGCCTATTGAGGTGTGGCGTTTCAAGATGAATCTTGATTCTTGACGGATAGCATTTTCTTTTTCTAGGCTAAAGAAATTTTACTAAATTAAGGTAGAGACAGTAGACAATTGGGGATAATAGACTTTTGACAAATTTACCTGTTCATTTACTGAAGCATGCCAAAGTTCATCGTTTAATAATATTCTGATTACATGCTTTTCATTCCATTACCTAGGAAGAGTGATCTTAATGAGCAAATTTAGGATTCCAATTGCACAAGCAGCAGAATTAGAAATAAAACACTATTTTAGTATTGTATATTTATAGTTGCCACAACTGAATGTCATATTCCTTTTAGAGAACTTAAGTTTGCACGATCCAGGAAAACTTTCTATACACTGCACACCTCAACCAATAACATAATAAAAAAAATAAATACTAGCAAAATAAAAGGTGAATTCTTAGCTCTTACCGGATATCCGACCGGATAATTATCCGGTATCCGAATACCGATACTATTCGGCCGGATAACAACTCTCCCAAATCCGAATCCGAATCCGACATGAATTATCCAAATCTGAATCCGACCGGATACCAAATTCCCTTCCCGAATCCGGTACCGACCGAATTCGGTACCGGATCGGTTGGGATTAACCCAACCCATTTGCACCCCTAATCCCATTGGAGCGGAATCCTTTAAATATTGCACTCGGGCAGCGGACCTTCAAGATGACGTGGCTAAGACCTTCGTCGACGGTCGTTGGCATCTTGTTGTTGACGCTGTCTGAACTTATGTTGTAACATCCATTATGGTATCTATTATATATGAACTACATTATAGTTGTTGTATAATCTATGACTTATGTGTGACCTACTTACGAATTGCGGATTTACCTACATTACTTTACTTGAAGATTTATCTTATGTTATGTTACTTCACTTGCGAATTTACATTGTGTTATGTAATTTTACTTATAGATTCATCATATGTTAGGTTACTTCACCTGTAAATTTACCTTATGTTACTTCATTTGTAGATTTAAATTGTGTTATGTAATTTTACCTGTGGATTTACCTTGTGTTATGTTACTTTTACATTTTCCTCATGATCAGTTTGCGTTTTGCTGTACTAACATCCTATGTTTTTATTGAACATGTATGAAGAAGCATGTAGGCGCTGTGGGGTTGCCTTACGAGCTGCTCGACCTAACCATCAATGCCACGCACCACAGCCAATTGGCGACTGCCTTGACTTAGCATGGCGAGCCACCCATCGAGCTTGCTCTGTTGTGGTTACACGCCCTTGTGAGGATATGGAGGATCAACCCTTGTTGGATTCCCAGGTATGTTTGGCATTTGCTGGGTTTTCTTGGTTGCACTAACATTTTCTATTTGTCTACACATAGGTTGAGGGCCTTTGGATTACTCCCCCTTGTGAGGATGTTGGAGGCCACAGTGGAGGACGCAAAGGATATGCACAGTGCATCTAGAAGGTTCATGTATAACAGGTATCTACTATTGGCCCTTGTCGACCGTTGGTGATCGAAGACACACACGTTCCATCTCTGTGTAGGGAGATGACGCTGACGCTGGACGGTGGTGACAGTGGAAGCTGATCCGGGCTAGCTCCCTCAACTGCTCGCCAGGTTTCGAGGAGTTCACCAGCACACATGGTCCCACACTAAAGTAGTTTACATAGTTTTACGTAAGTGCTACTTCATTTTACTATTCTAGTTGTTGTGAAAATACTATTGCTAACCAGCAGCTGTTATTAATTTTCAGCCAGAGATGGTGGCCTCCAATGCGGAGGATTACATTGTGCGGCGACATTTGGAGGCGTACGTCACATGGTTCTTCAGTTGGGTCTTGTCCTGCTCGTCCCATGGGGACAGTGTGGATATGCACATGACCTAGTATGCCAGGGAGATAGCGGGCACAGAGTTGGAGGATGTCACACAACAATGCGTGGGAACTAGCGATATTGGCTACCACATACCGTGTGCTTGTGGTGGGTGTCGGAGGACGGCGCGGACAAGGGAAAGGCATCGATGGACCCAAAAGCATAGGATGTATGAACACAGGCCTAACTTCTTTTTCATCCCCAGTGTTTTCGATTTCGAATGTCGCACATGTTTCTTAGCTGTAGTTCAGATTAATGGTTCGTGCATATTACCATTTCTATCGTAGTAGTGTGGCAACATATGTGCACTTAATCAAACCCTACGTGCTATATAATTCGCACATTCACTTCTAAATATTATGTCAGGCTCAAAATTCATAGTTGCTTAAACCAGAATCATGAATGCAACATGAGATACACGATAATTTTAAAGAAACGACTCTATCGCCAATCCAATAGATGAACTAGACTCTGTTGCTAGTCTAATTGGTGAATGAGACTATGTCGTCCTATCGCCAATCGAATTGACAACGAAGACTCTGTCATCAATTGGACTAGCGACAAAGTCCTTCACGCTACCACATAAGATTCTACTGATTATTTTTGTAATTTTTTAAATAATAGTATAGTTATATATTAATAAAAAATACTTAAAAATCAAAATCGGGGTAGGCCAGCCCCCCACAAGGCCACAAGAAGCGGCATAACTTTGGATCGGCCGGGGCTCGCAAAGCAGTAAGTAAATAGTGCATGGAAAGCGACGAGTAAAAACCGCCGTGCGCTATGGGAAACGAAGATCGGATTGGGGCTAGAGCATACTATCAATGCCGTTCTGTTCCGGCCAGAATGGCTGAAATGTTCCGTTCTGGCAGCCAGACCGGTATAGAGAAGCCTCCGTCCTGTATTGTCATTCCATCGCCCTCGACGGAAGAAATTGGGGAAGCAAAACAGGAGATAGAGGCTGGGGAGGGCAGTTGAGGAGGCAACAACAGGTGAATGGAATTAGGCCAGTACCGAAAACTTCCGTTCCAAACACGGAAAGACAACTCGTATCGGATTTCAGTTTTTGGTTTCTGATTTCTAGTTTATTGTTTTTGTCTCTTTTTTTTCGTATTCCTTTGAATTATCCGTGATAGGTTAGCCTGCTTTTTCTTTTTTTATTTAATTACACCAAAAAACCGCTATAAACTATAATGTAAAATAAGCCAGCTACAATGTCAAACAGTAAAAAAAACCATAAGACATAAAAAAACCCCAAATGAGCAGCGCCACATGTCTCGATTTAGGTCATTCACGGATCAAAGTTTGTAGTACTAACAATTAGGTCAAGTCTTTTTGCGTTGAACCGGGAGTTCATCGATCTTTAATCTGAGGGTTGATTGAACTGTTGCGGTCACTGTGATTGCCAAGGTTGTCAGGAAATAGTGCTTATTTAGGGCCTGTTTGGATGTGGCTATTGACCCTAAATTCAGTTTTAGCCTCCCGTTGGAATTTGGAGCATGGAAATTCCGTGGGAATTTAGCGAGATATCTTTTCTGAAGAGGAAAGCTGATGGTAAACAAACTAATATGGAGGTTGCCAGTTATATTTAGTACAGACAGGACATTTTGCATGATTTAGGCTGTACTCGCTTGGGCTGAAAAATAGTGTCTTATGACTGAAATTGTACTGTAACTAGCTGAAATTGCACTGTAGTTAAAGGTGGCTTATTTGACGTAATTAAATTTAAAAAAAATAAAAATAGAAAACTATATTAGCTCATCACGGACAACGAAAATGAATACAGAAAAAAGAACCAGCGAAAAAACTCAAAAAAGCCAAAAGTTCATAAAAAGACGAAATTTATGAATAAGTGAAAAATAAGTCAGAAGCCAGAAGATCAAGTCGAAATGAGCGGGACGTTAAGTGCAAACTGGTACATTATTCCCTAAAATAATCCAAATATCATCGGATTAGTGCAAATGTGCAGTTAATTAAGTGAATGTTTTTTGTTCTACGCCAGACATGTGGTTGTGGAAACTGCACTGGTGAGGCATAAACCCGCCAAGAAGAGTTGAAAGTTCTGCGTCACGTTCGCCAACTGACTGGTTTGCTTTGGACTTACTCCTTCCAGAAAGTTTAGTCCTTGCTGCAATGTCCATACTTTTTTTTGTACTTGCGTAGTTGCGGACTTATATGCGTATGCGGTAATGCGAAGCTGCCAAAGCAGCATTGCCCGGCCGGGTCAACTTGTACTGGCCCGGTCCTTTGTACCTGGATTTTTGGACATATTTGGACCCCTAAACACCCAAAATTTCAAAAGTAGCCCTCTCACGCAAAAAATTCCGCATTTGGACCCCTCCCGACCGCGCGTTCGTCTCGCAGCGCCACGTGCCCCGGTCGTGCGGTGTGGTACCGCACGACCGCACTGTTCACGGGTCGTGCGGTACCACACCGCACGACCCACCTCCCCACCGCGCATTCCCTCGCCCGACCGCATAACGCCTCGGCTGACCGCGCGACCCGTATTCCCGACCGCATGACCGAGTCTCCAGCGCGCGTCTCGCAGCCCGACCGCACGATTCTCTCTGCCGACTGCATGAGTCCACGCCCGACCGCATGAGTCACGTCGCGTCCCGTCCGTCCGCCGAAAGCAGCAAAGCAAGGAATTCAAAAGCAAGCAGTGCACTGCTTTCTCCCGTCCGCTCGCACACGCGTCTTCAGCGCAGGAAGGGCCCCCTTTCCATGAGTGTTGAATGCACAATTAAAAGAACCGGAACCTCAGCGCAAGGGAGGGAGAAGAACTGCTGTCGAAGGCAGAAGCTCATTTGCAGCGCCTCTGAAGATAGAGCGAGCGAGAAAGTGAAGGGAAGTGAGAGTAAAAACACGTAGATTTGAGTTGTTTTCGTTTGGAATCAGCGGATTTTGCAAGTAGAAAAGTTGTAGATCGCGTCGTGAGCTTCAAGAAGAGGTAAGTCTTGTGCCCGCGAAACTAAATTTTTATGTATGTCATTAGTCTATAATTAGTCCATTAGCACAAACCATCGTTTGGTAATGTTATTTTATGTCAATGTTTGATACGCCATGTCAATATTTGGTACTCTATGTATTTGTAGCTAATATTTATGTGAACATATGTATTATAAGCCAATGTGTCATACGGTGTGTATCTGTAGGTAAAAATCCACATACGATGAATGCTTTATTGTAATGTAGTTAGTTTTTGGTGAACATATGTGCTTACATGTGTAGGTGTTGAAAAAGTACATATTTATATTGGAGCATTTGTAGGTGATAGCAACAGTACTTAGCTTAGGGACAATTTGGATAATTAGTAGGATTAGTGAATGCCCGTAGGCAACGTGTGAAATTAAAATTGGGAATAAATTTGGATTATTATAATAGAAATACCAGGAAAGTAGTACGAAGGTATAGTAAAAATAAATAAACTGAGGACATGAAATTACAAGAATTTATTTTGTTGATTTATGTACAATTTTATAAGTGAAAACCGCATTAGGAAGGAAATTAAGTAATGGAAATTTTGCAGTAATCGGGAAAAAATGGAATTGAAATTGGTTAGTGGAAGCCGGCATTAAGTAAAATTTAATGAAAGAAATTTTACGAAAGAAATTTTATAAATAAGACCAATGCAAATAAAAATGAAATGAATATGTAATTTGATGTATGTTAGAATTTGTTTAATGGTACGATTGTTACATGTTGTGTACTAAAATAGTTGAATATGCACTTATGGTAGGTACGCAATGGCTGACATTCAACAAATGTTCGTGTTTTATGGGAATAGTCTCGTACGTGATGGGCCGTATGGGGGCGGACCTGTCAAATTGCGAGCGGACCGTGATCCTGGCACCCAGTCTGAGCGCCATGAGCTTGTCTGAGCTACGGAGGTGTGTCCGTTCGGCGTTCGATCGACACACCGCAAGGAAGAAGTTACGGATCGAGGCAGTCTATGCCTCAATGGTGGGTGATGGAAGGAAGAGCATATGGCAACTTCTGAAGGTGACCAATGACGCCTCATGGGCGAACTACATGGAGGTCGTGTGCAACCCTGATGCTGCGATAGATGGGAGGCCAATGGTGTATGTCGAGTTCGTGGAGAGGGCAGAATCATCAGCCATGGTTGGTTCAGAAGCCGCTGGTGGAGATGTAGTGGCCGGCGGTCATGAAGACGCTTCTGCGGGAGAACATGTGGGCGAGGAAGTGGGTGATGAAGACGACAGGAGGCGTGCGGAGAATTTTCAACCCAACGAAGGTGTGGACGAGAGGTGGTGGGCCGCCCGTATTGACTGTCATGAGTATCTTGGGGACCAGGTGGAAGAAGAGGGCAGCGAGGAGGATGAGGAGGTGGAAACAGGCAGTTCTGGAGAGGACGAGGATGGCGAAGGTGCAACTGGAGGGGTGGTAGGTCGTGTTGTGGCCACGGACGGTAGGTCGTATCTATGTCGTGCATATTACCATTTTATGTATGTATGTTTTGGTACATTCCGTACGTTTCCCTGTCGTTACATTTGTTGTTAATTATGTTGTCATTTGTTGCGCATTTTGTTATAAATGTAGACTCACTTGTTATCCTTCTTTGGCAAGACATGGCGTACAAGTTGCTAGACCCCCGTTGGGAAGAGCACCACCGATGCCATGCGTGGTCGTCGGGAGACGCACGAGGGCCTCCTTGCTTCGTACTTAGGGGCCCTCGAGAGAACTGGCGTCTCGACCAGCGGTACATCCCACTACTGCGGGACACCGAGCTACTGCCCATTGCCCGCATGTTGGATCTACCGCATGCGTTCCAGTACGATGCGCCGCTGCTGTCCGCTCTCGTTGATCGATGGAGGCCGGAGACTCACACCTTCCACTTCCGGTGGGAGGAGATGACGGTTACTCTGCAGGACGTGACGATGCTTACAGGTCTACCCGTTCGTGGTGCTGCTGTAGTGCCACCCCCAAAGGCAGCAGATTGGAAGGTCTGTCTGGGTCACCGGTTCGGTCATCCGATCGCAGACAACGCAGCTGGTGTGCCACATAGATGGCTTCGTCGCTACATGACCTGTCCTGCAGACGCACATGAGGACGAGGTGCGGACGCACTTCGTTGCATACCTGCTATATCTGTTCGGGTGGATCTTGTTCCCTAGCACCACTGGAGACTCTGTGCAGCCTAGCTACATACACCTAGCGGAGTCCTTGGGATGGCTAGCCTGGTCAGGTGCCACAGTATAGCTGGGGATTAGCAGTTCTTAGCGCCACATACCGAGGCTTGTGTGACGCCTCGCAGCGTAGCGCGGCCAGCAAGCCGGTCCTAGCCGTTTGCTACCTTCTCCTTCAGCTGTGGTCGTGGGAACACTTCTCCGTTGGCAAGCCTGAGTTTGGTCGTGTTGTGCACCCTTATGACCTCAGCCCGCAGTTCTACGGCCTCGATGGTGGCGACGACCCCGTTGATGGGCCCACAATGGGTACACGTTGGACACATGCTCAGTTGAGGTGGGCCAGTGACAGACCGAGACGTGCGTACACAGATTTCCACAACAGGTTCGAGATTCTGCCCGACGCCCACAGAGTCTGGTGGCCATGGACTCCACAGTTCATTATGGACACGGCCCCCCACTCGTTGTCATCACAGTGCGGGCAGGATCACAGCTGCTGGTTGACGACCTGCCACTTGGTGTTCTCGCACTGCGTCGAGCCATACAACCCACACCGAGTCATGAGGCAGTTCGGACTGTACCAGCATGTCCCCCCCTGCCAGGACGCCCTCTTGTAGACAGCACCCACCGGTATGTCATTACACCATAAATTTAATTAATGAAGTAGTCTGTGCCCCTTCTAATTGTGTAATGTCTCAATGAACTTGCAGGCAATCGAGGAGAGGGCGAGCGACAGAAGACTGGAGAGCCACACAGCGACGGTGGACAGACCAGTGGCGTGACCAGGCGGATACGATGGTTGTGGACGAGACACGGCCGGACGACCCCGCGACGTATAGGACATACCTTGAGTGGTACGCTCCACGCACCCCGCACTAGGCTTACTGGGGAGCCGCCACATCGTCCACTTGAGGTCGTTCACGAGGCCGCTCTACAGGCAGGTCCAGACCGTCATCTAGCGGCACGGATCGACCAGGCGGTACGAGATTAGTGAGTCATTAAACAGTGCATGATTACGTTTGAACTGACTGTTTGTTTCACTGCTGGTGGACCGCATGCATCGTATCGAGGACGAGGCTGCTGAGTCTATACGCCATAGGAAGTCAAATACGACTGAGCGGTGGGTCAGTTCGATGCCCGGCATCTACGATGAGGCAAGGGCTGCGATACGGTCCTTGAGTTGTGGTCGCCACCGAGATGACGTTGTTGCTACACGCGGTGGCGGACGTGGCCAGGGACCACCACCCCCCTCCGCGCCGCCGTCAACACCACCATCAGCACGGCCATCGTCGTCGCGTCCATCCCAGTCCGAGAGTTGGCCCAGCTACGCTCGCTCGGCCTCCACGCGCTTCGGACCGGCGGTTGGACAATTGCCAACTATTTGTTCATCAACTCATTTACCATTTATGTCTAACAACATGTTTGTCTTGCAGCAATTGCGACAGGACAGCACGTTGCTACGGGCATCGTCATCACGGAGGGCGACGGAGGAGCGACCGCGCTCTCCAGGCCGACGGGGGCCCACTCCAGAGAGCGACCCTGACTCGCCGGACCAACCAGAGGGGGGATGCCATCGGTCATCGCCCCATCAACCCGTAGTGTGCAGTCCAACCTAGAAGACCGGGACATGTGGTTTGGGCAGACCTATCAAGGCTTCACATCGCAGCAGTACATGCGCGACTACCCGTCGACATCGTCATTTCGACAGCCACATACCCCGGTATGCACTAACGTACTAAGCTAAACGTGTATATTTCAAAGCCATCTAATCGCACTCGCAAAAAATGCAGGTTTACTCGGAGCAACAGGTCCATGACGTTCACGCTGGGTCAGCGCAGGACACCGAATGGCTCAGCGCTATTTTCGGGACGCCAACGCAAGACCCCACGCGGTCGTACGCAGGACCACCTCGGACGCAGGCCTCGCAATATGACCTTCGAGATGCACCGCACTCGCCTACCCGGTTCACCTTCTCGGAGGATCACATACGGCGTCCGACGAGACGACGACAAGATTGATAATGAGTTCATTGTAATGAGGCGTGATCATTAGACTGGTGATGTTCTTGAAGTGCTTGATGGTTTGATGTTCAAAGATGGTTTCCTGTTTAAAAAGGGTTGCTCTTAGTTCTTTGATTTACTAGGGCATACAACCAACAGAGAGATGACAACACGGGACAACCCACATAATAAGAAGGCATCAGGCAATGACAACACGAAATAACACATACATTGCACGTACATGAAATGTAGCAAGTAGTACAACCACCAACACGGATCGAGTACAACGAGCCAAATACGGCCGTAGGTTCTTCAAGTGTCTAGACCTGTATGATGACTTCATGGTAACGACGACAACTAAATCATTTGTTTCTCGTTATCGTTTTTCAACTTGATCCATGACATCTACCACGCCACACATAGCCTTCCGAGTTCATCGAATGGGTGAATCGGGTGCCGCCAGCATGGCCACGGAACCGACCAATGGAGGTGGAAAACAAAGGACAATACTTTGTCAAGATGACTCAGGCCCGCGAGGTGGAACGACAGATGTGGCTTGAGCTAGAGCGCCGCGTGAGGGTGGACCAAATGCGTCTGAAGGGCAAGGAGGATGAGCTGCAAAGGAGGCGGGAGCAGTTAAGTCTGCGTGAAGCAGTCATCAAGCGTCAGGAGGAAGAGCTTCAAGCTCGTGAGGCAACTCTCAAGACCAAGAGTGACACGAAGAAGGATGCAGCGAAGCCATCTTCAGGGCGCGAGAAAAAGGGGGAGCAACTACGCTACACCCAGTAGGCAAAATGTAATAGACCCAGCGCCGAGCCTAGGGTCCAAAACAGAATTAAGACGTCCAGGTGTCTAAATGTGAATATTTTTCAAATCAAGAGCTAGGTTGATCCGGTCCACGGAGGAGTTCGACGCCGAGCGGCCAAGGAAGGGCAAGTGGCCCCGGTCCACACAGTAGTTGGTACGCGTAGTTGGGTGGGTTAGTCGCATATCATGCTATATGTTATGCATGTAATAAAAATGTACGCGGCATGTTAAGCCCAACTCTATTATGAAGTTTAATATCTCGTCTTTTCGCAGACAACGATTCACGTAGCACCTCATTTACCAATATTAACATACCGGTTCTCATCGTACACGAATTCTCACTAACCTTTAAAATATCGCTTACCACTTTATGTATCGACCGTTCTACAGCCAATCGTTCCCAAAAAAATTTACCCAAATTTTTTATGCATCTACAACTTACATTGAACATAAACTTCCATTACAACTTTATCTTATTTTTACGCAGTTTATAACTACAAAATTGACAAAATATACAAAAATCACGCAGATTGCAAACCCTAAAAACATACCAAACCCTAAAAGTCACTTACCACTTTATATATCGATCGTTCTACGCACAATCGTTCCTAAAAAAATATTACCAAAATGTTTTATGCATCTACAACATATAATCAACATAAAGTTGTTTTACAATTTTATCAGATTTTTTTCTGATTCACAACTACAAAATTAACAAAACTTATAATCATTACAGTTCCTGCACTCATTCCCACATGTTCAATATCACTTTCCTTCATTTCGTCCAATTGTTCATATCACATTTGTGCTCAAAATTTTTTTCATTAAATTGCTTCCAATAAAACAACATACCATGATCGAAATTTGTTATTGTCACTTGAACACATTTTTCACGGTCAGCAATATATGAAAATCACAAATACACTAATCGTTACTTCACACAAATTTCGTTCGTACTCTACCAACCAATATTTTTAATTTTCAAAATTGCACAAAAAATTACACAAGCAGTAAAGTGAACTCCACTTCAAATTCATATTTTTTTCACAATCATTTCATATATAGACATTTCTTTTTTATAAATAATAACTTCACAAATGCATAAATGTATATACACATAAATTAAAATAGTAAACCCTATAATTCTACACCCTAGCATAGATGAATCATGCGGTCGGGAATCAATTCCACGGTCGGATCGATGGGTCGCGCGGCCAAAAAAGCAGACGTGCGGTCGGGCGGTAGGACGTGCGGTCGGAGCGACGAACGTGCGGTTGGGCGGGAGAACTCGCGCTCGGCGCGGCGGCAGGCGGGGTCGTGCGGTCTGGTACCGCACGACCCGTGAACAGTGTGGTAGTGCGGTACCAGACCGCACGACCGGGACACGTGGCGGCGCACGAAAGACGCGCGGTCGGGAGGAGTCCAAAATTAGAATTTTTTTGGTTTAGGGGCCAAAAACGGAATTTCGGGTGCACATGGGTCCAACAGTGTCCAAAATTCGGCGCATTTAGTTGAATGTTTGCCTCCCGAAAAAGAGAGAAAAAGCAGTCAGTCGTGTCTGAATTTACAGCTCCGTCTCAGGCTGTTACGCGGTGGAGCCAGCCTGATAGCTGAGCAGACGAACTATAAAGTTTCGCCACTGTACACAGCATTCCTGCCCAATGTAACCATCACATCAGGTAAATGGCAGGCAGGCCACGTCCTCTTGTAAGGTGTTGCTGAACTGTTAGGATTAGGGCTGTGCATTTTATTACTGATCCGAAAAAACCGAACTGAACCGGTCAACTCGGTTCGACCGGTTTTCGGTGTTCGGTTCGGTTTTTATATTTTAGGTTTTTTGGGTATTCGGTTTTTTCGGGAAAACCGACAAAAAACCAAAAAAACGATTCGGTCAGGCCCAATCACCCGCGCGGCCTAGAGAACACATGCGCTCGCTCGCGACACGCGCGCGCCGTCGGATCTCATCTGACGGCTGGAAACGCCGAATTTTTTCTATTTTAGCCCTTTTTTGAAAAATATTCACATTTAGACCCCTGGTAGTTTTAATTCCGATTTTGGACCCAGAGCTCGGCGTCGTGGGTCACGACGCCGAGGTAACACGTCTCGGCGCCGTAGACCACGGCGCCGAGGTGCCAGCCCCGCGCCAGCGTGGTGGCCGACGTGGCAGGAAGCTCGGCACCGTGGCTCGTGGCGCCGAGCTCGGCGCCGTGTATCTTGGCGCCGAGCACCTGGCCTTTTCCTGGGACACGGCCGCCTCTTTCGTTCGAAAGAGTTCGTTCGCTTACCCTAAAGCCAGCCTCCCAGCGGCCGCCCCGTGGTCCTCCCCGCCCCGGCCACCCGCGCGCCTCCCCGCCGCGGCCGCCCGCGTCCTCGCCCGCCCGCGTCCCCGCCCGCCCGTCTCCCAGCCGCTGCCCCGTTGTCCTCCCCGCCCCGGCCGCCCGCCTCCCCTCCCCGCCCGCGCGCCTCCCCGCCGCGGCCGCCCGCGTCCCCGCCCGCCCGCCTCTCCCCCGCGGTCCCGTGGTGCCGCCGCCTCCCCTCCCCGCCGGCGGCAGAGCCCCCACCGCCTCCCTGGCCGCCGGCTCTGCGGCGAGGTACCGTCTGTGGCTCGTCGCCGAGGGCCACGTGGAGGCGGTCGACCCCGGCTTCCGCGCTCGGGAGCCTTCGGTTACGCTGCCCAGCCGCCCGGATCCACCGCTGTCGCCTCCCTCTTCTTCTTCGACGTTCCTGATTGCTGAAGCATTCCCCAATGTAAGTCACCTTGCCACGCCTCTTGTTTCGTGTTAATCACTTAGATTATATTGGCCGAATCGAAGAATTTGAAACCTAGATAATATGTGGCTGTGGGACTTAATTGGGTTAGTGCTTGGCCGTGTGATAACATGGAATACTCATATAATCACGACATGAGGAGCGTGGCCGTGTGCTAATTATGAACTGAGGACATTTCCCACAGGCACTATTTACTGATTTCTATGTGCCACGCTCTTAGTTAATACTAACAAATATTAGTCAGCTTAATTGACTGCATGCCGACTCAAAAAGTCAATAGTCAATGCTATCGTTGATCATATGTGGCTGTGGGACTTAATTGGGATAGAGCATGGTTTAGCTTTCTGCTTTAGGTAGATGATATGTGGCTGTGGGACTTAAATCGTTTCTGCTTTAGCTTTATTTTTAAGCTTCGTGATGCATATTTGCAAGGTATTAAGTTCCGTTATCTGTATGAACTAGATGGACAACCTAGTCACCCTATATCATGGAGGCAGTGTGACAAGTGATGATTATGAAAATGTTTGATTTGTTGAAATGCAAAGGGTGCCTCTGATATTCAGTGATCGGCCGTCGTTTAGTGAGTTGGTTGCTAGGGCTCGGGAGGAGCTACATTGTATGCAAACGAGGAGAGCATCATAGTTGAGGGGTTACTTCACTTCGGTTCGAAAGACACAATTCTTAGGCGGTTGATCTTAATTGGTTGTGAGGATGAGTGGGACAAATATGTCAAATTGGTTATGAGGAATGAGTTAAAATGTTTGGACCTTGTTGTGCGGAAGGTGTCCATTTATCCCACCCCTCACGGTTATTCACCAGAACTAGGTGATCAGGCACCCTTTGACCCTCCGTTACCGGATCTTGCGGTGGATGTGGAAGAAGTGCCTGAGGTGCCCGATGCTCTATCTGCCCCGAACGAGGTTCAGATTTCTCAACCAGTTCGAGTTGAATGTCGGACTGATGATGTCGTGGCGGCCCCTCAGGAGATGGGATTGACCCAGAATCATCCCAGTAAGTGTCGATCAACACTTTAGCCTTTTCCCGTCATTGCTTTTTTTTGTCTTAATCCCATCGTTTTCGTGCTTATGATGTAGGAGACATTCCTGATAATGTGGGTGTTCCTCCCGTTGCTCCATCTGGCAACGTTGAAGAAGTCTGTAGGGACTCCAACAATGTGGATGTTCAAATTGTGGATGATCTGGAGCCTTACGAGATCGCAAGGGCCGTTGATTCTGACGATGACCGCCCTTTTGGAGAGCTGACCGAAAGTGATATTGAGCTGATCAGGCGTTATTGCCCTGGCCGGGATCCATCAGTTCATGAATTCAGCGATCCTAGGCATTCTCATGAGGCTTATGCAGAAGGAAGGGATGACGAGCTGCTAGATGCTCCTGAGGCCGGGTCAAGCATGACAATTGAGAAGGGCATGATGTTTGAGGACTTGTCTGCATTGAGAAGGTGGCTGCAGGAGTATTCAGTGATTCGTAAAAGGCCATTCAAGGTGAGGCATTCTTATGTGGAGCGGAGGTACACAGTTGTGTGCGAGAAGGAAACATGTGAATGGAGAGTTTGTGCTAGGAAACAGAAGGACACGGGAAAGTTCAAGATCACAAGAATCGTTGGCCCACACACTTGTGCCGAAGCAGAGTTCAAACAGAAACATCGGCAGTTGACCTCTACCATTATTGTCAAGTCACTGTGTCACATAGTAAAGGGAGAACCCAATATGAAGGTGAAGACACTTGCTGGGATTGTTAAGGAGAAATTTGGATACGAGATAAGGTATGGAAAAGCATGGAGGGCAAAGCAACACATCTGGAAGATGATATATGGGGACTGGGAAGATGGGTACTTGCAGTTGCCAGCACTCTTCAATGCAATCAAAGCGGTTAATCCAGGCATGCATTATGAGTACGTCCCGAAACCAAACGAATGGACTCAAGATGGGATGCAGATATTCTTCTGTGCTTTCTGGTGCTTTGCTCAGTCCATCGAGGCCTTTCGGCATTGTCGTCCCGTCTTCACCATTGACGGTACGTTTCTTCTTGGCAAGTACCAGGGCACACTTCTGATAGCCATTTCCTGTGACGCAGACAACGCGTTGGTTCCTTTGGCGTTTGCTTTGGTTGAGAGGGAGAACAAAGACAGCTGGGGATGGTTCTTGCGGCTCGTTCGGAGGCACGTGGTCGGCCCTGGTAGGGAGGTTGGTGTCATATCTGATAGACACCAGGGCATACTTTCTGCCGTACAGGAGCAGATACCGGGGTATCCAGCTTTGCACCACCGTTGGTGCACTCGGCATCTTGCCGAGAATCTACTCCGTAAGGATGGTACGAATGATAACTTTCATCTGTTCGAGGAGGTCGCTCGAATGCTTGAGGTCAAGTTCTTCCAGGAGAAGTTGGAGTAGCTAAATACTGCAACAAACGCAGAAGGTAGACAGTGGTTGACGGGATTGATGAGAGATGTCGACAAATGGACAAGGGCTCATGACGATGGTGGCTGGAGGTACGAGTTTCAGACAAGCAACATGGTCGAATCCTTCAATAATTTGCTTAGGGGTATACGTGGTATGCCCGTCAATGCTATCGTATCCTTCACCTTTTACAAGCTTGTTGCCTGGTTCAACGAAAGACACGCACATGCAATGACGCTACAGAGTAAACAACAGAGATGGGCGCCAAAACCGAAGCGCCACCTTGAAAGGGCAAAGGCGAGGGCTGAAGCACATGAGGTACATTGTTTTGACAGGGCCACGGGCACTTACGAGGTTGTAGAAAGGGGTGGTACAACGACCGATGGAGAGCTCCGGCCGACGAGGAGGCATAAGGTTGTCCTTATTGCTTTCTCATGCACATGTGGTAAACCGAGGCAGTACCACTTTCCGTGTTCTCATTATGTGGCAGCAGCAAGGCATCGCAACTATGACTACGAGAGCCAGATATCTCGGGAGTTCAGTGTTGACAACCTTGTGCTTACGTGGTCTCCCCGTTTCGAGCCTTACCGGGATGAGGGAGAGTGGCCACCATACACGGGGCCCAAATACATTACGGATCCGGGTAGCCGTTGGAACAACGTGGAACCATGAACAGGACGAGACATAAGATGGTTATGGATCAGCTTCCAGATAGAACGAGGCGAGGGAGAGCAAACCCCTTTCTTACTGACCCCGAGCTGAACCAATGTAGCAGATGTGGTAGACTTGGCCACAATTCACGCACATGCCATTGGCCACTTAGTCAGGTGCGAGTGTTTGTTGTTCGTTATGTTTCATAGTTCATCTAGTTGTTTTCCCATATGCAATTTGCTATGTTTTTTATTTAATTTCTTATTATTTCCATATTTTATGCATATTCAATTTTTTGTTTACTTCTATGTTGGACTGAGAAATTCAATTTTTTTGTAGGATGGCGCAATTCCACCTGCTAGACCCGTACTACGAGGAGAACCACCGAGAACGGCTCACCGCGGAGGGGGGGTACTGCATTCATCACTTCCTGCGTAATTTCAGTTTATGTTGATGCATTAACTAACAACATTGGTGTATTCTATACAGGAGCTGCCCATCCTTCGTCCTCGAACCCATGACGGGTTCCTGGACATGCGGTACGACGAGAGGTACACTCCCTTCCTGGAGAGGGCTGGCCTAGACGCCATCTCTTACCAGGTTCGCCGTGGGTTGCCCACCTTCAACCCCCCGGCCATCACTGCACTGATTGACAGGTATTCTCCTAAACCATTGCTCCACTTGCATGTTCATTGTTTATCGGCTATGTGCGTCTCAAATTCTCTGACATGTAGTCCTCTTTTTTGTATCATGTAGGTGGAGGCCGGAGACTCACAGCTTCCACCTCCCTTTCGGGGAGATGACTATTACGCTCCAGGACACTCAGAAGATACTTGGTGTCGCCATTCACGGTCGTCCAGTGATCGGATCGTGCGTGCCTGCTGGTTGGAGAGGCCGAGTGGAGGCCTTCCTCGGGAGAGAGCTTCCTCCTGAGGCAGGCCATCGCACTTCTGGAGTCCCGATCACATGGCTCCGGCAGACTTTCGCAGAGTGTCCTGCAGACGCGGACAAGCAGACAGTTGCCTACTACTGCAGGTAGGGGTGGATATCGAGCCAACTCGTCGTCTAATCGAGCTTTTTTCTAAAATTGACATAGTTTGATTTAATATCATGTTACATATAATTGCAGGGCATGGATCCTGCACTTGTTTGGCTGCGTTCTCTTCCCCGACGGAACGGGGGACAGCGCGTCGTGGATGTACATCCACTGCCTCACTGACTGGGACACGGCGGGGCAGTACAGCTGGGCTTCCGGGGTGTTGGCGTTCCTTTACCGCCACCTCTGCGAGGCGTGTCGTCGGAGTTCAGCGAACTCGACAGTAGGTGGTTGCCTCTACCTCCTCCAGCTGTGGATGTGGTGTCGTCTACCAGTTGGTCGTCCCACGGTTTCGCCTCCTCATCCGTGGTTCGCAGAGGTTCCTCTTCATCGACGTCCGACACTTGCATATCTTTGGGACCAGGTCTCAGTTCCCTATGCCAGGATGAAGAGGGCCTACCTAGAGTACATGAACGAGCTAGATGCGCTCACGGCCTCCAATGTAAGTTAATTCCATTTCGTATCGTGATTTTCATTTGTTAGTATATGACCTTTAACGTTAAATTGTTGCTATGCAGGTTAAGTGGGAGCCGTACGCCGATCAAGAGGTGGAGGCCGTTCAGTTCAGCGCACTGTGCAGCATAGACGAGGCCCTCTACAGGATGAGGTGCCCCCTTATCTGTTTCTATGCTGTTGAGTATCACCTGCCACACAGAGTTGCACGCCAGTTTGGTATGAGGCAGCTGTGGCCAGTAGCGCCGTTCTCCACGTCTGTGACCTTGCACAAGTAAGTGGCATGCAATTTCAATTCTAACCTTGGATTCCAATTGCATAGACCATTTTCTAATTTTAACGTTTGGTTTACGTGACATGCAGATTTGATCGTCAGCGACAGAAGAAGGTCATAGACTTCGAGCAGCACCACCACGTGTACGTTGAGGAGTGGGGACACTTTCAGGACCACGTGGACGACAACGACGAGCCGCACAACAACGAGCACTTCCGGCGGTACCAAGTTTGGTACCAGTGTGCGACGCGGTCCAAGCTTAAGGGACAATGGACTCAAGATGACTATGCTGACATTGAGTCCTCCGACGACGAAGACACGCCCTACGACCAGTCTACTCGACTTGGGACGCAGGTGGAGATAGCACCAGTCCTGGACCGTGTGGTAATGTTCAATCTCATTGCTTATTTTCCAATAGACATAAATAGCACTACATATAGCAAATTATCCATTCTTTTGCTTGTTTGCAGGGCAACACTCTGAGGCAGTCCGTACAGGACATAGAGCGTTTCTCCACGACAGTCGGCGACGTCAGGACGCGTAGCTTCCTAGAGGTAAGCTTCGACACAGCCACTCACAAAATTAGTACCTAATATCTTCGTATCTTGTTGGTTAACAAAATGTTGGATGACAGAGGCTGGCAGGTCGGCTACGTCGTGCGGCTGGTCGTTGTGATTGCAGCACAGGCGCGGCGAGGGACGTAGACGTGCCTGCGACACGTCTTGCAGACCCGACGCGGCTAGGGTCGTACACGGGGCAGAGCTCGTCCCCCACGAGGAGCGACACTTTCCCTGACGAGGGCGGTGAGGACGAGGTGGAGCAGCAGACTTACAATGAGATAGGCCCGTCTCAGCTCGTAGACGCTCCTTCGACTCAGCCTTCACAGCCTGTACCACGCAGACGCCGCCGCGAGCCTAGCCGTTACACTCCAGGCACCGATGCCCTGGGTAAGGGTAAGGCTAGGAGGCAGTGATACTTATGTGTAGGCTTGTGGTTGGGCTTAAAAGTCGTTGTATATATGTTGTAATGAGCTAGGAGACACTTGGTATGTGGTTGGACTGAGATGTGTTTGTAATGAGCCACTTGTTGTATATATGTGTATATGTTATACTCATGTGATATTTGTGTTCGAATCCGTAGTCTGTACTTTGTGGTTCTATAATTCCTGCAATGAATTTATGTTTCCTGCAAACGACTGCAAAGCCTACGAACTATGTATTTATTACGAGACTACAAGCTCTGAAAAGCCTACATAGGAACATTTATTGCAACACTACAATCCTGAAAAAGCCTACAAGCTGTTTCCTACAAACGACTAAAAAGGCTACGAACTATGAATTTATTACGAGACTACAGGCTCTGAAAAGTCTACATAGGAACATTTATTGCTAAACTGAAATCCTGAAAAAGCGAAAAGATTCGTACGACCTCCTCTCCATGGACTATGCCCACTGCACCAGATAACCTGCCTACATAAAGGCCTCCTATGTCTTCCATACCACATCTCCTCCTCAAGCCATCACAATACTACTACACAACAATGTCTTCCTGGAGGTCCGACCCATTTGGAGTGCCGGAGTGGCATGAACGCCCGAAGTGCCATTGCGGCTTTAGCACGATGTTGGGAGTCTAGACGGATCGAGTACAACGAGCCAAATACGGCCGTAGGTTCTTCAAGTGTCCAGACCTGGATGACGACTTCGTGGTAACGACGACAACTAAATCATGTGTTTCTCGTTATCGTTTTTCAACTTGATCCATGACATCTACCACGCCACACATAGGCTTGCACGTTCATCGAATGGGTGGATCGGGTGTCGCCGGCATGGCCAAATAACCGGGCAGTAGAGGTGGAAAACAAAGGACAATACTTTGTCAAGATGACTCAGGCTCGCGAGGTGGAATGACAGATGCGGCTTGAGCGAGAGCGCCGCATGAGGGTGGACCAAAACCGTCTGAAGGGCAAGGAGGATGAGCTGCAAAGGAGGCGGGAGCAGTTAAGTCTGCGTGAAGCAGCCATCAAGCGTCAGGAGGAAGAGCTTCAAGCTCGTGAGGCAGCTCTCAAGACCAAGAGTGACAGGAAGAATGATGCAGCGGAGCCATCCTCAGGGCCCAATAAAAAGGGGAAACAACCACGCTACACCCAGTAGAATAGACCCACGCTATCTACGGTCTATGTAATCCTATTATTATGCACTGTATTGTGTTTGCCTAGCTGTATCGACTGCACTTGAGACTACCGGTATGACGGTATTGCGTATCGGCTTCACAAAACTACAATTTAATAGAGTGCATAATGTTGCCCACCCATGCTTGCTCCAAAGAATGTCTGCATAATGGATTAGTTTGCATATAGAAAAGAACAGGGAAATCATGCCTACTCAGTTCAAAATTGTAGATCATTACATGGAAAATTCACATTTTCAAGCACATAAATGTCTGCAAAAGAACAATAAGACATTAAACTATATCCTCAACTTCGCAGATTATACCATGTGATTTGAGGTAGCAACATAATTACTTATGGGCAATATAATGGAAAAGTCTAAGGCACATAGGTTCTTACCTTGCCCCATTTTAGCTCTTTTGAATTTCATGAATAAGCAACACCATTATCCCCTTCTCTAACAATTAGTGTTTGACCATCGGAGTTCCCTGCTTAGGAAAGAAGTTACAAACATTATTATCTTACTAGCACCCGAAATTTTCAGATTGAACACGACATCATCAAAATATGTAGCAGGAAACAAAAATTGTGTTTCACACGGTTCATCAATTTTCTGAATGTTTGCAAAAGCTACGGATTATTTTGAAGGCGCCGAGCAGGAGCGCCACCGGTCACGGCGGCATTGCTGAATTTTCACAGCTCGGCGCCGAGCTCGGCGCCACGATCCACGGCGCCGAGGTGCCTGCCACGTCGGCGCCACGCAGACCGCACTGCTGGCGCGGGCTGGCACCTCGACACCGTGGTCCACGGCGCCGAGACGTGTTACCTCGGCGCCGTGGGTCACGGCGCCGAGCTTTGGGTCCAAAAACGGAATTAAAACTACCAGGGGTCTAAATGTGAATATTTTTCAAAAAAAAGGGCTAAAATAGAAAAACTTCGGCTGGAAATGCAGCCGGCCTGGAAAACACCTTGGCCCGCAAAAAATCGCCCGTTGGATTTGATCGAACGGCTGAAACGCGCGTGCGGCTGAGATAAAAGCCCGAAGAAACCCTAACCCTAATTCATTCTCACCCTCTCCACACGGAAAAAACGGACGGGCGACGGCGCGCGCGCTCGCGCGGATTGGCGGCGGCGGCGCCCGCATGAAGCGAAGCGGCGGTGCGCTCGCGCGAAGCGGCGGCGGCGTCGGCGGCGGCCCCGAGTGGAGCGGCAGCGCGGCGACGACGGCGGCGCCCGAGCGGAGCGGCATACCGGCATCGACGGCGTAGTGAGATGGAGTCCGCCACCTCCGGTGCTCCGCGGCTCCGCGCCTCTGCCACCAGGTCTTTTCTTCTCTCCTCTCCATTCGCTAGATCTAGTCTAGAGTAATCCGATATCCGAGTATCTGACCTCCTCCGGGCTCCCCCACTCCCAGGCTCTGCCGGCGGCCGCTCCCCGCTCGGGCTCCGGTGCTCTCCCCGACTCCACTCCAGTCCGAGATGCTAATGTACTGATGTTGTATGCCTGTATTGCTGTGAATCTGTGATGTACTGATGAATCTCCACTCCGGTGAATCTGTGATGTACTGATGTCTGATGGTCTGAATCTGATGTTGTATGCCTATATGGCTGTATCTGTATTGCAGTATTGCTATTGCTGTATTGCTGTCTGGCTGTGTAGTGTGTACAGTGTGTAGGAGTAGGATGTTGTGAGCCTGTGAATGTGATGCATTGTTGTCCGACTGCCACAGTGCCACTGCTAGTTTGCTATGAATTTCTGATTCTAGAATGGAGAATTGGAGTTTAGCAATTCGCGTAAACTTTGGTAAAATTGGTATTAACCGATACCGAACCGAAACAAAATGGTATTTACCGATACCACACCGTATTCTAAAAAATATCGTATTTCCTGAAATACTAAAACTGTATTTATCGAACAAATCGTATTTACCGAACCGTATAAACCGAATAAACCGAACGAACAGCCCTAGTTAGGATGAAGTAGCTATAGGCTAGGTGATCAGTAAAAGACAGATGTCCGCTAACAGATTAAATTGTAGAACGATTTCCGGAGTGAGCTGTGCATATCCACTATCCAGATGGATGGCTACAACGCTAGTGCAACGTGCTGACTGATAAAGCGTAAACTATCATTGCTACGGCTGCAATTAAAGTTCCCATTTTTGGTGGTCGCACAATCTGATCCACATGCACCGGACGGTCACATTAATAATCTGTAGTTCTTTGGCCTCATTGAGCCATATAAATGTGGAAATATAAACCCAACGAAATCATTTCTCATTCTAGAAAGTAGGAATAATGTAGTAGCCCTCCCATTTCGCACACCAAGTCACCAACCCACCTACATAAAACTATGCATTTAGCTCCAAATCAACTGACTAATGTGCCATTCCTCGAGCCCATCGATCTCACGGATCATTACCATCACAAAAGGCGAGGTTGGCATATATAATGGGTGGCCTCTGCTAATGCACTACACTAGCTGTGTGATGTGACGGGCCTCACCCACCACCGCAACACGCAGACGTGCCGCACTAGATCAACAAAGTACGTGTCACCTGGCTAGTTTTCTCGCCCTTGTAAAGTCGATCTCGATCGGCCTGCCCCTACGCACTAGCGCCACCGGGAAGCCTGGATGGCCGCGCGGGTCGTCGTCGCCTTTGGTCCGGAGAAAATGGAAAAGGAGCAGAGGAAACTATGGGCTGTTCTGTTTTGTCTGTGGTTTAGAGTATCTGTAGTGTATGAAAATAGAGGGTATTAAGTTATTTTAAGGTCAACTTTATACATTACAGGGATGACCTTAAGCAGGCTATAAGAAAAAAAAGCTTAAGGCTGGTCCTCAAGCTAAAGACCTGGTCACAATCATTAGAATACAATTTTTCTTTATCTGTCAAGTGGGACCGTCTTAAGGCCCATTGGGTTATATACACTATGGAGTCAGCCTTAAGGTTTAGATGGGACCCACCTTAAGACCCCTTGGGTTAGGGCATCTGTAGTGTATGAAAAGAGGAGGTCTTAAGCCACCTTAAGGTCAACCTTATACATTACAGGGGTGACCTTAAGCAGACCCTAAGCAAAAAAAGCTTAAGGCTGGTCCTCAAGCTAAAGACCTGGCCATAAGCATTAAAATACAATTTTTCTTTATCTGCCATATGAGACCATCTTAAGGCTCTTTGGGTTATATACACTATGGAGTTGGTCTTAAGGTTTAGATGGGACCCACCTTAAGACCCTTTGGGTTATATACACTACAGATGCCCTTATATACACTACAGATGCCCCTTATGGCTCTTTACTATTGTTTGTGGCTTTTGACTGCTTAGATAAAAGATTATAGAGTAACTGAAACTTATGTTCTACTTTTGCCGATGTAAATGAAGTCGGTATAGTATGTAGTACAATTAACTAGTAGATCTCATCTTGAAAAGACACTCCATTTAAAAGCTAATTACTGTAAAAAAAATTAAAAGCTGAAAAAGAACATACCCTATTAGGCCCGACTTATTTGGGATTTTTTATGACTTATCATTTATTTTTATTATTTAGCATTATAGCTGATTTATTTTATATTATAGTTGTTAGTGAATTTTTTTGACGTAATTAAATTTACATTTTTAAAATAGATTAACCTATTACGAATAATATAAAAATACAAAAAATAAAAAGCAATAAAACCCTAAAAAATTAAAATAAAGAGCTGAAATTTATTTACAAGCGGAAAGAAGGATGCAGCGCGATCATGCAACTGTGCAAGTGATCGACGGTAGTGGAGGATTTACGTTTGTGTCTGCGTCCGTGCGCACCCCGCCTCGGGAGGCGTCAGGCGATCGAACGAGCGTACGTGATGGGTACCGTGACGTCGTGGTCACGTCGATGGCGATTGGGGAAAACAACCTCTGTTCGTGGGTTGTGACCGGCCGGTGCGTCATCATCGCGTACGAGTCGTGCACTGTACAAGACCTTGAACCGAACCCTCTACGAGAGTATACGCCGTGATGTGATGCCACGAGGTCCACGTCCGTGCGAAAATTTAAACCGTGAGCGATTGCAACCTGTAAATAGACAGCCCATATTTGGCCCATATCAAAGTAAGTTCAAGATGTTACTTGAATTCGTTCAGCCCAGAGGGGAGAGAGACCACATCCTTCCCTTCCCTTTCTTCCAAGCCCGAACGCTTAACAAGTACTCCAGGATTGGCCCGAACGTGGCCGAAATAAGCCCATAAAAATTCCTACCATCCCCTAAAACCATGGCCGGACATGAGGCGCATGGGCCGACCCGTCGGCACTTGCTGCAACGGCATACGCTGCCCGGCGGCGGTTGCAACTGCGCAGAAGAGAGGCGGCTCGTCTCAAGAGTGCCACGCTGCCGCTCGTCTCAGAGCCTTCGGTTGCGCCGTGCCACCGTGCAAGGTTGGTCTCAGTCGCGCACGGCCGGCGGCGCTTGAGGTCGTACGGACTACGGTGCGGAGGACGGGCGCGCGGCCGGTGTGAGACCATGCGGGCCGAGCCGCAGATACAGACGTCGGCCTCGCCGGTCAGACTCACGGGCAGTCCTACTGCAATTCGTTGAAAAGGAAAAGTTGTATTGTACGACTTGCGTAGCCTTAAATTTCTTCCCCATTGCAATTTATGAACTTTCTACTTTTTTCTTCGAGAATCGACAACTTTTATTCTACTTTTGATAGTTCTTCTTCTTCTTATGCCGTTTCATTTCTTTCCTAGGGGATTTCTTTTTGTTACTTGGCCTATAATGTGACCAATATAGTTTTTTATGGTCTGTTCTTTTTTGCTGCGGCTTATGGTTTTTAGCTGTGACTTGTGACTTTTGGACTATTTGCAAGAGAGATTATAGAGTAACAGAAACTCACGTGCGGTTTTTGCCAATATAAATGAAGTTGCTATAGTTTGTACTACAACTAACTTAGTAGATCCCGTCTTAAAAGACACAATTTGAAAGCTAGTTACTGTAGAAAAACCAAAGACTAAAAGCTAAAAGTTGTAAAGATCAGACCCTATGTTGTACTAAATTTAGGAGTTTCATATTCATCCATATGCTTATCCGTCTATGTATGCTTACAAGACAACATTAAGTTGTAACACCCCCATTTTTGGGAGCGTTATAAATCCCTCGCAACCGCCCAGGATTGTTCAGTTGCGAGTTACATCATTCGAGTGAATAACATTGCCAACGCAAGCTCAAATACAAAAGTCGGTTTTATTACAATAAAAGGGCTTAAAGCCAAGTTCCACAGTAGGGCCAACGGCCTTTAAATATATTACACAAAAAAAGACACCACAGGCGTACTTGAGCGGAGAACGACTCTAATCCCAAGCTTCTTCCACTTCATAGTATACCACCTCTTCACCTTCGTCTGGCTCCTCAAAGTTAGCAGTTTCTGTTTATGTTTTTAAGCAAGTATGAGTACAACTACCGTACTCAGCAAGTCACACGGAGCTTAACATTAACTATATGCATGGCATAACAAGTGAAGGACAGGTTCGTTATTTGTGTAGATACAGTTTTAGTTGAGAATCAAATAAAAACTTGAAAAGCAACTTCATTAAGGTAAAGGGGTTTTCAAGCGTGATTAACAATATTCCACATCTCAAACCATTCTCAACCCTACTTATGCCTTGCTGTTGGATTCACCCATTAAACATAGCTTCATTCACCGGAAGCACGGCGTATTCGAATACAATTATTTCATGACTCTGCAGAGTTGCCCTGCTTTACCCACAAGATCTCTCAACTCCCGCAACAGAGTTAAAGAACAAGGATGCTTACTGCTCAATTCTTTATATAGCCTCCACCCAGTAGGTCCTAATTCCCTATAAGCTCGGACGACCCCACAGATCTCATCCGACTCATAGCAATTCTACTATTGTATGGTTAACCACCTCCCATACGAACTCACCCTCGGACTCTCCTCGCCAGTTGCAGAGGTTCAATTGAACTTGAGCAGTTATTAAACCAGGTTTGACAAAATCAACGCTTGTGGTTGGGCGGATACTATGTTCTTTACTCAGCATAAGGGTCTAGTTCTTATATTTTTCTCCAAGGCATCATCTGTACACAAACCCATAATCAGTACACCCTGTACTGCCACCATTCCTCAACCAAGCCTCCACCATAGGATAAGGTCTTCGGATCCACGATCCTCGCTTACCCTAGATCTATCTTTTCAAAACTCTAAACAAATGCTAATATTCTTAACAGTGAAAAGATTTTAATGAATTCCTAAACTACCATGTTTATATCGCTAGTATATTTAATACTACTATGTTTGTCAACATGAATATGGTCATCAAATTAAACGGGACTTTTTCGGGTGGTAGGTCATAACTAATAAGTCATGTCATTCTAAACAGTATTTATACATAAAATAATAATTTAAACTTATCATAATGAAAATACTGCTAAATAAATAATAACGGCAAAATAGGCTCAACATGATCAAAGTATGCGCGATTTGCCTTGCGAGTCTATGATTTCAACGAGTTCAAACTCCTCGGCGGGCTGGGCCTGAACTTGGGCTTCTCCTCCCAGCTCCCGAGAAACTTCGATGTCGGAGGCTACACGAAAGCAAATTAAAATAAATCAATTCCATACCCGAAGGAATGAGCGAGGAATAAAGAAATAAAATCCGATAAAATTCAAATAAATTGGGATTTAGGCTTTTAGGTGGGTCATATGGGGAAATGGGCCTGATATTTCGGTTGGCGGGCTCGAAACGAATCCGGGGAGTACAAACATGGATTTTGGGCCTTGGGTCGGGTGACTGTTCATCGGGCTCGGTTACTACTGTTCCTCGGGTTCGGGTCGGCTGGAACGGGTGCAACGGGCTCGGGCGAACGGACTCGGTCCAATCAAGTCGGCTTGACTCGGTCGGGTCCAGCTGGCTCGGGTGAATGGACTGGGCTCAACCGAGACAAGGTGGCTCGGTCGGACGGAACGGATCCGGTCGGACGGAACGGGTTCGACCGACTTGGCTTGGTTTAGTCAACTCAGGGGGGCACGGTCGGGTGTGCAGGGTCTTCTTCTTCCTCATGCCTGTGCGCACGCAAGGAACAGAGGAGGATGGCGGTGGTTATCGGCGGCGGTGGAGTGAAGGGCGACGGCGGTGGAGGATATGGTTGGACTCGTGGGGCCATGGGAAACCCATTTTTGGCGGTGTACGGGCCGGCGGAGGCGGCAATCGCCGGCGACGAGCCTCTTTCCCGGCAGCTAATTCGGGCATTGTGGTGTGGTTAGGGTTTAATCGGGCAAATTGGTCGGTGCTTAGGTATCCTTGGGAGTAGGGGAGGCTCGTGGGCGGGTCGGGTGGAGCTAGGAAGGCCCGTATCGAGCTGGCCACGGTGGATTGGTAACGGCGGCGGGGTGCTCACGGCGCCGGGGAAGAAGGGGAATCGGGAGGCTATAGCGGCGGTTGGGGGTGGTTTCTGGAAGCTCAAGGACACTACCGGTGAAAGGAATTGGAGGGATAGAGGAGTGGAGGACCAACATTGCGCTAGGGCTTACCCTTTGGAGTTTTTGGAATTGCCGGCAATGGAGGTGGATGGGGGAGGCTTTGGGGCCTCGGGCGGGTTTCGGGGGTTGATTTCTGCGGCTCGGGGCGCTTGGCCGCTTAAATAGCGACTTGGAGGCGGTTCGGCGCTGTGCTCATCCAAGGCGACCATGGCGCGTGGCGGCCGGCGGCGTTGCCACGCCTTGGAGGTAGGTCGGGGGCGCCAGGGCGGTGGGGTGTAAAGCTGCGGGGAGCTCTGCCCGAGCTATGGAGGTGGCAAAATCAAGCGGCGCGAGATGTGTGGTGGCGCGCGCGGAGGAGGTGGGCGGTGGTAAAGCGGGGACACGGCGGCCGCGGCGGCAGGTTGGCGTGGCCTGCCACGGTCTGGGGGCGAGTACGGCGGCTGGCCAACAGCGCGGATTTGGCGGAAAAGGTGCATCACGAAGAGGGCGTGAACGGCGGTGAGATTTGGGGAGGCGGTGGATTTTTCAGACGTGTACAGTGCTGACAAATACTCCCTCCGCTCTGGCTAGGATGGGGTGATTAGGGGCGGCTTTAATCGGTAATATGTGTGGATTAGGATGATGGAGCAAGGAGACAAAGCTAAAGCGAAAATCCAACTAAAATTTAGGTTTTGATCTTTTTCGGATTTTCAGTTTTGTTTCACAAGCCACGAAAGCGCACGGAGTCCGCGCAAGGCAAAAAAGGATCAATTAGCAGGTAGCATCAAGACTCGAATTAATGGCGGGTTATGCTACATCCCTGGCTAGTCACTTCTATCAACGGTTTAAACAGCCTGCGAGCGAATGCAGCGTGGTGCGACAGGAGACACTGGCCGGCAGAGTGGTGATCGCTTTTAGCTGGCCGCTAATTCTAATTTCTGACCGGTGGGATTCACGTTCCGTGTACTACCGCGCGTACGCTGCGGTGCCTGTGCGGCAATTACATGCAGCAGACGCGTCGACGCCTTCTCGAAGAGGTGAGCGCGAGGGGGCGTTGAATCAGGGTAACTTGCGCCGACTCTCAATCCGAAAGGTGAAAAATTAGGTCCGGTCGCCCCGAGCAAGAATGGAAAAACGCACACGACCTATGACTTGTGATCAGTGGTTTTCCATAACTTTGGAATTGGACCCGAGCAAGAATGGAAAAACGCACACGACCTATGACTTGTGATCAGTGGTTTTCCAGAACTTTGGAATTGGACCATATCAATATACCGGACAAGAATTAAATAATCCTTTAATACGGATTTAATATTTAATTAAAACCTTAAGACATATGTGGCCGTAAGCTTCTGAAAGCAATTGTCTGAATACCCTTAGTCGGAGACTCTCTGTATATTTTACCCGACCAACGAACCACTTAGAGATTTTATGAAATGGTATAAGGGCCCTCCTATAGGGAGTTCCTCCTGTGCGGTGAATAAAGCATGTGCTTTATTTGCTCTAAACAGCGCGACGATTCGGCTCTACATCTCTGACAACAACTGCCATGGAGTTATCTCCACGATTATCTTTTACTGATAATAATCGAAGATCAGTTATTATCATCTCTCTCTCTCTCTTTGACAGCAACCACCCTCTCGACCAGACGGGACGATTCAACAAAGCGTCTCTTTATGTGGATAACTGATACCCCTTCAATACTATTTAAGAATTAATAAGAGAAGACACAGACAACTTGAATGACTGGAATCGCGACCAGAATTAGAAAAGCACTAGACAAGACAATCAAGATATTCCGATCAGTTGGAAGATTTGTAGAGATTAGGGCTAGTCACGTCCCCTTGTAATCTCTTAGCAAGAGCACATTGTAACCAGCTCATAGTAATAGAGATCATCCCTATTCTTTTGCTAAATAATTCCAAGGAATAAATCATCATTTCTCACATTTTCGTAAGATCAGTGATTCGGTCATCGACAGCTGACACCATCCGTAGAGAAAAAAGCGCTAAGTCCTTAAAGTTTCTCATCAACAAGCCTTATCCTCTCCTATTTTCCCCAACATCGCCCATGCGATCACGACAGGAACCTGGGATGAAAAAAATTGGTACGATCTGCCCGACTACGTTGACCTCGACATGGACACATGTATTTGCGCCATGTAACGCGATGCTTCTTTATCATCATCCTCCATCCCAAGCTTGCTAGTCTTTGAGACTAGCAACATTGACCGAATGGAAAAAAGACACGCCACCCCCATCATTGTCGGAACGCCCAAGCACCGTGGCAAGCCTAGTACTTTCGACAGGCGAACAAGACAACAAGAGCATAACACCACGATCCGAGAGTTAGAGTACTCTCAATACAGTCGTGGACGATCCGTGGGTGTGAAAGTGTTGATGTTACTATTTCTTTTATGGCAAAGGCTATGAAAGCCAAATATGATAAGTATTGGGACAAATCCAACATAGCTCTCGTTGTGGCATGCTTTCTTGATCCTAGATACAAGAAAAAGCTTATGGAATATTTCATGAGGAGGATTTATCATGAGAGGGCTGCTCATGAAGTTAATCGCTTCACGGATGTTGTGATCAAATTATTTCAAGCTTACATGTCTAACGCATCTGAAGCTTCGAAGCCTAATCCTCAAGGACCTTCTTAGCCACTTGTGATTCTAACTTGGGTCTTGATGACATTGAACAATTAGTATGAGGATGTCGCTACAACACATGGTGGTATAAAATGAACTTGAGGTATACATGCAAGAAAAACCAATTCTGTGGGCTGATCCTAAGGGTAAGGGTGCACAGTTTGACATATTGTCATGGTGGAACACACACCAAGGAAAATTTCCTGTTCTCTCATGACTAACTCGTGATGTGCTAGCTATTCAAGTGTCGACTGTTGCTTCAGAGTCGGCTTTTAGTGTTGGTGGCTGTTGTAGGGGTGGCCCCCACCTAAGCCCAGTAGGCCTGTTAGAAGGATGTAACGCCTAAAATGGGACCTGTGTAATGACATGAGTGCCCCGGAGGGGAATACTCACGTGTAAGGGTATAATTGTAAAAATGCTCACCATGTGGATATACATATACGACACAGGCCATGGGAGAGGCCCAGGCCATCTACTCACCTAACTCTTCACTACCATACTCTATCTCTGTTTGGTCTGTAACCACAACAGTTGGCGCTGTCCGTGGGGAGGACAAGAGCAAGCCTCCAGATCTGAAGGAGCATGGCACCAAAGAAAGCTTCACCGTTGGTGACGAAGAAGAAAAAGGCGGAAGCGGCGAAATCTCACGCCAATACCAGGGCCTCGGCTTCAGTAGTTGTGGGTACGGGTGGCGGTGCGGGTGTGACGACCGTGAGCACCGGCGTCCACGACGCGACGCCCGACCCCGCCACCTCCATCCCGACCACCAACCCCGGCGTAGCAGTGGTGAATGGTCCCGGCGACGACGCGGACCTCGTCACCAGCTCCAGGGTCCCCCAAGACAACGCGGCGGGCTACCTGGGCGCGCAGGCCGTGGTCACCGCTGTGCCGATCATACTGCCGGGCACATCGACGGCCCCAGCCACGTCCGCGGTGGAGACCGCCCTGCTGGCGGCCCTCAACGCGTTCCAGCGGGAGCTGTCAGATCTCCGCGGGGCCGTGCGCGACATACAAGAGGCTCGGAGCCAACGCGCCAAGCCGGTGGTCGCGTCTGAGCCCACCTCGGCAAAGGCGAATAGCTGTGACGTTCCTGCGTCCAGTCGCGTCCCACTGCGACGCGTAGACCCGGAGTCCCCGCTCTCCGCGGGCCTGCAGCAAGCGGCCTAGCCCGAGGACTTCAAGTTCCCGGGTGCCATCGAGGCGTACAAGGGTGATTCCGACCCGCGGGAGTTCGTGCACGTGTATGAGACCGCCATCGAAGCCGCTGGCGTAGACGACACCATGAAGGCAAAAGGACTTCCCGTCGCGTTACAAGGGGTGGCGTTGTCCTGGTTCTTCACCGTCGAACCACAGTCCATCTATGCGTGGGAACAGATCCGTGATCGACTCTACAACAACTTCCAAGGAAACTACGTCGAGCGGGTCGCTGCGGACCAGCTCTTCGCAGTCAAGCAGAAACCCAAGGAGGGGCTCAGGACTTACTTCAAATGCTTCGCTAAGGTACGCTGCAAAGTCAGGGACGTTAACGAGGCAACCATCATCAATGCAGCGATGCAAGGTCTCCGCCCAGGACCGCTCGCTGAATATAACGCGCGGAAGCCACTCAAGTCGGTGGCACAGCTCTTCGACAAAATGGAAGCGTACGCCCGAGCCGAGGAGGACGCGCGGATGCGCAGCGGCGACAGCCCCGATGCCGGGCAAGCGAAGGAGTTGTCGCAAAGGAGAAGCACAAGAGACAACCCGAGGGCGAAACACAAGCAAACGTCCGCGGGTGACACTCGCGAGCGCATCGACGACGGGGTGGTGCACCATAACTCGCCAGGCGACAGGCGCAAGCCCCGGCGTAACCGGCGAAGACCCCAAAAGGCCCGCCACATCCTCGCCGCGCAAGGCGTTCCCCGGGAGGTCGCTTTAACCTCGCGCGTCGGAGGGGGGCGCGATGGAAGCCGCGATGAGAAGCCGCGGGTGGAGCAAGAAATCCTAGAATACGGTAGATGGTGCGAAGTGCACGGCTATGGGGGGCCATTTCACGCGGACATGCACCAAAGTCGCGGCGTTGCGGCAAGCGATGGCTCACGTACGGGCCTCGGAGACACTGACCCCCGCAATAGCCTTTGGGCAGCATACGCAAGGCAGTCCCTCGCGCGCTGGGCCCCCCGCAGAGACCCGGTGCCGTGGTGTTAACGTCATCACTGGAGGCTCTTCGTCGAGCACTTCCCTAGCACAACCACCTCGGTGGGCGTCCCATCGCAGCATCACCTTCACGTCGGCCGATGCCCAGGGCGTGGAATTCCCCCACCAAGATCCCTTGGTCATCCAGGCCGACATCGCAGGTTGTGACGTCAGGCGTATTCTCATTGACGGAGGCAGCTCCGCAAACAACTTGTTCGCGGAGGCCATCGATCATATGGGAGTACCTCAGAGCCTACTAAAAGCTTATGAAGCCCCCCTCTAGGGCCTCGGAGGGCAGCCACTGAAGGCTTTGGGTCAGGTACGCCTTCAAGTCTCCTTGTGCCAGGCCGACAACGCCAGGACTGAAGATGTCGTCTTCGACGTCGTGGACGTCTCGTATCCGTATAATGCCATACTGGGCCGGCCTGCCATCAACTCATTCGAAGTGGTCCCACACTACGCTTTCCTATGCATGAAGCTCCCGGGCCGGCAGGGCGTCATCACCGTCGTCGGCGATCAGGATATGGCTAGGAGTATCGAAACCGGAGCTGGAAGCCTGCACCGTAAGGTGCACGTTGTCGCCGACAAGCACCAAGCGGATACGCCATCCGCCCCAGGATGGACACCTAAGCCCCACCCGGAGGGCGGAGTGAAGAGGGTGCCACTCCATGCGGAGGGGCAGCTCGTATCTATAGGCGAGGGCCTCCCTCCGGACGTGGAGCAAGACTTGCTCCGAGTTCTTTGGGCCAACATAGACGTCTTCGCATGGTCCCCGGAGGATATCAAAGGTGTGGATCGCGCCCTCATCGAACATAACTTCGCGATCCGCCCTAACGCTAAGCTAGTCAAGCAGAAGCTTCGCCGTATGTCCATGGACCGGCAGCAAGCGGCCAAGGTGGAGGTGGCGAAGCTCCTTCGGGCGGGGGTTATCCGCGAGGTCCAACATCCGGACTGGCTCGCCAATCCGGTGTTGGTAAAAAAGGCCAGCGGCGCCTGACGCACGTGCATCGACTTTACCGCCCTGAACAAGGCATGCCCGAAGGACGATTACCCTCTGCCGCGCATAGACCAACTGGTCGACGCCACCGCCGGATGCATGCTCATGAGCTTCTTGGACGCCTACTCCGGCTACCATCTGGTCTACATGGCCAAAGACGACGAGGACAAAACCAGCTTCATTACGCCGGTAGGGACCTTTTGTTTTGTCAGGATGCCCTTCGACTTGAAGAACGCGGGTGCAACCTTCACCCGCCTCGTCACGTTGGCCCTAGCTGTTCAGCTAGGGAGGAACGTGGAGGCCTACGTGGATGACGTGGTAGTAAAAACCAGGCAGCTCGCCTCTCACGGTCGGGATCTTCAGGAGACCTTCGACAACCTCGGGAAGGCAGGCATCAAGCTCAATCCGGACAAATACGCAAGAGAACGGAAAGGAACGCGCAAGCACAAGCAAGCAGGCAGCCAAGGGGAGCGTTTGCATGCCCACAGTGACAACTTATAAAGTCCCCCGTCTCCCCCGAAAGCAGAAGATCGAACGACAGAATTGCAGCGGTTCGGCTACCCACGATCGGGCAGTGCAACCGCGGCAGGCGGCGGTAGGTGGGCGATCAGCGCGTAATGCGCCGATACATTCCTGCTGCGTGGCCACTTTCCCTGGGGAAGAGGCGAACGGGCGTGGTCGCATGACCACTGGCAGCCCACGGCGCTCCAATCACAGCCTGCCGCGTACCCCCACCCAGCGCAGAGCAGATAGAGCAGCCGCGACAGCCTGCCCCTGACAAGGGCCGGCGCGATTCCAGGGGTCATTAAAGCGCACTCCCAGGCCACGCAGCCACCCCTCCGCGCTGGCGCTACAGCACGTGGAGCACCTCCCGAGACTCGGCTGCCCGGGGCAGCCGCCCAAGCTTTACCTCGCACCCGCAAACGTCCGGAGCGCGAAGCATGTCACGCCCTGACCTCGGCCCTGTCGAGGCCTTCGGCCTGCCCGGTGTCTTCGACCTCGAGGCCGCGCAGCTCCGGGAGTGGAAGACACGGCCCTCGCACCATAAGCACGAACGGAAGTGTATCCAGGCCATCGAGGGTCACAAGCCGATGGGACGGAGGGGGCCAAAGGGCTCAGCGGCATGGCTTCGGCCCGTGAAGCCCTTCACCATGAGAGACTCCTGTTGTAGGGGTGGCCCCACCTAAGCCCAGTAGGCCTGTTAGAAAGATGTAAGGCCCAAAATGGGACCTGTGTAATGACATGAGTGCCCCGGAGGGGAATACTCACATGTAAGGGTATAATTGTAAAAACACTCACCATGTGGATATACATATACGACACAGGCCATGGGAGAGGCCCAGGCCATCTACTCACCTAACTCTCCACTACCATACTCTATCTCTGTTTGGTTTGTAGCCACAACAGTGGCCATGTCATCAATCCATTTCGTAGTCGATTAGAGCCCGAGGTGGTTGAGACTCTAATTTGTACAAAAGATTCGATATCTTCATCTAGGAAAGGTAAATAATAAGTTATTTAGTTCACCAATTGCACCGCTTACAACTTTTGTTTATTAACCTCGTGTTATTTTTTAATTTTAGATTCCAAGGAGAAGATATTATCACTTGTTGATGAGTTGGCTTTGGAGCTAGATGACATAGATTGTGCTACTACAAACATAAATGAAGAGGTTTGATAATTCTAGAAATAAAAATATAAAAACAAATTCCAATTATTTTATCTATTTTACTGTTCGAACTTATATGGTTAGTGATGATTGAATTGGCTATCCTTTGCTATGTCTTTGTTGTCAACTAATTAAATTGGCTATCATTTGTTATCAACTGATTAAATTGGCTATCCTCTGACATGTATACTGCATCATGTTAATGGCCTTGATGCTATGTCTCCAGAAACTTGTCGTATATACACTGTTACTACTTCTCTAGTTTGCTGGTTATTTACTTCCAGTGGCAGACTGACAGTGAGTGAAACCGAACCATATACTTCTCTAGTTATACTGTCTACTATACAAGTATTAGTTTTGGGTTTCTATTCTTCATTCAATAATTTTGGGTTCCAATTGATATTTTATTGTAGGATGAGATAATGACCGGGGCTGAGCTCCACTGAAACATGGTTAGAGATGACTCGCTGTTGGCTTTTGCTAGACAAGATCTGTGTTGTGAACTTATCATATGATGTAAATGCAATGAAGTTAAATAAACTAGTAATATACTTGACTATTTGGCTATGGGCAATTCATAGTTTCAAACCATATGGCATGTAGCTAGTTAGCTACTACTTGTTTAACTAGTTTCTATCATTTACTTGCTACTTTCTAGCTAGAATTTACTAGTTGCTTAACTTGTCTCTGTCATCATGCGAAATTTGTTTTCGCGTATTATCTGACTAAATATTTGTGACCGAGACTAATCATATTCGGAGCGGCATGCATTCGTTCTGTATTCGTGACCGAGATTTATACATATTCATATTCGTATGTGGCATTATTCGTATTCGACTTCGACTCCGATAAAAAATATGAAAAAGAATATAAAATAAGCTTGGTTGCTTCCCAGCTGATTGGGCCTGCGGTGCCCGTGTGTGCCGTTGTGTGAAAAACTAGGAATACTCCGCATCGGACGGCGGGGCTGGCGTCACTTGGGGTGTGTTTGGTTGCCTGAATCTCCTTCATCCTGGATGGGTGGATCCGTATAATCTGAGAAAGAGCCTGTTTGGTTGCCTGTATGAGCGGATACAGCCTGTATGAGCAGATGCAAAAATACGCCCTCATCCTGGATGGGTGGATACGCTCAAAATGAGCTTCACTAGCCATCCTGGATGAGTGGATGCATTGTATCTTATGCGGTCCCACGTGTCAGCCTCTCAGGTTTGGTAGACTGCATCCGCTCATACAGGCAACCAAACAGCATCTCAGTTTTTTTGTATCCGCTCATACAGCCTCACCAAACATCTTCTTTTTCTGATATACGATTCCACTCATCCAGGATATACGATGCAAACTCCATCCACGAACCAAACACACCTTGGGGAACAGCGCGAGCCGAGATGACTTGTACGGTTGCACATAGCAAAAATGTTTTACGCATGATACGCCGTTTTACATGGTGAAGGGACTTGGGATGGTTAAATTATTACGTGCCACCCTGAATGGAACCTTCCTACTATCCTAGAATACAAGTAGTACTATTACCTGGACGGCGGAGCATTCCGTGGTGCACGGATCCGTTTTTGCCTTCGTGCGAGACTCGTCTCACGCATCAATCAATCGATCGGTAGCATATCATTAACTGCGTTGCTTCATTTTTCTACTGTGAAAGGTACCTTGAGTACTACCTTTCACGAAGCATTTAAAAGATAACGACGTTTGAAGCAACGCTTCCTCTAGCTTATAAAAGTCAAGATCTGAAGAATCATCTCCGTAACCTACTACACAAACCCATCTCGAACAATCAACAACACAAAATGTCATGGGAAGAAGTGCGCCTTCCCCGTGGTAACCGGGCCTCCGGTCTCCATCTAGAACAGTTCATCGCTCCATTATAACAGCATCGATTAAGACATGACAGGTCGCAGTCCTATGCCCCGTACGAAAACGGAGGCCATCCGTATCCACTGCTCCCAACCACACAGCCGAGCAAATCTACGCTTGGCGCGCGTGCTTGCTCTTTCGTCAGAACAGAAATATTTGGCGCGCGCCGCCACTACAGGACCTGTTTGACTTATAATTTTTGATTAAAAATTTTAAATTTTTAACTATTTATGACAGAGATTACAGAGATAGCTAGTAAAGATGTTAAACTTTTAACATGTGCTATAATTAACTTATAATCTCTATTTTAAAAATTACTCTGTTTAAACGTTAAATACTATAGTAAAAACTGAAGGAAAAAAAACAAACCCTGTTACCTCTCGCTATCCTTAAGTTTTCAACCGCAGCCGGTGCACCGTCGTTGTCCACCCCCTCCAACGCCGTCAGTTTCCCCCACGAAAACTCCAGATCGCCCATTCGAACGAATCGAAGGCGAAGAAAACCACACTCGGCGAGCAACGTGGCGGTCAGCACTTCGGATGCCGTAACTAACGGCCGCGCGCGCCCCACCTGAATCTTGTTCGGTCGGAGTCGGACGGACAAAACCCGCGGCGCCCGTGCCGAAACCTGTCTCGCGCCTGCGACCCCGCGCGCGCGGCCCACGGCGCGGACGCACGGAACCGGTCGCGCGACAGCTAAGCGAGCCGCACCACCAGGCCCGCACGCGTCTACTCGGACGTTTAAATACAGGTCACCCTCGCGACGACGCCTTCGCCACAAAGCAAACCATCGCCACAAGCAAGAGGCAACCGCACGTAACATAGCGCAGCGCCCCCGCCTTGGATCCTTCCCCTTTCGTGATTATTTCCTGCCGTTTTCGCGGTTCACACCGCGCCACACGGGGTATATAAAAGCAAGCAAAACCGCCTGGTCTTCACACTTGGGAGGAGTCGCGAGAGCTAGCGGTTGCTGAGGGAGTGGTGGGTGGCCATGGGGAGGAGGCTGGACGCGCTGCTGGGGCGGACGTCGAAGCAGACGGCGCGGCTCAAATCGTTCCTGGGGCTGGCGGTGACGCGGCTCGGCGTGCTGCGGGGGCACCGACAGGTGCGGTGCGCGCAGGCTCGGGGGGACGTCGAGCAGCTGCTCCGGCTCGGCCACCCCGACCGC
Organism: Dendrocalamus latiflorus; assembly: GCA_017311315.1. Lineage (NCBI taxonomy): Eukaryota > Viridiplantae > Streptophyta > Magnoliopsida > Poales > Poaceae > Dendrocalamus > Dendrocalamus latiflorus. The sequence continues at coordinate 9,880,201 of CM029651.1, read as the reverse complement.
GCGCTGCTCCGCGCCGAGCAGGTCATCCGCGAGCAGAACATGCTCGACGTCTTCCTCATGCTCGAGGCCTACTGCAACCTCATCAACGAGAGGGCCGCGCTCGTCGACGCGCACAGGTAAGAAGGCATGCACCAACGCCAGCCGGTTCTTGCACGTCTGTTTTGTAGTTGCGTTCCTTTCCGATCTCCCATCGTGTTGATAGTGTTTCGACCGTGTTTTTTATTTGTCGCGCAGGGAGTGTCCGGATGAGCTGCGGGAGGCGGCGGCGGGGCTGGTGTACGCGGCGGCGAGGTGCGGGGACCTGCCGGAGCTGCAAGAGGTCCGGCGCCTCCTCGCTGCCAAGTTCGGCAGGGAGTTCGTCTCCGCCGCGGCCGAGCTCCGCAGCGGCTGCGGGATCAATACCAAGGTGAGGACTGAGGGCCAAAGACCCTTGCACTTTTTCTCGTAGCTTCTGAACCGCCGAAGTTTCTGTGCGAGGATTCTAACGAAACCTGAATGCTTGGAACAGATTGTGCAGAAGCTGTCGACCAAGCAGCCGAGCCTGGAGAGCCGGCAGATGGTGCTCCAGGAGATCGCCGCGGAGAAAGGGATCACCGTGCACGTTCACGAGCCGTCCTACGAGGATTTGGGTTCCAACCAGAGGAAGAAGAAGCAGGACGACGAGAGGCGCAGGATGCCTCAGGTTGACATGGAGAAAGACATCTCTGCCGATTCGGCGCAGAGATACAAAGACGTAGAAGCAGCAGCGCAGGCCGCGTTCGAGTCGGCGGCCACGGCAGCGGCTGCCGCGAAGGCTGCCATGGAGCTCTCCCGAGGCGAGTCCAGGGGGCCCGACGACAGGAGGAAACCGGGAAGGGTGCAGATCGACGAGACCAAGAAAGAGGTGCCTCACGGCGGTGAAGTTTTGGCTGATGCAAAGAAATTCGACAGGATCGGACATGCCCGGAACTACAGTTCAGAGATAGAGGTTCTGCCTGAGATTGAAGCGCATCATGGCGACAATGCAGAGAGCGAGTTGAAACACACAGAACAGCGGGTTCCGGCCAGGAGCAGGCCGGCTTCAGTCAGAACAAAGAGAGGACTTTAGCTGCAACCAGATGGCAATAGCAGAGATGGTCCTGATCTCATAATATTGTTAGTAGTTGAACTTTGGCAGTTGTATATTGCAGATTCATCATTCCTGTATTTAGAGCCCAGGCCATTCCATGTGTTTAATGTAAAGAAAAAAGGGAAAAGGAAAAAAAATAGATTTGGGCTTTTTCATCAAGTAAGCAGAAGCACAAATCATCAGCATACATTGTCAGTAAGGTGCATTGTTTGTAGATATGTTAAAGAGGATGAAGAATTTTTCTATTACACGACTGGTTCAAGAAGTATACTTCAAACCTCATCGTTAGTAGTAGGATAAACTAATGCGCCGAAGCTACCAACTAGAATACTCATAGAGAAGAAATATTAACAGCGGACAACATCATTGGTCTGGACCAACTCAACTACGAACACCCTACCTAAGAAATTAGTAAAACCATGAAACTGTTTGGCTGATAAAAGTGCAGGGAAAAGGTAAAAGGAAAAATGCACCAAAAACCTTAAATTCCTTCTGATCTTTGGGGCTATTCTCAGTAATATTATCCCATAGCTCCTTGAACATCCTCTTTCGCTTTCTCCACTGGTTAACTTTCTCAGCGAATGACTCTTCAATGATCTTATTGTCCTCAGGTTTCACCAAGATAACACCACTCCGCAATTTATTTAGTTTTTGTTCCATTTCCTGTACCTGCACAAACATGAGGTCTAACATCAATACTTGTTGAAAGGAATACATTATGTGCATAAAGGAACATATTTATAAGCACATAAATTTCAATGTCATCATGTGTAATTTCATATGTTTATCGTATGTTTATATAGAAATAAGTAAATTTATTAATACAAGAGACAGTAGAATAATACTAGATGAGTTGTACACTATATATTATACCAAAATATATTAGCTCTGAGACAAAAAAAATACTCATATTTTAGACATATAGATGTATCAATTTACATATATATGACTATATATGGGGAATAGCGGGGATTTGAGGATAAGGGATGCATTCTCGTCCCTATCCTAACATAATTTAGCGGGGATAAAATCTCCCTATATGTGTGTGTGTGCGTGTGTGTGTATATATAGGAAGTCTCTTTTCTACTCCCGGGTGTAATTACACCCTATATCGTATCTCACAATGTAGGGAGTATCTCGTGTAACGGAGGGTATGTACATGTAGTATACGAGTATTTAAGACCATATAGGTGGTATGAACAATTTTTCAGAGGTGGTATGTATATTTTTTTGACATACTCCTTTTTATGTGTGTATATGAAGGTATTTATAAAATACGCTAAAAACTATAGACTCCCTTGCAATTTTTTCGTATGGTTTACATTGGAGTATCTTATAATTAGTATATGAGTATACCTAAAGTGATAAAAGAGTATTTCAAGTTTATTTAGGTGGTATATTAGAGGTGGGTGTAATTACACCCGGAAATAAAAAGTATTTTTCATATATATATATATATATATATATATATATATATATATATATATATATATATATATATATATATATATATATATATATATATATATATATATATATATATATATATATATATATAACAGGTGCACCATGGTGCCCAAGCTCCATAATTAAAACTTTCCATCCATGATTAATACTTTCCATCCATGATTGATTCTTTTCCAAATTGATACCTTTTCGAATTAATGAATCTTAATAGGTTACCTAATATATTGCACCTGCACGCATCTAAAAGCAATCTAACGATAGAGAGGTTTGGTATATATATATATATATATATATATATATATATATATATATATATATATATATATATATATATATATATATATATATATATATATATATATATATATATATATATATATATATATATATATATATATATATATATATATATATATATATATATATATATATATATATATATATATAGGAAAAATACTTTTTACTCCCGGGTGTAATTACACCCGCCTCTAATATACTACCTAAACAAACTTAAAATACTCCTTTATCACTTTAGGTATAGTCATATACTAGTTATAAGATACTCCAATATGAACCATATGAAAAATTGCAATGGAGTCCATAGTTTTTAGCGTATTTTATAAATACCTTCATATACGCACATAAAAAGGAGTATGTCAAAAAAATATACATACCACCTCTGAAAAAATTTTCATACTACCTCAAAAACGCCAGATCTGAGAACTTATTGGGCCGCTGCCACCTTTGTGACGCCGCCACCTTCCCGGATCTGGTTCTCCCCGATGGTTTCTCAGCATGGATCCAAACGCCGAGGTCACCGCCGCTAACTCCTCGGGCGCCGCCTTCTTCGGCCATCAACCTTGTGTCGACTCTACCCTCCCGGGTCGCCACTGTCTGCCGTCGCCTACTCTTCATGGAGGCGACTCGGATTTGAGAACGGCGGAGCTGGCCTCCCGGTGACAAAACCGCCCGCGATTTGGGGAAAGAGACGAGAACGGGGGAAATGCGTGACCGAGTGACGGGGAAAATGTGCAGGCAACGGGAGAATGCGCGATTTGGGGAAAGAAGCAACGGGTCTCAGCCGCCCAACCCGTTAATCGTCTTTTCTACGACTCATCGTACAAGCGCGATCGGACGGCTCCGGATGGAGGAGTCCGGACACCCAATAGTCCTCAATATTTTTACTATATATATATAAAATTCCCCACATGTTATCGTGGGCCGGGGCCCTATTGTTGCCATCCCTAGTTGCTAAGGGTATTTTGGTCATTTTGAATAAAAACAGAATATTAACTAGTTAACCGTGGCTTAGTGAAAGCTGACAAGTATTCGTAATCGAATAGAGTATGAAAGAACTTTTTGAGATAAATATGTAAATATGATTTTTATGTATCCAATACGAGTATTTAAAGGGATATCCATAACTAAAGTATCAAAGTTTGAACGTATCTCAAAACACATATATTAATGACGGGAGAGAGTACTAAAGTCTGGCACTACAATAAAATTATCTGCTAATAGAAGTGTAGAACTTGCAACAATCTGCGAAGTGGGATCCTTAATATTTGATCCCGTACGCGAGACGACGAGAACGCGGAGGGGTGGCCCCGATCAACTCGGCTTCGGCTTCTGGCTTCTAGCTTATTTTTCACTATTCATAAGTTTCGTCTTTTTCTGAATTTTTGGCTTTTTGTTGAGCTTTTTTGCCAGTTCTTTTTTTCCCGTATTTGTTTGTATTATACGTAATGTGCTAACATATTTTTTTATTTTTAATTTTTTTAAATTTAATTATGCTAAATAAGTCTCTGTCAGCTACCGTGCTTTTTTCAGCCAACTACAGTGCTTTCAGCCATAAGCCACGAGCTTTTCAGCCGAACCGATCACCACCTATGTGTACACTTGCGGAGTGAAGTACAACGGCGCGTGTATTGTGCGTCGTGCAAGGCTGCGTAATATGCTGGCTCAGCCGTGATCCTCTTCGCGCAACACCACCAGGAGTCGGCTCGGCGGCACCACGAACTCCGCGGCCTCCGAGCCGAACACGAACTGCGCCCACTCCCTGGCCTGCGCGTCCACCTGCGCCTCCGCCTCGCGCACGCCCCCGCCCGCCGACGCCGACGCGATCGCCGCAGCGACGACCACGACGACGAGCAGAGGGGCCAGCAGGGACACCAGCTCCGCCGCACTCTCCGCGATCATCGTGTACAGAAGAACAAGACAAGGTATGCGCGTCTTTCAACTGCCAGGGAATGACAGATGTGCAGCCTTGATATATAGGATGCCTCGTGTAGCTTTCTCGTGCACGACTACCTAGCAGCCCATGGATCGTGTAAGTAGAGCTGCAAAGGCCTCGCCATCTTTTGCTTCTTCGGATCACGAAAAGCTATGGCATAACTCGAAAGAAGAAGAACATCTGATGCATGTTGTCCACTTTTATGGTTCCCTGTCTCTGGCAATTTCAATCCCGGTGCTCGTCTCGTGGGTTTTGGTTGAGAGTCGAGCGGTTGAGATCCCTGTACAGCAGCGCCTCCCCTCGGGGTAACTAGGTGTTCAGTAGCTGGTACGCGTAATGCAGGACCACCAAGGCACCAGGCCACCAGTGTACAACGATTTGTTGCTGTTGCTAGAAAGGGTGAATGAACAACTACATCTGCATTTAAGAAATATTCGAACTGAATCTAATACAGTCTAGCTGATGTTGGAAAATGTTACACTGTAATCTGGGATGACTGCAGAGATTATGTATAGTTACTTGGTACAAAATGAAATATGATAAATTCATTCGAAATATACATTGATAGGATGATGACAGAGAAGATACAAACTTGCTTCCTTCAGCTGATACGCGTGCAAAACATTCAGGTAAAAAAAAGAGTGAAAAAAATACAGTTCAATTTCTTCGTCACTAACCATCTATATTTTCTTTTCTGATTTCAACATAGGATTATCCAAGGAAAAATTCAGTCAACAGAATGAAATATGTGAGATACATTCGAAATATACATTTTGTAGGTAGATGACAGAATGCATAAACTTGCTTTGACCACTGATATGCGTGCAAACCATTTGAATACAAAAGAACAAGCATAAAAAATAGCTGAATTTCATCGCCACTAACCATCTACACATTCTTTTATTTTCAACGTAGGATTATCCAAGGGAAAATTCAGTACGCAATGATCACCAGCTAATTTTCTTAGCACTATGGTTTCAACTGAATCTTGTACAAGTCTTACTGGCTACCACAGAGCCCTCTAGCTGAAAGAGAGAACCTTCATTTCTTTCCACGATGTCTCCTGAATGGTCCTACTCAAGAGCTGGTGCTACCTCAGTTGGATTACCTTCAAACACATCGGAGCTTGATGATTCTGACTCTTCTGGGAACTCCTGTGTTTGGACTGATTCCTTGTAAGCAGGAGTCTCTCTGAAGTCTGTTGCCCCTTCGTTATATGTAGCCACAGCGACACCACAAGCAATCAGCTGCACAAATATGCAACATCAATTGGCAGATGAGAATTGATAATCCACAGACCGCTGTAATTTGTCAGTTGCTTGAGAGTTAACATGATTGAATTCGATGATCTAAAGCGGATGGAATAGCAAGCAAAGTTCTTTCTATATATTGAGTGGAAATCTGCCATGATAGGCGGTCGGTTAAGTTGATGTATGCCAATGACAAAACACAGGGAATGTTTCATCGATAATGCAATTAAATGAAGAAGTGTCAGATTATGTCTTGTTAAACAGTCCGCAAAGAAACAGCTTCATGTATGTTTTCAACAACACATTCTTCCTTTTCCACCCACTAGACACTGGAACATCTTTTTAGTCCATATATGGAAAATAATCACTGTACTAACAAACAGTGAGATTAAATCCTATAAAATGAATTTGGGAACCTCGCTGTTTACGACTGGAAATGAATTCGAATGAGCTTCAAGTTTTACATATCAGGCTGACATAAATCATAAATCACTCTGCAAGTAAACAACTAATGTCAGCCTCCGGACAGTGCCATGGCACGACTTGTCGCATTGAAGGGGTTGTTTCATGCTGACTTCCTTCATTGCAAAGCATTTTAACATAGAGGTATTCAATTAGCTGCAAACTAAGTTTCTCTGGCGTATATATCTTAGAAAAAGCAAAAAAAATTACTTTTGATTACTCGTCTAATGAGCGGGAATTAGTGAATAGCACTGCATATATAGAACACAGCAACTGTACTGCAGCACGAAGTGATGGATGAGGAAGAGACGCTCACAGCGAAGACGCCGAATGCCCACATGTACTGCACGAAGAAGCCGAGGGCCTCCCACTGGGGGCCCTCCCAGAAGTCGGGCTTCTCCGGGTCCGGCAGCTCCGGCATCGGCGTCGTCGACACCTCGAACCCCAGCGGCTCCCCCTCCCCCTCCTACTGACGCCACCGCGGCGCTTCTTTTCGCGCTCCTCGAGGCGCCGCTGCGTGCGGGACGAGACGCCGCCCCGGCGCGCGAGCGCCACGTGCAGGGCGGCGCGGCGGCCCGGGAGGGCAGGGAGGCGAAGGCGGACGGCGGCGGCGGAGGCCGTGCCGAACGGCGTGGGGGAGGTGAGGAGAGACATGAGGCCCTGGAGGCGGCGGGGCTGCGCGGCGGCGAGCGTGAGGTACTGACTACTGAAGAGGCTGGAGCGGGGAAGCTCCTGGCTGTCGACGCTTTTCAGGAGCTGTGAGCCTGTGAGGGCCGGGAGGGAGTGAGATGAAATTTTCTTTTCTAGTTCGGGGTTCTGCTTTGCATACAAGCCATAGTTTTCCCATTTTTTTTTCTACTTTTGTAGCAAGGAAGGGTTAAAATTCTTTGTGTTAGATATGGAGTAGGCCATATTTATAAATATCATTAACTTAATCTATGTTAGTGTCATGCTCCTTCTAGTCGTAGTAGAATGATTTCGAAGAATTCGTGAGGTCAAATAAATATTTAGGTTGAACATATAAAGATGGCACGGGTAGGTTTTCCATTAAAAAAAATTACTTTCATGCTTCTTTTAATAGTCAAAATCACGTATTCTTGACTTAGCCCTGATCAACTCGGCTTCGGCTTCTGGCTTCTGGCTTATTTTTCACTATTCATAAGTTTCGTCTTTTTCTGAACTTTTGGTTTTTTGTTGAGCTTTTCTGCCGGTTCTTTTTTTTCTCGTATTTGTTTGTATTATACGTAATGGGCTAATATATTTTTTATTTTTAAGTTTTTTAAATTTAATTATGCTAAATAAGCCTTTGTCAGCTATAGTGCTTTTTTCAGCCAGCTACAGTGTTTTCAGCCATAAGCCACCAGCTTTTCAGCCGAACCGATCACCACCTTTGAAAAGTTAAAAGCGCAGTTCTTTTTTTCTTGGAGTAGAAGGCTTGAAAATCACGCATTCTAATGATTTGGCCCCAAACGATACATAAAAAAACAATTTGGTTAAAATCTTGTTGGTTTCTTTCATGCAAGTTTGAATATTCAGAATAGTTATCAAATCACAAATGTTGGCCATAACAACCATGATATGATCTGTTCTTTTCGGCTGCGGCTTATGGGTTTTAGCTGAAATTTTTGAATTTTGGCTGTTTACGGTATAGATTACGAAGAAACAGATGCTCACATGCGATTTTGACTGGTACAGATGTTGGGTTTTTAACGTGTAGATCGTTTAATTTATAGACTCCATCTTGAGAAAATACTCCATTTGAAAGTTAGGTACTATAGCAGAAGCCAAAAGACGATTTCAAAAGCCCAAAAGAACAGGTCCATGTTCATTTCAAAAGCTCTACTCCTTGCTGTGCAAGAACAAAAGCGCACGCCTGTGCCATTTTGCCATTACCAATGTTATATCATTTAATCCAAAAAAAATGTTTTACTATACCAATTCATATAGGAACGAGAATCCTGTACTTTTTTCAGTGAAAATCCTTCAATCCAAACGGGGATTTTGCAAGGATATGACTCCCAGGAATATATCGTATTCATATGCCACTTTTTAATTTTTGCCCTCAAATCTCTCGATCATTTTGGCTGGAAACTAAAATAGATTGTTTAAATTGTGACCTACTGGTGGATTTAGGAGAGAGCTCTTGGTGATGCGAATATTTTCCATTACATTATCCATCCATTCCTCTGTGCACAACTGGAACAGTAGGTATCCGTGATCACACTAGAATTACCGTACAATGGTACAATATACAAGACAGTGCAACGGGAGAGCATCTACTACCCACCAAGGCTAAATAGCTATGGGGGAAAAACAAAACAATGGCATCGACAACACTTGTCAACAAAGCTGAAAAATATGATCTTCAATTCAGTTCACCAATCTAGGCTAATGTTCCTCGAGAGGAAAAGGTTATCGATGTATTCTATAATAGGGCTAGAAGCATCAATGTATCTCCTCATCTCCTCCTGCACAGAGCAATCTGCAGGAACAATAGAGGGCACTGCTAAGACGAAGAATGCACAGAATTTGTGATTGGTTTAGCAATAGACCATCTGAACAGAATTCCATCAATCCTTTGAAAATTAGGTGGCCTTTTTTGTACTTTAAAATATAATGGTTCTTATTTGCTTACCAGTTTCGTTCAACCTCACAATCAACTGCTCCCTGCTTGGGAGTGTGTACATCCCAGCACCAACAGCCTTCCTGATTGCCCAGCTATGAAACGGCGCGCAAACCTGCGCGTAAGCTGTCGTAGCAGCATCATACAATGAACAACCCCTGAAAAATATAAACGCCAGAGACCGTAAGCTGTCGTCCATTGGAAACAGCCAAACAGGACGACCTGTCAATAATGTCAGGTCTCCTTCAGCATATTACTTATAGCTTATTTTCTTCACACAACTAAACGCTTCCCCGTTGTCATTTTAAAGTGGTTTATTAGGATAGACTTTTCGAACGATTTATCGGCTTATCGGCATTCAGTATGTTCGTACAAATACTCGCACTAAAACTAAAAGCCATTAGCCATAGTCATAAACCATCAATCCTAGCCGAAAAGAATCCACCGTACTAGTCGACACTGGACAATAGTACTATGCAATATCTTATGAACACAAATTGGCAATTGGCGAATAATTTTATCAACAGAACAACCATTTTTTGATCAAACATTTGTTGCCGCAGATGAACAACAAAAAGCGCGGGACAAATTGATGACTTAATTCCGCAGACAAGCTGCCTTATTGGCCTGAAATGCCTGAATGCTTAGTAGTAGAATATAAAAGCTGAAGGGCTGTATTTCGGGTGAAACGAAACGTACTCGGTGGCGAGGAACTGCTCGAAGAGAGCCTTGATGAGGCCGAGGCCCAGCCGGACCCTGCGCAGGTTCCGGGAGTGGCTGCCCTGCTTCTTGACGCAGTCGTTCTCCACGTCCTTGTCGAGGATGTCGTTCAGCGTGCCGTACGACTTGGCTGCCCCGATGAGGTCGTTCACCTGGAAGATCCACATGGGAAAGTCGTTTGATTACATTTCTTGCCGCGACACGACAACTATTCACCGTGACCAATCGCCAAGGGAAAACAAAAGAGTATGAAGTCTGTAAGCAATCCGCTACTAGTCGAATCAACGCGGTAATGTTGTTTCCAGAAGCCTTCTTGTAAAGGAGAGACGTAGAAATTTCATTTTTTTTGGTTACTTTCTAATCGTGGGGAAAACGAAAAAGGATATTCCAATTCGGAACAAACAATGGCGGTGGACGCCGCAAGATCCGATGGGATAATGGGAACATGGTTGCAAGCAGCGAGATTTAATCAAAGTCAAAAACAAAATTACAGCTCACCTTGGCGACGTACTCGATCTCGGCGAACCTGAAGGCGATGCCGAGGCAGCTGAAGAGCACGGAGACGAGCGCGCAGGTGTCGCCGAAGGGCGCGAGGCGGAGCTCCCCGCCGTCGGCCTCCATCCCCCGCGCCAGCTCCTCGAACGCCTCCGCCACCGCCGTCAGCGGCGTCTCCATCCCCCGCCGCGCCGCCACCACTGCCGCCGCCGCGTCGCACAGCGGCTCGGCCGGCGCCGCCGACCACGGCATCTGCGGCCTGAACCCGAGCATCCTTCTCCTTCCCTCGCCAGTCGCGGGAGGCGCCTGCTCCGCCCCCCCCCCCCCCCCCCCCCTCTCCCCTCCTCTCCTCTCCGCGAGGGGTGGTGGCGCGTCCTAACCGCTAACGAACGGACGGAATGGTGGGGTGGTGGGTAACGCACGCACGCGCCCAAAAATATAGCGCGGCGAGGCGAGGCGTGGAAACGCCTTACGCCTCCGCGCGCGGCTTGGGGAGGAAGGCTAGAGTCTATGTATAGAAGGCGGCCGGAAATCTCATATCTGCCGTGGGAGAGGTGGATTTGAAGAGGCCAATCGGGCCCCCCCTTAAATAGGCATCTTGGAAGCTTCGTGACGAAGACGGGAAAGTGGTAGACGAGATGGGGTGATAGGATCTGTTTGATACGGCTATGATTTATGATATTTGATTAAAATTTTTAAGTTTTATTTATCTATGATAAAGATTACGAAGAGAGAAATACTTACTTATAATTTTGGTTGGTACAGATGTTAGGCTTTTAACATACACTATAATTAACTTGTGAACCCTGTTTTGAGAAATACTTCGTTTAAAAAGTTAGGTACCGTAACAAAAGTCAAAAACCGTTTTCAAAAACAGTAAAAAACAGGACCAAAACCGAACGGAAAGCGACTAGCTGGTGATCGTTTTTTCATGTTTCCGTACAATATGATATGAAATCAAAGAGTTTGAGCCCGTTTGGAACACGGATATTCTTCCTGATTCGTACGGAAATCGACTACTTTATGTGAATGTTCTGTTAAACTATCGTTTTTTCGAGGGACTACAGTGGCAAAGACTTTTAAAAAATCCACACAGCGTTGTCAAAACTGCCCACTTTGAGTTGAGTGGCCATTTCCCTTTCTTAGTAGTGTTTTTCTCTTTTACTTCTTTATTGGTGCGTTTAGCTCTTTTTCTAGAAAGGGAAAAAATCACGATAAATAAGATGAAGCTTCATGCGAAGATTAGGCATGCTTCGAGAGATGTTTGAGGCGGAATTGACCGTTAAATTAACACAACCACATCCAAGGCCTTCCTTCATGTGAGTTTGAGTCGATGTAAGCCGTCCATGAACTACACTAACGTGAAAAACTATATCAAAGGGAGTATAATTTCCTGGTTAGAATAACCTTATTTACGTGAATAGGTAAGATACACATTCCACCAAGAAAAGCAAAGCTAAGCTAGTCACCAGGTAGGTTCTTTTCAGCTGCAGCTGCTAGGTTATAACTACGATTGATGAATTTTGGTTCTAGCGCGAGCGCTTGTGTAAAGAATCACATACCGATAAGCGGCTTCGAAAAGCTAATGGAAAAGTCATCCCGCTTATTTGTTCGAAAAAAGTCATAAACTATATACCATAAACAATAAGCTGAAAAGGAGGACATTGTCTACTCCGTTCAAACAATCAAACATTTTTTAAGAAGCAAAAGCCATACAATATTATATATCTTTACTCCTTAAAAAGGAGTTGGTGGTTGGTGCGGCCTCTCCCACCCCTTCTCATAAAAAAGATTTGCTGACTGACGTATGGCCCCTCCCACCCTGCCTCATGAAACCGTGCCATCGTATCTTCCTCCCACCGAATCCCCCTCACGAAACCGTGCCACTGAATCTTCCTCCCACCGAAACCCCCGTCTCCCCATGTTCTCCCACCTTCTCCCCCATTCTCTGCGCCGCCTCCTCCCCTCCCTCCTCCGCCCTCGCCTCCTCCCCTCCCTCATTCGCCGCGCCGCCGCCACCTCCTCCTCCCCACCCCGCGCCACCGCCTCCTCCTCCTCCCCACCCCGCGCCTCCTCCTCCTCCCCCACTTCTCCGCTCCGCCGCCGCCTCCTCCCCCACGTCTCCGCTCCGTCGCTGCCTCCTCCCCCCCGCTTCTCCGCTCCGCCGCCGCCTCCTCCCCCGCTCCTCTGCTCCGCCACCGCCTCCTCCCCCGCTCCTCCGCTCCGCCAACGCCTCCTCCCCCGCTTCTCCGCTCCGCCGCCGCCTCCTCCTCCGCTCCTCCGCTCCGTCAACGCCTCCTCCTCCCCCACCCCCCGCTCTGCCGCCGCCTCCTCCCCACCCCGCGCCGCCTCCTCCTCCTCCGCTCCGCCGCCTCCTCCCCCACTCCTCCGCTCCGCCCTCGCCTCCTCCTCCTCCCCTCCTTCGCTCAGCCCTCGCCTCCTCCTCGCTCCTCTCGCCGCCGACGCCGGTGCCGGCGCCTCCTCCTCCCCCACCCCGTGCCACCGCCGCCTCCTTCCACATTCGATCCCCATTCTCAGTTGACACGTCGCGTCGTCCAGCATTTGGCAATCCGCATCCCCTGCTTGGTTGCTTCAGTGCTTCCCTGTCCCCTTGACACGGTAGCAGGGCCACAGCCGGGGCGTAGGCGCCAGCGGCTAGCCGACAGCCAAGGGGAATGGGGTCGGGAGGCGGCAAGGGAGGGCCAAGCCGCAGTCACCGAGGGGACGGGGGAGGGGAGGCCTCCTTGAGGATGCATGCAGGTCATTGGCCGGCCACCATTTGTTTTGATTCTTTCTTGAACTCCAAATTTGTAAGTAAGGATTCGACAGTGTAGCTAGCTTTAACACACGGATCATCAAGCAGTGGTTCCCGATATTTATTTGTCTTAATGTCTTCATGTTTGTTTCAGATTGTTTTAATCGAAGAATTCTTACTTACCTCCAAGCCGCCAGCATTCAACCGTAGCCCCAAGGTATGTGTATGTGTGTTGTCACTACTCAGTGAATCAGTGGATTAAGGATTGGTTGGGCAGGGAGAAATTTGATTTGCTTGTGAATCAATGAATGATATTTGTGAATTGTGATCTGTGAAAGTGTGAATCAATCATAGACTCAAAGATATGATATTTGTGATTTGTGAACTAATTCATAGACTCATTGTCAATCATATATATGATATGCTCTTTTATTTTTCCTTCTTATGAATCAGTGAATGATTTTTGTGAATTGTGATATGTGAAAGTGTGAATCATAGAATCAGTCATAGACTCATATATATTATTCATAGACAGTGCCAATATATTTTCCCTTAAATAATGAATATTTGAATTATCAATTTTCAAAAATGATGAGGTTTTTGGTTGATACGAAAAGCCTCGCAAACGAGGGAACTTTTAGAAGTAAATCCTATGCTTGGTTTACTTGGGTGCAGGTTGGTTTTTGTGCTTTTTCTATTCACTGTTGAATCTGTTTCTTCTTTTCGTAGTTAGTTGCTTGGATATTCTCCTCTCTATTGTTCTATAGTAGCCTGTCTTGTTACTTAAATATTAAGCTAGCTTTTGTATTCTTCTGATGAACAATGTCGTTCGTCAAGTTATTGTGTATCGGGAATCTTACTGTTTGATTTGTCTTGTGTTAAACGTCTGCAGTTGGAGTGCGGCATAAAGGAGGCACGGGAAATGTTGCTGGTCGTGATCTTCAACGAGAGCTTCTTGATCAGGGAAACACAGTCAGTGATCCTAACCTCCTGAATGCAGTTTGAAGGTTTTTCAACAAATATGAAATATGGCCATTCCAGTTGGGTAAATTACTAGAAATCACATACTGGTTTGTTCCAAATCTTCTCGAGGAAGGAACAGGAAGAAGAAAGCACTGAAATTCAAAAAGTCACCTACAAGTTATGTTTCAGATCTTCCAAATATGGAACTAGGCATAGATGACTATTTGTTAGTCCCTTCCAGATAAATCCCTACAGATGATTTTACTCAAGTGTGCACTATATCACGTAGTCCTTTTTCTCAGGATGTAGGAATATGTTGTTGATTATGTAGCAAAACTAAGGATTAGCAGTTTCGCATTGCCTTGCGTTGTGCCTCTCACCACTACAATTTTGCTTGCTGGTTACTTGTATTCTAAAGCATGTTTATCCTCTTGAACCTATATGAAGGACAGTATATTACTTGCAGTAATGCTGTAGCTTAAAGGCCTTCCTTGTCCACTTTGTCGTAGTATTTGAGACTTATTTTACACGCCTCATGCCTGTATATTTTTTGGACTGTTTTGCTTGCACATTTCTCTACCAGGTAAATTTCTGTAAGATAGCTCATTGAAGTCTAGCTCTCGACACAACCATGTGTTGGCTAAATTATAATATCCATTTTTTCCTATTGCCATTTTACCCTACATTGTTTCATTTGGTTGGTTTTCTTTTGCTTCTGAACACCTAATCATTCTTGCCAAATGCTCTGTCTGCTTAGCAGACTATCAACCAGATGAGCGGCTTCAGAGAATACCTCCTTGTGGGCATACCTTCCATATCGATTGCATCGACCACTGGCTCTCTACATACACCACTTGCCCCCTTTGTCGAGTATCACTCCTTCCAGCCCCCAAAACTGCTAGCATTGACCCAATGGACTTGGAAGCACAAATTGTCGAAGAGCCTCAGGAGGGCTTCGGTGACGAGGCCACACAACAGGAGGATCAGGCAGTAGAACTGGTAGCGGGGGCCCAACACATCAGGGTGAAGAACTGCGGAGTAATGGAGAGGCATCGGCCAGGGTAGTCGTTGAGCTGCAAGGAGATGCTGGGGGGTCTCAAGGTGCAACCTGCCGACCCTGTAAACCGAAGAAATAAGGCTTCTGCTGATGTACTGTTTCATGTAATGTTGTATTTTTCGCTGCTTAGAAGGATAAATAAGAGGCACATAAAAATCTCCACTAATGATGTACCCATTTTACAGAAAAAGGTCTAATCTTGTACTTGGACGGAATTTCCACTGGTTCATAGTTCTACAGAAACTGAGAGAACACTGTAATGTTCGTGTTGGATGTAGGACCACAGATGGTGGGAAAATGAAATTGGCAAGCTCTTCTTTTCCTCTTTTTTTTGAATTGCGTTGTCTATAACACAAGTGTAGTAATATGCTAGCTGAATGCCCGTGCGTTGTTACGGATTTAAAAAATAGAACATAGTTTTAGAACATGTAGTTTGATAAAAATTTTAAAATCCGTAGCAACGCACGAGCATTCAGCTAGTAACAAGGTAATTTTTTCTGATTTTCACAAGAATTAGGGGGCGGTCAGCTCGACTGAAATAAATTGGCATGTGTCTTTTTTGCATTGTATCTGGATTATTTTGCATTGTAGCTACTGGTGGGTTTTTAGCGTAATTAAAATTAAAATTTTAAAAATAGAAAAAACAGATTAGTGCATCATAGATAATGCAAATGAATATGGGAAAAAGAAAAAAGCCCCAAAAACCAAAAAAGATAAAAAAAGGAATAGTGAACCAAAACCTAGAAGCTGAAACCGAAACGAGCGAGACTAAACTGTAAAATTACTGTCTTTCAAATGAGACCTAGGGTTACCACATGAGCCCATTTTAGCCAGCATGGAGCTGTGTCCTATATCAGATGGGTGGGTTCTTTTCGACTGCGGTTTATGATTTTTGGTTCTAATGTTAGTATTTATATGAACGAATCAAATACCGATAAGTATTTTAAAAATATTATCTAACAAATTGTTTCGAAACATAACAAACAAACCATCATATTTGCCTAGGAGAAATCATAAACCCAAAAAAAGGCTCCATCTATGCATTCGTTGTGAAGCACAACTTAGGCCCCGTTTGGCAGAGCTCTAACTCTAGGAAATCTGTAGATTTCCTAGAGCTGGTCATCTGTAGCTCTAGGAAATTCTGGATCTAGAGTTGCAGGCATGTTAAGTGCATTTACATGACTCATTTCATTTATATTATATATTAAATAAAAATATTTAAATCACTTTAATTTAGTCAACAAACTACAGATCCAGCATAGATCTCGGAGTTAAAGCTGTGCCAAACGGGGCCTTAACACAGTCTGGACTCTGGACTCACTCGAATATGCAACTGGACGAATCAATACAAACATGTGCATATCATGTCCTAGAGCCGATCATTTGTCGTCCAAAAGACGACGTTTATCATAACGAAATGACTCAAAAATTAATGAAAATTTGGAAAATGGCATAATGTATTCCTTGATTAGGGAGCTAGTAATACAGGCGATGATGATCAAGCGTTATTTATGTCCGAAATAAACGACCAAAATTGTGCTTCCTTTGGGCAGGCGCCGTTCTAGTACGTTTTTTCGGCGCAATCGCAACTTGCACGTTGGGATACGTATACAAGTGTACTCGGATCGGATTTAGACGGATATTATATCATATTTTAATCTATATTTTGTCAAATACAGTAAGGTCATATATGAATATAAATTTGAAGTATACAGAGTTTCGGATACGGTAAAAGTTGCGGATCTAGAACAGAAATAGCGCTGAGGCCTCAATGTTTCATGTATTTACTTATCAACGTATCCATATAGGGGTGTAATCAGAGCAGATATGGATGGATATGGCTCATCCTGTATCCTATTTCGTATTTTTTTTCTTGGAGTTGAAGTTGGACACGAATGCTGAATACCTATTTTTCCATTTCGTATTCGTTCCATAAGCGTTCGGACGGTCGGTCGAACGAAAATTATCTACTTCTTTTACACCCCTACACATGATATTGGACAGTAGGGTGCAATTAGAGCGAGAACAGAGAGACTAATCACCGAGATGTCAAAGGAAGAGCACATAGTATTCCCTACATATTTAGATGTAACAATCTGTCTATATGTTATCTTGTTTCTAAATGAAGTCATAATAGACTTTATCATATCACTTGACATATGGATATATACGGACGGATATCACTTATCTTGTATCCTATTTTATATTTTTTTCCACGGAGTCAAACACGGATAGTGTCGGATACCCATTTACCCCTTCCGTATTCATTTCGCGAGCCTTCCGTAGATCGGTCGGACAAAAATTATCCACACCGTTTGCACCACTACATCCATTAATAATATAGTAGATAGTAATGCATTCTAAATTTTATAACATTAACTAACTTCACAACAAAGTTCAATGGTAAATAACTATTTATCAGACAATATACCAAAATAAAAAACCTACCATTAGCGAATGATCTAGGATGAATATGAGAACCTACTATTACATCTATTTTTTTTGGAGTGTCATGCTTTGTCAATGTCCTGCGTATTTTAGTTTTTGACATATGGGGGCACACACTATGCAAGCTTGGACTATAACCAATAAAAATTAAAATCAGTATGGGGCCTATGCCCCCTACATTTGTCAACGTCTCTCCGCCCCTGTACGGTACCATTGAGACAGATACATAACGGTTTTGGATAAAAACGAATAATATAGGCGGATAGTATGTGCATACATAAAAAATATACACTGAATCATACCACCATCACTTTAAGCCTTTAACTAACAATAAATTTATCTAGATTACTCAAGGAAAATAGCCGATACAACACAATAAATTCATATATAAGTTCAAAAAACCGATAAATTCATACGCAAATTCAACATAAGCGGGGAGAATTGGTAGCGACTGGCTAGAGTGGCTGGACTCTGGAGTTAGGTTAGAACTTAGGTAAAATCTAGGATGGTTGGTGTCAATGATGGTTGATAGGCTAGACCGGTTGAGATACTAACTTGCTTGTTGGATATCCAGTCGGATAGTATCTGGTTTACCATTTATCGACTCTATTCGGTCGGATTTTAGCTCTCCTATTTTTGCTACCGTATCGAGCAATAACTAAATTACCTTCTCGTATTTGATGCTGAATTGGTCGAAATTAACCCATACCATTTACACGGCTAGATACGCACATCACATGCCCAGTGAAAACGCTAAAGCACAACTGCACATGCCGTGCGTTCTCATAGCCAAAATTCTTGGCTACTGTAGACCAGAATACCCATTGAATTGTCTCCATCTCTTCTGATTTTCTCACCCCCTTGGGCCTACCCTGATTTTGCGACTTTTTCTTGAACTGGAACCGGAAGGACTATGCAAAAGTGACTCCCAATTTCGCAATTCAACCAAGGAAGTGAGAGGTTATGTCATAACTGTAGTTCCAGTGAAAAGTTTTGAATAATGCGTATTTAGCATAGACCGAGGTTTACGTTCGAGTACGTGGTTCTGTGTATATTGACTTCAACTTATAGCTTTTATTTAGAAAAATCAAAAGCTAATATGAACACTTTGCTCTTTGAAGTGGCTTCTCCACCTCTCTCGCTACCATCTTGCTCCAGAGATAAGGCAGAGAATCACAGGTATATGACAATACTCCTCTCGCTCCTGTCACGCGTATTTATCTTTTACTCACTTTTTTCATTGCTTACTCCCTCATTCTAAAAGCTACCTTTTGTAGTCATCAAAATTTATTTTCAACCATAACTTATAAGCCGTAGCTAAAAAACATTAGCAAAAATCAATACCAACGCACGCTATACCTAGTCCAATCTATATGGATAGTCCAATCCAACCTGTTCTTTTGGACTCTTCTCTACTGGTGGCATGGTCGAAAGGTTTTGTTTCAACACTTGTTGGGCCATAGCCCACACATGACACGACCCAAAATGCCTCGACCTAACTAACTCATTACTCATGGGTTCTCACTATGATCCAATGGTAGCCTATGGATATCCCCAGTACACACATGTGCAAATTAATGAGTGCACTTGTTTTTTTCCTAAAACTAGCTAAGTGCCTGTGCGTTGCTACAAACAAAAAATCATGTTGCCTAGCATGTCAAGCCACCATTGTCTAGCTTTGCTTACACCATGGCATCGACTCTGTTGAAGCAACTAGCTGAGCTCTGGCCCAACACGCATTGTGTCGCTAATTTTTCTACAAACTAGCTAAGTGCCCATGCGTTACTACGAAAAAAAAAAATCATGTTGCCTAGCATGTCAAGCCACCATTATCAAGCTTTGCTTACACCACAGCATCGACTTTGTTGAAGCAACCGACTAAGCTCTAGCCCAGCACGCATCGTGTTGCTACCACCATGCTTGGCCTCACTACAACCATGATCCCTATCATCATTGCTGCAAGCAACGACAAGGTTCTCACTAAATACCTATCATGCTAACATGTCAAGCTATCATCAAAAGTTCGGTCTGCACCACACCATCAACTTTGTCAGGGGTAGCCAATCGAGTTCCACCTTGGCTTGCTTCATGCCTCCACTGCGATGCTAGACCTACACCACACCCTTGACTCCGTCGCAATTATTGGCTGAGCTCCATTGAAGCCCACACCACGCCTTCATTGCCATGCTCAGCCTAGATCACTCCCGCGGCTCCACCACCAGGTATCCAACCAACTCTATGTGGCCTATGTCTCACCTCTGGTGCCATGCTAAGCCTACGCTGCATGATGCAGCAGCGGCAGTATGCCCCAGTATGAAGTTAGATCGGGCAAAGCATTACTGACTCGTCAAAATTTTAATTATTGTCAAAAGAAGACAAGAATGTCGTGGGCTCATGGGGTATAGTGTCATAGCCTTTCCCATTGGTGTAAGTCCGCCCTGGCTGTAAATTGCTTCCAATGCCTTTAAAGAACGCTTGGCTTCAACCAAACTTTCCTTGTTAGGTGGTGTAGGGAAAGGAAAATTTGCAACATATAATTACCATATTTTGCATAAAAATTAGAACAAAATGGCGAAACATCATAAAAGAGGATTATTCAATAAAGATGAGTAACTTTTCAGTGCATTACCTTATCAATAGCCATAAACTTGAGCATAAGCACAATGCCATCTACTGGAATTTTCTTTATCTCAGGCTTAGAGAATTTAGGAAATAAATCATCTTTACCAAATGCTGCAGCTGAGTAGAGACGGTAACAGTGCCCAGGCCCTGTTCTTCCAGCTCTTCTAGAACGTTGGGATGCTAATGCCTTGCTTATCTACTAGACTTCATAGCTTGCCATCACAGTAGCATGGTCATAGTTCTTAACCTTTTCTTTTCTAGTATCGACTACATATTTTATGCCAGGAATTGTTAAAGAGGTTTCTGCAACATTAGTTGCCACAACAACTAATCTTTCCCCTTCAAGAATATCCTAGAACACTCGAAGCTACTGTGAAGCTGGTAACATGGCATAAAGTGGAAAGACACAAAACCTAGCATGCGAAACAGACATAGGTTCTGCAGATTTACTGAAACAAGGAATAGGACTTGAACTTTCTGCATTTCTGGCATCGCTCAATTTCTCAACACTTTCTGGTTCTCTTGATATTCTTGATAAAGATTTAAATGATGCCTTCAAAATAGATGAACTCTCAGCACCTTTAAAAAAATGCTAATATTGGCCCATCCTCTTCTGTGTTTTCATATGCAATAGAGCTATCGTCCTCACTGTAAGTGTCCATCTCAATATTTGTTTCAATGTCAAAAGAATCAACATTTATCCCAGTATTGATCTCATCTTCACCGCATGAGGAAAACATGTCGTCTTGGTGCTCATATTCATTTCTATCAATGTCATAAGGTTCACAAATTTCCTTCTCGACTACTTCTGGGCTCGAACCATTCTCATCTTCAACTTTTTCGGGTACCTTATCAATTTGTT
Source organism: Dendrocalamus latiflorus (assembly GCA_017311315.1). Lineage (NCBI taxonomy): Eukaryota > Viridiplantae > Streptophyta > Magnoliopsida > Poales > Poaceae > Dendrocalamus > Dendrocalamus latiflorus. The sequence goes on along the minus strand of CM029651.1, from coordinate 9,859,136 downwards.
GCTTGGGTGCTCTTTGCAGTTTCTTACATAAGTAATCCACTTCTCGTTGTCCAATAACAAACACAAGGATTCCACCTAGTGGAAGCTTCTTGTGGATTGACAGAACTTTTTTTATACGTTTGCCCTTAATAATCATCAAGTGTCCTCTTTGAGAAGTGGAGTGTTACTGGAAATTGTTGTACATGTACCTTTACAACTGGTGGGATCACATCAAACAATCTTCTGTTTGAAATAAAGTCTTTCAACTGCAAGGTAGACTCATCAGGACCACCTTCAACAGACTAATCATATTTTCTGGATTAATGCTTAGCCCAGAGCGTATTGTTTCCTGCTGTTCTGAATACATAGTTTGCCATGTACACAAAGGTTAACAATATTTTTCTTTCATTTAAATGAAAATGAGATAAAGTCTTGAGTTCCAACCTTTTGAATCTGTATCATTCTAGATAGCATCCCGATAAGTATATCGGTGTTCAAACTCCTTCATGTGCCTCATCCAAGATGATCACTGAATAGCGCTTCAATAGAAAGTCACTCAGCATAAGATTAGTAAGCCATGTGATAAGCAGGATTATGATTATGTCTAGCACAACTTCAATTAAAAGACAATTACCACATGTACATTTCAGGACATCCAATCACCTATTGTAATATTTAAATGTGTAAACTATACAATTTATGAAGGACAACTGATTTAGTGATGATATAATTATGGAAGATGACTAACTGAGTGATCTAACTGAAGCACTTACTGCAAGACTAGACCCTGCTATAGTTGTTTATGCAGGCCAGTAGACACGACAAATCTGCCGCATTTATAGTTATGGCCTTGAAAACTGCAGACATACCTCTTAGTTACATTTCCAGTTATGGGTTAACCTTTTTACCATAAACTATCATCACAACAAGAACTTGAGTGAAGAAAATGTGGCGCTTGAATAAATAGATTGATAGAAGCAGACAAATAAAGAGATACACATCCTGGACCTCTTGCAGCAAAATGCCATCTGTCATGAAATTGATGGAGCATTTACTTCCTACCATTTTGTCATGCCTAACTTGAAAACCAACCTTCTTTCATAGCTTCAGTCCTAACTCATAGGACACCCTCTTGGCTGTGGCAAGAACGACAACATGTTATAGTTGGCTGATGCCAATTATCCCTTTTCGGTCAGCTCGATTGCTTGTGCCAAAGTTAGCTTCATATAGAAACTTCAAATGCAAGTGGAATAAAGAACAATGAAAAAGCTGGCAACTATTTAACACAAGCAAGTAGTATCAAAACTGTTAGTTTGAACCAATATTCAAGAAGACCATGTGTTCGCACGCACACTCCCCTGAGGGATTTGAGTAGTTTTACCACAGCATGTTTCTCCACACAGAATTACCACAGAATTTTCATAGATAGCATCCATTATTTCCTGCACCATCATTATTATTGGAAGATCTCTACTCGTTTTCTCAACCTCATGTGGTCTTAACACAAGCACTACAATTGGAGAATTGAAGAACTCCTGTACAGCAGCTTCCCCTAGCCCTGGCTCTTTACCCTACCAAAAAAGAAAAATTATGATTAAATTAACTCTAGAAATGAGTATGGTTACTCTTAAGGAATAAGCAAACCTAGCATGTCTTTAAATCATCTAGATATTGATGAGCAGGTGAAAATTCAGTAAAACATAGTTCAAATGTTGACTAATCACCTACAATTCTATCTCTGCACCAGAGCAACTTGGAATAGATGAATGAATTATCTAATTTGCCAACATGTCAGTGTGATCATTAATCTCTTCAATTTTTGGTTCTAGAACTTTCAATCCAACACCAATCATCAGTTTGATACGACGCATCCCCACAAGCGCGCATGACGCATCCGTTTAGACTAGCACCCACAGCACCCCAGCCGTGGCCACAGCCTCCGCCACCATCCACACGAATGTGCACAACATGAAAATGTCTACATATATGCTTGGATGAACATTGCATGCGGCATGCTTAAGTTGAACAAAGGAAATTCAGAAAAGACAAACAATTTCTTCCACTCAGGCACTCACTTGTTTTGTTTTCAAGATATAGACAGAAAAATCATATTTCCTCACAAAGCATATTTAACATTAAGAAATCTTTGGGCATACCTGTTCATAGTTTGAAAAACCTCCACAAGCTTCTATTAAGTGGCCTGCAAGTCAATCAGGGATTCGAGAGACAATCAATCAAGGAAAAAAATGGAAAAGCCAAATATAGCAGCTCATTCTCTTTGATATTCTCACATACTGATCAATGTCAGAGGCACAAACGGTTTGCCGCACACTATCCTCCCTATTAGCTCGCCGTGGTCGGCCTCCCATCCTCCTCCTTCCCTGGTTGAAGCCATTCCTTCTCTGTAACCACAAATCAAGTGCAACTTATCATTATTACCAAAAAAGTACTCTCGTCATACCCAAATACTTTCAAATGACTGTACAATTAGCATTGACAAGCGATTTATTATGATAATGTAACAACAACAAAAGTACAGAAATAAAAAGAGGTCAATCACATGATTTTAGTAAAAAAAACTCAACACTTATAAAAGGAATCACAAGTAAATAATCATCCAAAATGCATCAATTAGACACCTCTTGTGTAAAAGGGAAGATCAAGTCAATCAATCAATCATTGAGAAAAATCCATCCACCAAAATAGCGTTCATGTCATCTTAAAGGTTACCTGCTAATAAAGCGTAGCTAGTTTTCATCTATCTTCATATTCGAGTTGTTCCTTTCCTTCCACTTCTAAGCAACCATATGTGCTAAATCAATTTCTCCATACTCAAGGACCATGTAAATATAGTGGTCATCCTTAATTCTCCCATCCCGAGGTGACATAGAACCTTCTTTAAGTAAACTTTTATCAATGATCTGGTACATGCAAAAGCCATCAGCATATTAGACAATATTTTTTCTAGACAGTGAAAGTATCATCTGCTAAGTGTCTGTGCATTGCAACAGAACAACAAATGCTTGTACATAGGTGGTCGCGTGAGAACAAAGTCATAAATGAATAATTCAATTCATCTCGAACAACTACTTCCATTCCAACTAAAACGTACTAAGCTGTTACACAAAGATGTATGGAACTATCATAATAGTGAAATTTAATTAATACTCCTCAAAACGAAGTATTAGGTAACCCAGGTAGGTAACCCCAAGAAATACTACGATTAGAACTTTAGTTGCCACAGTGTTAGCGTACGTCTTTGATTAAGGAGATAATATCAGCTCACCATAGTTGCAGTGCTTAATATCTAATTTGCGGCATTTGCAAAGGCCAAAATAAAAACAATTAAACATTACATTTCAAGCAAAGCAATTTCAACTGCCCCTTCAAATAGTGCATAGAATTGTCATTTGCACATGACCATTATCTAAAAAAAGCTAATTGATGAGGACAAGAAAGCTCACATCGTGGTTAGAACTTGAAGGTCATCCTCCCCTTCAAGATAAAGTACACTAGAGTATCAAGTATCCTCTAAGAAATCCATGTATCATATATGTATTCCAGATCTTGAGACTCAAAAACTAAAAACAATTCAGGTAAAATTTATATGTTGCGCCAGTGGACAGAATGAGTTTTCATTCAGATTTATTCAGTCAAATGTATATAAGCAGACATAATCAAATGTATTTAAAGCAGACATAGGCAAATGTATATAAATTTAATAATTTTCACCTATATGATAGTAAAAAAACATAAAATATATAAAAATAATGTAACGATCCACTGGAGAGAGGTAGAATATATCAAAACATAAAGAATGACATGCTTCTACAGTATAAAATCTAAGCGCTATCCACTTGCCAGTATTTTTGTGACAATGTATGTTAGAGGAAGTTAGAAGTTGCAGTGATGCTATTGCAGAAAACATTTGGCTGTTCCATTCTTGATCCTACTTTACACAAAGATTGTAAGTATGAACATCTATATTTACCTGTATTTCTAGTGAAAAGGTTGCACTAAAAAGCATAGTTTGTCTCCCAGACTTTTTGTGGCATATTCATCCTATCAACTATCTTTCTTATCTAAGACTCAAATGCCATATCTGGCATCTTGTTGGCTTCATCCATTACCAGATACTTGATTGCATCAAAAGAGAGACTTGATCTTTCAACCATGTCCACATGGTGTCCAGGTGTAGCAACAAGAATATCAACACCCTTCTCTTGATCACGTAGCTAAAACCAGCAAGCATGAAAAGGCAATAAGTCATATGGACAATGCAAAAATACATACAACCCTGTTTCAAAAAAAGGAAAAGATTGACAACATGAAAATGAATAAACATTCATCAAAACTATAATGTGTTCTAGCAACAAAAGTGCATACACTACTTTTGATTGTTTCATTAAGTATTTGTAGTAACATAACAAATATAAGATTTTGGAAGATAAATTTTCTAATATATTTTTTATTCCTATATTTAACTCATTTCTGTGCATCTGAGCTACTCAACAAGTTAAACCAACCATCACAAATAAGTAAAGAAACAAAAGGCAGTGCAGACAAAAAAACATGCAAGCAGAAATCACCTAGTTGTACATTGGATTTCCTCCATAGGCCATCACAACTCTGAGTCCAGTTTGGTAAGAGAGCTTCTTGGCCTCCTCATAAATCTAAAGCATGAAACCATTAGCAAATAAGTCTTACCACTGGTAACAATACACATACATGAATCAAATCCGTTCACCTCCCTGCCCCTTGCAAGACGAATATAACGATGTAGGCACAATATACCCAACTTTGTGCTGGCTAATCTGATCACCAACACTTGAATGACTATAATGAAAATAAAAATATTGCATGCATTTAATTTAATTTAATTTAATTTATAAGAGGGAAATCATGAAAAATTGGTATATCTCTGATACTCAAACTTGTGTTGCCTACTCCAATCACAATCAATACTACATGTGGCCAATATATGTGAATAGATACGACAGATTTAGTTACATACCTAAGATGAGCACTAGACCATGATTCTCCTCTCCTGCTTGCAATGGGAGTTATATGGAAATGTCTTAAGTCACTGTAGGAGCTGCTCAACCCCAGGCAGGTAACCCCAAGAAATACTACGATTAGAACTTTAGTTGCCACAGTGTTAGCGTACGTCTTTGATTAAGGAGACAATATCAGCTCACCATAGTTGCAGTGCTTAATATCTAATTTGCGGCATTTGCAAAGACCAAAGGAAAAACAATTAAACATTACATTTCAAGCAAAGCAATTTCAACTGCCCCTTCAAATGGTGCATAGAATTGTCATTTGCACATGACCATTATCTAAAAAAAGCTAATTGATGAAGACAAGGAAACTCACATCGTAGTTAGAACTTGAAGGCCATCCTCCCCACCAAGATAAAGTACACTGGAGTATCATGTATCCTCTAAGAAATCCATGTATCATATATGTATTCCAAATGTTGAGACTCAAAAACTAAAAACAATCCAGGTAAAATTTATATGTTGTGCCAGTGGACAGAATACGTTTTCATTCAGATTTATTCAGTTGACAGTAAACTCTAAAAACAATTCAGGTAAATACCCCATATTTTAGCTTTCTAAAATATAAAGGTGTCAATGTTTCTCAGTTCCTTTCATAACATAATGGAAATATTAATTGTGTATAATTCATCTCTCATGAATTGATATGTGAGATCAAACTATAGATGATGTTGCACAAGTAAAAGTTAGACAAATCTTATGACTAATAGCCAAAGATTGTCAATTGTTCTGTGAATTGAAATTTCATAAAGCAAAACAACACAAATCATGAGTAATGCAGAAAAGGTACTACAAAGATAGGACCTATCACTGCTCTTTGCTAAACTTCAATCCAAACATAACATTGTCTGAATTAGGGTGATTTAGCACCTCATGTGAATTAACTTGTGCACTAATCCATCAAAATGTTGAGTACATACCAAAACAATCATAGTTACTAAAACTTGAAGTTCAATTGCAATAGTGTGATCTAGAGTCTAAAACCAAACTCCCTTGCCATATGAGAATCCACGGTATGCAGATATATTTCTGTAGAACTGAGAAGGCATTAAGGAACTATGTAGCTTATAGTCTGGTCTTGAGAGGATAGGTATAATTTTGATTCCTATGGATTCCCAATCATTGAATTGCTCCTATCAGAGCACACAGTCTCTAGCTGTTACATACAGAATTCAATAGTTACAAATTGTACACCTGATACTGACAGCTACCTGATACGCCATCCTTTAAAGATTTCTAACCCCATAAAAGAGGCTTACGTCAATTTTCTTGTTTTTTTTGCCAAAACCTGACTTGATAAGTGGCCGAATTGGATTGCAATGAACAAGTGTAAAGCATAGGATATGAGCAAAATTACACAATCCAATGAAAGATGTCTTCTACAAATGTACTTTCCATAGAATTGATGCAATAAAAAGGGTAGTTGTGTTTGCTTTTAAAACGGTGGATTTGTGCTTTGGAAACATGGATGCAACTTATGTAGAGAGCAGAATTCCCTCCAGATGTAATGATGTTCCAACTGAACCAATTAAACAAAGCTATCTATGTGAAGGATAGATATTGCTCATCCAATCAATGTGATAGAATAATAAAATCAAGGAAAGGACATCACCCATCAACTGCTTGGCATGTGGCAGCATAAAACAAATGCTGCAACTATCAACCAACTCAAATCATCTAAAAAGGCAAAAACCTGATGAAACAGTGCACTATTTGTGCTTATCATGCTTATCTTTCATAGGAGTCATGTGGATTTATGTCCAAGAGAGGTCAGTTTAGGATGCATTAATGTGAGAAACTTCTGGGTCAAAAACTTAACTCTGAAGTATAAATCCTAAATTGCTCAATCAATGATATATCACAATACAGATGGAACTTCACGTATTTAGTGCAATGTTTAAAAATATATGTTCCTTTTCCCCGTTGCAGTTCCAAAGGCTATAGATAATTTAGACCTAAGATCGAACAACCATGTATCGTGTAGCGTAATTGATGCGGATCTGACCTATTCCTAGTACCGACAAATGGAGTATAGTACGGACGAGCATGGGAAGTTGGTTACCTGATCTCGGATCCGTTGGCGAAGATGACATCACGGGCATCGGTGATTCCGCAGACCTCAAATGCATGGCGAATGACGCTATTGCAGAGCCCACTGGTGGTGGGCACGGCCATCCCCGAGCTCGCTAGCGTCAGATCCGGTCTTCCCCAAGCTCGTCGGTGTGGATTTGACCTTTTTCGGAGCACTTGAGCTTGTCGACTAGGTTTAGGAGAGGGAAGGGGAGAGGTCGAGAGGGGCACTACGGGCAGGTGAAGTGAAGGACGGAGAGGAGAGGGCTAGCGGGGTTGGGGAAGAGAGTGGGTCTAAGAGGAGGCCATCGCTTGGAGGGATAGATGAGCTGGGAGCAGGGGTGAAATTGGGCCCCTATGAAAGATCAAGCTCCCTCTAAGGCTCTATTTAAGTTAGTTTTGGTGATAATGACAAATTCCATTATAAGATTTTGGTGATAATGATAAATGCATTTAAGAGATTAAGTTTGTTTATTGATTGTGATATTACTTAGTCTCACATGGTTAAAAAGGTTAAATTATTAAGGTATATATTCGAATGCATATTCTCATATATATTAATGCATTCCTTGGATCCAAAATATAGATTGAACTCCACAAATAGTTCAAATTGAATATGTGCATATGTCTTCATTATGTACACATTTAGGGAGAGCTCTCTTTATATTTTGGGATTTCCTGAGTATTGATCCATGCTTCCTTTAATATGCATATTTAGGATCTTTACTTTAAAATACATTCTTGAGTATATATAGCTTGTGTAGTTTATATATACTCATGTACAATCGGGTTGTCAATTAACCTCTCCATTATGTGTTAATGCTTAAATGATTAATGACAATCGGATAAGTAAGCTTTGCTCAAAAAGCATATCTTAGAGTATACATTTGTTGTATACTCAAAAATCAATCTTTATCTCATTGTTTGTTGAGATTCTCATGAATTACTAAAAAGGAAAGATTGTTAAATCTAGTTCCTCCATTATTTGTTAATGGTGAAGTATGATAATTGATGAAAATTGTTTTGTAGACTAACATTTTCATGAGTTGAATGATTAGGTTAGGTTCCACAAAAGAGGATGACTTGAGTTGACTTCATGTGTTGAAGATCATCAAGCCTTGATGGAAGATGGTTTCATGTGTTGAAGGCCATCAAGAAGAAGATGTATCATGAGTTGATGCATGTCCAATGAGAGATGATCATATGTTGATCATCTAGTCAAGTGAAGACCATGTGCTGATGAAGTTGAAGAAAAGGATGCATCATGAGTTGCATATCAAGACAATGACTTAAGGCAAAGGTATGACTAGCTAGGGCTAAGAATGTATTCCTAGTCTTTTACCAGTCTTGGTGTTTGGTTGGAAGGTCGGATTGCTAGTATAGGTTGCCGTACTATTAAGAGATGTCATGTCTAGTAGTTTGAGTCTCATCATGTGTTGATAGCTCAACCTCACCTCGTATAGCTCATCTTGGCATGAGGCTTGGATTTCCGAATATGTTTTGCAAATAGTTAAAGCTCATGTGTTGAATCCTCGTAACATGGAACTATACATTACAAATATGTTCCGCAAGTGCTTGAAGTCCATGTTTACATTTTTTGTGACATGAGGCTCATATTTGTAAATGTATTTTGCAAATGGTTTAAGTTCATATATGATCCTTGTAGCATGTGGCTTAGGTTTGCGAATTTGTTTTGCAAATATGAGGAGTCCATGTACCTATTCCTTGTGTCATGATTTCAAAAGTGTGCAAATACATTTTGCAACTTGTTGAGAATCATGTTTGATCCTTGTGTGCATGATACTATAGTTTGCAAATATATTTTGTAAAATCTGTTAAGATATCTGCACCTATCAGGAAAATCGAAACTACCGACTCTGTGTGTGTGATACTACCGGACATTGGAAGTATCGGTATGTGTTACGTAGTACAACTGGATGTGACGCGGCCAGACCGACATTGTACATGAGGTCATACCGACCTAATCAGTTTCACCCGTGTTAAAATGGCAGTCTAACCATGGAGCGGTCAGACTAGAGTATACTCGGCGGTCTAACCGGTATACACTCAGTGGTCTGACTGGTATGTGCACGGTGGTCAGACTGGCATACTGGTAGCGGTCTGACCGGTTCGCGAGACTACCATTCCTTCTCGTGGTACGTTTTTTACAGAGAGTAACTTTGCTGATTTCTCTGAAAGTGGTCTGATCGGTGCATTTGCGGTTTGCCGTTGGGATGGCGGAAGTATCGGCCATATGTTGGCGGTAGTTCCGGCCCTCGGGCTGATTCCTGTCTTTGTCTCACTCAAACGGCTAGTTTTTAAGAGAAGTGTATAAATACCTCCTCAAGGGCTATTGAGATAGGGTTGCTGGTGCTATTCTTCCATTCCTTGAGCTAGTGTGAGGCTCTCCACTTAATTGTGCATGTGTTGCACTTTGTGAACAAGAAGAAAGGATCTAGATTGCATGTGTTGCATCTAGAGGTGGACTTAGTGTCCATTTGAGTTGTGCATTCATTGCACGTGGTGAGAGTCAAGCGAGGGGTATGACTTGTTACTCTTGGAGTTTGCCGACTTCTAGACAGCGTTAGAGACGTTGTGCGCGGTGATCTTCTCAAAAAAGGTTGTGAGAAGACTCGGCAAAGTTGTGAAGGTTGGAACTCATCTATCCGGTGCGGGAAAGAGTTACCACTAGTGAATTTGAGGTGGAAGGCTTAATTCCTAGAGCCAGTCCAATTAGTTTGGGTTTACCTCAACATGGACTAGGGGAGACCGGTAAGTCTCCGAACTCCATGGTAAAAAGAGACCGTCTCATTTGTGGTTTATTTTCTTGTACTCAATTTATATTCAAGAAATTTACATACATAGAATTAAATTGATTACTTGTCTTCCTTGGAATGCAAACCTTGTCATAGCCTACTATTGTTGGTGCACTTATGTGAACTTATTTGATCTAGACGCTATTTGTGCTAAACCAAATTGATTTAAGCTTCCGCATTGTTTACTTGGTTTAGACAAATAGAAAAGGTCTTGAATTATTATTAATAATTAGAAGAGATTGTTAGACCACCTATTTACCCCATCTAGTCGGCCTCCTCGATCTTACACCCTGGCAAGGTAGGCTTTAGCCCGGGGCGTGAAAAATACGTAGTGTATAGCCCAGATATTTTTAGCCCAGCCCAGGGTAGTTTTGCTAGGATTCAGCCCAGTAGCCCATAAAGCCATGCTGGTACAAACTACCGCCTCTCGGCCCTCTTCGTCGCTTCGTCCCAGCCCGCCACTCCCTCTCGGCGACTTGGTCTGCTTCATCCACCAGACAGGCGGACAAGCCACATTCTCCACAACCCAAAAGGCCACTGCTCCAATTCTAAACCCTAGCTCCATAGAGCACAGCCAATAGGTGACGTCGTTATGACCTGCGAGCTGTTGTGCGGCTGTGCCGTCCCGACTCCTCGTCCCCCTCGGCCTCTCGGATCTCAGCCCACGCCGCCCGTCGATGGCCCATCCCCCTCCCGACGCGCCCCGCCTCCCGGCCAACGCCGTCTGGCTCCTGATGCCGTCCCGCCTCCCTGCCAACGCCACCCCGGCGTCCTCCTCCCCGCCTGCATTGCCCACCTCCCAGCCAGCACTGCCCCCTCCCACTCCCGGTCTACGGCACATCGGTGCTCGCCTCCCAGCTCCCAAGCTTCACTCTTCAGGTAAAGTTTTTGAAACTTTTGATTCAGCCATTCAGGTAAACTGGTAAAGGATGTGCAATGTGATGATTCATTGATTCTCTTTTGTTAGTTATTACTCTGCAATTTGCATGTAGGATGTAGCACCTTATGTGCTTATCTGAAAATGGTTTATGGTGGATGACTGGATGTGGTCATGTGGAATTGTCGATCATACATTCATATTGCTGAGTGTTGAGAGCCTGAGAGCATATGGGAAAATGGAAAATGTTCAGGGGATGTGTCGATTTAGGAGAGAATTGATGTCCAGAGACCAGATTAGAAATTTGGAAACAAAATAATCTTCCCAAACCATTGATAAAGGTCTAAAGGATATTAGTGAGTCTAATAAAATATTAATTGGCAAACAACATTGTAACTAAGCTAACATATGAACTGCTCATATCAGAATATGCAGTATGGTTGGTGCCAAACATATTAATTGCTCATATCAGATGTAATCAACTTTGTAATCCATTCATAGCTGTTCTTGTATTCTAGCTCTTGAAAAAATATGAGTGTTTTAATGTCTTGAAAAAACATATGAATTTTCACTATAGGAGTCTAGGAGTTATTAGTGAATACAAAATGAAGCAGGCGAAGACATTGTCATCTTATTTTTCAATACAAGCAGAACCCCATGATTCCCACCAATCTCTTGCAACTGCAGAAACACCAGAAATAGGAGCTAGTAACACGCATCAAAATAATCCTCGTGTTGTACTCAGTCTGGATGATATTGTTGCTAATCCTGGGCTTTGGAAACCAATTGAGGATTTGGATGTGGATATCATAGATGCCGCTAGAAGTGAGTATTTGCAAATAGACCCATGCCAACCAATTGGTTATAAATTTCCACATAAAGAATATGGGAAGCAGAGGAGGAGCTTTCAACAATCATGGTTTGAAAGGTATAATTGGTTGGAATATAATGTTGCTAAAGATGCAATATTTTGTTTTTATTGTTTCTTCTTTAAGCAGCCTAGAGCTGAGAACTATGGTATTGAATCATTCACAAGGTAGAGTTTGCTAATTGGAAGAATGCAATTAAAATTTTTGATGAACATGTTGGTAAAGTTTGTAGTTATCACAATAAATCAACAAAGCATTGCGAGGCTTTCAAAAATCAAAAACAGGGTGTGGATTATGTGATGGCCGTTGCCACCAAGAAGGATAAGGAAGAATATAAATCATGTCTTACTATTATGTTAGGCGTTGAAAGATTTCTTTTATTGCAAGCTCTTGCTTTTCGTGGACATGATAGGTCCCCTAGCTCAAACAATAGGGGGAACTTTGATGTGCATTGCTTGTCTTGATCCAAAGAATTCTTTCGCCAACTTTGATGAAGACAAATTAATTGAACTTGTTAGGATGTATGGTGATGACTTCTCCGAATATGATTGTGTAGTCCTTAAGGACCAGCTTGGTACATTTATTATTGATGTGAGAGGTGGTCTAGATTTTGCAAATTGTACTGACCTAAGAAATCTTATTGTGAAGGTGGTTCAGACTGATAGATACATAGTTTTTTCATTGGTATATCGTCTCATTGAATTGGCTTAATTTTGCCGGTGGCAACAGCAACCGTAAAAGAGCCTTTTCAGCTATGAAGATTACTAAGATTGATTTACGGAATAAGATGAATGATGAGTAGATGAATTATACAATGGTATGCTACATTAAACGAGACATATTTGCAAACATTAATGATGATAAGATTTTAGAGCGTTTTCAAGGGATGAGGTCACGTAAGAAACAACTATCTCGTGCTAGTGGTAAGTTAACTTCTTATAAATGTAAACTTTGTGTTGTTCGTATTTATTCATACACCTATTTGATTTACTCCCATATGTTGTCTTTAAAGATTCTGGTTCATGTCCAACTATCAATGAAGAAATGGCATGATACGATAGAGAGCAAATCTTCATAATTTAGGTACTTAAATTGTATATCTATTATGTTACATTTTTTATATTTTGACATTATGCCATGTTTTCCTTATATGCTTTATGTTTAGCATGGAACTCAAGTTTCATATCAATAATGCAATTATGATGTACTTTTGTTATATCATGGTATGTGTATAGATTGGCTTTAGTTTTAGGTTGTTAGAGTTCAGCCTGGGGTGTAGCCAAATCCTAGTTTCGCCACTGGGTGGGAGGATGCCGACTTGGGGACGAGGCAACAGATGGGCGATGGGGAGAGGATGCAAGAGAAGAGTAAGGAAAAGAATTGGGCCCATGTGTCAGCTTGTAAGTTTTGGGTCTGGTTTTTTGGCTGTGACTTATAGTTTTTAGGTTGTTGTGAAACAGTATAAAGTAAGAGTAACCCGGAGATGGTTTTGGTTGAGATAAATAAAATCATTATACTATATATACTATAATTAATTTGTAAACTCTATCTTAAAGTAATATTTATTTAAAAATTAATTACTATAAAAATAAAAAAAATTTAGGAACTGAAAGGAGGAAACTCGAAGAGGAGTTGGCTAATAGAACTGTTGAGGAACCGTCGCTGGTGACTAGTCCAATCGATTCCTCTGCTTAATATGAAATGAGATCAATCATAAAAGACAGAATAATAGATTGAAAACACACAGAGAGGTAGAGAGAACTCTTGATATTTCTTTATTGCTTTTGATTGCATGAGTACAAATCTGCTGGTACGGCTCCCGATTTATAGTCTACCGATGAGGTGCCCACCATGGGCTAAGGCTGCTGGCCTAGGCCCAGGTTTCCTAACACCCCCCCTTGGGAACTCATCCGACACGCTCATGCCTCGTTAAAACTCCATAAAATCCTAGTGGAAAAATTTTGGAGAAAGAGTACATGATACATGTTATGCTACGATGCATGAATTGCCTCGTTAAAAACCTTGGTCGAGAAACTTCAGAAAAACTCTTCAAGGGAAAAAAGAGTACAATTCTCCCAATTTCATTCAGTCTTCAGGACTTATTCTTTTGGGTACTTGATCTTCATGATCAAGATTTACTAACGGATTTGAGAGAATTCTCCCCCTGAATTCTACACTTCTCTAAGTCTTATAATTCTAATCCTCACACACACCTTTTAAAGTTAGATGCAAGGAGTGATTTAGTGAACAAATCTGCCAGATTTTCACATGACTTAGTATGCAGTACATTAATCTCATCCATCTTCTATAATTCATGAGCATAGAAGAACTTAGGGTTGATGTGCTTTGTGATATGACTCTTCACATAGCCCGTCTGCACTTGTACAATGCAAGCTGCATTATTTTCATAGATAATTGTAGGGGTTTTTACAATGTTCATCCCACATGACTGCTGGATGTGGTGAATCATTCATCGGAGCGAAGCGCATTCTCGTGCAGCTTCATACAGTGCTATAATTTCTGAGTGGTTCGTCGAAGTCGTTACAAGACTTTGCTTAGACGATTTTCAGGAAATTGCACTTCCTCCACACAGGAATACATAGTCTGTTTGTGACCTTGCGGTATGCGGGTCTGACAGGTACCCAGCATCTGCATAGCCAATCAAGTTCAGATCTTGATTCTTTCTGTAGAACAATCCGAGGTCCTTGCTTCTTTGAAAGTATCGGAATATGTCATTTATTCCCTGCCAATGCCTTTTGGTAGGTTTTGCATTGTACCTTGCTAACAGGTTCACAGCAAATGCAATGTCTGGTCTAGTGTAGTTTGCTAAAGACATAAGTGCTCCCACTGCACTTAAGTATGGGAATTCTGGTCCCAGGATTTCCTCCCCCTCTTCCCTAGGTCGGAAAGCATCTTTTTCTTACTGTAAAGACCTTCTGATCATCGGTACTTTCGATGAGTACGCCTTCTCAAAGCCAAACCTTTCTAACACCTTCTGGTGTAGGACAACTGATGTACTAACATTCCTTCAGGGACATGCTCGAATTGCAGGCCTAAGCAGAATTTGGTCTTGCCCAAATCTTTAATTTCAAATTCCGACTCCAGGTAGGAGCTTGCTTCTTTTATGTCTTCCATTGTCCCGATGATGTTCAGATCATCTACATATGCTGATATTATAGAAAATCCATTCTGGGATCGTCGTATAAATACACAGGAACAATCTTCATTGTTCGTGTAGCCTTTGTTGCTTAGAAAGTCGCTTAAGCAATTATACCACATTCTTCCAGATTGCTTCAGTCCATACAGTGACTTTCTGAGCTTCACACTGTACAGATTTCTATTTGCTCTGTCTTGGTTTGGAAGATGAATTCCTTCAGGGACCTTCATATAAATCTCTGAATCCAAATTTCCATAAATGTATGCAGTTACCACATCCATCAATTTCATTTCTAAATTCAAGTTCACTACCATTGAGATCAAATATCTAAAGGCAATTCCACTCACGACTAGGGAGTAGGTTTCTTCATAATCAACTCCTAGATGTTGAGTGAAACCTTTTGCTACCAGCCTTGCTTTGTATCTTACTACTTCGTTTCTTTCATTTCTCTTTCGAACAAATACCCACTTATGCCCTACAGAGTGCACATGGGGAGGTGTGCGGCATATGAGCCCAAACACCTTTCTTTTATTCAGAGACAGTAATTCAGTTTTTATTGTCTTCTTCCAATCTTCCCAATCTAATCTTTTCTTACATTCAGTGAGCGATACAAGCTCGGGATCAAGATTGATGATTGTGGCAATTTTCTTTGCGAAGTAGATATCAATATTGGCTGTTGTCCTATTCATTGACTCTCCCATGTGCACATAATTTATAGTTATTTCTTCATAAGTTGCTTCTTCTGGAGTTTGTCCTTGCACATCGTTTCTTCCAATTGCGGCGGCATGCCCCTTTAGTTTTTCGGCTACGATGTGTGTGCACACATCCATGCCGATTTCTTTTTCCATGGGGATATTCAGATCCGGTATGCTCTTTCCTGAAGGTGTCATACTTGTGCCAGGTCTCAACTGGCTCCCCTTCTCATTTTGGGAAACTTCAGTTATCGGCTGTGATAAGTCCTTCTTATCCTTCTTCGCCGGGCGTCCCCGGTTACTTGGGATTCGAGAAGCTGAAGTTCTCGTCCTTTTGTTCTGAAGTCTCTGGACGGGATTAGGGATACCTTCTGCTTTCTTTGGTATTTCAACCGTCTCTGGTGCATTGCGTGCAGGCACATGCGACTTAGTCACGCTCTTCAAATCACTAAAGTGATCAGACAGTTGGTTTGCTAATACTTGCAAGTCAATGATCTTCTGGACCTCTTTATCTGCTTCACTAGTGCGCGGGCGGCTGGCAACAAACCGGTGACCGAGCGGCTTCGGGCCGTCGGCGGCGCCCCGGGGAGAGGCCGGCGGCCGGCGACAGGCAGCGGGCTGATGTACGGCGATCATATAGGACCAGCCGAACACAATTTTCCTTTTTTCTTTTTCTTTTTTGATTTACAGTGCAATCAACATCTACTCTGTATGCAATCTATCGATCGACATTGTGCCGGCGACTTCAAGTCTGCTCGCGGTAGATTAGAGCGATTTACACCATAAAAAATTAATCTAGAAAGCGAAACTGCGAATTTAGAGCGATCTAGATAATTCAATCTATTTGAGCTTCGATGATTACCTTCGATTCACCGAAGCGAACTCGTGCTGATAACATATTGATGAACCGTCGCTAGCGACCAGTCTGATCGATTCCTCTGCTTAATATAAAACGAGATCAATCATAGAAGACAGAATAATAGATTGAAAACACATAGAGAGGTAGATAGAACTCCTGATCTTTCTTTATTTCTTTTGATCGCATGAGTACAAATCTAATCTATCGATACGGCTTTTTATTTATAATTTATCGATGAGATATGGACCATGAGCTAGGATGCTGACCTAGATTCAGGTTTCGTAACAGGAACACGGTTAACTTCTGTTTACGTAACATGGCTTTCGAAGTCGGTGTACTTGTTTGGCATAGATAGCACGTGATACAACATGCTCAACATAGCTCTGATCGGTGCGCGCCTTCCTACCCGGAGGTCAAAACTCCAGAGAGAGGCCGGTCCAATAGTACGCCGCCACGTACCCTCCCTCCCTGGCCGGTCCACTGGACCCGTCACACACACGCGTCCGCGCCACCGCTCCCGCCTCGCCCGGACCTCCCGGTTTGACCGCGCCCGCTGCCCTCGTGGCGCGACGCGTCGGCTTCCTATTGGACGGCTGCCC
Source organism: Dendrocalamus latiflorus (assembly GCA_017311315.1). NCBI lineage: Eukaryota > Viridiplantae > Streptophyta > Magnoliopsida > Poales > Poaceae > Dendrocalamus > Dendrocalamus latiflorus. The sequence continues at coordinate 9,842,158 of CM029651.1, read as the reverse complement.
CCAGAGCCAGGCGAGCTTCTCGAGGGGCCGCACCCATCGCTCTCCTATTTTTATCTATCTCCAACCCCTCCCACTCCTTCCTTCCTATCCCCCCGGACTCCCACGAACCCAGCAGCACGCGCAAATCCGCAGACGAGACCGAGAGGAGAGCCCGTGAGGAAGGGGAAGCGCGAGAGGAAAGGTACTCGCCTTTTCTCGCCTCCACTCTCTCTCTCCCCCCCCTTTGCGGTTGTTGGGGTGTGAGCAACTGATTGGTTGGTTGCGACAATCCGAGATGAGGTTTTTCGTTCTTGTTCTGTGATGGATTCTTTTTCTTGGTTGTTTGATTTGTTTGTTTTGAGCTCGGATTTCAGATTTAGAGTCGATCTTACCTTAGATCGTTTTAGATCTAGGGTTAGTTTGCTTAATCTGTTAGGGTTCAGGACCTAGATCTGACCTGCTTGTTTAGGGTTTTTGAGAGAAGGGTTTCACCGTCTGAAAAGTAGGCTTTGATACGCATCTTGCCCCGATTTGTGGTATTTCTACTTGGGATCGAGGCGGGCAGATTGTTGAGGGCTTGAGATCTGAGGGGAGGGAACGGGTTCTTGGCCATTCATTCACATGATAATGTACGCGCGCAACTGTTCCCAGTAGAGCTAGTCATGTAGATCCAGAGTGTTTCTTGGTAGATGTAACTCGCCTAGAGTGAACTGTAGATCTAGCCATATATTGTTGGTAGAAAGAGTATGCATGAATGGTTCTGTACCGCTGGTAATGTTAATTTCAACTGTTAGTCTGTTGCTTGATGTTCTGTGGAACAATTCCTCGTCGTTTTCTTAACCTCAAGTTTGGTGGTGTTATACTAGATCAATGATTTGACGGCCACTTTCTTGTTGATTTGTCTGAAAAGAATCTCAAAAAATAAACGAAGGGGCGGAAAATATTCTTAAGAAAGGCCATTTAGAGGGTGAAGTAGAATATTTGGATGCCTAAAAAATGATTCCCTGCATACATCGAGAAGTATGAGCTAGTTGTGCAACATGGAAAGTGGTGCCGCATCCACTTCGTCGGAATAGGGGAAAGTGGGTGGTCTGTATGATCCACTTTGGTTTCGTTCATTGTTCTTCAGAGTTGGAAGTGGCTATGATGTTGATCTCCACTCCGTTTGTTCTGGTTTTCAGATAATAGTACATATTCCTGTAGATGATCCGCTTGTGCTATAGGTTGTATTATTATCAAGTTGTGATATATTTTTAAACGCCACCAATAGTCTTGATACACTATTTGCAGGTATATAAGGTAGGAACAAGTTTGAGTCTAAGAACAAATTAAAGGAAAAATGTCTCCTGCTGAGGCAACCCGTGAGGAGAATGTGTACATGGCAAAGCTCGCTGAGCAGGCTGAGCGTTATGAGGAAATGGTCGAGTTCATGGAGAATGTGGCAAAGACCGCTGATGTTGGCGAGCTCACTGTTGAGGAGCGCAACCTGCTTTCTGTGGCTTATAAGAATGTGATTGGTGCCCGGCGGGCATCGTGGAGGATCATCTCTTCCATTGAGCAGAAGGAGGAGAGCCGTGGGAACGAGTCATATGTCGCATCAATCAAGGAGTACCGTGGCAGGATTGAAACCGAGCTGAGCAAGATCTGTGACGGCATCCTCAAGCTTCTGGATTCCCACCTCGTCCCCTCCGCCACTGCGGGAGAGTCCAAGGTGTTCTATCTGAAAATGAAGGGTGACTACCACAGGTATTTATTTGTGGTGTATATACAGTTAACACAGTTAGTAAATTAGTGGACGAATGAAGTTTTGAATGTTTATTTTCTGATTGTGAATGTATAGGTACCTTGCAGAGTTTAAGTCAGGAGCTGAGAGGAAAGAAGCAGCTGAGAACACTCTTGTGGCATACAAGTCAGCCCAGGTTGGCTTCATGGATTGTTTGCTAATCTGATATTAATAATACTCAGTTTCATATCAGTTCTCGATATTTTTTGTCATTCCTGCTTGTGACCTAGCGCCTTCATATCATGCCCTATGCAAATTTAAAATTTATTATACATGGAAAGTACATTTGCTTATCCACTTAAAGAATTGGGATGTACAATGCTAGCTATGATTTTGCTTCCAGATGTGTCATCATGGAGTGAAGTTTTTATTTTATATTAGTAGTTTCATGGATTTGCGATGCTTTTGTTACAACAAGTGCACATGACGACATTTAATTACTGATTTAGGATTTAATTACTGATTTAGGATATTGCGCTCGCCGAACTGCCTACAACCCATCCAATAAGGCTTGGACTTGCACTGAACTTCTCAGTGTTCTACTATGAAATTCTGAACTCGCCTGATCGTGCTTGCAACCTTGCCAAGCAGGTTAGTTTTTCTTCCACATCTGCTTTACTTCGTTGGTATTTTGTATTACTTGATAATTTGAATTGAAGTTACTTGATTGCTGCTTGTCATGAATAAGTTATACAATTATGATGTTTGGTGAAATTGATGCAAAAACATGTCCGATGATTCTCTCTATGTTTGATCAAAGTGAAAATTGTATGAGATGAACAAATGAATGCTATTGACTTGATTTTAGAAGTTCTGCCTTTTTAATTGGCCAAACCAACTATGTAAGGACTAAGCCAACCAATCAAAGCTTCATGCCTCTTGAAAGTATAGTGTAGACGCCTCACTTAGCAACAAAAAAGGTTTGGTGTATGTGTTGTATACTGAGAGATTCATGTATATACTATCTGGAATGAGGTTAATTTTGTGTCATTATACTTAGGCGTTTGATGATGCAATTGCTGAGCTGGACTCCCTCGGCGAGGAGTCATACAAAGACAGCACGTTGATCATGCAACTTCTTCGTGACAACCTGACTCTGTGGACCTCTGACAACGCGGTATATGCCCTTCTGTGTTTCATCCTATCATATATGCCCTTCTGTGTGTTCCGTCCTATCATATTTTAGTTGTTTTCTGGTGATGCGCGGTGTACCGAACCTCTGTACTGATAAATTCCATTTGTTCTCTCCCAGGAGGACGGTGGTGACGAGATCAAGGAAGCATCAAAGCCTGAAGGAGAGGGGCACTAATTGGAGCTCAACTTCACCCCATGTTTATTTCTGAGTCCATTTACTCAGCTACCTGTATTATCGGATCATAAGATGTACTAGGATCGATTGCACTATGTGGAATCATAAGATGTAGGGCTGCATTATGTGAAACGTGTCGAGCTGAAGTACCTAGTGGACACAGTTATGTGGACAAGATTGCTTGAGGAACTGCGTTATTAGTTTGTTAGCGACTTTCAACTAGTACTGTATTGCAGTATTAGTATTGCAGTGCAGTATTAGTAGTGCAGTATTAGTATTGCTGTATTAGCAATTTTCATTTGCTGGTTATGATTGAAAATACAGGTGCAAAACATTGCAAAGTTTGTGTTTTGTTGTTGCATCTGATGGAACTCTTGGAGGTTTGGTGGCAAGACTGTTAAGGCAGCATGTTACTGTTAGCTGCGAGTCAGGTGAAGGCCAACCTGACTGGAAACTTTGCAATGATCTTTACTCCTTAAAAAGAAAGAGTTGGTGGTTGGTGCGGCCTTTTTCACCCCTTCTTGTAAAAAACTATGTTGCCATATGGATCCAACTCACAAAAACACCTGCTGACTCTCCCCCACGTTCTCCCTACCACCGCAGAGTTGGCACCTATACCGTCCAAACCGCCACGCCTGCGACGCGACCGTTCTTGCCTTCCTCCCCTTGCTACCGCCGGTGAACCCCGACCGTGTCACATGACTAGAAACCACACCCCGAGATTCCTCGTCGTCCTCCTCCGTGCCCGGATGCACCCCGACCCCATCCCCTCCTCCCTACTGTCCACTCCTCCGCTGCCCCTCGCCAGCCCCGACCCCCGCGCCCCGCCTGGCGCTACCTCCGTCCAACACTGGCTTCACAACTCCGTCTCCATAGCCATTGGCTGCATGACTCCGTCTCCGCAGCCACCCCGTCCCCCGCCGCCCTCGACCGCTTCTCCGACGGGTACCGCTCCCTCGACCGGGGCGGCCGCCGCGAGATCCTCCGCTCCCTCGCCACCGACTATGACATGCTCCGCGACCTCATGAGTCAGTACATGAGCGTTGCCGCCATCGCGTCGGCTGGGGAAGAGCAGCCGGGGGCGGAGGGCGGTGCCGTGTCGATCCTGTACCGGATGGAGCGGGGGCTCCGTGACGCGCTGCAGCCCCAGTATGCTGGGTTCCTCGAGGCCATGAACGCGCAGCTTGGCAGGCTCAAGCTCCTCGCTATTCTCCGCGCTGACCTCCTCGCCTTGCTAGGGTGAGATTTGGCATTGACATTGCCACGCTTATTGTTAATTACTAGAGATAGAAGGAGACTTTAATCAAAATGTATCCTTGTTGGTTGCCAGGCAATTGCAAATGTGCGATGCAGGGAGGAGAACGCTCCGGCGCTGCGCACACTGGATGTGTACCTGAAGGAGAAGCTCATGACTTGGCTCAGCCCTGCGGCGCTGACGCTCCACCAGATATCCTAGGATGATCCGGCCTCCTTGCTGAAGAAGATTGTGGCATATGAAGTTTGTGGCCAACTCGCCATCGAACTGTTCAATGTGCACCTTGGTGGTTTGGCTGATGATTCTGTTTTCGTTTTGTAGGCCGTGCATCCAATCAGGAATCTCATAGACTTGAAGAGAAGGTTGGGTGTTGGCCGCCGTTGTTTCGGGTACTTCCATCCTGCAATACCAGGTGATTGTGGTTTCTTGCACTTTTGCACTATTACAAGTGATGCCGCAACTGAATCTTAGCAATGTTTAACTAACCATCCATAACTAAATCTGGTACTAAAAGTTGATATCTAGCTGCATGTTTGAAATTTTTGTAGGGATGAAGTTAATGTATGATTCACAGTTCTTTACAGTTGATTGTTAAACATAGTGATTCACAGTTTGCAGAATGATGTTTGCTTTTGTAATTAGCTTTTGTTTGAGTGCTCATACTTTCTTCATTAACTCTAGGGGAGCCCCTAATTTTCATTGAAGTTGCTCTCCTCAAAGATATGGCCACATCTATACAGGTTATTAAAGTTCGCTACGGTTTTATTTGAATAAATGAGCTCTCTACTCGTTTGCACTTTACGTTTTTTTTATCATATCAGAAGGTTTTGTGGGATGATCCTCCAACTCCTGAATATGAAGCTAGATGTGCACTGTTTTACTCAATATCGTCGACCCAGGTAAACAAAGTTTCCAAGGATCATCATGAACAATAAAGAAAGTATTTCGTTAAGCAATTTAGAATGAGTGACAAAGTGGCGCCTATGAACTGATTGACTATTGCTATTGTCAGACAGGCTTATCAGGTATTAATCTAGGAAAGTTTCTTCTCAAGCGTGTGGTTGACATGTTGAGAAGAGATATGCCTTCAGTATAGGTACCACTTTAAAAAAAATGTGGTCATTGTTATCTTGAAAATAACTTGAAATGCAGTAAACTGTATGCTGCTCTGGGTGTAGCACTGATTGTAAATAGAGAATTCATGTTGCTACCTAAGTTGCGTTAGCAGTGTTTACTGATACATCAAATTTCATATGCTTCTTTGTTGGTATTTCATGCAGATTTTTGCAACACTTAGCCCAATCCCAGGTTTCATGCAATGGCTTTGCGTTAAGCTGGCCTCCCAAATAAAATTATCAAAAACAGAGTTGCAAGAGGGCAATTCATTAGGAGCCGGTTCAGCTTTCAGAGAATCCATCCTTCTCTCGAAGGAAGAGAAGATGATACATTATGCTGTGTATCAGTGTATGTTCCATTTCAAGAAAATATGGCTAATTGAACTTCAACCAATTTCAACATTTTTCATATTTTATCTTTTTTTTGAAAAAATTTGTTTCTTCTTTTGTCTTGGAAGTTATTACACGATCTTTGTTTTACTTTCTTTGCCATACTTTTTTTTTGAGAAAGTGGATGTTTTAATTTTGGAAACATGAATGCTTGTTTATAACTCATTAACTCTATTTCATGTTTGTTGTAAATATTTTGGCTATTCAATAAAGAAAAGAGAGTAAAGGGTTGCTTCATGATTTATGATCATCTGTACTGGTACTATTGCTGCAGTGATCAGGTTGATGGAAAACAAGGAATTGAACTATTGCAAGATATATTGAAATCAAGTCAGTGGGTGAAGTCTGGCAAATTATCTACTGCACTGAAATCAGGGGCAAACTGTCCATTTGCGTGACAAATTGTGCTAAATCCTACGTGTCCATGTCTGTTGAATGTTTTTATTCCGTAGCAACGCATGGGCACTTAACTAGTAGTAGCTATTATGACCCTGTTCTAAAAGTGTTGTGGCGTGGTTTCCGGCTGAAATGATAGTAGCTGCAGAAAAGGTAGTGTATTAGCTAGTTTTTTAAAAAGGAATTCAGTTAAAGGAAAATGAAAAATAATAGGGAAACTAAAAATAAGAAAAAAATAATATAAAAGCCAAATTGAAACGTGTTTCAGATAACCCTGCTCCAGATAATCCTGTACTTTTGATTTTTAGTTTTTTATTTTTATCTTTTTGGGTTTTCTGTCTTTTTTTTTCTATGTATACTTTTTCATTGTCCTAGATAGTCTAATATGTTTTTAATTTATTATTTCTTAATTTAATTACATAAAAAATTCATCGGTACCTGTAGTACCTGTCAACTACAGTACAAAACAAGTAATAAGCCCAAAAAAGCTTAAATGAGCATCGTGTTTCAGATCTAAATAGTTTTTGTTCATGAAATATCCAATGACGACATAATTTCTATTTCTATATAACTGTTAAGCTCTGAGGATGTAGTTTCATCAACAACTTATCTGAACCTTAATCCTTCTAGAATCTGAACATCGAAACAAAAACTTTAGCTTCCAAATCCTGATCTGCGTACTGTATCTTCGTGTGCATGAGAAGCGTATGGGCCACGTGAACACTACATACAAAGAACCATGGAGAAGATAGCACAGTTGATGACGGGACTTCCCTCCAAGAAGCTTAGGCAAAAACTGTATTGGACTCGCCGGCGACCAGCGTTGTTTGAGCAACTACTAGAGCAGAAGTATAAGGCTGGATTCTTTCTATCTTAAAGCTGATTTATATTTATACTGTTTACAACAACTAGCTTTTAAACGGTGTGTTTTTCAAAGCGGTATCAATAATAAGATTGTAGTAAAAAGTGTACTGAATTCAGTTGTAACAGCCAAATTTGCATGCGACTATTTTCTTGTGCGTACTACCTCTCGCAAATAGCCAGAATTCAAATATTTAAGTCATATGACATCAGCTATCAATCCAAAAGAACTCACTCTAAATCACGATCATCGCCCGTTCATAAAGGATCCGTAGAAAACTTTAAGTACGTATAACTTTTTCTTTGTTATATATTTGGAAATAGCAAAAACCACTACACAGTCGATGTGATAACTCTAAAATTTTATGTAATCATAGTTGTATCTCGACAAATTTCTCTAACCATAATTGTTAAAAAGTATTCGTGCTAGACATAGACTTTGATGTATGGATAAGTTATGCGGGATCATATTCTAGTTTTAGCAAACGCCTAGCCCTTCACGGAGACCTGGCAGATGTTAGCGGTTAGAGTCCACTTATCTACAGCCCTTAAAATTAGCATACACTATTTCTACTACTTAAAAATAGGAGTTGGTGGTGGTGGTTCATCACTACTCCTGATGGTGGTTCATCTGCCTTTTCATCTCCCCTTACATTAGTTTTACACTGACAGGTGGGCCCGACGCTTCTCTGGATCCGGCCGCCAAACCCTGCCTCCACCTTCGCCTCCCTCCACACCACTGCTCATCCCCCTCCCTTCCCACCTATGCCACCTTCCTGATGTGAATGATAGTATTGTAATGCATATATTTTATAGCTATTGTTGTATTGAATACTTTGTTCAAAATAATAAGAATGACACAAAAATTGATTCATACATATACCATACATATGTATTGTTCTGTTTTTTTACTACACCTTCAGTTGTACATGCTATACTAAATAGGAGAAGTGTGAACGATAAATTTATATACCATGCATATACGTTGTTCTCTTGAATTTGATTCCGCCGAAAACTAAGGGGTTTAGGCCAAGGTTCCTTGAATTCGATTATGTGATTATTTGTGCTAGCTGTTTCAGTCTGTAAGGTAGTAGAAAAATGATGTGATCATTTGGGGAAAGAGAAACTTGAACTGTAACTGGTGGGGGGTAACCGTTGAGCCATTCTTATTTATTAGGTCTATAAATAAGTCCTGCACATACATATAGATGTGCAGAGCGGAGAGCATGGTATAAGCCAAGATCAGCAGCGGAACCTAGGACGGAGCTCGACTAGACGCTCTAGCAGAGCTGAGAGTGTAGCACAGGCCATGCCTAGCGACACCAGTCTATATTGGGGAAATCCAGACTATGATGTTCATTGAGCTTAATAAATAAGTTAGCACTCGATATATTTTGTAAAGGTTACCGATGTAATTTGCAACTATCTGATAGTGAGTTTTGCTAATCTATGGCAGTTGGTAGTAGCCACTTCATCGCAGTTGCATCGTACTATCTATCCGCCACTTATTTTTAATTCAGAACGCAGTGAATTTCTATGCCGCAGTGAAAACGAGTTTACCGAAAACCGTAGGCGAGGATGCTCCTCAGTTAGGACGAACCCCTCGGCGGTCGGCGCCGTCCGCGTTGCCGATCTCCTCGACCGTCGGTGGGGCCAAAGCCAACGGAATACGATGGTGCCGGTGGAGGACTGAAGCCAATGAGCAGACTTGAGAATTTAAAATTGCTAGATCGCAAACGGCGGCCAAGAGGCGTTCGATGTGGAGGGCGTGGATGGACATGCGATACTTGTCGTCAGGGCCGGGCCCATGGGCGTGCAGGCCGTGCGCTTGTACAGGGCCTCCGATTTTTCAGGGCCTCCAAAAATCTACGTGTTCCGTGGCTCCGTGCCGCTTCGTATTCTGCGGAGAGACGCGCTTGTACAATACGTCAATACCGCTTCGTATTCCGCCGCCGAGAACCTCCGGGACTTTCCGAGGCGTGAGGCACAGACCGACGGACGTGAGGGGGAGGCGTGAGGCACGGACTTTCCGTCTTTCCGCATGCACGCGCACGGACGTCGGACGTGAGGTGAGGCGCCGCGTGAGGCGTGACCGCCGCGTGAGGCATGCACGGAAACCTCGCCGCAACCAGCGCCGCAGCGCGGACGGCGGTTCGTATTTCTTGCGTGACTCTCGGCTCTCACCGGCTCGCCGCCCGCCAGTCGCCAGCCATCTTCCGCCAACCTCGCCGCAACCAGCGCGGACGGCGGACTCCATTCGTGATTCGTCGTCGACTCGTCGTCCAGTGCAGGTATTCGTTTTTTTTCAATTATAATTGTATTGTACTAATTAAATCCTTCGTATGAAAGTCTAGAACTGTTTGTATAATTTTAATTTTGTTCTTTTCATCTTTTGAAGCCATGTCTTCTGCAAATCGATTTAGAAAATATGAATCCGGTTCCCAAAAACGTAAGAAGAAACAAAGAATTGAGGAGTTAACTCAATGTCAAAACAAAGAATCCGCCTCGCTTAGAGCTTTGTACAGGGCCTCTAAATTTCACGGCACGGCCCTGCTTGTCGTCTTCGGCGGCACGCGGCATGAATAGGAGAAAGGGCGGTGGGTTCATGCAGGGCAACGGGCGCGCCTTGAGGTGGTGGGGATGTGGGGAGTTGGGGCTTCGGGTTGGGCCTGGCGGCTGGGTTACGACGGGCCAAACGCTATCGCCACCTACGAGCGGCTGAGGCTTGTCTTGCCCATCAGAAACACGGATTTCACACCGTAAATTGTGTGCATTTGGCCCATGCGGCACGCGAGGCCGTGTGCCGCTTACGCCTGCCTGTCTCATCAGAGATAGGCCTATTCTTTTTTTTGCTGCGGTTTGTGGCTTTTGGCTGTGACTTGTTGTTATACTTGAGAGGGGCCTTTTAGGAATTTCCCAATTGAAAAAGAATAGAAGAAACCCTAAAGGTGGGGGCCCACCTGTCGGTCACGCGAGTGAAGGGATAAGGGTGAGGAGACTTTATCTCCTCCCCGATTTGGTCTCTGGTGGCTGCGACGCCTCTCTCCCGTGCGACGGCTTTGAACCCCTCTCCCAGATCCGGGATTTTCGAGGCTTGAGGGGAGATGGCGAGCAGTGGGGCAGCGGCGGAGGCGGGGCTGGCCCGGGTTCTTCGGAGCCGGCCGCTCACGCCACCCCGCAGCCGTGTCTCATCTCTTCTTCAAAAGGAGAGGCGCAGCCCGACGGTTGGTATCACTTCTTCCATCTCCGGTTGCCTCTTGTGATAGATTCTCCTCTTTGTTCTTCGGTGGGTGGAGACTTGGTTTCGGGCCATCTCCGATTGAGGCCTTGCTTACGGTCCCGTGTGTGAACCCTAATCTAGGTTTGTGCTTCTCGGGACCTTGAGGGGTCTAGCCAAGGAAGAACAAGGCGGTGGCGCATTTCCCCTGCTGTGATTGATTGCTCACGGCCAGAGCAATCTAGTGGTCTTCTGCGGCATCTCTAGACCTCGGCTTCTTCTTTGTGTTCGATTGAAAGGAGAGGTGCGGCATTGTATCTCCGTGAATCATCTACATGCTAAGACAGTGGGTTGATAGATTTTCTGGGGCAGCGAGTTCATCGCGCCTTGCCCTAATTGATTGTGTTCTTCTTCGGAATATTTGCTTCTGGACAGTTTAGAATACTGTCTGCTCAGTGAGTATATTGGATTCTTTGCAATTTACAGCAGTTATTCTTGATCTGTAATTTAGTTCAAGTAATTGAGAGCTGCTGTGAATGATTATGGGTGCATTTGTATGCTCTGTGATGAATTTTAGTCATATACTGATTTAATCTATACAACTGTTTTCAGACTTGAGCTCTAGAGTTTGTCCTCTACAGACCGTTCTGTAGATAGTTCTATATCTATTTGTCAGATCTAATTACTAGCAATAGAAACTGTGATTAGTGGAGTGATTTGTTCAAATCTGTTTAGATCATATTGTTGGTGCAGTATATTTCTTATTTTAGTCCTGTTTTGACTTGTGTATTACTACAGTCTAGATACATTTCAGTTTGCTGCTGATTACTTAAACATATAAGATCACTGTCATTTATTTCTTTGCTTGTAATCATATTGCAATACAGAATTTGGACAGAGGTCTGTTCTCTGTTTTGGGTCTGTTGGCAATCAATCAATTAGAGCTCAAGTCTTAGTTGTTAGATTAATTATGAAGAGTTATGACATATGCATGAGATGGCCAAAATCTATGATTTTGCGCAACTCTGTTCTGAGAGCAATATCAACACAACTAATTTATTTCATGCTGAAATTAATAGTTACACTTGTTAAAGATCTGCTTTATATGCTGTTTTCAGCAGATCTTTGGTTATATTCATTGATTATTCACTTGTATATGAATGGCCATGTGAGATTACATAGTTTTATGCAATTAGTGCCATTCTTGCCATTCTGGAATCATGTTATTTATATGATTATTTCTGCTGGAATTAAACATGAAAATATGCTTATACCGCAATATTTACAACACTTGTGACTTTTGTGCTGTTTGTACAAAAGATTACAGAGTAACAGAAAACTCACGTGCAGTTTTTGCCGATATAAATGAAGTCAGTAAAGTATGTACTACAATTAACTAGTAGACCCTATCTTAAAAAATACTCCGTTTAAAAGCTAGTTACTGTAGAAAACCGAAAAGCAGCTTGTCAGACCCGGATTTTTCAATCCAGAATCTACTGTGTTTACTGCACTATTCCCTGGATCAGTAGATAGTGCGCACAGGTACATTGCTGAATCACATCATACATCGCATAAACATTAATAACATTACAGAATTAAAATACACCACATCGGGTGAGAGTTTACAAAAGGGCCGATTTGGCCAAATGTCTTCATTACAAACAAGCAGCGGAACTGAAGCAAAAAGTGAGACCATATCCACAGGCAAGTGACTGATGGGTAATGTGTGCAGTATATATCACCGGGAACCCGATAATATATGTGCACACAATGCCTTGGGTCAACTTGTCTATGTCTAGAAGACGAGATCTACGCCCCTAGTTCCCTTCGTGGTTTCTTCCTTCCGTAGCAGGGGTATCTTCATGGGCATAATGATCATGCGTATCTGTTTTGGTGATGTGAGTGTGAGCACAAATCCACCGTGCTCAGCGAGCCAACACACAGTATGCAATATTTAACATGCTCAGCTTATCAAAGGAAGGCTTGGGCTTATTTTATTTTGCGTAGAGTGCTTTTGAATACAATTACTTAAAAATCCCTACGACCTAGCAGTTTAAAATCCATGACTTAAGTTTGTGAAATATGACCAACTTATTATTGACACATATTCCATCCACCATTACATGGCATCTGCACCATATAGCATCTTTCAGCGTTATAGCCGCTTAACTTACCATTGGGACGACACCCAGGACAACTCAAATTAGGGCTTTCCGTTGCCCTCCATATTTCCATTTTCCCATTCTCTAAACATTTTTAAATAGAACTATATCTAGTTAAGTTCCCATGTCCGCCCTTAACCGTGGGCACGGCTATTCGAATAGTTTTGACTCTGCAGAGTTTGCACACTTTACCCACAAGAGACAATTCACTCGTTGCCCCCACACGATTCCTTAGTCATGCGGTTGAGCAAACCATCACAGTAACCGTTCAAAGTACCTCGCCCCTCCTATCATCTCACCCTATGGGTTGCTCCCATTTGCGGTGGGTCCCATTCGTTGTGCGGGATGTTCCCCTCCTATGCGCCTAGCAGCTGGCTACCCATACTACTAGCGCGTCGCAGAAGAACTTCACCCTCAAGCCTGCCACCCAGGCCGCCACTTGCGGGTGTCCCATTCAAGCCTGCCACCCAGGCCGCCACTTGCACTACTTCCATGATGATGACTTTCAGGGTCTGGTAAATTTACTAAGCCAAGTTGTACTTTACAGACTTGTGGTTGTACTTGTTTTACATAGGAGGTCATGACAAGATTCGGTCCTTAGGGTTATCCGGGCGGGTTTATCACTAACCACTTTGTGCTTCCACTACACCACTCTGATCCGCCCAGATAATTAAGCAACTTGAGGTTTTTGGGAGCATAAAATATCCATACCAAATATACCAGTCATTTCACCATGACTGCACAAACCAATTTTTCAAGATTCAAAGTGAGGCTATGGGGCATTTTTGATGCCCCTGATATCTAAGCAGTACTAAGCATGACGTATAGTTATTGACTTATTTTCAAAAGCTACATTATTATAATCTTGCTACGGCGACAAGGTTCATATGTCCAAAGTGTCAACGGAGTATTACTAGCAAGCATAATATTGGGTGTTTAACTAACATCTTTAAAAGTGAACGTAATTTACCACATAAAATAACAGCATGCACGGAGATAATTTAAAAAGAAATTAACTTTGCATAAACATGGGCTCAACATGGTCAAAGTGTTAGCTCGCCTTGGTCACAGGGGTCGAGGTCTTGATTTTCTTGAGCTTCTAGTGTAACTGCCTCGGCCTCTTCCTCTTGAGCCTCGTACGCTATTTTACCGTGCTAAAAATCCAATCAAAAAGAAAGGCAACCAATCACTCAAAATATCACTAGAAATTCAAATGAATTCTAAAAATCATGGTTTAGTTCCATTAGATAGATATTGAATTTAGATGAATTTAGAAATTTGTTTCACTCAATTTTAGAGTTAAAATGAATAAGTTATGCTCATTTAAAGTTTTTAGTTGGGTTAAATCCAAAAATTACCAAAAACCTGACAGGTGGGGCCCACTGTGTATTTAATTCTTTATTTTTATTTTTATTTTCTATGTGCTGCATCTATGACAGGTGGGCCCGGATGCTATCAAATTAGGGTGTCGCTGACAGGTGGGACCCTGCTGCCAGTGGGCTGCTCGGGCTTGCAGTCGCTGGCAGGTGGGGCCCACTCGTCAGACCGGAATAAAAGAGAGAAAACTCAACCCGGCGCGCTGCGGAGCCAGGGGCTCGAACGCGCGCGGCCGGGGAGCTGGGGGGGGGGGGAAGGAGAGCGCCGATAGCCAGTCGATCCGCAGGTGTTACTTGACAGTATTGGGGGCTTAATTTAGTTAACCAATACTGCAGCGCCGTCCGGCTATTATTTATATAACCGGGGCATGGCCCACATGTCAGAGGGTATTAGTATTAGTGGCAGTCCTTAAGCATTTAATTAGCATTATCTAATCCCTGGTATGAACAGTGATTACATCTAAATTACTTTGCATTAAACACCTAACCTCTTTTACTCCTAGCAAAAATGGGTGAATATTCCTACAGTGCCTACGGCCAGGGGGTTCGAACGCGGGTGAGCGGAGTAAGAGCGCGAGGTGGCAACCAATCGAGCCACGGGTGTTACCTGACGGGGGTGGGACGCAAAACCAATTGAAGCATGCAGCAGAGGCGCAGAGCAGAGGAGGCTCGGGGCGGCGGTGCCGGCGGTGAGCGGCGGTCGATGAGGTACGGGGAAGTGCTAAAATGGGACGCCGGCGCTGCGGTGATGCTGATGGGTGTGCCGGCGAGGTCCGGGGAGCTCGGTGGCAGGCCGGCGGAGAGCGGCGGCGGCGGCTTTGGGAGGGACTTCAGTGCCGGCGAGGTACGGTCTTCGGGAGGTGCGGAGAAGGCTGGGGATGAGCTCACGGCACTCTGAGGATGGCGTCGGCGGGCGGAATCGAAGTTTCCCGGCGGGAATCAGTGGGGAAGCCTGGTGGCCGGAATTGGGGACGAAGGACGGCGCCGGCAGTGGAGGAGGCTAAACCCCGATTACTTGGAGTGAGAGGAAGTGCGGAGCGTGGGGAAGATGTCGGCGGGTTCGGGGGCTTTTTATAGACGCACGAGTATGGCCGCTCTCGGGAGGCCTTCTCGCTTGGTCTTGTCGGCGAGCGGCGGGGCAGTAGCGGATGCAGGCGGCACAGCAGAAGATCCCACGCTTGGATACAGCATGATGCCCTGGCGCCGCGCGTGGAGTGGCAGCAGAAGCTAGAGCCGCGCGCGTGAAGAGACCGGACGGAGCAGCGCGGGGAAAAAGAGGGGGGCGGCAGCAGAGCGGGGTGGCGCGGTCGGAGGCGGTGATGTCCAGTGGTCCGGGCGCGGCCGACTGACGGTCCGAAGGGGGGCGCTGCGCGAGCCGGGCTACGGGGTGGACGAGCGCCCGTGGCAGGGAAATGGCGACGGGACTCGACTCTGGGGCAGGTGATGATGAAGCTCACGACGCCGTCAGAGGAAACAGTGCACGCATGTACAGGAGAGGGAGAAAAAGGGGAGAAAAGGGAGAAGAGGCGCGAGGAAGAGAGGGGCGTGCGGGAGACGCTCGGGTCCACTGCCAGTGAGAGAGGGAGAGCGCGGTGAGGAGGGGCCACGCGCCAGAGAAAGGAGGCGCAGGCAGGCTGGGCCGACCGGTGGGGAGAGGCGCGCGGGGGGTTGGGCTGGGCCGACTGGCCTGGTTTGACCCCCCTCTCTTTTTCTTATTTTTTTATCATTTAATTATTTATGTACTTACCCATTTATGTTTACACTTATATATATATATATATATATATATATATATATATATATATATATACTTATGTGTGTGTGTGTATATTTCCATAGGTGCCTTGCCTTTTAGCCAATATTGTGCATGTTTATTTTTAGGCCTTAGCTCCTTCACTAAACCTTTTGGCATGTGCTTTATGTGTGTGTGTATATATATAATTTTTACTGACCAATGCAACCCTTGTCTTTATAAAATTTTGTA
The DNA here is from genome assembly GCA_017311315.1 of Dendrocalamus latiflorus. Classification (NCBI taxonomy): domain Eukaryota; kingdom Viridiplantae; phylum Streptophyta; class Magnoliopsida; order Poales; family Poaceae; genus Dendrocalamus; species Dendrocalamus latiflorus. The sequence continues at coordinate 9,826,331 of CM029651.1, read as the reverse complement.
TTTTACTTCAAGTTTCTCCCTCCTTTTATGGATCATCTTTTCATATTCAAATTTTAAATTTGAATTCTCTATTATTTGAACCTGTTTGTTCATTTCCTGATCTTCTTAGTTTTTTTGGAACCTCAGCCAAATTTTCAGATATTCCATAAACTCCAAATTCAAAATAAAATATATATTGCAAAAGTAATTCAAGAACATATTTTCAAATTCAAATTTCTGGGATGTTACACAGCTTTTAGAAGCTGAAAAGAACAGGGCCATAGACTAGCCTGTCGAGCACCTGGACCCAACCAAATCGATGGACTGGCCTTTACTTTTTTTGTTATCTTTGCTCAAACTGTTGGCAAATCACAGTTGCAATTATTAACTGGACAAATAGGCTTCTGAACATGTAATGTAGAAGATCATTTGTTGGTACTTAGTAGTTTAACTTCTAGATTGCCATTAGTAGTTTATTTCAGAGTGAGAATTGTTTTCTGCTATCCCTGGTAAGGAAAGTTGCTAATAATTACTACAAAATGCGTTTCATTACGTTGCACAATTTTTTGTTAACTTCTTCCTATAATAGACTATGAGAAACATGCGAAATGTGCACTCCTCAATTTGTTCATTGATTTTCTTTTTCGCAAAAATAAAGAATTTCTCCTTACTTCTCATTTCCATATTCCTTATAGGGCACTGGAGGCATTACTGTCAAGAATACTGCACTAGCCTAGATTATTGGTATGTACGATGAGCCAATGACTCTAGGCCAGAAGTTGCCCTCACCAGAGATACAAAGTCTGATTTTATTTCTTGACCCACGAAATGTAGATGCCTTAAGAGCAAAAATTCTCACAATAGAGGTATTAGCTTTAGTTTTCTTGTGCCTAGGGTTTTTATTTTCATGAAAGCACCTTTGAAGTGCGACATTTTCGTTCTTGCTCTAAAACCCGTGAAAGTTAGTGTTCTTATTGTATATACATTGTTAGATAAATAGAAAGCAAGATAGAAAATACAGAATGCTAGAAAATTAGTCACATTTAGGGATGTAATCTCCATCGTGGAACATGCTATTGGGTTATGTCAAGGGCGGGCTCTATGAAAAATATTTTGGATTCAGATATTTAGTTAGTTGAGCTAGTTAGATCATTATGAGCATACATTTGGCTGTATATTATATTAGAAGTAGGTTATATAATTAAATAGAAACAAACTTCTGTTCCTTTGAGTAAGAATATAACTATATCATGATATTTATTTCTAAGTTTTATTTTTCGTTGTAACGTGCAGGTATATGACTAGTGTTACAATAACATGCTCAAATCTGTAAGTTACATGGTGGTCTTTTCTAGAGCAGTCATCTATGGAAATAAGTTACAGGGAGACTTAAAAACAAAAATGAGATATTGTAGCACTCTCGACTTGTTAGGCAGCGTTGAGTATCCTGAAGGATGCAATAGAGTTGCGGAAAAATGGTTTGAATGCAAGTATGTAACAGTATGAGCTAGTTACTAGCTCTAAGACAACTTCTCCAATAGTACTAACTTTTAGCACATAGCTTATAACATAAATAGTCTCACATGACACTCTCACATAATCTTGTAATGTGTGTATGAGACTAGCTCTTGATCAAGAGCTAGTTTTTCTCTCTCTTCTATTAAAATATGAAATAATATGCTTAAAGCTAGCTCATAAGTCACTATTGGAGATGCTCTAAGCAAAACTTCGTTAAATCGTTGTCGTTTGAGATTTTGGAATCATAATGAACTCAAGGTGTGGCTCGTCCTCTTCGTATGCAGCCCTTTGTGATTGGGCCACGCTTAGGGGCAGCTTCAACTGGTTTAAAAACTACGGCTTCTCGTTTTAACTAATGATTTTGGGCTGTAAATATACTGTAACATCTATTAATCTGTTTGAGTTAAAAAATAAATAAAATAAAACTATTATATCATTATGGACAATACAAATGAATGACGAAAAACAAAAAAACAAAAAAATAAAAAATAAAAAACAAAATTAAGAAGTTAACGTGTTTTAAATGTCTTCTGACTTCTAAAAGCTAGAGACGTTGGGATGCTTTTATTATCTTTGGATTGTCCGTTTTCCTAAGACTTTGCAGTGTCTTTGGGCACACATTGTTTAATGCGTTCAGGCGAGGGAACCCTCCTAACAAAAGGAATTCCATTCATAAGAAGCAATTTAAATTGAATCTAAAATTGTATTAAAGTTTGCTTGCATGAGGTTTACAGTATTGGTTGGTAGTTGGAAGACAGTTCCATCCTGTAGGATGCACCAGTCGCGCGATCGACGCAACAAAATAGGATGCATCTCATTGTTTTTGTGTACAATAACCAAGGATAAAAATATCGCGGTGATTGACTGGTACCGGTCATGCCAGTCTGAACCGGTAAAAGATATCAGTTTGAAAAATTTTAAAATATAAATTTGAATCAATAAATAGTAATTGCGGGTAGTAACCGACAGAAGCCGATCAAACAGGACAGTAACCGGCTGAAAACTAACTAAATTCAAATTTTATATTTAACTTTAATAATTAAATCCGTTCAATAGAAAACTGGTTACCAGTACCAGCCAGGCCCGGTATATTTTCCGTAATCAGTTTTTGAATCCTTCACAGTAGCACAGGATGTTGAGATCATTACTTCGTAGAAAGGTGGAAATCACGCTTAAAACTGGTACGTGTCGCGCTAGCATATACATTTTGCGGGGCACAAATATTCGAGAAAGAAAATAAAACCGTGGCTACGACATGGATTACTACTCTTCAGAAGATGGTCTTAGAACTCGTACTAAACAGCAAAATAGCACGTCACGGACGTCCCAAGCTTGCAGTAGAATCAAACGTTCCCCTCCCCACGCACGCACCAGACACTTGCAAAGCAGATCGCATATACACCGCTCCGCGCGTCGTCGCCCAGATCCAGGCGTCGAGATCCTCGAGCCCATGGAGCCCTCGCCGGCCCAGGCGGCCGCGTTGGAGCGCGACCGCTCGCCGACGCCGCCCCCTCCCCCGCCCCCGGCGTCGGCCGCCGCGGCGATGTCGTCGCCGCTCGCCGCCGTGTGCAGCTTCTGGAAAGGTCCGCCTCGATCTTGCTGCACCTGACGCTTCCCCTTCGTCGATTAGGTGATCATGTAGGTTCGAATTGGTGGTGAGCTCCGAGGACCGGTTGGATGGGATCGTGCCGCTTTAGCTGTCGGGAGTCGGGGATTCCCAGTAGCCGCGCGGTCTGTACTGGCCGGAAGTGCAGGATTTGTTGGGTTTTGTGATTAATCGCGTGTGGAGAGATCTTAATTGCGGTGAAATGTTGACCTACATTTGACACTTCCATTCAAATCTACTAGCGTTTGTGCTTGACACTTTGTCGATTGGTTCCAAATCATAATCTGAACGGATCCTTATTAAGTAGGGAGAGTAGCTTTGAGATAACAAGCCGCTTCACTGCTGTTGTGATTTCCGTGTGGGGACTTAGAAAGTTTTAGTGCTGAAATTGCTTCCCAGTGTGAATGGCCATGCACTGTAGAAAGTTATGTTGATTTTATTGCATTGTTCTTAAGGCTGATGTCTTCTTCATATAAGTGTTTACGCCATCTATGGTGGGGAATCTGACTCTTGTTTCTTGTGCACGTTAGACTTTGATCTGGAGAAGGAAAGAAGTGGTTTGGATGAGCAGGGTTTAAAGATTGCGGAGAATCAAGAGACGAGCCAGAAGAACAGACGTAGGCTTGCTGAGAGCACTCGGGATTTCAAGAAGGCATCTTCAGACGAGAAGCTTAGTTTATTTAACTCATTGCTGAAGAGTTATCAAGAGGAAGTTGACAATCTCACAAAGAGAGCAAAGTTTGGCGAAAATGCATTTCTCAACATCTATCAGAAGCTCTACGAAGCCCCTGATCCATATCCAGTTCTTGCTTCTATGGCTGTATGTTCTGTTGGATTTATTATCTATTGTAGCTGCTCTAATTCGTAATTGTTTCGTGTACACATAGAGAAAATTCCTTATAGCTGTCCTAACTTTTCCAAAATTGAAAATTCCTACCAATATTTAGCATCTGGCCTTGTCGCATGTAGCAATTTGCCATCTTGTTGATATTCCCCATTGACACCTAAGAATAGCACTGTACACTTGTTGTTGTAGGTGATCATAATTCTTATATTAAGACATATTTTTCTGTACCAAATTACTCACTTGTATGTATCCTCACCCTCTGTACAAGTACGCAAGTTTATTGCAATGATAGGTGCTAATTTGCACTAAATTTAAAACTATAGGTGGAAAGTTGTCAAAATGCAAAATATAGATGTCAGTTAGTTTGCTCCAACTTAGTATTACAAGCAGTCAATTATTAAATTAAAAGAATAAAAGTACAGGCCAGAGTCAACAATTTTGGATAAAGAAAACATGGTCTGCTACTGCAATTTCCTCAAATAAAGCCTGATGTGTTCAATTTTATTTATTCTTTTCCTTGAATTAATATCTCTTACTAGTAGCTGGTTCCAACATAATAGATGGGGTTCAATCATTATTTTATATTCATTTTGCACCAAAGTCTCCTGCTAATGATCTCAATGCATGCAGGATCAAGACCAGAAACTATCTGAACTGGAGAATGAAAATCGGAAGATGAAACTTGAGCTCGAAGAATACCGGGCGGAAGCTGCCCACCTGAAGAACCAGCAGGCGACAATTAGGCGACTTGAGGAGAGAAACCGCCAACTAGAACAGCAGGTTTGTTCCATTGTCTCTCGCTTGCTGCTCTCTTTTCTTAGCTAGTTAGTTTTCTCCATTGTCTCTCGCTTGCTGCTCTCTTTTCTTAGCTAGTTAGTTTTCTTTCCATTCTTGTTCTTTTGCATGAAGGAGGTCAAAGTAAAAAAAAAAAGGAGCTCTTTTGCATCCTGTTGCTTTATTAAGTTATCAAAAGTGACTTTTAGAATAGTACTGTTATCCTTGAATGGATGGACCGATTTTCTAACAATGTGGAAGTTGCATAGATTAGTTCCAATCAAGTTCAGATACTCCTACCGTTTTAAGTTTATGGAAGATATATTGGCTATTCTTTTGCATTGATGATAAAGGCTGAAATGCCAAATTTCACCTAACAGCAATGGAAGTATGTGCTCTTTCTTCAAATATTCTGACCTGCTAATAATGTTTTTTTAGCATAACACTACTAATCAAAATTTCATAAACATATGTCTCTTTGTACACGTTGAGTAGAAGGTGAAATATTTCTTCAAGTTTATTTATAGTGAGCAATTATTCTTGGAATGATAACTTTCATGCAAAAAATTCATGCTGATTTGTTATTCCAAATCATTTTATATAACAAGCTTCCATATTTCTCAAATTCTAGATTTTTCACTCTAATATTTTCTTTTGTTTTATTTTACTGATTTTAGATGGAGGAAAAAGTGAGAGAGATGGTTGAAATGAAACAGCGAAGCTTGGCAGAAGAAAGTCAGAAAACTCTTGAAGCCCTGAAAGATAGGTATGGTAAACCAATGGTAACTAAGAAAATAATTGTCTGACTATCATCATAATTTCAACATAGGCATCTTGATTTCAAGAATTTGCTTGACATGAAAACCGCATCATATATCATGATGTGCACTGTAGATTTTGACCTTTAGCTTGCCATGATTTTAGGGAACGGTCATTGCAGGACCAACTAAGGCAAGCCACAGAAAGTGTCAAGAATATGCAGAAGCTACATGAATCAGCACAAAGCCAATTGTTTGAGCTTCGCACTCAATCAGGTACCTTTTCTTTTAATTGTGTCACCTTGAAGATATTGTGAGTTAATGGGCACAATATTTTCAAGGGTTCTAATGAAGTATCATATTTCTTTCAGAGGAGGACCGAGCTGCAAAGGAAGCTGAAGTCAACCTTCTGATGGATGAAGTTGAACGGGCTCAAGCACGATTAGTTAGTCTTGAGAGAGAAAAGGTAGTTTTTTTGCTTTGCGATTCCAGTTTATTATTTTTGACTGCACAACGGTTCTAACTTCTAACATAACATCGATAGCTGTACTATGTTTTTTTAAGAGTCATGCTATGGCCATCACCACCACCAACCATATATATGAAATCATGGATGGTTCTAACATATGGTTGATGGTTTGATGCCAAATTGTCAATTTTTGATTTTTTTATTAGTCAATGCTAGTGTTTTATTCTTCATTTCTGCATTAGTTTGTCTAACAGAATCCTGTAGAACGATGTTAGTCTATTTTAGTATTTTTCAATGATATGCAAGTCAGAGGAGTTTGCTCCCATAAATACTTACTAGTTGTGTGGCAAATGCAAACTAATGTACTACTGGCAGTAATTTTGATGGCGACTTTAGCAATTTTCGTAGCAAATGCACTCCTGAATAACCCTGATGGACAGTATGGCTAAGCCCTGTAATTCCCATTTGATAGACATGGCATCACTTAACCTACCATCTTAAATTCATATTACAAAAACCAATAGAATAAAACCAGTACAGATATGAAAATGAACCGAATTAGGGAGTTGTGGGAGTGGGACTAAATTAAGTAATTAACAAAACTAGAATTCAGGGACTGAACGTTCTATATTGTAAAGTTGATGGACTAAACATACAATTTTGCCAAGAAATATTTCTCTGTATTGTAATATACCCTAAGGCTTAACCTTTTCCTATTCATCATGTGGATTACAAATTTATGATTCCTAAAATTTTCGGCACCAAATTGTGGGTCGCTTGCTGTGGTGGTTGTTCCCTGCCGGTTACAGTGGCAGCCAGTACTCGTTGAGAAACCATTGATAATGGCCTAATTTGTATGTTTTCTGGCCAAACTTTGTAGATTCCCGAGTTTTAAACCCTTCATTTTCTCAAAAAAGATACTTGTGGAAATAATGTTTTTATGTGCTAACATGGAACTTGGCCTAAACTGTGTAAATTATCATTAAATGCCCTCAATTGGTGGATACAGTGGCTGACATGCTATGTGTTGACCAAAATGTGCACAGCTATTGCTGGTTCAGTGCCTGATCCTGAATATACCATTGTTTATGCTTATTTTTTCTGCAGGGGGATTTGCGATCTCAGTTGCAGACAACACATGAAGATGCAAGCAATAGTAGGTCAGTTTATTTGCATTTTGCCTATGTATGAAGTATGAACTGGTATGCAAAGTGTACATTTGCTTAAGTTTAATAATTCATATACTGGTGATGCTAGCGTTTTTCAGTGGCATTGCTGTTTATTAGCATTTTACTTGGGCTTTTGTGGTTATCTGAAACTTAAAATTGAACTTGTTATCTGAATTATGTAATTATGCAGTGATTACGTGGACTCAAGTGATATACTTGAGAGTTCCTTGAATGCCAAGGAGAAGATTATCTCAGAGTTGAATGCAGAACTGCGTAATATCGAAAGTACTTTATCAAGTGAGAGAGAAATGCATGTGAATGAGCTGAAGAAGTTGACTGCTTTACTCAGTGACAAGGTACTCAGTCATTAAAAGCTCAATATATGTGCTAACATGGAACTTGGTCTATTACTTCTTATAATCCATTTTCCGAAAATAGCTCAATATATGTTAATTTCTTTGCTTCTATCACTATCCACTTGTTATTCTTTTCGCATTGCTTCAATTGTTATGGGTGGAGCTGAACCCAGAAAGCACACAGCCCCACACAGAGAGAAAATAGTTCTAAATCTAATGAGGGGGAAAAGATGTTACCTATTCCATTGCAACTGTTATCCATTTTACAAATGTAGATACACCGTGTGTATGTTCTTGGCATGATTTGTTTATATGCAATGGCACTTCACTTTTTTCTTTATTATTTTGCTAATTAAGTTTCCATTTGTAGGAAAATGCTCTAACGGAGCTGAAGAAAGAACTTCAAGAAAGACCTACAACAAAACTAGTGGATGATCTCAAGAAAAAGGTTCAGATTTTGCAGGTATTTCGAACAAAAAACTCCCTTTGGCTATCAACACTTGATAATAAACCCTCTACCTCTGATAATTGCCTTAGTTCTGACCTGTGACTATATAGTATATACCACCCATAATCAGTTGGTTCTGAACTCATTGCATGTTTTTTAATGCAATTTCAAATCTGCATAGTACGTGCAAAGTGCAATCAGCTTTCCTACGTTGCCTCTTATACTAGATTACCCCCATCGTGTTGTTGTTGGTGATCCTAAAACGATATGTTTGAGATACATTTTTTGTTATTTTTTTCATTCGTCCATCTGACCCCACTATCTTTTGATTTTTTTGGTCCTTATTCCTGCTGAGATATCAATTTTGTTTCCAATAGGCTGTTGGGTATAACTCCATTGAAGCTGAAGACTGGGAGCTAGCAACCAACGGTGAAGAAATGAGCAAGCTGGAAGCTTTACTTCTTGACAAGAACCGTAAAATGGAGCATGAACTAACACAGCTGAAGGTTGGTATTTAGTTTAGATGCTGGAAACTGTGATTTTAGGCATTTCCTTCTCTGTAAGGACAATCAATTTTTTCTCAGGTATGCAAGATTGCAATGTATACCTGTTATCTTTCTCTACTACAGCTGGCTGATAAGTTCCTTATATCTTTTTAAGGTTAAAATATCAGAGAAGTCAAATCTTCTTGAGGAAGCTGAAAAAAGGATTGCTGAACTAACTTCGAAGGTTGAAGAGCAGCAAAAGTTGATTTTAAAACTTGAGGATGACATACTAAAGGTTGCTTTTCATGCTCTTGTGATAATTCGCCTATCACCAATTGATCCTTATGACTATAGAATCCCTAATGGGTATATGCCTCCTGCATTTAGTGTTTATATCATGGTTACCTTAGTGCTGCAGTCTGAAACTCTGAATAGTGACTTTATGTTATAACTTCGTAATCCTGAAATTCAGATATTTTAGAAACCAATGAGCTTGTTATCTTTACTTTTGTTTTCTGAAGGACATATAACTAATATTCCTTAGCTTTGGTGCAGGGCTACAGTTCAACTGATCGGAGGAGTTCACTTTTGAATGATTGGGATCTTCACGAAATCAGCTCAAATGAAGTATCAGAGGTAATTTCTAGTTTAGGTTCACTTATTACAAACCATGTCATGGTAATTCTCCATTACCTTTTGTTTGTTTAAAGCTTATGCTGGCTGAAGTTTGTTTTGGATTACTTTAGTTTGTGATAAGCTGTACAATGCCCACTATAACTCAGGTTTGGACAAAACATGCATGAGAAACCCAATTGAAATGCTTAAATTTAAATGCTCATAGACATCTTGAAGCTAGTATAAAGACCTGGACTAGTCATATATATTAACAGTATAAAGAAACGGCATATTAAACCTCTTTCTTAAAAGTATTTATATGCAACACCGAAACATTGAAGAATTGACTAACCACTAGTCTTTTGTACACTGCTATTTTCAGATCAAGTACTACAATGGGTTGGTGAATTTATGATTTAGTCTGAAATCTATGTTGCTTATTTGAGCCAATAATCACCATTGGTTCTGTCTTAACCAGTTGTTAATAAAATGCTCTTTTCCCTCCAAACGGAAAAAGCTCTGTTAGTCTGATTATGCCAACATGCCAGTGATATTATGCAGTTGGTATCTATCAACAGTGTCCATTCTAGTTGTTGATGCAAATACCAAAATGTGCCTAAAATCTCATTTTTATAGTCATTTTCGATTTGTGCCAAACACATAGTTCTGATTTTGAGTTCCTCGCAATGTGTACAATCGAATGGTCAATTCAGTCGTCGCTTCACATGTTTTTTTGTTTATTTATTTACAGGGCACTGATCCAAGGCATGCATCACCAGATCAAGATCAAAGTTCCATGATCAAGGTCATTTGCAATCAGAGGGATCGTTTCCGTACACGACTACGTGAAACTGAGGAGGTATATTTCATGAAATTTTGAGAAATGACCGCACAATTTTGGTGTTTCAAGTAATAGTGGTAGTGTAGTTCTCAGATATACTGGACGTGAAACAGCACAATGTGGCATTTACTACAGCCTTTTTATCGTTGGACAAGGATTGGCAGCTAGTGAAACAATTTGGTTTTATCAATGATCGGGCTGTCTTTGAACTTTACAATGAATAATGCGATGGGAGGGTCATTTCTCTGGAGTTTTCTTCAAAGCTGTGGATATGTTATGCTTCTCTCATGATTTTATTTTATCCTGTGATGCCTCTTTGGTTTGTAAAACATGAATTTGTATCACTGATCATCTATTGTCATTTTTGTGTATCCTAGGAACTAAGGAGATTAAAAGAGAAGTATGAGATGTTGGCTGTAGAATTGGAAAAAACTAAAGCGGATAATGTTCAACTATATGGAAAGATTCGATACGTCCAGGGCTACAGCCATGAGAAGATTGTTTCTAGAGGACCAAAGAAGGTTTAGCATAAATCCTTATGATGGCAATTAATGTAATTGACATTTTCTAGCATTTGACATTTTTTACATTTCATTTCGCAGTATGCTGAAGATATTGAAAGCGGTTCTTCAGATGTTGAAACAAAGTACAAGAAAATGTATGAGGATGACATTAATCCTTTTGCTGCTTTTTCAAAGAAGGTATATATATTTTTAACATATCATTAGCAACAATTATTATCTATGGTATTGCAGATAGCTTAGATTTACTTTTCTTTCCATTTCCAGGAAAAGGATCAACGATACAAGGAGCTTGGTTTAAGAGATAAAATCACTCTCAGTAGTGGCCGTTTTCTACTTGGTAACAAGTATGATACTATCTTTTCTGGAGGGTACAATTCAAGTTTTTCAGTTCTTTATTTTTGTTGCACGTACTGATTTTTGATGATAACCGGTAAATTATTGCAGAAACATTAAGTCAGAGTTATACACAGGGTTCCAAATTCCGGGGGTAACCGGCCGGTAACCGGTTTTACCGGTGCCAACCGGGAGAAAAAAAAACCGCCGATTTTTTATTTAATTCAAATTTAGACTTTTCAATGTAAAAATTAGTTTATCTAATGATATTTACATTGTTTAACACTAATAGAATATATTAGGAAGATGCATGCACTTCCCGTGCTTGACTTCATACTTTTTGCCATGAATGTATTAGGAATTTTCAAATTTTGAATGTAAAAGTTAGTTTCCTGAATGATATTTACATTGTTTAACACCAATATGTTGTATTAGGAAGATCCATGCATCTCCCATGCTTAACTTCATACTTTTTGCTATGAATATATTAGGAATTTCTAATTTCAAATTTGAAAAACCGGGTTTTAGCGGTTTTTCTCCAGTTTTTTTGGGCAGTTACCGGCCGGTTTTTCCGGTTACCGATTTCAAATTCAAATTTTGACGCGTGAAATTCGACCGGTTTTTTTCCGGTTACCGGCTGGTAACCGGTACCGGCCCCCCGGCGGGATTTATCCCGGTAGCGGTATTTGGAACCTTGGTTATACATATCAAATTTCTCTATTTGATCATTACCAATATTGTGAATTGTGACGTTTTATGCCCTTTTAGATTGTGTTGGAAACCACAGAATGTCAATCTATGTAGCACGGACACGGATACGTCGACACGACACCGACACGGGAATTCGCCGTTTTCCCAAAAAGACCGATACGGCGACACGGCTATATATATTTAAATAATAAATAAATTATATATATATATATGTATGTATGTATTATTTTCTATGTTTCCACATGCTTGGGGAAGAAGCCGGCGACGCTTGGGGAAGAAGTCTGCGGCGCTTGGCGACGAATCCGGCGGCGGCGCGGGGACGAATCCGGCGGCACGCGGGGAAGAAGCGGGCGGCGCTTGGGGAAGAAGCCGACGGGCGGCGCTTGGCGACGAATCCGGCGGCGCGCGGGGACGAATCCGGCTGCGAGTGGGGAAGAAGCGGGCGGCGCTTGGGGAGGAAGCCGACGGGCGGCGGCGAGGTGCTGGAGCGGAAGCGGGCGACGGCGAGGTGCAAGAGTGGGCGGCGGCGCGAGCGGGCGGCGGCACGATGCGGGAGCGGGCGGCGGCGCGAGCAGACGATGTGGAGCAGCGGGAATAACGCGCTCGGAGCTTGTGCGTGCGTTAGGGTTAGGGCACGGCGGCGTGCGTTATGGGTAATGGGCCGGCCTGGGCCGGCTGTGTCCATACCGTGTTCGATTCATGTATTTAGTGTGTCCGACACGTGTCGAAAATTTTACTAATTAAAATTAATTCCAAAATCGGCCGATACGTCTTCGACACGTGTCGAAGACGTGTCCGTGTCGTATCCGTGTCCGACACGGATACGACTGTTTTGCCAAGTGTCCGTGCTACATAGATGTCAATGCATTCAGAATTTGATATGAATAATAACAACATCGGTGTTTTAGTGGCTGATGGATCCGCTACTAATGATATGGAAGTAGTTGATGCGATTTTAACTTATTGAAATTATACCCTTCTCTATATCTTAGGTATCCTTAAATTTTTTATATTTGGTTAATATGCTCAAATTTGTCTAAACCCATCATTATTTTGTACTTATAACCCTTCATGGGGAGAGTGACTCTTTTAAGGGTGGAAAATACATACCATTCTGTCAAAGTAATGAATAAATGATCAGATCTTTTGTAGTATACCTGATACCAGAGTTTCTTTATGTTATGCATGAAGCGGAATGAAACAATAAATTAACATACCATCTGTTCTATTTGTATTCACAGATATGCCCGGACATTTATATTCTTCTACACTATCGGATTGCATCTCCTTGTGTTTACATTGCTGTACAGAATGTCAGCTTTGAGCTATCTCAGGTAAGTATGCATTGCTTTGTCAATTTAAATTGAGTTCCTGAGCACGGCTAACATGAAATGTTTGCACAGCATTACACCTGCAAATGATGAAATCATCCTGGATGCTGGCAATCAGACGCTATCACATGCGCTCTCTAAATCAAGTTGAACTTCCATGTAACAGTACAATCACTTCATCAGTGCTGAAACAGAAGCTTTCTGTGTTTTGTTCTCAAGAATCTTTGCATAGGATCATGACCGAAGTTATAGATGACATTTTTTCTTTATGTCCGTTAGGTGTCTGGATATGTTTCCTGTAGATAATTTTTTCCAGTTTTGTGGGGCAGGGGATGGGTGGGGAATGAGGTGTGGTGGTGGGTTTGAGTCGCTGTAAACTGTTGTATTACTAGCCATTTTGTTGGTAAACGAAAGCACACCTGATCTCCAAGGTACACATGATGACCTCCAAAGTGTGTTTCGTATCCTCATATGTGGTCGAGAATGGAGACCCGAGAGACGATTTGTACAAAAGCCAAACAGAAAAACAAAAAACAAAGTGAGTAATGTTGTCAGTTATTTTACGATAATTTTAGTAATACCATTTTCACATGGAAAAATCTAAACACTTTCACATGTATTAGGGGTCAGTCCTTTTTAGTGAAATTAGTGGTCAAAGTCTAACTGTTAGAGTACAATACATATTTGGTAGGATAGAGTCCAATTGGGATTACAATTCCTTGTACCATCTTGCCCCCCAAGTCTTGTACCTCTATATATACCGCCCAAGAGGCTCAATGCAATACATCCAATTCCACCCAACTCTATCTTCCTTCATGGTATCAGACGCCTAGGTTTAGATCCTAACCCTAGCCGCCGCTCGCTTCCGCACCGCGCGCCCCTGGGGAGATCTATCTCCGCCGGGGGCAGCGCCACCGTTTAGACGGCGGATCCTATTGATCCGGCCGCCATCGTCGTCGTCATCAAGCAGCAGATCGAGCCTCCTCGTCGCAGTTCGCCGTGCACCGTCGCGTCCTCCTCAGGCCGCCGCCTCCTCCCCGGGGCGACCTCTTTTCTTCCGGTCGATCTCCCGGACGCCACCGCCGCCGACTGCTCGGAGCTTCCCGGATCCGGACGGATCCGGTTCCCCAGGACGCCGCCGGGACCCCCTCCGCCCGGACGCCTCCGCGCAGGAACGCCGCCGCCGCTGGAGCCCGCTGGCCGCCTCCTCTGGTTGCCCGCCGGCTGTCGCCTCCTCCGGTTGCCCGCCGGCGGCCCGCCGCCCCTCCGACTGCGTCGCCCCTCCGGGCGCGCCGCCTCTTCCGACCGCCCCTCCGGGCGCGCTGCCTCCTCCTGCCGCCCCTCCGACCTGGATCCGCCCACTCCGCCGGCGCACCGCCTCCCTGCAGGCTCGGCTCGGCCGTCGCTAGGCTTGCTGCCTCAGGCGCCCGCCCGCCGACTGGTAGCCGCCCACCGAGCCCGCCTCCCGCCGCTTGCTGGTGCCGCCGGCTTCGCTCGCCGTCCTCCACCTAGCCGGCCGACGCACGCCCCTGCCGCCCACCAACGCTGGCTCCTCCTTTGTGCCGTGCGTTTTAGATGAAGTCTCAGATTGGATCTGAGATAAGCACTAAAAAAAAGGGGAGGATCACGCTAGGTGTACCCAGTGAGTTGCACATGGAGGATCCCACTGCTGCTGTTGTATCTTTTTTTCTTTTTCTCCCGATCACTGATCGGGGTTGAGTCGCCCACCGCCCGTCGACCTCGCATGTATCTACTCCGACATCGGCGTCGACTACACCGGCCCCTACCTCTTCGACTGTGCGGCCAGGCCAGGCACGCGATGTCGAGGGGACGCCTTCGCGCGTCGCGTCTCGGTCATCCTGTCCGCACGTCTTCATCGCCGGTTCGTCATCGCCACCACAGATCGGGACGCCTCCACCGACTTCTTCCATCGTCGTCCCGCCTCGCGCGTACTCGGTCTGATCAGCCGATTGTGCGCGATCCACTCGGCTCCCGTGACGTTCATCGTCGAGTACTACGCGCATCTTCTCCGAGCAGCAGGGCTGCTGCTGTGTCGCCTCCTCAGGCTGCAGCACCGCCGCACGTGTGTCCCCTCGCCGTTGCATCTACATCGCCGTCCCCTGTGCATCGACGACTGTGCTGCGCAACCTCTTGTGCCCCTAAAAATATTGGTTTTGGTAATTAATGAAATTATGTGAATATGGGACTAATGTGTGCATTAAGTGTCTGAAAGGATAAGTTCAAATGGCAAAGAAAGAGGCTCACAAAATATCCCATGAAGATTCAAAGATCTTTAGGGCGACAAGGTAAATAGTTTAGGTATTTATTTTATTTTACCGGTCTTGGAGTTAGGTTGGAAGACCGGATTATAGGATAGACGCCGTACTATTAAGAGGGATCATGGTGATTGCTTGATCATGTTCGAATGTGCCCTTTGGATCAATTTAGGATCATGCATGCACTTAGAAATTAAAATCAAATCAAATCTGTGCATTGTCAGAAAATCCGGTAGTTCCGGTGTATATTGGGCGGAACTACCGCAGGTCCGGTAGTACCGGGCGCCCGGGCGGAACGTTTTTTCCAGAGAGCGCCCGGACTCAGACTTAGTCTCTCGGAATCCGGAAGTACCGCGGGTTGAACTGCGGAACTACCGGATGGCCGGTAGTACCGGGCACCTGAGCGGAACTTTATTTCCAGAGAGCGCCCGGAGTTTAACTTAGCCTCTCGGAAAACGGAAGTACCGCGGTTTGACCTGCGGAACTACCGCATGTGCGGAAGTTCCGGGTACTCGTGCGGAACTTTATTTCCAGAGAGTGCCGGGAATAAAACTTAAACTCGCTGAGATCGGAAGTACCGGTTCTTGGAGCGGAACTTCCGGACTTCCGGAAGTACCGCGATTTCAACGGCGGTAGTACCGCACTCATTGACCAACGGTTACTTCTGACTCACTGACATAGCCGTTCTGACCGGTCAGCGAGAGTCCGGAAGTACCGCGGTTTTGCCTGCGGTAGTTCCGGATTTCCTGAATTTTCAGGATTGTTTATTGTAACGGCTATTTGAGGTTGGTGAGGGTATAAATACACCCCCACCATAACTTGTAGTGGTGGTTGAACATCCATTGAATACATTTGAGCTTAGTGCAACCTCTCACACCTCATTCACTCACTTGTGCATTCAATTGAGGTAGTTGACCCAAAATTCAAGTGCATTGCATTCTAGTTGATCCATTACGCACTTGAGTGAGATCAAGCCGCTGTGATCTATTCTCTTGGTGCTTGCCGGCACCTAGACAGCTTGGCGGAGGTCCGGTGATCTTCTCAAGAAGATTGTGAGAAGGCCCGGAAGATTGTGAAGGCTCGGAGCTCGCCTACCCGGAGAGGGAAAGGGCTACCAAGAGTGATCGAGGTGTTTAGGCTCATTCGTGGAGCCGGTCCGATTTGTTCGAGCTTACCTCAACGTGGACTAGGGGAGACCGGCAAGTCTCTGATCACCACGGTAAAAAGTAATCGTGTCAATTGTGGTTTGCTCTCTTGTGATCACTTTCTTTCAAGCAACGCTCTTCATTCCATTACTTGTTTGCTTGCTTAGTTAGAGTAGCAATTGTTGTTCTCTACTATTTGATATTGCTCTTCGTCGATTACTTGTGCTAGTGATTGTTTGAGCCTTACTAGGTTGATTAGTGGTGTTAGTGATATCTTGCTCTAATATATCCATCAAGTTTAAAATTGCTAATTAGAATTAGACGAAAATTTTAAAACCTCCTATTCACCCCCCTCTAGTCGGTCTCCTCGATCTTACAAGAGCGTCCGCACTTCTCTAACCTCTTATATATATATTTAGCCGTTGAGATTTATTTATCGGCGGTGTACTAATGATGGGGTTTATATTATAAATCATGACTTTCCAATTTAAGTATGTATTTCATTTAATTTGGTGTTAGCATGAATCAATAACTATTTAAAACTTAACCATAAGTCAGTTGCATACAAGGCAGCCTCTATTTCAATTTGAATATCATGGCCTAAAGGTTTGTTTATTAATGTTCACATTATTTAATAGTCCAAAAGGATTCTCCTAACTGCTAGGGTATAAAGACAAGGGTTCATGGTTTAAACTTTACAGAGATTAATTTTATAACATTTACTAATATGCAAGGTTTTAGGCTTCATTGATTAATCAAATTTCATTCGCTAAGTTGTCATTCCAGGAGAGCATACACCTGACAACTTCCCTACCAAGCCTTTAATTATTAGTTAGGATTTAAAATAGACATTCAAGGCATATTGTTCACTGGCATATAAGGATTAATCCATGGTTAAATATTTAAGAAGCTCACTTATATCTTAAATAAATTCTTAGCATCATTTATGAATTAATTTCTGCTTTTACCATGATTTTTCTTCACTGGTTCGGTTAGCAAAAGAAATAATCCCACATATTCTAAACTTTGCGGTAGAGGGGGATCGAACCCGGGCTTCTGTCATGACAGCGCGCCCAGATAACCAGCCGAGCAAGCGATTCTACCTGACGGGGTAGACGTAGGAAACTCCTTTGGACCGAAGCTGCGGTGTCCAGAACAAGGGGGCTCGGGGCAGCGCGCGGCCGATGGCATCGCCGGTGAGGGGACACCGGAGAGGCCCAAAATGGAGACTCGTGCGGATGGGGAAGCTGCTGAAGGTGGTGGCTCCGGCAATGGGGCGCTGCAGCGGGCCGGCGGCGAGCATGGGCGGCGGTGAAGGCACGCTCACGGCGCCGACGGTGTACCGGCGTTGGGAGGCCCGGGCGGCGGTGGGGAGGTGTTGTTGGCGTGGTGAGGGTGCTTCGGGTGCGTGGAATTGGGACACCATCCGCCGTGGAGGGAGAATCGACGGTGGCGGCGCAGAGGGCAAGGGCGGCCGCCCTTGAAGAAGGTGGCCGATTCGGGCCGGTTTTCTAATTAGGCCGGAGAGGAAGGAGGTGGTAAGTGGGGGCACGTAGAGGAGTGGTCGGAAAGGTGGGGCGCCGCCGGAGGATCGAAGACGGCGTGGAGGCGCCGGCGGTGGTTTCACAGGTGCTAGGCGGGAGAAGGTCCGGGAGCAACGGGAAGCGCGCGGGCTACTTATGGCCATGGAGGGAAGGAGTCTGTGAGTGCGCGCGGGAGAAAACCGGGGCGAGGTGGGCGCATGGAGGCCACGGGGCGGCCGGGAGCTTGGTGGCAGCTCACGGGCGCTGGGTGAGGTGACAGGGCGCGTGCGAGCGCAGGCGGGATGGCGACATGCGGGGAAACCGTGGGCGACGAGGGAAATACCGTGGGCGGAGCTGTTGCATGGCTGCCACGCGGAGGAAGAATGCTGGCGCGGCAGCGGAAAGAAGAAAGGGAGAAGAAGGCGCAGGCGCGGGGGAAAAGGAAGAAAGAGGGAGTGCGGGCGTGGGGTGGAGACGGGGCCGCTGGCAGGGGTCGTGCGCGGGGCGAAGGCGGGCCCGCGCGACAGAGAGGCGAAGCGAAGGGAGCGGGCTGGGTCGGCGCGCACGGGAATGGCTGGGCCGGGGTGGCAGCCGGCCTGGCTTCTCTTTTCTTTTTTTTTTTGCTTTTTATTATAAATTCCTTTTTGCTATCCATACCATTATTTTCCTGGATAAGATTTTATGCTTATTAGAAACTCTCTTATATTTTATGGATCATCTTTTCAGATTCTTATTTAAAATTTTAATTTTCTATTATTTGCACATTCCCTTTTAGGGCATTATTGATGCTTATTTCTTTTTGAGCTTCATAAAATTTTGGAACCTCAACCAAACTCCAGAAAAACATCATAAAATCCAAATTCAAATAAAATATAATGCAAAAATAATTCAAAGACTTCATATTTTCCAATTTCAAATTTTTTTGGGATGTTACAAACCTACCCCCCTTAAATGAATCTCGACCCCGAGATTCCGGTAGAGTAGAAAGAATGGAGGTGGGTTATATTGGCTAGCATTTGGTTTCAGGGTGTTGCTCGACGTATAGCTCTTTAGCTTCATGGAGAGATGAAAATCTACACATTGGGGGTTAACACGTGGAGAAGTCAAAAGGGAAGAGAAAAACCTTGTTCTTCTGGATAAGTCGTAGACTTCCAAATACTTGCTCTTTGGCGTTGTTGTCTTCATGTCGTCGTGGAATGGAGTAATTGCACTGTCTATTGGACATATGGTTGTAGAATTTCCTTACTAATAGGTGGGTAGCAATGGTCTCTGCCGTAGGGGTAGACAGAAGGGGAGAGGACCTGCACTTAGAGGAGGCAAAAGGGAAGGAGGGGATCTTTATTCTTCTGGAGAGGGCATCGTCTTCAGGGTGCTTGCTCCTTGATTTTGCCGACATTATATTTTGTAGTGCTACCCCCCTTAAATAAATGATGATTGTCATTATTCATCCATTGTACTCTAGCTGTCTTGGTCATCACGAGATTAGCGGGTGGTCTTCTTCATAGTGATGTTGTTTTCCTCAAATATTGGAAGGTTGCAGAGTCTCCACATCTTCTTGATTGCACTGGTTTTGGGTTACTTGTTATTTTGTTCCTTTGGATCCGATGAGGTTTTCAGAAAAGGTGAGAGGGAATAGCATGAGATGAGGATTGAATTGCGGAGATAAGGTGTTCTAACCCATTTAACTGTAAAGGAAAATAGACCGGAAGCTGGGGTGATACAGAACCACACAAATTTTAAAAGCAAGTTTGTCCTGTGACTGCGAAATAGGACGCCCGAGGGCAAGAGGCAGTGCACAGGGCCAAATAGAATCTTGCAACAATACAACGTCTACTCGGGGAACACACATAGGGGGGTGCAGGGTTCATATGCACAGTCCGTCTAAAACGAGACCATCTTATCTTCATGATCATCTTCGACGTTCCTAACCTTAATATTTGGAGTAGGGGTTTGAGAAAAGGATCAAAATTTTCCTTTTGTAATTAATGGAAAGAAGTGGAAAGTATTTGGGGTAATTAGTTCTCTTTCTTGTAATTATTTTGGTAATGCAAAAAACCTTGTATATGTATACCTATATTTTTATCAAGGTGTTCTAATCTCTTCCAATGTCCAAATATCCCTCAATGAATCAATTCACTCCCATACGAATTTTTTTTTGGTACATAAGGCTTAGAATCCAACGGCCTTTATGATTTAACTTCCACTTTTGCAAACTACACTTAGGCTTTCTTTCTTCATTAATTGTTCATGGCATTACTGCCATCTAAGACTCCAAACAGCAAAGGAGATTATTTATTTTATTTGATCCACCAATCATACTCGTCTTATTGTATCATCCATCACTTCATTAATCTAGTCATGATTATCTAAGTCCCGCATAAATCTTTGACCTTCAATTATATATTTGTGGATTAAATATCATATCTTCACTATGACTATATAATCAAAATCTCGGATCCACTATTGGTCAACTTATTAACTCTACAATCCAATGAAAATCAAACGCCTTCACTTTAGATCCACCAATATAATTCTTCCATTTAAAATTTTATTAATCGAATCGAAGTTACCAAATTACGATATGTGCCTGAACTTCCACCACATCTTTATAAATCTAATCTCAGGTTCGTCAATTGCCTATTTTATCAGCTTTCCAATCATATAAAGATCTAGCTTTCTTTATTTAGATCCACTGATGACTTTTGTATCATGACCTCCTAATAATCCAGTCTGGTGTCATTGATCCAAATCCATAGTTTGCTTCTCCAATGATCAACCTGAATCTTTATTGTCTATCTACTACTCCATTCTGAATTCTAATGATTATCCATCATTATTACTTTTAAATCCACCAGTATCATGTGTATTAGGACTTCCTAATAATCCAAGATTGTGTTCAAAATCATAATTACTCCTCGGGTAACCACCTAAATCTTCAGTGACAACCTCCGAATTAATTCATTATTATAAACATTCTCCAGAAGTAATGTTATTAATCAAGTCTGTACTCCGATAGTTGTTATCATATCTCCAATTTCTCAAAACTCTATCAATTTATCTAGCAATCGATCATATTCCATTATTCCACTATTGTAAATATCTCCCAAGAATTATGTTACTTATCAATGTTGTACTCCCGCAATTATTTTCATATTTCCCTATTTCTCCAAGAATAACTTAATTCATCCATCTAGTCATTCTAGTTCTTTCCGTTAGGCTCCACCAATTCTTTTTTTTTTCTTCCAATTTTCACCCTATTGTTTTTCTCCAAAAATAAAACAATCTTTGATATTAAGCTTCAAGTTTAAGCACCATGACTCTTGGCTTTAAGTGCGTTTTCATAGAAAGTTTACAAGAGAAATACTGGATTTTCATCACTTTGAATTTAGGTAAGAGAGCTTCAGATCCAAAATGGCTTGGGCAGCATATGGATGAGGGGGAATCATCTAAGATAGATGAGAATGAGCAATATAACTTATATTTTTGGAATAAGTATTTTAAAGAAGTATTTCTAGTCATGAAACTAACGACCATGCTAACTAGGTCACGACCTGCAGTCGATATGCTCTGATACCAAAGCTGTAAGAGCCCAGATATTAACATCCGGATTCCTCTGTGATTCCACCGCACTATTCCCTGGATCAGTAGATAGCGCTCACAGATTACAGTAATGAATATCAAAGTTCATATCATGCGGAAACGTAAATATAATAGTAGACTTACTCATGGGCCGATTAGGCCGAAATCATTAAATTGCAGCAACGGAAGAACGAAGCACGCAAGTGGGACCTTCAGGACGTGCCCACAGGCAGCCAACTGGAGGTTCGCGACCTAGCCCTTAATATCTTCATCTTCTTGGTCAGCTTGTCCAATCTTGTTGCTGAGGCGAGGTGATTTGATTTCCTGATTCTGAATTTTTGTCGCAAAAACGAGCATGAGCACTCCGACCCCATGCTCCGCGAGCCAATACACAGAATGCAAATAAATAGTATGCATGGCTTAACAAAGGAGAGGCTCGGGCTATTTTATTTTGCGTAGAGTGCTTTTGAATACAATTAATTAAAAAGCCCTATGACTTAGCAATCTTGGAACAAATCATAATGTACAAGGAAATGCATTATTAATATCGATTCAGATTCCATCCACCGTTACATGGCATCTGCACCATATAGCAATTTCTTCAGCGTTATAGCCGCTTAACTTACCACTGGGACGACGCCCAGGACAATTCCAAACCAGGGCAGTCCTTCGCCCTTCAAGTTTCCATTCCCATTTTCCAAACATTTTTAAATAGAACTAACTCGAGTAAGTTCCCATGTCCGCCCTTGACCGTGGGCACGGCTATTCGAATAGTTTTGACTCTGCAGAGTTTGTACACTTTCACCACAAGAGATGAACTATCCTTTTTGCCAACATGCTTCCTTAGGCATGAGACCCAGATAATTTATCATAAAGCCTTTACCTTACTCCGATCTAGCTAGACACCACCCACGCTGAGGTTTCACCGCTGAAGGGTTACACCACCACAGTCAGAAGCCCCCTCTTGCGCCGTGTGAGTACAGTACACCCTGTACCTCACTGTGAGTAAACCAGTACACCCTGGCACCCACTTCCCTCGGTGATGTCTGAACTAAACCCTTGCAAGTTATTCAGCTAGATCGTACCCATTATAGACTTGTGGTTGTACTGTTTTACACGGGTTGACATGACAAGATTCGGTCCTTAAAGCCACCCGGATGGTTCTACCACATTTCATGATTTGTGCTCCCACCGCACCACATACCAGCCCCCAAACCATCCATCCAGGTGTTTAAGCAAGTTGGGATTTTTGAGAGCATAAAATAACCATATCAAAGGATACCAGTCATTCCCACCATGACTGCCCAACCAATTTTTCTCAGGATTAAAAGTGATGCTTGGGCGCTCTCGCGCCCATGAGTACCTAAGCAAAACTAAGCATGGCATATAATTAGGGACTTATTTTCAAAAGTTACCATTATAATTTTGCTAGGGCGACAATGTTCGCACATTCAAATATTCCCAAGGAGGGGTAATATTATCCAAGGTAAACAATAGGCACATAACTAGATTATTGAATTAAACATGTATTTTCATAAATATAACAGCATGCAATTTGATAATTTAAATCAAAGTAATTTGCAGAAAACGTAGGTTCAACATGATCAAAGTATTGACTCGCCTGGCGCGGTTTACCGCAGTCTTGAGCTCACACAATGCTTTTTCTTGCGCTTCTGATCTTTATCTTCGCTTTGCTCTTGATCACGCTCGATCCATTGAATCTTCACGACTCCCGATTTCTAATTACGTGACAAACGACTGAATCCAAATAAAACAAATAACTCAAAAAGATCCAAATAAATCCGAATAAACTCAATTTAGTTTTGTTACGAGTTAATGGGTGATTCGGTGAGTTGAGGCAAGGTTGGTAATAGCATACGATAACTTGATCTTTTTATTAATAATCTCTTTTTATTATTTTGTTATTTATCAAGGAAGTTCCATGAGTTAGGGTATTCTTATGAATTGGTGCAGGAGTTTAGTGTACAAATTTTATCTTTAGGGTATGCATTCCTTGCAACTCAGGTTATGGTAAGGCAAACTGGGCTGATGGATGAGATCTGTACTTATTCTATAAATCTTTTAGTCGAAGGTATTATAACACTTGGATATTTTTATTAAGTTTTTAAAATAGTCTCTGATATAGGCTTTTACTTATTAATTAGATTAAGATAAATAGCAAGGGCTCAATATCTATTCATATATGGTATTTAATTCAAATTTGAATCTCTAATAATCCCATTATCATATTTTATGTATCTTCATTCATAGCTAGGCTAAATTTGAGTTGAATAAGGTTCCACTCATATGGTCTTAACTTGTTATATATATACAATTATGCCCAATACTATTATGTACTCAAGCTAGTGTTAAGATTTAATTGATGGCACTATTATTAGCTAGCTCATACTCTAGCTGCTATTAGGCTTAGCTTCACTTCTAATTCTAGTTTAAACTCGGCTATCGGGGCAGAGCTTGGGATGCAGTATTTTATGCGACCCTAATTACCCACGTTAATGGTTACATGTTTTCTTTAGAGTATTTATATATCCGCGGGATTATTTGGATACTTGATGACCTAGAGCTATTGCAATTTAGCATCTGTATATCATGGCAATCTTTTAACTTAAGTGCTTTCTGAACATTACTGCTACTGATGTTTTATCCCTTTATAACTCGAGCCGGCTATACATGATGATATTTTGTCATCATTACTAACTAAAGCTACCTTTTAAGATTTCATGTTTGATAGTAGATGTATATATATATATATATATGTTCTTGATAGTGTTTACATGTGTATATATATATATATTTTTAGTAGGATCTACGGCGAACGCAAGAAATAGTACTGTTATTTTTACTAGGGGGCTGCCTGCATGCTATCCGCACTTCTCTAACCTCTTATATATATATTTAGCCGTTGAGATTTATTTATCGGCGGTGTACTAATGATGGGGTTTATATTATAAATCATGACTTTCCAATTTAAGTATGTATTTCATTTAATTTGGTGTTAGCATGAATCAATAACTATTTAAAACTTAACCATAAGTCAGTTGCATACAAGGCAGCCTCTATTTCAATTTGAATATCATGGCCTAAAGGTTTGTTTATTAATGTTCACATTATTTAATAGTCCAAAAGGATTCTCCTAACTGCTAGGGTATAAAGACAAGGGTTCATGGTTTAAACTTTACAGAGATTAATTTTATAACATTTACTAATATGCAAGGTTTTAGGCTTCATTGATTAATCAAATTTCATTCGCTAAGTTGTCATTCCAGGAGAGCATACACCTGACAACTTCCCTACCAAGCCTTTAATTATTAGTTAGGATTTAAAATAGACATTCAAGGCATATTGTTCACTGGCATATAAGGATTAATCCATGGTTAAATATTTAAGAAGCTCACTTATATCTTAAATAAATTCTTAGCATCATTTATGAATTAATTTCTGCTTTTACCATGATTTTTCTTCACTGGTTCGGTTAGCAAAAGAAATAATCCCACATATTCTAAACTTTGCGGTAGAGGGGGATCGAACCCGGGCTTCTGTCATGACAGCGCGCCCAGATAACCAGCCGAGCAAGCGATTCTACCTGACGGGGTAGACGTAGGAAACTCCTTTGGACCGAAGCTGCGGTGTCCAGAACAAGGGGGCTCGGGGCAGCGCGCGGCCGATGGCATCGCCGGTGAGGGGACACCGGAGAGGCCCAAAATGGAGACTCGTGCGGATGGGGAAGCTGCTGAAGGTGGTGGCTCCGGCAATGGGGCGCTGCAGCGGGCCGGCGGCGAGCATGGGCGGCGGTGAAGGCACGCTCACGGCGCCGACGGTGTACCGGCGTTGGGAGGCCCGGGCGGCGGTGGGGAGGTGTTGTTGGCGTGGTGAGGGTGCTTCGGGTGCGTGGAATTGGGACACCATCCGCCGTGGAGGGAGAATCGACGGTGGCGGCGCAGAGGGCAAGGGCGGCCGCCCTTGAAGAAGGTGGCCGATTCGGGCCGGTTTTCTAATTAGGCCGGAGAGGAAGGAGGTGGTAAGTGGGGGCACGTAGAGGAGTGGTCGGAAAGGTGGGGCGCCGCCGGAGGATCGAAGACGGCGTGGAGGCGCCGGCGGTGGTTTCACAGGTGCTAGGCGGGAGAAGGTCCGGGAGCAACGGGAAGCGCGCGGGCTACTTATGGCCATGGAGGGAAGGAGTCTGTGAGTGCGCGCGGGAGAAAACCGGGGCGAGGTGGGCGCATGGAGGCCACGGGGCGGCCGGGAGCTTGGTGGCAGCTCACGGGCGCTGGGTGAGGTGACAGGGCGCGTGCGAGCGCAGGCGGGATGGCGACATGCGGGGAAACCGTGGGCGACGAGGGAAATACCGTGGGCGGAGCTGTTGCATGGCTGCCACGCGGAGGAAGAATGCTGGCGCGGCAGCGGAAAGAAGAAAGGGAGAAGAAGGCGCAGGCGCGGGGGAAAAGGAAGAAAGAGGGAGTGCGGGCGTGGGGTGGAGACGGGGCCGCTGGCAGGGGTCGTGCGCGGGGCGAAGGCGGGCCCGCGCGACAGAGAGGCGAAGCGAAGGGAGCGGGCTGGGTCGGCGCGCACGGGAATGGCTGGGCCGGGGTGGCAGCCGGCCTGGCTTCTCTTTTCTTTTTTTTTTTGCTTTTTATTATAAATTCCTTTTTGCTATTCATACCATTATTTTCCTGGATAAGATTTTATGCTTATTAGAAACTCTCTTATATTTTATGGATCATCTTTTCAGATTCTTATTTAAAATTTTAATTTTCTATTATTTGCACATTCCCTTTTAGGGCATTATTGATGCTTATTTCTTTTTGAGCTTCATAAAATTTTGGAACCTCAACCAAACTCCAGAAAAACATCATAAAATCCAAATTCAAATAAAATATAATGCAAAAATAATTCAAAGACTTCATATTTTCCAATTTCAAATTTTTTTGGGATGTTACAAACCTACCCCCCTTAAATGAATCTCGACCCCGAGATTCCGGTAGAGTAGAAAGAATGGAGGTGGGTTATATTGGCTAGCATTTGGTTTCAGGGTGTTGCTCGACGTATAGCTCTTTAGCTTCATGGAGAGATGAAAATCTACACATTGGGGGTTAACACGTGGAGAAGTCAAAAGGGAAGAGAAAAACCTTGTTCTTCTGGATAAGTCGTAGACTTCCAAATACTTGCTCTTTGGCGTTGTTGTCTTCATGTCGTCGTGGAATGGAGTAATTGCACTGTCTATTGGACATATGGTTGTAGAATTTCCTTACTAATAGGTGGGTAGCAATGGTCTCTGCCGTAGGGGTAGACAGAAGGGGAGAGGACCTGCACTTAGAGGAGGCAAAAGGGAAGGAGGGGATCTTTATTCTTCTGGAGAGGGCATCGTCTTCAGGGTGCTTGCTCCTTGATTTTGCCGACATTATATTTTGTAGTGCTACCCCCCTTAAATAAATGATGATTGTCATTATTCATCCATTGTACTCTAGCTGTCTTGGTCATCACGAGATTAGCGGGTGGTCTTCTTCATAGTGATGTTGTTTTCCTCAAATATTGGAAGGTTGCAGAGTCTCCACATCTTCTTGATTGCACTGGTTTTGGGTTACTTGTTATTTTGTTCCTTTGGATCCGATGAGGTTTTCAGAAAAGGTGAGAGGGAATAGCATGAGATGAGGATTGAATTGCGGAGATAAGGTGTTCTAACCCATTTAACTGTAAAGGAAAATAGACCGGAAGCTGGGGTGATACAGAACCACACAAATTTTAAAAGCAAGTTTGTCCTGTGACTGCGAAATAGGACGCCCGAGGGCAAGAGGCAGTGCACAGGGCCAAATAGAATCTTGCAACAATACAACGTCTACTCGGGGAACACACATAGGGGGGTGCAGGGTTCATATGCACAGTCCGTCTAAAACGAGACCATCTTATCTTCATGATCATCTTCGACGTTCCTAACCTTAATATTTGGAGTAGGGGTTTGAGAAAAGGATCAAAATTTTCCTTTTGTAATTAATGGAAAGAAGTGGAAAGTATTTGGGGTAATTAGTTCTCTTTCTTGTAATTATTTTGGTAATGCAAAAAACCTTGTATATGTATACCTATATTTTTATCAAGGTGTTCTAATCTCTTCCAATGTCCAAATATCCCTCAATGAATCAATTCACTCCCATACGAATTTTTTTTTGGTACATAAGGCTTAGAATCCAACGGCCTTTATGATTTAACTTCCACTTTTGCAAACTACACTTAGGCTTTCTTTCTTCATTAATTGTTCATGGCATTACTGCCATCTAAGACTCCAAACAGCAAAGGAGATTATTTATTTTATTTGATCCACCAATCATACTCGTCTTATTGTATCATCCATCACTTCATTAATCTAGTCATGATTATCTAAGTCCCGCATAAATCTTTGACCTTCAATTATATATTTGTGGATTAAATATCATATCTTCACTATGACTATATAATCAAAATCTCGGATCCACTATTGGTCAACTTATTAACTCTACAATCCAATGAAAATCAAACGCCTTCACTTTAGATCCACCAATATAATTCTTCCATTTAAAATTTTATTAATCGAATCGAAGTTACCAAATTACGATATGTGCCTGAACTTCCACCACATCTTTATAAATCTAATCTCAGGTTCGTCAATTGCCTATTTTATCAGCTTTCCAATCATATAAAGATCTAGCTTTCTTTATTTAGATCCACTGATGACTTTTGTATCATGACCTCCTAATAATCCAGTCTGGTGTCATTGATCCAAATCCATAGTTTGCTTCTCCAATGATCAACCTGAATCTTTATTGTCTATCTACTACTCCATTCTGAATTCTAATGATTATCCATCATTATTACTTTTAAATCCACCAGTATCATGTGTATTAGGACTTCCTAATAATCCAAGATTGTGTTCAAAATCATAATTACTCCTCGGGTAACCACCTAAATCTTCAGTGACAACCTCCGAATTAATTCATTATTATAAACATTCTCCAGAAGTAATGTTATTAATCAAGTCTGTACTCCGATAGTTGTTATCATATCTCCAATTTCTCAAAACTCTATCAATTTATCTAGCAATCGATCATATTCCATTATTCCACTATTGTAAATATCTCCCAAGAATTATGTTACTTATCAATGTTGTACTCCCGCAATTATTTTCATATTTCCCTATTTCTCCAAGAATAACTTAATTCATCCATCTAGTCATTCTAGTTCTTTCCGTTAGGCTCCACCAATTCTTTTTTTTTTCTTCCAATTTTCACCCTATTGTTTTTCTCCAAAAATAAAACAATCTTTGATATTAAGCTTCAAGTTTAAGCACCATGACTCTTGGCTTTAAGTGCGTTTTCATAGAAAGTTTACAAGAGAAATACTGGATTTTCATCACTTTGAATTTAGGTAAGAGAGCTTCAGATCCAAAATGGCTTGGGCAGCATATGGATGAGGGGGAATCATCTAAGATAGATGAGAATGAGCAATATAACTTATATTTTTGGAATAAGTATTTTAAAGAAGTATTTCTAGTCATGAAACTAACGACCATGCTAACTAGGTCACGACCTGCAGTCGATATGCTCTGATACCAAAGCTGTAAGAGCCCAGATATTAACATCCGGATTCCTCTGTGATTCCACCGCACTATTCCCTGGATCAGTAGATAGCGCTCACAGATTACAGTAATGAATATCAAAGTTCATATCATGCGGAAACGTAAATATAATAGTAGACTTACTCATGGGCCGATTAGGCCGAAATCATTAAATTGCAGCAACGGAAGAACGAAGCACGCAAGTGGGACCTTCAGGACGTGCCCACAGGCAGCCAACTGGAGGTTCGCGACCTAGCCCTTAATATCTTCATCTTCTTGGTCAGCTTGTCCAATCTTGTTGCTGAGGCGAGGTGATTTGATTTCCTGATTCTGAATTTTTGTCGCAAAAACGAGCATGAGCACTCCGACCCCATGCTCCGCGAGCCAATACACAGAATGCAAATAAATAGTATGCATGGCTTAACAAAGGAGAGGCTCGGGCTATTTTATTTTGCGTAGAGTGCTTTTGAATACAATTAATTAAAAAGCCCTATGACTTAGCAATCTTGGAACAAATCATAATGTACAAGGAAATGCATTATTAATATCGATTCAGATTCCATCCACCGTTACATGGCATCTGCACCATATAGCAATTTCTTCAGCGTTATAGCCGCTTAACTTACCACTGGGACGACGCCCAGGACAATTCCAAACCAGGGCAGTCCTTCGCCCTTCAAGTTTCCATTCCCATTTTCCAAACATTTTTAAATAGAACTAACTCGAGTAAGTTCCCATGTCCGCCCTTGACCGTGGGCACGGCTATTCGAATAGTTTTGACTCTGCAGAGTTTGTACACTTTCACCACAAGAGATGAACTATCCTTTTTGCCAACATGCTTCCTTAGGCATGAGACCCAGATAATTTATCATAAAGCCTTTACCTTACTCCGATCTAGCTAGACACCACCCACGCTGAGGTTTCACCGCTGAAGGGTTACACCACCACAGTCAGAAGCCCCCTCTTGCGCCGTGTGAGTACAGTACACCCTGTACCTCACTGTGAGTAAACCAGTACACCCTGGCACCCACTTCCCTCGGTGATGTCTGAACTAAACCCTTGCAAGTTATTCAGCTAGATCGTACCCATTATAGACTTGTGGTTGTACTGTTTTACACGGGTTGACATGACAAGATTCGGTCCTTAAAGCCACCCGGATGGTTCTACCACATTTCATGATTTGTGCTCCCACCGCACCACATACCAGCCCCCAAACCATCCATCCAGGTGTTTAAGCAAGTTGGGATTTTTGAGAGCATAAAATAACCATATCAAAGGATACCAGTCATTCCCACCATGACTGCCCAACCAATTTTTCTCAGGATTAAAAGTGATGCTTGGGCGCTCTCGCGCCCATGAGTACCTAAGCAAAACTAAGCATGGCATATAATTAGGGACTTATTTTCAAAAGTTACCATTATAATTTTGCTAGGGCGACAATGTTCGCACATTCAAATATTCCCAAGGAGGGGTAATATTATCCAAGGTAAACAATAGGCACATAACTAGATTATTGAATTAAACATGTATTTTCATAAATATAACAGCATGCAATTTGATAATTTAAATCAAAGTAATTTGCAGAAAACGTAGGTTCAACATGATCAAAGTATTGACTCGCCTGGCGCGGTTTACCGCAGTCTTGAGCTCACACAATGCTTTTTCTTGCGCTTCTGATCTTTATCTTCGCTTTGCTCTTGATCACGCTCGATCCATTGAATCTTCACGACTCCCGATTTCTAATTACGTGACAAACGACTGAATCCAAATAAAACAAATAACTCAAAAAGATCCAAATAAATCCGAATAAACTCAATTTAGTTTTGTTACGAGTTAATGGGTGATTCGGTGAGTTGAGGCAAGGTTGGTAATAGCATACGATAACTTGATCTTTTTATTAATAATCTCTTTTTATTATTTTGTTATTTATCAAGGAAGTTCCATGAGTTAGGGTATTCTTATGAATTGGTGCAGGAGTTTAGTGTACAAATTTTATCTTTAGGGTATGCATTCCTTGCAACTCAGGTTATGGTAAGGCAAACTGGGCTGATGGATGAGATCTGTACTTATTCTATAAATCTTTTAGTCGAAGGTATTATAACACTTGGATATTTTTATTAAGTTTTTAGAATAGTCTCTGATATAGGCTTTTACTTATTAATTAGATTAAGATAAATAGCAAGGGCTCAATATCTATTCATATATGGTATTTAATTCAAATTTGAATCTCTAATAATCCCATTATCATATTTTATGTATCTTCATTCATAGCTAGGCTAAATTTGAGTTGAATAAGGTTCCACTCATATGGTCTTAACTTGTTATATATATACAATTATGCCCAATACTATTATGTACTCAAGCTAGTGTTAAGATTTAATTGATGGCACTATTATTAGCTAGCTCATACTCTAGCTGCTATTAGGCTTAGCTTCACTTCTAATTCTAGTTTAAACTCGGCTATCGGGGCAGAGCTTGGGATGCAGTATTTTATGCGACCCTAATTACCCACGTTAATGGTTACATGTTTTCTTTAGAGTATTTATATATCCGCGGGATTATTTGGATACTTGATGACCTAGAGCTATTGCAATTTAGCATCTGTATATCATGGCAATCTTTTAACTTAAGTGCTTTCTGAACATTACTGCTACTGATGTTTTATCCCTTTATAACTCGAGCCGGCTATACATGATGATATTTTGTCATCATTACTAACTAAAGCTACCTTTTAAGATTTCATGTTTGATAGTAGATGTATATATATATATATATATGTTCTTGATAGTGTTTACATGTGTATATATATATATATTTTTAGTAGGATCTACGGCGAACGCAAGAAATAGTACTGTTATTTTTACTAGGGGGCTGCCTGCATGCTATCCGCACTTCTCTAACCTCTTATATATATATTTAGCCGTTGAGATTTATTTATCGGCGGTGTACTAATGATGGGGTTTATATTATAAATCATGACTTTCCAATTTAAGTATGTATTTCATTTAATTTGGTGTTAGCATGAATCAATAACTATTTAAAACTTAACCATAAGTCAGTTGCATACAAGGCAGCCTCTATTTCAATTTGAATATCATGGCCTAAAGGTTTGTTTATTAATGTTCACATTATTTAATAGTCCAAAAGGATTCTCCTAACTGCTAGGGTATAAAGACAAGGGTTCATGGTTTAAACTTTACAGAGATTAATTTTATAACATTTACTAATATGCAAGGTTTTAGGCTTCATTGATTAATCAAATTTCATTCGCTAAGTTGTCATTCCAGGAGAGCATACACCTGACAACTTCCCTACCAAGCCTTTAATTATTAGTTAGGATTTAAAATAGACATTCAAGGCATATTGTTCACTGGCATATAAGGATTAATCCATGGTTAAATATTTAAGAAGCTCACTTATATCTTAAATAAATTCTTAGCATCATTTATGAATTAATTTCTGCTTTTACCATGATTTTTCTTCACTGGTTCGGTTAGCAAAAGAAATAATCCCACATATTCTAAACTTTGCGGTAGAGGGGGATCGAACCCGGGCTTCTGTCATGACAGCGCGCCCAGATAACCAGCCGAGCAAGCGATTCTACCTGACGGGGTAGACGTAGGAAACTCCTTTGGACCGAAGCTGCGGTGTCCAGAACAAGGGGGCTCGGGGCAGCGCGCGGCCGATGGCATCGCCGGTGAGGGGACACCGGAGAGGCCCAAAATGGAGACTCGTGCGGATGGGGAAGCTGCTGAAGGTGGTGGCTCCGGCAATGGGGCGCTGCAGCGGGCCGGCGGCGAGCATGGGCGGCGGTGAAGGCACGCTCACGGCGCCGACGGTGTACCGGCGTTGGGAGGCCCGGGCGGCGGTGGGGAGGTGTTGTTGGCGTGGTGAGGGTGCTTCGGGTGCGTGGAATTGGGACACCATCCGCCGTGGAGGGAGAATCGACGGTGGCGGCGCAGAGGGCAAGGGCGGCCGCCCTTGAAGAAGGTGGCCGATTCGGGCCGGTTTTCTAATTAGGCCGGAGAGGAAGGAGGTGGTAAGTGGGGGCACGTAGAGGAGTGGTCGGAAAGGTGGGGCGCCGCCGGAGGATCGAAGACGGCGTGGAGGCGCCGGCGGTGGTTTCACAGGTGCTAGGCGGGAGAAGGTCCGGGAGCAACGGGAAGCGCGCGGGCTACTTATGGCCATGGAGGGAAGGAGTCTGTGAGTGCGCGCGGGAGAAAACCGGGGCGAGGTGGGCGCATGGAGGCCACGGGGCGGCCGGGAGCTTGGTGGCAGCTCACGGGCGCTGGGTGAGGTGACAGGGCGCGTGCGAGCGCAGGCGGGATGGCGACATGCGGGGAAACCGTGGGCGACGAGGGAAATACCGTGGGCGGAGCTGTTGCATGGCTGCCACGCGGAGGAAGAATGCTGGCGCGGCAGCGGAAAGAAGAAAGGGAGAAGAAGGCGCAGGCGCGGGGGAAAAGGAAGAAAGAGGGAGTGCGGGCGTGGGGTGGAGACGGGGCCGCTGGCAGGGGTCGTGCGCGGGGCGAAGGCGGGCCCGCGCGACAGAGAGGCGAAGCGAAGGGAGCGGGCTGGGTCGGCGCGCACGGGAATGGCTGGGCCGGGGTGGCAGCCGGCCTGGCTTCTCTTTTTTTTTTTTTGCTTTTTATTATAAATTCCTTTTTGCTATTCATACCATTATTTTCCTGGATAAGATTTTATGCTTATTAGAAACTCTCTTATATTTTATGGATCATCTTTTCAGATTCTTATTTAAAATTTTAATTTTCTATTATTTGCACATTCCCTTTTAGGGCATTATTGATGCTTATTTCTTTTTGAGCTTCATAAAATTTTGGAACCTCAACCAAACTCCAGAAAAACATCATAAAATCCAAATTCAAATAAAATATAATGCAAAAATAATTCAAAGACTTCATATTTTCCAATTTCAAATTTTTTTGGGATGTTACATGCGCTCTACTACTCTTGAAAGAGGTAATCCTGGAAATAGTCCAATGGCCTAGCGGTGAAGAGGTTGTTTAACCTCACCCGCCCGCGTTTCTAGGATTGACTCAGGCTTTATTTGGTACAACTTCTACTCTTATCTTCCCGTTCGGACCTAGCAAAATGTGTTAAACACTGTTTTCTAAAACAACTGGGCTCTGATTCTTACAAAAAGTTAAGTATTAAACTACCAAGGAAAAGTGACCTTAGCGTGAATTTTTATGAAAAGCTAGCACACTCGAAATAAAAATACCTCTTAAAATTAAATATAATTATTCGCTAAATACTACCCAACTACCCCCTTGGCCCTTGCTCCCTCCCCCGCCCTGAAACCCCCGGGCACACCCATCGCCCAGCGTCTCCCCACCCGTGACTGGAGTCGGCGCGAGCCTCGACTCCGTCAACCCCGTCGACCCTAATGGTGTTACTAAATTGTGTATGGTGGTGGCTCAGTAGAGATATTGTGCTCAATTGCTGTTGAAGCTACTGTGATAGATATCCTGGAGTTAAGCAGGTGCTTGCTGACTTTTGATCCTGCAGTTACGAAAACATGATACACACACGTAAGTTGCCCGTGCGTTGCAATGAAAAAACCAAATAAAAGTAATACATACTATCAAATATGATCTCAAACTGAATAATAAACATCAATTTTATCTTACGTCATCATGTATCAAGCAAAATATACATATTCATACTCGTAAATAAATCAAGCATCATATTAGTGAAGCATGATAGAACAAGCACCACATATATAACATGTGTACAAAAATGGTAGTAAATAATATTTTTTGTAGTATTCTTAATACATAAATAACCGTCAGATCGTCTTGGAGAATGTTTCTGATAGCAGCAACATCCAATATAATGCCTCCCTCTCCCTCCATGAACTATCGAGTACGATTGTTCATGAGAATGTAACAAGAACAACCACAACAACAACAACAGCACCAGCAACAAATAACCGCGACTGGTAACTTGCTGCGGAGCAAGCCCTCCTAGTTTGATGACTAACTTTTAAACTGAGCAAATTTGCAAGGAACCAACTTAGGATATGTTAAAAAGATCACCAGGACCAAGGGACAGCAAAATCATCACAACCATTCAAGAAGGATAGAACAACAACAATAACAACAAAATCTTTTGTCCCAAATAAGTTGGGATAGGTTAGGAATGAAATCTTCTCAAGATCAAAAAAATGAGAGCCTTCATTTAAGAAAGATAGAACACACTAATAAAATATAATAAAAAACAAATTAAATATGTTATGTTCCAAAACTAATTTGAAACACTGCACTGATGGCTGCACTACTGGCAACCAAACAAATAGGGGACATTTGTTCACTTCAGATGAAAGTCGGCACTGCACTGCACAGAAAGAAGAAAATATAAACTTGCTAGCAAGGTTATCACCCAATGGACCAAAAGGAAATGTATTTACTTCAAATAGAAAATGGAAAGTAATGCTTAGCCCATTTATCCCATGACAAATGCTGGTGTACATAGCATGCTAAATAATCAGATATGTGAGGTAGGACAGTGATAATACTATTCCTCCATGAAATTAAACACCTATCAGACCAACCTTTGGCTAAATGTAAACAAAAACAAAAGCAAGAAACCCGAACAAATTCGAAAAGACATAATGAGAAAGGGACAAGGGCAATAGCCAATATACAAATCTCAAACGTCCCTCAGTGTGTTTTTCAGGCTAAAACAAGGGTTGGAGTGATGTAGAGTATCCAAATGTTTTGAAGAAGTAAGCAGAAAGTCTGAGGTCACTCCACTTGTTAGCACCTAAGCTCTAAGCAATAACTTATCTGACCTTGCAAGAGGGCTATATTTTTTTCTCGAACACGCAGGAGGG
The DNA here is from genome assembly GCA_017311315.1 of Dendrocalamus latiflorus. Classification (NCBI taxonomy): domain Eukaryota; kingdom Viridiplantae; phylum Streptophyta; class Magnoliopsida; order Poales; family Poaceae; genus Dendrocalamus; species Dendrocalamus latiflorus. The sequence goes on along the minus strand of CM029651.1, from coordinate 9,790,585 downwards.
CTGCGTATCATTATATTATAGAAGAAAAAAGAGGGGAAAAGAACCCCAAGCACACCGGAAAAAAGGCCTTAACCACAAACTCTACTGAGACTCCACATCGGCTAGGGCGGACAAGCAGGACAACCCTCGAGCCCCAGCCAACCTCCACCAAAGAAACTCTTCTGTAGTGAGCGCCCAGGCCACCCCTAGATTAGGTGCCATGCCATCAAAGACACATCGATTCCGATGCTTCCAAAGACTCCAAGCTCCGAGGATGATCAGAGAGTTTAAACCTTTCTGCACCTGTCCATCGACTAAAATATTCACTTTGCACCACCAGTCATCAAAGCACCCTTCATCGGCTGAAGGGGAAAGATCTTGGAGTCCAAACCGTCTGAGGAGGCAAAACCAAAACTGCCTTGCGAACACACAAGTAACTAACAGGTGGTCAATTGTCTCTTCCTCTTGATCACAGTGAGGACAAAGAGTTGGGTAGGGCAAGTTTCTTCAGGCAAGCCGATCTGCTGTCCAACATCTCTTATGTACCACCAGCCAGAGAAAGAATTTGCATTTGTTTGGAGCCCAGGTCTTCCATAAACATTCCCAGGGTCGGAAGAGAACAAATCCTTGGAAGAAAGCTTCATATGCTGATTTGGCTGAATATTGACCGGAGGAGGTGAGCTTCCAACGATGAGTATCTGGCACTCCCGGTTGCAGCTCACAATCTGAGAGGATATCCCAGAGATTTAGATATTCAGTAAGGACAACCACCAAAGTAGCACCTTGTATGTCCTGGACCCAACTTTGATTTGTAAGGGCCTCAAGAACAGTACGTCGGTTAGCACTTCTTTTTGGCACAGTGGCAAACAGGTTAGGTGCAAGATCCTCTAACCGCTGTCCATGCAGCCATCTATCCTTCCAAAATAGGGTCTGTGCACCATCTCCAATAGAGGTTTCCACGGCCATGGAAAAGAAGGCATGCACATTTGCATTTAATTTGATTGGAAAGCAAGACCAAGGCTTGTCTGGTTCAGTTTTTTGAAGCCACAACCATCGCAACTTTAGAGCCCATCCCAGAGTTTGCAAATTAGAGATTCCTAGCCCTCCAAGCTCTTTGGGCTGTTGTACTTTTGCCCAAGCAATTAAGCAATGACCTCCTTTTGCATCTTTTCTTCCTTTCCAAAGAAAACCACGCCGAATTTTATCGATTGCCTTAACAGCCAAAGGAGGAAGATCAACAGCCATAATTATATAGACAAGCATGGCAGTGAGAACAAACTGAACTTGAATCATCCTACCAGCCCGCGTCATAAGATCAGCTTTCCAACCTGGCAATTGATCTGCAATTTTATCAATAATAGGCTGCACTTGTGCCCTTGTTAGCTTCTTTAAGGAGAGGGGTAAGCCAAGGTATTTGCATGGAAACTCCAGTAAGGGACATGGTAAGTGTTCCTGAATGACAGCAACATCCGTCTCCGTGCACTGGATAGGATAGACGCTGCTTTTTTGTACATTATTTCTCAGACCTGAAGCTTCTCCAAACAAGTTCAGAATTTCTAAAACAAGCTCCATATCCTCAGCAGCGGGACGAAGAAACAAAACCACATCATCAGCATAAAGAGATACCCGATGTTGAAATGGTCTAGCTGATAGAGGCTGGAAAAGACCTTCATTCGAAGCATATGACACCAAGTGGCTGAGGACATCTATTACCAGGATAAAGAGCATCGGGGACAGAGGGTCACCTTGGCGCAGTCCCCTGCGATGCCTAATATTTCCTCCCGGTACACCATTTAAAAGAATCCGTGTGGAGGAGGTAGAAAGAAGTCCACAGATTATATTACACCAAATGGAACCAAATCCAAGTTTCCTAAGCACCTCAATCAGGAATGGCCAGGAGACCGAATCAAATGCTTTGTAGATGTCCAGCTTTAGGAGGATTCGAGGTTGTTTCTGGCGATGCAAAAGACGTGCAGTCTGTTGGACGAGCATAAAGTTATCTTGAATGAACCTCCCCTTGATAAATGCACTCTGATTTGGTGACACCAGCTCATACAACCTGCCAGCCAGTCTGCTTGCCAAGATTTTGGTGACTAACTTTGCAAAGCTATGCACGAGACTTATTGGCCGAAAATTACAAATAACAAATATAAATATATGGCCTTGCAGATCATACCACATGCAATTTATCCCAAGAAAGAAAAAAAATGAAAAATACTGCCATCTGACTACGATTAACACATCAAAGATTAGCTACCTTGACTGCCAACTAACCGTCTAAGGCGCAACACCACCAACATTAGCAAGTGTGAACAGGCTGCAAGAGAGGTGATCGTAGGCTCTAATTTGATATCCACGGCTACCTTGATTGCTCAAAGGCCTGCTTATTTCAGCAATGGTTTATCATCATCAACCCTCGTAAGGATTACATTTCTTCATTCTAGAGAGAAGGGTCCATTACCATCTGATGGTTGCCTCAAATATATAGGGGGCAATAGCTTCAAAGATGAACACAGAAGAAAAAATATGCAAAATATACTGGCACAGAAGCACCATTAATAGTAAAATAGCATTGAGAGGGCTCAAATTCACCTTTGCTTGATCATACAAAGCCAACCCTCACATCTCTTGCTGCACAATCTATTCATACTAATGTAGTTGGAGTTGTGCTGGTTATCACTCATCAGTGGTGGGGCCAATAATTATAGAAAACGGGGACCAAGTAAGTCTTACAAAGTTACAATGCAACAATATTTGATCAGAATGACCGTCCTAGGCACAATAGGCTCCAAGAGAGGAGAGGAGAGGGTCGGCTCTAATTTGATACGCACAGCTGCCTCAATTGCTCAAAGGCATGCTTATCGTCATCGCCCCTCATCAGCATTTCGTTCCTTCATTCTAGGGAAATGGATCCGGGTCCATTTACACATCAGATGGCTACCTCGAATGCTCAAAGGCAAGCATCCTTACATGATCATTGTTGCCCATTGACAGCAGGAGTAGCGAATCAAAGAATCGTGACCATACACACACACACACACACACACATCCTCCGTCCGTCCGCCCGTCCATCAGGAGGAGCTGAAATCTCACCTCGGCCGACCAAACCCCCGACTCGGAAGCCGCATCAGACGCCACCGTACGGTTCCCAGCCATTGCCGCCACCGAATGCAAGGCAATGGAATGGCGGAGGCGGCACCCTAGAGGTGGGGAACTAACGTAGAGGCCGCTCGGAAGGTGGGTCGACTTGGTGAGCATACCGAATCAAAAAAATGGCAACCGAACAGTGCAAATCCAACAAAGGCGGCTCAGATTTCGAGTTGCCCGACCAAACCCTCGACTAGAAGCCACCGCGGACCCTGCCACACGATCCCCATCCTCCACCGCCGCTAGAGCGGTGGCCTCCATGCTGATGCGAAGCGGCAGTCCGAGGCGGCCGCTGCATGGGAGATCGGCCGGAGCCAACGACCACCCTTCCTCATCGCCGCCGTTCCGAAAGGGCCGCGGTCTCAGGCGATGCACTCATCAGCCACTGCGAGTGGGACGACCGGAATGGTAGATTCGAGCGCTTGCCTAGTCGCCTTGCATACTCCGCCGCCCAGACGCGGTGGCCTCACACTTGAAGTTGGAAATGGAGGGGAGGGACAACTACGTGAGAGAGGTGGTGGTGGGGAGAATGGCGAGATGGATGGTCAAGATCTTATTATTTAGATCGGACAGCCGTAGAGAGAGGAAGGACGGATCGATCACCAACTCAAACTTATTAAGTAGTGTGTGTGTGTATACACACACATAAGGACGCTGAAATGGGACACAAGGGTGCCCAGGCACCAAGGCTCCCTGCCTTTAGATTGCTTTTAGATGCGTGCAAGTGCAATGATATATAATATCAGGATAGAAAGTCTTAATTATGAATGGAAAGTCTCAATCATGGATGGAAAGTCTTAATCATGGAGCCTGGGCACCATGGTGCCCCTATTATTTATACTATATAATATATAATATATATATATACTAATACTAATACTAATTACTCCTAGTGTAATTACACCCTTCATATATATATATATATATATATATATATATATATATATATATATATATATATATATATATATATATATATGTATGTATGTATGTATGTATGTATGTATGTATGTATGTATGTATGTGAAGGGTGTAATTACACTAGGAGTAATTAGTATTTTTTTTCTATTATATTATCTGATTGTGTTTCCATCCACTACTTATAGTGTGCTCAGGCTCAGTTAGGCTGATTTTTTGTGGTTTATGATTGAATTTTCACTGTAGTTAGCTAAATTACACTGCAGCTGATGGTGGCTTATTTGGCATAATTAAATTTGAAAAAATTAAAAATAGAAAAAATGGGTTAGCTCAGTATGTATAATACAAACGAATATAGGAAAAAAGAACCGGCAAAAAATCTAAAAAAATAATATAATTCAGAAAAAAAAAACGAAATTTAGGAATAGTGAAAAATAAGCCGAAAACCAGAAGTCTAAGCACAAACGAGCGGGGCAATGTGTTCGCTGCTGTGCATGCTACTTGTGATTTTTAGCTAGTTATAGTATATAGTATTCGTGCCATTATATTCATTTTGAGTTTGAAGTAACATAATATGTCTGAACACCATTCCAGGCAAGCAATCCTTACTGTGACATTGACTGCAATGACGTCGGGACCAATGACATGCAAGAACATAATGTTTTTAGAACACTGATAGGCTGTAACATCCTGGTTTTTGCTGTCTTTTTAAAGTTTTTAAAATTAAAAACTATTTGGATTTTTTTGAATTAATTAAAGCTTAATTAGAATTTTTAGAAATTAAAATTTTTAATATGAATAAAATAAACTTCAATTAAATCATAAACTTCAATTAAATCAAAACTAGTTTTACTTGGGTTCCCTATGATGCAAGAATTTTTTTTGTATTTTCTTGTATTTTTTAGAGTTTATTTGCTATTTATTAGAGCTCAATTGAATTTATTTCCAATTTCTAAAATCCAGAAAATCCTTAAAATTCCAAAAATCTTTGTGGGCTGAATTTCTTCCTGTCGGCCCATTTTCCTTTATTTCTCCTCAGCCCAGTATGGCCTACTTTCTTCCATGCATAGCCTAGTCGAGCGGCCCGCTTTGCTCGCGCCACCACGAGTCGTTGCTATGTTCGCCATGACTCTCTTCCGCTGCCGCCCAGACCCACCTGTCAGTCAGCTCACCCGCCTCTCTTTCTGTCTTTCTTCTCTTGCCACATGGACCCTACCTGTTAGATGCGAGCCATGTCTGAGCCATCTTCCTCACGCCGTCTTTGAGTTCGTCTAGACGCCATCACCATCTTTGCACGGACTCCTCCCTCCCCAGCTTTATAAACACACCCATGGCCTCGCCAACCCTACACCGAGCCACCTCTCTTCATAAGCCCTAGCTGACGCCTTGATTTTGTCGCCTTGTGCCGGGGATCGAGATTGGTTATTGCGCCAGTGTTCCTCGACCCCGCCATCTTCTCCTTAAGTTTCGCCATGCTCCGCTCTACCTCCCCCGTATCTCGCCAGTTGTTACGTCGCCACCATCCGATCTCGCAATGCGACCGAACTCGCCACCGGTCGAATTCGTAGATCATAGGTGCCCGTGCCAGGGCCAAAAGCATAGCGATGACCCCAGGAGTAATCTGTTCACCTCGCTAACCTGAGCCGAGTCCTCTAAAAGATCAAGCTCTATTTAAGTTGGTTTTGATAATAATAACAAATACCATTATGAGATTTTGGAAATAATGACAAATGAAATTGTGAGACTAACTTTGTTTATAGATTATGATATTATTTAGTCTCACATGGATGAAAAGATAAAATCATTGAGGTATGTATTCGATATCTTTCTTATGATCTTATTGTATTTTTCACATCCAAATATATGATTAAATGACAAATCTATATGTGAGAATAACTGCCACATAAGATTTCATACCAGCTGATTTATTAATGTACTATTCTTTGGACAAGTTGTATTCTGCCTTCGCTATGTACTACTCCAAAATGTACATGGGAGTGTTGGCAATTTTTCCACCCCTTTTTCTTTGTTGGGAGATAATTGAGAAATGAGTTTATTTTATTCAGGAAGGGCTAACGAGATCCAATATATATGTGGTTTAGGAGTAAAACGCTAGAAGCGTTACGATACAAAGAAACTTAAATAGATCACCTATTTTGCAAGCAGTTAGCATCACATAGTATCAATCTTCGCAGTGGGTCGCACGTTCTTTAAATTTCATCTAGCAATCGGCGTATGTATATTTCTCTCCTACAAATTTACGATGGTGGCAAGTATTTTTCGTTTTACGCCTGTCGTGTAAATCTCTTGCATCAGCCTTGGATAAAAGGAGAAAATCAAGGTCCACTACCTGGCGTGTATTTTGCAGTCACTTCAAACATATTATACTTTCTGAAAGGGAAAAAAAAAACCATCTATCTGTTTTTAAACTACAATAACACTACGCAATATACACATGCCCAAGAACACGCTGCTAACATTGCACAATCTCGTAATGAAAAGACGTCCACATGCTAAAACTAAGAACCAAAAATTGCTAGTAAAAGAAAAAAATGAATTCTGTTGCCGTAGTACGAAAGGCTTGATGATCTACGAGGCTTACTAGCCTGGCTGTCTTTCATTAGGAAAAAAGAATAGGCTCTGTTCAACATACAACCTCTATCACTTGAAATCCCTTATTCCCACCGTACAATGGAACCCCTCAACAACTTAATTCTACATGAAAAAAAAATAGTGGCCACATGCAATTTATGTACACGACCCATACACCATTTACAAAGGAGAAATGATCTATTTCTCAATACCCTGCTGCAAGTATTGAATCAAGTCGTACCCTGCAGTAGTCCACTTGTTGTAGGCATCAACACACGTTCGTACCATAAAATTAGCTGCCTCACGCTCGTTCATCTCTGGATGAAACCGCTTTCTAAGTTTACCAATAGGATCTCCCCTGCTGAAACAGGGGAGTCCACTGTCCACCATCAATTGCACTGTAGTTATAATCCCATTCATGTGTCTCCTTCCTGCTAGGTATCCTTTGACACACAATCTGAATGACAATTTTCGAATCAGAACATCGTATTGCACCGTGCACAAAATGAAGTAAAGTTCAATGCACAATCCATGGATTAATTGGTTTCTACAAAGTACAAACTATGCTCGGTATAGAGTTTAATTTTGTTCTCCAATCATCATACAAAACTTGTATAGGAGAACAATCAGGTCGCCCTCTCCTTCCACCATAGCAATTAGTTAATAAGGATGGTTATGGAACAAATAACTTCAGGCTTTGTTTAGGAGGCCCGATCCTTCATTTCAGCCAGGATCCTGGCCGGGATCGGGCCTTCCAAACAAGGCCTTAGCTACAAAAGAAGTCAACTTTTTTCTCACCCTACATTTTCTCTAGCGCCCTCGCACCCACTTGTATGATACTTGTACTGGATAGTGCAAAGTGTATGTGAAGTGCATAAATTGCAAACATGTACCAGAGTCACTCCTAAATCCTAATTACATTTCATTAGAAGAAAGTGCTCAAAAAGTACTTACCTGAGAAACTGGTTCCAGGTGTCACTCTTCATAGTTCCAGATGGATCCAGCAATTGAGTCATCTCATGGCTTAGCTTGAAATGTGCACTCTCAAACCCCATGTTTCCTCCAGGTGAAATCTCCAAAATAAATCCAAAATCAATATGAACTAGTCTCCCCTGGCTGCACAAGCAAGGTGACGATAAGTGGCTAATTCCAGCTTTACTTGTTCATTTAAAGATAGCAGAATATGTAAGTACCTATCAAAGAGAAGATTGCCGTTATGCCGATCCTTCGGTTGAAGAAGCAGGCTAGCAACAGCATATCCAGCACTACTAATCATAAACATTTCGCGAGCAGCTTCAAAAGAAGGTGAACCTACAGGTCCATAGTCTTGCTGAAATATCTCTAGTAAACCACCATCGGTTGTTTCACCCATTTGACTTCTACTCCGAGTATTTGGGACCACCTGCAGCATGCTCAGATTAAGATGGATGAACTATACAGGAAACCAAGAAAACGGCCAATAACTCTTTTCATAACGAAACATTTTATTTGAACTATGACTAAACATATCTCCAAAATAAAGGAATGCACAATAACATACATTGATTAGTCCTGAAATAACTCCTTATGGCCTTATCTCATTGCAAAAGTTTTTTCATAAGAATGCTAGCCCCGCTGTTTATACAAATATATGTCACCGACTCACAGTGGTACGTGGCGTCATCAATCTTTCCTAAGTTTGACAACTAACACATAAAAGTATAGAGCTTGGCCACACAAGAATCATATCAGTTGATTTGGCACCAAAATCATAATATTAAGATTCTATAATACTTTCCAAATATATTCTTACAACTTGCAGGGATTTTGCTAAACATGCCAAGTTACTAGGATGTTTCACCTCAAGCATCTATAATTTCAAGTTTTGTTAGGGTCCACCACATAGTATTGGCTGAGTAGGAAAAAGCAATTGAGTGCAAGATTGTCCAAGATCAATAATTGACGTTTCCATTGTCCATATAGGTACAAAAAAGTAACAAAACAGTTGCAAATACATGCTCACCTCAACTATGCCTCGCTCTGGTCCAGTGGGCAAAACACCATAAGGAAAGAGATACAGGTTCAATCCGACAGCTTGAAATATGTCCCTTAATAGAGCAATAACTTGGAGAGCCAGCACATCCTGTCTACAATCATCACCAACCTGTTATAGCATAGAATGTTGGTTGTGTCAAGTGTCAAGCATAATGGATGCTAGAAAATTAACAGTCACGATTAACGACAGATGACTAATTAGTATATTAGCAAAAAGATGCCATAGACATAAAGCTTTTTCAAGATTTAGTTGATAGTTAACGGTCTCAAACTACAAGTTGGACGAAAATGAACCCAATTTCAATTTTTATTAGTTTGCGCTTGCTGGAAGTAATTTTTGTACACTTATTATAATTGGCTACAATAAGGTTCATTGTATAAATTCTCATCACAAAATAAACCAATATCATTTTATGTTGGAATAACGCTTGTATTTATCATGAGGCCAAAGTGCCAATATATATACATGTACAGATCTGGTATATATGCAGGAAACCCCTCATACAATAGGGTAAATACACAGCTATGTAATACATATCTAACACCCCCCTCAAACTTATGGTGGATCAACAACATGAAGTTTGGAGAGATGAAAACTGTGCTGGCCCTGGTTTGTGCTTTGGTGAAAAAATCTGCCAACTGAAGCTCGGAAGGCACATACTGAAGAGCAACAACCTGATCCTGCACCTGTGTCCGCATATAGGAAGCATCAACACCAATATGCTTTGTAAGCTCATGCTTCACCGGATCTTTAGCAATGCTAATAGCACCTGTACTGCCAGACAAAAGAGGAGTCGGTGCAGAAACAGAAACACCAAAATCCTCAAGTAACCACCGTAGCCAAATAACCTCCGCAGTCAACAAAGCCATAGCTCGCAACTCAGTCTCAGTACTCGAACGAGATACTGCTGTCTACTTCTTAGTCTTCCAAGCAATGAGAGAACCACCAAGAAAAACACAATAAGCAGAGAGAGACCGGCGATCAGAGGGATCACTAGCCTAGGTGGCATCAGAATATGCCTGAAGCTGCAAAGAGCTGGAGCGTGGGAAAAAGAGACGACGAGAGATAGTTCCACGAATATATCGTAGAACACGAAGAAGATGACTATAGTGGAGCTATGGGAGCAGAAAGAAACTGACTCAAGATATGCATAGGGTACGAAATGTCAGGACGAGTGACACCAAGGTAAACAAGGCTCCCAACAAGATGATGATAGCGAGTAGAATCAGCAAGAGGCTCACCATCAGTAGGACGAAGATGAACATTAAACTCCATGGAAGTCTCAGCTGTGCGCTGATCTGTAAGAGAAGCACGATCAAGAAGATCCTGGATGTACTTTTCTTGGGACAGATAGAAGCTCCCAGGAGTAAAAATAACCTCAATCCCAAGAAAGTAGCGAAGAGGACCCGAATCAGACATAAGAAACTGCTCATAAAGACGCTCCTTGACAAAAGTGATATACTGAGAATCATCTCCAGTAATGATCATATCATCAACATACAAAAGGAGAAGCGTCCGACCACGAGATGAAGTGTGGATAAAAAGAGCAAGATCATGAGTACTGGCCGAGAAACCAGCTGCAGTGACAACAGAGGAGAAACGATCAAACCAGGCACGAGGAGCTTGCTTGAGGCCATAGAGAGATCGGCGAAGACGACAAACCATACCCTCGGGAACAGAATACCCAGGGGGTGGCTGCATGTAGACCTCCTCACGCAACTCGCCATTGTGGAAGGCATTCTTGACGTCCAACTGAGAGATAGACCACTGTCGAACAGAGGCCACAACAAGAAGAGTGCGAACGGTGGTCATGTGAGCAACAGGAGCAAAAGTCTCATCATAGTCACGACCATACTCCTGCTGAAAACCACGCACTACAAGACGAGCCTTGTAATGCTCAAGAGAACCATCAGAGCGAGTCTTAACCTTATAGACCCACTTGCACGTGATAGGAGTAACACGCGCAAGAAGAGGAACAAGATCCCACGTGCCAGTACGCTCAAGGGCAGCGATCTCCGCCATCGCATGCTGCCACTCCTGATGAACAATGGCATCACGATAAGAAGTCGGTTCGGCAAGAGCAGCGGCAGCAAAACCAAAACGCTCAAGAGGCTGAATAGACTGGCGATCGCGAAGAGTATAACGAGGAGTGACCAAAGGGGATGACCCATCAGAAGGAGAGGGCATCTCAGAAGGATCCTCAACTCGTGGACGACGAGTATAGTAGAGAGGATAAGGAGGAACAAGATCAAGAGCAACCTCGGGAGAGGATGTCAGTGGTGAAGAAGGTGCTGACTGAGAAGGAGGCACCGGAGAGACCAAAGGCTGTGGTGGAGTGGTGACTATAGGACCGGAAGGAAAAGTCAGAAATGAAAACGGCTCAACAACAAATGCTGAAGTGGAGGCAGGAGAAGGACGAGGATAGAAAGGACGAGACTCATCAAAAGTAACATCTCGAGAAATCCGCATCCGTCGGCCAACAGGATCCCAACAACGATATCCCTTATGCTCAGCACTGTAGCCCAGAAAAACGCACTCAACTGATTGAGCGGTCAGTTTGGTGCACTCACGAGGTACAAGAAGAACATAGCACACACCAAAGAGGCGAAGACGGGAATAATCAGGAGTCTGGCCACAGAGACGCTCAACTGGGATCCCACCCTGAAGAGCAGAGGAGGGCTGAATGTTGATCAAGAAAGTGGCAGTAGAAACAGTCTCAGCCCAGAAATATGGTGGAACAGCAGAAGCAATCATGAGAGCACGAGCTGTCTCAAAAAGATGATGCTTGCGTTCAGCCACACCATTCTGAGCATGAGAACCTGGGCAAGAAAACTGAGAGAGTGCCCTGCTCAGCAAGAAAACCACGAAGGACTCCCGACAAGTACTCTCCAGCAGAATCAGCGCGAAAAACACGAATAGGAGAGTCAAACTGAGTGCGAACCATGGTGACAAAGGTCTTGTAGATAGATAAAACCTCACTACGAGATGACAAAGTATATCTATGTATGACAAGAAAAATCATCAATAAAAATGATATAATATCGATAACCTCCTTTCGAAACAAAAGGAGCTGGTCCACATACATCAGAATGAACAAGATCAAAAGGACGCTGAGACACTGACTCACTAGAAGGATAAGGGAGTTGAATCTGTTTGCCAAGCTTACAACCCTGACAATTTAGAGAAGCATCACCAGACACAGACCCTAAAAGACCTCAACGAAGCAAGGAAGACATACGGGAACCACAAAGATGTCCTAAGCGATGATGCCACTGAGCAAACGATGCAGTGGAGGCTGCAGCGGCTGCAGAGGCAGTGGTGGAGACGAGAAGACTGACTGGGGCAGCGGAAGGAAGGTGAAACCAGTCAAGCTACCAGAGCCGTTGTGAATCACGGCGGCGAGGGCTAGTACCAACCAGAGTCCCCGTGTGACGATCCTGAACATAACAAGAATCAGAATCGAAAATAACACGACAACCATGATCAGTGAGCTGGCCAGCAGATATGAGATGCATGGTTAATTTTGGAACATGAGAAACAGCAGGAACATGAAAAGAGGAATTTGAAAGAGTGCCTCGTCCTGTGACAGAAAGAGAAGTACCATCTGCTGTGTGGACAGTGATAGGAGCAGCTAAAGAACTAATGGAAGTAAGATAGGTGAAATCAGATGTCATATGAAAAGAAGCACCAGAATCAAGAATCCAAGGTGAAGTATCTAAGGAAGGAGAAGTAGAAGGTGGCCTCTCACCGGAAGACTGAGCAGCAGAACCAGACGATGCAGAAGCAACCATGCGGCCTAGCAATGTGAGAAGCTGCTGAGTGTCAGGGTACCAGAACTCTGCTGAGAGGAGGAACCTCCAGTGCCCCTTGGAGGACGAGCACCACGACGAAGATCCTTCTTCTTGTAGCAAAACTGTTCCACATGTCCATCCTTGTTGCAATAGGTGCAGTGAAGGCCCTTACCAACAGCAGCTGTCACTGGTGAAGGCACAGCTGAGGAAGGAGTAACCAAAGGCACAGCGGGTGTAGAAGCCGAAGAAGCCACCAAAACCGAAGGAAGTGATGATGATAGCAGACCCGCTCCACGAAGTCGAATCTCCTCAGTACGAACAGCTGCAAGGGCCTCCAACAAAGTCACACAAGGATGACGAGCCAGCAACTGAGCACAAGTTTGCTCAAACTCAGACCGGAGATGTGTCAAAAAAATCATAGATGCGGCGAAGCTCCATGTGAGACTGCTGACGTTGACATCACTGACAGGTGCGGCAAACATCTGGCCCCAAAGAGTCGATCTGACGCCATATCGCAGACAATTAAGCATAGAACTCATCCACAATAGCATCTCCCTGCTGCAGCAACTGCTCCTGTCGCACAACAGCAAGGTATAAGGAATCACCAGATGGCTCGTAGCGGCTGCGTAGATGCGTCCACATCGCATGTGCGGAAGCCAATCCAACAACATCACCAGTGAGATGCACCTCCATGCTAGCAACCAAAATAGCAGAGGCACAAGCATCTTCATCAATCCATGTCTTGTAAGTAGCATACTGAGTCTAAAAAGTCTCCATGGCATCCTCAAAAGCCTCAGAAGCCTTTGTACGAGCGTCTTCGGAAGCATCCTTCGGGAGTACAGGCTCAACAGGTGGAGTAGGACGAGACGGGCAAGGCAACTCGCCAGTAAGAAAGTCTCAAAGGCGCTGACCACGCATGTGGATGCGCATGTGCTGAAACCAGTCCCGATAATTGAGACCATCGAAGATCACCAGGCAACGAGGAACAGAAATGGTGCCTACAAAAGAAGACATTTGTTGTTTTTTTTTTTGCTCTTTTTTCTTTCTTTTTTTCTTTTGTTTTCTGGTCGGTTTACAACTAGACCGAGCCTTAGTCGGTCACCACTTCAAGCAAAACACACCGGCCAGATCCAGAGAAGGCACGACAGTCTCGGTGGTATGGCGAAGCGGCTGGGCGGCGGTGCGACGGATCTGGCAGCAGCTCGGGCCGGCACCGGGCAGCGGAAGGCACGGCGGTCTCGGCGGGGGCCGGCGGTGCGTCAGATCTGGCAGCAGCTCGAGCCGGCACCGGGCAGCGGCGACCTCGGGGAGGCCATCCAGATCTGGAAAAGGAACGGTGATGAGGGCCGGCAGCGTCCAGATTTGGCGCGAGGCGCGGCGTCGGCGAACAGGCCAGATCCGTGGGTCAACAACGAGCCAGAGGCGGCCAGTAGAACCGTAGATGGCACGAAGACGAGCTCCCGAGCGGCGGCCCAACGAGAGATCGGCGGCGACTCCGATCTGAGCAAAGAGCCCGGCGGCGGCAACCGGAAGATGGTAGTGGAGACGAGCAGCGGTGGAAAAGAGTAAGCAAGCGGCAGGCCAGGCAAAACCCTAGGTATGACAAAACCTTTGGCTCTGATACCATGTTGGAATAACGCTTGTATTCATCATGAGGCCAAAGGGCCAATATATATACATGTACAGATCTGGCATATATGCAGGAAACCCCTCATACAATAGGGTAAATACACAGCTATGTAATACATATCTAACAATTTTACCATGGTACTTTAGTCCACATGCTGAACTTATTGTTGCAATTGTACACAACTCTACTTTACCAACTGTTATGTCAAATGAGTGATTACAGTCTGGTGCAAACAAAACCAAAATTAGACTGGGCCGCGTTGGCAGCTAGCTTGTTCAATTGCATTGAGAAAAGACCTTCCAAACAAGCAAAAAGGTACTCAAGTACACAAAAGGTTTACTTTTTTATGTAACTGTTCTGGAACAATATAGAAATAAGAGTTAACAATGAAGATTACAACAGTGAACACAATGTGACTGAAATGTGGTGGAAACTTTCAGTGATAACTGATGTCCAAATTGGAAGATTGCTCCACCCAATTTTGTAGAGCTGAAGATATTCTTTTTCTATGGTTCCTACTGTTAAGGATAGAATATGATTGTTATTTGTTTCCTTATATGTCTTGGTTTCCTTATCTGTATATGGCATATTCCTCTGTAAATCTCCTTATACTCCCTATATATATTACCCTTTGGGCTTCATGAATATACAAACGATATTCATACCATGGTATCAGAGCTAGGGCTCTGACCTTGTTCTTCCGCTGCCCTCGTCACCGCCCAAGCCGCCGCCGCCGTCCGGGCCGTCTCCACCTTGTTCTAGTGAGTCCATGTCTTCTCGTCCTTTTGATTTAGTTCATTCAGATGTATGGGGACCTACGCCTATTATCTCAAAAGGCGAGCATAAATTCTATGTAATTTTCATTGATGATTATTCTCGTTTCACTTGGCTTTTCCCTATGTCTAATTGTGGTCAGTTTCTTGCGATCTATCGTAGCTTTGCCATAATGGTTCGTACTCAGTTTGAGTCCTCTATCCGTACTTTTCGCTGTGATTCTGCTGGAGAGTACTATTTTGATGCTTTTAGACAATTTCTTTCTGAGCAATGCACTCTTTACCAGTCTTCTTGTCCTGGTACCCATGCTCAGAATGGGGTGGCTGAACGCAAGTATCGTCATCTGCTTGAGATTGCTCGCACTCTTCTTTCTTCTCATGTTCCACCACAGTTCTGGGCGGAGGCTATTTCTATGGCTGCATATCTCATCAATATGCAACCTTCCATTGCTCTTAAGGATGTCAGTCCTATAGAGCGTCTCTACTTTAGAGTCCCCCAGTATAATCATCTTCGTGTTTTTAGCTTCACCTGTTTTGTCCTACTGCAACCTCGTGAGTGCACCAAACTGTTAGCCCAGTCAATTGAGTGTGTTCCTTGGGTACAGTTCTGAGCATAAAGGTTATCGTTACTATGATCCTTTTGCTCGACGGATTAGGATCTCACGAGACGTCTTTGATGACTCTCGACCTTTCTTCTATCGAGATTCAGCTCCTCGTCCTGCTTCCACCATTGAGACGATCTCCTGGTTGTCTCTCCCTAACTCTTCACCCATTTCTCCTCTTTCACAACCTTCTTCCAGCCTGTCTCCAATGGTTCCTTCTGTACCTTCACCTCCTGTGTTGCCTTCTGCAGTACCTCCTCTTGCTCCTGCAGCACCACCATCTCGTTTCTCTGGGGTGCACTACTCCAAATGTCCTCGTCCTTCACCAAACTCATCTTTTGGTATTTTGCCGACACCGACGTCTGATTCCTCTGATGATACTCCTCGTTACGCCCTTCGTGGCCAGACATCCCTTCGACCTCCTGATCGTTTTGGCTTTACTTCGACCGCTCATGTTCTCTCTGTCATTGAGCCCAACTCTTATCGTGAGGCTGCTTCTCATTCTGAGTGGCAACTCGCTATGGCAGAGGAGCTAGATGCTCTTAGACGAATGGAGACTTGGGATGTTGTACCGACACCTGTGCATGCTCGTCCTATCACGTGCAAGTGGGTGTACAAGATTAAGACCAGGTCTGATGGTACTATTGAGTGCTACAAAGCTAGTCTTGTGGCTTCCAGCAGGAGTATGGTCGTGATTACGATGAGACGTTTGCCCCTATTGCCCATATGACCACTGTTCGCACTCTTGTTGCAGTTGCTTCTGTTCGCCGGTGGTCTTTCTCAATTGGATGTTAAGAATGTCTTTCTTAATGGTGTTTTGCATGAGGAGGTTTACATGCAGCCACCACCTGGGTATTCTGTTCCAGCTGGACATGTTTGTCGTCTTCATTGTGCTCTTTATGGCCTTAAACAGGCCCCTCGTGCCTGATTTGCGCGTTTCACCTCAGTGATTACCGCTGCCGGTTTCACTGTTAGTGCCCACAATCCTGCTCTTTTTGACCATATCTCACCTCGAGGTAGGACACTACTTCTATATGTGGATGATATACTCATTACTGGTGATGATTCCTCATTCATCACATATGTGAAGAAGCATCTCAATGAGCAATTTCTGATGACTGATATTGGTTTGCTTACGTATTTCCTTAGGATTGAGGTTTCTTCCACGCCTGAGGGTTACTACCTCTCCCAGCAAAAGTATGTCCAAGATCTTCTTGAACGGTCTGGTTTGACTGACACTCGCACTGCTGAGACTCCTATGGAGCTCTCCCTTCAACTTTGTGCTACTGATGGTGATCTTCTTGAGGATCCTACCCGTTATCGCCATCTTGTCTGGAGTCTTGATATATCTTGTGAGCACTCGCCCTGATATTGCTTATGTTGTTCATATCTTGAGTCAGTTCATGGCTAGTCCTACTCATCTTCACTACAGTCACCTCCTTCGTGTCCTTCGCTACTTGCATGGGACAATCTCTCGTCGCTTGTTTTTTACCTAGCTCCACCTCACTACAGCTTTAGGCGTACTCTGATGCAACTTGGACTAGTGATCCTTCTGATCGCCATTCTCTTTCTGCTTACTGTGTTTTTCTTGACTCCTCCTTGATTGCCTAAAGACAAAGAAGCAGATTGCAGTTTCCCGTTCGAGTGCAGAGGCTGAGTTGAGAGCTATGGCAGCAATGACAACAGAGATTACTTGGTTAAGGTGGCTACTTGCTGACTTTGGTGTACCTGTGAGGGGATCTACGACGCTTATGTCTGATAGTATAGGAGCTATCAGTATTGCTCGTGATCCAGTGAAGTATGAGCTCCCAAGCACATTGGAGTGGATGCTTCATACACTCTCACAGGTGCAAGAGGGAGTACTTGCTCTACAGTTTGTGCCATCAGAATTACAGCTTGTTGACTTCTTCACGAAATCTCAAACTAGAGCACAACATTTGTATTTTCTCTCCAAACTTAGTATGTGTGATCCACCATGAGTTTGAGGGGGTGTTAAAAATAGAATAGGATTGTTATTTGTTTCCTTATATGTCTTGTTTTCCTTATCTGTATATGGCATGTTCCTCTGTATATCCCCTTGTACTCCCTATATATATTGCCTATGATGCACGGACACGGATACGTCGACACGACATGACACCGACACGGGAATTCGCCGTTTTCCCAAAAATACCGATACGACAACACGGCTATATATATTTAAATAATAAATAAATTATATGTATATATGTATTATTTTCTATGTTTCCATTTTTGTAGAATGATGAAACAAGCAATCAAGCATAAATGTTAAACAAGCAATCAAGTATAAATGTTAATCGCGTACTGCATCTAAACTCTACGGCATCTAAAGAATATAATTGTGCCGACTGCATCTAAACTCAAACGCATTCCTGTGCCGACTGCCGATTGCATCTAAAGATTAAAGAATATAATTGCCGACTGCATCTAAACGATTTAGTGCATACCTGTGCCGACACTGCCGACCGCCGAGGACGCCGGGGAAGCGGCGGCGGCGGCGCGTGGGGAGGAAGGCTCTGGTACCGGTGGTACGTACTCCATCCCCACCTCGACCTCCACCTGAGGGAGCCGGTGGTGCACGGGCGGGCGGCGGCGTAATGCTGGAGCCGGCGGGTGACGGCGCGAGCAAGAAGACGCGGGAGGCGGCGAACTGGCGAGGCGCGTGGGGAATGGCCGAATGGGGGTCTCAGGATGGAGCCAGCCTAGGGTTAGGGTTAGGATGGCGCACGGGATGGGCCGGCTGTGTCCTGGGCCGTGTCCGACTCGCGTAATTACCGTGTCCGACACGTGTTGAGAAATTTAGCAATTAAAATTAATTCCAAAATTGCTCGATACGTCGCTGACACGTATCCACGACGTGTCCGTGTCGGACACGGATACAGCGGTTTAGACACGTGTCCATGCTACATAGTATATTGCCCTTTGGTCCTCATGAATATACACACAATATTCATAACACCTACTACAATTGCTGTACCTCAATAGTTTTAGTATTTTTTGTTTGCTAACTTCCAGGAGAACAACAAAACTCATTACGCTTCACATTTTGTATTAGCACAAGTGAAGGCAAGACCACAAAGCAACTTTGTAAAGTTCCCAGGGGAGCTTTTGATCATATACCAGATGAAAGGAATTATATTCATTCTAATCCTGATCATCAGCTTATGGCATGATCAGTTAATCACTGACATAAAATGCATTTTCAACGGTTTCTGTTGGCACCTTCATGTAGTCCAATGCATACCTAACTTCAGTGTTTAACTATAAGGTTAATGTCAGTATATCTCATTGTCCTTCAAGAAAATAACAAATATTTTTGGCACTTAAAGGTGCAAATCTGGAAGATAGAAATATGAATTGTGGATTATAACTCCATATATGATAAAAGCACACGACCTAGATCTACAGGTTACAACCATGAAACACATTATTTGTGCAAAGAAAAACCTATTTACCTTAAAAATGCAAGCCTGTGGCTTTACATCATTTGGGTTCCCATCACGATCAACCACATTAAAAGTAATCATTATTGGAACTTTTGCAGCAGACTGGAGAGGAATACCACTGTCCAATTGTATGCCCCGCACTAACTTGTTTGTTGCAGTAGGTAGGTAGAGGTCATCACCTGGCACAGTGATCTTCTCCAGCTCCCTGCATGAAAGAGTTTAAAATGATGAGTTCAAGTGCACAAATCCCAGATGACAATATCAAAGTTGTATTTGTAGTAAGTTCTTAGTTTTTTAATGATACATTACAACAATTTGTCTAGATCTACCTTCTAATACCCGCTCTCCGCTCTTCCTTGGGAAGAGGGAAAAGAACTCCAGAAATCGAGGTGACCCTGTCAAAAAAATCAAACTCTCTTTCAAACATGTCACGAGCTTCCGGAGTGAAACCATCAATGATGTTCTCCCTCACGGCAGAAAGCAAGGCTTGAAATGCATTGGTCTGAAAAAAGAGAGAAAATATTAACATTATACTTATGACCATAAGCGTGTGGGACAGAAAGCAACATTATAATAGATGAAATTAACCGAAATGCTGCAAGCTTTAGTAAAACAACACACATCAACTATGACAAAGTTGCAAGGTAAGAAATGAGAAATCTACAATTTTAGCCAGAAAAGCATCAGATTGGAAGGGGAACTGACATAAAGATATAGAATCCTATTTTTCAAACATCATAAAGATATATAATCCTATTTTTCAAACATACTATGCCTACCACAAGTCTGAACGTAACTGCACCCAAACCGACAGAGGTAACTGCAAAAATGATGGAACTAATTCAATTTCCTGGAGGGCTACATGATTTCTACTTTCTTAGATTATTAATTACCAGCATTAAGAAGGCAAGAAAACTTAAGCATGAGGCTAACGTATACAAGCATAAGCCCTTAACAAAATATTTCAGGTGCCTTATCAAACAAGCATAACCCAAATTGCACTTTGATGATCTTGATGTCTCTCTGACTAGTGAGTTTATGGGGCACCGAACTTTACAACAAACTTTCAAAAAAGGGCTACAATGGAGCAAAAGAGTACTTTTTTTGGGTAATGTAACAGTATATTTGCAACCAAAAGGATAAGGAATGGAAGAAGACCAGCTACAGAAAACTGAAAACATGATATACCTTTGGAACACTCGCTTCCTTCCCAGATTCATTGGGAACACATTCTCCCTGCAATTTCAAGTTTCCAGACCAACAAAAAACTCAGTGAAAGAATTTTGCAGTAGGAATATGTTAAGAGAATAAAAATACGAAATCTTTTTTTCACTTGAACGAAGACAAGATGTGATAATTTTAGGCCCCGTTTGGCACAGCTCTAGCTCCGAGATCTATGCTGGATCTGTAGTTTGTTGACTAAATTAAAGTGATTTAAATATTTTTATTTAATATATAATATAAATGAAATGAGTCATGTAAATGCACTTAACATGCCTGCAACTCTAGATCCAGGATTTCCTAGAGCTACAGATGACCAGCTCTAGGAAATCTACAGATTTCCTAGAGCTAAAGCTCTGCCAAACGGGGCCTTAGATATAACAGAGTACAGACTAAATAAAATTTACCTGCAGATGCCATATTAAGATATGAGCAAATATATTACTTCTCCGAGCAGCTCCAAGCAAGTATCCTTCAACCAATTTCTGTTGAGTTAAAAGCAAGAAGCAATGAGATAAATGCATTAATTTTTTTAAGGCAATATGGCTTCTAAGGATAATAAATTAAAATGTGCAGATTAAAACAATTAGTGCTTTTCCTGGTCTGTATTGATAACATAAACATGCATATGACAGGAAGAAATTCTCACCCCTTCATCATATCTGAGAGACTGTACCAACTGTGGCATAAAAAAAGTAACAGTCTCAGGTGGGTAAGTCTCCAAGACACGAAGGACATATGCCATAACACGCGGGTGACCTTTATAAGGAGAGGTAAGAAACTCCAATGCCTGTGTCACAGAACATGGACCCCAGTGTGTAAGTTGCTGTAACAATGCTGAATTTTCGTCTACTGCCTTTGGAGTGATGAAAAAGGGCAATGCTTCAGGAATTGTACGGAGCTCCAGTATGTGTGTCTGCAAAAGAACATGATAAGATATAGCAACATGTGTCACCTTCAAGGTTCGAAATACCGTTACCGGGATAAATCCCGCCAGGCAGCCGGTACCGGTTACCGGCCGGTAACCGGAAAAACCGGCCGGTAACCGGGAAAAACCCGGTCGAATTTCACGCGCCAAAATTTGAATTTGAAATCGGTAACCGGAAAAACCGGCCGGTAACCGCCCAAAAAACCGGAGAAAAACCGCTAAAAACCGGAAAAACCGCTAAACCCCGGTTTTTCAAATTTGAAATTAGAAATTCTTAACATATTCATGGCAAAAAGTATGAAGTTAAGCACGGGAGATGCATGGATCTTCCTAATACATCATATTAGTGTTAAACAATGTAAATATCATTCGGGAAACTAACATTTACATTCAAAATTTGAAAATTCCTAATACATTTACGGCAAAAAGTATGAAATCAAACACGGGAAATATATGCATCTTCCTAATACATTCTATTAGTATTAAACAATGTAAATATCATTAGAGAAACTAATTTTTACATTCAAAAGTTTAAATTTGAATTAAAATAAAAACCGCCGGTTTTTTCCTCCCGGTCGGCGGCGGTAAGACCGGTTACCGGCGGTAACCGGCCGGTTACCGCCGGTATTTGGATCCCTGGTCACCTTTGTCACTGAAACAAAACGGTTAGAAGTGTTAAGGGTATTAGAGATAGAGTTTGTATTCTATTCCATATATGCCTTATCTCTATATGGCATATCCCCTTGTACTCTCCTATATATATGACCCTTTGGGTCTCATATCAATACACACAATATTCATAACATGGTATCAGAGTTTACATTAGGGTTAGAGTTTACTATACCCGTCGTCGCCTCCACCTAGCCTCCGCTCCCTCTTCCGCTGCCGCTGCCCCGGGAGGCACGATCTTCACTCCCGGGGCGGCCATCTCTTTTCGCCGGCCGTACGGTTCTCGTCGACGGCCGCCTCGCATTGGTGACGCCGCTGGCGTCTCCGCCGCCGGATCCGGCGACCCCGCACCACATCCGGCTCGCCTTCACCGCCGGCAAGCCCGGATCCGACGTTGTCCCGGCCGCCGCACGACCGCTGTCTCGAGCCGCCGCCGCTCGGGTTGTCTCCGCCCGAGCCGCCGCCGCTGGATCCGCCCGCTCCTCGCCGGATCCGTCAGATCCGGCCGCCTCCACGCCGGATTTGACGGTCCAGCCATCGTCGCCCGTGCCAGCGCCCGCCCGGATCCGCCCGCTCCTCGCCAGATCCGGCCGCCTCCGGCCGTCGTCGCCCGCGCCAGCGGGTCGTCTCGTCGCTCCTCTCGACTCCTCTCCCGGCTGGTTTCCACCGAGTCGCTTCCGACCTCGCCGCCATCTCCCGGTCCCGCCGTCCCTTCGCCTTCTCTTGATCGCCGCCTCCAGCTGGAGCTCGCCGTTTCTCTTCTCTCCGAATGAGGGGGAGACGCGGGCGAGCGGGCGGGTGTGCGAGAGGGGATCAGGGGTGGAGAGAGAGTGAGGGGAGAGAGGATCCGAATGAGTCTCTGTGGTTTTGAGTCTGTCTTACTACTGATTTGTTTTGAGTCAGTTTTAGTTATTTTTTTTGTGAGTTGTTGCGTCTATCCAAAAGTCCGTAGTTCTAATCTTTTGTTCGTCCAAGCCATGCGAGTCCACAAATTTACTGTCAGTCATAGAAGTGTAGGAATTTTCTTTTGCATGGCAGCAGCCACCGCTCTACTCTCTGAGCCGCGTGCAGATCGTAGAAGTCGTTATGATGCCGCCGCTTCTCTAGCCGCCGCGCGTCCTTTGTGCACTGCGCCGCCGCCTCTTGGGCTTCGATCTGCGCCGTCATGCATCTATCTATTCCTCTTCGGCTTGATTTGACAGTTTATTCAAAGGCTGCACGCATCGACGACATCATCAAGACTCGGACTTCGGATTTTTCTTGTTTTAGTATTAACCCTTTTCAAATGCAATGCTATTGCATACGCCTTGCATTTGAGGGGGGGTGTTAAGGGTATTAGAGATAGAGTTTGTATTCTATTCCATATATGCCTTATCTCTATATGGCATATCCCCTTGTACTCTCCTATATATATGGCCCTTTGGGTCTCATATCAATACACACAATATTCATAACAAGAAGGATTTAAAAGATGCACAATAAAGAATTAAACACATTACATAATGAACGGGTATTGAATCTACCCACAAGACTATATCCAAATCTCTCTAAAAAATGATGTCTGGAGCAAATTTGACTTTAGTAGGCTCAAACAATTTAGTTATCTGGTTACATGAGTTGAAGCATAAGTTAACACTGTGAGAACATCCACTAGTTAAAAATTTCCAATATTAAAGGTAAGACATAGTGGCAAAGGAAATACAACGGCGGAAAATGTTGGGCTTGCAAGCATTGCACAATGTGCTTTCTTATCCTCCTATCAAGATTTTCTTCTGTCAATTCACCACGCCAATCTCACACCAAAGAAATCAAAATGGTGACAGCCCAAATCAACAGTACGTTACATTAGGTATCATCTTAACAAGACAGAATTGGCAATTCTTAACACAACATGAATTATATCTCCAGCAATCATCCTTTGTAGTGCACTCATGCTATCGCTTTCCGTTTGGGCACCACATGAACATGAAAAGTTCCCAAAAAAAAAATTTCAAGATGCATTTCTCAATTTATTCTACCTATGTATGAAATTTCACACTCAAATTAATTCTAGAAAAATCTGACAAATGATAAATCAAAAGATAAAATGCTACTATTCACAGAAACTTATCTTTTGTGTTTCTTCTAATACATTTTGAATTTGAAGTTGCAATTGGTGGCAAAACCAAAAGTTGATTGCATGAGTGCACCAAAAAGAGTGATTGTGTAGCATATGTTGCCTTTATCTCCATTATTGAGGCAGTCAATAACTCAACATATCATTGTCACATATCTACCCTTTCACTTTATAGTTTATACATTCAAAAATCTCTCAGTCAACCCATTTCCGGTTTGTCATTTGACTTACTAATAAGACATAAAGCACGGGGGGAATTAGACCATAATAACACCCTTGAACTATTGACAGCTCCAGTTACTGGCCTTAGTGTGGTTATATGGTTGTTTTAAAAGGACTATATTCATGATACTATATCTTCCAGAACAATTTACAATTGTTTCAAGCTAGACCATTATGAAAGATGCCATCTTCAACTAAACTTAAATTGAGATATGCACCAGGAGATAACTATTCCTTTGCCCTGTGACTGAATGCCCTACGATAAAGATGAAAAGTGGAAATATTTTGAAACAAAACTTGCATGTGAAGAAAAAGGAACCCAGTAAAAATCTACTATCTGAAAAGGCAGCAGCGAAAGGCTGAAACATACTTGTACCAATTGAGTAATTTCGGATTGCAATGCTGAGTTTGTGGGGAACCTCATAGTCATAGAGAGTGCAATTCGTGGATCAACAGCAAAAGCAGTTCTTGCGTGATCAATCCATTTATCTGAGCTAATTTTACCACGAAATGTCGACGTATCTCTGCCCACATATAATATGCTATACATGTGAATTTGAATTCATAGAACAAATAGGAAACAAAAGATAAAATAAATCACAATAGTAGTTACTTTGTATTTATTGGTTGTGCCCAGACTTCAAGCCTGTCTGCCTCATGCTGAGAAAGCATTAGAAGTAATTGCTTACGCTTTTCCTGTACAGTAGCATAGTTGTCCACAGAGCCCCAGATGGGGTGGATCTGATCGGCCTGCAGCCAAAGGAAAATGGCAGGGGGAGAAAAGTTAGGCTTTTCAAAACAGTTAATTGAGAAGGATAAGAGGTGGATCACATGTCACCCATAATGAGCCCATGAGGACAAGGAGGGAAGCAACAGCAGTATTAGGCGGATGCATTAGGTTATTTGTTAGTTGGTTGCATTCAAATATCCAATTTTATCTATTAGTTGCATTCAATATTCAATACATTTAAGCAAGAAAAGAATAAACTAGTCTCCATCTCTCTCCCTGTTGCATCCCCCCCACCCCAAACCCATTTGCTCTCTGGTCTCTGGGAAGGGCAGAGAGACAAAGGGGTACAGATATGTAGGTCAAATCATACCATGCTAGGTTCGCCTTCACGACCCTGTGACTTTGAACCAGAATCAATAGAACCACTGGTGCGCTCGTTTTGCAGATAGTGGACAAATATTGACACAGATTGGGCCTCCCTCTGAGGAAAACTTCTGTTTTGAGATTCATACCACTCAGGTGCATAAGCAAACCATCCCAAAGCAGCACTGAAACAAAAGACAGAACAAGCAAACTGTATTAGCAAGTAATATAATATAAGTGGCACAAAACAACAAAGATTCAAAGCAGTAAGGATGAAGCATAAAAATATGAAATTAGTACATAATCATGCTAAATGATAAGAGATAGATGAAGCATAAAAAAATACTCAATTGCTACATTACCATGCTTAATAATAAGTGTCTCAACTGAATGTCTATAAACAGAGCGAATGAAATGAATTTCCTAGATGTTTTTGTTAATGTATCAAATATAAATTTTGGTGACTGGTAAAATTATACACCATGTGACCAAAACACCAAAGTACTTGTTATGCGTACAAGTATGGCATATATGCAGAAAACCCTCACACAAGAAGGTAAATACACAATTATATAATACATATCTAACACTTCCTCTCAAACTTATAGTGAATCAACAACATGAAGTTTGGAGAGGTAGAAGCCGTGCTAGGCTCTGGTCCGTGCCTTTGTGAAAAAGTCTATCAACTGAAGCTCTGAAGGTACATGCTCAAGAGCAACAACCTGGTCCTACACCTGTGTCTGTATATAGGAAGCATCAACACCAATATACTTTGTGAGCTCATGCTTCACCCGATCTTTAGCAATGCTAATAGCACCTGTACTGTCACAAAAGAGGAGTCGGTGCAGAAACAGAAACACCAAAATTCTCAAGTAACCATCATAGCCAAGTAACCTCCGCAGTCAACAAAACCATAGCTCGCAACTTAGTCTCAGCACTCGAACGAGAAACTGTTGTCTACTTCTTAGTTTTCCAAGCAATGAGAGAACCATCAAGAAAAATACAATAAGCAAAGACCAACGATAAGAGGGATCACTAGCCCAGGTGGCATCAGAATATGCCTGAAGCTGCAAAGAGCTGGAGCGAGGGAAAAAGAGACGACAAGAGAGTTTCACAAAGGTATCGCAAACCAGGAAGAACATGATTATACTGGAGCTGAGTAGGAGCAGAAACAAACTGACTCAAGAGATGCACAGGGTACGAAATGTCAGGACGAGTGACCAACATAAACAAGACTCCCAACAAGATGACGATAGCGAGTAGTACCAGCAAGAAGCTCACCATCAGTGGGACGAAGATGAATATTAAGCTCGGCATGATCAAGAAGATTTTGGATATACTTTTCTTGGGGCAGATAGAAGCCCTTAGGAGTAGAAATAACCTCAATCCTAAGAAAGTAACGAAGAGAACACAGATCAGACATGAGAAACTGCTCATGAAGACGCTCCTTGACAAAAGTGATGTACTGAGAATCATCTCTAGTAATGATCATATCATTAACATACAAAAGGAGAAGTGTCCGACCACGAGGCGAAGTATGAATAAAAAGAGCAGAATCATGAGCACTAGCAGAGAAACCAGCTGCAGTAACAACAGAAGAGAAACGATCAAATCAGGCACGAAGAGCTTGCTTGAGGCCATAGAGAGATCGACGAAGGCAACAAACCATACCCTCAGGGACAATACCCAGGAGGCGGCTACATGTAGACCTCACGCAACTCGCTATTGAGAAAAGCATTCTTAACGTCCAATTGAGAGATAAACAACTGTCGAACAGAGGCCACAATAAAGAGAGTGCGAACGGTGGTCATGTGAGCGACAAGAGCAAAGATCTCATCGTAGTCACGATCATGCTCCTTCTGAAAACCACGCAATACAAGACGAGCCTTGTAGCGCTCAAGAGAACCATTAGAGCGGGTCTTAACCTTATAGACCCACCTGCACGTAATAGAAACACGCACAGGAAGAGGTACAAGATCCCATGTAAACCTTTGCCATCGCATGCTGCCACTCCTGATGAACAGCAGCATCACGGTAAGAAGTCGGTTTAGCAATAGCAGCAGTAACAAAACCAAAACGCTCAAGAGGCTAAATAGACTGGCGATCGCTAAAAGCATAGCGAGGAGAGGCCGAAGAGGATGACCCATCAGAAGGAGAGGGCATATCAGAAGAATCCTCAACTTGCGTACGAGTATAGTAGAGAGGATAAGGAACAAGGTTAGGAGTAACCTTGGGAGAGGGTGCCGGTGGTGAAGGTGCCGACTGGGAAGGAAGCACCGGAGAAACCAAAGGCTATGGAGCAGTGTGTCAGGGATGTGGGCCTTGGGCTCAAGGCCCAGTCAATGTATTATTAGGAATTAGAGATTGGTTTCCATTTGAGTTAGAGATTACTTTCCTTGTATTAGAGATAGAGTTAGAGATATGATATGAGTTAGAGATATAATTGGGATTAGATTCCATCTGTTAGGGGGAGCCGTCTATATAAGAGGGCTACCGCATGCTATTGTAATCATGCAGAGAAATATCAAGTCTTCCCCGTCTAAATCCCTAGTCTCTCTCCCTCTCGTTCTACGCCGACGCCATCCGGCCATCTCCTTGGTGGTATTTACCCCGGTTCATGACAACTTGGTATCAGAGCAGTCGATCCCCTCCCACGACTTCTGCTACCATGGCTAACGACTGGAGCGACGCGATCGCGCTCGGCAAACAGATCAGCAAGCAGGCGAAAGAAATCAAGGAATCCTTAGAGAATATAATGAAGCAACTACAAGAGATAAAGAAGGCACGTCATCATCCAACATCAGATCCTCAACAACAACAAAATCAAGAACCATCTATTCAGCTACTGGCAGCATCTTCCCCCGACGTCCGCATCGCCGCAGCATCTCCGTTCAGCTCAACCGCCGTAGTGGTTGCCGCAGTGTCTTCTCCGGCGTCTCCGCCCGCGCCAGCATGATCTCTGCGCTGCGCCATCCCCAGCTTCCTCCTCCGTCGGCCGCAGCCCCGGATCCGAGTCGTCGCCGTCCGCTGCTCCGCCGGCCGTCGAGTTTCGTCGTCGCAGCCAGGCAGCTGCTCCGCCGGCTACCGTTTCCCGTTGTTGCTGCCGGGCCGTCCCTCCACCGGCCGCCGCTTCTTCAGCCCGAGAACCGCCGCCTGGGCCGCCGCCAGACCCGGCCGTGGACGGATCCGTCGTCACCCGTGCCGCCGCCGCCCGAGTCACCGTTCGATTCGGCCGATCCGTCGTCACCGCTGGGCTGCTGCTCCGCCAGCCGCTCGGTTTCCCCGTCGCCCGCCGTCGGCGCGAAGCCGCCAGCGTCCGCCCCCCCCCCCAGCGACCACCGCTCCAGATCCGGCTCCGCCTGTGCCGCTGCCGCCGCCCAGCCCATCTCCGGCCGAAGTGGCTCCTTCCGCACGGCCGCCGCCGCCCGAAGCCGCTCCTCCGGCCGCTCCGCCGGCAGTTGCTCCTCTGGTCGCTGCTCCACAGGCCGCCGCGCCTCCGACCGGCCGCTCCGTCGGCTACCGACCCGCAAGCCGCCGCTCTTCGCCGCCGTCGCCCCCGGAACCGCCGCCGCCGCCGCTCCTTCCGTCGTCGCTCGAGACCATGGGTCGCGCGACCCCGACCTGATGCGTTCGTGAGTTTCGGTCGGTTCAACCGACCGACGACTTAAGGCGCAAAAAAAAACAAAAACAAAAACAAAAACAAAAAAACAAAAAACTAATAAAAAATAATTAAAAATAAAAAAATAATTAAAAATCAAAAAAAAATTGCAGGCATTAAATAACCGAAGGCGCTACTCTTCGTCTAGCCTTGTTCCGTTTGGATTTGGCCGGTCGTCTCCCTCCGCTGCAGCACCCCGCCACCGTTCGTCTTCTACATCGGCGTCGAATGTCTTCCATTGGGCGCCGTCTAGCAGCTCGAGGACGAGCTGCATGTCCAAGAGGGGTGGTGTCAGGGATGTGGGCCTTGGGCTCAAGGCCTAGTCAATGTATTATTAGGAATTAGAGATTGGTTTCCATTTGAGTTAGAGATTACTTTCCTTGTATTAGAGATAGAGTTAGAGATATGATATGAGTTAGAGATATAATTGGGATTAGATTCCATCTGTTAGGGGGAGCCGTCTATATAAGAGGGCTACCGCATGCTATTGTAATCATGCAGAGAAATATCAAGTCTTCCCCGTCTAAATCCCTAGTCTCTCTCCCTCTCGTTCTACGCCGACGCCATCCGGCCATCTCCTTGGTGGTGTTTACCCCGGTTCATGACACAGTGGTGACTAACTGACTATGGGGATGGAAGGAAAAATCAAGTAAGAAAGTGGCTCAACAAAAGATGCTGAAGTAGAGGAAGCAGAAGGGTGATGATAGAAAAGACGGGACTCATCAAAAGTAACATCCAGAGAAATCCGCATCCATCGGCCAACAGGATCGACGAAGAGGGCCAGCGGCGAACAGGGCCAGCGCCGGACAGAGATCGACGAAGACGGCCAGCGGCGATGAAGCCCGACGACGGTGGCGTACGTGGCGGATCCCACTGGATCCTCTAAGAGTAAGCCAGAGCGTCAGATGGCCAGCGTTGCCCAAGGAGGTTGTCACCCCCGGGAGTGGAGATCGCTCCTCCTGAGGGCAACGACAGCGGAAGACAATGGAGGTTAGGAGGCGGCGACGGCTACAGTAAACTCTAACCCTAACCTGTGCTCTGATAGCATGTTACGAATAGCGTTTGTATTCATCATGAGACCAATGGGCCAATATATATACATGTACATGTATGGCATATATACAGGAAACCCCTCACACAACAAATATACAGCTATATAATACATATCTAACAGTACTAAGATAATGCATTCAAATTTCGATAGTAAAAGTTATTATTCTAATTCAATATTTTCCATACACCAACTCATATTTTGTTTTACCTCATTACTTGTAGTATCACGATTACCCAAATAACAGTTATTTGCACCAAAATAATTCAAAGATATAGAAAGTAATGTAACAAATATTGTTGCAGGCATATCATGAACACAATGGGCAATATGCTACAAGAAGAAAATTGTATAATGAAGTGATAGTTACCGGTATACCCTGTCCTCTAACAACTGAAGCCCCATATTACATTTTTGCAAGTTAGATTGAGACTGGCATGAGCAGAACTTCAGCCCAAGAAGCAATGCAGTAAAGAAAGAGCCGGTAGCTGCAGGGTGGTGAGAAAAATGAGTTGGAGACTTCATCGTCCCTTGCAACATCCGACCCAAAAGTAGAAGTTGCTCAATGCTGTCATGTCGAACCACCTGTCGGAATAACACCCACATAATGTAGATGATTAAACAATGCAACATGAGGACAACATAACCAAGACAACAACCAGTACAAACATACATCTCTTGGGGAAAGACTACAATTGCATCTTCAGAAAACGTTATTGAACATCACAAGATGACTCTTATTTTGGACAAACAATGGAAGTAAGTTTCTTTCAATCCACAAGTGCAAAGGATCAAAAAGAGATTATCGTAAGTTTTATTATATTGGTAAATGTAAAGATGATTTCAAGATTGTTAGAAGTATACGTATTTAGTACTTTGTATAGGGGGTTTTCTGCAATTGTGCCCATGCCCTGTATATACTTATATTGGCCGATTCGGCCCACTCAATTGTAATGACTCGTTCCAAAACATGGTATCAGAGCGCAAGCCGCCGTCCTCCTCTTTGTCGGCGTCCGCATCGCGCCGCCTGCGCCGCCTGCGCCCACGCTCGACATCTGCAAAGTGCCGACTGCGCTCTTCACCACCGAATCCAACGTCGCATTGCCCGGATCCGGCCACTGCCGATCTCGCCATGCCCAGATCCAGCCATCTCCACATCGACGTGTCGCGCGGCCTGCGTAAGCGCACCCTCGCGCCACCGCCTAATCTGACCCTCACTTGGGTATTATATCCCCGACGATCAGGTTTGTCACCTATGTCGTTCTATCTATGGGCCCAAACAAAACCCTCATGTTTGGTTTGAACTCAGTGGCATTATCACTTAGGTCACCTATGTGGGTCTTATCTATCTTCTTTAGTTGGTAGTGGTGTTCTTGGTTCTATTCCTGGTGATCACTATTCAAGAAGGCGCCCTGGGCGGCCGTCTAGGTGCCGCCCGGCCTTGGCACCTAGTCGAGTGGCTGGGCGGTGAGGCAGTCCAAAGTGGGACCAGGCGGCCTCGGCAGATGGCTGGGCGAGCGCGGCAGCCACGTGACGCCATGCGGAGAACAGAGGAGGGAGTATTAAACCGAGGGAGGGCAAAAGAGTTACCACACGAGGCTGCCGCCAACTCGCCGAATTCCACGTCACCGGTAAACGTTGCCTTGCCGGATTCCGCCTCGCCTAGGTGTGTTCCTCCTCCGCCTCCCCTCCCCTTCACCATCTTCCCTTCGGCTGTCCGCTGTCTTCTCCGCCTCGCCTCCGGCAAAGGGGACATCTTCCCTCTTCCTGTCTGTCGTCTTCTCCGCCTCGCCTCCCCTCTGCTGTCACTCCCCTCCGCGGCTTCGCTCCGCCCACGTCGATACTATGTAATCTTCATTGATGACTACTCTCGCCATACTTGGATTTATTTCACGTCTTCCTATAGCTAGCTCTTTTCTATTTATCAGTCTTTTGCTACTATGGTTTGCACTCAATTTGATTCGACCATTCGTGTCTTTCATGTTGATTTTGTTGATGAGTACCTATCTATTGCTTTTCGTCAGTTTCTTTCCGCATAGGGCACTCTTCCTCAGTACTACTATCCTGGTTCTCATGCTTAGAACAGTGTTTTAAGTGCAAACATCGTCACCTTCTTGAGGCGCTCTGAAGCTGGCCTCTTTTCCACCTCACTTCTAGGCTGAGGCCATTTCTACCGCTGCATACCTTGTCAACCTACAGTCCTCCACTGCTCTTTAGGGTTCGACTCCTATTGAGCATCTCTACTGTAGGTCTCAGTAAAATCGCCTTCGTGCTTTTGGCTATGTGCTTTGTTCTTTCACCCTGTGCGCGCACAAAGCTAACTACTTAGTTAGTTGAGTGTGTTTTCCTTAGCTACAGTGCTGAGCACAACGGTTACCGTTGCTATGACCCTGTTGCTCGTCGGATGCACATTTCGCGCGATGTCACCTTCAATGAGTCCCGGCCTTACTATCCTCGTGACATCTTCAATGACCCTGATGGTAGCTACCTCTCTCAGCAGAAATACATCTAGGATATTCTTGACCGCGCTTGTCTCACCGAACAACGCACGGTGGACAGCCCTATGGAGCTTCACCTTTAGCTTTGTCCTACTGACGGTACCCCTCTCAAGGATCCCACTTGCTATCGCCACCATGTTGGGAGCTTGGTTTACTTTGGTGTCACTCAGGACATCTCTCATGTTCACATTTTGAGTCAGTTCGTTTCATCTCCCACCTAGCTCCACTACAGTCACCTCCTTCATGTTCTGCAATATCTTAGTGGGACCATCCCTCTATGCCTTTTCTTCCCTTGCTCCAGCTCCTTGTAGCTTCAGGTATACTCTAATGCGACCTGAGCTAGTGATCCTTCTGACCATCGATTTCTCTCTGCTTTGTCTTCCTTGGTTCTTCCTTGATTGCACCGGCGGAACCATGACAGGGGGGCCCGGTGTCACAGGACACCGGGTCCAAAATTTTTTTAGCAGGGATCAGTACCTCTAGCCTATGTGTGAATCTCCCAGCTCAAATTCAGTGCACCCGGTTCTTTCATTGAATCCCAACGAAAAGAGCGCTAGCAGTACAAATTCCTAGTAGCTAGTAGCAGTCCACGAAGAGCCTCGTTTTTCTCAACTCATGAAACAACTACAGCAAGCCGAGCCAGCCCAATAGAGAGGATCGTAATAGTCCACGACGTCCATTTGATCGATCCTGAAGCGTGTCATCCTGCAGCAGCCCTCGATGCCTATTTATCTCACATGGTCGGCCAGAAGATGTACACCACATCCGCCACACAGCCACCGGCGGAACCATGGCATGGGGCCTAGTGTCGCAGGACACCGGGTCCAAAATTTTTTTAGCAGGGATCAGTACCTCTAGCCTATGTGTAAATCCCCTAGCTCAAATTCAGTGCACCCAGTTCTTTCATTGAAGCCCAACGAAGAGAGCACTAGCAGTCCAAATTCCTAGTAGTTAGCAGCAATCCATGATGAGCCTTCGTTTTTCTCAGCTCATGAGACAACTACAGCAGGCCGAGCCAACCCAATAGAGAGGAGCATAATAGTCCACGGCGTCCATTTGATCGATCCTAAAGTAGGTCACCCTGCAGTAGCCCTCGATACCTGTTTACCTCACATAGTCGGTCAGAAGATGTGCACCACATCCGCCACACAGCTACACCCAATCAAGTAGCAACCAGTCGCCGGAGAATGGGAGAAATCGGCACCACTAGCCGCCCTCGTCTGCCATCTCACCGAGGTGCCGTCTGGTCCCTGTTGTCTCATGCCCTCGCCGGCCAAAGGAAGTTTATGTCCACCCGATCAGTATGTACTCTACTCTAAACTTCTCTTAATTCTTTCAATTTGTTTCAATAATATGGGCTAAATTTGTGAGTTAAGGTTTTAATGTGATGATTATTGATTGTTTTTTGTCGAATTGTAGAGTTAAGACTTAGTTTGAATTTTGATTTTTGTAATAGCGGCCTAGTTTGTTGCAAATTGAGATAAAATTGTAGTATTTGACTACAATGTTAAGTAAACCATTGGACTTTTTTTTCTATTATATTGTTTTTGAACTGTTGAACATACAAATATCTAATTGATCTTTTCAATTAATTGATGATGATTTAATGAATGATATATTCATTTGTTATGTGGAGAAACAACAATTGACGAAAATTACCAATGATGTTGTGGTTCGTCATTTTATAAACTTGAAAAAACGTAAATACTAAAAGGATTGCATTAACTTACATTTGAATATTTGATCGTTCTACTATTTTTTATTTGAAAACTTTAAGCAATTCTATTCTCTTTTAACAGGCTATTGTGGTTGGATGATGTATTTTACCAATGCCGACCAACTTTTGTCCGTAATTTCCCACTTAGTTCATTTAGTTTACTACAACTAACTAATATTATTATCAAGCTTCTTCATGTGGGTAAGTATTTCGATCACTATTTCTTTATCATCATACACTATCATCGGTTATGTTGAAATATTGATGCTAAAAATTGCCAAACATATTACTATTTAGCATAATATTGTTTGAAAATTATATATGCTATTATATGTATAGGGAAGTGGTGAACCCTGGTCATTTTTGTTCTAATTCCGCCCCTGCTTGATTGCCTGGAAGATTAAGAAGCAGACTGCAATTTCCGTTCGAGTGCTGAGGCTGTGTTGAGGGCTTTAGCGTCTGTAACAGCTAAGATCACCTGGCTACAGTTGTTCCTTGAGGACTTTGATGTTTTGGTTTCTGCACCGACTACGTTATTATCAGACAACATTGGTGCGATCAACATTGCTTGAGACCCAGTGAAGCAAAGCATAAACTCACCAAGCACATTGGGGTTGATGCTTTCTACATGTGGTCGTAGGTGCAACGGCAAGTTATCGCTCTTCAATGTGTGTCTTCAGAGTTTCAGCTAACCAGCTTCTTTACGAAGGCATAGACTAGGGTTCAGCATAGCTTACATATCTCCAAACTCAGTGTTGTTGATCCACCATGAGTTGGAGGGGGGCGGGGAGTTGTGTTAGAAGTATATATATTTAGTACTTTGTATAAGAGGTTCTCTGCAACTGTGCCTATGCCCTGTATATGCTTATATTGGCCAATTCGGCCCATTCAATTGTAACGGCTCGTTCCAAAACAAAGACATCAAAGGACAAAAGAAATATGTAAATATATAAGCATATTCATAGGAAATCTATTGCAACAAGAATACTTCTAATAGTTTTCACAAATAAATTTATCAAACATATGTTAGTAAATAGGCAAAACTGGCTCCTGTACATCACACATATATGCCATTTGCCATAACAGACTTCAAATTTGTGATTCGGTTATGTATGGCATTTGTAAAAAATTATGTATTCTACTATTATAATGTTAATATATTTCAGTACGGTTTTCCCCTATTGTTCTATTTGAAAAAAAAGAAAACTACCCTTGAGATAAGTGATGAATAAATAAAGGAGCTAAAGGGGTAGAGAATTCCTTTCCGTAAATATTACTTCTCCCTATCATAATTCATTTTGGATGGGAAGATATTTGTTTATCTATTTATTTGCTTTTATTTTCTCTGCTGTCTTCCCCGTAATGTTATAACCTGTTCTTGCTGTCCAGACAGATTCTATGAAGAAGCTTAACAGAAGCAGGTTTTACAGATCTTATAAAGATCACAATGCCCATAGATCTTCAGTTCTAAAACCTTTCATGGTCGAAATAAGCATGCAACGGCAAATTGAACACACTCAAATAATACATAAAAATAGGAGTAAGTGAAGTTAGGTTGCATGCACACCGATAGGCATGTAGATAAAGATACTGTAAAAAATCATAAGATAAACAAGGAAAAAGTTTGGTTATAACCTCAAACCGATCAATAAAGAAACCAAGCCAGAGCCTATGGGCTATTATTGCTTCAACTGGATCCTTTTCTGGTGTTGACTCAGGCTCACCAGGAATGAGATGTGGCCTCAATTTTGCATCAGGGCCACAGTAATTCATATCTGATGCAAACAGCCCACGCTTTGTATCTATTGTCCACAGCCATGCATCAACAAGTTCGGCAAGCACAAGAGGACCTAAAGAAGGTGCTGCAGATACTAGCCACGTCCATATATATATTCCAGTCTCCATTGCATCAGGGGTGGAAATATAAGCAGGACACCAGCATAGGAGTCGAATAAGCTGAGAAAACCCTTCCAGACTTGCTCTAGGGTCAGATACCTGTGCGTTACAATATTAGCAAATACAATCAAAGCCAAGAATTAAGGAAACACTAGGCCATCTAGGAGCAAACAATTTACCATATGATCGAGAAGTAAAGCTGTAGCCTGAGAGCAAGTTTCACGAAAGAGTGAATTATCTATTGGTTGTTTCTCCGCCGTAACAACAAAGTCCTGAAGAAGACGAACAAATTTGGACAGAAAAACTTCATCAAATGACTGATAGGGCTGTGCAGACTGCATACCAAGAGGAGACATGCCCATGTTTAAGCCTCCCATAGTACTAAATAGCCTTCTCATACCGGCAATCTCCCCTGCATGGTTGCATTTCACAGTTGCACTCACTACTGCAGTTGACAGTACTTCCAGGGTGATGTCAGGTGCTTCTTTTTTGGCCCCTGATGCTGCTGTGGCAGAATCCATAACTGCGGGAATGTTGGCGGTCCTGATGCCACTCCAATCATTCTTTCCACTACAAATACGTATCTCAGATAAAAGTGAGACAACATCTGCTGTATGTTGTGTTCTTTGTGCTCCACTTGGCTTGCAAAAATTTTCCTAAACAATACAATTACAAACCTTATCAATTATTATACAAGGCATTGGGTAGAAAACAAAACAAAGAGTATGAACTTCTTATGCCAGCATGATGATGCCGGTGGTATAAAGTTTGTGCAATAAACACTTTAAAAAAAAGGCTGACTTGGAAGTGTAATATTGTAGCTAAAGTTGCTGCTTCTAAGCAAGAACTCGACTTATTTACTATTGAAAGTAGTACCATTGAGTATATGAACTATCCAAGATTAAAAAAAGAAGAAAAAGGGGAGGGGAATGATAGACAAACAGAGAGGCAAAGAAAGAATAGATAAAAGAGGTAGCAGCAGAAGATGACTATAATCAGCACAATAAATGCTTTAATAACACAAAATGTTTTAAAAGAGTGTGAAAAAGGATCTATGTGATCAGCAACCTCGACCTTAACAAGACAAGCGACCGGCAAACTTAACATTGACAATGACCATCCACTAACAAGAAATAAAGCATCAGCTTCGCACATATTTATTATGAACATTGGTGCTAAAAAAAGTAAGGCCACATAATATTATATTCACTAAACCTGTATAAGGCCTTGAGTGGTGCATGGAGCATATGAAAGAGCACTTGTTATCCATTCCCTAGCAATCTTCTGATATAGTGAGCGCACAGTGGCAACCCAAGCAGGATCGCTAACAGGACCAGAAGTCAACTCATTATGAACAGATATTAGAAGTAAATCCAAGCATGAAGAGTTCCAAAGGACCTGAAAATTCAGTATGCTAGTGTCCATCAGTGTCTCAAATCATTATCTCTACTTCTATAAAAGGACCTGGTGATGATGATGGTTGTCTCCCACATTCCCCAAAAAATTGAGTTGGTGAGATCTTTTGTGGATGGATTTGTGCATGCATGTGTATGTTACTTATAGGATCTTCTGGACTGGATCGTCCATACATCTGGCTTGTGCTAGAATTCTCTATGACTTAAGATAAGATGCAAATTATGTACGCAAATTTTCAGATTTAGAGATTATTAATAGTGCATATTGGTTTTCCAAGTTTAGAACTGGTGATATATGTTTATTTGAGATCCGTCACAACACACAGGCAATCGGCTAGTAAAACTAAAACATGAGAAACCAAACCAAGGCAGCCAACCTGTGGAAACTTTTCCTTTAGCTGACTTAACAGCTTGACACACACATCACGAACATGTTCATCCCTCTGGGACATGCTCTTTATAAGGAAGCAAGCATGGACAGAAAGAACAGATTCTCTTACATCAGCTCCTTCACCTATGTCAGATATACAATCCTCCTGGGCAAAAAAAAGATAATTATTCTGGTGCACAGCTACAAGTTACAGGTTTATCATATATTCATATATGCTTTCAAAAAGCAAGATAATAACAACGTAATTAAACAAAATGGCTATATATCGCAAAGTCAATGAATGGATGGCGGAATAACTCCAAGAGTCCAAGTTATATGAAACAGAATGCGAAGCAAATTACTAATGTAACTATGTAAGAAGCAAGATCCAAAGCAGATTTCAATTATTGGACACAAAATGCAAGTGATGGTTGATGCTTCATTAATATTGCTCAAAGGAAAGCTAAAAACATCTCTTTGTCAATGCATGAAGCCTTTCCTTGTGGGAGACAATATCTTTATTTTCAGATCAACCAAGAAGCCATCCGTACACTTTTAATGAATATATCCTTTTGCTACAACATATTTTCTAACTTGATATCTCAACAAGCATCCTAGATATGAAGATGCATCCGAACTTCTGAAGCAAAAGGAAATGTGAGCGCCTACCAAAAGAGATGAAGGCTACAGAAATGGCCTAGAATGTGTGGTTCTTTACAACAGAAAGCTGTGTAGCTTTGTTACATAAATATTTGAGTTGACACAAAATGGGGACTACTTTGATTCAGCACAAAACAACAGAGTACATAGCTAAACACCAGGGTGAACATGACTTTCAGTTTGCTACATATTTCAAAGTAAATGACGGGATACAATACAATAAATCAAATACAACTTATTCTCAAAAAAGTTGAAGTGTGAAGCATACCAGCCATGACAACACTATTTCAAAGGCTCTATGCACCACTGCCGTCAAACATTGAGATACTGCTGGTGTCAAGTTTGGAGTAAGCAGATATTCAAACACACAACTAAATGCACTATTTGATTTATTCAATGTAGAAGTAGCTGAAAGTATGCCACCATTGCAGCTAAAACGCAATATCTCCAGGAAAGCGACTGCAAGGAGATATGTAGCTTTAACTCCTGAAAATAACGTGAAAAGGTATTAGTAGGATACTTCAACAGAATTTCATTTGTTTTCTGTACCATTTATGTAAAGAAAGCCAGGGATATGTGAATCTCAATAATCCAGTTAGGTTCTAGCAAGGAAAATGAAGGGACAAATGGATACTTTCTTATCTTTTTGTTTTTAAAAACTGCCGATTTTGACCTATAAAAGTTATCCCTGTACAGAGCAAAATAATAGCTCAAGATTGTGACGTTTAGGGACATAGTGAGACAACGCTGTAAATTCAGGGACCTACAATGCAATACATTCATTTCTAGAGAGATGTGATTATATTTAATTGGAGGGCAATATTGTATTTTTCTGAAATAAAATAAACAAATTCATAAGCCGTGAAGCACTCAAAAGAGAATAAATCTTGACCTGAAATTGTACTCATTGCTGCTACCTCAACTCGACCTCCCAAAGCAGCAGAAAGTGCAGTTCTCTGTCCAACAGCAGCCTTTTCATTACCACTGTCACGACGACTACCTGGGTTATGGAGAGCATTTAACTCTAGCTCATCTTCAAGCCATTTCACAGAACTGACAACCTGAAATGAGAAACACATACATGATAGAAACAAGGTTAATACGCAAAGCAAGACTACCGGCCATTAGCACGGGATGATCAGCAATGGATTAACAATCCTAACTGGTAACTTCTAAGGATGAACATAGTAAAGACCCAAGAATCCTAATCAATTATTGTGCAAAGCGACATATAGCACTTAAAAAGAGAGAAAATTAGAGTTAACTAAATGATACGACATGATATTTAAATAATCACATGGAGTAGATATGAAATAACCGATTTTATCATTCAATCAAAGAAACACTGAAATGTGATAATATTTTATTTTTGTAAACTAAAATATTCCATTGTGATCAATGACAACTTGACAAGTGGGGTCTACCAGGTAGGATGGCGGCACAAGCATGGCAAAACCACCTTCAAGGCCAAGGTTAGGGGGCTTACCTATCACGTGCAGGAATTACTGCCCACAGGTACTGTTTACACGCGCGAACAGTAGCCTCAGCACTGTAGCAGATTAGGTGCGTTAGATTTAGGTGTTATCTTATCTCTTAGTTGCATATCTTATCTGGTAATCTTAGGGATAGCATCTTATCTAGTTTGGAATGTTATCTCTAATAGTTGGGAGGTTAGATTTATTTGTTAGGGCCGGCTCTATATAAGCACAGCATTGTCATCCATTCTCATTTAATCAAGAAGAACAATGAATCAGTCTTTCTTCCCAAAGTTCTATCATCCTAACCTATAGCCTCCTCTTTCTCCTAAGATTTCTCCCCTTTAGCCGTGCCGTCCTGGCCCTCCTCCTCAGTAGGTAGTTACCATGATGAACTAAGGTTCATCACATGTCCTTGAATAATGAATATTTTTGGCTAGTTAAGTTGATGTGACAAAGCACTTCCGAATTCTGATCAATGAGTAATCATATACCTTTTTAACTTCCACACACAATACAGTATATCATGTTCATATCTATGTGCACCAAATACTGTTAGTATCCACAAAATATGATAAAACAGACCTTTTTACTGAAAATGGGTAGAATTTTATTGACTAAGGCAAAGTTTATCTCCTGGACCTCCCACCCACTCCTTCCACGTGATGAATAAGTCCCTGTACTGTGGTCTTTGTGGGGCTGTGGTAGTTTTTTTGTTTTTTGACTGCTTTAGGACAGCATCTGCTTTTGCTTTAGGACAGCATCTGCTTTTAGGACAGCATCTGCTTTTGCTTTAGGACAGCATCTGCTTTTAGGACAGCATCTACTTTTAGGACAGCATCTGCTTTTAGGACAGCATCTGCTTTTGCTTTAGGACAGCATATTGACCGCTTTAGGACAGCATCTAGGATAGCATCTTAGCATATGCTTGGCTGGTTCTCAGCCTATAAATATGTATCTCCAACCCCTCAGGTTGGTATGGCATTGTGTGAGCAATAAACAAGAAGAAAATTGCACCATCTTCTAGTGTCATCCTCTCCATGAGAGTTAGGATCTTGCTATCACCAAGAGCAAGAGTCCAGCGACTAACAAGTGGTATCAGAGCCTTAGTATCCTGTAGCCTGAGCATCTCCTGCTCATCTCCTTCTCCGGCCTCGCAGCAGCCCCGGCCGGTAGCAGCAGCAGCTCCGGCTGTCCCTGCTCACTCCTCTCCGGAGACGGACGGCAGCTCGTCAGAAGCAGCCCTCTCTCCACGCAACAGCCCCCCAGTAGCGCGCCATGTCCGCAGGGCAGTCTCAGCGCTCGGTCGCCTCGAGCATGCGGCGTCAGCAGACGGCCGAGCTCGTCGCGGCAGAGCAGCGCGAGCGAGCGGCGGCAGAGACCGCTGCGGCGGCGGAAAGGGCGTCAAGGCTGGCAGCGGCGGAGCTGGCAGCAGCCAGGGCGGAGGTGGAAGCAGCAGCGGCGGCAGATGCAGCGCGTGCGGCAGCAGCAGAGGTCAAGGCTCTGCGCGGCAGCAACAGCAGCTCCGGCTCTGTTGATGGCGGCGCCGACGCGGACCCTCAGCTGCTGGAGAGGGAGGCAGCGCAAGGGCGAGCGGCGCAATGGGTAGCCGCGCACGCCCACGAGCGCGGCGGCAGCCCAGACAGGCGCGGACGCGCCGGCGGCGCTCCTGGAGGAGGCACGCACGGCGGCGACGTACGGGTCGACGGAGAGCGCGGCCCTCACAGGCAACGTGGCTCTCTCTCCCCGGTACGGTACCGTGGTCACCACGAGTACCAGGCTGTCGTCAGGGACGTCGGCCCCGGCGGCGGGTGGCCTACCCTCACCAAGACCAACTACGTCGAGTGGGCTGCGGTGATGAGGGTGAAGCTCCAGGTGCGGCATATGTGGGATGCAGTCCGGTACGGCGACGTCGACTACGACCAGGATCGACGGGCGCTGGATGCTCTCATCGCCGCAGTCCCGCCCGAGATGCAGTTCTCTCTTACCAACAAGCGGACTGCCAAAGAGGCTTGGGACGCCATCGCTGCAGCACGCATCGGCAGCGACCGCGCCCGCAAGTCTACATTGCAGGCACTACGCACGGAGTGGGAGCACCTGGCCTTCAAGCCAGGTGAGGACGTTGATGACTTTGCTCTCCGTCTCAACACTCTGTTGCAGAAGTTGGTGCAGTTCGGTGACGACACCTACGGCGAGGAGAGAGCTGTGGAGAAGCTCTTCCGCTGCGTCCCCGAGAAGTACAAGCAGATGGCTCGCTCGATCGGGTCTCTGCTGGACCTCTCCACGATGACCATCGAGGAGGCGTTGGGTCGCCTCAAGGTCGTCGACATCGATGAGCCACAGCGCCCCTCGGGACCCGTCACCATTGGCGGGAAGCTCCTCCTCACTCGGGAGCAGTGCGATGCCGGCCAAGGTGACAAGAAGAAGGGGGAGCCTTCTTCCACGACAGGCGGCCGCAAGAGTGGCAAGCGCGGCAAGCCGCGCAAAGGCGCCCAGGGCGGCGATGCTGGCAAGCAAAAGCCGGCACGAGACGACTCTTGCCACAACTGCGGCAAGCTTGGTCATTGGGCCAAGGAGTGTCGACAGCCACGACGCAGCCAGGCCCACGTCGCGCAAGCGGAGGAGCAGCCGGTCCTGTTCATTGCTCATGCGAGCATCGAACTACCTCCAGCGGCACCGGCCGCAGTGGCTCTCCTCCACCTTGACGAGCCAAAAGCACACGCCCTCCTCGGCGACAGTTCCGGCAATGACAAGACCGACGGGTGGTGCCTCGACACCGGCGCCACCCACCACATGACCGGGCGGCGGGAGTTCTTCTCCGAGCTCGACTCAGGCGTTCGAGGCACCGTCAAGTTCGGCGATGCCTCCGCCGTGGAGATCAAGGGCGTCGGCTCTGTCGTCTTCGTCGCCAAGACTGGCGAGCACCGGCTGCTCACCGGCGTCTACTACATCCCCGATCTGCGGAACTCCATCATCAGCTTGGGACAGCTGGATGAGAACGGCTCGCGTGTCGAGATCGAGCACGGGGTACTGCGGATTTGGGATCTTCGACGCCGCCTCCTTGCCAAGGTAACCAGAGGCGCAAATCGACTCTACACTCTTCACGTGCAGGTGGCACAACCCATCTGTCTCGCAGCTCGTCGGGACGACGAGGCGTGGCAGTGGCACGAGCGCTTTGGGCACCTTCACTTCGAGGCCCTGAAGCGGCTCAGTGCCACGGAAATGGTGCGAGGCCTGCCGTGCCTTGACCATGTGGAGCAGCTCTGCGACGTCTGCGTGTTGACGAAGCAGAGGCGACTCCCCTTTCCCCAGCAGGCGAGTTTCCGAGCCAAGGAGAGGCTCGAGCTCGTGCACGGGGACTTGTGTGGCCCGGTGACACCGGCCACACCAGGAGGACGACGCTACTTCCTGCTGCTCGTCGACGACCTCTCCCGCTACATGTGGGTGATGGTCCTCGGCAGCAAGGGAGAGGCTGCGGACGCCATCAGGCGCACGCAGGCTGTTGCGGAGGCGGAGTGCGGCCGCAAGCTGCGCGTGCTGCGCACAGACAACGGCGGCGAATTCACGGCGGCTGAATTCGCGTCGTACTGCGCTGATGAGGGCATTCAGCGCCACTACTCCGCGCCGTACAGCCCGCAGCAGAACGGCGTCGTCGAGCGGCGCAACCAGACGGTTGTGGGGATGGCTCGGGCCCTCCTCAAGCAGAGGGGGATGCCGGCTGTCTTCTGGGGAGAGGCGGTGGTGACGGCCGTCTACATCCTCAACCGCTCGCCTACCAAGGCGCTCGACGGCAGGACGCCGTACGAGGCTTGGCATGGGCGCAAGCCGGCGGTCTCCCACTTGCGGGTCTTCGGCTCCCTCGCGTTCGCCAAGGAGCTTGGCCACATCGGTAAGCTCGACGACAGGAGCACTCCGGGAGTGTTCATCGGCTACGCGGAGGGCTCGAAGGCCTACCGCATCCTCGACCCTGACACACAGCGAGTCCGCATCTCGCGTGACGTTGTGTTCGACGAAGGGCGAGGCTGGACGTGGGACAAGGCGGTGGACGACGGTTCGACTTCGACTCTCAGGGACTTTGTTATCGACTACGTCCACTTCGAGAGAGCCGGGGGAGCTAGCAGCTCGTCTTCACCGAGCTCGTCCACCTCGACACCTTGCTCGCCACCAGCTCCGGCGAGTGCTCCACCACCTTCGGCACCGGCTACGCCCCACTCTTCACCACCGGCTCACCACTCTCCTGCACCGGCGGCCACACCACCGGGATCGGCCCCAACAGCTTCGGTCCACGACGAGCAGCGCATGGTGGAGTTCGCTACTCCGCTATCTCACGACGAGGACCGCGTCGACGTCTACCACGACGACGAACCTCTGCGCTATCGTACCATGGACAACATCCTCGGCGAGTTGCCCGTCCCTGGACTGGCGCAGCGCGACTTCGAGGCGGAGCTGCACTTGGCGTGCGACGACGGCGAGCCTCGCTCCTTCGCTGAGGCGGAGGGAGACGCGGCGTGGCGTGTCGCGATGAAGCAGGAGATGGACGCCGTCGAGCGGAACCGGACGTGGGAGCTGGCGGATCTTCCTGCCGGTCACCACGCGATCACCCTTAAGTGGGTGTTCAAGCTGAAGCGGGATGAAGCCGGCGCCATCGTCAAGCACAAGGCTCGCTTGGTAGCACGAGGCTTCGTGCAGCAGGAGGGGGTCGACTTCGATGACGCCTTCGCACCCGTCGCGCGCATGGAGTCCGTTCGTCTTCTCCTCGCACTTG
Source organism: Dendrocalamus latiflorus (assembly GCA_017311315.1). Classification (NCBI taxonomy): domain Eukaryota; kingdom Viridiplantae; phylum Streptophyta; class Magnoliopsida; order Poales; family Poaceae; genus Dendrocalamus; species Dendrocalamus latiflorus. The sequence goes on along the minus strand of CM029651.1, from coordinate 9,745,897 downwards.
CAGCCCAGGAGGATTGGCGCGTCCATCACATGGACGTCAAGTCCGCCTTCCTCAACGGCGATTTAAAGGAGGAGGTCTACGTCCGTCAGCCGCCGGGATTCGTCATCCCCGGCAAGGAGGGCAAGGTTCTCCGCCTGCGCAAGGCCCTCTACGGCTTGCGGCAGGCACCACGAGCCTGGAACGCTAAGCTGGACTCCACCCTCAAGCAAATGGGGTTCCAGCAGAGCGCACACGAGGCTGCGGTCTACCGGCGGGGCAAAGGCGGCAATGCTCTGCTGGTAGGCGTCTACGTCGACGACCTGGTGATCACCGGCTCCAAGGAGGCCGAGGTCGAGGCGTTCAAGGCGGAGATGAAGACCGCCTTCCAGATGAGCGACTTGGGGCTCCTCTCCTTCTACCTGGGGATCGAGGTCCACCAGGACAGCTCCGGTATCTCCCTTCGTCAGACCGCCTACGCCAAGCGCACCGTCGAGCTGGGCGGGCTCACCGACTGCAACCCAGCCCACACTCCTATGGAGGAAAGGCTGAAGCTGAGCCGCGACAGCACGGCGGAGGAGGTGGACGCGACGCAGTACCGGCGCATCGTGGGCAGCCTTCGCTACCTCGTCCACACGCGTCCGGATTTGGCGTTCGCCGTCGGCTACGTCAGTCGGTTCATGCAGCGACCGACGACTGAGCATCAGCAGGCCGTAAAGAGGATCCTCCGCTATGTTGCGGGCACCTCCGACTACGGCTTGCACTACCCGAGGTGTCCCGGCGCGGCACACTTCATCGGGTACAGCGACAGCGACCACGCAGGCGACATTGACACCAGCAAGAGCACAAGCGGGATTCTCTTCTTCCTCGGCAAGTGCCTCGTTAGCTGGCAGTCAGTCAAGCAGCAGGTGGTGGCCCTGTCTAGCTGTGAGGCCGAGTACATAGCGGCTTCCACCGCTTCGACTCAGGCGCTCTGGCTCGCTCGACTGCTTGGTGATCTCCTCGACAGGGACACTGAAGCAGTGGAGCTCAGGGTGGACAGCAAGTCCGCTCTAGCCCTGGCAAAGAACCCCGTTTTTCATGAACGGAGCAAGCACATCCGGGTGAAGTACCATTTCATCCGAGGCTGCTTGGATGAAGGAAGCATCAAGGCAAGCTACATCAACACCACGGATCAGCTTGCGGATCTGCTCACCAAGCCTCTTGGAAGGATCAAGTTCCTTGAGCTCTGCTCCAAGATCAGGATGGTTCGATCCTCCCACAAGACAACGCACAAGACTTAGGGGGAGAATGATGAATAAGTCCCTGTACTGTGGTCTTTGTGGGGCTGTGGTAGTTTTTTTGTTTTTTGACTGCTTTAGGACAGCATCTGCTTTTGCTTTAGGACAGCATCTGCTTTTAGGACAGCATCTGCTTTTGCTTTAGGACAGCATCTGCTTTTAGGACAGCATCTACTTTTAGGACAGCATCTGCTTTTAGGACAGCATCTGCTTTTGCTTTAGGACAGCATATTGACCGCTTTAGGACAGCATCTAGGATAGCATCTTAGCATATGCTTGGCTGGTTCTCAGCCTATAAATATGTATCTCCAACCCCTCAGGTTGGTATGGCATTGTGTGAGCAATAAACAAGAAGAAAATTGCCCCATCTCCTAGTGTCATCCTCTCCATGAGAGTTAGGATCTTGCTATCACCAAGAGCAAGAGTCCAGCGACTAACACCACGGACAGAAAACAAAGTTTTGCTATATTTGCTCCTGATAAAATGTTGACATAACGTGAAAGCCACGAATAATTTAGGGAGCATAAAGACCTGTACAAAAAGTTTACAATATACAGGAGCAAAATATGAACCCCTCTGTCCCCCTTAATAACAAACTATGTTCAGTAGTACCAGGTAATGAATGCAAACAAGTTAAAATTTCTTACTGCACAAGAAACGAACTGCTTTCCAGCTCTATGGTCCTAAACAACTTACCAGTGGCGGAGTTCGTTGAGCAATACGTTGCACTGCTACAGACCATTGGCTATTCCACATGTAGGGTCCAGCAACAGCTTGAAGGGCTATAGCGCTGATGCTCTCCATTGTGCTCAACGAAGTGGAAACTGGTTTTGTAGGTGCTTGATTGGTTTGTATCGGAGGAGCTAGCCCAAACAAGACAATATAGAACCACAGGTTGCGGAACAATTTCAATAATGATGGCTCAACAATGGACACTGGATCAAAATCAGAACATATTTCAGCAACTGTAGGAAGTAATGGACCCATCAAATCAGCACCACTCCTGCATTAATGAAAATATTATGTTAAGCACACTGAGCTGCTGTTAACCTGGTTAAGACAAGCATAAGAGACATAGTAAAATTGTGTAAAATGGATGAAGACAAATGAATGAATACAACATACAGAATCAGGTGATACAAAGATAAGATTAGAAAGTAGTGGTTGGGTTTACATAGAGCCATTTAATCTTCACTAGGAAAGCCAAAAGGTCCAGACTTTTTCCTTTCATTTCTTTTTTTGAGGGGTAAGGGTACAGCTCCTGTCTCATACTAAAATCAAGATGGCACAGAAAAACTTTCTATCTAAACAAAATACCAAAGGACAGTGAAACCAGCATTTGTTTATTCCTTTCAGCTTTGCTATGCTATACACACAAAATCTAGCCAAAAATCATTATAGTTTCTTATAAGATCGATAGAAATCAACAAGATAGCATCTTACCTCCCAGTTTTGGATTCAGCAGCTAGTCCCACATCTGAGCATAGAGACAGTAGCCTATGACGATAATCAGACCGGAGTTTTGTGCTAGTGAGGTTGGAAGCAACAAGCAGAAACCCTGCAGGGAGAGTCTAGAATTTTGTAGACACAGTTAGCATGGAACATGTAAGACAAGTCGAAATTACAACTTTGTATGGTAACATATAAAGTAAGTTTCTTATAGAACTCATCACAGACCTCTATTCGCTCAGTTGTTGCTTCTGTTGGCAATGTATTGTTTTCTGCAGATCCTACAGCTTTAACTTTATCAAGATAGCTTCTTGTCATCAAGACAATGCTCTCTCGGTACGACTTTTCAAAACCCAAGCATGCCACACGAGATATAGCATCTAATAACTGCGGTAGTTTAAATCAATTGAGTACCAAGGAGGTTCTTTTGTTTAAAATTTGAAACCAATACCATGAAAATTGACTAAAATTGAAAGAAATATAAAATCAAATTGCATGATAAAGTATGTCAATGAGTAAGAGACAAAAGTTCCATACTCGTAGACGTAATAAACTTGGAGATGAAGCATCACCCTCTTCTAGATGTTCAATGAAAAGGGGCAAAATCATGTCTACAACTTCCCATTTTTTCAAGCATACACACAACTCAGCCAAAAGGCGTATAACATTAAGTCGCATCACAGGAACTGCCTCTTTTTCTTTGCCATCCTGGAATGGATTCACAGTAAAGTAAACAAAACCAGCAATTGAAATTTAACCAATGCTACTGCAATGCATATGTTTGGTTGCTTCAATTAGTCAGTGAAGTCCCTTAAAGGAAGACTGCCGGCAGCAAGCAAGCTTAATTCTGCTATAGAACACATTGTTCCAAGCAGTTTCATGAATTTACCTTTCAGAAAGATCCCACACCAACACTAAACAATGTAACATGCAGAATAATGCTGCTTGCAATATGCAATATCATGTATCTACGTATATGGAGAACTAGACGGAAACGTGCTAGATCTACTACAAAAGATTCAGTTGGTAAAATCAAAAAAGAAATCATGTAGCTGGGTCTGCTTACAGCTTGGAAATATTCTGAGGAAATAGGGAACATTGTCTTGATCAGGGACACAAAACCCGAAACCGGGGGTATTCCCGATGTGCGACCGGTAATGGTAACCGGCCGGTTAACGGAAATCCCTGGAAAAAACCGGTTGAACTTCACGAATCAAATTTTGAATTTGGGCAATTTGAAAACTGGTAACTGCTCAGGTTACCAGAAAAACTGCTTAAAAAGCCGGGAAAAGCCAGAGAAAACAAACACAAAATGTTGATATTAGTATATTTATGCATATTTAGTTCTTATAATAGGTAATCTAGCATAAAAAAATGCCTAAACCAACCTAGGAAGTGCATTTGTAACCATCGGGATTTCAATCGTTTTTTCCCTCCCGGTACCCACCGGGATTTCTGGTAACCAGCGGTTACCGAGCGGTAACCGCCGGGATTTCTATCCCTGGTCTTGATATATAACCTACCAGCACATCAGGTGACAACACAGAAAGTCTCACCATACACCTTACAAATCCAGCATACTAGTTTCAAATAGTTAAGGATAGGTGCTCCCAAATTTCTGTGTTTGGATCAAATTTGCACAATGTTATATGATTTTATGCATTTCTATGTTCATGCAAAAACATTGCGATACCAAAACAACCATGAGGTTAAGAGTTGGACATCGTTTTTTCAAAATAATAAATTAGGGTCCATGGTATAACAGATTAGAGTTTTACTGCATATAGACCTTACTAGACGGATTGTCATATCCAATTAGATCATGACTTATTAAGATCATGCCAAGCTATAACAGGGATTGCCTTCTCATTATCTTTCATCTTAGTGACATCAGAAAATCCAAGTTACATGAAGAAAATTTATCTGATACGTGTATTAGCATTACAACCTTTAGTTGAAAAAAAGGAGTGGTCTTTGTATGCCTGACGGCGAAAGCTTTTTTAACTTGACCATTGAAATATATTTACAAATACCTAGATTTATAATTTTCCGCAAGAAAATAACACTAACAAGTCTAGCATATTAGTATCAAAAGTACTTCCCAAATAATAATTTTTATAACCGTACAACCGTGAAAGTAAATAGTCAAGATTGTATTTTGGAGAACGTGACAGGTATAAAACAACACTCTTTTTGGACTGAGCACATGGAAAGATGGATTGAACCTGAATATCACCGGTTCTCATGACTCATGAGTTTACCACTGTTATAACATTATCAATGGCACATTGCCTTCACAATTGATCATGAGTTATATACACACCCAGACATGGGCCATATGGGCCTCCTTGCCATTCTAACTCTATATTGTAAATATATACTTTAACACTCCCTTTCAAACTCAAGGTGGATCAGACACATTGAGTTTTGAGTAGATGAAGACGATGATGCTTGCGAGTCTGTGCCTTGGTGAAACAATCTGCCACCTAAAGTTCTGAAGGCACATACTAAAGAAGAATGGTGTTGCCCTGACAATGCGAGTGTGTGAATGAGGCATCAACACCAATATGCTTAGTCAGCTCATGCTTCATAGGATCATTGGCTATCTGAATGGTTCTATTGTTGTCAAGGTTGTCACGGCGCTCCGGCAAGTCGCGGCGAGGCCGAGGCGCCTGGACGCCTAGTCGACTAGGCGCCCGCCATGGCGACAGTTAGACGATAGTAGTTAGACGACAAATAATAGCTTATATGACTAAAAATTAAATAACTATGCAACATAATAACACAAATTATCCAAATAATCATGTCTCAGGAGGTCTAAATTACAAGAAATCCATTAAAAGAGAGATATGTTTGTAATTTTTAAAAATGTTGAGGACTTAATCGCAAAAAGACACTTCTTAACCAGGCCCCCATCTCCTCTCTCTCTCCCGAGCCCCGATTCTTCTTAACCAGGCCCCCGATTCCTCTCTCTCCCGACGCCTCCTCTCTCGACTCCTCTCCTCCTCCCCTCTCCCGACGCCTCCTCTCCTCCTTCGCTGCCACCCCTCGTCGCCTCCCCTCCCCGCCGCCTCCTCCCCCGCCCGGCGCCTCCCCTCCCCGGCGCCTCCTCCCCCCGCCCGGCGCCTCCCCCCGTCGCCTCCCTTCCCCGGTGCCTCCCCCGTCGCCTCCACACCAAGAGCCACTAGATCGGCCAGATCCGGAGACGACCGATGCGGCTGGGGGTGAGGTGCGGCTCGGGAAGAGGACGGAGGAGGCTGCGGCTCCAGATCTGACCGATGCGGGTTGGGAAGAGGTGGTGCAGCTTTAGATCCGGCCGGCGGTGGCTTCGGATGGAGGAGCGACGGGACTCGAGGCCGCGAGCGCGGCGGCTGCTGCTGTGTGAGACCTCGGCGTCGAGCTCCTAACTCGGTAAGTTGGACGATGGACCATGGCGTCGGGCTCTGGGCGACTGGACGCCTAGTCGTCGCCTTGGCGACGACTAGGCGACGCCGTAACAACCTTGATTGTTGTCACACGAGAGAGGCGTAGAAGCATCACAAGGAACACCAAGATCAGTTAGCAACCAACGAAGCCAGATAATCTCCGCAGTGCTAGTGGCAAGAGCATGAAGCTTAGCCTAAGCACTAGAACGAGAAATTGCAGTCTGTGTTCTTGGATTTCCATTCAACAAGAGAGGACCCAAGAAAGGTTCCATAGCCAGTGACAGCTTGCCGATCAACAGGATCACTCGCCCAAGTGGAGTCAGTGTAAGATGAAGCTGAAGCTGACTCGAAGATGAGTAGAACAGATGGCGAACTATAGTGCCCCTCAGGTAGCATAATACAAAGCAGATAACCATAGTGAACTAAGGTAGGAGTACTGACAAACTGGCTAAGACTATGAATAGCATGAGCAATATCTGGTCTAGTGACAATGAGATAGACAAGACTACCAACACGATACCTGGAGGGATCATCAAAAGGAGTGCCATCTGTGGAATGAAGCTAAACATAAAGCTCCATGGGAGTAGTGGCTGCCCAGGTATCAGTAAGACCTAACCAAGCAATGAGATCCTCAATATAACAATGCTAAGAAAGATAATAACCAATAGTTGTGCAGATGACCTCAAATCCCTAGGAAATAGCTTAGCCCCAAATTAGACATCATAAACTGCTCATTGAGTTTCTCTTTCACAAAAGCAATATATTCCATGTCATCCCCTGTAATCAATATGTCATCCACATATAGCAAGAGAAGAGTGTGTCCACGCTCAGACGTGTGAATGAACAAAGCAGGATCATTGTCACTAGGACTAAAACCAACAACACAAATCACAAAACCGAACCGCTCAAACCAAGCACAAGGAGCCTACTTTGAGACCATAAAGTGCACAATGAAGTTGACAGACATACCCTGGTGGAGCCTCCACACCATGAGGTGGCTGCATGTAGACCTCATGGAGATCACCATGAAGGAAAGCATTATTAACATCCATCTGTGAGATAATCCGGGAACGAATCACAGAAACTACAATCAAGGTCCGAACAGTAGTTATATGAGCCACGGGCACAAATGCCTCATCATAATCACGACCTTGAGTCTGTTGAAAGCCACGAGCAACCAAATGTGCCTTATAGCGCTCTATTGAACCATCGGACTTGGTCTTGACCTTATAAACCCACTTGTAAATGATACGTGCATCCTGAGAAGGTTGGGGAACAAGCTCCCAGGTCTCAGTGTGCTCTAATGCTGCAAGCTCCTCAGACATAGCTGATTACCACTCAGGGAACAGATGTTGCCTCCTGATAAATACAAGCTCCTGAACAACTCCAACAATAGGAAAACCATATTGGTCAGGAGCAGGAATGATAGTACAATCACATAAAGCATACCTCGATGCAACTGGCTGTGCATCATCAACAGGAACCTCAATGGTACTGGCCTAAGTGTCAGAAGGAGCAAGAATAGAAGTAACAGTCGGTGGTTAGGAGCGACAACTATAGTGAAGAGGATATGGAGGAACAGTGACATTTGTGGCAAGGTGGAAGGTGCAGAAGGTGGAGAAGGCAACTCTGTAGTTGGAGAAGGAATATGAGGAAGATAGGAAAAAGAGAGACTCTGTGAGAGAGGAGGATGAAGTGGTGGTAGAGAGGAAAAAAGGTCGATCCTCAAAAAATGTGACATCACGAGAGATGTGAATACGACAAGCAGAAGGATTATAGCACCGATATCCCTTATGCTCAAGACAGTATCCAAGGAAGACACACTCAACGGATTGAGGAATCAACTTAGTGCGCTCACGGGATGGAAGAAGAATATAGCAGGTGCAACCAAAAATACGGAGATGACCATAACTAGGGGAAAACCAAACAAGACCACTCCAGGCCACTTCCCCTCAAGACAAGAGGAAGGTTGAAGGATGATGAGATATACAGCAGCGAACACGGCCTCAGCCTAGAAATGGGAAGGAACAAAGGAAGCAATAAAGAGGGTACGAGAAGTCTCAATGACATGACGGTGTTTATGCTCAGCCACACCATTCTGAGCATGAGTGCCAGGGTAAGTGAGCTGGTGAAGGGTACCCTCATAATCCAGAAACTGACAAAAGCTATGGAGATGTACTCCCCCTGAGTCCAGAAAGGAAAACACGAATAGCAGTGGAGAACTGAGTATGAACCATGCAAGCAAATGACTGATGAATAGATAATAGCTGAGAGCGATGCCTAATGAAATAGATCCATGTATAATGAGAATGATCATCAATGAAAATGACATAGTAATAATGACCAACCTTAGAAGCTAAAGGAGCTGGTCCCAAACATCAAAATGAATAAGATTAAAAGGAGGACTCAACCTAGACGTACTGGAAGCATAGGGGGGTTGTAACTGCTTGCCAAGCTTACAACTCGTACAGTACATATTAGTGCCTATAGAGACCTACCAAGGACACCATGACCTACTAAAGTAGATAAACGCGAGCATAGAGATGACCCAAACGATGGTGCCACTGATAGAAGGTAGTGGAGAAGGTAGTAGAAACAGATCCGACAGCAGATCCGGCTGGAATGGAAAGTGATGATGAAGACTCAAATGATCCAACACATAGAGGCTCTGAGCTGCTCTATGGCGACGGCCAGTACCAACGAGAGCCCTGGTCTAACGATCCTGTACAAAACATGAGGAATCATCAAAACCAATAAAGTAGTTCATATCGGTAAGCTGACTAACAGACATGAAATCATAGATAACTAAGGAACAAAAGAGATATCAGGAACAGTAAACTGAGAAATAGAGAGTGCCCTGATGAGTAATTAGGCAGGAGGTATCATCGGCTGTTTGAACACAAACACCCTCTGTGATAGGCTTACATGCCACCAGCTGGGTACTATTAGATATCGTATGAAAAGAGGCACCTGAATCCAAAACCCAAGTACCTGACTGTGGTGCGGCAGGCCCACCAGGAGATCCCAAAAGGACTGAGCTGAAACTGATCCTAAAGTACTGGTAGTAGAGATGACTGCAGCAGCAGTCGTGTGAGCATCAGTAGGACCAGAGGTACGACAAGCTCTCCCAGCACCACGCTTGGCTTGATAGGCACCCAGTAACTCAGGATGGAGTCTAAAATAGCGATCAGTGCTATGTCCAATCCTCAAGCAGTAGGGGCAGACGATCTCACCAGAGGAAGCTATAATTGTGGGAGGTGGTGCAACCACTGGACCATGCTGATGAGGAGCTGCCAAGACAGTGTGGGTGAGACTTGCAGAAGAAGTCGACAGGGAGTGAAGTCGAGTCTCCTCAGCAAGCACTGCAGCAAACACCACCATCATGGTGGGAAGAGGTGTCCGTCCAAGTAGCAAAGAACGAGCAGACTCAAACTCAGATCGAAAATGCATCACAAAAGCAAGCATGTGATGTTGCTGCTCATAATGCTCCCTAGTATAACACTCTCCACACCCAAGGCTTGGGAGTCACAGATGCCAATTGACTGGATATGCTGGTGAATGCACTATAGTACTCCTCAATGGACATGTCCGATTGCTGTAGGTCAAGTGAGAAACGAAGTGCCTCACTTGTCTGTTGATATCGTTGCTGCAAGTACTCCCACATCTCCTTGGCAAAGGACATATCGATGAATGATGCTCGAATCGGGACCTATGCACTCATGCATAGTATACCCATCACACGATAATCTGCAACCTGCCAAACATGAGATCCTACAGGATCAATCTCATGAAGTGGCAAGCGATCCTCGATGAGATGTGAAGCAAGTCCAATCGATCAAAGCAGCATGCGAACTGAGGCCCAATCTCGGTAATTCTGGCCATTAAGCTTGATGTTGGAGGCTAAGAGAGCACCACCACCAAGGAACGGGTCAAAAGTTGCCATGAGTGAAGCAGAGTAGCGACAGATCCGGCCGGGTGTAGCTCAGTGAAAACAAAGACCCGAAGCAAAGCAGCTGGGCATCGGCTAAGTCAAAGGACAGCAGAGCAGAGTAGCTGGGCCCAAGTAGAGCAATTGGGCGTTGGCGAGTCCAGGCAACTCAGAGCCATGCGACGAGCTCAGAGCAGCCAGGCAACAGCGGCGATGACAGATCCAGACGGTTGGTGGCAAAGTAGAGCCGAAGGCGATGGATCCAGATCTGGAAGTGATGATCAGACAGGCGACGGCAACGGCGACGAATCCGGGGTGGATCTGGGCGGTCGACGAAGAAGCAAAGTCAGAGGCAATGAGATCAACGACGGATCCAAGCGGTCGGCGACAAAGTAGAATCGAAGGTGCCGGATCCGGAGGAGTCGAACCACGGGAGAGGAAGAAGAGAGGTACCATGCTGGTGATGGCTTGCCAAAGGGTCACTGACGATGGCGAGGATGGCGGCGGACAGACCGGGTCAATCCCTAACCCTAGGCACCGATACCATGTTATAATATTATGAATGGCACATTGCATTCTCTATTGATCATGAGTTATATACACACCCATACATGGGCTACATGGGCCATATGGGCCTCCTTGCCATTCTAACTCTATATTGCAAATATGTACTTTAACAACCACATCATAGAGAAGGCAATGGCCTTATAGAAAAGAAGATGGCATTAAGTAGTTCAACTCTTAACATAATCTTAGAATAACCCTATAAGTACAAAAGTACTTGTGGTAGGGGTGACCCCAACCAAAGCCCATACTGCCTGTTAAAGAGTTGTAAAGCCCAAAATGAGACTTGTGTAATGACATAGATACCCCTATGGAGGGCACATGAATATAAAGGCAGGATTGTAAAATATGCTTTGTGAGAATATACATATATGCCCTGAACATAGGGAAGGGGCAAGCATTGTCCATTCATCTCATCCATTCTACTACTCTCCTACTTTACTATTTAGTCAGTAGTCACAACAGTTGGCGCTGTCCGTATCCCACAACCTACCGACGCACAACCGCGGTCAAGCTTCCGACTGACAGCACACGACGCGCCAGTGTCACCCTGCCGCGTGTCCCATTGCGCACCAGCGGATGGTGCAACTTCCGGCGCCATTAAGCATTCCTATGGGATGTGGGACAGTGGGCCGTCCTGCAGGCCAGCTTTCGCGGAAATCGAGCGAACAACAGCAACGTCACTATTCTATTTGGCCAACCATGTAAAAAGTCACAGGCTGCAAGGACGGAGGGGGCCAAAGGGCTTGGTGACATGGCTTCAGCCCGCGAGAAGCTCTTTACCATGAGAGGCTCCTGTGGTAGGGGTGACCCCCACCTAAACCCATACGGCCTGTTAAAGAGTTGTAAAGCCCAAAATAGGACTTGTATAATGACATAGATACCCCTATGGAGAGCACATGAATGTAAGGGCAGAATTGTAAAATATACTTTGTGAGAATATATATACACGCCCTGAACATAGGGAAAGGGCAAGCATTGTCAATTCATCTCATCTATTTCACTACTCTCCTACTTCACTGTTTGATCAGTAGCCACAACAGTACTAATGATGCATCATTATAACTTGAAATGTTCAAAGATTCTGTGGCAGACAGAGAGTACCAAATACACAATATTCTAGCTGTTTGCTGAGGTGATGATAAGGTAGAGAAAAGCTGCTTTTAAGTTGCCATTTTTTCAACGAGCTGGCCATACTAACTAGCATAGTTGTATGATAACAAAGAATTATAGGGATGACTTGCTCATGCTAATTGGCATTCATTTGAACAAATATAGTAATCATGTTTTCACAACACATGCATGAGTAGCATCTAGTGAGATTTGTTCACGCAGCGCTGTCCTAATATATGGTATAAAAATGTCCTTGCAATGTCCAACAAAAGGACACCCCAGTTGCAACAAATCTTACTGAAGCACACAAAAAAAGGATACCTCTTCATAATCATTCCGTTCACGAACATATGCAGCTAGCCGCATGATAAATGTGTCAACCAGAGCCCTATCCTTTGTCCAGCCAAACTCTATAATCTCACAGCTCAACTTCACCACTGCCTCAAACAGAGCACCAGGGCTACTGCCCGTCATGTCAGCCTGCATCGCAATGATCAATTTCACATTAGACAACACCTCTATAAACACATAAATTTCAGTAGTCCGAGCAAGAGAATCGCAAATCGAACATGCCTGCAAACACGTGCTCACAACAAGCGGTTTCAAGGGAATCAGCAGCACCGGCAGGAGCTGGCCTCCACGCGAGACTGTTATCTGGCTGATCCCACTGAGCAATGTGCAAAATAGCTCCTCGCAAATCTTCAGTTTCCGCCACGATGAGAGGATGCAGGACTTGGTGGCTTCGATGAACCAAGCAAGAGTCTGGTGGAGCATATCCTTGGAAGACTTGCTATCAGCATCCATAGCTGAAACGCTCCAGACCAGCACCACCACTGCAGCTTGGCAACACAATAATTTAGTGTTTATCCTTGCCTTCAGCTGTGCACCCTGCTCCCTCCAGTCCCTCTTCCTAATCTGCCAACCATCAACTAAATCATGAGCAAACAGCAAGCAAGCATCCACCAACCCTCACGAACATGTACACACGCGAATGCAAATGCAGACACCCTCAGGTGAGCACGCAAAACGCAATCTGCACAGGAACACACACAGGCACAAACAGAGGACCCCGCCTCACCTTGAGGAAATCCGTGAGCGACCGGACCTGCCGTGCGGCGGCATTCCTGACCTTCCCAACCTTGTCGTCCTCCAGCCCGCCCTCGCCCACCAGCATATGCACGATCAGCCTGAACGCGACCTCCTTCCGCTCCAGCGCCTCAACCTCCTCCTCCTCGAACCTCAGCACCACCTCCCTGACCCCTCCATTCTCCTCGCGCGGTGCGTCCTTCCCCTTCCCCTTGGCCTTCCTCGGGGCTTCGTGAGAGCCCGGAAACTCGAGGAGCAGCCGGGCGGCGACGGGCGCGGCATCTGCGGGGAGAAGCGGCGGGGGGCTGGCGGCCGCGGCGGAGAGGAAGGCGCGGGAGAGCGGCGCGGATGCCGGGTCGGCGACGTCGAGCGCGGCGAGGAGCGCGGCGGCGACGGCGGGCGAGAGGGCGGGGGATGCGGGCGCGGCGGCGAGGAGGGGGAGGAGCCTGGAGAGGAAGGGCGCGGGGGCAAAGGACTGGGGCCAGAAGGACGGCGACAGGAAGGCGTGGGGGGTGAGGAACGCGAGGAGCGGAGGCGGGGGCGGCGCGCCGGGGGCGCCGGCGGGGAGGAGGCGGGCGAGGGCCAGGAGGGAGTGGAGGTGCGCCCGCGACGCGCGTGGCGGGGCGGCCGCAGCCGCGACAGCCGGCGGGGCGCAGCGGGAGGAGAGCCAGGTGAGCCTGTCGGCGAGGAGGAGATCCGGGTGCGCCGCCACCAGGTCGCAGAGCTCGTTGAGCGCCTCCATGGGGTTCCGCGGCGGCAATGCGGTCAGATCGTGGGCCGCCGCTGCGGCAGATCGGGAGGAGGAGGCGAGAGCGATGGGGACGAGGCGGAAGCGGAGGCGAGATGTTTTTTGACGCGAGAGTAATTCGTGGAGCCGAGGCCCGAGGGGGAGGGGACGGGGACTAATTTGGGCGGCTTTCGTTATTTTTTTTCGTTGACTCGCTCGTTAATGCGCGAGGGCGAGGGGCCAAGGCATAGGATGCGACTCGCGAGTTCGCCCGCCGCGCGGCGTCGTCCTGTCCCGCGGGCGGGAAGGAGGCTGGAGGCCGACGTGAGACGGGGGCAGTTGCGGGAGCCCGTCACGATTTGTGACGCGCCCGGTGCCTCGTGCCCGTTGCTGTCTACAGAGTGGTCCGAACGTGTACGATTGCGAGCCCATTTTTCTACGAACTTTTTTTCCCGGCAATAACTCTCCTAGACGTTCCGTACGTCCGTCGTTTCCGGCATCTTCTTTATTCGTAAGATCCTAAAAACGCAAGAATAGAAAAAAAAATAGAAATAAGACAAGAATGTATATGCAAAACATGTATTAAAAAATATAGGAATCTAGCCATCTTTGATTAATAGGATTTTCAAAGGAAATTTTCCACTCACTCTTTGGTGGATGTTCACTTTCCTCCAAAATCACATAAATTCAACAGTATTCTTATGGATTGCATTCGGTTGTTTCCTGCGAATTAAATGCATTAACATTGACCATTCTTGTCGAATCCTGATCTAACTGCAAGATCGTATCCGGACTGCGATGATGATTGATGAACCTATGCTACCCCAGAGTTCTCTCTTCGCAAGATCCGTGCTGATTTATTATAGACTGCAGGGACAACTTGAAGATAGGTATCAAAGCTTGCCCGGATCTGTTTAAACTTGAGTTTTAAGATACGGCAAGCTAAACTCTCGGTGATGATGCTATCTTTAGATGAATTTTACACCATCTTATGTTTGTTCCCCGTTATCTGATACATCTTATGATTGAGCACAGCCATCAAAGAAAAAATTGTACCATATTGCTTTCTTTTGAATGGTTACTGTATTGGATCCATGAACTGGCAAATAAAAAAATAGACCACGATCTAAGGCTTCTTGGCTTGCAACGATGTTTATCCCACAGAAAAAACTTAAGAACAGGAAATGGGATTGCACTCTATTCTGTACCAAAAATTGAGGAGCGCTGATCAGTCGAGAACCTAGTAGCTCAATTGGAAAATGGGGAAACGAAGACGAGAGAGAAACGCTTCGTCAGCCATCTCGCTTTGTTTTGCTTTGCCACACTATCAGTTATATCTACACTAAACCATCCAACGATTTGTTGTGAATGACGCTTTGTTATTGTACTTCTTCCCGAAAATCATTTCTCTTCTTGCGGCCAAACCCACATCTACAGAAGTATTCAGGGACTGGCCCCTGATCCCCAGCAACCCAAGGATGCTCAGCCACAGCCTGCAGGGTGATACGATCTACTGGATCTGCAACACAACCACGCGTGGAAACAGAAAGAACGTCTATTAGTACAGCGTATCTGCCACCAAGAGTACAACATATCGAAATCATAGGACGGTAAAAGAATTTATTTTAGGAAAAAAAGAACCTTTGCAGAGAAGCCTTTCCAGCAAATCAACAAGTTGGGGGTTCATGTCGGCAGGTATTTGCACTGGATCATTGACAATCTATTCGGCGGAAATGACTTTTATGAGTTTATGAAACAGGTAAAACAAAAGTAAAGGGAATCAAGACATTTTCGCACCTTATCGTAAGTTTCCTGCAAGGTATCTCCTAGAAATGGATAGCGTCCAGAGATCATACAATATAGAGTAACACCAACTGCCCATGTATCAGCTGCTCTACCGTGGTAGGCTGAGCCTGCAGTGAAGTAGATAGTAAAGGGTTGGCAAGCCTGTACCAATGGCCAAAGGATATTTAGTAATTTGAACCAATGGCAAAAGAATGGGGACGTCGCATTTTTATTCATTGGCACTATATTCTTAGCCCATGCTTTGGTTGCTTACAGTTGCATTATTTAGTTTCCATCATATTCTCAATAAAAAAAATGCGTACTACCAGTGGTGGCCTCATTTCATGTGTCTGTTGGGTATTTTGTCGGCTATGGGTTCCTTTATCTGCAATTCTGCAATCATTTAGCTGTGGAACATCTAAAGTAACATGCTATCCAATATCCACTGTTGTACTTCAGATAGACAATATGGTGATTGACTTATTGTAAATGCAGCATTTACAACTCAAACATCGAAGGCAGGTAGTTGTACCTTGACAGCACTCCGGTGCAGTGAAAACAGGAGTACCTGGAGATCTCCAAAGCATATCATCATCATCCTGCAATACAATCATGTAAGTACCACTTTATCAGTAAAGCACCAAGCCACGAGACTTGACAATCCTGAGAAAGTTGCCTCACAAACACATACATGTTACACACATTTCTACATAGACATTCAAATGATCAAGTAGATTACTTATTCAATTGAGGACAAATATAGTACGTAATCAGCCCCTTTTATCAAATAAAGTTTTTCTTTTGAAATTTAGGCCAGGAGTTCTGGCATTCACTGTTACAAGAAGGTGAGCACCAGCTCTGAGCCAAGGCTCGAATGCTGGCAGGCGAGGGCACAACCAGAGCACCTAGCCAACTGACCTTTCGTCAGTTCTCATCAAATAAAGTTGTGAGCCTACTAAAAAATAGTTCCAAAAGAAAACATGGAATCATTAAAGTTCATTGTCTGCTCGAGTAATCTTCAAAATTCTCAGGAAGGCTGGAAGTGAAGAGTATCTTTTTCAAGTGTCTGGATCAATACAAGCCTGGATTTTAGAAACTCTGAATCCCAAGAATCAAGATTATACTTTGTTAGGACAGAGCAAAAAAAAATCAGAGAAAGAGAAATTTTGCAACAGCTAAAACCACCAAGTAGGCGCTTATCTCTTTGGGGAGCTCATTCAACTAAAAACCTTTATGTCCTGACAAGGAGAATAAAATTAACTAAACTACATAAAGTTACAAAATACAGAAACGAGAAACCACCTCAAAAACCTGGCTAACACTGAAATCCCCTATCTTCACATTGCCGGTACTTGTGACCAAGAGATTGTCCGGTTTAATATCACCATGAATAATGTTCTGTATATAAAGACAAGAAAATTAAGTGTTTCAAACAAGCTGGGGGTGCATAACATAGATATTAGCAACTAGATGCACATGTATAGGAGTATATATAACTGTGAGTCTGTGACAACATGTAAATGTGTGCAAATGGGGGAAAGAGAAACATCAATAAGGACCTCCTTTCAAAGCAATAAATTGTGACATGTGTTATGGAATTACTTTTGTAAGTAACCTGTAACCACGATCCATTATGCTCCTAAGAGCATGTATAAAGCCATAAACAAAATTAGAATTTAGTGGATGAAGATTTCCTATCAAGATTCAAGAATAATTGGTATCCACCATCTGGAGCTTTATAGAACAACACTACAACAGACACACCAAGTTTTTGCGCATATTACCATCCTAATTGTCAGTAGTTGTCATATTTATAGCTAAATTAAATCGGAAACTAAATAAGAACTCATTTCCAAAAAAAATGGAAATAATGGGGGAAATCAGGATTACATAAGAATTAGAGCTTCAGTGGGCAAGCATAGGCTAAGATTACAGTTGAAAATCTGGTTGCTGAGATAATATGCGCAGAGGATCTGAGCTTGCTGCTCAACTTGGGTGCTAGTATTGTTATGAATATTGTGTATATATTCATAAGATCCAAAAGATAATATATATATGTAATACAAGGAGATATTATAAGGGAATATGCCATACATAAATAAGAAAACAAAGGTATATAAGGAAACAAAGAATTCCTATCCTATTCAACACCCCCCAAACTCATGGTGTATCACACACTGAATTT
The DNA here is from genome assembly GCA_017311315.1 of Dendrocalamus latiflorus. Classification (NCBI taxonomy): domain Eukaryota; kingdom Viridiplantae; phylum Streptophyta; class Magnoliopsida; order Poales; family Poaceae; genus Dendrocalamus; species Dendrocalamus latiflorus. Next base: position 9,728,379 of record CM029651.1, on the reverse strand, counting down.
GGAAAGAAAATACAAATGTTGTACCCTAGTCTATGGTTTTATTAAAAAGTCTGCAATTTGTAACTCTAAGGGCACAAACTGTAAAGTGAATACTCCCTCCTGCACCTGTGAGTGAGTGTATGAAGTATCCACAGCAATGTGCTTAGTGAGCTCATGCTTTATTAGGTCATGGGCAATATTGATGGCATCTATACTGTCAGACAAAAGAGTTGTAGGTCCCATCACAGATACTCCAAAATCTGCAAGTAGCCACCTCAACCAAGTAATCTCTGCTGTCGCTGCTGCTCAACTCAACCTCTGCACTCGAACGGGAAACTGTAGTCTACTCAACCTCTGTACTCGAACGGGAAACTGCAGTCTACTTCTTTGTCTTCCAGGCAATCAGGAAAGAGCCAAGAAAAACACAGTAAGTAAAAAGAGAATGATGATCAGAAAGATCACTAGCCTAAATCGCATCGGAGTACGCCTGAAAATGTAGTGAGTTGGAGCTAGGGAAAAACAAACGACGAGACATCATCCCACACATGTAGCGAAGAACAAGAAGGTAAATGTAGTGAAGATGAACGAGTCATGAACTGGCTCAAGATATGAATAGCATGAGCAATACCAAGACGAGTACACACAAGATATGCCAAACTCCCAACAAGATGGCGATATCGAGTAGGATCCTCAAAAAGATCACCATCAGTAGCTCAAAGCTGAAGGTAAAACTCCATGGGAGTCTCAGCAATGTGAGTATCAGTCCAACCAGATCGATCAAGAAGATTCTAGACATACTTTTGCTGGGAGAGGTAGTAGCCCTCAGGCGTGGAAAAAACCTCAATCCCAAGGAAGTATGTAAGCAAGCCCAGATCAGTCATCAGAAATTGCTCACTGAGATACTTCTTCACATACGTGATAAATGATGAATCGTCACCAATGATGAGCATATCATCTACATATAGAAGAAGCAGTGTCCTACCCCGAAGTGAGACATGGACAAAAAGAGTAGGATCGTGGGCACTGACAGCGAAACCGACAGCGGTAATTACTGAGGTAAAACGCGCAAACCAGGCACGAGGAGCCTGTTTGAGGCCATAAAGAACACGACGAAGATGACAGACGTGCTCATCTAGAACAAAATACCTAGGTGGTGGCTGCATGTAAACCTCCTCATGCAAAACACCATTAAGAAATACATTCTTAACATCCAACTGAGAAATAGACCACCGGCGAACAGAAACAACCACAACAAGAGTGTGAACAGTAGTCATATGGGTAACAAGGGCAAAAGTCTCATCATAATTCTCATCATAATCACGACCGTACTCATGCTGGAAGCCGCGAGCCACAAGACAAGCCTTGTAGCGCTCGATTGTACCGTCAGACCTAGTCTTAATCTTGTACACCTACTTGCACATAATAGGACGAGCATGCATAGGTGTCGGAATAATATTCCAAGTCTCCATACGTCAAAGAGCATCAAGTTCTTCTGCCATAGTGAGCTGCCACTCAGAATAAGAAGCAGCCTCACGATAAGAACTAGGCTCAACAACAGAGAGAGCATGAGCTGTCGAATTAAAACCAAGACGATCAAGGGGCCGAAGGGATATCCAGTCACGAAGGGCGTAACGAGGAGTATCATCAGAGAAATTAGACGTCGGTGTCAGCAAGATACCACGAAAGGAGTCTGGTGAAGCACGAGGGGCACCTGGAGTAATGCACCCCAAATAAATGTGACGGTAGTGCTGCAGGAACAAAAGGTGGTGATGCAGGAGGCAACACAGAAGGTGGAGGTATAGAAAGAACCACTGGAGACAAACTAGGGGAAGTCTGTGAGAGGAGAAATGGGTGAAGAGTCAGAGAGAGACAATCATGAGATTGTCTCAACGGTGGAAACAGGACAAGGAGCCAAATTTCAATAGAAGAAAGGTCAAGATTCGTCAAAGACGTCTCGCAAGATCCTAATTCGTCGAGCAAAAGGATCATAGCAGCGATAACCCTTATGCTTAGAACTATAACAAAACTAACCCTACAGCCGAGATCAGTGAGTTGACCCACCAAGAGAAGCTGCATGGTAAGCTAGGGAATATGGGAAACAGCTGGAATAGAAAAACCAGTGAACAAAAGCGTGCCTTTACAGCTGACAGACAGGGGAGTACAGTCAACTATCTGAACAAAGATAGAAAAAGCAGGAGGTCCTATTGAAGTGAGAGATGTAGAGTCTGGTGTCATGTGGAAAGAGGCACCGGAATCCAGAACCCAAAAGGTACTTGGAAGAGATGTCTGAGCTAAACTGGCATAACCTGCTGAGTTGTGAGAGAGCTGCCGAAGTAGGGCCTGGTAAAGCTACTAAACATAGCCATCTCGCTGAGAACCTGATGAGCTGGTTTGTCCTCTTGCAGAAGAAGGGCCTCCTTGCCCCCCTTGGATCTCCACCCCCACGCACATTGTTCCTCTTTTTCCGCACAGCACAACTCTGGTAGTCGTGCCCAAAGTTCTTGCAGTAGTCGCATTGAACTCCAGTTGATATGAAAACAGGAGCGGAAAGAGGCACCTGGGAAGGGACCGTAGTCAAAGGAGAATCCATTGGTGTAGTCGAAGAAGAAAGGGCAATAAGCACAGTCGGAACGGACTGTACTGCTAACCTAAGGCGAAGCTCTTAAGCCTGAAGCATCAAAAAGGCCTTGGTGACGGTCGGTCGCGGTGAGCAGCTTAGCAGTTGAGCCCTAACAAGCTCAAACTCTGGGCGAAGATGGCAGACGAAATCATAAAGGCAAAGTTGACCATGATCCGCCTTCTGCACTTTATGACACTCCTGGCAAAGTGGAGAGGCCAGCTCGTCCAACTGGTGCCAGAGACAAGCCAAGGCTCGAAAGAAGTCGTCGACGGAAGAGTCCCTTTGACGAAGCGTCTCCAACTCACACTAAAGCAAAAAGAACTAAACATCATTGCTCTGCTAGTATCGCTCATGCAAGTACTCCCATATCTGACAAGTAGACTGAAGATCAACAATGTCTAATTGGTTGGAGTCGTCGACGCTAACCACCAGGATGGCTCAAATACGAGCCTCATCAGCATACCAGCGCTCGAAAGCGTCAATGGCATACTGAAAAGTCTTGTCAGCAGCAGCAGCAACAACAGCCTCTGCCTCCTTCTTGGCGGCCTCATCTTCTACAGAAGGTGCAGAAGTAGGCTACCGGAGAGGAGGCTAAACCGACAATGGTGGAGAAAGTCGTGCACCAATGACATGTCCCCATAGACGAAGACCATCGAGTGTGATCTCCATGAGTAAATACCACAATCTGTAGTTTGTCCCATGAAGCTTTGTCCTTGAGAATGGGATCATAGCTGATGGAACGAAATCCATTGGTAGACGACGCGGCAACCAAGGTAATGAAGTCTAATAGGCGACGTTGGACGGCGCGACGGTTAGATACATTTTTATTTTATTTTTTTGGTGGAACTAATATATATAAAAAAGAACAGATCTAATCTGATCTATTCGAGACCGAGGCAGGCGGGCGAGCAACGGGCGACCGGGCGTCAGTCGGTGGGCGGCTAGGCATGCGTTGGGCAGCAAGGCAATGGGCGTCGGGCGCCAGGCAGCCGGGCAGTGATTGCTTCAGCTGAGGCAAAGCGGCGGCGAGCAGGGAACGGCGGCAACCCAGAAGGCGGCTTGTCCGTGGACTGGTGGCGGTGGCGAATCCCCGGCGATGGTGCGGAAAAAACTAGGGTTAGTGCCCTACCTCTGATACCATGTTATGAATAGTTTATATATTCATGAGACCTAAAGGGAAAAATATATAGAGTGCAAGAGGATATTACAAGAGAATATGTCATACACAAATAAAGAAACAAACGCATATAAAAAACAAAGAATTCCTATTCTATTCTAACACGTATAGCCAAGTTTAGTGGAGGGGGGAAAATAGGTGAAAGTTAAAAATAGATTAGTTGTATTAATCTGTGCAATACAAACTTGTGATGCTCAAATCTCTTTTTCAAAAACCTATTAATACGATCAGACTGCTAATGAAATAGACACTAGTAAATTGTTCTCACTTTTGGACATGATATAGCTTGATTTATAGGACCTGACACGGCACAGCACTCACCATGATGAAACAGTTTTTACAGAAAAGAAAAATGGAAATCTTACATGAGAGTGAAGATACATAAGACCAGAGATTATGTCTCGCAAGTACTTTCTGGAAGTAGCTTCTCCTAAACCATTATCACAGACCATTTTTCCTTCAACGTACTCAAGAACTGGCAATGCCAATGGAAAAGTGTAGATTATGATTATATAAAATATCAACAAAAATGCCAACAAGCAAGCCAAAAAACTGCTATGTTACAATAAATAAAAGAAAAGAAAACAATAAAATGATGAGAGTGTCATTAAATACCCATGTAGAATTTATCTATGTTTGGGTCATCAATCACCTCAGTGAGATTTACTATATTGGGATGATCCAACATTTTCATGATGGATACCTGTCACCAATACAAAAAAGGAAGCTATTAGATAATTTCAAAATTAATAATGCAGTCGATTATCATGTAATATCCGGAAAATGCCACACACTGTATATATGCACAACTTGTGCTAATTGGCTATTGCTACTACCCAAAATATCATGCTTTTGCATTTTCACCTCCAAAAAAACATTGATTTCTGACAATCATTGAACCTTTTGGCCGCTAATATAGTGGTGATGGACATCTATTTAATCCCTTACAACATCTCACGAGTACATTTTACATGGCTTCTAAAAGGAAATGAAGTAGCTACTTGGTGGTAATTAGCACTTTGGAAATTTGTCCAACGAACATCATAATCCAGTGAAGTTGAAATGAAACAAAAAAGGGCAATGAACAGGACTTTTGAAACAAACAAAAGATACATGCATTCTGTATTATGCTCCCATGAATCCATTTCTCCTGAGAGGCTAAAAGGGCTTCTACACATAGAATGTGGAATTAACTGCTTGACAATAGCCGGGATAAATGAATTCATGGTGTGTTTATCACAAGAGAACACTGCAAATCTATGTCGTTATCATTAGTCAACTTTTTATCAGATAAATGCATTATTGATCCATGAGGGACGCATTCTTCATATGCTAAGGAGCAGTGCACCTCCAAGTTTTTCTTAAACAGTGGGTGCCCAACAAACACGATTCCCCAGCAAGCAAGCAATTTCATTCCAATCAATCCAACCAAATAATTGCAAACATTGAGTTCTTTTACCATATTCATGTACTGAACATAACATGACCAATGAGCATGCTCAGCTTGGTTAGCTTATTTGTAATAGATCCTAATGAGTACAGAGTGCACATAACTACATTCCCAGAGAACTAACACGCATGACAAAACAGCCAAATGGCAAGTATTACAGATAAATAAAAGTTACTCACTTCCCGAAGAACATCTGTCATGGCGGTTTCTGACCGTACAACACGTACTTTCATCATGTAAGGTTTATTCAATACCTGAAATAGAAGGGCAAATGCTACAATTCCATCAGTTAGACACGAGCACTGTGCACCCAGCACAGATATAAGTGTTAAACATAATGGCACTGAACAAAGAAAAGAAAGTGCTGGACTTGATAGATGGTTTATAATGAGTAAGCAGTTTCCACAACTAGCAGCCGAAACATGCAAGGGGTATGGATAGATGTAAGGGGAAAATAGATAACTACCAGAAAGAAATAACGCATCATGAGATTCAACAAGCAAATGTACCACTTATCATGGAAGTGGTTCATAAAAAAGGCATTTATATTACCAACACAAGAGAGTAGCAGAAAGCATTACCTTCACTGCATATAGCTTCCCATCTTTCATGTTTTGGTATAAAACCTTTTTCAGCAGCCAGAAAAAAGGATTTAGCCATCGACCATAGGAAGTTAATTAATAGTACAGTTAAGCTATCTTACCACTTTGCCATAGCTTCCAGCACCAATCTTGCCCATGTGGACATATTGATTGACCATCTTACTACCATTTTCATCCTAAACATGCCAAAAGGGAAAAAAATTATAATGCAAAAGGTAAATGCTCTCACACAAATCTTTGACCTACTAGACATGCAAAGGCCATGTCATAGCTATCAGAAGTTTGTCAAGCTCTTGGATCACTGGTCAGAAAAGTGGGTTTAAAATAATTAAATTTCACATATTTTACATGTATGTTACTATCTCAATATATTTAGTGGATCATATCTAACGAGATTTGTGTTTGCCAATAACCAGTTGAATGTTGTTTCGCCGGTACATAATATAATAACTAACAAGGATAGATTAACTATTGGTTGTTCCAAAATGGCGGATTACTTATTCATCATTCCAAAAGGAAAGAAGCTACACTGGTCATGATTGGTTAGTGGGGTTCAGCTTCTTGCTTTCGTGGAAGGTCCCACGTTCTAATCCAAGCTGAGGCGCTAAAATTAGATCAATTATCAATTATTCTAAAAGAATGGATTAATTGTTAACCATTCCAAAAGGAAAGAAGTCACACAAATCATAGCCGAGGTTAGTGGAATTAGGCTTATGGTTTTCCTCGCAGAAGATGCCACGTTAAAACCCTAGCGGAGGCGCTAAAATTTTTTTCCCTGCATGGCGGAGTTAAGTTTAACTCAGTCCTGTGAACAATTTTACTCAAAACCAGCCAGTTGGACCAAGTTCAATCCGGTTCAAGAGAGGTAAATTGCAGAAATAACCCAATCACATGAACCAGACTGAACTAGCCACCTTCTCTAGTTTTTCCAGTCAAACTGCTAATCTAGTCTGGTTTCTATAACTATAGGCCATGCAATACTAAAGCATATATAAATACAAGAACAAATATAAAAAATACGCATGGACATGAATAACATTTGAGGGTAACAAAAGGCAAATGCATCCTCGTTTTTCCAAGGTGAATTGCGCATTTTCTTAAGGGCAAGAACTTTCTGATAACTGGTGCAACTGGCTTTGGTTCCTCGTCAAGAACAGCAATTTAAGTCTCCATGTATAATCTAAAAACCATCAGATCAATAATTAACACAATCATGTGGTGATGAGCGAAAGCAAAGATGCGATCTCATTAATTTGCAGAGTGAAGGCAAAAGTAAATACAAAGAAAATATAGCACTTCTGCTTCTCATCGAGATAAATGTAAGCAAAGGGCAAACGGTAAGAACATATTGGCATCTTGCAACTTTAAATGGGAAGTGTCAGTTGCCTTAATAAGAATAAACCACGGCTTCTTAAGAGAAGTTGAACTGGCTCGTACATACGGCTTCTCTAAGTGTGGTCTAGCTTACAAGGGAAGCCTAGGCTAGACAATACAAAACCTCCATAGATGGACACTCAAAAATGGAAATGCATGTAGAAAAATAGTGGTAAAAATTGAAGCCTATGAAGATGGTACCTCTGAGCGAAATACTTTTTTTGTCTCCTTAACCAGGCTTTCTCTACATGCAAAGCCATTTTGAGCTCTTGACAGTATAATATCTTCAGACCTCTTCCATGGCGGGCCATCATCACTTTCATAAACATAATCAGTATCATCTCTATCATAGAAGTTTCTATCAGGATCATCTCCATTATAGAAGCTTCTATCAAGATCATCCCCATTGTAAAAGCTCCTATCAGGATCATCTCCAGTGTAGAAGCTTCCATCAGGATCTTCAGTAGATTGATGCTTCAACAAATCTTCTGATAAGATGCCATCAGCGTCCTGAGGTCGAGCTACTTTCACACTGGGCTTCCTTAAAAAGCTAAAACAACTGCAGCAGCCCATGTCTGTTAGGTCTGCCATTCAGAACGAGTAGGCACCAGAAATCCTAGAAGATCAAAACAAGCAAACGAATAAGAAAAACCCATCAGTGTAGGAATTAGGAAAGCTGCCTAGTTCATGGGCTTCAGTACAAAAATATGGAATAGAACACAACGAAGACGGGAAGCAAGCACCGAGTTCCTTCTGTTCTACTTTTCTTTAGGATCATTTGACTATTGCCTCACCAACAGACTACGCCAGATCATGGGCAAAGAATAGACCATTACGGGTAGGAAACGTGAAAACTACAAATACAACCTCCATACGGAAACTCCGTCATGAAAATTCCCCCCCCCCCCCCCCCCCCCAAAGGGAAATTCTCTTGACCTCAAATTCGCTGCAGCTAAACTTGATCGTGGTAGGCACATAGCCCCGGGATTTCACCTCCCTACGCTACTACGCAGACTAATGTCAAAATGGCAGCACCCAAGCAGCAGCACGACTAGGCCAGCATCTACCTTCTACCCCAATTGGGACTCAAATCATAGAAACAATTCCACCTCCAGCAATCCCACCCAGATCTCCGCCAAAGCCGTCCCGACGCCCGATTGACTCTACGGCAGAGAAATTCTCGAATCACCTAGCCCCTGCTCTCCGTCACAACCAACGCCTGCCCTATCCTACCCCCAATCCCGCACGCACCGAGTAGGAACCAAGGAGGCGACGGGGATAGATCGAACGAACAAACCTGGGTGTGGGCGGCCGGAATGCCGCGGCAGGCGGTGCTCCTGCGGGGGTGCTCGCGTCTGCGTCTGCGTCGCCGCTGCCGCACACGACACGCACGTCGTTTTCGGCACGGTTGCTTTCGGTTTCGGCTTTCGAGGGTTTGGCCGTCCGGCGGGGCGATTTCGGAACGTGGGGTGCGGGCGTGGCGTTGGCGTCGCTGTTACCCTGTTTGGACGGTTATTGGCTCGGTGAGTGAGATTGCTACGCGTGGCTGCCGCGAGCGGAGACTACTTGCCGATCTGCTGTCTGATATTCCCGGTCATCCGATTATTGAACGGGCGGTTGAAATAAAAAAAATTTGCACGGTAGTCAACTTAATTTCCAGGAGTTGTTCCCATTTCTATCTATAGGCATTGTTTTTTTAACATATAGTATGCACTATCTTTACGATATACTTATTATGTATTTAAACTAAAAAAATATGAAAACTTTAAAAAAAATTGTGTATGTACTTTATGGTTTATTTCATCTGTGTATAAAATTTTAAGATCAAATTCATTATATGTTAATGGTACAAAAAAGAGAATTCTGACAGATTTTATCAGAAATTTCTCTTTTTCTTGTACCATTAACATAGAATGAATTTGAATTTGAAATTTATAAATATGTGGAGTAAACTATGAAGTACATCTAGAAATTTTTCAGAATTTTCCGTAACTTTTTTAGTTCGAGTGCACAATGAGTACACCGTAAAGGTTAGTGTGTATAATATGTTCTCTTTTTTGTTTTTTTGCTTTTCAGCAACTTTTGATTTTTTTTTTTTTGCATTCTCTCAACAATCACTATTTATTAGACTAATAAGCTATAGATAAAAGTTGTAAACCATAACCCAAAAGGATATGTCTATAGTGGTCGTTCATTTTGAGGCAGTTGGTTGCGTAAATTCATAAAAGCATTACTCTTAATAATGTTCGGATGATGTTTTACGGAACTGGGATGTGATAATTACTCCTTAGGGCCTATTGGGGGCTTTGTAATTTTTTCCACATATCAAGAGCTTACAATTTTCTAGGCACAAAGAAAACCATTGGAAAACCACTTAAATCTCTTTTGATATTCTGTTTGGATACCAAGATAATTGAAGCAGCATTGCACTTAGTGTTAACATATCTTAAATATTAGAGGTCAGAATATCCTTTGATATTCTGTTTGGATACCAAGGTAATTGAAGCAGCATTGCACTTTCGTGTTCACATATCCTAAATATTAGAGATCAATTATATGTTCACATGTTCCAAAGATTAGGTCAAGTTGCAGTATGCTCCAAATTAATTTTTACATCATATGCTGAAATGAGCAGTGACAAATCTGCAACAAACATTATCACGAGACAAGAGACATCAAAGGTTGTCCTGAACTTGCTGTCGATAATCATTCACAAGGCCAACATCAAAATGCACGGTGAGTTACATACATTCCCTCGGTACACAATTCTTCCATAAGATCTCGCAGCTCATTGAACTGAAGCACCAAGTCAAGGTAAACTTCAAAGCAGTTTTTTGTTAAACTGAAGCATAAAGTCAAGGGATACAAAACAAAATCTTCTACTCATCTACATGTTTGCACCATCAGTGGCTTGAGCTCAACTATAGAACAAAATTTGAAGCATAGAGTTACATCTCAAATGAAGCACCAACAGTGACTTGAGCTCCAGAGTTGATAAACAAATGAATTTCACAAGCTTTTTAGGTTGCAACCAGCATGCTAACCTGCACTATAAACACATAACAGACTCATTATCCTACAAGGAATGCATAGAGCAAAGCATCAAACTTTTGATGAGGTAGTTAAATATAATATATAGCTTCTAATAGCGCTTGTTAGCTTCTTGTGTTTCCTTGAAGGCTTGAAGCCAACTAGCACCATAAAGTGTGCTTGGATATCATTCAGATAATTGTCACATTGACAAGCGACAGTTACTACATTGGGTCAACAACCCAACATAGCATAATGTGTTCTATCAATCTGGAAGCACTAGACCAAATAAGCACATACTTCTAACCCATTCTTCTACATGTAATACTTTAGTTTGAGGTTCAACAATGCACAAGGGGTAGTTACTTTACTGCCAATCCTCAAGGTAGCTCACAATTGGAAAAGGCTACAAAAAAACAAGAAATGGTTTAAATGGGAGCTTCTAGCATGGAGTGTGCTTAGGTGACAGTTTTTTAGAATTTGGTTTGAGAGGATATTAACCTTTGTTCTATTATAACCACATTTGGTTCACATCTCATAGAGTATCAAAAATCACATAGCAAATATCTAATATCAGAAGTGCTAACAGAAAAGGTTCATAATCTAAACAGACAAAAAATTGTCAATTATTATTTATATAAAAAAGGCATACAAGATTACACAAAATCTATTATTGAACTACATATAGGCAATCCTTATGCATGTATTCCAAACAAGCAGTCCAGAAACTGAAATATTCAAGCATGAATAAACGTAAGAAAAAATGCATAATAGAAGTCCAAAATAAATAGGACTTACATGGAGTGAATTTTCAAGCTTGTTTACTTCCTTCTTCAACCACAAACCACACAATCTTGACTTATAACATAGAAATATCTCCCGGTTTGTTGCATCCTTGAATTGCAACAATTTGATCTGATCTGATACATCATCATTGCATTGCAACACTTTGAAGCATCTTGATATTGAGTATTCATTTCCTTGCTTTGAGGCTCGCTCTTCCATGCTAGCTTTTTTTTTTCTAAAATCAAAATGAGATGCCATGGTTTCTTCAATGTGTGGTGTTGATGTTGTACCCTTTTGTTTCTTGGGTCTTCTTCTTTATAATCCAGTAATCCCAGTTCTTGAATTTGCATGGTCATCACTTCTTTGTGCTTGTTGATCTGCATCATAATCTTCATTATGCAATGATTTGTCATGGTGAGCTTGTACAGGTTCATTCTCCAAAACCCTTGCAATATCATCCTTTCTTTGGCATGAGTACATAGTGTTGTTCATCTTGTACGTCGAACTCCAAACCTTGCCTTTCAAATTCATCCATTCTTGGAGGGGAATTCATGTTGTTCTCTCTTTGACTTTCATCTCGTGACCGTTTTCTAGTGGTGCTTGAAAGTTTCTTATTCTTGCATCCAACACCAAAGCTTGTATTTGCAACATGAGGAGGTTGATTAGAAGTCAAGCAATGTTTTCCTTCTGCAAATTATCTTGTTAAGACATCAAGTAAGTTTCAAACATAGACTTTTAGAGTATTTGGAGGGCAACTCAAATAATAATTCCTATAAATCACAAATGCCTACTCATGCATGGCAAGTGGTGGGACTATAGTCCCATATTGCTCATCAAAAGACAGCCACACCCATTTATAAGGAAGAGTGTGTATGGCTATGGTGAAGAAAAGCAAAGGAAGACTACATGCGCACGCTCGCTCTCCTAGCCACACCATTGCCAGCCCACGCACGGCATACACGTGAATGGTGCTTTGAGTTTCAACTATTTACAAAACATATTTGCAAATATAAACCTCATACTACAAAGAATGAAAACATGGACTTCAAACACTTGCAGAATACATTCGCAATGTGTAGTCCCATGTTACAAGGATTCAACACATAGGCTTCAACTATTTGCAAAACATATTTACAAAATACAAGCCTCCTGCCAAGGAGAGTTAGAGCAAGTGAGGTTGAGCTCTCAACACATGATGAAACTCATGCTACTAGACATGACCCCTCTGAATAATACGGCAACCTATACTAACAGTACGGTCTTCCAATCAAACACCAACACCGGTAAAAGACTACGAATACATTCTTAGCTCTAACTAGTCATACATTTGCCTTGAATATCCCCTTGAAGCTTGATGACTCACATCTACACTTCAAGCCTGGATCATCATGTTTACATGCATCAATATATGATGCATCCTTCACTTGACCTCCATCAACACATGATGAGTCTCCACTTATCTTAATGATCAACACATGAACATCTTCTCTTAAATATGCATCAACTCATGATGCATCTTTTTCTTGACTTGATGACCTTCAACACATGAAATCATCCTAAGTCTTCCTCATTTGTTGATCCTAACCTATTTATTCAACTCATGAAAAATATTAGTCTATAAAATAATTGTCATCAATTATCAAATTTCACCATTAACACATAATGGAGGGACTATATACTATAATCTTCTTTTTTGGGTAATTCATGACAATATCAACAAATAATGAGATAAAAATTCATTTGCAAGTATGCATCATGTACACAACACTTGTATATTCTAAAATAAACTTTTAAAGTAAACCTTACTTATCCGGTTGTCATTAATCATCCAACTATTAACACATAATGGAAGAACTAGATAACAACCAGATTATGAGTATATATGAATTACACAAGCTATAATACTCAAGGAATATGTTTCAATGTAAAGATTCGTAATATGTGGAAATGAAACTTGGATCAATACTAATAAAATTACAAAATATAGAGTGAACTCTCTCTAAATATGTACATATAAGAATGTATTGTGAAAGCATATGCACATATTCAAATTTGACTTATTTGGTGAAGTTCATTATATATTTCGGATCCAAGGAATGTAATAAGATAAGAATGTGATACTGAATGCATACCTCTTATATTTTCACCTTTTCATCCAAATGAGGCTAACCAATATCAAAATCAATAAATATATTAGTCTCATAATTATATTTATCATTATCACCAAAATCAACTTAATGGAGTTTGAACTTACAATCTCCCTCCTTTTGGTGATGAATAGCATTTGGATGAAAATAAACATATTATAGGAAATTCAACTAAGGTGAAGACATAAAAAGCATAATAAAGAATTTCTCCCTTTTTAGCATCAATGTTATTCTCCCCCTTTTTAGCATTATACACTTTAATAACAATAGTATTATTCATTCTTCTCCCTTTTGGCATTTACCATAAAAAAAAAGAAAAATGCAAATTTAGCCCAAATGGCCATGTTCCAACACATGGAGGTTGATACTAATTGATTTAATTTAATACTGGTCACAAAGAGTATGAAATAAACATATGTGCCAAGATGGAAATTGAGATAACGAAATGAAAAGATATTTCAAATATATTCAAATAATCTTACTCATGAGAGCTCCATGAAAGCTTTTAAAGTTTTCCTCCTTTTGACATTGGATACCTCTTGTAGCATTTGAAGCACACTCCAATTTGGAGTTTAAGAATTTCAGGATTTTGACATTTCAATTTTGCTTCAAAAGATAGCTGAAAACCTAACCTACAGATGTCCAATTTTGCGTGTGGTATTTATGCTCCGTAGAGTGCGTGGGAACATCATCCACGTCTTGATTATACTCCGAAGAGTACGCACAGGAACAACATCCAAGCGTGCGCGAGAACATCCGCGTCTTGTTTATACTCCGTAGAGTGCGTGGGATCATCATCCACGTCTTATTTATACTCCGAAGAGTACGCGTAGGAACAACACCCACGCGTGCGCGAGAATATCCGCGTCTTGTTCATACTTCATAGAGTGCGCAGGGACAACATCCGCGTCTTATTTATACTCCGTAGAGTGCGCAGGGACAACATCCGTGTCTTATTTATACTCCGTAGAGTGCGCGCAGGGGCGTCCCCCCGTGTGTCTTATTTATACCCCGTAGAGCGCGCGCGGAGGCGGATCTCGACACTGCGTCTTATTTATACTCCGTAGAGTGCGCGCGGAGGCGGACCTCGACGCTGCGTCTTATTTATACTCCGTAGAGTGCACACGAAGGCAGACCTCGACGCTGCGTCTTATTTATACTCCGTAGAGTGCGCGCGGAGGCGGACCTCGACGCTGCGTCTTATTTATACTCCGTAGAGTGCACACAGAGGCGGACCTCGACACTGCGTCTTATTTATACTCCGTAAAGTGCGTGCGGAGGCGGACCTCGACGCTGCGTCTTATTTATACTCTGTAGAGTGCGCGCGGAGGTGGACCTCGACGCTGCGTCTTATGCATAAGATGAGAGCTTTGCAGTCGATCGGCTTTATTAATCTCCCGTTTGCGCGGGCAACCGTCTTACAATAAGCAAGGTGCCGAGCTTGCTATAGGCTTTCCTTTTGTCCTATACATAGTATCACCGCAACCTGTCTGCATTCCATGTGTGGTGAAGTGTCTGCCCTTCCAGTGTCGCGAGGCGATAGGCTCCCCGCTGCAGGGCCGCCGCGACGATGTATGGGCCTTCCCACTTGGATTCCAGCTTGCTGACAGTCTCCGCATGGAGTGCCATTTTGAGGACGAGGTCTCCTGGTTGGAATTCCCGCGGGTACATGGTGCGGTCGCACGCGCGCCATTTGACGCGCGTATTTTGTGACGTGCTGGGTCGCGCTTACTCGCTCTCCATCGAGAAGTTCTAGGGACAATTGGCGCTCTTCCATCAGCGCCTGGACGAGGACCCTTCGCGAGCCAGCCATAATTTCTTCAGGTGTCACTGCCTTGTCGCCGAAGAGTAGCTTGAACGGCGTGAACCCCGTCGGACGGGTCACCGTTGTGCGGAGGGACCAGAGTATGCTGTGGAGCTCGCCTGGCCATTTGCCCTTTGGAAGCCCGACAAGGCCATTCGCCTGCTCAATCGCTCTGTTAGACTGCGGGTGCCTGACCTAGGCAAATCGAAGTGTGATGCCCATACTGTCGCAGAACTCCTTGAACGGAGCAGAGTCAAATTGCAGGGCGTTGTCGACGGTGAGTTCCCTAGGCACTCCGAAGCGGCATATGATGTTCTGCCAGAGAAAGCGCTGCATGGCCACGGAGGTTATCTTGGCTAGAGCAACAGCCTCTGGCCAGGAGAAATACTACAAGGAAACTACCACGAACCACAGGTCTCCCGGGGCCCGAGGAAGTGACCCCACAACGTCGATGCCCCACCGGGCCAGCGGCCATACTGGGGGAATGGGTTGCAGGCTCGTCGAGGGTCTGTGAATGACCCGTCCCATCCATTGGCAACCTTGACACCGGCGCACGAGGTCTTGGGCATCGGCAACGGTGGTTGGTCAGTAAAAGCCTTGCCTGAATGCCTTGCCGACTAGTGACCTCGGCGCAAGGTGCGAGCCACAGAGCCCCGCGTGAATCTCCGCGAGGAGGTTCTTCCCCTCCTCGCGCGAAAGGCACTGTAGGAGCGGAGCGCAGACTCCCTTTTTGTAGAGCACACCGTCAAGCAGCTGGAATGACCTGGGGCGATGCTGTAGGCGTCGGAGCTCTAAGGGATTGTCTAGCTCCGCGATTCCCTGCAAGAAGCCGAAGATGGGCTCCTGCTAGTCACTCCGCCGTGCAATTTGGTGTACGAGGGCCGCATCACGGTTGTCCTAAGCGATGGCTGCCGTGGGTAGGACCTCGTAGAATGCTCCTTCGGGAGGGGGAAGCTGCTGGTTGGCGGCCTTCGCGAGGACGTCGGCCTGCTAGTTATCCGCGCGAGGGATGGCCTTAACCGTGACACTCAAGAAGTGTCGCTCCTTTGCTCTTACAGCTGCCAGGTACTTGGCCAGCTCAGGGTCCTTGGCTTGGTAGGATTTGTCGACGTGGCCCGCCACCAGTCGTGAGTCGGTGCGAACAAGGACTCGCTGTGCTCCAAGGGCCCTGAGCTTTGCAAGGCCGAAGAGCAGCGCCTCGTATTCATCCGTGTTATTAGTGGCCAGAAATGCGAGGCGCGCCGAGTACAGCAGGGTGTGTCCTTCCGGGGTAGTAACTACTGCGCCCACGCTAGCGCCACAAGCGCCATAAGCTCCGTCGGTGTTGAGCATCCACACCGGGTCCTCTGGCTGTTGTGACGTGCTGGGCTGGCGGCGTCCATTCCGCGGGGAAGTCCGCGAGGACCTGGGATTTGATTGCCGTCCGTGAGGCGTATGTCAGGGAGAACGGCGTGAGCTCGGCCGCCCACTTGCCGATGCACCCCGTGGACTCCTTATTGTGTAGCATCTCCGCCAAAGGGAATGAGGACGGTACCGCGATTGGATGGGCCAGAAAATAATGTCGGAGCATTCTTGAGGCCATGACCAAGGCGAACACCAGCTTCTCCAGCTCTGTATATCGTGTCTTAGCGCCCTGAAGGGCTTCGGAAACAAAGTATACGGGGCGCTAGAGGGCACCCTCCTCGAGGACAAGGACAACGCTGACCGCCGTTGCTGTAGTGGCGAGGTAAAGCAGGAGGGGAGCCTCTGGTGCCGAGGCGACCAACATGGGGAGGCTTGCGAGGTGCTTCTTGAGGTCATCGAAGGCCTTTGCACAGTCATCGTCCCAGTGGAACCCATCGCAGCCGCGAAGTGTTTTGAAAAATGGCAGGCCCCGCTCCGCCGCCCTAGACAGGAAACGGCTCAGAGCGGCCATGAGGCCGGTGAGCCTCTGGACCTCCGCGTTGTCTTGGGCGGCTCCATGGAGAGGATTGCGTCGACTTTGTCAGGGTTCGCCTGGATGCCACGTCCGAACATGAGGAAGCCCAGGAGCTTGCCTACTTGCACGCCAAAAACGCACTTGTCCGGATTGAGCTTGATGTCCGCTCGCCTGAGGTTGTCGAAGGTCTCTTGAAGATCCTGACCATGGGAGACGAGTTGCCTGGTTTTGACGACCACATCGTCAACGTAAGCCTCCACGTTCCTCCCGTGCTGGGAAGTGAGTGCTAGCACAATGACTTGAATGTTGCTCCTGCATTCTTCAAGCCGAAGGGCATTCTGACGAAGCAGAATGTCCCAATTGGCGTGATGAAGCTGGTCTTATCTTCGTCGCCCTTGGCCATGTAGATCTGGTGGTAGCCGGAGTACGCATCCAAGAAGCTCATGAGCTCGCACCCCGCCGTAGGCCGTAGCGTCCACCAACTGGTCTATGCGCGGCAAGGGGTAGTCATCCTTCGGGCATGTCTTGTTGAGGGCGGTGAAGTCGATGCACATACGCCAAGCACCGCTAGCTTTTTCACCAACACTGGGTTGGCAAGCCTATCTGGGTGCTGGACCTCGCGAATGACTCCAGCTTGGAGAAGTTTCGTGAGCTCTGCCTTGGCTGCTTGCTGCCAGTCAAGGGACATGCGCCGAAGCCTCTGCTTAACCGGTTTGGCGTCAGGGCGGACCGCTAGGTTGTGCTCGATGAGGGTGCGATCCACGCCCTTAATGTCTTTCGGGGACCACGCGAAGACGTCCGCGTTGTCCCGGAGAACCCGGAGCAAGCCTTGCTCCACCTCCGGGGGAAGGCCTTCACCGATGGATACGAACCGACCTTCAGCATGAAGAGGCACTCTCTTAACCCCGCCCTCTGGCCGAGGCTTGGGCGTCCATCCCAGTGCGCATGGAGTGTCCGCCCGTAGCTTGTCAATGAGGACGTGCACCTTGCGATGCGAGCCCTTGGCCGTGGATTCCACACGCCAGACGAGGTCATGGTCTCTGAAGGTAGTGATGACGCCTTGCGGGCCGAGAAGCTTCATACATAAGAAGCTGTGGTGCAGCACCGCCCTGAGAGAATTGAGGGCTGGACGCCCTAATATGGCGTTGTATGGGTGCGGGACATCGACAACGTCGAAGGTGACATCTTCGCTCCTCGTGTTGTCACCCTGGCCAAAGGAGATTTGGAGGTGTACCTGACCCAATGCATTCAGCGGCTGTCCTCCGAAGCCCTGCAGCGGGGTCCCCGGGGGGATCAGCCGAGTTCGGGGGATCTCCATCTGGTCGAAGGCCGCCATGAATAAGATGTTCGCGGAGCTGCCTCCATCGACTAGGACGCGTTTGACGTCGTATCCTGCGATGGCGGCCTTGATGACTAGGGGGTCCTGGTGAGGAAACTCCACGCCCTCGGCGTCAGCAGACGTGAAGGTAATCTCGCGCTGCATCCAACCCGGCGGCGCCCGCGCCGAGGACCCCTGCGCGGAGCCCCCGGAGATGACATTTATGATCCACCGCTGGGCTTCCTTCGGGTCTCGAATTCGCGGGAGGCCTTCCTGGGGGAGCTGCACGTGGGCTATGGCAAGGGGCGCTGCCACCATGGTTTTGTCCCTGTCGGTGTGCTGACACAACGCTTCGGTGTGCTGACACAACGCTGCGATGGCGGTGCATGCCCGCGTGGAGTGGTCACCACGGCCGTGCACCTCGCACCATACGTCGCGGGCCTGGTTCTCCTGCTCTGCGCAGGGCCTATCATCGCGGGTACGACCGCGTCCTCATCCCCGGCGTCCGCGGCCCTGCTCATAAGGAGCGGGGGCAGCGTCGTTGGAGGCATCTTCTACATCGAAGATGTGCCGAGTCTTCTAGGGCCTACGCTGGGTGCGCTTGGGCCTGGGCTTGTGTAACATCCCGGATTTTTGCTAAAATAAAAAATAATAATTAAATAAATAATAAAAATGGAATAAAATAAAATTTAATTTAAAATAAGTATTTTTGTGCCTAAGTTTTAAATTTGGATTTGTCCTGAATTTCTGTTTTTGAAAAAGCTGGATTTGAAAAGCATTTTCAGAAAAACCTAAAAGTATTATTAAATAAAATGATATTTTGATTTTCTATAAAAATCTTATTTCAAATTAAATATTTGGAGTTATTTGGCTTTTATTTGGCTCCTTGGTTTTTCTGGAGTTTAAAAATGTATTTTAAAATTAAAAAGTATTTTAAAATATGAAAATTAAATACCAAAATTAGTTGGAAATATTTTTATTATGTTCCAAATGTCTCCAGGAGGTTCTCTGAATTTTTCTGGAATTTTTGGAGGTATTTCTGTATTTTTCTGAGGCTAAATGGAATTTCTGTGCTTTTTTGAAAATCCAGAAATCAAAAATAAAAATAAATCCCCAACCCACCCCTCCGACCGCCACGTGGACGGCCAGATTGCCGCCCACGTCCACCGTCCTCGCCGCCATCCGGCCGTTGCCCCCATCCCGCCTACCCTCCCTCCGCACTCGCCACGTGGCCTGTCCGATCTGCGCCACGTCGCCCTTCTTCCTGGCCACCCGATCCCGCCCCGCGCACGCGGCGCCATCCCGGCCGCCTGCGCCTCCCACTCATCTCCCTCTCTCTGCGCCTCCGGTCCCACCCGTCAGCGCCTCCCCTCTTCCTCTCTCTGCCACCCCGGGCCCGCTTGTCGGGTGCTTCTTCCCCGCGGCCTCCTCCTTCCCCTCGCGCCGCCGCCGAGCCGCAATGGCCCCTCCGCCCTTCCCGGCCTCCCCCACTCCCCGAGCTCTCCGCCCCACTCCCGCTCGTGCGCCGCCCCCTTCCGCAAGCCGCGCCCACCCCTACCCGCACGACCCGCTCCCGCACGCCCCTCTCTCCGCAACCGCCGCCGCCGCCATTCCCGCGGGCGGTTAGCTCGCCGCCCGGCCACCCTCCCCTCTCCGACCTCTATAAAAGGGCTCCCCGAGATCCTCCTCATCTCGCTCCACCCAACCCCGCCCTCCTTTCCTCCTCTGCTAGCCCGAGCCGCCCTAGCGTCGGCCGCCTCCCCCTTTTCCGCCGGTGAGCTCGACGGTGAGCGATCGCCGCCACCTCCGTCGCCCTCGAGCCCCGCCGTCGCCTCCCTCAGCCTCCCCGCGCCCGTGCGAAGGTCCTCCGCCCCTCGGCTGCGCCTCTCCGCCACCGGAGCCGCCTCGCCGACGTCGACCGAGCCGCTCCGCCGCCTCTCCCTCGTCGCCGGCCACCTCTGTCGCCCTCGGTAATCCTCGCCCCCACCGCCGCACTCCCCGCAGCTCCCTCTCCCTTCTGCGCCACTCGCCGCCGGCCGCCGCCCGCCGGAGCGCCGCCGTCGCCACCACCCCCGTGCGCCTCCGGCCGGTGCTGCCGCTTTGTGCCGCGTGGACGCCACGTGGCTGTCCAGTGGCGCCCGGTGGCCGCTGCGTCAGCGCCAGCCGGCCACCCGTGCCACCTCAGCCACCGCCTCCACCCGTGGGCTCGGTTCATGGACCGGGACCCCACCTGTCAGTGGGGTTTACCCCATGCTGACGTCATAATCCTCAATTTCCTGTACAAAAATAATTCCAAAAATTCCTTTTATTCTTTTTCCCTGAATTTAAACTTCCCGGAGCCCGTTCTCCTTCGTCCTAACTCCGATTGAGTCCGTTCAAATTTCTAAATTCATCAAAAATTCCCCTCTACCCATTCGTAGCCTCAATTTGAATTTTTGAGTTTGTTTAAATTTAATTTGATTTTATTTGAATTTGGTGGGTTATTTTCATGTGTAGACTTCGACGATTCGGGAGAATTCGACGACGAAGATTCAAATCAATTTGAAGAGCAAGGCAAGTCACCCTCCTTGATCATGTTGATCCCAGTTTTCAAAATAAAATTATGTTGATTTAAATTATATTGCATGCATATTTTTTATTCAACGTATTTCAATTCAGTTTTAAATTTAGTTAATGCCTACTTGTTATTACCTCCTTTGACATTGAATTCCCCTGAGATCTTGTCACCCTAGAATCAAACTCTAGTTAATACATTAGTGTTGGCTAGAGAGTTTATTCAAATGCTTAGCCCTGCGAAGTTATAATATTTGTTTTGGGATATCTTTCACATAAAATGATGACCCTTTTTACATAAAATGATATGTACTCTTGACTTTGGTGAGTCAAAGAGTGTTATGAAATATTTTGAAAACAAAAATATAAAACTGGTTTAGACTTAGGCAATTGGTTAGAGTGGTGGGTGCAGGCATGCCCTGTTGGTTGGAGCCGCAGTGGTTGATTGTCGTGCACGGGGGTATGTGGTTAGGCCTGAGTCAAATTAAGGACCGGTCTGTGAGCTACTATTGCAAAGCCCTAATCATACTACCACATGGCTGGTATGGGACAGCCCTGGCTGAATAATTTGTGAAGTCCCAATCTGAGTTGAGTCGTAGGTTGAAAGTGAGCGTGGTTGGTGCCATGTGAAGTCTCACTTTGGCGAGCGTGGTTAAGCCATGAGAAGTCTCGTCTAGGCTCAAGAGGGGGTCCTGGTCTGGTGGATTCCTTACTGGGGTGAAACCTTAGAGTTGGCTCGACCAGGTTGAAGGCTTTGCATTGTAAAGGCCTTGTCACGACTCCGCACCGCACACTTAAGGAAGTGTGTAATCTAGTGGTACAACGGGATGATCGTGTCTTGTGGGTAAAGTTGTACAACCTCTGCAGAGTGTATAATCTATCCTGGATAGCCGTGCCCACGGTCATGGGCATGCTGAGTAAAAAATTTTCATGGATTAGACTTTGCTTTTCAAAATGTTTTTGAAAACCTTGTGGATGGATGGAATCCGCGAGAGATAAAAACCTTGCGGATGGATGGAATCCGTGAGAGATGGAAATCTGGTGAATGGATGGAATTCATCAGAGTTGCGCAGTGAAAGCGTGTGGATGGATGGAATCCATACGTGAGCTTTTGGAAAAGATGGTCAGGGTGGGATGCCCGTGGATAGGTTGGTGTATGGTCGGAGCCTGCACTGACGGTATTATTTTCTAACCCAAGTATTGTTTTTACTTACTATATTAAATTCTGCGATTTTAATCTATCTATTGTATTTCTTAAATGCTGTTTTATGCAAACTAACCCTATAAGCCTTCCTTTCAAGCCTTTATCATTATGGTGCATTTTCCCGGGTGACTTGCGGAGTACAAGTTTGTACTCACGTTGCTTTTCCCACACAGAGAAGGAAGATGTCAACTACGGTGAAGATCTGGACGAATAGGCCGCGTCTTACTATCGTTTGCCTGTGGGCAGGCTTGGGCTTCGCTATTTATCAGTTTGCTTCCGCAGTTATTTCCTTTATTTATTTTGCCAATGGGCGTTGATGTAAGACTTGGCCATAAGGCTGTACCCCTTTATTTAATATATTGAGTCATTTGTGCTTGGTTATTATCTTTGTTGTGACTGTGTGCACTAGCTGATCCTGGACTAGTGCGATTTACACAGAGGATCCAGGAGTGTTATTCCGGATTCCGACAGCTTGCCACTCGGCGCGCCCTGGTTGCGCCTGGCATCTGTCGGAGGCCCTTGCTTGCGCTTGCCTGTTGGGGAGTGGTCTCCTACCAGCGGGTCTCCTTTTTGCGACGAGTCCTCCACCTGACTGGTGTCGGAATCGTCGCCCTTGCGCAGCCGCGCGTCCTCCTCCGGTCGCGCATACTCTTCCATCGTGTCGAAGAGCTTCGCGACCGTCTTAACTCGGCCATCGGCCTTGGGCAGAGGCCCTGTAAAGCTGCATTGATAATGGTTGTCTCGTTGACGTTCTTAACTTGGTAGCGTACCTTAGCAAAGCGCTTGAAGTACCCCCGCAGTTTCTGCGAAGGTTTTTGCTTGACGGCGAAGAGTTGATCCGCATCGACGCGCTCGACGTAGTTCCCTTGGAAGTTGTAAAGGCGGTTGTGGATCTGCTCCCACGCGTAGATGGAGTTCGGCTCTATGGTAAAAAAACCAAGAAAGCGCCACTCCCTGTAGCGCAAGGGGGGCCCCTTCGCCTTGATGGTGTCGTCTCCGCCTGCGGCTTCGATGGTGGTCTCGTACACGCGCACGAACTCCTGAGGGTCCGTGTCGCCTTTGTATGGTTCGACGACGCTGGGGAACTTGAAACCCTCTGGCCATGTCGACTGTTGTAAGCCCACGGAGAGGGGGGACTCCGGGTCCACACGTTGCAGCAGGACGTGGGAGCCTCACGGCTGTCCGCCCGTTCTGGCGTGGGCTCCAGCGCGACCGCCGGGGGGGGGGGGTCTGCTGGCTCCGAGCCTCTTGTACGTCCCGCATGGCTCCGCGGAGGTCCACCAGCTCCCGCTGGAGCATGCCGATGGCCGTTAGCAAAGCGCTCTCTACCGTTACCGCGGCTGGGGCTATTGGCGCACCCGGCCTGCACTCCAAGGCAGCCCGAAGCGCCGGCGCGGCGAGCTTCGGGGTCGGTGATGAGTCCAACGTCGCCGCCAGAGCCGTTCACTGCTTCCGTACTAGGTGTGGGGACAGTGGCCGTGCCAGCATGGGCATCAGCGTCACCGCTCCCGACAACCTGGTCGGTGTTGTCGGTGTCGACCGTCACACCAGCAGTGGGGTCGACCGTCGCGCGCAGAGCGGGGTTGGTCGTCGCGCCATGAACGTCGATGTTCTTAGCCGCCGCGCCCGTGCCGACCTCGGCACGATCACCAACGCCGAAGCTCTAGCGCTGACGCGGGGCTCCGTCGCGCCCTTCTTCTTCTTCACCGTCGCCGACGATGAAGCTTTCTTCGGTGCCATCCTTCTTCAGATCTTCAAGCTTGCACTTGTCGTCCCCACGGACGGCGCCAGCTGTTGTGGTTACAGACCAAACAGAGAGAGAGGTATGGTAATGGAGAGTTAGGTGAGCAATGCTTAGGGTTTCCCCCATGGCCTAGACGGTATATATATATCCACATGGGGAGTGTTTTACAATTATGCCCTTACACTTAAGCATCCCTCTCAAGGGTGTTTATGCCATTATACATGTCCCATTTTGGACCTTACAATCTTCTAACAGGCCGACTGGGCTTAGGTGGGGACCACCCCTACAACAAGTATGATGCTTATATTTTACGAATGTATTTGAAAATAGTTGAAGCTCATGTGTGAAATCCCTATAATATAGGACTATACATTGTGAATGTGTTTTGCAAGCGTGTGAACTCCATGTTTCCTACTCCTTGTGGTATGAGGCTTATATTTGCAAATGTGTTTTGCCGATAGTTGAAGCTCATATATAATCCTTGTAGCATGTGACTTTAGTTTGCGAATGTGTTTTACAAACGTGTTAAGTTCACGTGCCGATTTCTTGTGTCATGATTTTAAAAGTGTGCAAATGTGTTTTGCAATTTGTTGGGAGTTATGGATGATCGTTGTGTGTATGATACTATAGCTTGCAAATGTGTTTTGCAAAATCTGTTGAAGTATCTGCACTTGTCAGGAAATCGGATCTACCGTTGTGTATGTAGCGGTACTATCAGAGGTCGAAAGTAACGGCTCTGTGTGAGTGATACTACCGGACATCGAAAGTATCGGCATGTGTTACGCGGTACTACTGGATGAGTGGTCTGAACAACTCTATGTGAGTGGTCCATCCGGCCATCGGAAGTACCAACTCTGTGTGAGTGGTACTACCGGAAGGCGGAAGTACTGGCGTGTTTTGCGCGGTACTACCAGACTTCGGAAGTTTCAGATTTTCTTGTAGTATGTTTTTTCCAGAGAGGCACCTATGTGGTGGTCTTCTCCTCCCCGTGAGAGCGTTAGTTTTGCATATGTGGAGCGGGAAGTACTGGAAAATGAATGGCGAAATTTCCAATTTTGACTATAATAGCTAGTTATTTTACCAGCGTTTTGCCTACGGTACTTCCGATTTCCCTGATTTTTCAGGGATTTAGCTCCAATGGCTAGTTTTTTTTGTGTGGGGGTATAAATACCCGTTTGTGGCCGGTTGGAGATAGAGTTGCTTGACTCATTTCTATTCCCTTGAGCTAGTATGGGCCTTTCCTCTTAGTTGTTCATGTGTTATGCCTTGTGAGTAAGGAGGGTGATCTAGAGTGTATGTGTTGCATCTAGAGTTGGACTTAGTGTCCATCTGATCTTGTGTATTCATTGCACGTTGTAAGAGTCAAGCAAGGGGCTCGACTTATTACAATTGGAGTTTATTGACTCCTAGATGGCGTTGGAGACGTCGTGCACGGTGAGCTTCTCAAAGAAGATTGTGAGAAGTTCTGGCGAATTGTGAGTGGTGTGGTGCTCGCCATCTTCGGAGCGAAGAGCAACCTTAGTGGATTGAGGTGTTTCGGTTTAATTTGTGGAGCTAGTCCAATTCATTTGGGCTAACCTCAACGTGGATTAGAGAAGACAGGCAAATCTCCGAACACCACGGTAAGAAGATATTGTGTCTTTGTGGTTTGCTTTTTTGTACTCAATTTACTTTCAAGCAATTTACATTAATAGAATTAAATCGATTGCTTATCATCTTAGGATTGCAAACCTTTGATATAGACTTAGGTTATTGTTGCACTTAGGTGAACCTAGTTGATTTAGGTTTTGTTTGTGCTAAAATCAATTTGATTTAAGTTTCTGCATTATATTCTTGGTTTAGTCAAATAGTTTAAATAGAATTTAATTAAGAAGAGGATTTTTAGAAATGAATATTCGCCCCCTATAGTCGGCCTGCTTGATCTTACATCAGCTGATGGCCAACACACCAAGGGGGGCTACCAGCGCTGAGAAGCATTACATAATGAGTACTGAGTAAGCAATTAAGCATTCAGTTCTAATTTGTGAAATCTGAATATCTGATTTGGTATTTGTGGAAATAGAATGACAGGAATGTTGTGATTGGAGATTTGGAGAGTTGAAACAATATTGTGATTTGTTAATTGTGAATGTAGAGCAACGGAGGATCACTGAATCAACAAGTTGAAATGTTGAATCGGCCAAAGAGGCTTTTGTAAGTTAATGTCATCTTGACTCTTGAGTGTTGCTGCTATCTTGAACAATATGTCAATATCCACATGTTATTCAGCCTAACCACTGTGTGGTCTGTAACATCAGCACATTTCTTATCCATATGTGTTGAAGTGATGATCCATATTATGGTTGGGTCTTAAGTCTTAACAGTTAACAAGATACACTTAATATTCCATTGTAAGTTCCTTCTATGGTTTTACAGTTCTTATGCATCATGTGAAATCTACATTGATCGACATGATAAGTTTACATTATAAGTTGCTATCGTTTGTTATAAATTGTTATTTGTGTGTTGTGAAATATGAATTGTGAATGTAGAGCTACCGAGCAAGTTGAATCATGTAAGACCTTATTTGAACTATTTGTATTGTATTTTTGTCAAATTTCGAACTTATATGTTGTATTTACGATGTTACGAAATTTTTGTACAAAACTATGGAATTATATACGTGAAGGGTGCATACCCATTACAAGTTTTCTAGCTCCGTCACTGGATTGGAGAGAGGTGAGGTGAAGCGGTTGCTGGTGTACGGATCAACTAGAGGGTGGATGACGTAAGGGAGCTTGCCGTCGAAGCTGCCGATGAGTCCACTCGCGCTCGCCGTTGCCGCTGTTGAGGGTCATAGCTTGCTCATGCTTGCCGTCGTCGCCAATGTGAGTTGCAGTCATCGTCACCACCGATTGTTGTAAATAATCTTGTTTAGAAGTCGTACACAAGTTTTGGAAGTAATCGAATCCAAAACGAGTAAGAAATCAGAAGTCGAAAACCGAGTCCTAGATGAAGTCGTAACCGAGTCGAAGTCGTATAAGACTCGGAGTCGGAGTAGGTGTTGAGAACCCGTGTTAAAGTAGGACAACCGGGTATAAAAAGAGGCTTAGAGCCATGTATTCTATGTACCACCAAGCCATTGAGAAAATACCAAAAAGAGGGGAAAATACAAAGCATTGTTTTGTCGTGTGATTGTGCAAGACGTGGTCGGAAGGACTCACGATCACCGCAAGCGTGATCGGGAGGAGTTACGACCACGGCAAAGTTCTAACAGGCGTGATCAAGAGGTGCTATGACCACGGCAATTCTACAGTGATTCTTCGACTACATTGAAGAAGGGCAGAACGTGGTCGTAAAGCGTTCGACTACGCAGAGAAGGCTACGACCACGGTGAAGGTGGTCGTAAGGGAGTCGAAGGTGGTCGTAACGAGCTACGACTACACCGGGAAGCCCAGAACGTGGTCGGAAGCAACTCCGACCACGTTGAAGGAAGTGAACGTGGTCGTACGTGTGTTCGACCACGGTGAACAGTGATTGCCAGCATCACTGCGTGATCGTAGAAGATTTCGATCACGGTATCATCGAGCAGCTGAAGGAAGGCACCGAAGCGATATCACAGAGCGGTCGTAAATTGCTACAGTCAATTTACGACCACGGTGAAAAGCGATCGGAGAAACGATTGAGGCGGTCGGAACTGGTCGTAAGCTCTTGGAACCAGTCGTATTCAATCCTTACCGGTCGTAAACGACTCTAACCGGTCGTAAAAGGTCCTGGGAGGTCGTAAGACTTCCAACACCGATGAGGCTGATGAGCTTGCCATCGCCGCTGTCAAGATTGCCCTCGTCATCTAGGGTTCCTTGCCTAATGGAGTCAAGGTCACGACCCTCAAGCAACCGA
The DNA here is from genome assembly GCA_017311315.1 of Dendrocalamus latiflorus. Classification (NCBI taxonomy): domain Eukaryota; kingdom Viridiplantae; phylum Streptophyta; class Magnoliopsida; order Poales; family Poaceae; genus Dendrocalamus; species Dendrocalamus latiflorus. Next base: position 9,700,794 of record CM029651.1, on the reverse strand, counting down.
GCGCTCCCCAATATTTGTTGTAAAAAATTGTTGCTTCCTCACCTAATTTTTATTTTCCAGTTGCAAAGACTCAATCCGGGTGTATTTTACTCTTATCAGCCCATCCAAGCAAATTATTACAGGCCAGCCCAGAAAAATTTAGGGACCGATATTTTACACATGTTTTGGACCCAAAACCGAACTTCTGGACTTCCAAGCAGCCCCTTAGTCCTTAGAGCAAGGCTAATAATACAGCCTTCAGCTGGCTGTAAACTATTATATAAATGGACTGATAAGTGAACTGTAAATGTCCATACAGCCAGCTGAAGGCTGTATGACCCACCCCTTTCTCTCACAAAGTTTCTTGATTCTTGTGCTTCAGCTGGTGTAAACTTACAGCCCACCTCTCTTCTCTCTTCTCTCTCCTCCACCTCAGCATATAGCCTACTAACAGCCTCTTATTATACTTGCTCTTATCGAGAGTGCTTGAATACAGCCTCTAAAGTGAAAAACAAAATTTCTAAACAAATTGGAGACCTTGTTGCAGCCATACGATGCTCCACTGCTACCTGTACTACTACTATATCATCTGCATAATTCTCTGCGAAAAAAATCTCCGTGATTTAGCTTGGGAAGCAGAGAAGCTTATTCAGCCTGCCCTTAGTTCATGGTGGCCGCATCAGATTAGACCACGATGGGTCGCTTGAAAGATCCATCTGAAGCATACACTACAACTCTACAAGAAGCCAGCATTCACATCTCAGGGGCAGTGCTTTCACCGGATGCTCTTGCTGACTAGAATAAAAAAGGTCATCACCAACTGACCCAACCATGAGGTACCACAGGAATCAAATAACCCACATACCAACGCAAGAAATTAGCTTCACCATTTAACAGAGTGAATGTGACATCCCGACACCAAAGAGAATTTCTAAGTGTGAAAGAAACATCGATACATCAATGTCCAGGCATAGCTTGCATGCGTTGATCGAAAGTCCTTGAGCATATAACAAGTGTAACAGCAGCCTCAAGGCAAACAAAAATCATGGGGTAAATGAAAAAGAAAAAAAGAAAAACTCGATAAAACCACGTATTATACTTATTCCTCACAATCAGTAAACTTCCTGGTAAAATATATGATAGAACCCTTACAACTTGCGAGACTAGAAAGAATATAGGGGAGCTCTAACTAGCACCGCTTATCTCAACTGTGTAGGGGAGCAGAGGAGACCTGAAGCATCAGCCCCAACCACTGCAAGCTCGCATATGGTACAAAGCTGCCCTTCTATGGAAGGAACAAACCGGGATGCACAGTACGGGCAGGAAACATCCTTTTGGCCACGGTAGATAGGAACATATGTAGCGCCACAGACAACAAATGGATTCCTGTAGTCGTAGTTCAGCTCACAACTATCTTTCTTGCCATTGCACTGTTGCTGCACCTGTCGAGCCTTCTTTGCTTGGACCTCGTTAGGGCTGTTCTCAAGAAGCAGCCTTGCGAAGTGCTCTGCAGTAGCAAAGTTCTTCTGCTTGTAGCATAGAGCCATAGCATTTGCGAGCACAAGCCTCATATGAACCCTCTGAAGCTTGCAGTTAGTGAAGTAAGCCGCTAATTCCTGTTGACGGTTGACATCATCTTTCAATTCCTTTCTCTTGAGTTCCATCCTCAAACCAAGAGCATACTCCCTCACTATCTCGATCAACTCCTTCACTTCATCAACTTCTCTCCGTGAGTCCACCACAATAAGAGGGACGGTATGTAAGATGTTAAGGAACCGCCTCAGCGCTTCCGGGAACTTTCCCTCAGTAGTGGCTTTATAGGCAGCCTTGAGTCTGTCTTCCATTTGTGAGAAGGTGAAAACAAGTGCAGGAGGGCCCCTCACATTAGGACTTGCAGACTCACTCCAACCTTTCTCAACAGCAACCGATATGACAGGGGCAGTTGCAAGTGCACGAAGATATGAATGACTGCCCATGTGCAGATCGAGGAACAAGGGCTTCAGAGGAGCAAAGTTCTTGATACCCAATTGGCGGCTAAGCAACCTCATTGCTGTGTCGAAATTCCCTGCTGCTGCATGCTCTCCAGCAAGAGAAGATTTCTGGGTCCAAATTTGGCTGACAGGCATGCCTGGTGTAGGAGCAACAAAAACAGTGGAGCGAGCATTCCCAGCAGTTTTTGGGGTCTCTATTTCAGGTGGTAGTTCCAGATCTTCAAGGTCCCAGCCACCTTCCTCGCTGTCCTCCACATTTGCTTCACCCTCCTCAGCATCAAAATCATTGCCACCATTTGCAATCGCATCACTTGCATCAACAATTTCCAAGTCCTCATCACCCCAGTCGGCACCAGCAGCTTCTTCATCTTCCTCAGGTTCAGCCCTCCCAGTAGCATCCAGTCCACCCTCAAAAATACCACGTATCACCCTCAGCAATGGCCAATCACCACTGGCTGTAATAGGTGCAGGGGGAATCAAAAGTGAGCGAGATTTTCCTTCAGGTAGAGAAGGAACATTTTCACCCAATTCAGCAGAAAGCCTATCAGCGATTTCAGTGAGTCCATGAGTGGCAGCAGTAGCATAGGCAAGAGGTAGCTGTCCAGCATTTTCCAGAATTTCAACTCGTTTCCTAGCATCCCCAAGATACAGTGCATTGTGGAACTGTCCCATCAAATTGTTATTCTGTCCAGCAATTTTGCACATGAAGCCCACCTTGTCCATGTAGCCAGTAATAAGATATAGAAAAGCAAGCCTCTCAAAATTCTTTGTCCGTTGGTATGCGTATTCCACAATACCAACATTTCCCTGCCTCAAAGCCTCAATTCCCAACCTGTACCAGTGATCTTTGTCATCAATCTCTTTTGCAGAAGCAACTGCAATTTGGATGTTACCACTTTCAAGAGCTAGGTTAAATCTGGTCTTCTCATCTTTCACAAAGTGGAGAGCAACTTCTGGAAACCCTTTCTGTTGTAAATAAGAAATCACAGCTTGCCCACACAGCTGGGAGTTCTTAATCATACTCATAACATGATCATAGCGTTTCCGGAGAAGGGCGAGCTTGAAAATGTATTCAGAAGCATCAACTGTTACCAGCTTGTTCTTTCCATCACGATCTAGACAGAAAATGTTGTTCCCAATAACCCTTGTTATGTAAATAGGAACGTCAAGGGTTTTTATGATCCCACTATCTCCATTGGGAAGACAGTACTTGATATGGTTCAATGTAGTGTAAATGAACACGCCATTCTCATCCCAGGCACCACTCTTCACACGGATGGTTTCGTGCAGTGTACAGTGAGGGACAAGCTTCTTGCTAGCTATAACAACTGCATGCTTGCTCAGCAGTGCAACAGACTCCATATCACTGGACCAAACTACATATTTAACAGCAGGTGCCTGGAGTTCACCAAGAACTAGCCTTTGCTGTAGATCAAAGATGGTCACTCGGTCTTCAGCTTTGCACAACAAGTTCCCAGTCCCAGCATAATAAATTGCATCAGTTGCAATAGGAAGAGGGCTTTTCTTCACAATTTCATTCTTAAGATTCTTCACCAAAACTTGATTGCTACTCTTCTCAAGGACGGCAAACCTGTTGCGTGCCACAAAAACAGATGAACCACCAGCTCCCTTCTTTGCCTCTTGCAAATAATCAGCCCTGCCAGCAGAGTCCTTAGGAACTATGTAGAGTTCATATGAGCCCCCATCCACATCAGAGCAAATCAAGACAGCATTTTCGGTTGGACTATAGGATAGTGTCCTGGGTGACTGGTTCAAGCTGACCAACCCAGGTCTTCTTATTGGAGCCACCTGAACTTCCTTCTGGGTGGAGTATTCAAAGAACCGGAGAAACCGGTCCTTCACATAGAACACGGTATCACCACTCACACAGAAAGCTGGGCGTTCCCTCTCCAATTTAAAAACAATCATGCCACTGTCATGACCAGCAGCAAGAAGATTCATTTCGGGGTGAGCAGCAAGAATCCAGAAACGGTCATGTTCCCGCCTAAATGTCTGAATACCAGTTCGCTTTGTGGCATCCCAAATGCGAATGCTCTTGTCTTCTGAGTTGGACACAATTATGTCTTGCTTTGCATGGAACATCACACAGGACACATTATTCATGTGGCCCCTCAAAGTATCAACTTCCCAAGCCTTGGTATCTGTCCATAAATAGCACATTCAGATTATTTTATTTCAATAAATGGAATGCATATTCCCTTTTATTTGTTTATCTACCAACATGCAGCAAAAAGGAGTGATATACTGACCTCCAATGGCCATTTTCCATGCAGTCATTAACATTTAAACCAAAAAACAGTAATTTAATAATTGCAAAACATGTTTCTAGATGTACCAATATGCAGCAAAAAGGAGCGCTATATTGGACCTCCAATGGCCATTTTACATGCAATCATTAACATTTAAACCAAGTACAGCAATTTCATAATTGTAAAAAATCTTGCATTCAGTTTGTTTTGATGACAAGTTACGTCATGTTATTTTAGACATAATGCATAAATGATATAAAGTAATTTTGTAAAAGTAAGATCAATTAAACAGAATGAAAAGCAATAATGATAAAATCACACTTATTGTCCGTAACTCTGTCATACGAAAGAATGAAGCCATACAAAATAAATATTCATGTTATTGTTCAGCTATGCAAAATTTAAAAATAAAAAGTAAAAAAGTTCAGGGAGTAACTGCAGTATTACCGTTCATCCTCCACAGCTTCACTTGCCGGTCATCTGCACCAGAAACAATGAGTGGCAATGTGGGGTGAAATGAGGCCCAGTTGACCCCACGGTCATGACCTTCCAAGACATATTTCACAACCGCATCAACACCTCCAAACAGATCTGTGTTCATCTGGGTAAGACGCAGGATGTCATCTGCAGGTGACACTGACTTCTTCCTCAGAGCACCAATATCCCAGACGCGAACAGTCTGATCCAGCGATGCTGACACAACCAGGTCCTCCTTGGGGTGGAAAGATGCGCACATGACATAGTGGTTGTGCCCAGTCAGCACAGCCACACAGGTGCGTGACTGCCAGTTCCAGATCCGGATTGTCTGGTCATCGCTAGCACTGACGATCCATGGGTACTCGTGGTGAAATTGCACGGTACGAATGTAGTCAAGGTGCCCATGAAGCGTGAAGAGGCAGCGGTGTGTCTTGTAATTCCATACCTTGATCTTGTAATCATCACCTGCATTGCATCACAGGAACCAAAATCTTAGAAGAAACCATAAGTTCAATATCTTCACGTCCAAACCCTATGACTCACTGTCTAGCCAGCAATACTAATAGATGCACCAGACTGGGCGTTAGTGTCTTGCGAATTCTATCATGGTTTGGTGCATGCGAATGAAAATGTATTGGTTAATTTCACCTCCTATTCCACCTCTTGTTTCAATGGATTGCAAAATCCATGGCGATTCCAGACATGAGTAAAAACCAAAAAGGACCTGAAGGCTTGAAACTAAACAATCTATCAAACAGCTCATCATAAGCCGAGATCATAAAGCAAACACCAGATCCAACCAACCCATCCTACCAACCAGGATTCCTTAACCACCACCACTCCACTTCATACGCTATCCAATTAAGAAAACTTAATACACATGTCTAGTGTAGGTATGCGCTATAATACCATCTGGCAGATCACACAGACATCTAACAGCCTCGAAGCCTGCGCACAAGTCTCCAACCCAAGGAAGAATCGGGCCAAACGCGTAACACACCACGACAACTATGGCCGCAAATGACAAATCACACACAAAACGATCGAGCCAGGCGAGATCTAGCAGATATACCTCCGGAGACGAAGAGGGGCTGGGTAGCGTGGAAGTGAACGCCGCGGACGGGACCATCGTGCTCGTCGAAGCGGTCGAGGAGGGTGCCCATGCGGTAGTCCCACATCTGGATCACCCCGCTGTGGAGGCTCGCCAGGATCCATGGCCGCCGCGGGTGGAAGCTCAGGCCCTTCACCCGGTTGCTCTTCGTCTCGAACTTGGTCAGCATCTTCCCTGCCCCGACTCGTCGTCCCCGGCGACAGCGGAGGCGAAGCCGGAGCCCCTGGCCCTAGCCGCGGAGAGGAGCGGAGGAGAGGGGGTGGTCGATCTGAGGAGGGGGAGGGGGAGGGGAGAGAGAGAACGGCGATGGTTGGAGAGGAGGAGGAATTTTAGATCTCGGGAAAGGGGGATCTGGGTTTGGGTGGGACGCGCTGGTGGGGTGGTGGAACGCGGGTCGGCCGTTGGATGTTGGGGCGCGCCGATCTGGCCCGTTGTGACGGTGCGCCCGGTTTGTCAGTGATTAGACTTCGAGCAATTTGCAATTTGCGCCCTACCCAAAACTGAATCGTAACTTGAGTAAGAAAGCTGAAAGCATGGGTTGTCGCCGTGCGGTGAGAGATAAAATAAAAATTGTTTCACACACATATGATACTGTTATTAGACCTGCTCATTTTGACAGTAACTTCTGGCTTCTATTTTTATTTTATTATTCTTTGATTTGTGGCTGGGCAGTGGGCCCGGCGGTTGCCAAGGTATGGCTGCTCAATAGCATCCTGCCGAGCAGCCACAGCTCGATAACAGTCTAGCATGGCACACTACACGCTTTGGCTGGGTAATAATCATTGCGAGGAGGCAGGATAATGTTTTGATTTGATCTCATGCATCCACCCAAGCAATAAACAACCAGGAAGCAGAGCACACAAAACAATTGAAACATCGCTATGCGTATTTTGATTTGGCTATGCTCTTGATGGTTTGCATGCATTAACTCTGTGCATCTTGGGCTTCATTAGCGAAGTGTACTATCGACACAGATGGGCAGTAGGAGAGGAGGCCCTGGACATGCATGTATGTATTCCCCTTTTAATTACTAGCATAGTTGTTTCATTGTTTACACATGTGCGTATTTGATCTAATAAACAACGAAGAAATAATAATCAAGCAAAAGCATGTAGCATAATAGTGAGCAAAAGCAGGTAGCGTGCCACAGCCGAACCCACTTGCTTGTTGTGTTGGAGTTGTGGCTGCTCGGTAGCAACCTGCCGAGCTGAGGCAGCTCAACAGCCGCCCAAGCCTGCCGATTGTCACGCTACACGTCACCCTACCACGCGTCACACCTTCTGCCAAGCTACAGCGGTGCGGCAGGTGACACTTGTCGCCTGCCATGCCTTTCGAGCTCGTTTAGGGAGCTATTTTTGCAAAAACAGGTGCTAGGGGCCAAAATTGAAAAAAAGCATTTCAATGCTAGATACATGATGGCTTCATAAAATAATCTTCCTTCTCTTTTCTATTTTAGTATTGAATTTAAGTGCTCTTGAGGTACTTAATTAAAAATGTACAAGTTCATTTTACCCCTCAACTATTGTGAAAGTATAAAAATCAACCTTCAACTACAAAATCGGCTACCTAAACTATCAACTGTCCAATTCTCACCCCTAAGACTGTTTTCAATTGGGCACTACTCTTTTAGTAATGGTTTTTGCCATGTAGATGCCACATCACTTGTTTTCGACTGACATGGCAGCCCACTCATCCACCACATCATCTAGCTTGGCCACATCACCACAAAATCATTCTTCTAGTCTAGCATCCTCTCCCTCCCCTCCTACCTATTTGCTCTCTCCTTGCAGCTAGAACCACTGCCTCCTCTCTATCCCCCATCTCCTCTTCTCCACCTTTGGCAACGGCACAAGCAGGCAATACTCGTCAATGGCCTCTTGTCTTCACAATCCGCTCCTTCGATGAGCCCGACCACTAGATCCATCCCATCATCACGCTCTCCATCCTGCCCCTTCCCCTAACCGCCATCAACCACACTGCTCCCCTCCTACTTTCCTGTACCACCATGGATCTACTTTGCTCAACCCAAGAAGATGCGACATAGGTGAGGAACTATTGGAGTAGGGAGGGGTCATGTGGCTAGTCGAGCTTGAACTCACGGAGGGCTGTGAGGAGGTAGTCCCAAAGGGCGGCCTTGGCAGGGTCATGGTATTGGGCAAGGCGCATCACGGTGGCATAGAAGAGGTAGAGGTGGCTCGCTGTGTCATGTGAGAGGAGAGGGAGGCAGCCATGGTGGTGGAAGAGGACGGAGGTGGGGATGGGTAAGGAGAAAGAGAGGACAGACAGGAGGTCATGGATGTGGTTGGCTTTGGTGAGCGGGAAGAGGACAATGGTAGATATGGAGGCTGGAGATAGTTGCTACCACCATGGATGGGCCCAAAAACTCTCCTTCGTAGATGTAGTTGGATTGAATGACACCGCTGCCACAAGAGGCGTATAAGCCATAAGAGATCGCTGATATGGAGGTAAACAACGGTGGTGGGGAGGGTGGGGGATTGGACCGGGGATGATTGATGTAGGGTGAGGGACAGAGAAAGAAGGTGGAGCTATGGTGGGAGAGAGAAGAGGAGGAGGAAGATGGGTTTAGGGTACATATGTGGCCATGATGATTTTTTATTTCTATGTGAAGTGAGCTTTGTTGAGTTAGTGTCACAAGGGTGCTACATCAATGGAACATGTACACATGTTAAAACCATCACCACATTAGACTACAACTGGGGTGGAATGCTCTCAAGGGAACTAAAACTGGGGTGGAATGCTCTCAAGGGGGGTAAGTTACCCAGTTTTGATAGTTAGGGGTATCGGTTACCAAGTTTCATAGTTAAAGATCAAATTTTAGACAAGCACGATAGTTGAGGGGGTCAAATGAACTTATTCCAACTAAAAACCCTTATATAGCCAATTCTTTTCTTTGCAATGGAAGAAAGGTTTAATCAATACTCATTGACACATCAATGCTATTTTCTAGCTTGTATAATCTTTGCAATGTTACTTGGCAAATTGGTCCTTTGATGATGATAGAGGTGTTGGCTTATCCAAATTATTCCGAGAAATGTTTATTAGACAATCGAGTGCTTCCTTGATTCTTAGAGAATGTGTCCTTCCATGCAAGTGCGCAACAAATGCATGTAGATCATCAAATCGTTGTGTCCGGTGTCTATTGGCTAGAGCAAGATTGAGTGTGTGGTGAATTGCAAACTCAACGATAATGTGGCAACTTTTCACTACTCCTACCTCTTTTCACCACTCCTACCTCTCGTCTCTAACAAGGTTCATTAGCCACTGATCATGGAATCTGTGAGGCCAATGATGAAGGTAGCGAGGTAACCATCATAGGGGTAGAGGTGAGCCAAAGGTGGACCCAAAGTTGGTGTGGGGTGGTGAACCATTCAGGAGGTGGCGGGGGTAGGTTGAAGTCAATAGCTACTAAAGGCTTGGCGAAGAGAACACATATATAAGTTTGGGTTTTTGTAGTACCCGTGAGATAGAAATAGTCAACTAGAGCATGTGGTGAGTACACACCATTTGGGCAAAGTGTTGTATGGATCGTTTATCCATTCTAGTACCGGTGGTTGGATTTCACAGCACTTAAAAAGATTTCAAACGTTGCTTTCCAATTAGATGGATTCACATGAAAGATATCATATCGTGTCTTCTCTTCGGTAAATTAAGGACTCAAATTTCAATATGCGAGTACTAATGAGGACATGCGTTCAGAGCAAATGCTATCCATCCCCTGTGCACTTTGCTCTATAGAGCTTAGACAGTCCAATTCTACGGCTGGGCCTCCGTCAACCCCAAACACTTGAACTCGAGCCCTAGACCTCATTGGAGATGGAAAGAGAGGTGGGTGGTTGAAATGACCCTCACTTGTACGGAATCTAAACAACATATTTAAATTTAGCCCATCATTAATTAACAAACAAATGATGAAATTATAACAAATTCAATTACATTAATGATCAAGTGATGGGAAAATCGTACAACATTCGATTATTAAAAGGAAAATACAACGGCAAGAACAAACCCTAATACAATGGTATTGGATACATCATCATAATAATTAAAACTCAAGAATACCATGCTTATCATCAAACATTCTTGAATGCATTCAATACCCATTTAATTACAGTTTGTGTGGCAAAGAAAGTTGTAGGTGTCATGAGGAGTGAGTCAACGTCGAGGACCTGCATTGGCAAAACAAACCAAAAACCTGGGGACAATCTTCCAAAAATAGAATAAGAAAGAGAGAAGAAGATGGTCATTAGAACCCATACAGTTTAGAATACCAAACCGTAGCACTCATTGAGATACCAGGACTGTCTGAGGCTAGTAAGCTAGTTGGCACCTCTCACTATAGTGGGCTTCATCACTCGGTGAAAACCATGTCATCTATAGGACTGATATGGCAAAAGAGAGAGGTGAATGTTGTCTTCAAAATTTTTGCCCCAATTATTCACCAATCCTTCACTCTAATAAATACTGAGCTATGAAGATCAAGTTTGGAAGAAAAAGATAAAACAATTAACTTGAAAGCCGAAGAGCTGAAACCCTACACCTGGGCAGTCTGACCGATGACTTCAAGGTGGTCTGAACTGCAACCTCTTGGTGGTTTGACCGGTAGGAGTGGTTGTCTGACCAACTTCCGGTCCAAACAGGCCTGAGAGCAGTATGACCGTTCCTATGTTCCCAGAATAGAAAATCAGCCCAAGTCTAAACCACTTTTGATGCAACGCCAAAAATCCACAGCCAAATGAGATGAAATTTGCACATACCTTATTCAAGGTCTAAAGAACCTATTCCATCTAAAAATCGCTTGACTTCTTGTCAAAGTTCAGACCTTTCGCAAGATAAGTAAGGTTGCACCAAAATTGGGCAAAAATAAAAAACTCAGAATATGCCTTTCTTGTGGGTGGAGGAGAAATTTGGACACATCTAGCACCCTAGAGGCAAAAAATACCAAAAGTAGCCCCCAAAGGAAATTAATTCTGTTTTTGGCCCCCTCCCCACCGCGCGATCACCACCGGCCGCCACGTGTCCCAGTCGTGCGGTCTGGTACCGCACGACCGTACTGTTCCTTGTCGCCCGACCGCGCGATCTCCAGGCCCGAGCGCGCGACTGCTGGCCCGAGCGCGCGATTGAATCCCCGACCGCACGAATCTTGCCCCCACCGCGCGGTCTCGTCGCGTCCCGTCCGTTCCGCCGAAAGAAAAAAAAGCAGTAGCGCCTGCTGTCTTTATTATTCCCGGCCGCACACGCGTCTGGAACCCAACAACGGCCCCCCTCCATGGTGAATGAAATGCGGACTTAAAAACGGAAACAACAGCGCAAGGAGGGAGCAGAAGTGCTTGGCAAGCCGGGAAGCTCAAGCACAGCTGAAACGAAGACAGAGCGAGTGAGGAAGTGAAGGAAAGTGAGGAGAGAAAACCCGTAGATTTGAGTTGTTTTCGTTTGGAAGCAGCGGATTTTGCAAGTACAAAAATTGTAGATCGCGTCGTGAGCTTCAAGAAGAGGTAAGTTTTGTGCCCGCGCAACAAAAGTTTGACGTATGTCATTAGTCCATAATTAGTCCATTATTAGAAATCGACTTTTGTTAATGTTTATTTATATGAATCTTTGATACGGTATGTATTTGTAGTTAATCTTTTTGTGAACATATGTGTTGTGGCTACAGACCAAACAGAGAGAGATGGTAGTGGAGAGTGATGAAGATAAATGTGATGGCCTGGGTTCTTCCCATGGCTTACTCGTATATATACCTACACATTGAGGAGTGCTTTTACAGTTATACCCTTACATTTGGTTATCCCCTCTAGGGACAGTTATGTCATTACACATGGCCTATTCTGGGCCTTATAATCTCCTACCAGGCCTGCTGGCTTAGGTGGGGGCCATCCCTACGACAGAAGCCTCTCATGGTAAAGGGCTTCACAAGGCCGAAGCCATGTTGCCGAGTCTTTTGGCCCCCTCCGTCCCTGCGGCCTGTGAATGTTTCCAAGCTTCCGGAGCTGCGCTGTAGCCGAAGCAGACGTGCGCGCTGCTGCGACGCTCGGACTTCCGGGCGTCCACGTGGTGCAGCGTGCTTGGCGTGGTGCGGGCGTTGAGGCATCGTGACCATTAATATGGCGGCGGACTTCCGGCGGTTGGATTTCCGCCGGTTGGTTCCCCTGCTGATGGGGGTATATATATGGCGCTGGTGGGGCGTTGCTCCTGCGTATATTGTGATAGAAGCTGTTCCCCTAAAATGGGCCCCTGCCGTGCATCAACATTCCTGGGTGACGCTGAGCGGCTTGGGGAATGTTGATGCACAGAAGGAGGTCTATTTTTCCTGGGAGCTTGACCAGCGCCGGTTATCGACAGCCAGCCGCGCTTCCTGACCCCGCACCGCGCTTCCGTGGGCGACAGCGAGGTCTGCCCTGTTTTTCTTAACAGGCCTACCTACAGTCGGTGTTCCTGAGGGAGCCCGCCGGCACCTCCTTATATGCTGATACACTGTAGGTGGTCTGTTAAGGAAAACGAGGTAGATTTCGCAGGACAAGACTCCCGTCTTTGCTGCGCCCCGGCGAAGTGGACCCGCGCGCTCCGTCCCCTACCGTTCGGACGGGTGGCAGCGAAACTGGCGCCTAGTCGAAGTAGACGCGCGCGCTCCGCCCCCCGCCCTTCTAACGGGTGGCGGCGAAGCTGGCGCCTAGTCGAAGTAGACGCGCGCGTGCTCCGCCCCCTGCCCTTCGAACGAGTGGCAGCGAAGCTGGCGCCTAAGTCGAAGTAGGCGCGCGTGCTCCGCCCCCGCCCTTCGAACGGGTGGCAGCGAAGCTGGCGCCTAGTCGAAGTAGACGCGCGCGCTCCGTCCCCTACCCTTCGAACGGGTGGCGGCGAAGTTGGCGCCAAGTCGAAGTAGGCGCGCGCGCTCCGTCCCCTACCCTTCGAACGGGTGGCAGCGAAGCTGGCGCCTAGTCGAAGTAGACGCGCGCGCTCCGCCCCCTGCCCTTCGAGCGGGTGGCAGCGAAGCTGGCGCCTAAGTCGAAGTAGGCGCGCGTGCTCCGCCCCCCGCCCTTCGAACGGGTGGCGGCGAAGCTGGCGCCTAGTCGAAGTAGACGCGCGCGCTCCGTCCCCTACCCTTCGAACGGGTGGCAGCGAAGTTGGCGCCTAGTCCAAGTAGACGCGCGCGCTCCGCCCCCTGCCCTTCGAACGAGTGGCAGCGAAACTGGCGCCTAGTCGAAGTAGACGCGCGCGCTCTCTGCCCCCTGCCCATCGAACGGGTGGCAGCAAAGCTGGCGCCTAGTCAAAGTAGGCGCGCGCGCTCCGTCCCGTACCCTTCGAACGGGTGGCAGCGAAGATGGCGCCTAAGTCGGAGTAGGCGCGCGTGCTCCGTCCCCCGCCCTTCGAACGGGTGGCAGCGAAGCTGGCGCCTAGTCGAAGTAGGCGCGCGCGCTCCGTCCCCTACCCTTCGAACGGGTGGCGGCGAAGCTGGCGCCAAGTCGAAGTAGCCGCGCGCGCTCCGTCCCCTACCCTTCGAACGGGTGGCAGCGAAGTTGGCGCCTAAGTCGAAGTAGATGCGCGCGCTCCCCGCCCCCTGCCTTCGAACGGGTGGCAGCGAAGCTGGCGCCTAGTCGAAGTAGACGCGCGCGCTCCGCCCCCTGCCCTTCGAACGGGTGGTAGCGAAGCTGGAGCCTAAGTCGAAGTAGGCGCGCGTGCACCGCCCCCCGCCCTTCGAACGGGTGGCAGCGAAGCTGGCGCCTAGTCGAAGTAGGCGCGCGCGCTCCGTACCCTACCCTTCGAACGGGTGGCAGCGAAGCTGGCGCCTAGTCGAAGTAGGCGCGCGCGCTCCGTCCCCTACCCTTCGAACGGGTGGCGGCGAAGTTGGCGCCTAGTCGAAGTAGACGCGCGCGCTCCGTCCCCTACCCTTCGAACGGGTGGCAGCGAAGGGGGCGCCTAGTAGAAGTAGAAGCGCGCGCGCTCCGCCCCCTGCCCTTTGAACGGGTGGCAGCAAAACTGGCGCCTAGTCGAAGTAGACGCGCGCGCTCTCCGCCACCTACCCTTCGAACGGGTGGCAGCGAAGCTGGCGCCTAGTCCAAGTAGGCGCGCGCGCTCCGTCCCCTACCCTTCGAACGGGTGGCAGCGAAGCTGGCGCCTAGTCGAAGTAGATGCGCGCGCTCCGCCCCATGCCCTTCGAACGGGTGGCAGCGAAGCTGGCACCTAAGTCAAAGTAGACGCGCATGCTCCGCCCCCCGCCCTTCGAACGGGTGGCGGCGAAGCTGGCGCCTAGTCGAAGTAGACGCGCGCGCTCCGTCCCCTACCCTTCGAACGGGTGGCAGCGAAGTTGGCGCCTAGTCGAAGTAGACGCGTGCTCTCTCCGCCCCCTGCCCTTCGAACGGGTGGCAGCGAAGCTGGCGCCTAGTCCAAGTAGGCGCGCGCGCTCCGTCCCCTACCCTTCGAACGGGTGGCAGCGAAGCTGGCGCCTAGTCGAAGTAGACGCGCGCGCTCCGCCCCCTGCCCTTCGAACGGGTGGCAGCGAAGCTGGCGCCTAAGTCGAAGTAGGCGCGCGTGCTCCGCCCCCCGCCCTTCTAACGGGTGACGGCGAAGCTGGCGCCTAGTCGAAGTAGACGCGCGCGTTCCGTCCCCTACCCTTCGAACGGGTGGCAGCGAAGTTGGCGCCTAGTCGAAGTAGACGCGCGCGCGCTCCGCCCCCTGCCCTTCGAACGGGTGGCAGCGAAACTGGCGCCTAGTCGAAGTAGGCGCGCGCGCTCCGTCCCCTACCCTTCGAACGGGTGGCGGCGAAGCTGGCGCCTTGTCGAAGTAGACGCGCGCGCTCCGTCCCCTACCCTTCGAACGGGTGGCAGCGAAGTGGGCGCCTAGTCGAAGTAGAAGCGCGCGCGCTCCGCCCCCTGCCCTTCGAACGGGTGGCAGCGAAACTGGCGCCTAGTCGAAGTAGACGCGCGCGCTCTCCGCCCCCTGCCCTTAGAACGGGTGGCAGCGAAGCTGGCGCCTAGTCGAAGTAGGCGCGCGCGCTCCGTCCCCTACCCTTCGAACGGGTGGCAGTGAAGCTGGCGCCTAGTCGTAGTAGACGCGCGCGCTCCGCCCCCTGCCCTTCGAACGGGTGGCAGCGAAGCTGGCGCCTAAGTCGAAGTAGGCGCGCGTGCTCCGCCCCCCGCCCTTCGAACGGGTGGCGGCGAAGCTGGCGCCTAGTCGAAGTAGACGCGCGCGCTCCGTCCCCTACCTTTCGAACGGGTGGCAGCGAAGTTGGCGCCTAGTCGAAGTAGACGCACGCGCGCTCCGCCCCCTGCCCTTCGAACGGGTGGCAGCGAAACTGGCGCCTAGTCGAAGTAGACGCGCGCGCTCTCCGCCCCCTGCCCTTCGAACGGGTGGCAGCGAAGCTGGCGCCTAGTCAAAGTAGACGCGCGCGCTCCGTCCCCTACCATTCGAACGGGTGGCAGCGAAGCTGGCGCCTAAGTTGAAGTAGGCGCGTGTGCTCCGCCCCCCGCCCTTCGAACGGGTGGCAGCGAAACTGGCGCCTAGTCGAAGTAGACGCGCGCGCTCCACCCCCTGCCCTTCGAACGGGTGGCAGCGAAACTGGCGGCTTTGCCCCGCGAACACCGCCGCGTGGGCGGTGACTTGGGGTCTTTTATGTGGCCTTGCGCTGTACGGGTTCCTGGAATCGCGCCTGCCCCTGGTCTGTCAGGGTTAGGTTCCCGTACCGTGCGACCCCATGCGCTCGGGGCACGCGACGGCCTATGACCGGTGGACGGCGGGATGTGGACGGTTGCGTGTTCGCAGCCGCTCGCCTCTTCCCTAGGGAGGGGGGACACGGGGCAGGCAGTAAATGGCGCCTGTGGTCGTGACCTTCCAGCGCTGGGTGGGCGCTTGTACGACCGTGGTCGCGCCTCGTTCCCGGACCGCCGCGACCCTTCGCTTTCAATTATGGGGAATCGTGTGGGGCAGGCTTTACACCGCTGCGGTTGCATCTGGCACGCGTATCGTTGCGACGCTTTGGTAGCGGTGGTACGTGCGAGGTGGCTTGAAATAGCCCCCCCATAACAGCGTCCCCGCACCTTTACGCCCTCTTTCCTGTCTGCTCCTCCTTCCACCTCTTCGCGCTATCTTCGCCACTCCAGTCTCGTCGTGGGAGACGATGGCCTCTAGTAGCAAGCGCGGCCAGGCGGTCGGTGACCCTGTCATTCGCCGGCGATCCTTGCCGTTGGAGGTGAAATACGTGCTCCAAGAGCGCGACCCGTCGGCAGCCGACCAGGAGCGGCGAGTGGCGGAGGAGGGAGGCACGTTCTCCGGTGATCTAGGCCCCTCGCTCGTGACCGAGAAGACGATCCAAGGGCTCTTGCGCGCGGGGAAGTTGTCCGGGCGGCAAGACGTACGATTGCCCGCCGGCGACGAGACGGAACCGCATCCCGAGAGGTCGGAGGCGGTCGTATTCGTTGCCTTTTTCGACGCGGGGCTCCGGATCCCAGCGGCGACCGTGGTGGGCGACGTGCTGCGGACCTTCGGGCTGGAGCTGGCGCAACTGACTCCAAACGCCGTGGCCCGGCTCGCGGTGTACAGCTGGGCCTTGCGCTCGGGGGCGTGCTGGCCCAGCGCGTCGCTGTTCGCCTATCTCCACGAGGCGCGATGCCAGCCGAAGGGCCGGAAGGACGGGACGCTGTCGAGCTTCGGTAGCGTCTCTTTTATTCTTCGCTCGTCGTGCAAGAAGCTCTTCCCTGCGAACTCAACTCGAGGGAAGTGGGAGTCTTACTGGATGAAGCGATGGTTCTACCACCGTGTGGAGAGCGGGAGCGGCCTTGAGTGCACAGGGCGACCAATCGCGTTCAAGCCCTCGCCCGGCCGAACGCTCGATGATGAGGACAAGCGGAGGGTCAAGCGGCTCGTGGGCGTGGCCGCCCGCCTCAACATGCGCGACCTTGCCGAAGAGTACGTGATGTACGGCGTGGCACCGCTTGCCCGTGACTGGCGTCTTGCCGCCGAGAGGCATCGAGACGACAATGTTTCGCCGTGGGTCTGCTCGCTACCGGCGCCGCCCGGCCCACGTAAGCCTCGATT
This sequence comes from Dendrocalamus latiflorus, assembly GCA_017311315.1. Taxonomy (NCBI): domain Eukaryota; kingdom Viridiplantae; phylum Streptophyta; class Magnoliopsida; order Poales; family Poaceae; genus Dendrocalamus; species Dendrocalamus latiflorus. Next base: position 9,683,920 of record CM029651.1, on the reverse strand, counting down.
GCGTCCCTCCTTTGTTGACGCGAAATGCGTTGTGTGCTGATGCTATTCTTCTTTGATTCAGGGATTTCCTTGGAGGAGGCGGAGCAAGCCGCGCGCGTATTCTTGGGGCCATACACCGCCAGGGAGCACGAGCAGCGCGCGTCTGCTGTCGCTAAGGCGGGACTGGGGCGAATAAACCGCGTGTGCGAGGTCCTGGGCCTTGCCGTGCCGGACCGTGTCGCTCCAGACGATAGTGGAGCGAAGAAGAAGAAGACCTCATCTCGGAAGAGGGGCCGCAGCGGGGCGCCTGCCGTGCCTGCTGCTAGTGTTTTTGAGGGCGCGACGGACGCGGAGACAGACTCAGCGAGGTACGCCGATTCGAGCTTGGGTGGCGCGGGCGCCGAAGGCGAGGTGTCTTCGGCAAGCGTCCCGGACGGCGGGTTTGCCGCGGGCGGCCGGAGGGGGGAAGCCTCACCGCCCGCCGAAGTCATCGAGGTGGACCCCGTGCGGACTGGCGATGCCGAGGTGCAGCCCTCGACCGCGGCCGTTGTGGTGCCGGAGGTGCCCTCTGCGGGGGCGCACGTAGCCGTGCTGTCTTTACCAACAGCTGCGGGGACCGAGGTGCCCCCTTCGACGACTGCCACCGTGGAACCTTCGCCCCCGGGCGCAGCAGCCGCGGGGTCCTCCCCAACCACGGGTGCGAGGGCGGTGGCGCTGCTGGCTGCCCCGGCCAAACGGCCATGTGTGCGGCCGGAGCTCCACCGGACACCGCGGGGGTTCGTCGTGGCTACGGGCATCAGAAGCTTGTGGGACTCCAGCGCAAGCACCGGGGGCCCCGTGGCCTATGCGCCTTCTGCCCCTCTGGCCACACCGCCCGCCGCGCAGGGACAGCCGTCGTCCTCCCCGAACGCGGAGGCCTCCGCTCGCGGCGGGACCATTCCTTCTGCTACCGAAGGTAGGGTGGCTTAGCTTACTCTGGTGTATGCTTTTATGCCTTGGGGTGGTCACCCGTATCCTTATTTACAGCGTTGCTCATTCCGGAGGGGGAGCATCCTACGGAACACGGGGCCTCCGGGCACGTGAGCCCTGCGGACTTCGCGCCGCCCCCGGAGACGCTGAGGGCATGGCGCGGGATTGTGAATGACGCGGCCACGAGTGTCGACCCGCAAGTGCTGCAGGCCTACGGCGCGGGGCGCCTCGAGGACGCTTTCGAGGTGTCTGGGGGAGGGTAAGTACTCCTGCGACCGCGCCTGAGTTTAGCTGGGTTTGCTAAGTCTTTTCCCTTCTACAGACACTTGTGCTGGGGTAGGCCCTGCAAACGGCCTATGCTCGTAGCCAAAAAGCGCTCGAGGATAGGCTGCGGGCCGTCGAGGAGGAGCTGCGCGAAGCCTCTGGCGCCCGTTCTGCCCAAGACGCCCGCATCCGCCAGCTGGAAGCGAAATGCGCCGACGCGAGGGCGCACGCCGAGGGGCTTGTTGCGTCGGCGCAGGAGTCAGCCGCGGCAGCTGCCGAACAAAAGTTCGCGGCGGAGCGGGACGGGTTCTTGGAGCAGGTCGCCGCGCTAGAGAAGGAAAAAGGCGAGCTCGCCTTGACTCTAGCGGAGCGCAACCGGACGCTGGGCGACGCCTCGGTGGTTGCCTGGGACGCCATGCAAGCGCTGGGGAGCCATCTTCAAGGGCTGGTAGCGGAGGTGCCGAGACGCGCCTTCGATCCGGAGGAGCTGTCTCGGACGCTCCGCTGGGTCGGGGATGCCGCCAACGTCGCACGCGACGCGGCGACGTCCTTCGGCACCCAATGCGCGTATACGTCGGCATGCTTGGTGTGCGCGCTCCTGCAGCACCGCGGTTGTACGCACGTCGCCGCGCTGGATGATCCCCAGCTGGAGATGCCTGGCGGGGCCGGAGTGATGTCCGGCGCCGTCCGCTCCTCTCGCCTCGCCCTCGGGCCCTTCTTCGACTGGATCTGGAGCCACGTCGGGGCGGATGCTGCGCGGATCGAGCTGCAGAAGTCGCTCTACGGGACGGGGAGCCTCGGCCAATTTCTGGACGGGGTCCCGCGACGCGACGATGGTGGCGCTGGGCCCTCCGAAGGCGCCGGGAACCCACAGGTCTGACGCCGTGGTGCTTAGGTGTAGGCGTGTGTTGTACTGTTCCTTGTCTTTGCGAATAAAGTACACACTTGCTACTTGTATTCTGACCTTCACCTACCTCCCGGGCAGCTTCCTTGCTGGGACCGGCTTCGCGGGCTGACCTTTCAACCCGGCGACGCCTGCGACGCTGGCGAAGGGCCGAAGAGTCGCTGGACTTTTGGGCGAGCCGGCCTTCTTCGAGCAAGGACCCAACTTTAGCGCGTGTTAAGGACGAACCCGCGGGGTAGCGGCTTAGAGCGGCCGGGATGTTGCCAGACCTTTGTACATGTGATTCTTCCGGTATGCAGACGTCCTGGCATTTTAAGATATGCGCTGTGTGTTGATGCCGCCGCGGTTTGCCTTGCTTTATAGTCCGGAGACTCGTGCGTGCGGAGGCAGACCTCGACGCTACGTCTTATTTAAAGTCCGTGGACTGGTGCGTGCGGAGTTAGGCTCGACACTACGTCTTCTTTATAGTCCGGAGACTCGCGCGTGCGGAGGCGAACCTCGACGCTACGTCTTATTTAAAGTCCGTGGACTGGTGCGCGCGGAGCTAGGCTCGACGCTACGTCTTATTTATAGTCCGCAGACTCTCGCGTGCGGAGCTAGGCTCGACGCTACGTCTTATTTAAAGTCCGTGGACTGGTGCGTGCGGAGCTAGGCTCGACGCTACGTCTTCTTTATAGTCCGGAGACTCGCGCGTGCGGAGGCGAACCTCGACGCTACGTCTTATTTAAAGTCCGTGGACTGGTGCGCGCGGAGCTAGGCTCGACGCTACGTCTTATTTATAGTCCGCAGACTCTCACGTGCGGAGCTAGGCTCGACGCTACGTCTTATTTAAAGTCCGCAGACTGGTGCGTGCGGAGCTAGGCTCGACGCTACGTCTTATTTAAAGTCCGTGGACTAGTGCGTGCGGAGCTAGGCTCGACGCTACATCTTCTTTATAGTCCGGAGACTTGTGCACGCGAGGGCGTCCCCCCGGTGCGTCTTTGGTTTATACTCAGTCCCGCCCTCCCTGGCGACGGCGAGTGCACACGCGAACGTGCGTCTTTAGTTTATACTCAGTCCCGCCCTCCCTGGCGATGGCGAGTGCACACGCGAACGTGCGTCTTTGGTTTATACTCAGTCCCGCCCTCCCTGGCGACGGCGAGTGCACACGCGAACGTGCGTCTTTGGTTTATACTCAGTCCCGCCCTCCCTGGCGACGGCGAGTGCACACGTGAACGTGCGTCTTTGGTTTCTACTCAGTCCCGCCCTCCCTGGCGACGGCGAGTGCACACGCGAACGTGCGTCTTTGGTTTATACTCAGTCCCGCCCTCCCTGGCGACGGCGAGTGCACACGCGAACGTGCGTCTTTGGTTTACGCTGCGGGGACGGGCGCGTTGGCCAAGCCTGCGCGCGCCCTCACCGCGTGCTTGCGTGTGACGAAGAAAGATTAGCGGCAAACGGCGATCTGCATTACATCCCCGTTTGCGCGGGTGGGCAACTACAAAGTGTGGATATACTGACCGTTTGCCCTTGGCGCGGCCGCAGCCTCTGGTCGCTAGACATCTGCAGGGCCCGCACAGGCGCCTATGGGTGACCCCGCGGACCTCCGCGCTGTGACGCCAGCTCTAAGAGCGTCGTTGGGCTTCGGGACGTGGGCGCCTGGTGCCTGGCTCGATGCGCCGGGCCATATCCTGGTCGCCTCGGACGGTAATGATGGTCCGGGGACCTGGGATCTTCATGCACAGATAGCCGTGATGTGGTACCGCGCCGAAGGAGTTGAGGATTGGGCGCCCTAGAATGGCATTGTAGGGATACGGAAGGTCGACCACGTCGAAGGTGGCATCTTCGGTCCGCACATTGTCATTTCGGCCGAAGGAGACTTGAAGGCCGATTTGGCCCAGCGCCCGCAGGGGCTGTCCCCCGAAGACCTGTAGTGGGATTCCCGAGGGCCCCAGGCGGCTTCGAGGGATCCCCATCTGGTCGAAGGCCGCCGCAAACAATACGTTCGCGGAGCTACCACCGTCCACCAAGGCGCGCCCCACGTCGCATCCCGCGATGGTGACCCGGATGACCAGGGGGTCCTGATGAGGGAAGTCCACACCTTGGGCATCATCGGGTGTGAATGTAACTTCGTGCTGGGCCCACTCCGGCGGTGCTTGCGCTGGGTATGCCGCCACGTGATGTAGTCTTCGCGCGTAGGCCTTCTGTTGTCGTGCCGAGGCGAATTCCAGTGCAGAGCCTCCGGATATGACATTAATGACCCTGCGGTAGGTTGCGTCCGGGGCCTGCAACGACAGGAGGCCCTCCCGAGGCTGCTGTATGTGAGCTTGGATCCGTAAGGCGCCTTCCTGGGGTTGCATCCCTTCGCCTGTACCTGCATCCCTTGCGCCTGTACCTGCATGGGGGCCTCGTATGGAAATTGGATGTGGGCCACCGCAGGCGGGCGCGCCTCCGGGTTCCTGTCCCTAGCGACGCTGTCGCGGAGCGCTGCGATGGAGGTGCAGGCGCGGGTATCATGGTTGCCGCGGCCGTGGATTATGCACCACAGCCCCTGATGCTGGTCATCGTAATCCCCACGACCCCTATCGTCGCGGCCCCTGCCACGGCCGCGCCCCCGGCCACGGCGCCCCCGACCGCCTCGGCCCGCTGGAGCACCCTCGTCGGACCCGCCTTCGATGTCGAGGACGTACCGGTTTCGCCTCGACCTCTGCTGGCCGCGCTTGGGCTGATCGGACGACTCCTTATGCGGGTTGTCCCTACGATCGGGCGCGTTTCGGGACGACTCCTGCTTACGTTTTCCCTTCGAAGAACCGCCCTTCGGCGGATCTTCGGCTTTTGCCGAGGCTTCGGCCTGGTTGGTGTCGGAGTCGTCACCTTGCCTGCGCCGCGCGTCTTCCTCTGCCCTGGCATATTCTTCCATCTTGTCGAAGAGCTTTGCCACCGTCTTGATTGGCTTTCGCGCGTTGTACTCGGCCATCGGGCCCGGACGAAGGCCCTGTATGGCTGCATTGACGATGGTGGTCTCGTTGACGTCTTTCACTTGACATCGAATTTTGGCGAAGCGTTTGAAGTAGTCCCGTAGCTTCTCCGAAGGTTTTTGCTTCACGGCGAAGAGCTGGTCCGCGTCGACTCGGTCAACGTAGTTTCCTTGGAAGTTGTTGTGAAGGCGGACACGAAGCTGTTCCCACGCGTAGATGGAGCCCGGCTCTATGGTAAAGAACCAAGAGAGCGCCACTCCTTGTAGCGCGAGGGGGAGTCCCTTCGCCTTCGTGGTGTCGTCGCCGCCCGCGGCTTCGATCGCGGTTTCGTACACGCGCACGAACTCACGGGGGTCCGTGTCGCCTTTGTACGAGTCGATGGCGCTCGGAAACTTGAAGTCTTCGGGCCATGCCGCCTGCTGCGGCCCCGCCGAAAGCGGGGACTCCGGATCCACGCGCCGCAGCGGCACACGGCTGGATGCGGGGGCTTCGCGACTGTCCGCCCTTTCCGGCGTGGGCTCAGACGCGACCACTGGCGTGGCCTGCTGACTCCGAGCCTCTTGCATATCTCTAACGGCTCCGCGAAGGTCCCCTAGCTCTCGCTGGAATGCATTGACAGCCGCCAGCAGGGCACTTTCCATCGCCGGTGCAGGCGGGGTCGCCGGTACCCCCGATGGGCGGGTCGGCGCGGGGACGACCGCGTCGCGAGGTCCCGAACTGCCGGTCGCTCCGTCGTGGCTACCCCGAACCGCCTGGTCCGCGCCGCCGGCGAGGGTTGCAGTGGGGGCGGCGAGGTCGGATGTCATTGCGTCGGCGGGGTCGGTTGTCGCCGCACCCGTGCCGACGTCTTCGACCGCGGGGCCCGTCCCCGCAACGCCGGTGGCGGGGTGGGTCGTCGCGGTGCCGATGACGGGATTGGTTGTCGCGGCGCAAACGTCGACGTCTCCGGCTACCGCGCCTGCATCGGCGCCCGCGTCCGCCGCTGCTGATGCCGAAGCCCTGGTACTCATACGACGCTCCGGCCCGGCCGCCTTCTTTCCCTTCGCCGCCGGTGAAGAAGCTTTTCTCGGTGCCATCCTTCTTCTTCGGTCTTCAGGCTTGTCCTCGTCCTCCCCACGGACGGCGCCAACTGTTGTGGCTACAGACCAAACAGAGAGAGATGGTAGTGGAGAGTGATGAAGATAAATGTGATGGCCTGGGTTCTTCCCATGGCTTACTCGTATATATACCTACACATTGAGGAGTGCTTTTACAGTTATACCCTTACATCTGGTTATCCCCTCTAGGGGCAGTTATGTCATTACACATGGCCTATTCTGGGCCTTATAATCTCCTACCAGGCCTGCTGGCTTAGGTGGGGGCCATCCCTATGACAATATGTATTATAAAGCAATATTTCATACGGTGTGTGTAGGTAAACATCCACATATGATGCATGATTTATTGTAGTGTAGATAATGTCGTATTGGACTGTAGTTAGTTTTTGGTGAACATATGTGCTTACATGTGTAGGTGTTGAAAAAGTAAATATTTATATTGGAGCATTTGTAGGCAATAACAACAGTAGTTACAGTAGAGACAATTTGTTAATGACCATAAACAACGTGTAAAATTTAAGACAACAGCTGGCTTAGTGAATGACCGTAGACAATGTGTAAAATTAAATTTGTGAATAAATTAGGATTATTAGAATAGAAATACGAGGAAATTAATACGAAGGTATAGTAAAATTAAAAAAACTGAGCACATGAAATTACACAGAATTATTTAGTTGATTTATGTACAATTTTATGAGTGAAAGCCGCATTAAGTGAAATATAGAAAAGAAAGGAAGAAATTTATGTAATGGAACGATTGTTGCATGGTGTGTACTAAAATGGTTGATTATGCACTTATGTTAGGTGCGTCATGGCTGACATTCAAGACTTGTTCGTGTTTTATGAGAGTGGTCTCGTACGCGACGGGCCGTATGGGGCGGACCTGACAAATTGCGAGAGGACCGTGATCCGGACACCTGGTCTGAACGGCATGAGCTTGGTTGAGCTACGGAGGTGTGTCCGTTTGGCGTTTGATCGGCAGACCGCAAGGAAGAAGTTACGGATCGAGGCAGTCTATTCCTCATTGGTGGGTGATGCAGGGGAGAGCATGTGGCAACTTCTGAAGGTGACCAATGACGCCTTGTGGGCCCACTACATGGAGGTCGTATGCAACCGTGATGCTGCGATATATGGCAGGCCAATGGTGTATGTCGAGTTCGTGGAGAGGGCAGAATCGTCCGTCATGGTTGGTTCTGATGCCGCTGGTGGAGATGTAGTGCCTGAGTTCATCTCCGGCGGTCATGAAGAGGCTTCTGCGGGAGAACATGTGGGTGAGTAAGTGGGTGATGAAGACAGCAGGAGGCGTGCTCAGAATTTCCAGCCCAACGAAGGTGTGGACGAGAGGTGGTGGGCCGCCCGTATTGACTGTCATGAGTATCTTGGGGACCAGGTGGAAGAAGAGGGCAGCGAGGAGGATGAGGAGGTGGAAACAGGCAGTTCTGGAGAGGACGAGGATGGCGAAGGTGCAACTGGAGGGGTGGTAGGTTGTGTTGTGACCACAGAAGGTGCGTACATGTCATCCAGACTGGACGACAACGCAGCGGCAGCCCTAGTTCTGCCACAGGTGGAGGAGGGAGAATGGGGGTTCAGCGAGGGTGCACTCTTTTTGGGGCAGTGCTTCCGTAATAAGAGTGATGTCCAGCAGGCTATTGCTAGACATGCCGTCAACATAAGCCGGACGTATCGAGTCCACAAGTCAAATCCGGACACGTGCGTTGTGAAGTGTGTCGACGGGTCCTGTGGTGGCAAAGTTCGTGCACAACGGTACAAGGGCGTTGGCAGGGAGTTCCGTATAACGGTGCTGCAAGATCACAGTTGCGAGCTTGCGGGGCCAGTACATAGACACCGCAACATGACATCATCCTATGTTGCGGAGCTGGTCACGCACCTCATCCAGGCGGATGTGTCCATTGCCCCGAATGTTCTAATGGCAGAAGTAGCGAACACGGCGGGCTTCGAAGTGAGCTACGAGAAGGTATGGCGGGCGAAGCGAAAGGTACTGCACCGTATGTATGGGACGTACGAGGAGGCGTACGACCTGGTCCCAAGAATGCTGTACCAAATTGCACAATCAAACCCAGGCACGTACATAAACAGGCAGGAGAGGGTCCATCCTACGGAGGGCCCAAATTGTTTCATTCTTGACAGAGTGTTCTGGGCCTTCCATCAGGCGATACAAGGTTTCAGGTGGTGCCGTCCAGTGCTAACCATAGATGGACGTTCCTATCCGACAAGTACAAGGGTACTATTCTCACCGCAGTTGCAGCCGATGCAAATGACCAGTTACTCCCAGTGGCATTTGCAATTGTGGAGAACGAGAATACAGATAGCTGGCTTTAGTTCCTTTGCAATTTGAAGCATGCCGTAGTGCAAGAACGCCCTGAAGTGTGCCTTATCTCCGACAGCAATGCAGGCTTGCTGTCTGCGTTGCAAACGTTGCAGAATGGGACGCAGCCCCCCTTCCAGTGGAATGATGTGAAGAACTGCTGGTGCATGAGGCATATTGCAACGAACTTCCACAGAAGGTTCCGTAGCAAGGACCTAATGAAGATGTTCAAGAAGCTATGAATGCAGAACCAGAAGCGGAAGTTCGACACCTTGTGGAGGCAGCTCGATCAGGAGGCTACCAAGCATGTGCATACAGAAGCAGGGGCCGTGGAGGGGGCTCCACAAGAGTCGGGGTATTCACACAATGGGTTCAGTCCAATGCACCTGACTTGGAAATGTGGTCTTTGTTGCACGACACCGGTGGGGCAAGGTATGGGATCATGACAACCAACATGTCCGAGGTTTACAATGGTGTCTTGAAGGGCGTCAGATCCCTACCGATCACGGCAATCGTGGCCGAGACTTGGAACCGTACCGTCGAGTACTTTGTGAATAGAGCCATGATGGCGCAGAAGCACCTTGACAAAAACAAGTAATACTCTGAGGTCATGCAGGCCTTCATGGACAGGAAGATGGAGAAGGGTCGATCCCACATTGCTCAGCCCATTGATGGCTTAAGGAGGAAGTTTGAGGTCCGCCTAAGGCAGAAGTATGTCATGGGTCACATTAGAGGGGAGCACAAGCAGGTATGCACGATTGGTGATGAAGCATCTTGCACCTGCAACAAGCCCCAGCTTCTGCCCAAGCCATGCTCCCATGTGTACGCGGCCTGCGCTGTATGGAACCAGGCGTCGACACAGTACATCTCCAAGTACTACGACATGCAGCACTTGTATGCAACCTGGAGTGCAGAGTTCCATTCCTACAGGGTAGACATGCACTACAGGGAATTATGGCCGGGTGAGATAAAGTGGGTGCCCAACGATGCACTGAAGCATGTCGGTCGTGGAAGACGACAAAGCCGTCGCATCCGCAACGACATGGATGACAGCCAGCGAGGGGATCGTGTTCGGCGCCCGAAGTGTAGGCTATGCAAGACGATTGGCCACTCCCTCAGTCAGTGCCTAAACAGGCCGGCATCAAGCAACGCTCCGTAGTACCAACCACAGAGTTTTGTTGTACCCATTGTTGCTTCTATGTGTTATGTGCGTTGCGATGTACCATGCATTATTTAGGAGGTGTACGCTGCATTGTTGGCTCCATGTATGTATGTCGTGCATATTACCATGTTATGTATGTTTTCGTACATTCCATATGTTTCCTTGCCGTGTGGGTCATATTCGTGTGCACATTTTATGTATGTATGTTTTGGTACATTCCGTACGTTTCCCTGTCGTTACATTTGTTGTTAATTATGTTGTCATTTGTTGCACATCTTGTTATAAATGTAGACTCACTTGTTATCCTTCTTTGGCAGGACATGGCGTTCGAGTTGCTAGACCCCCGTTGGGATGAGCACCACCGATGCCATGCGTGGTCGTCGGGAGACGCACTAGGGCCTCCTTGCTTCGTACTTAGGGGCCCCCGAGAGAACTGGCGTCTCGACCAGCGGTACATCCCACTACTACGGGACACCGGGCTGCTACCCATTGCCCGTATGTTGGATCTACCACATGCGTTCCAGTATGATGTGCCGCTGCTGTCCGCTCTCGTTGATCGATGGAGGCCGGAGACTCACACCTTCCACTTCCGGTGGGGGAAGATGACGGTTACTCTGCAGGACGTGACGATGCTTACAGGTCTACCCGTCCGTGGTGCTGCTGTAGTGCCACCCCCAAAGGCAGCAGATTGGAAAGTCCGTCTGGGTCACCAGTTCGGTCATTCGATCGCAGACACCGCAGCTGGTGTGCCACATGGATGGCTTCGTCGCTACATGACCTGTCCTGCAGACGCACATGAGGACGTGGTGCGGACGCACTTCGTTGCGTACCTGCTATATCTGTTCGGGTGGATCTTGTTCCCTAGCACCACTGGAGACTCCGTGCAGCCTAGCTACATACACCTAGCGGAGTCCTTGGCGGATGGCTGGCCTGGTCAGGTGCCATAGTATAGCTGGGGATCAGCAGTTCTTAGCGCCACATACCGCGGCTTGTGTGACGCCTCACAGCGTAGCGCGGCCAGCGAGCCGGTCCTAGCCGTCTGCTACCTTCTCCTTCAACTGTGGTCGTGGGAACACTTCTCCGTTGGCAGGCCTGAGTTTGGTCGTGTTGTGCACCCTTATGACCTCAGCCCCCAGTTCTACGGCCTCGATGGTGGCGACGACCCCGTTGATGGGCCCACAATGGGTACACGTTGGACACATGGTCAGTTGAGGTGGGCAAGGGACAGACCGAGACGTGCGTACACATATTTCCACAACAGGTTCGAGATTCTGCCCGACGCCCACATAGTCTGGTGGCCATGGACTGCACGGTTCATTATGGACACGGCCCCCACTCGTTGTCATCACAGTGCGGGCAGGATCACATCTACTGGTTGACGACCTGCCACTTGGTGTTCTCGCACTGCGTCGAGCCGTACAACCCACACCGAGTCATGAGGCAGTTCGGACTGTACCAGCATGTCCCCCCTGGCAGGACGCCCTCTTGCAGACAGCACCCACCGGTATCTCATTACACCATAAATTTAATTAATGGAGTAGTCTGTGCCCCTTCTAATTGTGTAATGTCTCAATGAACTTGCAGGCAATCGAGGAGAGGGCGAGCGACAGAAGACTGGAAAGCCACACAGCGACGGTGGACAGACCAGTGGTGTGACCAGGCGGATACGATGGTTGTGGACGAGACACGGCCGGACGACCCCGCGACGCATAGGACATACCTTGAGTGGTACACTCCACGCACCCGCACTAGGCTTACTGGGGAGCCGCCACATCATCCATTTGAGGTCGTTCACGAGGTCGCTCTACAGGCAGGTCCAGACCGTCATCTAGCGGCACGGCACGACCAGGCGGTACGAGATTAGTATGTCATTAAACAGTGCAGGATTACGTTTTAACTGACTGTTTGTTTCACTGCAGGTGGACCGCCTGCATCGTATCGAGGACGAGGCTGCTGAGTCTATACGCCGTAGGAAGTCAAATACGACTGAGCGGTGGGTTAGTTCGATGCGCAGCATCTACGATGAGGCAAGGGCTGCGATACGGTCCTTGAGTTGTGGTCGCCACCGAGATGACGTTGTTGCTACACGCGGTGGCGGACGTGGCCAGGGACCACCACCCCCCTCCGCGCCGCCGTCAGCACCACCATCAGCACGGCCATCCTCGTCGCGTCCATCCCAGTCCGAGAGTCGGCCCAGCTACGCTCGCTCGGCCTCCACGCACTTCGGACCGGCGGTTGGACAATTGCCAACTATTTGTTCATCCACTCATTTACCATTTATGTCTAACCACATGTTCGTCTTGCAGCAATTGCGATAGGATAGCATGTTGCTATGGGCATCGTCATCACGGAGGCCGACGGAGGAGCGATCGCGCTCTCCAGGCAGACGGGGGCCCACTCCAGAGAGCGACCCTGACTCGCCCCATCAACCAGAGGGGGGATGCCATCGTTCATCGCCCCATCATCCCATAGCATGCAGCCCAACCTAGAAGACCGGGACAGGTGGTTTGGGCAGACCTATCAAGGCTTCACATCGCAGGAGTACATGTGCGACTACCCGTCGACATCGTCATTTCGACAGCCACATACCCCGGTATGCAGTAACGTACTAAGCTAAACATGTCTATTTAAAAGGCATCTAATCGCACTCGCAAAAAAATGCAGGTTTACTCGGAGCAACAGGGCCATGACGTTCACGGTGGGTCATCCGCTTTTCAGAGTACCCAGGTAATTGCCTTGTGATATTAAGATTCATTACAAACATCGCTGCCCATGTCCTAATTCACTTGTACCATCTCAGCAGCACATGGACCCCTCGTCGACCCAATGGCTCAGCGCTATTTTCGGGACGCCAACGCAAGAGCCCACGCAGCCGTACGCAAGACCACCTCGAACGCAGGCCTCCCAGTATGACCTTCGAGATGCACCGCACTCGCCTAACCGGTTCACCTTCTCGGAGGATCACATACGGCGACCGACGAGACGACGACGAGATTCATAATGAGTTCATTGTAATGAGGCGTGATCGTCAGACTGGTGATGTTTTTGAAGTGCTTGATGGTTTGATGTTCAAAGATGGTTTCCTGTATAAAAAGGGTTGCTCTTAGTTCTTTGATTTAGTAGGGCATACAACCAACAGAGAGATGACAACACGGGACAACCCACATAATAAGAAGGCATCAGGCAATGACAACACGAAACAACACACACATTGCGCGTACATGAAATGTAGCAAGTAGTACAACCATCAACACACCAACCAACACAACAACTAAAATACAACACAACCGTACACCTCGTCTAAGACACGATAACAACAAACACAAGAAACACAAGAAAGAAAATAGCTTGACGACAACATAGCATAAAACATTACCAACATACACAAGGAGAACCTCCAACACTACAACTTGAGGATAACAATAAACACAAGAAAGAAAATAGCACACAACATTTAATTTATCTTCCACTCCAATCCGTCAAAACGATGCCGCATCCCGACGGGGTCGCAACCCCCCACGACAGCTCTCTCCTGGCGAACAATGTCTGTCCTTGTGCCCATTTCATCCTCCCACACCCAGAATCGGCAACCACCGGGGGCTTCCTGCGATTCAATGAGAAGAAGATTTTTAAACATGCCACCACGATTTGAATAAACCAAAATAATCTTACTCACCGAGTAATAGGGGCACTTGTAGTAGTGCCGCCCAGGATTCGAGGTCGTCTGTGAGGTCTTACGTCTAACAACCGTGTTGCATTTCGGGTAAATCACCGTGGGTGTATGCGAAGAGCTGCTGAGCTGACTCATTGCCTAGTCGGGGGGAGTTAGCACGGAACAAAACTACACAGATTGGGAACAACTAATTCACGATGTGAGTGATAACAAGGCAATGGACTAGGTGAGGAATGGCTCCCTTTTATAGGCTGTGGGGGGTAGGCTCAGTCACACAGACCACACAATAACACGACGTCACGCAATGACATGACAAAAAGGGGCAGCTTTCCGCAGTGACATGACAAAAGAGGCCAGCTTTCCGCAGTGACATGACAAAATAGGCCAGCTTTGCAAAGTGACATGACTAAATGGGGCAGCTTTGCAAAGTGACATGACTAAACGGGGCAGCTTTGCCCAAGGACATGACACAACGGGGCAGCTTTGCTCAGTGAAATGACAAAACATGCCAGCTTTTCGCAGTGACAAGACAAAACCGTCTAGCTTTACCCAGTGAGAAGACAATACCGGGCAGCTTTGCCCAGCGACATGACAAAATGGGGCAGCTTTGCCCAGTGACATGACAAAAGGGGGCAGCTTAGCCCAGTGACATGACAAAACGAGCCCTTTTTGCAGTGACCGTAGCTTGTTGTTTCATAAATTATGATTACTGGCCTCTGAGAAGGCAATGTTGTACCACTTATTTCGTGGAACATATTGTTTCCTGCAAACGACTGAAAATGCTACGTTGTACCAAATACATTGAATGGTCCAAGCTCTGAATTTATTACGAGACTACAGGCTCTTAAAAGCCTTCATAGGGACATCTATTGCTACACTGGAATCCTGAAAAAGCGAAAAGAAATAAGACCGTGTCGTCCTCTCCATGGACTATGCCCACTGCACCAGATAACCTGCCTACATAAAGGCCTCCTATGTCTTCCATACCACATCTCCTCCTCAGGCCATCACAATATTACTACACAACAATGTCTTCCTGGAGGTCCGACCCATTTGGAGTGCTGGAGTGGCATGAGCGCCCGAAGTGCCACTGCGGCTTTAGGACGATGTTGTGCGTCTGGACGGATCGAGTACAACGAGCCAACTACGGCCGTAGGTTCTTCAAGTGTCCAGACCTGGATGACGAATTCATGGTAACGACGACAACTAAATCCTTTGTTTCTTGTTATCGTTTTTCAACTTGATCCATGACATCTATCACGCCACACATAGCCTTGCGAGTTCATCGAATGGGTGGATCGGGTGCCGCTAGCATGGCCACGGAACCGGCCAATGGAGGTGGAAAACAAAGGATAATACTTTGTCAAGATGACTCAGGCTCGCGAGGTGGAACGACAGATGTGGCTTGAGCAAGAGCGCCGTGTGAGGGTGGACCAAATCCGTCTGAAGGGCAAGGAGGATGAGCTGCAAAGGAGGCGGGAGCAGTTAAGTCTGCGTGAAGCAGCCATCAAGCATCAGGAGGAAGAGATTCAAGCTCGTGAGGCAGCTCTCAAGACCAAGAGTGACAGGAAGAAGGATGCAGCGGAGCCATCTTCAGGGTGTGAGAAAAAGGGGAAATAACCACACTACACCCAGTAGACAAAATGTAATAGACCCAGCAAGTTATGCATGTAATAGACCACGCTACACCCAGGGCGCGAGTGGGCAAGGAAGGGAAAGTGGCCCCGGTCCACACAGTAGGTTGTATGAGCAGTTGGGTGGGTTAGTCGCATATCATGCTATATGTTATGCATGTACTAAAAATGTACGCGGCATGTTGCTCCCAATTGTAGTATGAAGTTTATTTCTATTCACCGTACACGAATTCCTATTACAACTTCGTCAGATTTTTTTCCAGTTTACAACTACAAAATTGACAAAACTTAAAAAAATCACAGGGTTTCCAAACCCTAAAAACACACCAAATCTTAAAAGTCACTTACCACTATTTGTATCGATCATTCTACGGTCAACCGTTCCTAAAAAATTTACCAAAATTTTTTTGGCATCTACAAGTTACAATGAATATAAACTTTTATTACAACTTGGTCAGATTCTTTCCGAGTTTACATCTACAAAATTGACAAAACATACAAAAAACATGGTGATTGCAAACCGTAAAACCATACGAAACCCTAAATATCACTTACCACTTTATGAAACGATCGTTCTACGATTAATTGTTTGTAAAAAAATTTATCCAAATTTTTTATACATCTGCAACTAACAATGAAGATAAACTATTATTGCAACTTCATCTATTTTTTTCTCAGTTTACATCTACAAAATTGAGAAACCGTACAAATATTCACGAGTATTGCAAACCCTAAACAGACCAAACCCTAAAAATTCCACAGTTCCTTCGAGCGTTGGTATTTGGATTCGTGCGGTCCGGAAAATGGATCATGCGGTCGGGGTTCAATTGCGCGCTCGGGCCAGCAGTCGCGCGCTCGAGCCTGGAGATCGCGCGGTCAGGCGACGAGGCGGGCGGGTCGTGCGGTCTGGTACCGCACGACCCGTGAACAGTACGGTCGTGCGGTACCAGACCGCACGACCGGGACACATGGCGGCCGGTGGTGATCGCGTGGTGGGGAGGGGGGCCAAAAACGGAATTAATTTCCTTTGGGGGCTACTTTTGGTATTTTTTGCCTCTAGGGTGCTAGATGTGTCCAAATTTCGGTGGAGGATGGCCAAGATGGCTCTAAATGTATCTCTACATATCACAGCAAGCAAGAACTCATAAAGATTCGATGCAAAAACTTTGGATCAAGAAAACTCATGATGAGGTCAAATCTAAAAAAATTGAGCAATTATAAGAACTTGCAAGACCTGATGCCTAGATAGATGAGGGTTGATCTCTATGAGTCATATCCATCACTTACACATCCTTAGCACACAACAAGATTAAGAAGATGAGAGAAAAGATAAAAACTAACAAGAATAAGAGCAAATCAACCAAATCAAGGAAACTTCATGAGTGAAGAACAAAGTTAATCTATTCCTATTTAAGGATGAAGATTTCACAACCACTCTACCTAGAGTATAAGAGAGTGCACCATAATACACACACTTCTCAAACCCTAACCCTAGAACACTTGGCTTGGATGATGGATGGTTAACTTGTAAGTCTCCATCCCAACTCGTTAAATAGATGAGGCAATCAGTCTACATCCGACCCCAATGGATACTATCCAATAGCATATATGAGGGAAACCTGTTAACCTTACACAATACGAGTTTTACTTACACACTTAACTCATGCGTGCTTTTTAAAGCACATGAGCCAAATCCACTAAGTCTTTAGTCTTTGATCTAACTTGATCTTCTTAGCTTCTCCTTGACTTAAACCACTCTCTCAAGTGCCATGGTTTTGATCCAAATTAGTTTCTGGTATTTGGCTATCTTACCAATATACCATTCTTTGACTTGGTGTTCATCTTCCTTATAAGCACTCATCATGCTTGCCACGTGTAGGTGCACCACTAGTTTGCGACGTGTCGGTAAGTCTATCTGTTTTGGTTTCATCGCACCGTGTCTCACTTGGACTGACTAAGTCACTTTGTGCAAGTCGTCGCTTGAACATTTTCTTCAATATTTCTCGTCTTCCTTGTGCCATGTTTAAGCTCAATCATCTCACTTGGTATCCTTGATCGTTCTATATCTTAGCTCATCCTAAGCATAGCCCCACTCCTCACTGTTAAACAATGTTTGACTCCAAAGCTTTCTGCATATTCAAAGATAAATAAATCATTTCCAAGAATAAGTCCTTCATAACTTGAATCACATTAGCTGAAATATGTATCATGCAACATTAATACACTGACTAAACGTATCTCAAATCACCCTATGACCAAATTCCCAAAATTCAGAAATCCTTTTTTGGGGCTGGTCTGACCGCCAACCATAGGCTGGTTAGACCGTTACATTCAGTGCAAAACACACACTCTAGAAAATTACAACTAGCAACTAATTCATGGTACTACCGCTCAGTGGTCTGACTGGCATTAAGCCAACGGTCGTACCGGTGTTAAGCTGGCGATCAAACCGGTCAACTTGACAATAAAATTGACAAAATGCAAACTTTGCAAAATTCAAATATCCACTCCACAAACATGACAATAGTTTATCACAATATTATCCTGGGCCTTCACACATAGTCCTTCAATATCCGCCTTGGTGAATCCATTAGCAATAACTCAAAAATTCAAATAGGAGGTAGTTTTAGAAGTAGAATATGAAATTTTGCAAAGAGATGCTCAAATGGTCACAAAAGGATTGCAAAGACTAAAAATGACCATACGAGCCAAAAATAGAGTGAAGCCAATGAATAGAGTAATTTTTCACAAAAAGCTTCAACTCCACCAAGGAAATTGGAAAACCTCACTCTATGTCTATATAAAAGAAAATTTGTTCTATTTGACTTTGGTCATGGTGAGAAGTAAGGCTGTAAAAAAGCTCGAAGCACGCAAACTATTCAAGTTCGGTTCATTTTAGGCTTGATTCGAGCTTAATTCGAACTTTAAACAAGTCAAACTTGAGCTTGATCTCGAGCTCGTGAGCTTCACTGAGCCGAGCTCGAATAGTTCGCGGGCCTCAATTTGAGCTTAAATAGTGATACATATTAACTCTTACCGAGCTTACTTGAGCTGAATTCGAGCTCGAGCTTTTCTTATTATTGAAAATAAGTGTATATTTGAATTATTTTAACTGTTATCTAACTTACTAGAGCCAAACTCGAACTCAAAAATTTTTTATTATTGAAAAATAGTGCGTAATAAATTATTTTAATTGTTGTCGAGTTTCAACAAGCCGAGCTCGAGCCTACTCGAGCTTAGGCCGAGCCGAGCTCAAGCCCAAGTCCAGGCTCGGACCCCAACTCGAGCTCGGCTCGCTTACAGCCCTAGTGAGAAGAGATCAAAAGATCAAGAGAATTACAACAAACTATAAAAGCTCCAAACTTAGCAAGAATTTACACAAAACTCCAAATTATGCTCTAGATATGTATTTTTACGAATCTTTCTCCCTTTGATAATGGAGTCATCAAGATGAATGAAAAATGATAGAACATGAGTGGAATGAATTGTCTACATTTTATTCATTTTTAGCTTAATAAGAAGCTATAAAAATTTCATAAAGTGACTATACAAGTATTACACCAAATCATATTATATGAAGTAGCTATCAAGATCATGACAATCCATATATAGCAACATTAAACTAAAAGAGCAAGAGCCTAAAATTAAATAAATTTTTAGTATGTCAAGTTGCTCAACGTCACAATTTAGCCAAACATATCAAAAAAAGAGTCAACCCATGTCAATAAACTGAATAGAACCAAGAAGTTACAATTGAGTCAATTTAGAGTTCTATAAGTTTACAATTGAAATATTTTGTTTGAGTACTTAGAATTAAGCACAATAGCATGTTTAGCACTTTTTGAAATACATTGTTGGTCTTATCTTAGTAAGTAAGTCCTGGATCAAGAATCATCTACAACTGCCTCATAAGTTTCACCCATTTTTCATATTTTTTTGTTTTCATAGCCATGTGCTAGATATCAAGCCTTATTTCGATCATCCTAAGTAAAAAACTTAAGAGAGTGGTCATGATCATTTAAAACTCCCCCTGATTTCATATCTAGTGCAATGACAAGTCATCTAATGAGAAAGAATTGGTGAGATCAGTTTTTCGCAAAAAGAGACCATTTTTTGTTCAAGAACAATGAATTACTCTTGAGTCCGTAAGGTATACCCAACCTAAGCTATAAAAGTCTAAGAGAAGTAAACTCATACTTCAACAAAGAACTGCATTGCTCAATCTAAAACTCAATCTAGATTCTAGACTCAACTTAGCCTATTTAATATGGCATGAATCATAAGATGATCATTAGAGCAAAACTAGTCATAGGATCCAACAAAACGTGTTTAATTCAAGTTTTTCACATTTAAACAAGCAAATATGGCAAAAGTTAAACTACACACAGAAAGATATGATGGATTTAGCAAACTAGAATGAGATATGGTAAGATGTAAAGTAAGATACCATGTCACATAGAGATAATATTCAAAGCTCCATGTAATATTTTACGACCATTGGTTTCAAAGAAAAATATGTCTATTGTGCTCAATTTGCTTAACTACAAAAAGAACCAAGTACTTGAACAAATGATTCATTCTTAAACTTATAGCACTCTACATTGACTCAATTCTAGCTTCTTGGTTCCACTTAGATTATTGACATGGTTTGCATCATCCTTGGATACCTCTAGCTTCACGTGCTAACAAATTACTCTAATATTCAGATTGTTACTTATGTGGCTTGGCTTGATTATGCATATTTTGTCATGATCTTGATAGCATTTCTATGTGTTATGGCTTGGTGTAATACTTAATGGTCATTTTGGATAATTTTCATGGCTCTAATTGCTTAGCATGAATAAAATTCAGCCATTTCATCCATTTACATGCTATATTCTCTCTTCTGCATCTTGATGATTCTATTGCCAAAAGGGGGAGAATATTGGAGAAAAAGCCACTTTTTGGGAGCCTTTGAGAAAAACTTGCTCTTTCTTTTGCTCATTTTGTCAACATGGTCATTAGCATCATTTTATTTCTCTTGGACCATGTATGACTCTTTAAACAAACTCAATCTTATGCTTTTTTATGTTTGTCAATATACTCATCAAGGGGGAGATTGAGAGACCATGTGGAGGTATCCCCATGTTTGTGATGAGTAATTGACGGTTGTGTTAGTGAGTTTGAGTTTATTTTGGGTACTCTAGGGTTGAGTACCTTTCATTTATGCTATTGTTGATTATGTTGTTTCGTGTGGTGCTATGTGATGGTTTGCTTGTCTGTGTGACTGCAAGACTTCGGAGCTAGGTCATGGTGAGGCGAGGAGGATCGGGACTAGGCACAGGAGGTGTTGAGGTCCAGACAGTCGGTAATGCCGAAGATGATCAAGGCTGGTGATGTGGTTGCGAGTCGGGAGACGAGGAACCGGAGCTGGAGCTACCGGTGACGGACACGATGGGCGACGACGAGAGAACCGGGACAAGGCTCAGGGAGGAGTCGGAGGTCCAGACGGTTGGAGGTCGGTTGCGGTCGTGCGCGATGGAACAGACCAGGACTAGACTCAGGTGGAGTCGGAGGTCTCGGCCGGTGTCGGGTGGACACGACGGGCAGCGGTGAGTGGATCGGGACTAGGCTCAGGGAGGAGTCGGAGGTCCAGACAGTCAGGATGCCAGGTGCGGTCGTGTGCAGCGAAGCGGACCGGGACTAGACTCAGGGAGGAGTCGAGGTCCAGACGGTCAAGGTACCGGTTGCGGGAAGCTTCCGGGAAGGTGCTTGAGAGGCAATTTGGAGAATTGACTCAAGCATGAGAGAAATGGCTAGTTTTCCCTCCATTTCTTGTGTTGACTTTGACCCTTGCCTTTTTGGGATGAGAGGCATGGAGTGGAAGATGTATGCCACTTCTTGATTTGCTTGTTTGGTGTGAGCCTTTGCCTTCAAAAAGAGGAGAGGGAGGCAGCAGTGTGCAGCTCATATGTGTAAGCAAGCAGCAGGAGAGTGTTAGGTGTGAGCTCCTGTGTGTGTATGTGAGTATCCATCTCAAGCACGTAGTGAGAATTGAGATGAACTCTTTATAATCATTCCTCTTTACTTAAGCATTTATGGGAATGAATTTACTTGAAAGTTCTTGTCTTGTTTCTCCTTCTCTGTGATGGATTTCAGCTTCTATTTGTTTTTCTGCCCTTTCTGTTGATTTCCAGTTCTTGTG
The DNA here is from genome assembly GCA_017311315.1 of Dendrocalamus latiflorus. Classification (NCBI taxonomy): domain Eukaryota; kingdom Viridiplantae; phylum Streptophyta; class Magnoliopsida; order Poales; family Poaceae; genus Dendrocalamus; species Dendrocalamus latiflorus. The sequence continues at coordinate 9,662,771 of CM029651.1, read as the reverse complement.
TTCTAGAGATTGATTCTTGTTAAGAAGGTGCAAAATGAGATGCTCTGTGATGGGATTATGTTTCTAGACCACTTTGTCAGTTAGTTTCCTAGAGCGAATTGTTTGAATCAAAGAATCTCTCCTGCGCTGCATTTCCTCTGTTCCCCAAAAATTAGGGTTTCATGTCAGGGGAACCTTGGCTCTCTTGTTTTCCCTTAAGGGGATGGCTCAAGATTTGTGTTTTCGAGTCCTGAGATCATTGCTAAGCTGATTTCAAAAGTTCATGAGCAAAGGATTCAAGATTGATGAGCAAATTGAAAATCTGTCCATTCACAACTCATTTTTCAGATTTTAGCTCAAATCTTGATTTCTTGATCCCTTTATGAATTCCTTTGTTCCCAGAGGTCTTAGAGCTATTGAATGTGTAATCTTGGTCTTTAGGCCTGAGAAGAACAACTAAGATTCCTCAATTTCCTTGCTTTCTTACGTTCTCAGCTTTTTCTGTTTCGGGCTCTACCAGTTTCCAGCTCTGGATCAAAGTAACCGGTCAGACCGGCCCCTCACCGGCGGTCAGACCGCCCCTTTCATGGCGGTCAGACCGGGGTTACATGAGCGGTCAGACCGGCCGCATAGAGGCGGTCAGACCGGCAGCTTGGGAGGGGTCTGACCGGCCTTAAGGCTGCGGTCTGACCGGCCCCTTGTAATCTGCTCTGTTATCTGATGTTTCCCTTCAGTTCTTTGTTTGCTTTTGGTTCTTTCTCGTGTCAGGCCAGCATGTATTTCCAGAGAGCATGATTTCTTCTTCATAGCTTCTCTAGCTATCGGAGAAGATTGTCATTTTTGTGGATACTTGAGGGGAGATTATTTTTAAGGGCACCATTCACCCCCCCTATTGCCATATCCGATCCTACAAGGAGTAAAACCCCAACCCCCAAAGAAGCAAAATGAGAAGAACCGATAGCCTTAGAGAAAATGACTTTAACCTTGTGCTCTGACTCTTCAAAGTAAAGCACAACATCACTTTTCTCTACATAGTCTCTAAAGAAATGATATCTAATGTTAATGTGCTTAGTTCTAGAGTGTTGTACTTGGTTTTTAGCAATATTGATGGCACTGGTGTTATCACAAAAAAGAGAAACACTATCTAAGACCAACCCATAATTCCGCAGAGTAGGTAAGATCTAGATAACCTGAGTACAACTACTAGCAGTAGCTATATACTTCGCTTTTCTAGTAGACTATGCAATAAAGGACTGCTTCCAAGGCGACCAAGGGATAAGAAATGTACATAAGAAATGATAAGTGTCAGATGTACTCTTTCTATCTATCCTACATCTCACAAAATCAGCATCAGAAAAAGTATGAAGAAAGAGTGCAGAATTAGAAGAATACTAGAGTCCAAAGTCAATAGTATCATGAAGATGCGTCACACTGCTTGACGATGTGAGGCACGAGGGGAAATATGAAATCAAGTACACAAATACACGGTAAACTGTATGTCCTGCCTCGAAGCTATGAGGTAGAGGGAGCCGATCATGTTGTGGTACTCCTTCTGGTCCATGAGCTCTCCATCCATAATAGGATTCAATATAGTAGAAGTAGCAAATAGAGTAGGCATTGGCTTGTTGTTTCCTGTGTTGAAGCGTCGAAAAAGGTTTTTTTTGTGCATTTGCTTTGATGAACGAAGGTCCATTCCTTCATATGCTTAACTTGAAGACCAAGTAGATCACCCAACATGCTCATATCGAAATTCTCTGCTAACGAAATCTAAAAATTTGAACACCAAAGCATGAGACAAACCACCAAAAATAATATCATCCACTTAAATCTGAACAAGTAGGAAGTCACTGCCATGCTCGAGAGTAAACAATGTTTTATCTATTATTCCTATTTTAAAATTATTTTTAAGCAAGAAACTCTTAATCCTATCATGCCAAACTCTAGGGGCTTGCTTCAATCTATACAAGGTTTTTTAGAGCTTACACTCACGGTTTACAAACTTAGGATTTTCAAAACCGTTAGACTGCTTCACATAGATCTCTTCTTCTATGATACCATGCAGAAAAACACTCTTGACTTCAATTTGAAGTAGCTTAAGGCTCTTAGACACAACAAAAGCTAGCAGAATACGAATGACTTCTAATCCAGCTACAGTTCTAAAGATTTTCTCAAAATCTAAACCCTCGAATAGGGAAAAACCCTAAGATACAAACTTAGCCTTGTTGCGAACTACCAACCCATCCTCACTTTGCTTATTTTTGAAAACATATTTTGTACAAATTGCATTATGATTAGGGGGAGGTTCAACTAAGGTCTAGACTTGGTTGCATTCAAAGTTTTCAATCTCTTGATGCATGGCATTGATCCAAGAGGAATCAAATAAAGCATGTGCGATATCTTGAGGCTCAAAAGATGCAATAAAAGCAAAATATGTATGAGAATCTAGAGATAAAAAAAATGGAGCGAGTAACTCACTTATGAAGATCCTAAATCATCTACTCCTAAGGGTGTCATCACCGAGTGTGAAGCGGAGGTCCTGGTACAAACATGGTATCTACCTCTTGTGCTGGAGAGGTAGGAGCAGAGCCTCTCAAAGTGGTGATGTAGTTGGGAGGAGGTTGCTCTACGGAAGCTGGTATAGTGGAAGCATGCTCTCCAACCAACTCAGGAGTGACTAGAGGAGGGATTGAGTCCTCATCCTCTAAGTCAGAGTTATCGTTAGAGAAGATACTCTCATGTCCACCGTGTACCTGCATTGTCGGGTCTAGTACCAGGACTACCCTCATCAAAAGTGATTTCATAAGTCTCAATGATTTTGTTAGTATCCAAATTAAGAACTAAAAGACCACAAAATGAGTAGCATATCTAAGAAAAATGCCATCATAATATCTATATTTAAATTTTATCTAAGCTGCTATGTTTAAGAATGAAACACTTGCAACCAAATATCTTAAAATAAGATACGCTAGGCTTATGACTGAATCTTAACTCAAAAAAAGTCTTGCCTATGTATGATCTCAAGAACATCCTATTAGACACATAGTAAGTAGTGAAAATTGGCTCAGCACAAAACCTCCTAGTCATCTCTAAAAGAGTCATATTCTTTCTCTCTATAACTCCATTCTATTGTGGGGGTCCAAGAGAGGAGAACTGATGCTCTAGGCCTCATTCAGTAAAGAAAGTGGCAAAGGATGATTTCTTGAATCATATGCCATTATCACTCCTAATAGCTCTTAAGACTCTTGGTCAACTGCTAATCTAAAGGCCAACTCTCTAAAACAACCAAAGGTCTTATCCTTAGAAGCAAGAACATACACTTAAGAACATCTATACAAGTCATCTATAGTGATAAACACATACCACTTTCCTCCTACAGATTGGATTTTAGAAGGACCTATTGTGTCTAAGTGCAAGAGCTGTTTATCTCTATCAATCATCAGTAAGGTAAAAGGAGGATGAGAAGCAAAGTGCAAGAGCTGTTTATCTCTATCAATCATCAGTAAGGTAAAAGGAGGATGAGAAGCAGAAATCATCTTACCATGTCTATAAAGCATGCGAACTAGGTCCTTGTTACTCTTAATCCCAGGCAATCCTCTAATAAGATCCTTACAACTAGCTCTAGTCAAGTGATCAAAATATATATGACCAAATCTACGATGCCACAAAACTAGATCATAAGAAACAGAAGCCACAAACATCTAGAGCTAGAGATAAAAGAGATACTGAAATCAGCACTAAAGATCCTCTCAAATCGAGAGATCCCAAAGAAAAATTCACTAGAGGAACCTAGAAGTATGCATTCTTTTAGACCCTCATCAAGAAGTTAAAAAAACATATAGCAGATTACACGTCAGCTTATTTACTGTAGCAATGTCCTTGAGCATGAACTTATTGTTGACACACATAATGTCCTTCGTTGTTACAGTTCTGGTAGAATCATCTCCAAATGTGATCAACTCATTGCCGGAAGCATTAGTAAGAGAGGAGAATCATCGATAATATCTGGTCGTGTATCAAGAATATTGTAAGATCGAGGAGACCAACTAGAGGGGGGTGAATAGGCAGTCTAAAAAATTCCTTCCAATTATTGTCAAATTGTATTTGGCTAAAACCAAGTATATAATGTGGAAACTTACCTTAAATTGGTTTAGCACAAACAAAACCTAAATCAATTGTGTTCACCTAAGTGCACCAACAAATTAAGGTTATGTCAAGTTTTGCAATCCTAGGATGACAAGTGTTATAGGGGTGGCCCCCACCTAAGCTCAGCAGACCTGTTAGAGGAATGCAAGGCCCAGAATGGGACGTGTATAATGACATGAGTACCCCTGAGGGGAATACTTGGATGTAAGGGTATAATTGTAAATGCACTCCCCATATGGATGTATATATACAACGCAGGCCATGGGGGGAAACCCTAAGCCATTAACTCGCATAACTCTCCACTACCATACTCTCTCTCTCTGTTTGGTCCGTAACCACAACAGTTGACGCCGTCCGTGGGGAGGACAAGAGCAAGCCTCCAGATCCGAAGGAGGATGGCACCAAGGAAAGCTTTACCATCGGCGGCGAAGAAGAAGGCGGAAGCGGCGAAATCTCGCGTCAATACCCGGGCTTCGGCTTTAGCAGCTGCGGGTAAGGGTGGCGATGCAGGTGTGACGACTGTGAGCACCGGCGTTCACGACGCGACGAACAACCCCGCCACCGGCGTTCACGACGCGACGAACAACCCCGCCACCAGCGACACGACGCCCGACCCCACCACAGCCGCAACGAACAATCCCGTCACTGTCGCCGCGACGCCCGACCCCGCCACAGCCGCAACGAACAACCCCGCCACTGTCGCCGCGCCGCCAGACCCCGCCTCCACCGCCCCGACGACCAACCCCGACGGTGGGAACCCCGGCACGTCCACTTTCCCATCCAGCGCAGGAGTGGGGAGCGGTCTAGGCGACGACGTGGGTCTAGTCACCAGCTCCAGGGTCCTCCAGGACAATGCAGCGGGCAGCCTGGGCGCGCAGGCCGTGGTCACCGTCGTGCCAATCGCGCCGCCGGGCGCACCAACGGCCCCAACCACGCCCGCGGTGGAGACCGCCCTGTTGGCGGCCCTCAGCGCGTTTCAGCGGGAACTGACAGACCTCCGCGGAGTTGTGCGAGACATGCAAGAGGCTCGAAGCCAACATGCCCCCCCGGCGGTGGCATCGGAACCCGCTCCGGAGAGGGCGGACAGCTGCGACGCCCCTACGTCTAGTCGCGTCCCATTACGGCGCATAGACCCGAAGTCCCCGCTCTCCGCGGGCCTACAGCTGGCGGCATGGCCTGAGAATTTCAAGTTCCCGAGCGTCATCGAGGCGTACAAGGGTGACTCCGACCCGCGAGAATTCGTGCGCGTGTATAAGACCGCTATCGAAGCCGCTGGCGGAGACGACACCACGAAGGCAAAAGGACTCCCTCTCGCGTTACAAGGGGTGGCGCTATCCTGGTTCTTCACCATCGAACCACAGTCCATCTACGCGTGGAAACAGATCCGCGATCGACTCTACAACAACATCCAGGGAAACTACGTCGAGCGTGTCAATGCGGACCAGCTCTTCGCAGTCAAGCAAAAACCTGAGGAGAGGCTCCGGGATTACTTCAAACGCTTCGCAAAAGTGCGTTGCCAGGTCAAGGACGTCAACGAAACAACCGTCATCAACGCAGCAATACAAGGCCTCCGCCCGGGACCGATGGCCGAGTATAACGCGCGCAAGCCCATTAAGACGGTCGTGAAGCTCTTCGACAAAATGGAAGAATACGCCAGAGCGGAAGAGGACGCGCGATGGCGACATGGCGATGACTCCGACACCAACAAGGCAGAAGGCTCGGCAAGGAGCGAAGGCTCACCGAAGCAGGGCTCCTCAAAAGGCAAGCGCAAGCAGGAGCAGTCGAAGGGCACCTCCGAACTCAGGCGATAAGCCCAAGCACGACCAACGCAAGACCAAGAAACCTCGTTACGTCTTTGACATCGAGGGCGGCTCCGAAGACAACGCCTCCGCAGGTCGCGGAGGCAGGGGCGCCAGGGCCACGGACGGGGGCATGGGCGGGGTCGCGACGACCGAACCCGCGAAGAATACAACAACCAGCACCACGGGCAGTGGTGCAAAGTCCACGGCCGAGGCAATCATGATACGCGCGCTTGCGCCACTATCGCAGCGCTCCGGCAGAGCGTCGCCAGGGACAAAAACCCGGAAGCACGCGCGCTCGTCGTGGCCCACGTCCAACTCCCCCAAGACCAACGAATGCAGCCCCAGGAAGGCCTCCTGCGAATTCAGGCCCATGTGCAGCAACCTCGTGAGGGCCTCTTGCAGTTGCAAGCCCCGGAAGGAGCCCAGCGCAGGGTCATAAACGTCATTTCCGGAGGCTCCTCGTTGGTGTTCGCCTCGGTGCGGCAGCGGAAGGCTTATGCGAGGAGGCTGCACCACGTCACGGCATACCCAGCGCAGGCGCCGCTGGAGTGGGCACAACACGAAGTCACATTCACGCCCGCTGACGCTGAAGGCGTGGAGTTCCCCCACCAAGACCTGCTGGTCATCCGGGTCCTCGTAGCAGGATGCGAGGTCAGGCACGTCCTGGTCGATGGAGGAAGCTCCGCGAACATTTTGTTCGCCGCGGCCTTCGACCAGATGGGGATCCCTCGGAGTCGGTTGGGCCCTTCAGGCATCCCGTTGCAAGGCTTTGGAGTGCAACCTTTGCACGCTCTAGGCCAGATATGCCTACAAGTTTCCTTCGGGCAAAACGACAACGTGAGGAGTGAAGACGCCATCTTCGACGTGGTCGACATTGCATACCCCTACAACGCCATACTGGGGCGGCCGCTCCTAAACACTCTTGGGGCAATTCCGCATCATGGCTTCCTATGCATGAAGCTTCCCGGACCGTGGGCCATCATCATCGTCCATGGCGACCAGGACATGGCTCGGCGCATAGAGCTTGGCGCCAGGGGTCCATGCTACGCGGCTCGCCAAGGCACCTAGGCCGGGTGCGCAGAGGCGGAGCCCTCGGGCGCCCCCCGGAGAGCGTCTCGTACTCTCCGGAGACGCGTTTTGTCCCACTGGCAGCGGCTCATCAGCGGTCGCCCCAGTCCTAAGAGCGGTTAGTGGTCGATATCTCCCCTCTTTTGTAACCGCTCACCCGCACAAACGGGAATTTAATAAAGTTCACCGTTTGCACAAATTTTTCTTATTTCTTGCAACAAAGATGCGCGTTCACGCGCGCACTCTCTGTCAGAGATACGGGTATGAGTATAAACAAAGACATGCGTTCGTGCGCGCACTCTATGTCAGAGACACGGGTATGAGTATAAACAAAGACACGCGTCCATGCGCGCACTCTCCATCAGAGACACGGGTATGAGTATAAATAAAGACACGCGTTCGCGCGCGCACTCTCTGTCAGGGGAAATTTAACTTTTTGCCACCCTTAACATTGCCACATATCCAAATGCCATCCTCTTCAATGCAATTAATATTTTGCCACTCTCGAGCCCACGCGAGCGCGAAAGCCGCTCGCCGGCGCCCGCGCCTCCGCCTCCGCCTCCGCCTCCGGCCCCGCGCCGCCGCCCGCGCCTCCCCGCTCGCCCGCGCCTCCGCCTCCGGCCCCGCGCCGCCGCCCGTGGGGCATCTCCAGGGCACCCCGAGCACATCCCCCACCTCGCCGGACCCCGCCGCCCTCCCCAGCGAGCCGCCGCCGTCTTCATCCTCGCCGCCAAGCTCCCTCTCGCCGCCGGCCCGCCCTGCTCCATCTCGGCCTCGACCGACGCCCCAGGTGCGCTCCGGGATGCCCGTAGATGCTTCACCGTCGAGGAATCGGGCTCCCACCGCCCGAGCCGCCGGTGTTCTCGCTCCCCTGTCTCGGCCGCGGGGACGGAGGCGGAGGCGGAGGCGAGCGGGGAGTCGCGGGCGGCGGCGCGGGGCCGGAGGCGGAGGCGCGGGCGCCGGCGAGCGGGGAGGCACGGGCGGCGGCGCGGGGCCGGAGGCGGAGGCGCGGGCGCGGGCGCGGGCGAGCGGCCGGAGGCGGAGGCGCGGGCGCGGGCGAGCGGGGAGGCGCGGGCGGCGGCGCGGGGCCGGAGGCGGAGGCGCGGGCGGCGGCGCGCCGCCGGAGGCGCGGGCGCAGCGCCAGCTCGGGCCAGCGTGGCGGCTTTCGCGCTCGCGTGGGCGCCACGTAGGGTCGAGAGTGGCAAAATATTAATTGCATTGAAGAGGATGGCATTTGGATATGTGGCAATGTTAAGGGTGGCAAAAAGTTAAATTTCCCCTCTGTCAGAGATACGGGTATGCGTATAACAAAGACACGTGTTCGCGCGCGCACTCTCTGTCAGAGATACGGGTATGAGTATAAACAAAGACACGCGTCCGCGTGCGCACTCTCCGTCAAAGACACGGGTATGAGTATAAACAAAGACGAGCGGAGGGACGCCTCCGCACGCACTCTATGGAGTATAAAAAAGACATAGCGTTGAGGTCCGCCTCCGCACGCACCTCACCGCCCGCAACGCGCCGAGGCTTGCCTCCGCGCGCAGTCCACGGACTCTAAACAAGATGTAGCATTGAGGTTTGCCTCCGCACGCACTCTCCGGAGCATAAAAAAGACGCAGATGCTATCCCTGTGCACTCTACAGAGTATAAACAAGACGCGAACACCACACACGCACGGGCGTTGCTCCTGTGCGTACTCTTCGGAGTATAAACAAGGCGTGGATGTCGATCCCGTGCACTCTACGGAGTATAAACAAGACGCGAACACCACGCATGCACGGACGTTGCTCCTGTGCATACTCTTCGGAGTATTAACAAGGCATGGATGTCGATCCCGCGCACTCTCCAGAGTATAAACAAGACGCGAACACCGCGCACGCATGGGCGTTGCTCCTGTGTGTACTCTTCGGAGTATAAATAAGACGTGGATGTCGATCCCACGCGCTCTCCGGAGTATAAAAGAGATGCGGATGCTATCCCGACGTACTCTACGGAGTGCAAAGCGCACCACGGGAGCCCACTCCTATGCGCATCCCGCGAAGTACCAAACTGACGCACCAGAGGCTAGCCCCCGCGCGAGCGCACCTGCGGGCGAAAGGCACCAGAGGCTGTCCTTGTGCAATCCTAGGGGACAGAGCGCTCACGCGCCTACTCCGGCTAGGGCGCCACCTCCGCTGCCACCACTTCAAAGGGTAGGGGACGGAGCGCTCACGCATCTACTTCGGCAAGGGCGCCAGCTCCGCTGCCATCACTTCAAGGGGTAGGGGACGGAGCGCTTGTGCATCTACTTCAGCTAGAGCGCCAGCTCCGCTGCCACCACTTCGAGGGGTAGGGGACGGAGCGCTCGCGCGCCTACTCTGGCTAGGGCGCCAGCTCCGCTGCCACCACTTCGAAGGGTAGGAGATGGAGCGCTCGCGCATCTACTTCGGCTAGGGCGCCAGCTCCGCTGCCACCACTTCGAAGGGCAGGGAACGAAGCGCTCGCGCATCTACTTCGGCTAGGGTGCCAGCTCCGCTGCCACCGCTTCGAGGGGTAGGGGACGGAGCGCTCACGCGCCTACTCCTACTAAGGCGCCAGCTCCGCTGCCACCACTTCGAAGGGTAGGGGACGGAGCGCTCGTACCGCTACCTCGACTAGGGCACCAGCTCCGCTGATCCCACTTCGAAGGTATAATGGACGGAGCGCATGTGCGGTCACTACAACTGCGCGTCCACCTTGACCACCCTACCCTCGCGAGGCGCAAACCGTCGTATACGGGCGAGTGTAGTAACCTTCCGAGTTTACCATGGGACAGCTTAGCCGGAGGGGCGGAGACGCACTTCGCAAGTCCCAATCAAGATTATTCTTTGTATTCGCTAAGGACGCTTACAAAGGCGCACAAACACCTCCGGCGCACAAGGCCGCTACTCGGCGGGCTCATCCTTAACATGCATCCGTGCCGAGGCTCCACTCGAAGATGCCCGACCCGCCCAAAAATCCAACGCTTCCTCGGCCCTTCGCCAGCGCCGAAGACGCCGTCGGGTCGCAAGGTCGGAAATTAGCAGCCGGCCACGACTGTGTAGCTGCTCGGGACAAGGGGCAAGAATCAGAACAGCGGTGAAACAACTTCGTACTTTACTCAAAACAAACCCCGGGCTTCAGTTACAACGCACGCCGACACGCGACAACCTCCCGTCACACCGGGGGACCTCGTCCAGAAACTGGCCAAGGTTGCCCTCGCCGTGTAAGTTATTTTGCAGCTCGACCATGGCTGCGGCCTCGCCGCAGTACTCCCATATCTGCTCATGGAAGAACTTCACGGCACGGCGAACGGCGCGCATGGCACCGGATATTACCCCACCTCCGGCGGGCATCTCCAGTCGAGGATCGGCTAGCCCCGCAACGTGTTCACATCCACGGAGTCGCAGGAGCGCGCATGTCAGACACGACGCCACGTAGGCGCAGTGGTTGCCAAAGGTCGTCGCAGCGCCGCGTGCAATGCCGGCCGCATCTCCGATCAACCGAAGCGACCGCGACAGGTCCTTGGGCCCGAAGGAGCGTGCCGGCACTTCGGCGACAAGCCCCTTAAGGGTGTCTTCCAGGGCTAGAATAGTGTCCCAGGCAGCTACCGAAGCGTCGCCCAAGGCTCAATCCCGCTTCGCGAGAGAGGCAGCAAGATCGTTGTTCTCCCTCTCCAACGCAGCGACTTGCTGCAACAGGCCGTCTCGCTCCGCAGCAGCTTCCTACCGCACCGCTTCGGCGGCCGACTCCCGCGCTACGGCGACAAGCCCCTCAGTGCGCGTCTTCATCTCCGCGCACTCCGCTTCCAAGCGGCGTATGCGAGCATCCTGGGCAAAACGTGCCCCAACAGCTCCCCTTCGGCGGCCTGCAGCCTGCCCCGCAGCGCTCCTTCCTCGCGAGCGTGAGCCGCTTGCAGGGCCTGAGCCAACATGAGCGTCTGCGTGGCGGAGGGGTTAGCAAGCGATAAACGGTTGTGATTGGGCCAAAAGACAGACGCTTACCCTCACTCCCGACACTTCTAATGCGTCCCCAAGGCGCCTTGACCCATAGGTCTGCAACGTCTGCTGGCCAATGCTGGCGGCCGCGTCGTCCGCAATCCCGCGCCAGGCCCTCAGAGCATCCGATGGAGGGACGAAGTCTGCCGAGCTCGGGCGCGCGGCATCTGTGTCGCCAACGCCAGGACCCCCACGCTCAAGGGATGGCTCCTCCTCCGGGATAAGTGCCGCTGCAAGGCGAAGTATAAGATTGTCGCATAAGACGCGGAAAAAACTGTGCTAAAGGTATGCCGTCCTAGCCTACCCTCGGTGGCAGATGGGGGACTTTGCTGGGAAGCCCCCTAGCCCCGGGCGGGGCCACAGCAACTTCGGCTCCTACGGACGGCGCGGACCCGCGAGGCTGAGGGACCTCCGAGTTGGGACCCAGCGCCAACCGATCCTGCGCCACGATCACCGCGGCCCGAGGGGCCGGGAGGGCGCGGGGTAGGGGAACTTCGGTGCTCAACACGGAGTCCCACAAGCTCCCAACATCGGTCGCCACGACAAACCCTCGCGAGGTCCGCTGAAGGGGGGACCGTAAGCGGGGCCGCTTCACCTGAAGGGGAGACCCCACCTCGGTAGCCGTTACAAAAGGAGCCTCTGCGACAGCAATATTCGCCGAAGGGGTCTCCGTAGCTGCAATGTCGGACGCCGGGGGCTTCGTCATCATGACCTCCTCCTGGGGCACCTCCGCTTCGGTCGCCACGGCTGGTGAAGACCGCGCTCCGCATACTCCCGCGGAGGGCAGCCCCGCCACGGCCGTGGACGAGGCCTCCGCACCGGTGCCACCAGCTAACACCAGTGCCACCTCAGCGTCTGTCGCGGGCGACGAGACCTCCCTCTCCCGGTAACTCGCGGCGCGCCCTTCGCCCTTGGTGCCTTCGACATCGGCGCCTGCGCCCTCCAAGTCTGAGTCGGTGTACTTCGCCGAATCCGACTCCGGGCTCGCCGCGCTGGCAGGAGCAGCGGCAATCGCCGTACGGGACGACGCTTTCGTCCTCGCGGCACCGTCGTCCTGATGTTGCGGGTCCGGGGGGTGCGATCCGGCACGGGAAGCCCTAAGGCCTCGCACACGCGGTTTATCCGCCCCAATCCCGCCTCCGCAGTCGCGGCTGTGCGTTGTCCGTGCTCCCTGGCGGTGTATGGCCCAAGGAACACGCACGCTGCACGCTCCGTGTCCTCCAGGCGAGTTCCTGCGCGGAGCAGAAAACACAGTTACACATGATGCAACACGTACGAATGGAAGGGAGGGCACGGTCGAGCCTTACGAAGGCCAGTCGGCACGGGCAGCGAGCGAATGGACGGTTGAACGTTGTCGTCCCGACGTTCCCCGGCCGTGAAGCACCAATCGCGGGCGAGCGGCATCGCACTGTACATTATGAACTCCTCGGCGAGGTCACGCATATTGAAGCGGGCGGTCACCCCGACAAGTCTTCGCACCCTTCGCCTATCTTCTTGGTCAAGTGTTAGGCCGGGGGTGGTCTTGAATGCAATCGGCCCGCTCGTGCACTCAAGGCCGCTACCACTCGCCACGCGGTGGTAGAACCACCGCCTCGCCCAGTTGGACTCCCATTTCCCTCGTGTCGAGCTTGCAGGGAAGAGCCTTCCGCACGATGCCCGCAGATTGAAGTTGACGCTGCCAAACTTTGACAGCGTCCCGTCCTTCCGCTCCTTCGGTTGGCACCGGGCTTCGTGCAAATATGCAAACAAGGAGGCGCTGGGCCAACATGCTTCCGAACGAAGGGCCCAACTATACACGGCAAGGCGAGCCACCGCGTTCGGAGTCAGTTGCGACAACTCCAGCTTGAAGGTCCGCAGCAAGTCCCCAACAATCGCTGCGGACGGTATGCGAAGTCTGGCTTCGAAGTAGGCGACGAAGACGATCGCTTCCGACTTCTCAGGGCGCGGCTCCGTCTCATCATCGACGGGTAGCCGCACCGCCCGGCGATTCGAGAGCCTCCCCTCGCGCAGCAGTGACCGGATCGTATCCTCCGTCACGAGCATGCGGCCCAAGTCGCCGGAGTACGGACCTTCCCTCTTCTTCGCTGCCCACCACTTGTCTGCCGCCGCCGGATCGCGTTCCTCGAGCGAGTACTTCACCTCGAGCGCCGAGGACCGCCGGCGGATGGCATAGCCGCCCACCTAAGCACGCTCGTCGCAAGTCGCCATTGGCACCCACGGAGTACTCAACGGCAAAAAGGAGCGCAGGAACAAAACGAGAAAATACAGGAGGGGCGTGAATAACCAGAAAGCGTATGGAGGAGGCGCAGGCACAGCACCACGGGGGGTATTTAAAGACCCCTCGCCTCCCACCATCGGTAAGCACAAATGGCGAATGACAACCGTTCACCTCCCCATGTTCGAAGCCGAAGCGTCGCAATGGCACACGTAGGCCACATATGCCCGCAGTCGTACAGTGTCATGTCAACGCACGATGTGCCGCTAGCATCCCGCCACAGGTCGGTCAGCACAGGTAATAAATGCAGGTTGCACGGCCCGACACAGCTTCCAGCGCGTGTCGGCGTGGTTCTTCGGACCCACCATTCGCAACAATCCAAATGAGGCCTGCACCCCGGTAACTCTGACCGCCCCCATGCGAAGGGGCACCGCTACGAAGGCGTCAGAAGCCGCTCCGACTGCAAAACACGCCACCCCGCCACATGATCGTGCCCGCGAGAGTAGGGACAGCAGTGCCATACGGAGACCCCGGCCTACACCCCGACCTATCAGGGTAGCCAACCAGCAGGCCTCTTCGGCCTGCGCAACTCCGCATGGGCAGGCCCCCGCTCTAGCGGGGAGACTCCGGCCACTTAACCCGATTTCGCCCGGAGGCGGCTCGCTTCCGGTCCGGCCCTAGGACCGTGCCGGTGCACGTTAGTGTAAAGCCGCGAGTCGATCAACCCCAGCGGCAACGACAACAAGATCTCCGCCCCAGAGGAGGCACTTCGAATTCGACTTCGAGGAGCAGGCTCGCGCGCAGGGATTTGCTCGTCTATATTCTCCGCGTATGGTAAAGGCGGAGGCCACGTCACGTCAAGTTTTGGCTTGTTCTCATAAACAGGCCACCTTCGGTGCACCAACATTCTTGAAAAAAGTAATGTTGGGGGGTCCAATCAGAAAACCCGACCGAAGGTGGGCCTATCTATGAGAACAGGATAAACCTTGTCGCCATAGGCACAAACGCAGCTCGAAGGCAACAAGCGCAAACAGTCGCCGGTAACAGCCGCTAACCAAGCTCCCAAGAAAAATAGACCTCCATCAGTACATCAACATCCCCCCAAGCCGCGTAACGCCGCCACGGAATGTGGATGCACTCAAGGGGCCCATTTTAGGGGAGCAGCACCTATTCAATCGCACAATGCAGGTACAATGCCGCACCAGCGCGACATATATACCCCATCAGCAGGGGAGCCCAATTGGCGGAAGTCCAACCGACAGGAGTCCAATTGGCGGAGGAGCATCGCAGAACCGTACGACCGCGACGCTTCGAGACCTGCGCCGCGTCAAGCACATCTCGCCACGTGGACGGCCAGAAGAAGTAACGTCGCAACATGCCATGGCCAAGACGCCTAAGTCTTGTCCCGCGCAACCCAGGCCTCGCTAGGCGAGCAACACCTCCGGTTTGGCCAGGGCAACCGCAAACCCCGCCAAATCGGAGGCGATCTCGACGTCGCTCCCGACCCTACGCCAACAGCGGACACCTCGGTCTCTACATCAACCCCGACCTCGACCTTCGCCCTGAACGGCAACCTCGACCCTACTACAGTAGGACCGTGGGGGCGACGAAGGCCTCGCCAAGCCGCCCGGCGCCACACCTTCGCGACGGGACAAACACTACACCAAGCAGCAAGGCTTTTACGGACGTTGTAAAAGATCACAGGCCGCAGGGACGGAGGGGCCAAAGGACTCGGCAGCATGGCTTCGGCCCGTGAAGCCCTTCACCATGAGAGGCTCCTGTTGTAGGGGTGGCCCCCACCTAAGCCCAGCAGACCTGTTAGAGGAATGCAAGGCCCAGAATGGGACGTGTATAATGACATGAGTACCCCTGAGGGGAATACTCGGATGTAAGGGTATAATTGTAAATGCACTCCCCATATGGATGTATATATACAACGCAGGCCATGGGGGAAAACCCTAAGCCATTAACTCGCATAACTCTCTACTACCATACTCTCTCTCTCTCTCTGTTTGGTCCGTAACCACAACAACAAGCAATCAATATAGTTCTATGAATGTGAATTGCTTGAAGGTAAATTGAGCATAAGAAAACAAACCATAATAGACATGGTTGCTTTTTATTGTGCTGATCAGAGACTTACCAGTCTCCCCTAGTCCACGTTGAGGTAAGCCCAAATGAATTGGACTGGGTCCACGAATTAGTCCAATCACATCAAATTCACTAGTGGTGCACTTCCCGCACTGTGCAGGTGAGCTCCAACCTTCACATTTCGCCGGGTCTTCTCACAACTTTTTTTTGAGAATATCACTACATACAATGCCTCCAACGTCATCTAGCAGTCCATAACTTCTAAGAGTAATAAATCAAGCCCCTTGCATGGCTCTCACCACGTGCAACGAATGTACAAACTTGAGTAAATACTAAATCCACCTCTAGATACAACACATACAATATAGAGCCTTCCTCACACTAACACATGCACCAACATGGCACCTCTAGATACAACACATGTAAAATTGAGATGAGGACCTCACACTAGCTTAAAGGAGTGAAATAGAGTGCCAAAAGTCTTACTTCAACCAGCCACAATGGGGTATATACACACACCACAAAAACTAGCTATTGGAAGCAAAACGCCTGAGAAAACAGGATTTTCGGAAGTACCACAGGCTTACAACCGATACATCCGCTCCCCTTAGCAATGATAAAAAACTAGTCATTATAAACAATTTCGGTAGCTCAGACGGCTAAAGTCTGGTACTACCGATCATCAGAAATACCGTGCCACACAAGTGAAACTACTGATTTCTTCGAGAACGAGAAGACTCCACGAAGGTGTCTCTCTGAAAAAACATGCTGCTCACACAGAGTTAGTAGTACCACTCACTGATCGTACGCTCACACAGAGTTGGAACTTCCGATCGTCGACTACCCTGGTCCTCGACCATGTCGGATGATTCGACCACTCAGGTCTCCAACCACATTGTTCAGTTCAACTACATAGGTCTCCAACCACGTTGGTCTCTGACCAAGTTGTCTAGATCGACCACACATGTCTTTGACTGCTCTGGTCTCTAACTATGCTGGTCTCTGACCACATTGTCCGGATCGACCACACAGATCTCCGACCATGTTGGTTTAGACCACACAGGCCTCAACCACGTCAGTTCCAACCACATCAATTCGACCACGCTGGTCTCGATCACATAGATCATGACTACATTGGTTCCGACCATGTTAGTTTGACCACACTGGTCTTGATCACACAGATCTCTAAGTACGTCGGTTCCGACTACATTGGTTCAACCACAGTGTTCTTGATCACACAGATCTCGACCACGTTGGTTCTGACTACGCTGGTTCAACCACATTGATCTTCAACCATGTTGGTTCAACAACTCTGGTCCTTGACTACACAGGTCTTCGACCACCTTGGTTCAATAACTCTGGTCTTTGACCATACAGATCTTCGACCACTCTGGTCTCGATCATGTTGGTTCTCGACTACACAGGTCTTTCGACTACCATCTCACGCGGTAGTTCTGTGATTATAACGCTGGTAGTTTCGTCCAGCAGTAGTACCACAGAATACATTGTGGTAGTTTTGATTAAATTGCAGATATTTCAACAGATTTTGCAAAACACATTTGTAAACTTTAATATCATGCACACAAGGATCAAACATAATTCCCAACAAGTTGCAAATCATATTTGCATACTTTTGGAATCATAACACAAGGATTAAATATGAGCTTCAACCATTTACAAATACAAGTCTCATACTATAAGGAATAGAAAACATGGACTTCAAACACTTGTAAAACACATTCATAATGTATAGTCCCATGTTACATGGATTCAATACATGAGTTTCAACTATTTGCAAAACACATTCGCAAATACAAGCTTCATGCTAAGGAGAGCTAGAAGAGGTGAGATTGAGATATCAACACATGATGAGACTCAAGCTATTAGACATGACCTCTCTTAATAGTACAGCAACCTATACTATCAATCTAGTCTTCCAACCAAACACTAAGACTGGTAAAAGAGTAGGAACACATCATTTGCCCTAACTAGTCATATATTTGTCTTAAGTCATTGTCTTGATATGCATCAACCGATGATGCATCCTTTACTTTAACTCCATCAACACATGATGGGTCTTCACTTGACTTGATGATCAACACATGATCATCTCCTCTTAGACATGCAACAACTCATGATACATCTTTTTCTTGATGACCTTCAATTCATAAAGCCATCTTCTTCTCATATCTTGACTTGATGATTTTCAACATATGAAGTCATCCAAAATCAATCTAACCTATTCATCCAATTCATGAAAAATGTTAGTTCACAAATCAATTGTCATCAATTACCAAAACTTCACCATTAACTCATAATAGAGGTACTAGATTCTACACTCTTCTCTTTTTGGTAATTCATAACAATCTCAATAGATAATGAGATAGAAATTAAATTTCTAGCATATAACATGTACACAACACTTGTATATTCTAGGATAAGCTTTTTGAGCAAAACTTATTTATCCGGTTGTCATTAATTATCCAACCATTAACACATAATGGAGGGTGCCTTCGAGAGTCCTACATCTTGTCCTTCAGCTTGGGGCAGTTTAACCTTAATGTAGTTTAGTTCACCACACTCAAAGCAAGCGACAAGACCACTCCTCTTTTTCCTCACGTTGTGATATGATCTTGTGAATTTAGTGGATACGAGTGCTAAGTCATCCTCAGAAAGCCACTCTAGCTGCTTATCATTCAGAGAATGCAAAGCTGACGATGAAAATTCAGAAGAGCCAAAGTCCAAAGGACTAGATGAACTACTCTAAGTAGGGTTAATCATAAGTGTCATCGATTCTATCTTAGGGAGACACGAGATGAAGTCAACCTCACACATCTTTAACCTCAAGTAGAACTTATCTATGATAAGCTCATTCATGATAGTGTTGTTATTAATGAAAATAATTTTCATTCCCTAAACTTTCACATCAAGTGCACCCAACAACTAGCATCATTTTTAGATTACCCAAATCATGAATGACCTTGGTAAACCTTCTCCATAACTCATCCAAGGATTCACTAGGCTTTTGCTCAATCTTTGAGTATTCTTTCTTCCATTGATTTTATCTCACTTTCTTGATCGTGGTAGAGACCTCATGGTAGTTAGTGGGGTCTTCTAGATCTTGTGAGCTGATCTTAAATGAGCAACTCGCTCAAACTTGAATCGACTAAGTCTTTGAATCAGAAAATTATGAGCCTTATTGTTTGCCTCTACATCTGGTGTATTCACCTGATCATTGGCCGACACAACATAAGGTTCTTCACTTTGATCCAAATTAGGTACCCTTGAGCCTCGATGTAGGATTGCATACGAGCCTTGCAATAATACAAATCAACTTCATTGAAAACATCTAGCTTGGTTGTATACTTATCTAATACCATGGATGCTAAGCTAGTTTAAGACTTATTAGAAGAGCTAATTGAGCTCTGATTCCACTTGTAGGACCGGTATGGCAACAGAGAGGAGTGAATAATGCCTTCAAAATTTTGCCCCATGTATTCACCAATTCTTCGCTCCAATAGCTACTAAGAAATGAAGATCAGTATTGGAAGCCAAAGCCAAAGCAAACAACTCGAAAGCCAAAGAACTAAAATCTTGCACCTGGGCTAGCTACCACAAGGCGGTTAGACCAGTAGCCTCTTAGCGATCTGACCAGTGGGAGTGGCGATCTGATCAGCTTTCGGTCCAACCGGACCTAAGAGCGATATGATCCCTTATTCATAGAGCAGAAAATCAGTCTGAGTCCAAACCACTTTTGGTGCAACTCCAAAAATCCATGGCCAAATACGATGAGATTTTGCACACACCTTACTTAAGGTCTTAAGAACATATTCCATCCAAGGATCACTTAAATCCTTATCAAAGTTTAGACACTTCTTAAGAATAAGCAAGGTTGCACCAAAACTAGGCAAAAACCGAAACCTTAGAATATGAATTGCCCGTGGGAGAAGGATGGCCAAGATGACTCTATATATATTTCTATATGTCACAAGAAGCAAGAACTTATAAAGATTCAAGGCAAAAACTCTTGGATCAAGAAAACTTATGATGAGATCAAAGCCAAGCAAAATCAGCCAACTTCAAGAACTTGTAAAACCTGGTGCTTAGATTGATAGGGATTGATCTCCATGAGTCATCTGCATCACTTACATGTCCTTGGCACAAACCAAGATCAAGAAATAGAGAGAAGAGATCAAAACCAATAAAAATAATAACAAATCAACCAAATCAAGGAGACTCCATGAGTGAAAAATAAATTTGATATATTGTTATTTGAGGATAAAAATTTTATAGCCATTCTACCTGGGTTGTGTGTGTGCATGTGTGGGCCAATGCAGTTATGTGCGTGTGCGTGCGTGTATGTTGGGGGGGGCTAGGGCGTTGTGTGTAGGTGTGGGCCAACAATAGGTAGGCTAATCCAGTTCTGCATAGAAATAGTGTTGGGCCAGGATGTTCTGAAATATTAAACGCTAAATAATATCACTAAGTTAAATAAATCCTAGCAAAACTAAAATCTCAACTAAGAACTTAGCATAATAACACAACACAACTGTATATTAATTTGGTCTAAAAACCGTAAAAATGCACTTTGTAATGCAAAGAACAAACCAAGGCTAGAAGAAGAAACTGAATAAGCCACGGTTGAGACCGAGGCATTCTACACATACTAAGGCAAGCTCACCTTTGATCATTTTGAGTAGTTTATTTTACTTAAGAAAACTATTTCTCTTTACAGTATATATTATTACCTGTTGCATTAAAAAGACTTTTTCAAATAAATGATGGTGAATAAGAAAGGAAAAGAGATTAGAGAAGGGCAGTTCCAGCTGAAGGAGCGGTTGGATTGTAAGCTATGTATAATAAGAGGATAGAGGGTGCCTTAGTCAGGTAAGGAAAAGGGTAGATTTGGGGCCATCTACATATGGTTATAATATAATGAATAAACAACTCTCACTGAGGTATGGGGCTGTATTTTTGAGTGTTAACCATATTCTCATTTTGACGACCAGAAAGTGCTACTCTACAACATTATTATCATCTTCACGAGAGTAAGTAGTATAACTAGGTGGAGAAAATCAAAACTAGTATAGAGTCTAGAAGTGGTGGATCCAATGTAGGCGGAGTCAGAACCAATATAGAGCCTGGAAGTAGTGAGTCTAAACGCATATATTTAGCATTGTGGACTATTGGGTGAGAGTTAGACCTTTCCGACCAACGACTAGTTCACAGTCAGAAGGGTGTCGAGTGAGGGTAAGAGACTACCCCGAACCACCGTATATGAATAGTTGGATAGAGATATAATAATGGAACTAGGAAAAACATTATATAATCTGACTCGGCACCGCATCTAAGAAAATGTGGATGACTCAGTTGCAAAGAGCTCGGAGTAGCTATGTGTAAAGTGGCATAAGCCTACGTAGTGCTAATTTAATCATAAATTTGTATCTATCTCTTGGATTGGAGGCTACGAAGACTACTAGAGATCTTTCTCCTCACTGGAGTGAATAGTAATATTTGGAATACTAAAACATGCCAATTTTTCCTTAACTTAATACCCTATTTTATTACTGAGGAAGAGATGGATTATGAAAGTTGATGATAAAGAGATGAGTCATATCATTACATTTGTTGTTATTAATACTTGCTGAGTACGTTCTACTCACCCTTGCTATTAACTTCCTTTGTTAGATCCCAGTCTAGCAGGGGAATACCTCTAGTGGGATGTGGGATTTACAGGTTCGGAAGATGCTGCATGGGACAAGGGTGATCATATTGAGGACCAGGGTGAGATGGACATCCTATTCGGCAGTTGGGACCAGTAGACGAACTTTAGTACCTTGTCTTCGAGAGTTAGGGTATATAAATAATCTGTATCTCCTTTTGTATATGGTATTTGTACTAAAGACCTTAGCTTTGCGTGGCTAGTTGTTGTATAAATGTAAAGTTTGCTACATAATTTTGATATAACTTATTATTTTCTAAGGCCTTGATCTTTGAGAGTAATAATCTGTTGCCCGATATCATGTTATGAGGATAATGACATGGGGTGTCACAGTGGTGTACGAATCGTGATGGATTCAAAGGTGAGAAATTCAATCATTTTCCTGAAAAAAAAATGCCAATTGACAGATAGAATATCTGTAAAGATTAAAACACAATCGTGAGACGGCAGAAACATTGAAGAAGACACACAACAGCTTGTCAAATGTCAATGTAGCCAGGACGAAAATTCCCAACAAATTCCGTTATTTTCAAGGCAGCTAAGACGGAAGTAATTTACTCAAGTAAGACTAACAATCCTGAGCTAGCATGACAACACGAGTGGGGCAGTGACTGGAGCAAGTATTGTCCAGTATGAAAGTTGCGTAACTGATAAGCATTAGACTCTGTCAAGCTCAGGCGCCTACCTGTATCGTCCAAGCAGCAGCAGCTGCTGCTGCACTGCATTAATGCCACCACGAACCTAGGACTAGGCAGTGTCACCATCACCGGAACATCACTTGGTCATCGTATCCGGTGGTACACTGTTTGATTCCTGTCATGCGACGCAGATCACCCCCTTTTCTCCAAACAACAGCACGGTTACTGTGTCTCTGCGGTACAGAAAAACGGCAGAACAAACACAAAGTCCGAGGCCTCTGTATATATGTTCCTTGCAAATGCAAAGGAACACGCATGCGACATTCGTCACAACTGCAAGTGCAAGCTTGTTCACCGCACCATGTACATCGTGCGCGAAATGGACCGTCCACAGTCCATGGAGTGTAGCCTACAACGATCATGGTAGAGCGTTTTTCCCAAGAACTTCATCTAACTGATCTGATTATATAGCACAAATAGGGCTCGATCTGTGACCGCAGCAGCTTTACTGCAACTTCACAGATCAACGGCTCAACATCCTTCCTACCGGAGCCATCACAAACACACCACGCACGCAACCATCTTGGAACGCTTCAACAACACAACTACAGCTAAAGAAGGCAAACAAGGTGACTCAGGAAGAACAAACACCAACGACGAAGATGCCCAGAAGATCACCGTGATTCTCGCTTGAAATCAAACGCTACGATGTAGGCACAAGCCCGGGTCGTTTCTTCCCGAATGGAAACGATCAACTAGCTGCATTGCATTGCGTGCGCGCGACAGAGATACAAGATACACCGCCGGAGGAGGCAAACCCCTCCGGCGACCAACAGTAGCAACACCACGAACTGACACACCACCACCGGCCACCGCCGCCTTGACCTCGTCTCGTCTTCCACCCCTAAACGCTCCCTGGATTAGAACAACACGAACGGAGAAAACCCCACACATCAAACAGCAGCAGGAACAGTGAAAAAGTTAGCGCTTCCTCTCCGCCTCGGCCTCACACGAAGCCGACCTCGGCGAACTGCGGGCGCGCCTTGGCCGTCGCGCCGGGGCGCGGCCGCGGCATCATCCCCTCCGGGAGCGGGTTCTTGCGCGGCCGCCCGCGCGGGCGCGGGATCTTCGGCGGCGCGTGCGGGTCCCTTGGCTTGGGCGGGCGGCCGCGACGGCGCGGCGCGGCGGGGGCTGCCGCGGAGACGGCTACTCCGTCGCTAGGCGCGCCGATAGGGGCGGTGGCTTCCCCGGGGAAGCCCAGGGGGCGCGCCTTGGGGGGGCGGCCGCGGCCGCGCTTGAGGGGAGGAGGCGGCGGCGGCGGCGGCGGCAGCGCGTCGGCGGGGCAGTCCGGCGCCGGGGGGAGCGCGTACTTGCCTCCAGCGACGGCGACGAGCTCGCCGGCGGCGGACATACGGGAGAGGTGGGCGGCGACGAGCGCGGGGTGCGACGGCGGGAGGTCGCCGCCGGCGCCGTGGGCCGCCTCGATGCGGCGCGCGATGGCGGCCTGGCTGGAGCCATTCTCCTCCGCCAGCGACGCGATCGCCTCCAAGATCATCTGCAGCACACACCCCAAACAAGTCAATTCACCAAGATCGACCGGGAGGGCGCAGATCTGGGGGGAAAACCGCGGAGGCAGCTAGGGTTTAGACGAGGAGGGACGGTTTGCCTCGGGGTAGGAGGGGGGGACGAGGTCGGAGGCGGCGGGGGGCGAGTCGTCGCCGCTGGAAGTGCAAGTGGCCATGCCTGCGTCGTCCGTCGCTCGCTCGCTCGCTGTCCCTCTCACTCGCGCAGTCGCGCTGCGTCCGTGTCTGTGCGCGATTCGGAGGGCTGGTTTGGGGGTGGGGGGCTGGGAATTGGGGGCGCACGGGGCCGCGACGCGGATCTGAGGGGGGGCGCTGCCGAAATGGAAGTACAGTTTAGACAAGGAATCTGTCGGGTGGTACCGGGGCGGACGGGCGGGCTCGCGGCTACTCGCGATTTGGATGCCGGCTCGGCCACGCCAGGGCGGCTCGGCGGCCGTGACTAGGCCTCGCTTGTCGCGACTCGCTTCTCGCATGTCCCGGCTATTTTCTTCCTCCATCTTCTCTTCGCTTTTCTGGTTTTACGGGGAAATGGTATGCCATGAGATGTAGCGCATGTGAGCACCGTTTTCGACGTCGTGGACCTCTCCGGTTCTAACGTCGCACATAAACGTACTGTTTTCGTCAGATATTCCGCTCCATGTCGACAATGTGTCTTAACTCCTATATCTAGGATTTCATATACGTGACGACGTATACTTAGGTCCTAATGACATATGGCCCAACAACACGTTATTTAAAATTTAGTTGTTGTACTTGACGTGCATTTCAAGGCATATCTTACAGTTTTTTTAGAGAATGAGAGGTATACGTGCAAGTTAACCGTTAGGCAGGTGAGTATTTGATCGTAAGCAGTTGATCTTGGGCCTTTTGAGTGGAGGTTTTGTTGTCCATCTAGCACGTAGCAAGATAGTACCGGGTTTATTTCTTTTCTTTGCTAGAGCGAACATAACCCAATCAGAGTTTGTATGCTACAATATAATGCATATTTGGTTTCTTTGTCCACCCTTGCCTAACCTTGCATAACAAGTTTATTGCACAGTAAAGTATGTTTTGTCCCCTTGCCTATCCTTACTTTGAATTTCTCAGTTGGATGGCATAATTTCTTGGCGGTCTTGCTTGCTCCTCAACACATTGCACAGTAGGATTTAGCTTTGTTCGGTTGGCAAGCTTCACTGTCGTGTAAGTTGTCCGCCTGGGTTCCATCCTTAGATTGGCTTGGAATGTCTCACCTCATACACACATACGCATTCAGGGAAAAAGCAAGTAATCGTGTTTTTGGAGATATTAGATAAATTCAGGATCTATTCAGCGACATTTGCTTGAGTTCTAGTATATGTTGTAGCAGGACGCACATGCGTGTGTGCATATGGTGTGAGTGTGGTGTGCGTCCTCCTGTTGTAACTAGTAGTGTGCCCGTGCTAACGCTACGGTAAAATATAAAACAAGATAAAATTTGTTGATCTGCAATATATAACATTTCCTAGCCACAATTAGCCAATCTGGTTCAAGCGTAGATTATTAGGATAATAATGAATAGAGCAAATACATTAAAAAGGAAAAAACTAAGACACACAGTACTCACTTGCATAGAGCACACCCTCCAAGGTCATCAGAGATTGGGACAATTCTTATAGCTCTTTTCATTATCTGTTCAATGGAATCAACTCCAGCTTGCCTCCCAGCAGCCTTAGCATTTTTATTTTCCGCTAAAGCCTTTTCATTGATAGCTCGTGCAATGATACTCCATTTGATGTGAAGATATTGTCGTATCTGATACCAATGTAATACAATAAGCGCAACAGTCATAAATGTGGGGTGGCATAAGATAAAACAGGATACCATATAGACTTACGGTTTGCGCCTTGTTCCCTCACCAGCATGAGCCTCGAATGCTGAGGGGCTAACCTGAATATTCCTCATAGAAAGGTCAATTACTTCATAAAGAGTACGATGAATATAAAGAAATAGCTTCGATGAATATTAAACTTGTTCATTTTTTTCAAAAGGAAAGTAAACCTACATGTAGGTTCCATACCAGTACCTGATAAATATTAGGGTACTGGTATAGCGACTTGCGGCCGTATTGGTGCTTCTTAGCAATACAAATATCAGACAAAAAGGCAATAATCACTGGTAGTCTGGTAGTCTAGTTTTTCTTTATAGAAGTTGACAACATTAACATGATGGGTTTTCTCACACAAAAAGGTCAGAAGCTTTCAATTCCAAGCATACAGCTTGCAAAAGGTGATAGTGATAGATTTCTGCAGCTACCCGTAATGTTTTCCATATCTCACAAGGGGGAGTTTGGGAGATTTTCCAAAGAACCTACTCAATAGAGAAGTTCCATCAGACTGGAATTTTAGTCACTATTCAGTATAACTAACCTCTTATGCAACTCTGCAAACAGGACATGAATACTCATGTCAGGTTACCAGCTTCATTGCCCACACAGTCAAACGTCACCAGACACTCCACCAAGTATTGAGTTCCCCAGAAGAAAGGAACAAAATATTAGAAGGGGATGCGTCACCTTCAGAGATTTGAATTTTGAAATATCATGGGCCAACTGATTCACTTAGAACAAATGCTTGAATAAGACTTCGGGCTGCATGCATCTGATCCGGTGTGCCAGATATCAAAATAGTAGTGTCCATTGCATCAGCTATAGGTTCAGCGACAGTTATCTTAGCTCCTGAAAACTGCACATAGTATTAATTATGTCAATCATACACCTCATAGTTAAATGGATACGCTACACGACACACAAGTCAAACACAAACCTCACGGATCTTATTCAAACAACCTCCATCTTCCCCACATAGAGCAGGTATAACTAATCTTGGAACCATGACATCTGCAGTTATGTTTGGTACCATAGATGACTGACCAGGACTGCAATTGCAATTTCTCATGTAAATACATGGGCTATTTACCAGAATAATGGGTTAATACCTTTGTGGTCCAAGGAGCAGACATCTCATCCAATGGCCGTCCCCTAAAATCTTTATGAAACTGAGACGCGTTAGGATAAATCCTTGGAGACGTAGATGCATGGCTTCCCACATACGGACCAAATTGAGGATCTAGCAAACCAAAAGGTGGCTGCATGTTAGGACCCATTGCAGCCATTCTGTCCCGGAAAAGATGGTTACGTCTAGCAGTTATCTGCATTAGAGCTTCTTGAATAGCTTCGGAACTCCCACTTATCTAAAAGAACAGCGATTTTGCAGTTAACTAACCCAAAAAAGAAGTAAAAGTGTTGTACAAAAGAGTCAAGCGTAGGTAAAATCAAGATGCAAAATAACAGATGAAGTAGAAATATGTGGCGCCACTTCGACATTTTCAACCGAACCATTTAAAGAACGAAAAGACACCCGCGGGGGGGGGGGGTGGCTCACCGATTGCGCGAGGATCCGCTCCATGATGAGCTGCGAGGTGGCCGCGGAGGCGAAGGAGCTCCCCGCGGCAGCGGTGGAGGCGGAAGCGAAACCGGCCCCATTGTCGAGCTCGCAGGTGGCGTAGAAACTGTACAACCATTGAATGTAGAGCATAAAAATTGCAACTATTCTTTTTGGAAAAATCATCTAAATAGTATTCAAGGATGAATTTGCTATTCAATGCAATCAAAGAATTGAAAAGTTCATCTAATGGCTATATGGCCTAGCCATGGGAGCACGTTAGACTTAATAATACTTCCAGGTGAGATTGAAAGAGCATCTACAGAAGCACAAGCTTTAGTTACACAGGTGAAGAACTAATAAGAGAAACTATGAAGTGTAAAAGAGTAAACAGATAGCTTGGGCAATTCTAAATACATGCACCTCCGTTGAGATTTATAAACATAAGTTTACACCTGGTAAACAGCAAAGTAACTAAAAGCACACCAAACCAATAACATTTAACAAAATTATAGTGGATGCAGGGAAACATATTCAAGCAGATGACAGACCTCATTAGCCCCAGTAGTATCATCAACATGGAATTCTAGAACAACATCTGTTTTTCCTTGCATCTGAGTCTGTGCTACATCTGCTAGCGAGACCTCAAATGCTTCCTTTGTACCAACATTAAAGCTAAGCATATTGCCTGAAATAGAAAGAATAGAAAAACAAATCAAAACCTGACAAAGGTTACCAAAAGGCAATGGTGTACCAAATAGGGAAAAAATACCATAGAGAACTCAACTAACCATTGATTTCAATTCCACCCCAGTTATGGCCGCTAACAGAAAGCTGCTTCTCCTCTGGTGAGATTCCCGTGTTCTTTTGTATGAAGTTAGTAAGGTTACTAACGTCCTATAAAGAATTTGAAACAAAACATTTCTCAAGTTACAAAGAAATATGACAAGAGTTTCAATTATACAAGAAAGACAAAAACATTTGACACAAAAAGCAGGTGTTGCTATGATTGTACAAAAAAAATTCCAGGCAGCTGCATTCTCCTCTTATTTTTCAGCATCTCTTCATGTCAGATATAAACACTCAGAATACCTAATTTCCTTAGGGCAAAAATGAGGAAATGTTACCTGCTCACGGAAGCCGGAGAACCTGTAAAAGATGCCCTCTTTGGTCCCTACACTAAGCTGATAAGATCTGGGGATTTTCTTCCATGTCACAGAAGCGATATCAACTTTATCAACCTCAATGGCCTTCCCTCCACCTTGCTTCTTCCATGCAAGCCCTCCTGAATAAAGTTTAAACTGGCCAGGGTTCTACAACAGCACCAGCAAAACGATAATTTCAGCGTCACAAGGGATGCCACTAACAGCAACCAATTAACCATGAAAAAATGGAGGTTTGCATTGGACTTAGTTTCTATATTACTTTTTTTTGCAATGAAAAAAATTGGAACAGGGCGTTCGCTAGTTCCAAAAAATAAACAATCACGAATAAACACAACTGCACATTTCTAATTCGCAAAAACGTAGCAGCTTCCATGGTACCTAAATATGATAAACAATGATAAAGCTAGCACGATACGAGGAATACTCCTTAAAACAAGTGCACAAAATTGAGAGTAAACATATTTTAAAATTCTAAAACTCTTGTGATTATGGAAGACACGGGCTGTGATCCTGCAAGACAATGCAACGATAGCACAATAAGCAAAAATGAATGCCAAATGCACACTAAATGGAAGGCAATTGGATTTTGGCAGCAATTGCATGAGACATTCTGATAGTAAGAGTTATTGCATGGATCGATGATCAAAATCCCTAGATTAGGGCCTGTTTCTAGTTGAGAAAGTTCCAGATTATTCCATATCGTGCTTATTCGAGCGCATTCGCACCAAAACAATTCGTTTTGCCTGGCCAAAATACGTCTCTAAGTTCACCAAACAACAGCGGGTCACAGTTTCCCCCTTTGGAGCAGTTTCCGTGCCGCCAGGAAGAAACCCTAACGTGTAAACCCTAGAGAAATCAAGCGCCACACGCAAAACGCAACACAAATTCCGGGGCCAAACCCGTTCGCGAAATCGCCGACACGGAATCGAACAAATCGAGCGGAAACCCTAACGAAACAACAAATCGAATCGACGCGAAGCGCCGCGAAACAAACTCGACGGGGGCGGAAGAGGAGGGGGTACTCACGTTGCCGACGCGGCCGCCGAGTGAGATGTTGTTGAAGAGGTGGCCGTCCGTCATGTCGCCCGCTGCCGCCGCCGCCGCCTCTGCTACAGGCCTCTCGACTCGCTCTCCTGAGCTCGCGAGCGTCGCCTCCCCGGGTGCGGGATTTGGGAACTTCGCGACGACGAGGAGGAGGCGGCGGTGCGAAGAAGTGGGGGGCGTGGTGGCTAAGGGGGTGTCGGCGGCGGCTGCGGCGGGGGTGGGGGGCGGAGGAGAGGAGCGGCGCGGGAGGGGGGCGGAGGAGAGGCGCCGTTCTTGATGTCCAGGAGAGAGGGGTCTGGCGGCCACTCCTTGCGGGCGCCGAGGAGGGAGAGGAGGTGGTTCTTGCGCGGGAGGGAGTTGGGCGGGTGGGGAGGGAAGGAGGTGGCGGCGGCGGGTGGGGAGGGAAGGAAGAGGCGCCGGTGCGTGGGGGCGGAAGAGGAGGCGGTGCGGGATAGGGAGAAGGCGATGCGGGGTGGGGAGGGAAGGAGGCGGCGGCGGGCGGCGGAGAGGAGGAGGCGGGGAGAGGCGGAGCAGGAGGAGCGCCGCGCCAAACCCTAGCTGGGGAGGCGCCGGATTCGCGCGGGGGGCGGGGGCTGCGAGGAGGCTGCGAGGAAACGTGGGGCCGAGCGCTGTGCGTGGGCGCGGGGTGGATACCGGTTTAATGATGTGCATGATCCAAATGATTTTGACCTTAGGATCTTCAATGAGTAAGAGAATAAGGCTTGAGGAGAGATCTAAGCCATTCATTTGTATAGAGTTGGATTACTTTGGTACACAAATCTGGGTGGACTTAGATTAAGCATGACTGTGGGGGTGGTTGAGGGGGTGGATTTAGTAAAGATAATTTTGGTGTATTATAGAGTAGAGTAGATCTACAAAAACTGGTGTTGCTCTGTACTAACCAAGCAGAGCTTTGGCTTCGATATCGTTGTTGAAGTGGTCGCCAGCAGGCTGCAATATCTGATCTATCGCTTTTGCCAGAGCTGCCTTCACAGTTCACATCATCAGGGTGCAAAAGCATCACTCTCGCCCGCGAACGCCTTGCCGCCGCCGTCTCCCTCCTTCCGACCCAACTCAGACTTTCCAAACCAAGGCAAACCGATGTGCAATCTTTGGAGGGCAGAAGGCCTGCTCTATCTGCACATTCACCTGATATCCTCGTCGTCTTCCATGAAGATCGCCGAGGACGGATCGCTCTTCGACACCTTCTCTCCTGGCCTTCTTTCATCCCGGGCATGGGCGGATCCAATGGTATTCCTGGGTATTCCCGGGAATACCCAACTTTTTTGGTGTAATCTGTAGTATATATGTATGTATACTTATATATATAAATGTATAATGATGTATTCTGTGATATTTTCGCTATTCTAGCCTACTAGCACCAATTTAAGAAGCCTATAAACACAGAATTGCTTATTTGCATGGCTTCATTCAGTCCTATTGATTCATTTGCTGCTTTTGACAAAGACAAATTGGTTAAGCTTGCTGGATTTTATCCTAAGGATTTCTCAATCTTCCTCCTCAACTCAATTTGTACATTACTGATATGCGCACTGATGAAAGGTTTAGAAATGTGAGAAGTCTTGCTGAACTTTCCATTAAGCTTGTTGAAACAAAGAAGCATCTTAGACATGAAGTTGTTTACAGGTTTCTCAAATTGGTGCTAGTGCTTTCAGTAGCAACTGCAAGTGTTGAAAGAGTCTTTTCTGTCATGAATTATGTGAAGAACAAATTGAGAAATAAGATTGGGGATTAATACTTGAATGATTGTTTGGTTACATTTATTGAGCGGGAGTTCTTTCTACAAGTTAAGGACAAAGACATCATCAACCGCTTCCAAGCCATGAAGAATCGCAAGGTTAAAGCAACATTATAGTATTTTGTAAGTTCTCTTTATTACTTATTAATTTGTTTCATGCATATTTTAGAGCGGAACAATTTGTTATTTGACTATTTTTGTGACTTTAATTATCGATAACGTACTACTCTGAACTATATTTTAAATCTATGAATTGGATTTTTTTTATGTGGGAATGGGAATACCCAAAGTCGAAATCCTGGCTCCGCCACTGATCCCGGGGAGCATGCGATGCAACAGAATGACCGGCCATGTTCTTCCTCCTGGTTTGGTGGTGCTTCTTTGCTTAGTGCCTTGTGGGCTGGGCCTTGTTCTACGTGAGAAGGGTTGGTACGCCCGTCGGCCCACTTAAACCCTAAACGCACTGCCGTTTGATCGAATCGAGCCGTCAAATCAACAGAACAAGGAAGAGGCTCGCGGCCAGCCGATCGATCGCAACAATAGCGGGCGGCGCGGCGCGGTCAGCCGACAGCGGTGGAGCAAGCGAGCGGCGGCGCGGGAGGGAGGGAGCGGCCGGCATGGCTTTCTGGCAGGCGCGCGATTTCTTGTTCTGCGGCGTGTGCGGCACCCTCCTCACCTTCGACTCCGTCCGCTCCGCCTCCTGCCCTCTCTGCGGCTTTAAGCGCAAGGCCAAAGGTCTCTCTCCCCCTCACTCTTCTCCTGGAGAGTCCTAGCTTTGCTTTGGTTTTCTTGGCGTAATTGGTGCCGAGCCTCGAGCGCACGCTAGTGCTTCTGCCTGCGCGCCTTGTCCTTTGCAACTGTGATACTAAGATTAACAGCGATTCGTGATTTAAAGAGAAATTCGATGATTTGCCACACCTTTGTTTACAAATAGCTCATTCGCCCCACAGTTGATATCAATTGATTATTTGCCTTATATTTGAATTTTCAGTTGATCATTTGCTCTCTTTGCATTTTCAAGCCATTTTTTTATTTTTATAATGCTAAATTACCACAGAAAATGATCAAATTGCCCTTTGAGTCAAAAAGGTTGAATCCACCTCTCATTCCCTTCTTTTCTCTGTCAAACGCCGATCCGATTTTCCCATCTCGGTTGTAGCGTGTAGGCTCGCAATCTCGCTATGACTCCGTGGTGGTGGCCCTTGTGAGAAGATGCCGACACGCCTGATCTTTGGGCCTTCCTGGAGCTGCTTGAGGATTACATCTGCACCCATGAAGCCGCCCTCTGCTCTCCTCCTCTTGCCAATTGCCCATGAGAGGCCGGCCTCAACTGGTGTGATGTGTTGCTCCATGTCATTGCCTTACAAGCAGAGGGCAGCCTCCAGGCGGTGACTGTCACGAGCACCCAAGCCAGTCAGCCTCACCTTGCCTTCAGATTTCTCCAGTAGGGCCTTTGCAAGATCAACTGCATTCTCTGATGGCACAGATATTTCAAAGCCATCTACACGTGTATAACTGAAATAAGAAATCATCAACATAATGCTCAAAGCAGTAACATAGTTTATAATAGAGGAATATAGCCCCTCGTCATCAGATGATCAGAAACAAAATAGAACCTCATTATATAAAACTAGAAACCCATCAGAAATAACGAAATAGATGTTGGAAACATCAAATAGAATAGGTATTTCAATGAAGTGTGGAAAAAATATATCCTATATAAAAAACTGATGTAAAGTAAGATGGCACTTGATCAACTGTCAAATCATCAAATTTCTCTTATTGTTATCATTCTCTCCATCTGGAATCAAACGGGGAATACAAAATCACAACTCGCAAGAAATGCAGTCTGCGTATTTCTGAAAACTATAGAAACCAATACACTGCGATCCATGCAATGGCTGTGAGCCTACATGCTACAACCGAGATGGGAAAATCGGATCGGCGTTTGACAGAGAAAAGAAGGGAATGAGAGGTGGATTCAACCTTTTTGACTCAAAGGGCAATTTGGTCATTTTCTATGGTAATTTAGCATTATAAAAGTAGAAAATGGCTTGAAAATGCAAAGAGGGCAAATGATCAACTGAAAATTCAAAGATGGGGCAAATAATTAATCGATATCAACTGTGGGGCAAATGAGCTATTTGCAAACAAAGGTGGGGCAAATCATCAAATTTCTCTGATTTAAATCAGTTTATATTATATTTGATTGTTGTGACTAATGCAGAATGGCTCTTTCCTTTTATGCAGAGATTGAAGGGAAAGAAACTCGGTACACGATCACAGATGAGGTACGATCTCACGGTTCCCTCACTGTGCTTCGTATAATCTTGTGCTTTTCCACTTATGTTACATTAACTAACTTTCAAACAGTGTGTTTTTTAAGGTAGAGTCAACAGAAAAATTATAGTAAAAAGTGTACTGAGATCAGCTGTAATAGTCAAAATCTGATGCGACTATTATCCTTTGTGTGCTGCCTCTCGCGAACGGTCAGAATTCAAAAATTTAATCTATAAGTTATAAATCGCAGCCTAAAAGAACCCAAGTCCTCCTGCCACCTAAACGTCTATTTCACCAGCGGACAGCCTGATACCAATGCTCTATTATGCAATGCAAACCGATTATCCTAGAAGTACTTGACCTATGTATGGAGTATTGGAGTACATTCTGATTACGCGGTGGAGGTGTGGAGCAAATCAAATTATATTAAGCTAAAAGAATGATTTGTGCAGTACTTCCATATTCTATTTCATCTAGATAAATGGTGCAGGTGCACCGATTACTGAATCTGCTTGACATTGCCTACGTAAACAAAAGTATTGTTTCTTGAGAAAATACTAACCCTGCTTGGCAATTAACTCGAGATGCTTTTTTCCCCTTAAGAAATAGAGGACTCAAATAGCAACGTTCTCAATCTTTTGGAATGTATGATTAGCAGCATTAATTGAATAGTATACACCTGTTCTCAAAACGAAATTTTGATTTTAGGGATGACATATACTTGTTTTTTTTTTGGAACTGTAAAATTTCCTGAATTCCTATTCTTTTACAAAGCAATAATGAAATTATCAAATATTGAAGAAGATTACCATGGCCATTAATATGTACTTGATTTTGAATCTCATGCCGTTGACAGGATATTAGAAGGGAACTAAAGCTTGAGCCGTTTGTGACTCTTGAATCAGCACCAAAGGAAGATGAATTTATGCAAAGAGCTACGGTAAGTTAATTGGTTTGTTTTTCTCAAAATGTAATCTAGTAGTTATTATTTTCTGATATTTTGAGCACTAAACAAATCTTATTTTGCTTTAGGTGAACGAAACCTGTCCAAAATGCCGCAATCCTCAACTTGAATATTACACCAAGCAGGTTAGTTATTGATCCTTCAGTATTTCATGATCAGTTTCTGTTTTTCCCCCCTTTCTAGTTCTGAATCTTGACGACCTTCTGGACTTGTAATTACAGCTACGGTCAGCAGATGAGGGACAGACTGTCTTCTACGAGTGCCCAGAATGCAGGCACAAGTTTGCGGTCAACACCTAAGCTAGATCTTTCCGGTCACTTTGTGAATATGCTCTTGCTTTGAGCTGAAGTGATGTTCAAGTAGTTGCAGCGTTTTTGCCCCCTATTCAAAGTATGGATATCTGGGATGTGCTAATCCATGCTTTGTGCCAAACTCTTTTTGACGGAGCCTTTCTTTAATGGGGCTAGCCTATATCCCAAGTAGTATGTATTTTATTTGAATGTGCCCGTAACCAAAGTGTTAAGTGTTCTTGCTTTCTAAAGGTGATTGATCTGAAATGCTGCATTTTGGAGCTCATCATGCTCATTGACATTGTCCCAGACTGCCGCCACATGACCTCAACTTCTTCCGTTCTTTTTGGTATTTTGAACTCGTGCCATAAAATCGTACATATATTCTACTAGCTGATATAAGTAACTTTGTTGAGAGTGGATACAAAAATAAGAAAGGCGTCGAAAAGACTAGTTTTAGAGGGACGTACGTTAGTCACTTGTAAGCACTACATCTCGAGACACGCTACGTTTCCAAGTTCCAACTATTCTATGGAACTTGGGCAAAAAGTACCGAATATTAACGTTACTTTGCCAGTTAGATTTATGCAGGTTTTTTTTGGGGGGGGGGGGGGGGGGGGGGTAAACTGATGGAACAACACCAGCCCAACTCTAATCCACGTTACAGTATTTGTCGACAGTTGAAATCGATGAAACCTGTAGGCTGCCAGCTTAATGAACTCCATCTCAATTATATGCCATAATGACAAAAATTATGAGACCATCTACATCTTCAAGGATTGTATTCTGAATACAGAAACCTTGACCAATCTTGGGCACCCAAGGCCGATGATGGGACAAAGAAAAAAGAAAAAAAGAAAACGAAAAAAAAACAGCTCTCCTAGGTGACTCATGCCAATTTATGGTCAAGGATGTTTCGCTGATGATGGCATCGCAATTGTTTGAAAACAAGGTACCAGCAAAATTGTACTCGGCTCTGCAAGATGTAGGAACAGCCTCAATAAGAAGAGCCCATGCCTCACACTTTCATCTGCAAAATTGATTATAACAATCAGATGAAACAGCATTAGACACGAGATATTTAACTGCACATAGAACGAGTATACTTACATGTACAAGATCGAGACACACGAGCACCTTGTAGACTGTTTGGTTACTTCAAATGAATCAACCCCAATATTAACTGACTGCTACGTTTCAGATTTCGTTGGCGGATCATCCTTCAATCCTTTGGTAAGCAAATCGTAATTGATGGAGGCAAGTTGTGACAGATTCTGCAGTGAAAAGAAGTCAGAAGAATGATGTGCAGAATGTAGGCACAAAAGGGTTAATAATAAAAGTTTTTGAATGCACTTTTACAGACTGACATTGTCTTTGAAACCAGATCGTCACAAACACAATGACAGGTATAAATAGTATTTGAATTGTTGGATCACTAGAAATTAATAACTTCGGGTCAGCTGTGTGAGTTTTGATAGCACTTAGCTTCTAGCCGCAATGAAAAACATACTCAATTGGACAATCGGGCTATTGTTAGGCAACATGTTCTTAAGGACATCAAAGTTGGCTATCTGTGATGACCATGATTTATAGTAACTATAGCATTCAATATATGGCTCTCTGATTACTATCATACTATGATTGGACTCTTAACAGAATATTACGATGTTAAAAATGCCATATTAACTACTTAGTAATGAAATATTGATTGCCTGTTTCTAAGACATAAAGAGTGGATATACTTAGGCATCCACAAAGCGAAAAGGACAGGTCTAACACATTCACTTCAAAGGGGGAAAAAGGTTCTCCATGAAAGAAAACAAGGAAAAATGACCTATGGAAGTTATAGGCTTACCTTGAATGAAAAGTTGCTGAAAGAGTAATTGACATTTGAGCCTGATTCAAACTCAGTGAGGCCACCACACTCATCCCCCTAATTCACACATTTTTTATAACAGTTTAGCTAAGCAACTGATAGACATAAAGGTAGACAACTGTTCACAATGACAATGCCGTATTCTTGTTAGTTTCCTTTTCCTCTACTTCCTACAACTACTGAAAATTCTTAGACATGTTCTTTTCAAGCAACTGACACGAAAATGATTCATACCATGTCATCTTGGCGATTGTTCACACAACTACTGCTGCCACTAAGGCTTCCATTATCACTGGAATCCTCAAACTCGTAGGATTCATATATGTTTTCATCCGACGGATTCCAAGAATAACGGCTGGTGAAGTAGCTAGTATCAAATGCACTATCTGAGGAGGGGACAAAAGCAGCCTGCAAATGATTTTTGTGTTATCCCTGGTATGCCTACACAAAAGAGATGCAATTCGTGTTTGAAAGAGTAAAGTAATTGTTGACCCTATCTCACCTTCTGCCTAGCAAGGCTATCCCAGCTAATGTCTTTAAAAAATGGATGTTGTTTAGCCTAAAGGAAATAAGATTACCAACATCAATCTTTACCCCATCAAAAAAAGTTTCATGAAAGAAGGTTTCTATAGCACCCTCAAAATACCTCAGAGGCACCATTTGCTCCTAGCCTTTGATGAGGATCTTCTGTCAATAATCTGGAGGAAGTTGTCGTACGACCAAATTAGTTTTACTTAAAATCATATCCGCAATTAACTCATCCAAAGGTTTAGAAAAGCTGAAAAGCATGAAGTAGTTAAGTAGCTTTGTAATTGAAATTTGCACCGTTAATGGCATGCCTATACTTGAACATGTATAGAGATTCCAAATACATATTAGCGAACAATTATACCTTTGAGCAAACAAATGAAAGCGGTTGTAAACCACAGAACAGAACTAAACGAATATAGCATATAGAACACTATGCTACTATCATCATATACATCGAAACTGCAAAACTATAACACTGATCAATGTCACTTCAAATAAAGCAAATGTCAAGCTACCTAGCAACAAGCAAGCAGCTATAACAATTTAGAGCAAGGGGAAGAGTACAAAAGTACCCCTGTCTAGTTTGACCCGAAATCCCAATTGACCCCAATGGTCATTTGGATTATTTGGGACCTGCATAATACAACTAACAGTCTGATGTTCATTCTCAAAATGTAATTGATAAAATTGATCTCAAACAAATTTGTGGTGATCTAATAATAATAGTTGAAATAAGGGAGGTCATATTTCAGTTTTTTTAAGACATAATAATGGATCATACACATTGGTTAGTCTAGAGAATTTCACGCTTGACATTGCAATAATGTCAACAAGAATGCAGTACAAACATGCAAAAAATATTATATAATTAGCCCCTCAACTCCCAATGTACTATAAAATACCTGCAACTTTGCAACGAGTGATTGAGTGCCATTTAAGAAAAGTGACTAGCGTGACGATAAACCAATTTGGTTTTATGCCCAAGAGATCGACCACGGAGGCAATTTTCTTACTACGACAATTGATGGAGAGGTATAAGGAGCAAAAGGACCTTCACATGTTGTTTGTTGATTTTGAGAAAGCCTATGATAAAATGCCAAGAAAAGTCATGTGGTGGGCGCTCCAAAAGAAAAATGTTCCAACAAAATATATTACTCTAATTAAGGACATATACGAAAATACTGTGACTAATGTCAGAACATGTGATAGTGTTTCTAGTGACTTTTCTATTAAGACAGGGCTACAAGGGTTAGCGTTAAGCCCATACATTTTTGCCCTAGTGATGGACGAGGTCACACGAGACATACAAGGAAATATCTCTTGGTGTATACTTTTCGCTGATGATATGGTGTTGGTTGATGAGAGTAGAATAGGTATTGATAGAAAGCTCGAATTGTAGAGAAAGGCCTTAGAATTGAAGGGCTTTAAACTTAATAGGACTAAAACTGAATATATGAGGTGTGACTTCAGTGGTGATAAAGTAGATGATAGAGATGTTAGACTGACAGATAAGTAGTGCCTAAGAAGGACACGTTTCATTATTTAGAATCGATGCTACAGTGGAACGGTGAGATTGATGAAAACGTGAGCCACAGGATAAGAGCGGGGTAGGTGAAATAGCGCCAAGCATCTAGTGTCCTGTGACAAAAAAATCCCTCAAAAGTTAAAGGGTAAGTCCTATAGGACGGCGATCAGACCCGCGATGCTATATGGAGCAGAATGTTGGGCGACTAAAAGACAACATATACAGAAAATGAGTATAGCGGAGATGAGGATGCTGCGGTGGATCTGTGGTCACACAAGGCGGGATCGCATCCGCAATGATGATATACGTGATAAAGTGGGGGTAGTACCAATTGAAGAGAAGCTTGTCCAATATCGCTTGAGATGGTTTAGACATCTCCAACGAAGGCCCCCTGAGGCACCGGTACGTAGTGGAATTTTAAGGCGTACTGAAAACTTAAGAGGCAAAAGTCGATCAAGACTGACGTGGGAGAAAGCAGTAAAAAGAGACTTAAGGGTTGGAATGTATCTAAAGAATTAGCTTTAAATATGAGCGGATGGAAGTTAGCGATCCACGTACCGGAACCATAAGAAAGTTAGGGGCAATGTTTTAGGCTCTTAGCTCAGATAGCAGGATGTACGGCTTAGGGTTTTAACATTGTAGGTTTTTATTTCAAGACTCTCAATTCTTTGATCTTGAGAAGATTTCATTCATAGCCTACACTAACATGTTTGGGACAAAAGACTTTGTTGTTGTTGTTTAACATAATCATACACCGAATTAACATTTGAACAACAAGAAGCCATAACATGCAATGCTTTAAGGATGTAACATGATTAATTGAGAACTCAAATGGTTTGAAACATTTCTTACTTGTCAATTAGATCTTGTGCTTCAAAACTCATCTCTTCTGGGACATGTGGCCAAGGTATTTTGCGATTCAGAATATTGTCAAAAATTGTCTACAGCAACAAGTACAACAAGAATGTCAAGTTACACCATTACATTACCAGATAACAGAAACCAGCATCGAATTCTAGCAAAGATCTCATAGTCTGATTATGAAAAATTGCTCCAATAACCAACATTTTATACTATATATATGAACAAAGAGCACTGATTCTTAGCAAAGATCTAATTAAGTGCTCGCTGATTTCTCAGTTATGTAAATTGATAGTCTGATGCTATGAACACATCAAAAATTACAGTAAATATTAAACAAAATAGTACATATTATGAAACATTCACATAACTATGTACAAGCTCCACATTCTCCAACCTACAAAAGGATTTTTAACACAAAACAGGGGCAAATGGTCTACTTTGGATTTATTGAAAATTGTCTATACAAGTATGCATGCAGAGTTTTGAATGCTTAAATACCTTCATTTGACATTAGATACATGGCAAAGAATTATTTAGTAAATGTAAAGTATGATACCTGGGGGTGCTCTGCATTGAATGGAGGTATTCCAACAATTAGCTCAAATAGAATGACACCTACAGACCACCAATCTGCACTAGCACCTGGGAACATAATATACACAACATTGAAATAATTAGTACCAAACAGGTTGTCAAAATGAAAAGACATTATAGGGGCTAAAAGGCAGCTTTGTTTAGCATTTTACCATGTCCTGTCCCCAAAAGGATTTCTGGTGCTAAATAATCAGGGGTTCCAACAGCAGAACGCTTTTGTCTCCGTGCTCGGTGATCAATTTGCTCAAATTCACTCATCTGAGGTTCATCATCTCCATATAGTGAAGCCCCACTAACAGCAGGACCAGATAGATCATCTGTGCTGTTGATCAGACCAACCTTGGACAACCCAAAATCTGTCAACTGAAGACAACGAAGATTAATAAGTAGCACAAATAGAAGATATACTAAGAAAAACAACCATGTTAGATCAAGAACCAAAACAATATTTTCTTGTCCATAAACATGTTGAAGGCAAAAGGGCCATGAAATTATTGGTGTAACAATCGTAGGCTAAAAGAAATGAGAACTCAGATACAAATTTGTGTAGCTATTATCAATTCATCAATATATGCGGTCACTCAATTGAAAACAAGCCAACGGGGCTGAAATCAGCTTATATTTGACTTGGGTGGAAATTACAACATAATGCTGCTCTCTTCAAGGGAAAAAAACTCCAAGTTTCTGAGCATTACCTGATACCAATCAAGCTCTAAGCCTCTGAAGTCTAAACTACCAAAAAAAAAGAGAGGATATGACAGCATTCCAAACTTTCTAACTATGCATCACGAGATCCAAAATTGATTCTCCTCGATAGTCATGTAGGTTAGCTGGTTATTTTATCTCTCATCAGTCACTATGAATCTAGTACATGCCATTGTGACAATTCTATGAACGGTTGTGTCATTATCTATTTTTCTTTGCTTGAACCAAATATAGCAATACATCTGTTATGAATATTGTGTATATTGATATGAGACCCAAAGGGCCATATATATAGGAGAGTACAAGAGGATATGCCACATAGATATAAGGCATATATGGAATAGAATACAAACTCTATATCCTAATACAACTCTATCTCCTTAACACCCCCCTCAAATGCAAGGCGTATGCAATAGCATTGCATTTGAAAAGGACTAACACTAAAACAAGAAAAATCCGAAGTCCGAGTCTTGATGATGTCGTCGTTGCGTGCAGACTTTGAATAAACTGTCAAATCAAGCCGAAGAGGAATATATCAAAGCATGGCGGCGCAGATCGAAACCCGAGACGGCGGCGGCGCAATGCACAAGAAGCGCGGCGGCTTAAAGAGAAGCGGCGGCATCATAACGACTTCTATGATCTGCACGCGGCTCAGAGAATAGAGCGGCGGCTGCTGCCATGCAAAAGAAAATTCCTACACTTCTATGACTGACAATAAATTTGTGGACTCGCACGGCTCGAAACGAAACAAAAGTTAGAGACTATGGATTTTGGATGAACGCAACGAAGGACTCACAAAAAATAACTAAACACTGACTAAAACAAAATAGCAAATCTCAACGATATAACTTAGCCGAGACGAACGAGATAACTGACCGTGGTTCACTCAAAAACCCCTCTCCCCCTCACTCTCGTCACACCCCTCCCTCACTCCCACTTCTCTCCACGCTCTCACCTCCTCTCCCCCACACTCTTCCTCTGCGCACGCTCTCCCTCCTACTCGCGCACGCTCACTCACTCCCTCCCACGCCCGCGAGAGAGAGGAGCGACGGGCTCCCCGCGAGAAGGCGTCGACGACGAGATCCAGCGGCGGCGGCGGCCACAAGAGTGATGGCGGCGGGATCCGGCGGCGGCTGGATCTAGGAGAGATGGTGCGGCCCGGGCTTCGGCGATCCAGGAAGAGAACGGCGTCGACGTGGGAGCGGAGGCGCGGGCGCAGCGGCCGGGAGGCGGCGTCCGAAGGCGACGGCGCGGACGCAGAGGCGCGGAGGCGGTGGTGAATCCGAGCAGGGGAGAGGCCGGATGCGGGGTTGCCGACGGTTGAGATGGCCGGATCCGGCCCGGAGGCGGCCGGATCTGGACTCGGCGGCGTCGGAGGTGGCCAGTTCCGGGCGCGGGCGACGGTGGAGACGGCCGGACCAGGCGGGCGAGCACACGGCGCGGTGGCGTCGGGCGGCGGAGACTGCCAGATCTGGCGTGGAGAAGGCCGGATCTGCGCGGCGGCCGGGAGGAAGAGCCGATGACCGGAGCGACGATCCACGTGAGCGACGGCCGGAGAAGGCCGGATCCGGGCGGTCCACCCAGATCGAGGAAGTAGATGAGGGCGGCGGCGACGACCAGAGACGAGGAGACGGCGGGTCGGTGCAGCCCAACAAGGTGGCCGCCCCCGGGAGCGGAGATCGATCCTCCCGGGGGCAGCAGCAACAGGCCAACAGCGGAAGTAGATGAGGTTAGGGTTTTAACCTAAGCTCTGATACTATGTTATGAATATTGTGTATATTGATATGAGACCCAAATGGCCATATATATAGGAGAGTACAAGAGGATATGCCACATAGAGATAAGGCATATATAGAATAGAATACAAACTCTATATCCTAATACAACTCTATCTCCTTAACAACATCTTCCAGTGAACCAGACAATACAAATAAGAACTTCAACTTTAAAAGGCATGCGGAATGAATTTTAGTTTGTCCCCTATCTAAAGTGAACAAAATATGGAATATGGAGTGAAAGGTTAATGACCATGTGAATGCATCAATACCTTTATATGTCCATCATGTGCTATCAATAAGTTGTCAGGTTTTAGATCTCTATGAACTATGTGCATAGAGTGCAAATACTCCAAAGCTAGCACCTGCAGGACAAAAAATGATTATAAACAAGCAAGAGAAAAAAATGAAAAAGGATAGAAAAAACTAGTTAGTACAAGAAACTTACAACTTCTGCAAGATATACACGAGCAACAACTTCATCCAAGCACCCTAAAGTTCTCAGTAATGAATACAGGTCCCCTCCATTTAGATACTCCATGACCAGATACAAATTTTCCCGAGAGGTAAAAGAATAGAAGAAACGAACCTTACAAAAAGCATAGCCATTTTAGAATCAAATTATAATAATCCAAATTAAGAGTCATATTTGTGAGATCACTTACCACAAAAGGATTCCTGACCGTGATCAATATATCACGTTCAGCCAATATACTCTCGACAGCATTTTTTCGAATCATATCTGCCTTCCTAAGTACCTGCTTAAAAAGTAAGGAAATTTGTTAAATCACACGAGTGCCAAATAAATTACAATATATGCCATGAAATGAATGAAAGAAAGGTGTATTGCTGCAAGTGTCAAAATTTTCTACTGCACTTATACATGAATATAAGCTGAGAAATGTTTAGTAGTCAAATTAGCCCCACGCTATTGTTTTTTTGTGGTGTGTGGCCATGCAATGTTGTCCTATAATAAATTACAATACAGCTACCTTCTTGTGGTGCCTGACCATGCAATGTTGTCCTATAAAAAATTACAATACTGCTATCTTCTTGTAGTGTCTGACCATGCAATGTTGTCCTATCAAAAACCTAGTTTAACTGCTAACAAATAGCAGATGCCGAACATTAAGAGGTGCAAAGATGGAGTCCAGACAGAGAAAATAA
This sequence comes from Dendrocalamus latiflorus, assembly GCA_017311315.1. Classification (NCBI taxonomy): domain Eukaryota; kingdom Viridiplantae; phylum Streptophyta; class Magnoliopsida; order Poales; family Poaceae; genus Dendrocalamus; species Dendrocalamus latiflorus. The sequence continues at coordinate 9,619,597 of CM029651.1, read as the reverse complement.
CAATAACTCCACTCCACAACACTTATTCTTTTCCTTCTATTTTTTCAACTTAGTAACTTACCAAGTTGGGAGCAAATAAAGAGGAAAGAACTGAGTAAATGCCATCTCTCGGAATTCCCTTATCTGAAAATTAAAGTTCCACAAGAACTTCCTTTCTTTCAGTAGATTTGTGTAGGGTTGCTAATGTTTTTCAGTCCAATTATTTGACCCATGTCATCCTGGTATATTTTTTTCTTTTGACTGGCACATGAGTCCTTGATCACAAATTTCAATAAGGTGATTTTGCCAAGCAAATTAATACTGCAGGTCAGTTCCTATAAGAGGAATGAATTTCAGTAGTGCCATGTGGGGCCTCACATATTCTAGGTGTCGGGCAAAGGATGATGTAGCAGGATCTTCCAGGCAGCAGCCGGTGCAGCTCCAAAGTCCTGATGCGGCGGCAACAGCAAATGCATGATTTGCTACAGTATATGGGATGATGCGCTGTGGTTAGCGATAGCATCCCGGTGGAGTTAGGAAGGTGTGGGTGCGTGTGGGACAGGGTATATGAGTTAGATAAGATATCGGTTTCCATGTCTACTTAACAGACTCGGTTAGATATGCAAAGTCAAAGTCGGTTTGTGCCGTCCTATATATATGGATGTAATTTGGAAGTTAAGGAATAAATCAATCTTACCTTCCCATCTCTCTCTCGCCTCCTTCCTCCTGCTTTCTAGCACCCTCCTCTTGCGCCTCACCTATATCTGCAACGTGCAGCTCGGCTCCTCCGGGCCGGCACAAGGGACCCGATCGCCGACCACCAGTTTTCCACGACTACCACCTACGGTCTCTATCCCATGCTCGTGACAACTTGGTATCAGAGCCAATGGCGGGAAGCTCGGAACTGACCGGCCTAACAGATCAGTTTGCTGAATTCACGGTGTCCCTCACGAAAAAGCTTGATGAGATTCAATCTGGCCTATCCTTAGAATTGTGGTGCATCAAGGATTAAAATACCTCACTAGGACCTCAACTTTTACCCAAGCCATCGCCAATGCCATGACCAATTCCCCACCAAGACCTCCACCTTTACTAAAGGTTGCCTCCAGTTTGATGCCATGACCGACACCACCTCCGTGATGCCGCCCTTGTCGTACCAACCACCAATGTTGTGTCCCCCACCTACCAAGACCTTAACCACCATGACCACCTCTAACCCAACCTCTTCCATCAGCAGGTCCTAGATCCATCAAAACTCCCTCTTCTTTCTTCTCACAATCGATGCGGCACACACAACAACTCAATCCTTGCGGTGCGGTACTAGATCGATCAACAACGGCTGCCCTACGACCGCCGGTCTGGGCGGCAACAGCCCGCCAACCCTTGCGTCTGCAACCTATCCGCAAGGGGCACAGCGCCAGCAGCATAGAGACGACACGAACGGCGGTGAATTTGGGTTAGGGTTAGATTTGGGGATTTGGCTATGATACCATGTAGAAATTTGGGGAATAATTATGCATTGTTCCTCAGGACCTCCACACCCTTTATTTATTGTGCTAATTGCTATGGATTACAATTCAACTGTTCATTAGACTATGGGCTCTGAAACTTACTAGACCCCTAATACTTGAACAACAATCCATAAATCTACAAGACTTGAGGCCTGTTCTAAAGTTTCAATACAATCCTATGACACTATGGCAAGGTTTATCAACCAAACCAATAAAGTTACAGTTGGTTTCCCCACAAGAATATATTTCCTTGAGAGTATTTTAGCTTTTTTTTCTCATCAAAAGCATTTAGCTTTTTCACATGCCAATATTCAGGTTTACATGTAACAACTAATGTGAACTATAATTTTCAGTTTTTGGTCAACAATGCCAATACCCTTGCAGGTATGACCATATATGACCATAAAATTCTTGTCAACAAAGACATGTATGGGTGCATAAGAGAATAAAAAAGATCTGCCAACAAATACCTTTATAGCAAAGAGGTCTCCTGTAGTTCTTTTCTTGGCAAGGAAAACACGTCCAAATGCTCCACGGCTGATAGGCTTTATGATTTCAAAGTCATCAATTGAAGTACGATCCTTGACAGGATGAACAGGACTTGCTCGTAAGCTACGGACAACATCATCTTCTTCATCCATTATGGTACTTGCTGAATCAACCTTGTCCATATCAACTGAATCACAAAGCTGCAGGTACTTTTCCCTAAATGATTATGCAAACCGGAAGGACAAATTAATTAAAGAGTAAGAAATGGTAAATAACATTATTCTCTTAAAAAACAACCAAAATGAAGTGACCTGCAAGAATTATTTTTAGATGCTGTTATCTAGTAAGAATGTCAATTGAAAAAAAAGTTCAACACTAAACTCAGTGGATTCTCACCGGTGGAGTTTTTCTATACGCGTGCCAAATGTCTGCACCGTGAGGGCCTCATGTTTCCTACGACTGACAATATCTTGCAGATCTTCTATGCATGTAACCAATTGGGATAGTGCGCTTTCTTCATCCAAAGGAGTACTTGCAATGCATCGTGCAATATCAGCAAGTTCAATAATCTGCACAGATTGAAGGAAGCTATTTTTGCAACTCTTAAGTCTTAACAACTTGAAGTTAATAGTTGACGTTGAAGAAATTTCCAACAAAAAATGGTTAGCACTCGTTGCATTACAATATAAATCATTTTCTACAGGCAAACAATCGCTAATCAGAATACAAGAATGATAAGCCTTTCAAGTTTCAACTACCAACAACTAGAAAACCAACAGTTTATTCTTAATGTTGTATCCTCATTTATTTTCAACAATTAATATTCAATAATTGCACAAAGAAATTAAATTGTCATTAACAACAGAAAGATAGAATGACATCATTAGTAGATTTTATCATGGTCACTAGCTTCGCACATCACACCAATATAAACATAGATACAGGCTACTTATTCTATACAACAACAACAAAGCCTTTTGTCCCAAACAAGTTGGGGTAGGCTAGAAATGAAACCTTCTCAAGATCAAAGAGTTGAGAGCCTTGAAATAAAAACCTACAATACTAAAACCTTAAGCCGTACATCCTACTATCTAAGCCAAGAGCCTAAAGCACTACCCCTAACTTTCTTATGGTTCCGGTATGTGGATCGCTAATTTACATGTGCTCATATCCAAAGCTATTTATTCTATAGTCGGGTAATTTAATAGCTGACAAGTTTCTAGTGAAATGATCAGCTATTAAATCTAAGAGAGAGAGAGAGAGGCAGAATTATAGAAATCATACGCATAGCTTACCTGCGGAAGATCATCGCTCTCATTAATTGCACTTCTACCAGCTAAAAGCATGTCTATATGATTTGATCTTGGAGTCGTTAATGGAGATCTAGGGGTCATACTTCCTGCTGATGATGTAGCCATTCCATGATCAGATTTCGGCCCAAAACGAGTCTTACATGTCATTGAAGGAAGATTTTTTATGTCATCCAATGAAATAGTGTTATCAGCCTCTTGGAGATAGTCAAGCATATCAGCGGAGCCTCTTCTAGACCAATCAGAGAGTTTTGGAGAGGGACCATCAGATTCTTCATTGATGCTTGAATTTGAAACTTTTGCAACATCCGGGCTGCCGGCAGCATTTGGAAGGTCTTTTTGCGAATAAGAATCTACCATCTTTTCTAGTGTTTCTGTCACTCTGATTAGACGTTCATCAACACTTACACCCTTTTGATCGCACCTGTCAGCAATTGCACAGATTGTTGAATGATTTTCTACGTAATGTGTAGGGACATATTCTTCACATATGCGACACATTATTGAACCCTCTTCAGAAATATTTGGCTGGTCAGACCAGTGTCCCCATGATGTTTTGTGTTGATGTTTGGGAGGAAGTGAGTGATGTGATATAGATTCTGCTGGACTGGTTAATTCCACATTGCTACTAATTGTAGAGTGTGCCTCTGTTTTTTTATTAGGCAATTCCTCTTTAATAGGGGTAGATTCTCTAGGGGGCTTTGTAACAGGTGATGGAAACGGTTTCCAGGAAGACATCCGTTCTCTTGTTGGAGATTCAACCTCTTTCGTAACATCTGTGTCAAGGGGCGGAAGAAGGTTGACAGGCTTTATATCCTGGCTTCTTCTCCATTTCAAATTATGCTGCTCTTGACTGAATGATTTTCTTGCCTCGCTTTTACTGGTTCTGGTTGTTATGTCATCTGCACCTGGTTGAGCTAAAATCTGCCTGCCAGCAGATTGTATAATCTTATCACGCTGATCAATAACAACTTCGTCCTCTGCAAAGCCACTCTCCTTGTGAAACTGGAGCAGTCTTGTACATCTTGTAAGGATAAAAAGCATCCGAGTGTACAGTTTCTTCAGCACACCCATTGGGAGCTCCTGACGATGATCATCCAAATCTTGCACTATACCTTCACATTGAAGCCAAAATTCCCCAGGTGTCATTACACAACAGCTACGTGCAAGTACTAGCAAATCCTCCAGAGTTTCTTTCCACCCAGGGTGAGAGTCTGCGTACTTTTCCATTACACTAACCAAGTCTCCCGCAAATATAGCCAAATCTGAATTTACTTCTTCCTTTGCCTTCTCAAATCTCACCTGAATAGCTTTTAACACCTCCTGTGTAGACAACAGAAGACAAGATAATCATAACTGGATAGATAAAAATATATACTAGATCAGCCCCCCCCCCCCCCCCCAAAAAAAAAATAAAGGCATAAAATACAGGTACACCATTGACCATCATCTCGCACAGAACATGAATTGAGATTACCTTCAAGTTGTAAATGCCCCGAGGTTTCAAGAAAGGGAATGGTCGAACCCCTTTGGAATTCAACTCATGCGAAAAACTTTTTATATCTGCAGGGACTCTCTTCCTCGGTGCACTGGTAGCCTGCATAATGGCCTTAAAGCGTGGAGACTCGGATTCCTTTGGTGTTTCACAGGTATCATATGCACACTGGATTAAGATGTCAATGCAGATAGGACGTGTTAGCAAAAGAGCGAAGGATGGTGTAGTCATCGTTATCTTATATGTAAGGTGTGAAAAATCATATACACGTATCATTACCGCAGTCTCTGGTATGTGAGTTGGAGTCCTCAAATCTCCAGAATGGTTCCGCGATGCATTAGATTTAGCTGTGTATGAGATAGATTAGACGCCCACATACCAGCTATGGTAGTCAAGACAAAAAAGGTACCAGAATAAGGGGAAAATACCATGTAAAATGTAAATATTCATTAGAAGAATAAAGAGAACAAGTTGCCACAAAAGAAAAACCACCAAGTAATTGCATGGATATTTTCATACCGGAACACACAAACATGACATTAAGTTACAGAAGAAGCACTTCATTCTAATTTGTAGAAACAGATTCTGCAATTATTAGATATTGTTCTCTAGGCACACCAATGGGGTAAAGTAGAATGTGCTGTGGACAAGCCTACCTGTAACGCATTTTCATATGGAATATACAAACTATAGAACCATAGAGTATAGAATAATAATAATCCAGTTATGGCAATAGAAGATGCATCTTTCTAGTAAAACACTCAAATCACAAACTACCATTCAGTATGCTGCAAAATCCAAACGGTTTGCTTTTATGAAGCGCTAATGAAGTGAATTGACTGATAAAGCTCTGATATGCATCGACAAGTGTCAAGGAAGTGCTAGTGTGAGTACTGTCTAACATGTGTCAAATGAACACAACACTCAAGCCATACATCCAATGAATTGTGTATATAGAAAGGGCGCGCAATTAACGTATCTTCAATTACAATCTCGTTAGAAATACCTTATGTTCAAGCACTAAAACGAGCAAGCAATAACTAATTCGACTTTCATTCTCGTCGTCTTGCCAATTTGCCAACCCCTCCTAACTTTAAATGGTTAGAATCTTCCTTCCATGAGCAGCAGGGTTACAAGTTTGGTATCCGGATACCGTGCAGCAAGTTGAATCATGCACTCCCATATCCTGACAACTAAACACCTCTAAGGTGAATTATTAAGTCTTTACTGGTTTTTTGGAAACTGTTAACCTCTTAAGCACTAAAGGGCGCATGAGTAGCTAAAGCTTGCTCTCCCCTTCACTCCGAAGTTCTAACCCCGAGCTTCCACAAATAAGTAGCCAGCTTACAGGAACATGCTGCAAAACCCTAAACAAAACTTGTAAAAAAAGCATGCACAGGATTACACCTTTTGCAGAGCTCTTTCCTTCTGCTCCCACGCGCGTCCCTGCAGCACCCCGCACCGGCTGCTCGGCCGCCTTCGCCTTCCCCCGGCTACTACCGCCACCACTACTCGAATCCGCCCACGAGCTCTCGCCCTTCCTCCCGACGCCTCCGGCCGAGGCGGCCGACGGCTCCGCCCGCGCCTGCCCGCGCGAGAGGTTGCTGCTCCCGAGCGCGGCGGCGATGCGCTGCCCCTCCTGCGGCAGCGGCCCGGATCTCGTCTTGATCCGGTTCAGCCCCAGCGAGGATGCGAGGATCGGCGACAGCGCCGACGCCGACGTACCGCCGCCGACCCCTCCCCCGCCCAAATCCCTAAGCTGCGCTACTGCGCCCTTCCTCCCATCGCCGGACGGGCTCGACGATGCAGAGGACGCGGCGCTCCTGGAGGACGCGGTGGCGGCGGCGGCGGCCGCGGAGCCGAATAGCTTGTCGAGATTCCTGGGTGTCTCGGATTTGGGCTTCTTCTTGTCGGATCTGGACGAGGAGGAGGACGCCGGCGAGGCCGCCGTCGCGGCGGTTGCCGGCGCAGAGGTGGGCGTGCGGGGGCTGTTGCTGCCGTCGGGGCTGGAGGACTCGGACGACTTGTGCCGCGACGAGAAGAAGCGGCCCTTGAACACCATCGCCTCGCCTCACCTCGCCGGAGAGGGGAGTTCGGTCGAACATGCAAGGGGGGCGAGACAAGACGAGACTGCGAGAGCGAGCGAGCGAGCGAGAAAGGAGAGCGTGCGAGTGGGGACAGTGCGGAGGAAATGTAGGGAGGCCGGGAGAGGGAGGCGGGCGACGCGAACGGGTCGGCCGACCCGGCCCGTCCGCCCGGGTCCCGTCGCGCCGCGCCCCGCGCGGCGCGCGTGTTTTTGCCTCGGCTGACGGCTGGGCTCGCGTGACCGGGGGAAAGCCACCCGAGCAACCGCGACTGCGTTTTGACTGGGAAACGAACGAGTGGCTAGCTAGCGTAGCGGGCAGTGGGCCAGAGCCGTTGTAGTAGTAGTCACTAGTCAGGACTCAGGATGACTGAGTTTGTGTGTGGTGGGCCGGCCGTGAGGCGCAGCGCGTCGTGTGTCCCAGTTTGAATCGGTAGCGGCCGGCCGGGGGATGGCGAGCGAGGCCGGGGTCTGGGAGACGAGTGGGTCACAGTTCGCCGTGGGGGCCGGGGTTTTAGGGTGTATTTAGTTGGTGGAATGGGGAGGAATGGGATGGGATGATTCCAGTTTTTTGGGTTGGGATGGAACGGGATGGTTTCGTCCATGTGTTTGGTTCATAGTATGGAATGGTTCTATTTTTTGTTTGGTTAGTGGGATGGAGAAGAATGGAACCGTTCCGTCTCTTGTTTGGTTGGTGGGATGGGGATGCCTCAAGCGCCGCCGGCCGCGCCCGATCTCCTGCGCCGCCGCCCGACCTCCCGAGACGCCGCCCGACCTCCCGCGACGCCGCCCGCCGCCGCTCGCGCGGGCCTCCGCGCCCGGATCTGGATCTGGAGTCGCGACGCCGCCCGCCGCCGCTCGCACGGGCGTCCGCGCCCGGATCTTTGAGGAATGGAGTTGTCCGGGATTTTTTGTGGGATGGAGTCGTCCGGAATTTTTGAGGAATATTCCTTTGGGAGGGACCATTTGCTTCCATTCCATTCTCCCTCATACCACAAACCAAACAGCTGGATGACTTCAAAATTGGAATGGGACCATTCCATCTCTGGGTCATCCTAGCATCCAAACACACCCTTAGTTCGGGGTTCAGGTTTCGGCATCGGGATGCTGCTAGCCGGTCTGCTACTGCTAGGGCATGGTCTGGGAGGGTCAAAGATTCCCGGTCCAACAGAGAATAAATTGAGTTTTTCCTCTTTTTTTCTCTCTCTTTTGCCAAGACAGACCAGTGCGTTGAGAACTACATACTACTAGAACATTTTTTGCTTCCAAACTTGCGAAAGTGATTTTGGTTGGTGCAAGCTTAAGGTCCATCAGCAATCAACCAGCAGTGCAATTTACATTTGCAGACTGATGGCTGAATCAGTTATGCTAAGAATGAGTGTTCCAAACAAACTAGTAGTACCCATAACTCTCAAAAAGATCATTGTAAAAAAATGCTTGTTTGAAATATAGGAATTTCACTGGGATTTCACATGAAACTAGCTGAATGCCCGTGCGTTGCTACGGATTTTAAAATTTTATCATATTACATGTTCTAAAACTAACAGGTGGTAAAATTTGTTGGAACGTGCATACAAATATGTTCTATTTTTTTTAAATCCGTAGCATCGCATGTCTGCTCTCAATGTCTCAACAACTTCTAATTGCTTAGCAAGTTAATCAAAAGGCCGATACCTTGGTCTGTCAAACATATATTTGCATGGCATTTTTTCACCCAAAATTATTACTTGAAGACATTGCTTGGCTATAAACATATTCCACGTGAACATCCAACCTATTCACTAATCATTTTCGGGATACAAAATTAAGAGAATTTAGCGTTGAAAAACTTGATAACTGGGAAATCAAGAAAATCCACATCCAAGGTGTCGGTTCAATACAAACTAAAGGATAGTGTTTAGCCTTATACTCACTTCTGCTGCAGTCATGACCATGAAACTCAGGGAAGCAGTTGCTTACGACCACGACAAACATGGTCGTAATGACTTACGAACACGGCAAATCGTCAATAGATGTGATCGAAAGGCGTTCGACCACGGCAAAACTGAAGGAGGCGTCATCGGCAGGACCTACGACCACGGCAAGGCAAAGTAGGAGGTGATCGAGAGGTTTACGACCACGTTGTAGGAGCGCAGAACATGGTTGTAAAGGGTTATTGACCATGGCCAAGGAACAGTGTTTTTACAACCACGACAAGCTATAGTAGACGTGGTCGAAAGGTGTTCAACCACGACAAAACCAGAAGAGGTGAGATCGGTAGGTGATACGACCACATCAGAGAAAGATTATAGGTGATCCGAAGGCGTACGACCGCAACGAAGAAGTTTGAACGTGGTCATAAGGAGGCAACGACCACGTTGTAAAGTCACTGAGCGTGGTCGAAGAAGGCTACGATCATGGTGTAAGTGGTCGTAAGAAGACTTACGACCATGGTAAACGTGGTCATAACGACTTATGATCACGGCAAATCTTCAATAGACGACCGCAACGAAGAAGTTTGAACGTGGCCGTAAGTAGGCAACGACCATGTTGTAAAGTCGCTGAGCGTGGTCAAAGAAGGATACGATCTTGGTGTAAGTGGTCGTAAGAAGACTTACGACCACGGAAAATCGTCAATAGACGTGGTCGAAAGGCGTTCGACCATGGCAAAACTAAAGGAGGCATGATCGGGAGGACCTACGACCACGACAAGGCAAAGTAGGAGGTGATCGAGTGGTTTACACCAAAATTTAGTTTAATCTGAGAATAGCTCTTTCTATTGGGATTTAAGCCTTTGTGACATGCTAGGCAGTTAGGCTTACAACAATGTGGTCGAAAGGGTCATTTACGACTTGGTAGACGTAGTCGGACTTACAACTTGGTGTTCAACAGAGTCTCTATGACTTGGTAGTCATAGGCGATCGACTTGGTAGTCATAGGAGGCACTTAATTAGTGGTCGGAAGCTTTTACGACCATATTGTGCTGATTCTGCAATGTCTCAAGCCTTTTCAAGTGGTCGGTCTCTACATTGGTCATGGTTGGAAGTCAGCAAAAGACTCTACGACCACGTTGATACCGGCTGGAAGTTTTACGACCACATTGTCAGCGGTTGGAAGCCGGAAATCAAGTTTACAACCTTTGTGTCGCCGTTCGGAAGCCATTTACTATCACGTCGTCCTTGGTCGGAACCTGGTAGATGCGTTTTCGAGTGGTCGGAAGGCCTTACGACCACTCTGGCTGAGGTTGAAGGCCACCAGGACTGTTTATGACCACGTTGTGGCATTTACGATCACGTTGGCCGTGGTCGAACGCAGCTACGACCACGTTGGCCGTGGTCGAACGCAGCTACGACCACGTTGGTCGTGGTCGGAAGTTGTAAGTCTAAGCCACAACTTCTGCGGTCGGAAGTCGGCGCTATGGCTTAGGACCACGTTGAGTAGTCGGCAGGTTACGACCACGTTATCGAGTGCTGCGGTCAGAAGTCGGCGCTATGGTTTACGACCACGTTGAAGTGTCGGCGCTTTACGACCACGTTGTCGAGAGCTGAAGCGATCGAATGTCGGCGGTTTATGACTATGACCACATTGGGTAGTCGGCGGCTTACGACCACGTTAACGCGAGAAGAAGTCGGAGGTCGAGGCTTCGACCGCTACGGTCGATAGTCGGCAGACTTTGACCACGACCACGTGGGAAGTCGGCAGACTTCGACCACATTGTAAAGCGGTCGAACGTGGTCGTAGCTCAGTCGGCTACAGTCGGACCTGGTCGAATGCAGTCGGACGTGGTCGTAGCGCTATCAGTCGGACGAATTAAAACATAATCGTAACATTAAAAAAGTCTAATTGCAAAATGATAGGGAGCAAATGAAATACTCTAAAATTAGTCTATCAAAAAAGAACACTATATTTAGTGGCGAAGCTAGGAATAAAATTGAGGGTAGGCTGAATATTTTGTCGCACTAAACTAAATTGACATAAATATAGTGTTTTACTTTTTACAGAATTTCAAATTCATATACAAACACACAATTAGAGACAAATAATGCAAAATAAAGAATATAAAGTAGGTACCTCGAAAGTCGATAATACGAAACACATACTCAAGAATATATAATTATTCTACCATGAATGCAGATTAGCGATAAGTCAACTGTGTATGAAACATATGAAAATTAGTGATATAATAGAAACTTAGTGAAAATTAGATCATATAAAACATATCACAAATAAACTAATTTGAATTATAAGATAAATTTGAATCACGGGGAAAATGCATTATACGCGACTTCATTCCTTAGAAGCGGTTTACAAGGATTCACCATGCCAATGTTAACTGACTTCATGTATGTTGTTAACTGACTTCATGTATGTATATATAAAATCAAGTAAAATGGCATGTTCTGTTGTGCGTTGGCGATGTTGTTTCAGCCTTCTGAATATCACCATGAAGTTGTACCTTATGTTCAATCCAATTAAAGTGTGGTTTAGTTTGATAGACGTGATGCTCAAAGCAGTGGGATGTGTATGGTTCTATTTAGTGATGTAGCTGTTTTGCTATCACCGAGATGGACCTCAAAGAAAACCTAGGACCGGCTTGCCTAGCATTTGAGCTAAGAAAACCTAGGGCCGGTTTGCCTAGCATTTGAGTTAAGAAAACCTAGGGCCGGTTTGAGTGCCAAAATGCTTATAGGGAATATTTGGGTTGGATTTGATTGGTTCCTTGGCATTTGGCTGTCCTTAGGAAATTCAGTCCCCCATGAAATACCATGACCAAAGTACTCGGCTGTGACACTTGGGTTCCTACACAGCACTAAGAAAGAATGTTAATTAATGCAGGATAAACTTCCCGATAATGCACAGCGGGGTCGTAAACCCTAAACCCTAGAAAAGACATAGATTTCTTTAAGGCACGATGGATGGTGAGACAATGCTTATTATTTCCAATTGATGTCGTGTTCTACCTTTACTGTATCACTACAATCATACAATGTTGGCATTCAGTTCAAGCTATTTCTTCTGTTGTTTTGGGCAACGAATCAATTATGTACAATTTGATAGTATCATAGTAATAGTTGTCTAGAACAGATCATTGTTCACCATGGTCGAGCTCCGTTCCGAACACGTTCAAATCTCCCTGATGAAATCGCAGCTTCTTACGACCACGGTGTAAGTGGTCGTAGCCTCCTTACGACCACGTTCAAACATCTTCGTTGCGGTCGTACGCCTTCGGATCACCTTCGATCTTTTTCTGGTGTGATCGTATCACCTGCCGATCTCACCGTCTTCTGATTTTGCCGTGGTTGAACACCATTCGACGACGTCTACTGTAGCTTTGTCGTGGTTGTGAAAATACTATTCCTTGGTCGTGGTTGATAAACCTTTACGACCACGTTCTGCGCTCCTTCAACGTGGTCATAAACCTCTCGATCACCTCCTACTTTGCCTTGCCGTGGTCGTAGGTCCTCTCGAGCACGCCTCTTTCAGTTTTACCGTGGTCGAACACCTTTCGACCACGTCTATTGATGGTTTGATGTGGTCGTAAGTCTTCTTACGACCACTTACAACGCGGTCATAGCCTTCTACGACCACTCTTAGCGACTTTACAACGTGGTCGTATCCTCCTTACGACCACATTCAAACTTCTTCGTTGCGGTCGTATGCCTTCAGATCACCTTCGATCTTTCTCTGATGTGGTCGTATCACTTGCCGACCTCACCGTCTTCTGGTTTTGCTATGGTCGAACACCTTTCGACCACGTCTACTGTAGATTTGTCGTGGTCGTAAAAACACTGTCCTTGGCCGTGGTCGATAACCCCTTACGACCACGTTCTGCGCTCCTTCAACGTGGTCGTATACCTCTCGATCGCCTCCTACTTTTCCTTGCGGTGGTCGTAGGTCCTCTCGAGCACGCCTCTTTCAGTTTTGCTATGGTCGAACGCCTTTCGACCATGTCTATTGACGGTTTGCTGTGGTCGTAATTCCTCTTACGACCACTTACACCACGGTCATAGCCTTCTTTGACCACGCTTAGCGACTTTACAACATGGTCGTAGCCTCCTTACGACCATGTTCAAACTTCTTTGTTGTGGTTGTACACCTTCGGATCACCTTCGATCCTTCTCTGATGTGGTCGTATCACCTGCCGACCTCACCGTCTTCTGGTTTTGCAGTGATCGAACACGTTTCAACCACTTCTACTGTAGCTTGCCGTGGTCGTAAAAACATTACTCCTTGGTCGTGGTCGATAACCGTTTACGACCATGTTCTGCGCTCCTTCAATGTGGTCGTAAACCTCTCGATCACCTCCTACTTTGCCTTGTCGTGGTCGGAAGTCCTCCCGAGCGCGCCTCTTTTAGTTTTACCGTGGTCGAACGCCTTTCGACCACGTCTATTGACGATTTGATGTGGTCGTAAATCTTCTTACGACCACTTACACCGTGGTCATAGCCTTCTACGACCACGCTTAGCGACTTTACAACGTGGTCGTATCCTATTTACGACCACATTCAAACTTCTTTGTTGCGGTCGTACGCCTTCGGATCACTTTCGATCTTTCTCTGATGTGGTCGTATCACTTGCCGACCTCACCGTCTTCTGGCTTTGCCATGGTCGAACACCTTTCGACCACGTCTACTATAGGTTTGCTGTGGTCGTAAAAACATTGTCCTTGGCCGTGGTCGATAACCCCTTACGACCACGTTCTGCGCTCCTTCAACGTGGTCGTATACCTCTCGATCGCCTCCTACTTTGCCGTGTTGTGGTCGTAGGTCCTCTCGAGCACGCCTCTCTCAGTTTTGCTGTGGTCGAACGCCTTTCGACCATGTCTATTGACGGTTTACCGTGGTCGTAAGTACTTACGACCACGATTTCCATGGTCGTAATTCATCTTACGACCACTTACACCGCGGTCATAGCCTTCTTTGAACACGCTGAGCGACTTTACAACGTGGTCGTGGCCTCCTTACGACCATGTTCAAACTTCTTTGTTGCGGTTGTACACCTTCGTATCGCCTTCGATCCTTCTCTGATGTGGTCGTATCACCTGCCAACCTCACCGTCTTATGGTTTTGCAGTGATCGAACACGTTTCAACCACTTCTACTGTACCTTGCCGTGGTCGTAAAAACATTACTCCTTGGTCGTGGTCGATAACCGTTTACGACCATGTTCTGCGCTCCTTCAACGTGGTCGTAAACCTCTCGATCACCTCCTACTTTGCCTTGTCGTGGTCGGAAGTCCTCCCGAGCGCGCCTCTTTTAGTTTTACCGTGGTCGAACGCCTTTCGACCACGTCTATTGACGGTTTGATGTGGTCGTAAATCTTCTTACGACCACTTACACCGTGGTCATAGCCTTCTACGACCACGCTTAGCGACTTTACAACGTGGTCGTATCCTATTTACGACCACATTCAAACTTCTTTGTTGCGGTCGTACGCCTTCGGATCACTTTCGATCTTTCTCTGATGTGGTCGTATCACTTGCCGACCTCATCGTCTTCTGGCTTTGCCATGGTCGAACACCTTTCGACCACGTCTACTGTAGGTTTGCCGTGGTCGTAAAAACATTGTCCTTGGCCGTGGTCGATAACCCCTTACGACCACGTTCTGCGCTCCTTCAATGTGGTCGTATACCTCTCGATCGCCTCCTACTTTGCCGTGTTGTGGTCGTAAGTCCTCTTGAGCACGCCTCTCTCAGTTTTGCTGTGGTCGAACGCCTTTCGACCATGTCTATTGATGGTTTGCCGTGGTCGTAAGTATTTAAGACCACGTTTTCCATGGTCGTAATTCGTCTTACGACCACTTACACCGCGGTCATAGCCTTCTTTGACCACGCTCAGCGACTTTACAACGTGGTCGTAGCCTCCTTACGACCATGTTCAAACTTCTTTGTTGCGGTCGTACACCTTCGGATCACCTTCGATCCTTCTCTGATGTGGTCGTATCACCTGCCGACCTCACTGTCTTCTAGTTTTGTAGTGGTCGAACACGTTTTGACCACTTCTACTGTAGCTTGCCGTGGTTGTAAAAACATTGTTCCTTGGTCGTGGTCGATAACCTTTTACAACCATGTTCTGCGCTCCTTCAACGTGGTCGTAAACCTCTCGATCACCTCCTACTTTGCCTTGCTGTGGTCGTAAGTCGATTTTGACCACGTCTGCGAGTTAATTCAGGGATTGCTTTTCTCCCTTATTACTCGCAATTGCTTGGTGCTTTTCTACACACCTTGGCTCATCTTGGTTACATGTCTACATCCCCTTTATACCCGGATATTTGACTTTAACATGGGTTTGACTACGATTATAGACCAACTCTGACTCTGACTCCGACTCCAAACTTTCGACTACTTCTACTGCTTTTCGACTTCAAATACAACTGTGTTTCTGGTCTGACCGAAACTCTGAAACTAACTTCGATCACGACCAAATCTTGCATATAACTTCTAAAACAAGATTATTTTCAACATTTACGACAACGAAGGAAAGCGATGGGAGCGATTGAACGAGCGACAAAGTGGTCGAACGGCAGTGGGATGCGGTTGCAAGCAGTCGTGACCGGTCGTAAGCGGTCGGAAGCACTCGTAACCGGCGCCGCCCCCGCCGTCGCCTCCTTCCTCTCCCCCGCCACAGCCGCCTCCTCCTTCCTCCACCCCCTTCCACTCTCTCCGCCGCCTCTCCCACCTACGCCATCTCCTTCTCCATCTCTCTCCGCCGCCGCATCCCACCTACTCGGCCGCCTCTCTCCCTTCTCCGGCCGCTCTTCTTTCTCTACCGCCGCCCCTACCTCTCCGCGCCTCCCTCCATCTGGTGCGCCCGCCGCCCTCTTAGCCCCTCTCCCATCTCGGCGCCGCCCTCTTCTCCACCCGCGCCGACGCCTCTCCTCGCCTCCTACTGCGCCTCCTTTACTCCCTCCTCCATTTCCCAGTGCCTCCCCATACCTCGCCGCCTCACTACCCCGCCGGCCACGGCCACCCTTCCCCCTTCTTCTCCTATTCCGGCGCCGTCACTCCTCTCTCTCCCTTCTCCACCCGTGCGCTGCTCCCCTTCAGTTCCATCGCCGACTTCTTCTGCCTTCATCGACACCGACGCCCTCTTCTTCACCACCGTCGCAGGCGCCTAGTTGTGAGGAGGGCGGAGGACTGTGGGGAGGAGGCGAGGCGGAGGTCTCAGCGCCGGAGGACTGTGGGGAGGAGGCGAGGGCGGAGCGGCGAAGGTGGGAGGGTAGGAGGCGAGGGCAGAGCGGCGGAGGAGGGAGGGGAGCAGGCGAGGGTAGAGTGGCGGCGGAGGAGGGAGGGGAGGAGGCGCCCGGGATTCGGTGGGGGAGGCAGGCGCCCGGGCGTGAGGAGGGCGGAGGACTGTCGGGAGGAGCAGAAGCTGCGCACGACATTCGATTTTGGGGGAGGAGAGAAGCAGAGAGGCCCCACATGTCGGCGCTTTTTTCTGTGAGAGGGTGGCAGTGCGTCGGACGCACTATCACCTTCAACTCGTTCTTTTAAGAGTAGAGATAATTAAGGTTATCAGAATCTCGATTCTAACCATACAATCATATGTTTCTATGATCTAGATTGATTGGACCAATTCGATCCTATCATGGAGTCTTAATTTGGTAGAATATTAATATTGTTATGATTCTAACAAAAAAATTGTAGCATCGTGATGAAAATTTTCATACGACCCTACCCGATTCTAGTGATTTATTATCATTAATTACCTGCATATTTTCCTTTTAATTGTAAATTTTTAGTTTTTATTCCTTCATGGGCATTATATAATTTGCATAAATAACAAATTTCTTTCCTTTTACTATATTTTTATAAACAAAAGTTCTAAAGGTCTAGTTTAAAAATGTAGAAGAGTTAAAATATAAGGTAGGTTTTAAAAAAACGTTTCTTTGTTAGAATGGAATAGGATCTTAAATCCTACATCGATCCTATGATTTACAATCCTACTGAAAAACCTTTAATCCGATTTTAGAATTGCTATTCTAACAACCTTATAAATAGCTCAATTCTAACATAAATCAAGAAAATTTCTTTCATTACAAATGAGCCGTGGTACATAGGCATGGCTGGATCTATCAACAGGCCTGCCAATCTAGTGACAGGCCGTATCGTCATGGAGCAGCTTGAGATGTCGCCGAGCATTACGGCGAACTAACACACCGCGCAACGATCACTCGCCATTGCCAAGCCCACGGGGCGGCTGCCTTGGCTTTGAGTCGACGGTGGCAACATTGGAATTTTTTATAAATAATTTATATTTTATTTGAAATAATAAAAATATACCGCGTGAACATTTCTTACAGAAATGGGCTCCAGTCGCTGAACCATTGGGCGACTGGAACCTATCGCCCAATAGTCGCGTAACAAGCAAACAATCCAATGGTTGTTGGGTGAAATAATTGCAGTCGCCGAACCGCTAGGCGACTGCTTCCAGTTGCCCATCAGTTTGGTGACTGCAATTCCAGTCGCTGAATAATTGGGTGACTGGAAGCGCATATAAATGGACCGCGCGGCCGCGTGGTGAACAGAGGGGAAAGAAAGAAGAGAATAGGAGAGAAAAGGAGAGGGATGAGGAGATGGAGAGGAAGAAGGAGAGATTTCGCGACTTCTGTGAGGTAAATATTTTTGTATGTTGTTGAGGTAAATATTTTTGTATGTTGTAGTTTATATTTTGCATATGAAGTAGATAGTTTATTTAGTGTTAGTATTCGTAGAAAATTGTAGACGTAGAAAAAATAGCACAACTTTGGTATAGAAAATTTAGTCAATATAGTTATAGAAAATTAGCAGCTGTAGTAACTTGCCGTTGTAGGAAATTTAGTGAACATAGTTATAGAAAATTAGCATTCTTAGCAAATTAGCATCCGTACAAAATTGTAGTTGTAGAAAATTTAGTCAATGTTATGTAAAAATTAAGCCTCCGTAGAAATTTGTAGTTATTCAAAATTCAGTCAATATTTTTGTAAGAATTTAATAATTTTATTTGTAGAAAACAATAATACGTAATATTTATGATTAATTACAAATGAATGTAATGTCGTTAGTACATTAAAAAATCATGTGTACTGTTATAACTAGTATATTGGCATTTAAATCGATATGTCATGTAAATTGTTGAAACCCATTAGGAATTATTTGCAGTAGGAGAGAGCTTGAGCAGCGAGACAAGAGCGATGTCAGTGTATGGTCTGCCGATAGGGAGTTAATGCTACGAGGGTGGTATAGTTGGTTACGATAGGCGAACGATCGTTGAAATATAAATTACAGTACATCAATCCTTCTGTAATGTGCGATATGAGTTGACTAGTTGTAACATTGAAAATATATGCAGACAGATATCAGTAATACCGATACCCACTACATTGAAAGTGCATTACAGTATTGGCAACGTTTGTGAAGGTCCAAACAATGTTGATTTGAGCAATTTTGCACAAGCCACTCTGTTACACCCGGACGATGAGAATGCTTGAATCGTAGATATGATGCACTGGCTCACCCGCAGTTTCTCCTTAGACCCTGAGGTGTACAACGTCGTTATACAAGGGCTTTGGAGTCGGTCTCCCACGGACATTAGGTGGGAGTTGAGAACATTGATGCGCACTGTTGTGTGAAAGGGATTTGTGAAAGGGTGCCGGCACCGTGGATACGAGTGCATGATGCTTGTGCAACCATACCCAATAGAAGTTGTGCAAAATCACATGGACGGCCATCATCCGGGAGGTGCGAGCAGCTCGGGCACCCCGCATGTTGGTGAAGAGAAGAAAGTTACTCGTGACGAGGCCGATGCGGTACATGGAGGAGAGGAAGAATGGTCATGACATGGTGAGGCTACAGGACAAGCCGATGAAGGGGAGCATATGGAGTACATAGTGCACCAAATGGAAAGCGATGACCGAATAGCTAAGGCTGAAGAGGAAGCTGTACAAGAGGACGACGAGGACAGTTCGGACAAGGACGAAGTTCCATCTCACAGGAATGAAATAGGTTTGATGTTGAGGGTGTTATCGCACATGACAAGCACGAATCACCGTGGGAGTATCATGGCACAGAGGTTCGGTTGCATTCAATATTTGCTGACAAGGTATCGTTGTAGGATTCCATCAAGTTGTGGGCCCTGTCCATGCAGCGGACTTTCAGGGTCGTGAAGTCTAGCCAGGAGCAGCACACCGTGAAGTGCGAGCAAGCTGGTTGTCCTTGAAGAGTGCACGCACATAGACCGAAGTATGAGACTCACTGGATTGTGTCAAAGGTGGAGCCGCACTCTTGCATACTCAGTAGTGTTTTGAGACCTAAGGCAAGCAACTAATAACTTGAGAAAAGGCTCAATCAGCCTATCATCACTCCATCCTTGCTGCAACAGGAACGTTCGCTCTTTTCAGGCCACAGCAGTTGAGTCACGGGCTTGCGGCTTCTCTTATTTTATTTACCTAATTCAATGATAAATAACACTCTGACACAACAACTGCACTATCCAGAATGAATCATAGATATTTCTTGTAACTTTGGTTGTTTCGCGGTAAGATTTTTTTCAATATATTAAATTCTCTTGGTTCTTCCTTTGCACTCATTTTATAGATATAATATGCGGTTGAAGTTTTTCATGGATTACTCTTGCTACTACTTCAATTTCAATCAAACTATCAAAATAGATAGCTTGCTGATGCAGTCTTTCTCTAGCAGTATTTTGTCCTTAGTAGCATGCTATGGTTTTGTTGGACTTAGTAGTTACTACCAATATTAAGGCCCCCTGGAGGTACATGATTGTTTGAAATGCCCTCCTGGCTCCTGCCACCCTCTTTCACATCAACAAAAGTCAACTAAGTTGTCAACTAAGTTAGTGGTGGCATTTCAAACAATCATGCACTTCTAGGGAGCTTGTGCCACAAAAGTACTTGTAGGAGGTAATTCAAATGCCAACCAACTTTTGAGGGGTATTTAACCTATCAACATATGATGAGACTCAAACTACTAGACATGACCCCTCTTAATAGTATAACAACTTAATACTAGCAATATGGTCTTTCAACCAAACACCAAAATCGACAAAAGAATAGGAACACATCCTTAGCTCTAGCTAGTCATACATTTGCCTTGAGTATCCTCTTGAACCTTGATGATGCACATCTCAATTTCAAGCTTGGGTCTTTGTCTTAATATGCATCAACCCATGATGCATCATTCATTTGAACTTCATCAACGCATGATGAGTCTTTTCTTGAATTGATGATCAACTCATAATCATTTCCTCTCAAAAATCTTGATGTGCATCAACACATGATACATATCTTCTTTAGGATCTTGATCAACTCATGATCATCTTCTCTTGGACATGCATCAATTCATGATGCATCCTCTTCTTGATGGCATTCAACTCATAAAGCCATCTTTTATTCTGTATATTGACTTGATTATCTTCAACATATGAAGTCATCCCAAGTCATCCATATTTGTGGAACCTAACCTATTAATCTAACTCATAGAAAATATTAGTCCACAAATCAATTATCATTAATTACCAAAACTTCACTATTAACTCATAATGGAGGGACTAGATTCTACAATATTCCCTTTTTGGTAATTCATGACAATCACAATAAATAATGAGATAGAAAATGATTTGTGAGTGTACATCATGTACACAATAATTGTATACTCTAGAATTAGCTTCTTAAGTAATTAACTCATTTAAATGTGAATGTTTATCTTTAAGATTAATTGCTAGCAAAACTTACTTATCCTGTTGTTATTTATCATCCAACCATTAACACATAATGCATGAACTTGATTTTTCAATCCTTTCCTTCGATGATTGATGACAACCTGATTACAATTGATTTAATTGAAATCAATCATGAGTATATATGAACTACACAAGTTTTATATACTCAAAAGATATGTTTTAAAGTATATATCATAATATGTGTTGAAAGGGAACACATGGATCCATACTTAATGAAACCACAAAACACAGAATGAACTCCTCCAAATGTGTGCATACAAGAATGTATAAATAAAAACATATGCACACATTCATTTTAGACTTTTGGTAGAGTTCAATCTATATTTTAAATCCAAGGAATGGAATAAGATATAAGAATGTGATGTTGTATGCATACCTCTATGATTTTCACCTTTTCATTTAAATGAGACTAAATAATATCGTAATCAATAAATAAGTTCGTCTCATGATTGCATTTGTCATTAATCATATCTAAATTAGACTAGGCTATATCATAGTTGATAAATAAGTTAGTCTCACAATTGTATTTGTCATTATCACCAAAACCAACTTAATGAAGCTTAAACTTCACTCTTAGACCAATTCCTCTCCTACATTATTTAAGGCCAATATAATTATTTAAGATTATTAATTATATTCCGAATGAAGCAACAACCCTTATTGAATAATTTTGCACTTATTTTTGGAGTCCTTTTTATTCTTTAGGGAATTATATGTTTTACTGATTTGTTAGCATTATTTCTAAGGTTATTTGTCAAATTTTATGGATCTTTTTCTATTTTGTTCTTCTCTATATTTGTGGTTTATTCACTAATTTATATTTTATTTTTATTTTTATACTTTATTTTTCCTATTTTTCTCCCATTGGGCTCATGCCTGAATTACTAGTCCATCTATCTTTTCGGCCTTCGGCCCACCGGCCCAATGTCTCTCTTTCTCTTTCCCTTATCTTCTCCCTCTCTCTCTCTCTCCTGCCACCCGCACATCATTCCCCTTTCCCCTTCACCTTTTCCCTCTTGTTCTCACTGGATTTGTCGTCACTGATTTTGGTCCTGTTGGCTTTAGCGCCACCAGCGGTGTCTCATGCACCGTCTCTCCTTTCCTAGGTTGGCTTTATCACCGACGTCGTCGGTATTTCCTAGATTTGCCGAGTTTCTCTCATTTCCCCTTCTCCTCTCACCACTAGTTAAATATGTCCATCATGTGGCAATTTAGGGCATGGTCCCTGGATCCAGACCCTAGGTGGGGTTCCCGGTGTTCTCTCAGCCAGATCCACCGCCGATCTTCCCATGCCCCCGCCGGTCCTCCCCGATGCTCCACGTCCCATCTCTGTTGGTGTCTCTACCTCTCTGTCGCTTTGCGCCTTGCCAGAGCTTTAGCTCTAGCAGCACTCTGCATTCCTCTTGGGCTCTCCGACTACGATGTTGGCAACTGCATGTTATTGATGTCTTGCATCCTGGCGGCTGCACGCTACTGACACTGTGCTCCAGCTTTCTGACTACTAATACACCGACCTTGCATTGGCCCCATCGACTACCTCTCTCCAGCACCTTGTGTCCTGGTCAGCTACACACCGCTGACGCCTTAGGCTCTGGTTCTTCGATTTTCTTGGTTCTACCCTCTCCTCTACCTTCTACATTCCCACATTCTATGTTAATTTCATATTGTTGTTATTCATTTACATCTTGCTTTTGGGCTAGTTGTGGAATGTGGATGTCTTTATGGTGTATTGCATGGTGAGCAACTATGACGGTGCTTCAGGGCTTTGTGCTTGCAAGTGAGCAACCATGTGGGGCTTGGGGATCCTTGCGTGTGCTAGGGAGCAATGCCAAGGATTTCCTGGGAGCTCATGGCCCACCCCGAGTCTTCTTCCCCAGTGTCATGAGCCAGAGGCGGTGTACCACTGTCGCTCTGCTGGCTGAAGTCTTAGGCTTCTAGAGATGGCAAAAATGGAATGGTGGGGCTTTAGGGTTACCTTGCTAGCACTGTTGGGCTTGATTTGGGGTGGTTGGTGATGTACACTACCCTCAAGTGGTTGTAGTTTCCTTAATTGGGTTCATGCTCAATGTAGCCTAGCAACTTGTGGGTGTCGTCCTCTTGTCACGGTCCCCTCCTCCTCTAGTGGCCTCTAGTCTTGGCTCATTCTTCTTCTTTGCTCTAGCTCTCAGCTTTGGTTTGTTGCTCTGGTGTGGTGGTTTAAAATGGGGGGAGCTCGCCCTCTCTCTAGTTGTCGACTTGTCGGTGTGGTGGCTCGTGAATTCTCTGGTATGGTGGTGCAGTGCTTTGAGCATGGTAGTGATTGCCTTTGGCTGTTCTATGGATGTTGCATGCAGGCCTATGGAGAGGGGCGACTCTGGATCCACCCGCTGAGAGATGTTGTGTGCTTCAGTGTGGGCTTGGCGATGCTCCGTTCTGTCAGCTGGCTCTGGCTTTCCTACATGTCACACATGGCTCTCGGTAGGTCCGCTAATTATTGCAGCAGTGTCCTGTATATCACCTCAAGGGTGACTTCTCCTGCATTTAGTGCCAAAGGGATATTGTCCTTCTTCTCTTGCATGCTGATGGCGACGGTGCTAGTATGAGTCCCAAGGTTCTGGTTGGCCACCATCACTGAGTCCCCCACTCAAGGCGCCTCCTGCCTCGTCATCGATGCAGCCACCAAAGGATCTCCTTCATTGCCCGTCACTGCCCCAGACATCATTGCAGCCGTCGAATGATCTCTGTTGCTCATTGCTGCCCTCAACATCGTTGCACCGATGTGTCGCTACCACAAGGATGGTGGTCCTTCATAGACCACCTTCGTTGCTCTTGCCACAGCGACTTTGGAGATGATGCTCCTTTTTCACTTGGGGGTCGATGCCGCCACCTTCTTTGGGGTCAACGTCTTCTTCGAGGTTGATGTTGCAGCTTCTTCAGTGCCATCATGCCCAAATGCTCTTACCTTGGCTCGTAGCTTTTATGCCGATCCCCACAGATGATGCCAACTGTTGTGGTTATAGGTCAAACAGAAAGGAATAAGGGCTCCCGGGAGCCTTAGATGCCGTGGGAAACATGTGGAAGATACTTGTCTAGGAGATATATATCTTGCCTAAAGAAAATGAGTCCTCCCCCCATGGTGCAGAGAGGCATATATTTATATCCATAAGGGGGTAAATTACACGAATGACCTTATCTAGGTCTATACTTATAGGGGTGAGCATGTCCTTCCCCAGCCTATTACATGAATACCCATATCTGGGTCTAACATGGAGGGGTAAATATGTCATTCCCCTCGCCTACATGTCTTGTTGGGTCAACCACATGGCCTAATTGCACAATGGGCTGACTGAGCCAAGGTGGGGGCCGTTCCCCCAACAATGAGCCATATCATTGCATATTTGCTATTAATACTTGTTGAGTACTTTTGTACTCACTATTACTATTAAATTCCTTTGTTAGATCCCAGTCCAATCAGGGAATATTTCGAGTGGGGCATAGGGTTTACAGGCCTAGAGGATGTTGTGTGGGACAAAAGGTGATTGTATCGAGGACCAGGGCGACTGTATCGAGGACCAGGGCGAGGTGGATGCCTTATTCGGTAGTTGGGACGAGTACGTGATCCTTAGAGACTTGTCTTAAAGAGATAGGGTATATAAATAATTTGTATCTTCTTTTGTATTAGATATATGTATTAAAAACCTTAGCCATACATGGCTAGCTGTTGTACTAATGCAAAGTTTATAGTTATTGTTCTGCTGCGTAACTCTAGTATAGCTTATTATTCCCTAAGACGTTGATCTTAGGGAGTAATAATTTGTTGCTCGGTGTAATGTTCTGAGGATAATAACACAGGGCATCACAATATTCCATATCGTGGAGTGAAAGAATGAGAGACCATGTGGAGGTGTCCCCATGTTTGTGATGAGTAATTGATGTTTGTGTTAAAAAGTTTGAGTTTATTTTGGGTATTCCAGGGTTGAGTACCTTTCTCTAATACTAATATTGATTATGTTGTTTCATGCGGTGCTATGTGACGGTTTGCTTGTCTTTGTGACTGCAGGACTTTGGAGCTAGGTCATGGTGAGGCGTGGGAGTACCGGGACTAGGCACAAGAGGTGCTGAGGTCCAGACGATCAGAGACGTCGAAGATGATTGAAGCTGCTAAGGTGGTTGCGAGTCGGGAGACGAGAAACCAGAGCTGGAGCTACCGATGATGGACACGACGGGCAACGACAAGTGGACCGGGACTAGGCTCAGGGAGGAGTCGGAGGTCCAGACGATTGGATGTCGGTTGCGGTCGTATGCGATGGAACAGACTGGGACTAGACTCAGGTGGAGTCGGAGGTCCAGTCGGTCGGTGTCAGGTAGACACGATGGGCAACGGCGAGGTGGACTGGGACTAGGCTCAGGGAGGAGTTGAGGTCCAGATGGTCAAGATGTTGGCTGCGGTCGTGCGAGAACAGGAAGCTTCCAGGAAGTTGCAGCAGGGACATTTCGGTAAAATGCGCGAGGCTGCAAAATTGTAAGCGGGATCGGTTGAAGATAACGGGTTGGAGACCCGTTAGTGGAAAAGAGGAGGAGGTTAGGGTTTGGAGTGGAATATGTGGTTTCCCTCCAAATCCTGGATGCTTTACCTCGTTGCCTCATATGGATGTGAGGCTTGTGAGTGGAAAGGGGCTGACTTTTCTTGATTTTCTTCTTTGAGTGAGAGTCCTGCCTACATATGTGGAGAGATGGAGGCAGTAGCTCAAGTAAGGAAGTAGTCTGTGTGTGTTCAAGTGTAGTCTCTCTCGTGTGAGTTAGCTCAGGAAGCATGTAGTGAGAGCAGTGGTGTGTTTTTCCTCATATTCAATTGCGTATGGGGATGTAGTGAGATGGTTGTAATTCCTGTGTAAACATTCATCTCCTTGCTTCAATCTGAGATATCTTTTGCTTGAGATGGACTGAGTTCTTCCTCTCTGTGTTTGTCTTCTGTTCTGGCTATTATTCTCTGCTCCTGTGTTTCTTTGGCTTGATCTTTGTTGAGAACCTGCAAAATGTTTGTCTCTAAACTGGGATAGGTTCTCCAGGCCATCTTGGCCAGTTAAGTCCCGAGGGAAAACATTTCAATTGATGTTTGCTTCTCAAATGTCCTTGTTGCATTTCCTCTGTTCTTCAGTTCCTAGGGTTAGATGTCAGGGGATCTGTGTCCACTTGCTTGTGCCAACTAAAAGATGCTAGAGATATGAGTTCTTTGGTTCTGAAGTCATCTCCTTGGTGAATTCAAAGTATCATGAGTAAAGGAGCTAAAAATCTTGAGTAAAATGGAACTTGTCACTTCTTGCTATCTGTTGTCAGCAAAACCAGATTTTTCATGCGTGATTGGGTTTTTGCCTGCATCCTCTTCTCTCTAAAATCAATTTGATGTTTAGTTTAAAGTCTTTGTGAGGAAGGACTGAGAAGAGCAGCAAAATTTCCCTTGTTTCCCTGATTTCAGCTGGGTTCTGTAATTACTGTGCAGTCACATTGCAGCCGCCCTTTTGCTCTGTTTTCAGGGAGCCGGTCTGGCCTGTAGGGTTTCGGCCAGTCAGACCGCTCCCTGACCTGCGGTCAGACCGAAGAATGTGTGGCGGTTAGACCAGCGGCTATTAGGCGGTCAGACCGGCCGACTAATGGCGGTCAGACCGGCCCAGCAACACCTATCAGACCAGCCCTCTGATGGCAGTCAAACCGGCCTGGTTGCTGCGGTCTGACCGCCCGGCCTTTGTCGATTTGTTTGCCGTTTCTTCTCTGGATGCCAGTAAGCTTGAACATGTCTACTTCGTAGCTTCTATAGCTATTGGAGAAGATATGTTGTGTGAATACTTTGGGGGCAAATTTTAAAAAGGCACCATTCACCCCCCCTCTGTTGCCATTTCCGATCCTACAAAGAACTGTAGGTACTAAGTCCAGTCTTCCATAAAGTTTTTTTCAAGGGTGAGGCTTCCATAAAATTAATCATCAATCTACTCTTGTTTTTAATTCAAAGAACATTTTGGAGTCTAACTCTTGATAGTACTGGAGGAATATTTAACACTTCCTCCCTTTATTACTTTACTTGATCGATTTACTTGTAACCTCTCCCATTGCACATATATTTTGATAGGCGCCAATTTTAGCAGTACCATTAACAAGCTATCAAACAATTCTACATTTGATTCATATTTCATATATATGTTGCAATGTAAGAAAGGTCTTACTGATGACCTGTTTGCTAGAGCTTCACATTCTGATTTTTCAGCTTTTGCTTCTGATTCATCAAAAATCCACTCCTCTGAGAATCTAGAGTTGGCCTAGGGAAGCTAGAGGTTGGCTCCAAAAAGCCTGAAAGAGGGGACTGGAGGCAAAAAGACCATGCTACCCTTAGTTTTATCACTTCAAGAAATCTTAGTCCTTTCTATTTATACACAAATTTGTGAAACTTCCCTACAAATTTCTGATTTAGAGTATTTGAATGTGATGCATACAAATACAAACCCTGAAAGAGAGGATTGGAGACAAAAAATACCATGCTACCCCTAATTTTATCACTTCAAGAAATCCTACTCCTTTCTATTTATACACAAATTTGTGAAACTTCTCTAAAAATTTCTCGGGATCGAGAGTATTTGAATGTGATGCATACAAATAAAAATCATGTACAAGAAGAACAAAATTGTTCATCAACAATTTAGCAAGCAACAAGTGAAAATACACACATAGTTTATCACTTGTAACATACATCTTTGAAAATTTACACATTATACAAAAATTTACACATCTCTGAACATCCAAAAGTACACATCTTTGAACTAGACATCCATGCTAACAGGATGGGCACATCAGTAGTTTCAGAACAAATACAAAGAACACTACCAGCTTATTCCATCTAAAATGGCCAATTCAAATCAATTGCCAATCTTGAAAAAACTTGGCAGCCTACACACCAAGATAGCAAAAAAAACATGGAATCAGTTAATGCAATTAGCAAGAAATAGCACTATACAAATGAATCCAACATAAATAAGAGGCTATGCATTTGTTAGGGTATCTTCATGGACTATCTGGCATATCCATTCATGCATTCATGGAGGAAAAAAATGAACCATCTGGCATATTCTCATCACTCATAATCATGTAAAACAAGTAAAAAATTGTTCATCAATAATTTTGCAGGTATAATGGAGCCATCTTGCATGAATCAAACTAGGATCACTTGCTGCAAATACTCTACCATATGTTCAAAAATTCTAGATCTAGGCAAATCCTATGCATCACAACAAAATAGGGGTGAATCTACTCATTTCCCTACAAATCTCCTCTGATTTACACAATACAAAGAGTGAGAGATGACAAGAGGAGGGGTACCAGCTAGCTCGTACCTTCACAGGGCATCGATTGGCGGCGAGTGACCAAGCGGCAAGGGGAGAAGGATTGACGGCGACGGACTCCAACAATGCTTGACTCCAGGACTGGTGGGGAAGCGACTCTGGCGGAGAGGGGGAGAGGAACTCTAGTGGCGAGGGACAGAGGAATTTGGTGGCGAGGCCGAGTGAGACCATCAGGTAGGGACTCCGAGCGGGCAGCGAGGGATTCCGGGCCAGCTGTGAAGGTATCCAGGCTGGTGGCCATGAGATCTTCACCTGGTGGTACCTAGGGTTTGGGGAGTCCATGTGGGCGAGACAAAGGATCGACGGGTCCTCAGTTTTGTCATGTTGTTCTTTCTTAACAACTAGTGATGCATAGTTTATTACTAATAATAGGCAACATATTCTACTTCTAAATATATATAGAAACAGAATTTAACAAAGTCGATTAGTCATACAAACAATTTATAGTTGGTTCTGATGAAGAACAGGAAGTAGCGCAGATTTGATGCAGTGCAGAACGTAGATAAAACAACGAAGCAAGTGGTCGTGCAGATGTGCACTGCCTAGAAACCTTATTCCCACCCCGTGAATATCTTCATGACAACAATGGCTCAGAGATACCGCTCCCCTTCTTCATGGTGCACGTCAGAAAAAAGAATCGATAAGATTCAGATAGTGCAACACAATAACACAGATTTGCAGAAGGAAAGAAAGGAAATGGAGGAGGTAATGATTTAGGGCTCTGCTCTGGACATCTCTAGGCACATATATAGATGCAGACCGTGAACTGACAGATTTAACCAACCATTTATCCATTGGTAATTGTCTGTCATCAACACCCAACAAAGCCTTAAATTCAAATATTTGAATCTCATTTGAGAGAGAGATGCACGGTTCAGTAAAAATAAGGTAAACTTGGTCAGTCAAGTGGCGCAGACCGTCACAAGTCGAAAGTCACATGATTTTGCACGTGAAAATACACGAATACGCGTGCATATGTGCATGTTTAGCCAAAGTCCTTATGTCATCCACATACCATGTGTCATATGTTTTAAAGAGTGGCAATAACTCCACTTTATAAATTAGCTTCCCCTACTTGGTTAGATAATATAGTAATAAACCTTGCATGCTTTAAAATTATAGAAAACTAGCATATTTACTAGCGTAATTACGCGGCTAGATACTATGATACAGTTGTATTTGATATACAACTTTGTCATCTATGATTGAAATACAATTATATTTGTTATACAACTATAATATACATATATGGTTAATCTGCGCCGTTATAATCTGGTCCACTAAAATAAGTGGTGGAGATGTTTCTCTTTTTCTCGATTAATATGAGAATTTCTAGGGTTTTTTTTCTTTTTTTAGATTATTATGGGATCTTCTTATTCTCAAAACGAAGAATGTGTCTTGAATC
Source organism: Dendrocalamus latiflorus (assembly GCA_017311315.1). Classification (NCBI taxonomy): domain Eukaryota; kingdom Viridiplantae; phylum Streptophyta; class Magnoliopsida; order Poales; family Poaceae; genus Dendrocalamus; species Dendrocalamus latiflorus. The sequence goes on along the minus strand of CM029651.1, from coordinate 9,590,241 downwards.
TTATTAGTTGTTTTTATTTATATAGATGTGCGATCCCGAATCACTTTCCTAACTACATTACGGGACCCTTTTTTCATGTTTTTGTTTGGCCTGCATGTTCTGGTTGTCATCAGTTAATGGGGCAAGAAGAAGAGTTGACATCACCCCCATCTCAACAGAAGATGCTGCGAGTGCAGGAGACGAAATCCCTTGCAGAACACCGCCCCAATGCAATGGAGCATCTGCTGTTTGTTCAAGAGGAGACTTCACAAGGTGATGGTGCTACCGCTTCCTCCTCACCGCTGGATAGCCCTAGGATCTCGACGACGTCGCGCAACACCTCATCCTCGACGACGAGCGAGTGGGATGAGCTTGTGGAGATCTTTCAACGTGATCACGACGAAGAACGTGATCCGAGACGAGACGATGGGAAAAACTTGTGTAGTAGCACCATGGATTATTTGCCTTGTTGTAAACAAGATTGTTGCCGGGAAAGTAGAGACCGTGATCTCCCGTACAAAATTACAAATAATGGAGAATTCAAGAATTCATCAGTAGATTTCAGTACCGTTTCCAGATAAATGTTGCATCATTTGGGTTCAACTACTTTTGTTCTTTGTTTCTTTGAAATTTTTGCTAGTGTTTGCTGATGAGGAGTTTGGTATCGTTTGAACTCGCTCTGCAGCTGGATAGCTTATAGCATAAAATTTTGAATTCTGGCTGTTTGCGAGAAAAAGTACGAAGAGAGAGGAACTTACGAGCGATTTTGGTCGATATAGGTAAAGTCAACATAGTGTCTACTACAATCGACCTGTAGTACCCCGTCTTGAAAAGACACTCCGTTTGAAAACTAGTTACTGCAAAAAGCTAAACCATAAGCTAAAAAAAACCCCACCCTTTGCCAATTTCTTATGCCCCACTCTGAATTTTCTAGTACCACCAGATTCATATTTGCAGAGTTACAGCAAGATTGATGGGTTTACTGGTAAAGTACCCTCTGCACCCAACATCACACTACACTACAGTACTACTCACCAAAATATAGCCGTTGCCCGTTGGATTCAAACTTCACATATAGCCGTTGGTCAGCGCTGAGTCACCACTCACCGGTTAACCCCTTGCTCGGAAGCAACCACGACGAACCGCACCGAACCGAAGCCAATCCCTGGAACCCGCGCGACCGACGCCGCCGCCCCCGTCGCCATGGGAAGGCTCGGCGACAAGTCCGACTACGAGAGCCTCCGCGACGCCCGCATCTCCGAGAATATGGTACGCGCAAGCATCTATCCCCCCGATCTTGAATTTTCCTCCAGATGAGAGATTCTCGCGGCACTGTGACCACCACCGATTCTTGGAACCCGGCGAATCCTCGTGCAGGCCCGGATGGAGATGCTCGGCCTGCGCCGCTGCGCAGGGGAGCTCAGCGCCATCGCCTCTGCCTCCGCAGCCTGCCGCCGCTCCGGAAGCGCCACCCCCAGGAAGACCCCCAAGCCGCGGGTCCTCACCCCACTCCGCCGCTCCGGCCGCCTGATCGCCGCCGCCTCCGCTACACCGGACGCCTCTTCTCCGGGTCCCCGCCGCTCGGCCCGGCTGAACAGGCAGTCCGTGGAGCACAAGGCGCTGCCTCCCAAAGGTTGGTCCCTTCTTGTCGCCGCACTCCCTGCTTTTCCATGGCCCGGGCTGGTTGTGAGGTGGGAAACGAGCTTCTTTTGTTCTCCCGTTGTAGTTTTGAGTAAGGCGACGGCTGCGGTTGCGGCGGCAGAGGAGGAGGAGGAGGGCGAAGAGGAGCTAGACAAGAAGGCGGTGTTGGTGATCGACAAGGAGAGGGTACGGATATTGCAGGAGAGGCGGTGCGATAGCAAGGGGAGAGGGGCCGTGTACGACCCTGTTCTTGGTATTTGCTGCCATTTCTGCAGGTAGATTCGCATCATCAACAACATGTCTCACCGATTAGTGCTCCTAATTGTGTTCTTGAACAAGAACGTACGGAATCATTGTCTTTGTGTAGCTTGTTAAGAGAACTTGTTGTTGTGCGATCAAAGGCAGAAGAAATTGTGCGGCGAGGAGGACTGCAAGCGCTGCGGGGAAGGAGACCTGGACCAGCCATGCATAGGTAGTAAAAGAAGTAGTAAAGATCGTTTTTTTTCTCTAAATTCTGTGCAGCTAGTCTAATGGTAAACAATTTCGCTCGATCTCTTGCAGGGAAGACGGAGTGCTCCTCTTGCCGTTCTTCGAATGGGATCCTCTGCCGTGCTTGCCTGAAAGTCAGGTACGGCGAAGGTAAGCTCAACGCTGTCAGGAAATGCCATTGTTCTTCTTAGAGTTCAGTTCAGAATAGTTCGGTGTGCCTACTGATTTTGAGCCCTGATGGCAGAGATGGAAGAGGTTAGGAAGAACAAGAATTGGATGTGCCCTCACTGCGTTGAAGAGAAGGGTATCAAGAAATTCTGGATATGCAACAGGCGAGAGAACTTGCATGCTTGATCTCTGATTCTAGTACCAGTGAATTGAAATGCAGCTGTCAGAGCATGTAGAATTTTACCAAAATGCAACCTTGAACTGAAGGAATGGGTGTATGCTCACTTGCTCAATTTGTCCAAAAAACTATGCAGCTCCATTTGCTTGAAGAAGAGGAAGATAGCACCAACTGGGATTGCCATATATGACGGTAATTCTAGCTTTGCATCTTGTCCTGCATCTTGTCCTTGACATGCTATACACATTGTTCTTGCTGATTCTATCCATATCTGAACCCCTTTTTGTTCACTTTATTTGGAATTGAAACAGCACGGGAGCAAGGGTACGAATCGGTTGCTCACCTTCTCATGGACAAGCTGAAGCGCCGAGCACTCTGACGATGACCTGCTGGAACTTCCCACATGCTCCTCACTTCTTTAGTGATTCTAGTGATGACGGTTGCTACGACGGTAGGCATCGTAGGAGAAAAACTAGTGTAAAAATGTGTTTTGTGCTCAAGAATGTGTATCCGATGTTCTCAGACAGTCCTCGCACTGATCATTTTGATGGCAACTCGGCCATTTGTCTGTCCAATCATTTTGCTGAAGAACGAAGCGTACGTCCCCCCATGTTTTTTTTTCTGTCCAATCATTTTGCTGAAGAACGAAGCATACGTCCCCCCATGTAAACTGGAATCAGAGGATGGCCATGTAAATCGCCATTTACTGTATCTGAGATAGGAGGATCGGCTGTTTGGCATCAGTGTAGTTTCTTCTCCTGTGTGTTTCTTTCCAAGTGCACGGTAGAGGACAGCCGTAACAGAAACTTACACATCGCTGTAAGTTTTAGTACTGTATTATTCCCAGGAAAATATCACAATCTAAAGGCACATTCAGAACACAGAAATCTTGGAGAGAATAGTATAGTTCTTGCCCAAAAAAATCTGCGAAATTCTGATGTTATAAACGATGCTTTTCTTACTACGAAATATGTAGGGGTATGGCGTTTTAAACAGCTTTCGATTTTTGGCTTCAGATATCAAAAACCATTTAGAACATGCTAACTTTTTAACATGACTTTTTTTCTTTTTTTTTTTCTTATTTTTCTCTTTTTCCTTTTTCATATCACGGAGATATAACGTTATTTTTTGTTTTTCTTATTTTTATTTCTTATTTTTTAATTAAATAGCTTAAAAAAACTAACTGATACTATAAAATTAAAAGTCACACCACTTTTGAACCAAGTCATATACAAAACTTGCAAATTGGAATCCCGGTAGTAGAGTGGAAGCTCCAGTCGACCTACTTCGGCCCCGTTTGGCACAGCTCTAGCTCCGAGATCTATGCTGGATCTGTAGTTTGTTGACTAATTTAAAGTGATTTAAATATTTTTATTTAATATATAATATAAATGAAATGAGTCATGTAAATGCACTTAACATGACTGTAACTATAGATTCAGGATATCCTAGAGCTATAGATGACCAGTTCTAGGAAATCTGAGCTCTGCCAAACGGGACCTTCGTACTGGGCCGGATCCTGGCACGGGTTGGACTTGCCAACAACTCTGCCCCTTTCCCTCAAAAAAAAAATCCATGACTGCTCCTGAGTCCTGACTGCAAGTCCCGCGAGTGATGCAGCGCCGCCTTACCACCGCGGCGGCGGCCACCGCACTCCGGCGGTTATCCAACCTTCCCCCGCCGGACCCGAGGCTCGCCTTTCTCCGCTCCGGGCTCGAAGACCTCGACCTCTCCCGCCCAGCAGCACCGCCACCTCGGGAGCAAAGCCACGTAGCAGATGAGCCAAGAGGTGGCCGCGCTCGCGCAGGAGACAGAACGGCGGCCGTGGATATCGCCCACCCGTGGCAGGAGTGGGTCGCTCTGATGGAGCTCCTCCTCCAGAGGGGCCACCTCAACCCCTCCGCCTTCGCGGGCGGCGCGGCCGGCTCGCTGTCCAAGGACTCCAACCTCATCCGCACAGCATGCCTCCGCTTCGGTCGCGAGCGCCCGGAGCTCATCAGGTGAGGTGTCTGAGCTCGGAGGAGCCGTGTGCTTGTGTGGGTTCTTGGCCTGAGATGGTGCGCCTTCAGGGCGTTGTCTCACTGTTGGGGCTATGGTTTAGCTGCACGCGAGGTGTTTGTGGAAATGTGCCAGCCGTGTGCGTTGCCTTCTTCATTGGGCATAGCAATGCACGCAAGGCGGTTGCGCCTTGCGCGTCCCATAGAGGGATAGACATTGGCTGTGGACGCAGCATTTTGTCTAACGCATACTGTATATCCAAAGGCCGCCCAAGTTGCCAATACACACCAGCTGTCAGAGCACAGCTACCGCACTCCTGTCACAGACGCTGCATAATAATATCTATAGCTTGTCATCTCACGTAGAGGGGGTGAGGTAGGGGGGGGGGGGGAATAAATAGACTGTGGTAACAACCATGGACCAGGATGACACAGCATAAAAAGTTTAAAGACCGGGATGACACAGCCAAGACGTCTGTGACAGGAGTGCGGTAGCTGTGCTCTGACAGCTGGTGTGTATTATCTCTGGCAACTCAATTTATTTCCGCCCCCCCCCCACCTCACCCCCTCTCTCTTTTTTACCAATTCTCATCCTCTAGATTTATTGATCCTCTCAAATAGGCAATGACTTGCAAGAGATAATACTATCATCTCTCTCTTATTTAGTTACCCTCCCACATCAGCATTTTGCTTATTTGGCATGCTATGAAAACTGCCTACATCACCCCATTTGGAGTGCCCTAATAGTGTCTTTTTTTTTGGGTTAGTAACTAGTGCAAAGTACCATTATGGTATAAAGTTGCACAAAATACAATTAAGTAATTCATTAAAAAATGAAAAAATATAGAGTGAAAATGTATATGGTGTTCGACATGTTCCAAGTTCCAACTATACTACAAACACACGTTAGCCAACATGTGCAATTTCAAGACATGGTTTCAGTTTGTATAGCAGCACTCTTATTTTCCGTTTCCTCAGTAGCCGCATTCAACTAAAAGGGGCCTAAATGGATGCGTGCAGCTAGATGGTATCCTTGTGTCATGCATACAAAGTTGAGACTCTTTTGTTGCAGGTATATATCAAGATGGGATATTCAGGTTGCTCTGCAGTGTGGGTGCCCCAGCATTGACAGGAAAGTTGTTAATTCTGGGAAGCGATTGCGAGCTCATGTAGGCCTTGATGAAGGAGAGGTAACTAATATCTTCTGTATAATTTTTCTTTATCTACTTTTTTTTAAAAATTACCTATTAGCATAATTATTCTGAATATTGGATACGAATTACAATGCAACATGAAAATTATGTGCACAAGAATTGAAAAGAAATCTATGCACATGCACAAGAAAGAAAAACTTTATCAGGCATATCAAGTTCATGATCTTTCAGACCTCAGATAATAATAATATCTTAGTAGTGTGTAATCTTAACCTGTTTCCTTATAAATGCACCAAAACAAGTATTTGACTACCAATACGAGGTGAGAAGGAATAAAGCAGGTAACCTATTTGCGCACGTTATGGAACTTTGTTTCACTAAATCGGTGTGCATGAGCTTGAGAGACCATGGTATCATACATATTGTGCACATTATAATTGAGAATTCACACCTCAAGGCTGAAACATCTTGCACAAACTAGCAAATATTAGCAGTTGTTGATTTTCTTGTTCCCTTTTTGAGAACTAGTACTTAACATTAAAATTTTAAGGCACTTGGCTTTCAGGTGCTCAACTTTTTATGTCTTTGCAAGAGACAATGTTCACTTTGCTTGCCTTGAACTGTGCCTTCAGTTGCTATGCTGCTGGTGCGATGTAGTTTTCCTAACCTGTTGGGTCCCCGATCTGTGTTCTGTAATTTCTGTAATTTCGTTTATGTGTTAAACCTTGATTGCTTTAAGCCTGTGACATAAATCCATGTACTATATAGCATGTCTCCAGCATGAGCTTATGTTGACAGGTTTGCAGCCAATGCAATTTAAGGGGAAGTTGCGAGAGGGCATACGTAAAGGCTCAGAAAGAGGAAGTTGGAAGAACTGTGGATGTTATGCGCATCCTTCTCACTCATGGTCTCGATATAATTACTGGTAATGTGGAGAACAGAGCATGCCTAAACAAAACCGTTAAAGAATCCATAAAAAACCTACTGAATGAGGTAGTCAAGTTCAATTCCAAAGGGCCTGGTTCCAGCACTGAGAAAGCTCCACAGCGTATGTCCAAAGGTCAATCTTCTGTACCCATGAAGCAGGGTGATTGGAATTGTCCCAAGTACGTCGGAAAAATTAGTATTTACCTTCTATCACTTATCCATTTTGTCATAATGACATGTGTTTTCCGTAAAAAGAATAGCTGTATGCTTATTGTAGATGCAACTTCCTGAACTTTGCAAAGAATATCAAATGTTTACGCTGCGATGGGGAATTTGAAGAGAGGTATCGGTTGCTGCATGAGGATCAAGAGCATCTTCCTCTCAAAAAGGGCGACTGGATATGCAAAAGGTGAGGCTGCCAATAACTCTAGTTTATAATTAAGATTGATATGGAGTACTTTTTTTTCTCTCACTTGCTGACCTTACATTTTCAGGTGTAACTTTTTGAATTTTGCAAAGAATACGAGATGCCTGCAGTGTCATGAGAAACCAACAAACCGTTTACTCAATCCAGGAGAATGGGAGTGTGTCTCGTGAGTGATTATTTCTACTATCTAGCATTGTGTCTGCTTATCCATCGCATTGTTTTGATGTCTAGTGTTAATATGAGACAAAACTTGGAAAAATTGATGTTATCATGTTGGTGATGTGTGGCTAGCCTTTCAGTGTCATGATGTTACCTTCTAGTTCACTATCAGAAACTGCAATATAATTATATATTGAATGATTGATGACAGGTGTAATTACGTGAACTTCAAGAGAAATGCGTTCTGCTTGAAATGTGGGTGGAAAAGACCAAAATCATTAAACAGCCAAGACACTATTGAACCACACCGTGATCTAGAACATAATAAACATCCTACTATGTCATGTGTTCAAGACGGCATGCAATCAAGAAGGTGGCAATTTCTGCAAAAGAAAGCTCCATTATCTTATGAAGATTCTGATTTCTGGAGCTCAGAGGAAGGGGATGGTAACAGTGATAACAGCATGCTCCCAGTACAGAAGAACTACATGTTCCTTGAAAGTTTTCCCATTGCTGGGGGTAGGACTGCTATTTCACAGGATCCTCTTGAGAGGGAAAAATGGAAGGAAGAAATGTCCAGGCGAAACAAAGGGCTTCCAACAAAGGTATCAGAAGAAAGTAATCGACCTTTCAGTCCTGTCTGTCTTCCGAGAAGCATGGAGCTGGTTGAGTCTGGTGATGACGACGGCGAGATTTCATCATGGTTTTCCGGTGGAACTAGTAATAGAAAACTGAAGTCATAACCAGATTTTTGTAAATGGTGCTAACTTGTGCAATATCATCTGTAGAATTTACAATTATTCAGAGCTATAAAATTCAGCCAAAGATGATGTCTTCACCAGAGAATTGAGTTTCTAATCCAAAACTAGCAATTTAGTATCTTGTTTTGACTTTAAACTCAAAAATTAGTCAAAATTAATTCTAAAAGAAATTTAAAAAGTGTTCAATACTAAAAACCTAGAGTTGGCTATTTCAAATATTATTGGTATTCAAAAGTTTTTTAAAAAGCCAACCAATCAAAAGTTATTTGGTTTTCAAATTCATCCAAAATCTTGAGTTGACCTAAGTGGTCATAATCTAGCACTTAAGTGAGTTTTACCTTTTGAGCTAAAATTATTGACCTAGATTGGCTCACAATGGTATTTATAACTCACACATAAAATTGATTGCTTAAATTGCTTAAAATACCCTCTAATGCTCATTTTTGCAATCTTAAAGATTTCATTGAAAATGAGTTTGTTTTTGAAAAATGAAAACATACTTCGCTAAAAGTAATCTTCAAAAGAGTGTTAATCTTGGCATATAGTTGGAAATGCTTCACAAGTGGTTTATGATTCCTTGTAAAAGGCTTTGGAATAGGTAACAATATTATAACCTTTTTCTCCTCTGAAATTCAAATCTTGGCGTGCATTCTGTTGCAGAGCGGTACTACCGCAGTGTGCATAGTGGTATAACTGTAGAGCGGTCTAACCACTTCCTTAATGGCGATATGACCAATTTTTCTGAAAATGGCTGATTTGATTCAAAATTTGTTGGTATCCAATTCTCTTTACTCCTCTAAATCAAATTGATCCTTTTTATCCTTGCTAGATACCCTCAAGTAATCTCTTGGACTTCATATGCCATTTTGCTCTTATTTTGATACCTTTTTCATAAAATGGCATTATCTCTAAAAGCGTGTTAGACCATGTAGTGGTCATGCATTTAGTGATGATAAATAATTGACATTTGGGTTTCATCAGAATTTGCGTTTGTACAAGTTTTGGTCATTGCACTTGTGTTACTAAAGGTTTCACAGCGGCTGTCAACCACAGCAGATGATCAAGGTCCGTCAACCACGGCAATTCGACCGCAGCTTTTCGATCACGTCAGGTATCGATCACGATAAATCGATCGCAACATTTCGATCACAGCAAGTAATCGGTTAACTTTGATCACGATCAGTGAACTGGTTGTAGTTACAGTACCTGATTGGTGATCGGTAGTCATAAACTTTGCCGTCGGTCATCATAGTTGTAGACTTCAAGTTCTTTCGAATGCTTTAATTCTTGTGCTACAGTTCTCGGTCGGTAGTTTGTGCTACAGTTACCGATCGTTGGTTGGTACTACAGTACTAGGTAGATACCCGATGGTCGATGCTACAGTATCTGCTTGGTACTCAGTAGTTATTGCTACAATAGCTGGTCGATGATGGGTAGCTGTAGACTTTGGGATTGGTAGTTGTTGACTTAGCAATCTAGTTTCTTAGGCGTTGTGATCGGTACTTAGTAGCCAGCACTCAATGGAACAATGTTATTCGATGGTCGGTAGTAATGGTTGTGGTTGCCGAGTCTTCTGAGCGGAGCGATAGCATTTCCTAAGTACTTGTGTTTTCGAGTACTCGATGAGCTAGCGACCAGACTTCGCATAGGGGGCATAACCGGTCGTAATGAGTGGTCTAAAGTTGGTGATTTCCGGAGGGTGTGGAATTGTGATTGTGGATAACTTGGTTGGTGTTCGTGATGGTTTGGATCTTGTCTATGGATAGACGAGGGTGTGTTTATGTGGGTGGATTAATGTCGGTCAAGTTGTAAAGAACTTGCGCTGGTGAAAAATGTTTCTTTGGTCTTTGCATGTGGAGGTTGGCATGGAGACGATCATAGTCAGTAACGAGGAGGATCGGGACTATGATGGGGAAATCTGTGGTCCAGACAGTCGAGGATGTCATGCGAGGTGGTCGGGCTCACACTAGAGCACGTAGAGATCAAAGATGATGAATTGTGGAGAAGCTACAAGTGGTATGGTCCAAAAGGCTTTGACACGAGAAGTGATGGTGTGTGATGAAGATACAGGAGGTGCTGTCCTGGAAGCTTCATTACGTGGTGTGTTAGAAGTTGTAGATGGAGTCCATAGCTGAGAAGATTGAGAGTTTGAATAAAACCCGTATTCGAAAGGGTTTCGGGTCCCTTGAATTTTTGGAAGAGATTGGATTTCATGTCTGTGTTTATGGTGAACACGGTTTAGAGGTCTAGCATATAAAAGTAGGGTACGGCTAAGGGTTTTAGGTGTGGATTTTGGAGGCTTTGAGGAGTCTTTTTGTGCTAGGGTTTAAGAAGTGCTGTGAGGGCGCTTTGCAGCCACAACATGATATAGAAGTAAAATATCATATCTGTTCTCAAAGAAAGAAATCATTGCCGACGTTATCTTGTTGTCTCAATCGAAGCACAACGAGTTTTTCTGAGCATATCTTTTCTGTGTCCTCGTCGGTGTGCTATTGTATCACGATCTACAAGCACGGTGTCTTCAATCATCGAGTCAATCCAACCGATCAGAGCACGGTGTTGTCTTTGACTTGTTCTCATTTGAACAGTCGAAGCGATCATGAGGACAAAACATTCAAGCAATCGAAGTGATCAAGCAAATGAAGCGGTCGAAGCTTTCGAGTGGAGGAGGATTTCAACTACATATAAAGGAGGTCAAGTGAGTAGCGCAGTCAAACAACTTGTGGTCGAAATCTACACTCGATAATTTAGATTATTTTTCTTCTGGTTTGAGATTAGTTTTCAAGTATCAAAAAGCGGAGGCAATCATTCACCCCTTCTGATTGCGCCATACGATCCTACAAAGTGGATACTTTTGATCATCTTGACCTCAGCATGAATTTCATCCATGTCCTTATAAGTGATATCTAATTTCCCCTCTTGCTGAGCAAAATCTTTTCTTAACCGAGCTCTCTCTCATACGATATCTCTGCTATATGGCATTTTCTCAAATGATATTATTCTCTTCTTATAAGTGGTATCTTCCTACAGGTGGTAACCCCTTCAAATAACATCAAGTGGAAATCTTTGAAGATCTCTCAAGGTTATTTTAAGTGGTTTATAAGTAATCTAAGTTATACCTCATTTATTCAAGATAGATTTAAGTTGGTATTCACAAGTGGATTTTAATCCTACAAAAGAAGATCAAGTGCCCAAATTGACCTTATAGGATACAAGTTGATCATACAAGTGGCATCAAGTTTTACAAACAAAATCAATCACACTTGGTGTCATGTATACTCTCAAGTGGTATCAAGTCTTTACAAATGGATTAAATTATACTTGATATCATTTAATCTTATGAGTGGTATAAAATCTTTACAATTGGAATTAATTATACTTGGTATCATTTATTTTTAAAAGTAGTTTTTTTTCACAAGTGGTATTTAATGTCATCATAGATGGTATAAATGTCAATGTGATGAATACTTTATAAAAAAGACAAAAGAACCTCAAAAGGTTAAAAGCACCTATTATGGAGAAATGAAGAGATTCTTGTTTCTTGGTGCTAGATGATATAAGAAGAGAAAGTTTAAATATAAGGGAAGTGATGTGAAAAGAGAAGAAAAACAAGAAAGAGGAGAATTCTTTGTGTGTCAAAGGAGAAAAAAAATGCCAAGAAGAACCTTGTATAAGGGGGAGTTTTTTTTGTGAAAAACGTATATAGTATTTTGGACTTATTTAAAAAATGGGTAAAGTATTAATATTTGAAAAATATTTTAGTATTTGCTCAAAAAAATTTATGTATCTTATGAATAAATATGTTTCATTCTCATTTGCTTCATTTGGCATTCATGGAGTGAAATTGTCGATGATATGTAAGGTTAGCTTGTCAAAAGATCCCCTTTTGGTCAAAAATCAAACATCTTATTTAACAGGCAAAAATTTATGAAAAACTATATAAAAGTACTCAAATATATATTTCAAGTGTTTTTCAAAGGCTTGAGTAAAATTTTCTATTTTAGAAACCAAAAGGATAATTTGGCTCCAAAATGATCTTATATGATCTTGATTTTGGATTAAATGACATATCTTATTGAAAATTCTTATTGAAAAAAGTTTTTCAGGAGTCCAAAGTTTGTTTTTGCAAAATTTGAAGGCATTTCAAATTGATTTGAAAAAGTTATGTCCACTCACTTTGCTTAAATGCTGAAAATTCAGATATTTGCATGGTTTTGAGCAGTTTTATGATTATTGTATCTTTAAGTGTGCTCATAATCTAAGTAAGTTACATAATGACTTTTGATCCTCAGTTATTGATCTATACTGACAAATTTTGTTAGATTTATTGGACATTTGTGAGTCAATTTTTCATCTAGCCTTTTAAGCTCACTCAAAATGTCAAAATCTTAAAATCTGGAATTTCAATTGGAATGTCAAAGCCTTCATGGACCTCTCAAGAGTAAGATTATTTGAATGTATTTTAAGTATCTATTTTTTAGTTACCTCAATCTCTCTAAATTATTCATATATGTCTATTTCATATTCTTTGTGACTAAGTTAGATGTTAAGTTTTCATTTTGGATTAATTGTTTTTCCTTGCTTTTTGGTGATCAATGCCAAAAGGGGAGGAGAATGTATAATAGCCCTATTAAATTTAAAGTTTAGTTTGAATAATGCCAAAAGGGAGAGTTAAATTTAAATAGTGCCAAAAGGGGGAGAATAGTGTATAAGGGGGAACAATTTGTCAGAGAGAAAATTAAACTGTTCATGCTTGTCACAAATTGATTTTGCCTTAGTTTAATTTTCTATCACATGGTCATCTTCATCCAAATGCTATTATAGTTAATAGGTTTGTCATCAATCACCAAAAAGGGGAAGATTGTAAGTTCAAGCTCCATTAAGTTGGTTTTAGTAATAATGATAAATGTAATTATGAGACTAATTTGTTTATTAACTATGATATTGCCTTGTCTCATTTGAATATGATAAATAACACATACAATTATGAGAGTAACATGTTTATTGATTATGGTATTATTTAGTCTGATTTGGATAAAAAGGAAAAATCACAGAGGTATACATTCGACATCACGTTCTTATAACTTAGTGCATTTCTCATATCCAAAATATAGATTGAACTCCATAAATAGTCAAACTTGACTATGTGCATATATTTCTATTGTACATTCTTGTACACATATATTTATGGGGAGTTCACTCTATGTTTTAAGATTTCATAAGTATTGATCCAAAATCCTTTTTCCACACATTAAGGAACATTTACTTTGTAACATATCATTAGAGTATACATAGCTTGTGTAATTTATACATACTCATGATTGATTTAATTTAAATCAATTGTAGTCGGGTTGTCATCTAGTTCTTCCATTATGTATTAATAGTTGGATAATTAATAACAACCATATGTGTAAATTTTGCTAGCAATTAATATCAAACATAAACACTTCCATTCAAATAAGTTAATTGCTTTGAAAGCTTATTCTGGAGTATACAATTATTGTGTACATGTTATATACTCGCAAATCAATATTTTATCCATGATTTGTTGAGATTGTCATGAATTACCAAAAAGAAAAGATTGTAGAATCTAGTTCCCTCTATTATGAGTTAATGGTAAAGTTTTGGTAATTAATGATAATTGATTTGTGAACTAATATTTTTCATGATTTGGATGGTAGGTTAGGTTCCACAAATGAGGATAATTTTATATGTTGAAGATCATCTATCAAGATACGAGATGAAAGACAGATTCATGTGTTGAAAGCCATCAAGAAGAGAAGTTGATCATAAGTTGATCAAGATTCCCAAGAGAAGATGATTGTGAGTTGATTATCAAGTCAAGAGAAGACCCATCATGTGTTGATAGAGTTCAAGTAAAGGATGTATCATGGGTTGATACATATCAAGACAATGACCCAGACTTGAAGTGAAGATGTGCGTCGTCAAGTTTCAAGAGGTTGCTCAAGGCAAAGATATGACTAGCTAGGGCTAAAAATGTGTTCATAGTCTTTTACCGGTCTTGGTGTTTGGTTAGATGACCGGATTGCTAGTATAGGTTGTCGTACTATTAAAAGGATCATGTCTAGTAGTTTGAGTCTCATCATGTGTTGATTGCTCAACTTCACTTGCTCTAGCTCTTAGTAGCATGATGCTTATGTTTGCAAATATATTTTGCAAATGGTTGAAACTCATGTGTTGAATACTTGGAACATAGGAATATACAATGCGAATATATTTTGCAAGTATTTGAAGTCCATGTTTCTACTCCTAGTAGTATGAAGCTTATATTTGCAAATGGTTGACACTCATACACAATCCTTTTAGCATGTGACTTAGGTTTGCGAATATGTTTTATAAATATGAAGAGTCCATGTACCTAAACCTTGTGTCATGGTTCCAAAAGTGTGCAAATGTGTTTTACAACTTGTTAAAAATTATGGTTTGGTCCTTGTGTGTATGGTACTATAATTTGTGAATGTGTTTTGCAAATTAGTTGAAGTATCTGCACTTCTCTGGAAAAGGTAATACCGGCATGTTTTGCGCGGTATGATCGAAAGCCGATAGTACGGGCATATGTTATGCGGTACGACTGGACATCGATACCGACAGGTGTTGCACGGTACAACTCACAAATGGTCAGACTAGCTTGTGTTGCGCGGTCAGACTAGCTACGGAAGTACCGATTTATTTGCGTTATGTTTTTCCAAAGAGACACCTTTTGGAAGGCTTTCTCCTCCCCTAGAAATCGATAGTTCCGCAATGTGTGGAGAAGTACTATCGTTCTGCGATAATATCAGACTTTAGCCGATGGAACTACCGATAGCCTACTGTAACGGCTAGTTTTTGACCATTACAGGAGGGTGGTATAATGGCGGTACTACCGGAAATCCTGATTTTTGTCCCCAACGGCTAGTTTCGTTATGTGGGGTATAAATACCCCCTATGGCTAGTTGGAGATATTGTTGCTGCATTTCGTTTCACTCTCTTGAGTTAGTGTAAGGTACTTCTCCTCTCAATTGAGCATGTGTTGCATCTTTTGAACAAGGAGAAAGGTTCTAGATTGCATGTGTTGCATCTAGAGGTGGATTTTGGTATCCACTTGAGTTTGTACATGGTGAGAGTCAAGCAAGGGGCTTGGCTTATTACTCTTGAAATTTGCCGACTTCTAGATAGCGTTGGAGGCATTGTGCACAGTGATCTTCTCACAGAAGGTTGTGAGAAGATCTGTCAAGTTGTGAAGGTTGGAGCTTACCTACCTAGAGTGAGAAAGAGGCACCACTAGTGGATTGAGGTGTTTGGCTTAATTTGTGGAGCCGGTCTAATTCATTTGGGTTTACCTCAACATGGACTAGGAGAGACCGATAAGTCTTCGAACACCACGATAAAAAGGAACCATATCAATTGTGGTTTGTTCTCTTGTGCTCAATTTACATTCATGGAATTAATTGATTGCTTGTCATCCTATGATTGTAAACCTTTGACATAGAATTAGATTATTGCCGCACTTAGGTGAAACTAGTTGATTTAGACCTTGTTTGTTGTAAACCAAATTGAGTTACGCTTCCGCAGTATATACTTGGTTTTAGCCAAATAAAAATAAAAGAAAGATATTTAAAATTGCCTATTCGCCCTCTTCTAGTTGGCCTCCTCGATCTTACAGTCGCCTCACTGCACCGCCCCTACCCCGCCCCACCATGCCGCCCCTTCCAACCCAATAGTTAGTACTTTCCGCCACCACCGTCCTTCAGCACCGCCCACCACCCTCCTACCTCGCCTGTCGCTCCCATCGCCAGGCCACCACCCCCAGCCTCCCTCCATGCCCGGGGGAATGGTGAACCCTAGGCTCGGGGGCGAGATTCTCCCCTTGGGCTCGCCGGTGAGGAGGAAGGAGGGTTTATCGGAGAGAAGAAAGAAGAGGTCGCCGGAGAAGAAGGTGGCGCACAAATCTTCGCGCACATCCAAAAGTTAGATATTTAGATGATTTTTGAGTTGATTCTATCCAGCGATAATTATCAAAACTCTTTGTAAACTAGGTAGCTAGAATTCCTTAGAATATCCAGCCACACGTTACCACTGTTCATCTATTAATTTCACCTAGCTGGAAGGACATTAGGGCGCCCATTGGTACATAGTACTCACTACTCATTCGTATGTCTTACCATTTGTTATTTTCTCTTTTCTGCGTAGCGCTGTGGTGCGTGCAACAAATATAAAATAGTATATGTATTTATATATGCCTTCGTTTTGTACAGAGAAAACAATTGTCTAGGAATTCTGGAGATAAATAAATTTTGTGGACTGTGTGTTTCCATTAGTGTTATGTGGCATTAGATTATGGGCACGCTCCAAATAATTTCAGGTTCTGACTCTTTAATTTTGTCTTTTTTATTTTTTTTGTTTTTTCTTCTATTTCTTTGTATTGTCTGGTATAATTTTTTTTCATATTTTTATTTTTTAATTTTAATTGTATAGAAAAAACTAACAACAGTCACTATTATAGTAAAAATAAATAAAAACCTAGACTTACAAGCCTATGTTTGCATTGCCCTCAGGTGTCAGCGGCTCAGCGCAAGAGTTGAACAGTACCATGGACTCCGCCGCATGCATGAGATCAACCGACCAGGCGTGCCTGCCAGCCTGCCCGGCGCCCGGGCCCGCCCGTCTACTGTGTCACGGCCCCGCCTGTTGTGCGTCACTGCTCTTGCCGAGCTTCCAGGCACGTGGCAGATGATATATGATGCTTTATCTGATACATTTTTTAGCTCAGAAAAAAATTATTTTTATAAAGTAGATGTTAAAATACTAAATTAAAAAATATAGCTATAATACTAAATACGTGAACTTGACCGTCCATCGGAGATAAGGTTGTCAAAATCTCGATTTTACCATAAGATCCTAATATTTTACGGTTCAAGATTCACTAGACCGATCTGATTCTATAGTAAAATCTTAATGTTCTTATAATTCTACCTAAATTTTTGTAAGATCGTGATCAATATTTTCATACGATTCTACTTGATTTTGTCGATGTTATTGCTTTATTATAAACAATTACTTGTATACTTTCTATTAATTGAAAATTTTGACTTTTATCTCTTCATATTTACTATAATTATTATAAAATAACACATGATCTTATATTTACTCTACAATTTATAAAGAAAAGTTCAAAAGGAATAATTATGAAAATACAGTAGTGTTGTAATGCACTATAGATTTTTTTAAAAAATATTTTTCTGATAGATTCAGATAAAATTTTAAATTCTATATCGATTATATAATTTATAATTCTATTAAAGAATAATTGATTCTGGTACCAAGAGATATGCGTCACTACCGACTCACAGTAACCTTCGGCTGTTCCCCTTTCTTGCTGGACTGGGCCCCTGTCCAGTTGTAATTCTTCCTGAGCAGAATTTTATTTCTCTCTCCTTTCTCGCCAAAGGCCCAAACCCAAAGACTTCACTCGGGGCTTCGAATATTCGTCGCCCTCGCAGCTCAGTAGTCATTGCCACCACGACGTCTAGTCTAGCACAGCTCAAGAATTGCAGGGGGGCAGGGCAACAGTTGCAGCTGGAGGAGGAGGAAGGGTTCGCTATGGGGTCCGAGGGATCGGCTGGGGTTGTCGGTGAGTCCCTGCTCATCGCTTTCTTTCTTACGGATTGCTTCTTGTGGAACTTGTTTTTATCGCCGCGGATTTGGATGAAAAGGTAGGATCTTTGTGGCCAAGAAGTCAAGAGTTCTTGAATTCTTGGTGGGATTTTGGGATGCTTCAAGTAATGGTGTACGTAGCGGAGGGGTTGCTGGATTAGGTTGGGGGTCTGAGGGTGAGGGATGCCCTGGGTTTGATGGTGAACCACCCCCCCCCCCCCCCCCCCCAATTCATCATTTCTTCTGGATGATGCTTCTTGACTCTTGCCTTCTGCAATTGTTGTGCCATGTAATGATTTTTATGGTATTTACTCGCAAAGGTAGAATGCTTAGGGTGAGGTGGATTGATGGGGTGATTTCAGTAGGAATATCAGGTTGAGGTAATAGAGATTGGTCTGAGCAACCGTCTGGAGCTGTTGGTGAGGCCCAATTCATCATTTCTTCTGAGTGATCATTACCGGTGTGAATTTTAGTTGAGAGGTTTGTTCCTTTACGTCATCCTCAATTATTGGTTCAATTTTGGATGGATGGGCCAGTATGGATTTATGGGGACCAGCTGGATTTGTTGGCCGGTCACAGTTTATCTTTTTTTTCCCGAATTGTTGCATATGAACTAGTTTTGTATTATGATTCATAGTCTAAGATGGATTTTATGGCAATTTCTTGATTTTTGAACCATTTCTTGATTTGGGTACTTGTTACTGGTATTCTTACATGTCATGTTCTCTATCAAGAACACCCATTAATACTTTAGTGCAGCCCAGTAATTAGAATCAAAACCCACTCATGGGGCCTCTTTGGATAGAACAATATTGAGATGTGCAGCTAAACTAATTTTATTAAAAAAAGGCACGGTGGGGTCTTTTATTTCTGTAATCCACTGGGATTAGTCGTTTGTAACCAGCATGCCACGAGTAGCCAAAAATAAACTAAGGAAAGTGCTTCTGTTCTCCAGCTAAAGAAAACTTTACAAATTTTGATGCAAATAAAGAATAAGGAAAGAGACAGTCCTTAGAGCATAGGCATTCACAAAGGAACACTCGAATTTTATGAGAATGATTTTCCCACATATACATGTAGGTGCATGTACAATCACTACCATCAAATGTGCCTCTAGATTGATGCAAGCATTCAAAATTCAAACCAACCATCCCATTTTCTAATCATTGTAATGTTCTTGCACAAATCTCAAAGCACTTTGGAGGGCTAGGGTAGTACATGTACCTACATGTACATGTGGTTTTGCATTTTTCCGAATTTGTGATCCTTACAGCTCCAACAGGAAATAGTGTCAAAACATGGTGTACAGCAAGTTAGGTGAGTGTATTAACAATGTTTGCAGCAAGATATGCACATTTACAACAAAGTGCATAAAGGGGTTTAGGGGAGCTTAGTTTTCATAATTAAATGGCTACAACTATGGAAACTTTGACCTTCCCAAAATATTTGGTCTGAATTTTGTTTCTGTTAGAGTCAGGGTTATGTGCGAGGTGAGTGTCTTATAATATCCAGAGAAGCAACCTGAGCTTATTTTCAGACTCGATAATTTGCTCTTGTGCTCATTCATGATGGAAAGAAAGACCCCTCCCACAAAGGTGGTGTTTTGGACCCAATGATGCTAGACAGCTTTCAGACCCAGCATCACAACTATACTACTCCATTAGTAATTCTCAAGCAGAGCCCAATCAAATATTAAGCTCATTATCCTCAGAGCTTGTTAAAAGGAACCTCGTTATGTGCTCCTGTGACATCATTTTATTCAAAGGAAGAACATGCAAGGCCACTCACCAACACAGCTACCTTAAGTTAGCCACAGTGTTCACCTCCAAACCCTTCTCCAGAATGTTGTGAAGTTGTCATTGAATTGACATATGATTATTTGGCTGACAGTCTGAGCATGCTTTGCATCTGCTGAACATATATTTTGGGCATAGCCATCCTATACACTGACCATAGAATAATGAAGCTTGTTCATGTTTGTACCTACACTTGCTGAGTGCCCCTGCGTTGCAACGTATTTCAAATAAACATAATATAAGTCATGAACTTACAAACCAATAAGGTAATTATCCCTACAAATGAAAGTTCATACATAATCTGCATCCAATCAACAAGCCACATAGAATCTTATTCTTATCACAAGCCACATGTACTAATTATCCATAGAAGATCTTACAAGTAACTTATGCATTTATGCTCATATTTATCCACAATATATCCCACCGACTCAAGATGTGGGGAGGTGGATAGCAAATGTTGGAAATCTCTCAAGATTTCTTACTCTCTCTTTTGTATTTTCTATCTCTCTCAAGAGACAAATACACACTCACGGGAGACAAATGACTCACTGCAAATAGCTCATTTATTCTATTTGTTTGAGATGCTTTAAATAGATACAACCAAGTCGCACATGCAGGCCACTCACCTATTACTAACGATCATGCACTGTTCTCTACGACTCAGTCCTCTAACTACTTTTTGACTCAGGCTACGACTGGTCTACTCCGACTGCTCTTTCTACGATTGCTCGACTTCCGACCACGACGTCTCGACCACGGCACCACGACCACGATACTTCAACCGCAATTGGATTATTAACTCACACACTTCCCCCTAATCTAGCTACTACAGTTTATACGACCACTGCAGTTTACTAACACACATACTTTTACACAATTTACATGTCAAGATTATAACCAATAGTTTCCCTCCTAATCTTGACACGTCATGCTTCACATGTCTTCAAAGAAGAGCTGGTTCGTCACCACTTAGCACTTCACATAGAAATGATTTGTTCTCCTTTCCTTTCGCAGGACACTGTACAAGTAATGTCCAAACTCTTCACAATCAAAGTAACGCACCTTGCTTTTATCTCTGCACCCTTCTTCTCCTTGTCCTCGGCCGCGGCCACGCCCTCGCAACGAGCCACATTCTCTTTCCAAGAGAACATGTTCTTCCATGCGTGTCTCACGTCCCTTGAGATGCTCCTCGTGCGCCTTTAGGAACCCAATGGACTCTTCCAAGGTCATGCTATTAATTTCACCAAATAGCTCCATGGACGAAGCAATATTGATGAACTTGTCGAACACCGCTCGCAATAGCTTCTTTATGACGTACTTCTCTTCCATCTTCTCTCCAAGCTCTCGGATCTGGCCAACAAGCAGCGTGATCTTTGCAGAGAAATCGGCCACCAAATCCGCATCACACATGTTGAGGTTTTCAAACTCTCAGCGCAAAGTCTGGATCCTCGCCTCCCTGACACACTTGGCGCCCATGTGCATGGAGCGCAGCGTTGTCCAGACCTCAAGAGGGGTGTCCTTCGCTGCAACTTGCATCAACGTTTCATCGTTAAGTCCCTGAGAGATAATTGCCAAGGACATCTGATCCTTCTTCTCATCAACAACCTTGGACAAGCTTTTGGGATCGACCGCATCCCACACACCATGAGCTCTCATGAGGATCTTCATCCTCGTCGCCCATGCCGTGTAGTTCGTCCTTGTCAACTGCAGGTACAGGAGCCTCGCCGTCGCCGAAGCCGCCGCTCGCAACGGCACCACTTGACGAGCCATTACTGTGCGGCATCATCTTCGGCATCACCTGGGACCGCACCACGCTCTGATACCAAATGTGGGAAATCTCTCAAGATTTCTCTCTCTTTTGTATTTTCTATTTCTCTCAAGAGTCAAATACACACCCACGGGAGACAAATGACTCACTGCAAATGGCTCATTTATTCCATTCGATTGAGATGCTTTAAATAGATACAACCGGACTGCACATGCAGGCCACTCACCCACTACTAACAATCATGCACTATTCTCTCGAAATTTCTCCACAATCTACACGACTCGGTCCTCTAACTACTTTTTGACTCAGGCTACGACCGCTACGACCGCTCGATTCCGACTACGACCGCTTGACTTCCAACTACGATGCCTTGATCACGGCACTTCAACCACGGTGCCTCGACCACGACACTTCGACCACGGCGCTACGATCACAGCACTTTGATCATGGCACCACAACCATAGCATCACAACCACGTCACTTCGACCGCAACTAGATTATTGACTCACATACTTCCCTCTAATCTAGCTACTATAGTTTATACAACCACTGCAGTTTACTAACACACAAACTCTTACACAATCTACATGTCAAGATTATAACTAACAGCAGACTCACCATAATCACCAAGTCCTTTTATAATAGTATAATAAATACATAACATCTTTGACCACTGATTTTGTAATCTAGCCAAAGAATTCCTCCACAGGAATTTAGTCTGAGATTTTAAACCTAGAATTAATAGGTCAGAGACATGAACAAACTGGTTTGGTATCCGATTAACAGTCAAAATGGCATTACAATGAAAATTCTGGTTTGACAGCCAGAATCGGTACTCCATTAAAGCCCTTCCTGAAAACCATTCCTGACAACAATTTTTTCCCCCATATTATCTACTCATTTATTGCTGGAGCTGACCCAATATAAATATAGACCACCAAGGACAGAAACACATAGTGCATCCAGATCTAACATAAGGCACTAGTAGCCCATCACCACAGGATAGTATGTTATAATGGTAGACTGCATTACAGAAAAACCAATCATCCCATTCTCCTTGAGATTAGTGATTCATCACAGTCAAACCCATCACCGACCCAATGTATGTGTTGCTTGCCATACTTACTTTTTGGGTTTAATTAAAATCGATTCACTGCATGTAGATCTTGTGAGTTGTGACTGCTGAAGCCTTTTCTTCTCACGCCGCCCATTAAGTGTATATCTCATCATTGAACAATTAAAAACTTAAAGTTCGTGCTTAATAGGCAGCTTATGTTGGGGCTTTATTTGATAAACTGAGGGGCCTTGTCCTCTACAAGCCTTGGCTTTTGGGCCTTACAAGCTAAGACCCGATAAGTTAGTTTATTTTAGATGTTTCAGCTAGGCCAATCAGGATTGTCAAATAGATGTTGAAAGGCTTAACATTCACTGTGACTTGATTGCCAATTTGTAGTCGGACCTTCATCTCCATTTTAGTAGGCAAAATGCTATTTTTGTTTAGGAACATGGACCATCTTCTACCTGTATACAGGCTGGTCCAAAAATCTTGCATATAGCTCCAAAATACAAATAATTGCAGTTATGCAACTGGAATTAACTCTTCATGAAAAGAATGCTGCCACTGGCAAATAGTGAAACACAGAAAGGGGTGTTGTCTCTTTAGTACCTCCAGATCTTGTTACTTGCGCTTTATTATGTTACACCCTCTCTATTGTTTCGAGTATGTTATCTCTGATGTAGGCACGCAGCATTGTTTCCCTCGAATAGCACAGTTCTAAATCCTTCAGCTGCTTGAATGGATGGAGTGTGCTCACTGTAGAGAACTAGTGGACAACTTATGTTAATACATCAATTGTTAGATTGGCAATTACACCTCCAATTTTATAACTTCTAAAACAGCTTTGAAAATTATAGTTGCAACTGTTTAATAAACTAGCAAGGTGGCTCACACACTTACATGGGCATCATCTTTAGTGCATGTTTAAATGAGTTGGCAATACACATGTGGTTTTACTTTTTGAAAAATAAATCGTTGCAAAACTCCATTTGGGACATTTTAATATTATCTATTATAAGAGAGAAAATACTATGTTTTCTAATACTTGTCACTTGTGACCAAAACTTTCTTCCTAAATACGTGCGTAGCAAACCAGTAAACAGAACATAACTTTTTTATTTATTTTTTATCATCGTCTCTTTGTTTCATTATTGCAATGCTTATTTATACTATATACTCATAATGCACATCACATAGCTTATACCGGTATAACTGAGTGAACATTTGTCAATGTATCACACTTTTAATTCCTCCATCTTGTAGAGGTCCACGAAATAAAGGGTCAAAATGTTTTCTTTTTTGTGAGAATTTTTAACATATTTTCTTTCTTCTTAGAGACTGTAAACCACATGTCATTGATTTTTATTATATAATAGATTTTGATTCCTACTTTATATATATACAAATCTAATTCCTTACCATATTTTATTTTATTTCTTGAATTTTAATTCAGAATAAACTAAAATTTCTATTTTCTACTTAGTTTGGAATTAAAAAAACAATCACTAATTTCCTTTGATTTTTATTCCGAATTTGTATATTTTTGGACTGTACTTGTAGACTTTCTTTTTCAATTCAAGGTTGAAATTCGTACATAAATCCAGCAGCTAATTTTTATTTCAAATTTATGTTATTTATTATTGTACTTGACATTGACTCTTCATTTATCTAAATTTTATTTTTATTTAATTTTGAATTTTAGATTTAGGTTAGAATTTGTATACAAATCCAACTGCTAATTTTCATCTAATCTTTATTCTGAATTTCAGCTATGTAGGGATTTTAATTTAGAGTTCATATGAAAATCAAATTGCTAATTTCCTTTTATTCTTCATTCCGATTTTTTATTTTTTTTGTTGTTTTTATTTAAATTTGAATTTCAATTTTAGGTTAAAACTCGTATACAATCAAACTGCTAATTTTTATTCCCAATTTCAATTATGTAGGGGTTTTAATTTGGAGTTTGTATGAAAATCGCATTGCTAATTTCCTTTTATTTTTCATTCCGAATTTCTGGTATTTTTTATTTAATTTCGAATATTAATTTAGGTTAGAATTCGTATACAAATCCAACTACTAATTTTTCATCTAGTTTTTATTTGGAATTTCAGCTATATACGGGTTTTAATTTGGAGTTTGTGTGAAAATCAAATGGCTAATTTCTTTTTATTTTTATTCCAAATTTCTATTATTTTTTATTGTACTTAGCATGGATTCTTTCTTTTAATCTAAACCGTTATAACTCGGATCCGCTAGATGAATGATTAGATGCTTTTCATTAAATAATAATATCCAATGGCTGCTATAGTTCAACTTAGTTAGGGTCCACCAGATTAAAGGCCAAATGTTTTGATTTTTTTGTGAGGATTTTTAGCCTATTTTTCATTTTTTTTCTTAACAGTTCTAAAAAGCCTATCATGGTCTTTTAATATATAATAGATTTAATTATTGGATACAAACATGAAATGTTTTGCTCATGAGTTGCAAAATACAACAAAATTCTAGTGAATTATGTTATTGCGGTGTTCTTTTATTTCATTTATTAAAATGGTGCGATCAAATTCATGTTTACCTCTGCTTGGATGAGTTGCTAAAAAATTGCATGCTTTGTTACTGACTGTGTTATCTGCAGTTCCCAGAAACTTTAGACTGTTAGAAGAGCTTGAGCGAGGTGAGAAGGGCATTGGTGATGGAACGGTGAGCTATGGGATGGATGATGCTGATGACATATATATGCGCTCCTGGACAGGGACTATTATTGGTCCTCCCAATGTATGCTGTAAAAATACCCATTAGTAGATATTAACTGCATTTGCTTCAGTATGCTCAAACCAAATGAATTACTGCATTTATTTTGTCTTGCAGACTGTTCATGAGGGACGAATCTATCAATTGAAGCTATTCTGTGATACTGATTATCCAGATAAACCCCCTACTGTTCGATTCCAGACTCGAATCAATATGACATGTGTGAATCAAGAAACTGGAATGGTACTTGTGCCAAAAAAAAATTCCATGTGTGCTGAAGTAGTTGACAAATGATGTTTGGCTTACTACTTATAATGAACTACTTTTCTAGGTTGAACCAAGCCTATTCCCTATGCTTGGAAACTGGCAAAGGGAGCATACAATGGAGGACATCCTAACCAGCTTGAAAAAGGAGATGTCAGCTCCTCAGAATCGCAGGCTCTACCAGCCTCATGAAGGTATTTTCCTTTTCATTGCTTCAGTAGATGAGATGTGGAGAATGTTATTAAACTCTACCTACTTGGAGGAATCAATCTTGAAAATCCGAAATCCTTGCAAAGAGTAACTTGTCAAGCCACAACCCAATTCCCTGCTGTGAAGTGATTCTAGCAAATATCCACTGCGTGTAGTTTTTAGGCCAGCAGCTGACGCACTTTTTATTGCTTGTTTTTGCAAGAAGCATCCACATACCAGAATTCCCATCAGTTATCATCTTTATAACATGCTGTAATCAGTATAGTTTAGTTATGAAAAGATGTAGGTTGAAGTTACATAGGAAGCTACATATTAGCTTCATAATTCTTCCATGTTGGTGAATGTTCTCTGGTTAACACTGGTGATTCTAAACCTACTCGGATTTTCTGCAGGTAACGAAGACCAAAGAGTAGAGCAGAAAGGCCTAGCGCTTAGATGTGTCATTATGTAAGAGATGCCATTGCAATGTACAGTATTAAATTGAGTAGCATCACATGCAGAAGCGAGAAACCCAGGGAATCCTGTAATTTGGCAGTTACTACATTCAATCCAAACCGTGTTGTTGCCACAATAAAATGCCGATAAATTTCTTAATTTGTCTGCACACTGGTGTAACCCTTTACCTCATTAAGATTGTTGAGCCATGTGTCTGCTGTTTCAGAAAGGAATCTCTAGCATCTATCTGCTTGTCTGTTCTAGTCTGGATTATTGGGTTATCCTTTTTAGCCTGGGATTTTCTTCAGGAACCTTATACGTTATGATGCTGAAGGTGCTGTGCTTTTATGCGTTTCACCCTGTGAGAAGGGATACAGGGCCGACAGGCAAGTCACAAAAAGATAGTGGACAGCACAGGTATATATGCTAGTTGGAGAACATCACCTTCAGAATCATGGTCTAGTGGCTGCTGCTAGAGAATTTTATCCCGCATACAACGCCCATTTGTTCTGAAACTATGGTGCGGATTACATGCAACACCCATTTGTTCTAAAACTATGGATGTGGTTTAAGTCAAATTCAAACAAATCTCAGTAAATATACTCAAGAAGATTTGATGTACTCAAGAAAAATTCTAATAAACTTTTCCGAAAACTTGATTTGTGTAAGCAAGCAGGTTGTCCATGTCGATTTATGATAGATTATTGACATTTCAGCCTGAGAAACTTCTCTCATCAAGAAAGGGAAGGGACAACGGAAGAAAGAAGGAAATATAAGAACAGGCCGTTCAGAAGGCGTCCTGGCCTAAAGGCAATAGAACATGCCGCTGTATGCGCCAAAGCCTACATCGCAAGCGAAAGAAAGCGAGATGCTCCCACCGTTGCTTCCTCATCATCTTCTCATCTGCACTTCGATTTGCAAAGCTGACCACACACCCTATCCTATCGAATCGTCGTCGTCCCCGGTGAGGACTTGTCTGTCACATCGGCAATTCCAAGTTGCCGACACAGCAACATCAAGAGGCCTAACTTACTCCATGGCTTGTTTACTCTTCTAGAATCAACACGCGAGTTTGTAGCCTTGATATGGCCATGTACCCAAACCCTGCCTGCCTCCTTGTGTATGTTTTGATCCTAACAGTAGAAATCAGAGACAGTTGTGTGTGACCGACAATTGGCGTGAACCTTTTGTAAATCTCACCTGCAGAATGCGAGTATAGTTGATCTGTGCACACAAAAAAAAAGACTAAGCAGGCTTAGAATTTAAGGCTAATAGAAGGTGAGTACTAACTGAGTCCCTGTCATCTCATTACAACTGGAGTTCTTGCCTGATGCACATTGCCATACAAGTAACCAATCAACTTCAAAGGGCCTGTTCTTTTTGGCTGGAGTTTATGGTTTTTGAGTTATTTATGTTAAAGATTACAGAGTAACAGAAATTCACGTACGGTTTTTGCCATATACATGAAGTTAGTACAGTATATACTACAATTAATTAGTATACCCTATCTTAAAAAGATATTTTATTTAAAAGTTAATTACTATAAAAAAAATTAAAAAGCAATTTTTAGACGCCGAAAATAGCAGGGCCTCTGAAGCTTGTTAATCGGTCAGAAACTGCAGCGCTGATCAGAGTCCAACAGGCTATTGACTGAAAAGTAAACAGTGAAGTCTGGGATGCACAAGTACTGAATATGAGTACTAGGACTAGGTGTACTAAACTCCAACTTCAGAGTAGGTAGCAAAAGCTCTCCAGTCTCCACAGTAGCTTTCCATCTTTCTCCAGAAGTTAGTACCAAACTAGCAGCAGTAGCCTTCACCTTTGCATGACCAACCCCAAAGTCGCCACCTTTCATAGGTCAGTTACTTCGCCCTCTGTTTTGTTCTAAGTAACGTTTTATTATTTTTCACGGTTTACGAGTGCGATTTTGACTTTTTTTTTGTAAATTTATCTTAATATATATTAATAAAATTATAATAGTATGAAAGTATTTTTAACGGAAAAAATCTGATGATGTAGTTTTTATGGGATTCATCTAGATTTTGACTATTATTTTTTGTAAATTTATCTTAATATATATTAATAAAATTATAATAGTATGAAAGTATTTTCAATGAAAAATCTGATGATATAGTTTTTGCGGGATTCATCTAGATAATTTTAAATATATTAGTGCTCAAATTTAAAAAAAATCGAAGGTACATGTTTTTTTATCGTCATAAAGAAAACAGAGGGAATCATACCAGCCATATTAGCGGGGGGTTCCCGGCCGCCGAGCCCCTCCACGTCGCCCCCAGCGCTCCCTCGGCCGGCGTGTGGCCGCCGAATTCGCGTACGGTCGGGGGAGCCGTTTTGCGGAAAAAAACCCTGCGTTTTCCGGAAATTACGTAAAGGCCCTCGGTTCTCGCGGAAAGGTCCCTACCAGTTTTTTTGGCCCCTCCACTTTGCAGGATAGCCCTCGCGGTTTTCTAAAATATGTACGGGTCCTCGTTTACTTACGTACAGGTCCTCACTTTTTTTTACCAAAAAGACCTTTGACTTTTCCGAAAATACACATGTACCCTCGATTTTTTACGAAAAAGACCTTTTACTTTTCCGAAAATACACATGCGCCCTCGGTTTTTTTAAAAAACCCCTCACGAATTATCGCCTCTTTTACTTCGGTACACATTGTGGCTGGCGCGGCGTGTCGTCGCGCCTATGAGGCTAGTACTGTTCTAAGCGAGAGCTGCACATTTGTTGTAGGTAGTAGACATTTGTCACTCTCAGCTTCGCCGACGAGAGCCGCTTTTGGGCGGCAAATCCACGCAGTCTGGTGGGCTGTGGACAGGAAGACACGTACATGTCCAGGACCCCAGGCATCGCATTCGTAATTTCCTACGGTCCTACCATCTCTCATGATCAGATGCTTTTCTAGACATGCTTTGGTCGACCTGAAGCTTCTACGTTCCAACCTGACTGTGACCCGGAGATTAATCAAACCTGTTTGCATATGGCACTACAACGTTTGTTTCTTAATTTGGCTCTCGAACATCGGTTCTTATAAATTTAGCCCCGTTTCTTAGCTCGATAGACGTGCAAGAGACACGTGTCTCCTGCTGTGCCATCAGAGCTTAACAGGATGGCACCAGCACGGTAGGCGAGCCTGACGTAGGGAGCCGATAGGCCCACTAGTCTGCCGAGCTCCCCTTGCTCGACAGTTCAAGACAGGCCGTGCCAAGCTCCCGGTGCTTGGTAGAGGGCTGGTGCACACAGGAAGTGGCCAATCCGTTGGACACGACGCGACCCGATGTGACGCGCTCGATAATGATTTCTGTGGCCTTCAGCAAGGCTTGGCGCTCCCCCCGTGCCCGCACGCACCCACGTGGCCCTATTGGTCACATGGCTCTTTGCCCTCTCGTCTAAAGCCACATGTTGAGTTTTTTCTCTACCGAGCGGGAGAGCCAAGGGCGAAGAAACAAAGAGAGTAGAAAAAAGTTCGAATTAGTTTTTTGATGTGGTTTTGCTACGATTTATGATATTTCACGGTTGGAATTAGTGTAGATTCGTAAAGACCTTTAGGAAGATGTACGTTTCATTCGCATGCGAGCAATACGCTTAATATGTCATTAGTACTTAATTAGTGTAACGGTAGTTTGGTATTATGGAATGCGCTTGGTAACCATGTTTAATTGACATATGTATGATACTTTGTAATTAGCTATGTTAATAACATATTAGTGGTGATAATGATGAATGTTTGTAAATAGCTGAAGAAATACGCAGTGTTATTTTTAGTGTTCTCGCTACCTTCACAAATTAGAAAATATATATGTATGTATGCACATATGTATGCATGCATATATGTATGTATTACTCTTACGAAGTGTTATTTTTAGTGTTCTCGCTGCCTTCGCAAATTAGAAAATATATACGTATGTATGCACATATGTATGCATGCATATATGTATGTATTACTCTTACGAAGTGTTATTTTTAGTGTTCTCGCTGCCTTCGCAAATTAGAAAATATATACGTATGTATGCACATATGTATGCATGCATATATGTATGTATTACTCTGATACCATTATAAAGAATATAGGAAATGATTTTAAGGTTGTTAAATTGTGCACTATTAATTGTAGTATGTGTTCATATATATGTCTATGTGTGTACCTGTATACATGCATATGAGCACATGGCCATATGTATAATTGGTAGCTCAGCTATGTGTGTGTGAATAATTATTTTATATTATTTTTAGTTGCATTTAGCATCGTCGAAAATAAGTAGATTTTGTCTGCATTGGTTCTACATACGTGATGTCGGGTATGGAACATTTGTTCATGTTCTATGGAGAGGGTGTTAGCCGAGACGGGCTGTATGGGGCAGACCTATAAAATTACGAACATACTATGATCCGGGCTCTAGGGCTGAAGGAGATGGGTCTCTCTAAGCTCAGGAGGGGCGTACAAAGTGCATGTGATAGGGACACAAGTCAGAAGAAGCTTGTCATCAAGGTGGTAACAACCACTATGGTTGGAGCTTCGGGCAGTGTTTCTGAGAGCTGAAGAAAGTGGTTGACAACGTCGCTTGGGGGCATTACATGGAGATTGCAAGCAATCCTGATACGGCAATATATGGGAGGCCAATGATGTATATGTAGTTTCTGAAGAGGGCAGAACCATCGAGCAGAGGCGAGGTCGGTGGGAATGGTGGTGTGAAAGTGTTGTCGTTGGTTAGTGGTGGCAGTGTGGAACGTAATGTTGGTGGGTACGATGGTGGCGAAGTAAAACCTGTTGTTACTGACCATGATGGTGGTGCAGCAGAACCTGGTCCCGGTCAATACGATGGAGGGTTGATGAGGTTGGCCTATAACTTTGAGCCAACCAAAGATGTAGGAAGATGGTAGACAGCATGTCAAATGAAATCCATTCCGACAACGAGAAGGATACCCACACAGCCAGTCGTGGAAATGAGGTTGGTGTAGGCGCTAGTGTGGGTGGTGTATCCGGTGGTATTGTGTGCATGGATGTTGAGTACATTTTCTCTAAATTGGATGTGTTGTATTGGTTTTCCTAGTTGTCATTCGAAGATAGGTCAGAATGGTCTTTTGATGAAGACACTCTGGTCGATGGGCAATGATTCCCCCAACAAGGGTGCTGCACAACAAGCCATTGTAAGATATGTCATTTGCATAAGCCACATGTATCGGGTGCATAGGTCAAACCCCGACATGTATGTGGTGGTGTGTGTGGACAATTTTTGTCTCAGGAAGGTCAATGAGTAGAGATTCAGAGGCAGTGCAACGAACTTCTGGATAACAATGGTA
Source organism: Dendrocalamus latiflorus (assembly GCA_017311315.1). Lineage (NCBI taxonomy): Eukaryota > Viridiplantae > Streptophyta > Magnoliopsida > Poales > Poaceae > Dendrocalamus > Dendrocalamus latiflorus. Next base: position 9,559,113 of record CM029651.1, on the reverse strand, counting down.
AAGGATCACACCTATGAGCTTACAAAGCCATTGCACATGCATAGGATATGTCCTCGTCAGTCATCACTAGCCTGATCAGTCGCATTGTAGTTGCGGACATCATAGTTTCATCGAAGTTGTTGATGGTCGATGTTGTGAACCTGGTTGGTTTCCTATGAGCTACAGTAAGGTGTGGTGGGTGAGGAGGAATGTCATACATGGAATGTACGGCACATACGAGGAGACCTACGACTTTGTGCCAAGAATACTACATCAAATCGCAGAGCCAACCCTGGGACATACATATACTTCTATGCATGGATCGCTTGTACTCACCGCATCTTCCTTATAGACCATGAATTGAAGTTCACCAAGTAGGTGGATCCATCGTATTCAATACCTACATAGGTCTACATACACACTCTCCAAATCTGCCTGCAAGAGTTGCAAGAGGAGCTCCAGATAGAGAGGTCCAACAACGATGAGCTCCGTAGACAGATGATTAGGGAGAGGAACAACGAGGAGGTGGTCCACCTCAGCAGCGACTACCACTCATATTACTATTGTACAAACCCAAGCTACAATTGCGTTTGCTACTACTGTGACAATTAGCCACGTCCACACCGCCCTGTGACCGCCACGCCATGTGGGTGCCCTACAGTTTCACATTTTCACCCTAGGGGCATTCCCCCTCAAACCCAATTACAATAGTTTTTATCAATGTCGTTTCTATTAAGCTAGGCCCACAAGTGTCTTACGGTGTAGTTGGGATTGATGGTCCTGCTTATTCCAGTTTGTACCATAAAAGTATTGCAATTTCAAATTCCACAAGGCATGCCATATTCGTGCGCAAAAGTTCACCACAGTTTTCCAACAACCAACACTTTTTGAGTGAAATAACAACAAGTAACACTTTTTCTGAGAGCATAGGTAAAAGATGTCACTGTGCCTCTACTAGGGATGTTGAACTACGGAGAGATGCTTTGCAAGCGGAAGTGGGTTGCCAGGAAGAAGAGATTCTACCCTGATACTTCTTGCAAGGATGCATCTGTGCTACCAGATTTTCCACATCTGTAGTGCAACTGTGGTAATCTAGCATAGATCATTCAGTCCACACATCAAGCAACCGCCTCCCAGGTGCACTACACGTGCAGGGATCTCCGCGTAAGCAAATGTAACATCTTGTCAAAACACATTACATGCTTGATTTCACATATCACTAACTTTCTTCGTGCATAATGGTAAGCGATGGAGCATTGCTATTTCTTTCAGTGGATCAATGGTCTGGAGATGTACAACAAGGCATTCATCAAACAAAAATACATGCTCAATTACCTAGTGGCGCCCTTGAAAACCTTACACTTCGGACGACAAGGGAAAGGATGAGATGGCAGAGGACAAGGGAAAGGTATCAATGGTCCCCGATGCCTTTGCTGAATGCAAGGTAATTTTAGACTAGGACAAACATACATAAGTTATGGAAGTCGAGTACTGGGCGGTTGTCGAGAAGGCTAAAGCCCATAGGATAGACAAGAGAAAGGCACCCATGGACCCTAGTATGTACGATGAATGAATGACTACAAGTATCACTTCCAAAAGACGCATATGTTAGCTGCAGTTGTGGTTAATGGTTTGTGCATGTTACCATTTATATTGTATGAGTGGTGAGGCAAACATACGTACCTAATCAAACCCTATGCACCATGCATTCACACCTTTGGAATGATCCATTACTATTATATCTCTACTCTTAAAAGAACGAGTTCAAGGTGATGGTGCGTCCGACGCTCTGCCGCCTCTCACAGGAAAAAAAGCGCCGACATGTGGGCCTCCCTCTGCTTCTCTCCTCCCCCAAAATTGAATGTCGTGCGCTGACCCGCGCTCCTGCCCTCACCCCCTCCGCCCCCCGCGCCGCCGCCACTCCTCCACCACCCCCTGCGCACCTGCTTTTTTCTAAAAAGAAACAACCGAGGGAGGCGGCGGCTCAGTGCGACGGGGGAAAGGAAGGAGGCGACGACGGGGGCGGCGCTGGTTGGGGACGGAGGAAGGAGGCGGCGCAACCTCCATCTCACCGGTTGGGGCGGAGGTAGGAGGAGGCACGGTTGCAGCGGGGGAGAGGAAGGAGGCGACGACGGGGGCGGCGCCGGTTAGGGGCGGAGGAGAAGAAGGAGGCGACGGCGGGGGCAGCGTCGGTTGGGGGCGGAGGAGAGGAAGGAGGTGACGACGGGGGCGGCGTCGGTTGGGGGCGGAGGAAGGAGGCGGCGCGACCTCCATCTCACCGGTTGGGGGCAGAGGTAGGAGGAGGCGCGGCTGCGGCTGGCTCAGAGAGGAAGGGGGCGGAGGAAGGAGGAGGCGCGGCTGCGGTGGGGGAGAGGAAGGAGGCGACGGCGGGGGCGGCACCGATTGGGGGCGGAGGAGAGGAAGGAGGCTGGGCGGAGAGCATTCTTTGTGAGGTCGGAAGCTGTTACGACCATTTTGCTAGGAGTCGGAAGCCAGAAAATAAGTTTACGACCATTTTGGGCAGAGGTCATTCAGGTCGTTTACGACCACGTTGGCCGTAGTCGAATGCAGCTACGACCACGTTAGATGGTCAAAAGTCATAAGTTGAAGCTACGACCACGGTGTAGCAGGCTGCGGTCAAAGTCGGCGCTCAAGTCTACGACCACGTAAGAAGTCGGCTACTTGCTCCCGCTGCCGTTCGACCACTTTGTCGCTCGTTCGCTCAAGGGTTATCGACCACGACCAAGGAACAAAGTTTTTACGACCACAATAAGCTATAGTAGAAGTGGTCAAAACGTGTTCGACCACAACAAAACAAGAAGACCGTAAGGTCGGCAGGTGATACGACCACATCAGAAAAAGATCGAAGGTGATCTGAAGGCGTACGACCGCAACAAAGAAGTCTGAACATGGTCGTAAAGAGGCTACGACCACATTGTAAAGTCGCTGAGCGTGGTCAAAGAAGGCTATGACCACGGTGTAAGTGGTCGTAAGAAGAATTATGACCACGAAAAACGTGGTCGTAAGGACTTACGACCATGGCAAACCGTCAATAGACATCGTCGAAAGGCGTTTGACCACAGCAAAACTGAAAGTGGCATGCTCGAGAGGTCGGGAGGACGTGGTCGAAAGGCATTCGACCACGGTAAAACTGAAAGAGACGTGCTCGGGAGGACCTACGACCACGGTAAGGCAAAGTAGGAGGGGATCGAGAGGTTTACGACCACGTTGAAGGAACGCAGAAGAAGGTGGTCGTAAAGGGTTATCGACCACGGCCAAGGAATAGTATTTTCACAACCACAACAAAGCTACAGTAGACGTCATCGAAAGGTGTTCGACCACGGCAAAATCAGAAGATACGACCACACCAAAAAAGATCGAAGGTGATCCGAAGGTGTACGACCTCAAGGAAGAAGTTCGCAGGTGGTCGTAAGGAGGCTACGACCACGTTGTAATGTTGCTGAGCATGGTCGACGAAGGCTACGAGGAGCTGCGATTTCATCGGGGAGATTTGAACGTGTTCAGAACGGAGTTTGACCACGGTGATCTGTTCTAGACAACTATTACTATGATATGTTGGAAAGTCTTACGACCTCCCAGGACCTTGTACGACCAATTAGAGCCATTTATGACCGATTTTGACCAATTACGATGCCGTACGACCACTCAAACTCGCTACCGATAACTTCGAGTCGTGGTCGTAAATGTTGCTGAGCGTGGTCGACGAAGGCTACGACCACGGTGTAAGTGGTCGTAGATGGCTATGACCACGGTGTAAGTGGTCATAAGAAGACTTATGACCACATCAAAACGTCAATAGACGTGGTCGAAAGGCGTTCGACCAGGGCAAAATCAGAAGATACGACCACACCAGAAAAAAGATCGAAGGTGATCCGAAGGCGTACGACCGCAACGAAGAAGTTCGAACGTGGTCGTAAGGTGGCTACGACCACGGTGTAAGTGGTCGTCACACTGTGGTCGTAAGGAGCTGCGATTTCATTGGAGAGATATGAACGTGTTCGGAACTCGGTTCGACCAGTGAGAGTTGTTTACGACCCATTCCGACCACTTACGATGCCGCACGACCACTCAAACTCGCTACCGATCACTTCGAGTCGTGCTCAAAAAATACTGTGATCGAAACCTTCTACGATAACGCCCTTTCGACCATGTTCACTTCCTTCAACGTGGTCGGAGGCACTTCCGACCGCGTAGTCGTAACTCCTTACGACCAACTTCACCGTGGTCCTAGCACGTCTCGATCACGTTCAACTGCTTTGTCGTGGTCGTAACTCCTCCCGACCACGTTTGCCGTGGTCGTGAGTTCTTCCGACCACGTCTTGCGATATCATACCACAAAAACAACGCACAGGGATTTACTTTTCTCTTCTCTATTACTCGCAATTCCTTCGTGGTACAGATTACACGGCTCAAAGCCTCTTTTTATACCCGGTTCTACAACTCCTACTCCGACTCGATTTACAGAATCAGACTCCGACTTCTGTCAACGTTCTCCCGGCGTGGTCGAACTCCTTCACGTGGTCGTAGACCACGACCACCTTCAACGTGGTCGTAGACCTTCAACATGGTCGTAGAATGGTCGTAGACCTTCAAAGTGGTCGTAGACGTGCTGTAGCTTTGCCGTGGTCGTAAGTCTGCTTCGACCGACGACTTTGCTCCGCGAGTACGAAGGCAACAGCACGAAGATGTGCACAGCACACACACACAACGCGAACGCCTGGAACGCGAAGAGCTTTGGTGCAGCAATGGAACCGCTGCTTTTCTGATCATCTATTGCTGATCGTGGTCAGAAACCGTGCGCACTGTTTTACGACCACGTTGTGGCATTTACGACCACTTTGGGCGTAGTCAAAGGTCCCAGGAAACTTTACGACCGTGTTGGTTGTGGTCGAAGGCCACCAGGACAGTTTACGATCACTTTGGCTGTGGTCGGAGCTCAGCACGAAGGGGTATGACCACATTGGGCGTGATTGGAGAACATCAGAAGGGTTTACGACCACTCTGGTCACGGTCAAAGGTCCCAGGAAGTTTTACGACCAAGTTGTCGCTGGTTGAAAGTCAACAGGGCATTTACAAGTGGTCGGAAGTTGAACGCACCATGATGGTCGTGGTCAAAAACTATTACGACCACGTTGGCCATGGTCGGAAGCTGTTACGGCCACATTGTCCATGGTCGAAAGGGTTTACGACCACGTTGTTTGTGGTCGGAAGCTAGCAAACTGGTTTACGACCACCTTCATTTGGCCTTGGGTAGTCAGCGGGCTTCGACCACGTTATCGAGAGCTGCGGTCGGTAGTCGGCGGTTGGGTTGTTCACCACATTGAGAAGTCGACGTCCTACGACCACGTTATCGCGAGAATCGGTCAGAAATCGAAGCCTTGATGCTGTGGTCGGAAGTCGGCAGCCGGGCTGACGACCACATTGGGAAGTCGGAGGACTTCGACCACGCTACAACCACATTGGTTACGACCACGCTCGTTCCCTCACAACGTGGTCGTAACCTTCTACGACCACCCACGCCATAGTCGAAGCTTCCTACCGACCACTCACAATGTGGTCGTAGCACCTTACGACCATGTTCACCCCGATACAACGTGGTTGTAACCCCTTACGACCACGTCTGTGAGTACTTGGCCATGTCCGTGACGTTTACGACCACTCTATGTCGTTTGCGACCACCCAAAGTCACTTACGACCACTCTATGTCGTTTACGATTCTGTGTCATTTACGACCGCTCAAAGTCACTTACGACCACTTCTGTGTCGTTTATGACCCCTCTATGTCGTTTAGGACCGCTCAAAATTATTTACGACCACTCTGTGTCATTTACAACCACTCTAGAATCATTACGACTGCTTAGAACCATTTACGACCACTCCTGAGCCGTTTACGACCACCTAGGGAGATTTACGACCACTCGGCACCGTTTACGACCACCCCTCGCACGCTACAACCATGAGGTCGTAACCGACCACTCAGAAACACCCTTTACAAGTGGTCGTAAACTTACTGTAGCAGTTTACAAGTGGTCGTAACTCTTTGCGACCACGTTCAACTTCCTTCGTTTTGGTCGTACGCCTGCAGATCACCTTCGACTTCTCACCAATCTGGTCGTATTGCTTCCTGACCTCACGATCAATCGATTTTGCCGCAATCGATCGCCTTTCGACCGCGTCAGTAATTTTACCACGTGGTCGTAAAATCACTGTTCCTCTGCCGTGGTCGTTGGCTACGACCAAGTTTGGACCATAGTTTATCTCTTGCCGTGGTCGTTGGCTACGACCACGTTGGAAGCTACGACCACGTTGGAGGCTACGACCACGTTGAAGGTGGTCGTAAGGAGCCGGACCACAAGGTGGTGGCCAAGTAGTCAGACGAAGCCGACCATGTCTACGACTACGGCTACGACCACGTTGGACGCTACGACCACGTTTGAAGCAATGACCACAACCGACCACGTCCGACTGCGTACGACCGCTACCGAGGGCTTCCGACCACGTCCGACCGCGTCTGACAGCGCTACGATTATAACCAACTGGTATCAACCACTTCCGACCGCGTCTGATAGCGCTACGACCACGTCCGACTGCATTCGACCTGGTCCGACTGTAGCCGACTGAGCTACGACCACGTTCGACCACTTTACAATGTGGTCGAAGTCTGCCGACTTCCCACGTGGTCGTGGTCAAAGTCTGCCGACTATCGACCGTAGCGGTCGAAGCCTCGACCTCCGACTTCTTCTCGCGTTAACGTGGTCGTAAGTCGCCGACTACCCAATGTGGTCATAGTCGTAAACCGCCGAAATTCGACCACAGCGGTCGTGGCTACGTCTTACGACTACGGATCGCTTCAGCTCTCGACAACGTGGTCGTAAGGCGCCGACTCTTCAACGTGGTCGTAAACCATAGCGCCGACTTCTGACCGCAGCACTCGATAACGTGGTCGTAACCTGCCGACTACTCAACGTGGTCGTAGCTGCGTTCGACCACGTCCAACGTGGTCATAGCTGCGTTCGACCTCGGCCAGAGTGGTCGTAAGGCCTTCCAATCACTCGAAAACGCATCTACCAGGTTCCGACCAAGGACGACATGATAGTAAATGGCTTCCGAACGGCGACACAATGGTCGTAAACTTGATTTCCAGCTTCCAACCGCTGACAATGTGGTCGTAAAATTTCCAGCCGGTATCAACGTGGTCGTAGAGTCTTTTGCTGACTTCCGACCATGACCAATGTAGAGACCGACCACTTGAAAAGGCTTGAGACATTGCAGAATCAGCACAATATGGTCGTAAAAGCTTCCGACCACTAATTAAGTGCTTCCTATGACTACCAAGTCGTAAATGACCCTTTCGACCACATTGTTGTAAGCCTAACTATCGAGCATGTCACAAAGGCTTAAATCCCAATAGAAAGAGCTATTCTCAGATTAAACTAAATTTTGGTGTAAACCGCTCGATCACCTCCTACTTTGCCTTGTCGTGGTCGTAGGTCCTCCCGATCATGCCTCCTTTAGTTTTGCCATGGTCGAACGCCTTTCGACCACGTCTATTGACGATTTGCCGTGGTCGTAAGTCTTCTTACGACCACTTACACCAAGATCGTATCCTTCTTTGACCACGCTCAGCGACTTTACAACATGGTCATTGCCTGCTTATGGCCATGTTCAAACTTCTTCGTTGCGGTCGTCTATTGAAGATTTGCCGTGATCGTAAGTCGTTATGACCACGTTTACCATGGTCGTAAGTCTTCTTATGACCACTTACACCATGATCGTAGCCTTCTTCGACCACGCTCAGTGACTTTACAACGTGGTCGTTGCCTCCTTATGACCACGTTCAAACTTCTTCGTTGGGTCGTATGCCTTCGGATCACCTATAATCTTTCTCTGATGTGGTCGTATCACCTACCGATCTCACCTCTTCTGGTTTTGTCGTGGTTGAACACCTTTCGACCACGTCTACTATAGCTTGTCGTGGTCGTAAAAACACTGTTCCTTGGCCATGGTCAATAACCCTTTACAACCACGTTCTGCGCTCCTACAACGTGGTCGTAAACCTCTCGATCACCTCCTACTTTGCCTTGCCGTGGTCGTAGGTCCTACCGATGACGCCTCCTTCAGTTTTGCCGTGGTCGAACGCCTTTCGATCACATCTATTGACGATTTGCCGTGGTCGTAAGTCATTACGACCATGTTTGTCGTGGTCGTAGGCCACTGCTTCCCTGGGTTTCATGGTCATGACTGCAGCAGAAGTGAGTATAAGGCTAAACACTATCCTTTAGTTTGTATTGAACCGACACCTTGGATGTGGATTTTCTTGATTTCCCAGTTATCAAGTTTTTCAACGCTAAATTCTCTTAATTTTGTATCCCGAAAATGATTAGTGAATAGGTTGGATGTTGTTGATAATCAAATTTGGCTTGGAACCACAATCATCGTAAAACCAAAAGCAGGTTAACAAGGGAAGGTTGTGCCTATATCATGGTCGTGAGTAGTTACGACCACGGCAAAGCAAGTCGGAAGCCAGCTAGACCGGTTACGACCACGTTGGCCGTAGTCGAAGGCAGTTACGACCACGTTGGCGGCCGTTACGACCACGGCAAAGCAAGTCGGAAGCCAGCTGGACCGGTTACGACCACGCTGGTCGTAGTCGAAGGCAGTTACGACCACGTTGGCGGTCGTTACGACCACGGCAAAGCAAGTCGGGAACCAGCTGGACCGGTTACGACCACGTTGGCCGTGGTCGAAGGCAGTTACGACCACGTTGGCGATCGCCGGGTAATTTTACGACCACGGTGCAACATTTACGACCATATCATCTTTAATCGGAAGCCAGCTGGGCTGATTACGACCACGTTGGCCACCACGTTGAGGTCTACGACCACGTTGGAGGCTACGACCACGGTGGGATCTACGACCACGTTGAGGTATACGACCACGTTGGAGTTTACGACCACGTTGGAAGCTACGACCACGGTGGAGGCTACGACCACGGTGGAATCTACGATCACGTTGAAGGCCACGATCACGTTGGAGTCTATGACCACGTAGAAGCCTACGACTGCATTGGAGGCTACAACGACCACGATTGGCCACGATCAGAAGCCTGGTTCACAGTCGACGACATCAAGGTTGATAGTCGGCAGTCGAACTTACGACCACGATGAGAAGTCGGTGGCTTACGATCACGTTATAACGAGAAGCGGTAACAACTCCAACCACATTGAAGGAAATGAACGTGATCGAAAGGGTGGTTCGACTACAGAAAATTGACGATCGCCAGCATCAATGCGTGCTCATTGAAGGTTTCGATCACGGTATTTTGAGCGGCTGAAGGAAAGACAGCGCAGCGATGCAATGGAGCGGTCGTAGACTGCTACAGTAAGTTTACGATCACGAAGGAAAATTGATTGGTAAAGCAATAGAAGGATCGGAACTGGTCGTAAGCATCCAGAACCGGTCATAAATAGTTCTAACCAGTCGTAAACGACCCTGGGAAGTCGTAAGAGACACTGACCGGTTATCGTAAAGGGTTCGACCACGCAGAGAAGGCCACGGTCGCGGTGAAGGCGGTCGTAAGGAGCAGCAATCAAATCGAGAAGGCCAGCACGTGCCAAAGGCGATTCCGACCATGTTGAAGGAAGTGAGCATGGTCAAAGGGATGTTTTTGGAGTGGTCGTACGGCATCAAGAGCACTCGGGGTCGGTCGTAGGCAGCGCCGGCCGGCCATAAACGATCTTGGGAAGTCATGACACGCGCGGGCAACAGTTTGGAAAGGATCAGGAAACAATCTTGAAGCGATCTCTGCCGCGTGGTAAAATTGCAACCGAATAAATTAAGATAAGTTTTATTCGGTCTGGACTCTGATTCGATTCAAATAATTGTTGTTTCCAAAAGAAGCTAGGACCAGCTTCCCCCTATATATATGTATGTAGGGTTTACGGCCGATTGACAACACACAATCGAAACTCATCTATTATATTATTTTGCAATCTACTATTTTCCTCGGCCCTATTTTGCTTCTTGTTCTTCGTTGTCGTTTACTCCGTTGCGATAACGAGTCACAAGGTCCTAGGAGCGGTCAGGCCGACCTAGGACAACCCATCGCCGCCGCTCGCCCTGACAAGGTCCCTCCCGGGCGCGTGGGGTGTCGGGTCTCAAGAGCTCTCGCCGACGTGTCCTACGTATCGCGCTCTCGGCGAGACTCCTCCGGCGACGTGTCATGCGTATCGCGCTCGACGCCGGGGGCACACGGTGACGTGTTCGTGTGCGAACAGATGTTCACGTGGAATATGTTTACAGTCAAGCAATGTCTTCAAGTAATAATTTTGGGTGAAAAAATGCCATGCAAATATATGTTTGACAGACCAAGGTATCGGCCTTTTGATTAACTTGCTAAGCAATTAGAAGTTGTTGAGACATTGAGAGCAGACGTGCGATGCTACGGATTTAAAAAAAATAGAACATATTTGTATGTACGTTCCAACAAATTTTACCACCTGTTAGTTTTAGAACATGTAATATGATAAAATTTTAAAATCCGTAGCAACGCACGGGCATTCAGCTAGTTTTCAATAATATATCAGTACCAAAAAAGGGCTGAACAGGGCAACCCGCAGCTCCGAGGCTTGGTCCCCCTTGCATTTATCAAGCCAAGGCAGCTTGGCAAGCCGTGGGCCCGATCGGCTCCCATGTGCCGTTCTTGCTTGCCGTGCTGGTGCTGTCCTGCCAAGCTCCGATGGCGCGGCAGGAGACACGTATTGCCTGCTGTGCCTATCAAGCTCGGAGATAGGGCTATATTTTCATAAACAAATGTCTAGAGCCAAATTTGAAGAAGAAAAAAAATGCTACAGTGCTATATATGCAAACAGATGTTAGATGGTGATGTGTTCACGGGCTGAGGTTAATAGGTGGAGACAAGTACCAAATGCTAAGAGGTACCTTATTTGTAGTGTTTCTTATGAGGAAGAATTCTAGAAGATGTTGATGTATTCCTGGTGGTAAGTTGCTTAAGACTTGATTATTTAAAGAGAATAGGCATACTAACAAAAGGGGCAGTAAAATACAGGTGGAATTTGTTCACCTGTTTAAGAACTTAGGCTTGTGTTCAGTACATGGAGCTGCGAGGAAGAAAGCATTTCTTTGTTGTGAAGTCAGGGGTTCAAATAAAGGTGGTTGGAAGAGAGAAGAAACTAATCAAAGTTCACTTGTTTAGTTTAAGGGCGCGCTGCAAAAAAAAAATTCAGGTGATGATGTAATCTTGGAATGTTCTTGGTGTAGTGGTCAATAGTGGCTAAAGAAGCAGGGTCAAAACCACGGTCCTTAATCTGAAAAGTTTGAAGCATTTGGTCAAATTCTGACCACTACGAATGGACGTTAATGCTGAACTTGTGAAACTCTAATAAGCAGCCTCAGAGTCGCACTTCCAGAATTCGAAAAGTCCAATATGACAACCGGTGTGCCTTTGTACGATATCACTCAGCTGATGGTTTAACCAAGATCTAGCTCTAAAGAACTGTTTAGTTTGTTGCCACACTTTTCAAAAAGATCTAGATGTGCTGTAAATATTTTACCGGAAACCATTCGCCTCGCTTCTATGGTCTATGACAAAACAATGTAGACTTGCAAACGAGGTCGGTACAAATGAGTTGCTCCGTTTTCCGCAGAATTCCTTTTGTGTGTTGCGAACGAACCGGCCAGATAGGCCTGGATCCACAGGCATCCGACAGTTTCAAAGTAACAAGTTGCATCTCGACAAAAAAAAAAAGAACAAAGAACAAAAAAGTTACACAAGTTGTGCCCTGTTCTTTTTAGATTTTCAATGATTTTTAATTTTCTCACTGTAGTATGGGTGGTCCTCACCTAAACCCATCCAGCCTGTTTAGTGGTGATCATTTGGGCTTTTTTTGTGACTTCTGGCTGAAAAGCACTGTAGCTGGCTGAAAAAAACATTGTAGCTGACAAAAGTTTATTTAGCATAATTAAATTTTAAAAATAAAAAAATAAAAAAATATGTTAGCCTATTACGTATAATACAAACAAATACGGGGAAAAAAGAACCGGCAAAAAAGCTCAACAAAAAGCCAAAAGTTCAGAAAAAGACAAAATTTATGAATAATGAAAAATAAGCTGAAAGCCAGAAGCTGAAGCCGAAACGAGCGGAGCCAGGTTACAGGGCTCAATGTGATATGTGTAATGACATGTATATCTATCTAGGAGATACACCGTTGTAAGGGCAATGTTGTAATTGTGTGTGTGTGTGTGTGTGTGTGTGTGTGTGTATATACGCCCTGGACATGGAAAAGGGGCAAGCACAGTCCATCCATCACAACCACTCCACTACTCTCCTTGTTTACTGTTTGGCCAGTAGTCACAACACTCACCAATCACTATTTATTATATTAATAAACCATAACTAAAAACCATAATCCACAGTAAAAAAAACAGACAGTGACTAGGTTCTTTTGTGCTTTTGGCTTATATTATAGTAATTAGCTTTTAAATGGCATGTCTTTTCAAGACAAGGTTTATAAGTTGATTGTAGTAGACACTATATCGAATTTATCTATATCAGACAAAATCATACATAAGTGTCTCTATCAGTACTCTCTCTTACGAATAGTTAAAATTCAAAATTTTAAACTAAAATTTATAAGCTATAGTCAAAAAAATTCATCTAGTATCTCCGTGTGATGACGTTGTAGGACGCCTTCCGCTCCAACATCTCTACGGGAATTATCACTCCCAATCAAACCGAGCCGCTTAGGGCATCTGTAGTGTATATAGCTTGCTGGCTCTTAAGGTGGGCTCCGCCTCATTCTTAAGACCGACGCTGCAACGTTTGAGGCCACCGTCGGCTGTAAAGAAGGGTCCACTCGGCAGTAAAAAATATGGGGGTTGGGGGATGTGGTAGTTGATAGTTGGGGAGAGAGAACAACAGATGTAAAGAAAATTTTATTTTAATGCTTGTGGCCAGGTCTTTAGCTTGAGGACCAGCCTCAAGCCTTTTTTGCTGATGGCCTGCTTAAGATCACCCCTGTAATGTATAAGGTCGACCTTAAGGTGGCTTATGACCCTCTATTTTTATACACTACAGATGCCCTTACAGAGAGCGGCAAGCACCCAAGCACGTACGAACAACGAATCCATCTCAAATTTCCAGGAGGAGAAAAAACTAGCAGCGGTGGTGGCCAGGCGCTGCCCCGGGGGGTGGCGCGGGCAGAAGAGAGACTCATGTGATGCGCCGCCGCCGTTTACCTTGACTGCGATTTTTGAGATTCGGACGGCTCGCTTCGTGCCTCCACCACGGTGTGCAGGTTGCCTACCATTGAACACCGGATTAGTTTCGTGCACGACGCAAACACGCACGCTGCTGGTGCTGTCGTTGTCTACGCAATCAGGCTTGTTTGGTGTGCGCTTGCAATCTACCGATACCTGAAAAAAAAATACCTACTCCAAGGCACTTGGATAATCCAAACACCAATGGATATCCTCGGTGTACAGAATTACTCGGTCCGTTTTTTTATTTGATGTTTTTCAATTTTTATGGTATCTAAGATGCAATTTTGACTTTTTTATAACTTTTTAGTAAAATATATTAATAAAATTATAATACTATGAAAATACTTTAATGACAAATCTAATAATATAATTTTTATATATCCAATCAAAATAGTTTAAAATTTATTGGCGGTTAAATTTTATAGAATCGACACCATAGATTCTAGCATTTTAAGTAAAAGAGAACAGAGGGAATATTATTATTATACCTATCCATAACAATTATTTTATGCCATTTTTGGGAACTACTACTCATCATACGTAAGGCACGAGACCATGGTAGTGATGGGCCATAGGCCCATAGCCCACCACACTCACAGCTCTCTCAAATCTCATCTACTGCTCTGCCTCTCACATCCGGCCCCGATTCATTCCCCACCAAAAGAACTATCTCGGGTATTGGGGGAGTTATGGCAGTGGGATAGTGAGGTCCTTGGAGCCTTGGAGAAGAGAATTAAAAATGCCAAAAGGGAGTTGGAGAGGATCAGGAGGGCCTCTATTTCCCAAAGGCACATAAACAAGGAGCACTTGCTGCGCTATAAGCTTGAGCGCCTCCTAGACCAGCAACATGTCTACTGGAAGCAGCGGGCTAACTCTACTTGGTTGGCCAAAGGCGATCGTAATACAAAATTCTTCCATGCCCAGGCTTCAGAAAGGAAAAGGAGGAACACTATAAGCAAGTTGAAAGATGAGGGTGGTGGGGTGGTGGAGGAAAAACACCTGAAGAGATTTATTGCTAATCAGTACCAGCAACTTTTCTTGTCCACTGCAGGATCCCAGGCCGATGAGGTTCTTGATTGCGTTCAAGTGGTTACTCAAGAAATGAATGACAATCTGGTAGCACCGTTCTCAAGTGACGAAATTTGGGGGGCTTTGAAGGATATGGGTGAGCTGAAAGCCCCAGGGCCTGATGGCATGCCGGTGGTTTTTTATAGGAAATTCTGGTCCTTAGCGGGTGATAAGGTTAAAGAAGAAGTGCTTGCTGTGCTTAATGGAGCTGCTATGCCGGAAGGTTGGAATGATACTGTTATTGTTCTAATCCCAAAGACCAAGTCACCGGGAAAATTGAAGGATCTTAGGCCAATCAGCTTATGCAATGTAGTGTACAAGCTCATCTCCAAAGTGCTTGCAAACAGATTGAAACTGATGCTTCCGGAGATCATTACTCCATCTCAGAGTGCTTTTGTTCCTGGTAGACTTATTACTGATAATGTCCTGCTGGCTTACGAGCTCACACACTATCTTAGGCAGAGGAGGTGGGGAAAACAGGGGGTGGCTGCAATTAAGTTAGACATGAGTAAGGCCTATGATCGAGTTGAGTGGTCCTTTCTGGAGAAGATGATGCTAAAATTGGGGTTCACAGTGCAATGGGTGGAAAAGGTGATGAAGTGTGTTACAACAGTGAACTACCGTATCAAGGTCAATTTTTTAATACTCAAATACCATTCATCCTCAGAGGGGTCTTCGCCAGGGGGACCCTTTGTCGCCTTATCTGTTTATTCTTTGTGCGGAGGGTCTTTCAGCAATGTTACAGAAGGCTGAGGCGGAGGGCAAGATTGAGGGTATTAGAGTGTGCAGGGAAGCCCCAAGGATTAACCATCTCTTCTTTGCTGATGACTCCCTGATTTTGATGAGAGTAGGTGGAGGAGACGCTCAGGAATTAAGGAGGATCTTACAGGTTTATGAGCGAGCCTCAGGTCAAGTGGTCAATAGGGATAAATCGTCTGTCCTGTTCAGCCCAAACTCTAGCTTAGTTGATAAGGACGAGGTGAGACAAGCCCTTGACATCATGCAAGAAGCTAAGAGTGAGAGATATTTGGGGATGCCAGTTTCTATTGGTAAATCTCGAAAGAAAGCCTTTGGGTATATTAAGAGGAAAGTTTGGCTTCATATTCAAGGGTGGTAGGAGAAACTGCTATCTAAGGCTGGGAAGGAAATTCTAGTAAAGGCTGTGGCCCAAGCAATCCCAACCTATGCTATGTCTTGCTTTGAACTGACAAAAGGGCTGTGCGATAAGTTGAACTCTATGATTGGCAGGTGGTGGTGGAGCCAGAATGATAAGAAAAACAAGATTCATTGGTTGGCATGGGACAAGTTGACTCTCCCTAAGGATAAGGGGGGCTTGGGCTTTCGGGATCTTTACCTGTTCAATTTTGTTCAATTTGGCCATGCTGGCTAGACAAGCTTGGAGGCTCCTGGTCTTTCCGGATACTTTGTGTGGCCAAGTGCTTAAAGCAAAATATTTCCCCAATGGTAGCATCCTGCAATGTGCGGAGCAGGATGGGATCTCTTACACTTGGAGGAGCATCCTCAAAGGTGTGAATCTGCTGAAACAGGGGCTCATTTGGCGCATTGGTAACGGTGATTCGGTGAATATCTGGACGGATCCTTGGATTCCACACGGCTGTACAAGACGCCTTGTTACACATAGGGGGTCTACGGTGTTGACCAAGGTGGCTGATTTGATGGACCCTAGCTTGGGATCATGGGATGAGTCCTTAGTGCAGGATGTTTTCTCAGAGTTTGATGCTGAGGCAATTTTAAAGCTAAGAGTGAACCAAGATATGGAAGATAGACCGGCTTGGCACTTTGAAAAAAAGGGGATTTTCTCAGTTAAGTCAGCCTATAGGTTGGCGATTCAGAACAGGGAGAATGAGCTTGGTAGAAACACAGCCAGTTTTGACCCAGGCCCAGATGGGGACTCCGTGTTCAGGTGGGATAAAATTTGGAGGATGGAGGTCCCAAACAAAGTGAAAATGTTCCTGTGGCGCTTAGCTCATAATAGTCTTCCGGTCAGGCGGAATTTGAGCCGTAGAGGGATGAAGGAGGACACCCGGTGCCCAATGTGTCACAGGCTGGATGAAGATAGTGGACACCTCTTTTTCAGATGTAAAGAGGTAAAGGAGTGCTGGAGAGGACTAAATTTGGAGGATTATCGCAATATGTTAGCAGTTTGTCAGTCTGGGCGGGATGTGTTGAGGAAAATCCGGTCCCTTCCACAGTCAACCCAGCTACAAATTGTGGTTCTATTATGGAGATGGTGGTCGGTTAGGAATAAGGTGATTGCTGGGGAAAAAAGAGTTGCTGGTCCTGAGATCTGTTCTCTTGTAACCTTCTATGTGACAGAATTTGAAAAGGGAAGGAAAACAACGAAAAGTCAGCAGCAAATCAGTCTCAACTTCTGGCAGCCGCCACCGGAAGATGTTTACAAGATTAATATTGATGGCTCTTTTACAGCTGGGTCGAGTCAGGGAGGATGGGGCTTCATTGCGAAGGATAGGGCTGGTGAGTTCCTACAGAGGGGATGTGGCAATCTGTGCAGAGTGGACAACCCTCTTCAAGCCGAAGCGTTGGCCGCTTTGTACAGTCTGCAGAGGACAGCGCATTTGGGTATGTCAAGAATTATTCTGGAGTCTGATGCGTCTGAGCTGGTTCGGGGCTTGACTTCTCTGGACCTTGATCAAAGCGTGCATGGAAGCCTCTTCAAGCAAATTAGAGATCTTATTGGTTCATCATTCGACTACTGCAGTATTCGGCATTGCCCGAGAGATTGCAACAAGGTAGCTGATCGCCTTGCAATGCATGGGGCGAGCGTGGTTAGCTCTGGCTCGATGGAGTTTATGAGCCAAGTCCTCAACTTTGTTTCCAGCTTCGTCTCCAACGATCGGATTGGAGAGAGTGTCTAAGGGAAACAAGCTTTCCGAGATCAAAAAAAAAAGAACTATCTTGATGCATGCGCTCACAAATCCCTTGCACAAGCCACCACACCACCAACGGCCGAAGCACCCGCAGACAGCAAACTCAGTAGCGGCATGGCCGAGGCGACGAGGCACTCGTCCAACTTTTAGCCCTATCGGATCTACGCGAGCCACCGCCTCCAAGTTTGGCCTCTCACTGATTCCATCAGAGGAGGTGATTTGCTTCAGACAGTGGGGACAGACCCGGGTCAGTCAGCCGGCCTACACCATCTTCTCCTTGAGCTCATATCAAACATTGCAACAGGTAATTGATTTTGTTGTGGCAATTCTTTTTGAATGTTGTAACACCCTCATGTAAATATTGAAGTTGTTTTAATGAATTTTTTCTTTGCTGAAACAATGTTTTGTTTTTGTTAGGGTAGTTTTCATGTATTGTTGCATCAATATTTTCCTTTTTGTTGCAGTGTTTTTTTGGTTTTTATATTGTTGTTGCAGATGTTGAAATAATTTGTTGCACGATTCTCCCAAGATGTGTCGGTGAGTTTGAAGACGATGTCTATCTTGCAACCGCACAAACTTGATAATGGTATAAAAAGGTCAGAGGTGGTTTTGTTGCATGATGGTTGTGTTGTCGTATAGGTATGAGCTTTTGTTGCGCTAATTCGACCCTATGCTGCTACGCGAGAGAAAGTCAGCAATTCGATGGTCACATTTGTTCACATTATGATAATTCTAGAGCCATCGAGGCCGTACGACTAGTGCCCGAATGTTCTAAACGCAAGCTGTTCTTTTTTCTTCAACACATACCAAATGTGTATTTACTATTTCGGAACATGAATTCAATGATGCAATTGAGCTACCGATATTTCGTGATTGCTGATGTTAGGCAAAGCCACCCATTTCGAATTCTCAAGTGGTGCTCTAACTAGTTTTTGACTTAAAATTCTGGTTGTGACTTTTGATTTTTAGTTAAAATTGTATTGTAATGACTGTTAGCTTTTCCTGCAAAAAATGAGAGAAAATTGAAAAAAAATAATAAAAAATTTGTTATTTCATCACGAACAATGCAAAGGAATAAAAAAAATTAAAATAAGTTAAAATTAAAAGTCGATGTGTTTCAAGTGGCTTCTGATTTAATAAATCGAAAGCCTAAAAATCTAAAAGCTGAAACCGTTTAGAGTGAAAGCAGCAAGCTCATCTTTTTTTCCTAGGCCCACTATACGTATCATGGCATCTAGTAATGAACAACTAGAGATGATGATCGGCAACTGGCACATTACTATACGCATCAAGCAATTCAATACGATTCAATTTCGCTGGTCCTGCTTCCGATTCAGAACAGTCTCACCGGAAACAAAATCCGTGCCGCCGGATCAGGCGCACGTAGCTTTCAAGAACTGGAGCCAACAATCAGAAGCCACCACAGGACATGCAGTTCACAGATCACCAAACTCTCTCCAAAGCATGACCCACACAATCACATCGGCCATGCTATCCGGCAACAACCCCACAACAGAGCAAACTCGTGAATGATTTCGGCAAGAAAATTTAAACACCAGATGGGGTTGAGTAATTACATGGATAGCCGGAACAAGGCAGCTGCTGGATAGCCGGGACAAGGCAACAGCTATAGGCTAAAACCAATCTAATCAGCTACTACTAGAATAAGCAGGGCAATTAAGCAATCACACACTTGGGCACTGTAACCTAAACACCACAAATTACCCTCCACAGCACAGTATCGAGCATCCTGCGAGGTTAACACCGTTGTGAAATTAAATATGCTAAAAAGAAGATGAAAACGGTCGACTCAACTGAAGATAAGATTCATCCAATCTATGAATCGAATGCGGGCTACAGCAGTTAGCCGATTCCTCTCTCGAGTCATTCGAGATTAAGTTGTGAAATGGTTGGGCCCCTCAAATCAATTCAGCCTTGGAAGATTGATCTTCGCCTTCTTCCAGATTTGAGGCCTTCTGCTGCTGATCTTTCCCTTCAGCTCTTTCATTTGACCTCTTGATCTCCTCGATCCGCACAACAACATTAGAAATTGATGGCCGGGCATCTGGGCCTTGTGCAACACAGTCTATAGCAAGCTGTAGAAGCTGAACCATCTGTTCCTCGATGTTCTGATATCTCAGGAGCTCCATATCAAACACCTCCGCAGTCCACTCTGAGTGGGCAACCGACTGCACCCACCTGGGCAAGTCAACACCCTCCTCGTTAAGAGCAGCCTGACTGGGGGCCTTGCCTGTGAGCAACTCAAGCAAGAGAACACCAAAGCTGTACACATCGGCCTTCTGGGATACCCTCCGGGGATCAGTAACCTCTGGAGCACGGTATCCAGTGGCACGAGATGGTGCGGATGATGGACCAATCAGAGCAGCAAGGCCATTGTCGGATACACGTGCTTGATACGACTTGCCCAGAAGGACATTGGATGACTTGATGTTGCCGTGGGAAGCCGATGAGCTCGTCGAGTGGATGTACTCAACACCACGGGCTGCAGCTAAGGCGATGCTTGATCTTGTCTCCCAGTTAAGTGGAGTACGGCCAGAACCTCTGTTCCCTGTTTAACAAACATAATTATGATAAGGGAGATGATTCTATACTTTCCTCAATAGTGATTTACACAATTTTTAAAGTATGATAAATGGTGGATAGATGTTACTTACCTCTTCATTTGATTTGAAAAGTGTCACAATTAAGATAAGAACACAATTCATGGATGTCACCAGACTATGAAGACATCGAAGACCATCCTAACCAATAAAATACCATCCCCGCCAACTACAACGATTTTAAGATATTTTTGTCTTCCACGATCAATGCAAAGAATACTAGCCAAGCAGAGAGGAACCACTTGAAGGAATATAGGACTATATGAAAAATACATGATGGCCAATTCTGCAGTAGAGAATTAACCAAGGATGCTAGGCAATCAATTATTTTGAACATTCTGGAATAAAGAGCCAATTGGAAACACTTAATAAAAAATGGGGAAATTCACTGCAACTACAAGTATTCTAATCACAAACATCCGCACTCAAACCACAAGCAGCAAAAGTGCAATAGTAAATCAGAGTCAAACTAGATAAGATTTTAATAAGTGATAACAAAACCAATAAATAATCACCCAAATTAAAACTGGTTTGACTTCCTCCCCTTAGAACTGGATTGACTTCCTCCCCTTAGAAAAGACAAAATCTAGAGTATTCTACAATCAGAAGATGAAAGTAATATCCACAAAACAATAGCTCCTCAACAACGGCAATCTTAAACATGCGCGAGGAAATCAATCATTACTCTACCATCGCCACCCATGAACAATGCAAAACAATGTTACTCACAAGCACAAGTAGAACATATCAATAACAGTAATATCATGATCAGAGAGTATGACAATAAAGAACTGCAATGAAAATGTGAGATTATCACCGTGCAAGAGTGCGGAGAGGCTTCCCATGGGCATGAAGTCGTACACAAGTAGCTTCTCATCTTTACTGTAGTAATAGGCACGGAGCGGCACGATGAACTCATGCTGAAGCTCGCCAATGTCAGCAATGCGGTCGCGGAACTCCAGCTCGGATAGTGTCACATCCTTGAGCCGCTTCACCGCCACGGTGGCCCCAGATTCAAGCACTGCCTTGTATGTCGTCCCGAAGGCGCCTTTCCCAAGCACCTCAGCGGAGGCGCGCAGCAGGTCATCCAGGTAGAACGGTGCCACGGTGGCCGCTGATCCAAAGAAAACCAGCTTCTTCCCTGACGTCGACTGACCAACGGGGAAATGAGGATGGCCCACGGTGGCCACCGGCGCCACGGCCGCGCCGCTGGTCATCTCGGGAGGTTCTCGGCCGCCGGTGACAACGGCAGACGTTGGATATGGAGGTGGCATCTCCAGGGACCGCGTCTTGGTGCGACCCGACCTGCCACAGAAGCAAATGAGAAGGAACAGGAGAAGAGCGGCTCCCAAGGCGGAGCCTACGGCGATTCCGGCAATGGCGCCGCCAGAGAGCTTCTTGCCCTTCTTGCCACTTTCTCCCCCATTTCCGCCTTTGCCGCTGCTCCCGCCGTTGGTCGCGGGCGTCGGCGATGACGGCTGCCCCGCCGGAGCAGGGGAAGGCGAGGCCTCACCAGGGCAAGTCCCCAGGGGCCCGCCGCACAACCCCGTCCCCAGGAACGCCGAACGCGGCTTGGACCGGAGCGCGACCGGGATGGATCCATTCAACTGGTTAAACGACACATTGAACTGCTGCAGCTGCGGCAGGTTAAGGTCCGGAATCTGGCCGACGAAGCGGTTGTTCTCGAGGAGCAGAACCTTGAGGCGCGTGAAGTTGCCGAGCGCCGGCGGGATGGTCCCCGACAGGTCGTTCCCGCCGAGCGCGAGGCGGACGAGGCCCGGGAGCGCGAGAATCGCTCGCGGGAACTCTCCCGACAGCCCGTTCCCATTGAGGAAGACGTTGCGGAGTGCGCCCGCCGAAGCGAGGTCGTCCGGGAGCGCGCCGGTGAGCCCGTTAAGGCGGAGGCTGAGGGTGTGGAGCGCCGTCAGGTTCCCCAGCGTCCCCGCCGGCACCTCCCCGAACAGCGACGCCCCGGGCAGCCGCAGCACCGCCACGCGACCGCCCTCGCAGGTGACCCCCGTCCACGCGCACACGCCCCCGAGGTCGGTGACGTTCCACGCCACGCGCCGCCCCACGGCGTCGCGGAAGGCCACCAGCGCCCGCGCGTCGCCCGCCAGGTCATCGGCCCCCACCCGCGCCGCGAGGAGGAGCGAGAGCGAGAGGGCGAGGCAGACCAGCGCCCGCCACGGCGGCGCCGGAGACCGCATCGCGGCGGCGTGAGACAAGGGTGGGTGCTGCTGTCCGCTTTTGGGTGTGGCTTTGGGTTTGGCGAGGCTGCGTGGGCGGTGGCTTTGGGGGTGACCGGAAAAACCCTGAAAACTCCCGTACGTATTTTGCGGAATGGGGCTTGGCGAGTTGGGATATCTGGTGGGCTGCTCCTGCTGCGCCGCGGAAAGGAGAGGAGAGGAATGGAGGGTGTGAATGGGAATGGGCTTTTCCCGGGAGGGGACCCGATGGTGGGGATGGCAGTGCGGCTCACCTGTGGAAAGAGGGGCTCATGGAACGCGCCCAGGGGACGGTCGCTGGAGCAAACAAATGCGTCTTGTTGCGCGTGCCAGGAGGTGCGGCTGATAGGTGGAGTAAATAAATGGTTTCCTAAGGTAAAAACACGTGGCCATCCCATCAGCTTCTTCTTTATTAAATATTATCTTAAAAAATACAAATAAAAATTATCTATCTTAATATTATTTTAAAAAATATAAACTAAAGCAAAACATGACAGTTCCCGTATTCCTTTTTCTCACCTGTGTGCTATTTTTGGAAGCAGGCGTTCATGGCTGAGTACTCAACTAATGCTGTATTTCGTCTGTCCAATGCTGAAAGCTCATGGAAGGGCCATCAAAACTATACGTATGGGTATCTTTTTTTTGCCTTTTCGGCGAGGATATCATAGCTACATTTAGGTCGGCTCTAAACGATTTGAGCTTCTGATTTTTTAATTTATCTTTTTAGCTTTGTAGGGTTTTTTTGTTTTTTCTTTTATTTATTTATATTGTCTCTGATCATATGGTTTTTAATTTAATTACTTAGAAAAGCTAACAGCAACTATAATACACTTTCAGCCGTTATATTAGAAAAAAGTTAGAAGGTGACTCTACGTTTGTTTTTGCTGTGCATAGTTTCGATGAAATTGTATTTCCGCGTTGAACGTATCTAGAAACCTTTTGGATTATGCGTGTAGCCTTCAAAAACCGAGCTTTCGTCTCCGGTAAGAAACGAGATTCTACAGCCGGCTCGGTAGGCAAGAACCGTTCACGTACCGCACCAATGGATTACGAATGACCTTTCGAGGCGGCATCTAATAATTTTCAGTGATGATCGGCTCATCACGCACAACACAAACGCGCTGTACTTTGCTAATAGGTGTGAGCGAGCGAATGAATTGCCGTCGTCTGGCACGTGTCCCCGTATGCTTCCCCGCATGACCGCACCGTTGGGTTGGTCAATTGACTCTGGCAGAGTATGTTTGGCAAATTTCAGATATATAATAAACGGCAGGTTGTATTCGCGTTAATGATCAGTACTACTGCCTATTATCCAAATGTAGTGGATATTGATTGTATTTTGATCCTATTCTTTTAGACTTTAAGGTGGTTTTTGGCTTTGGCTTCTCTAAAAACTGAAACAAATAGGAAGGTTTCTCCAAACGGTTTCTCAAAAATATTCTCCAAACGGTTTACTAAGTCTGCCACCAAATGCATTGCCCGCATCGATGTTTTTGTTGTCCTGTCACCGTTTTAAAAGATGTAACTAAGGGCATGTTTGTTTCAGCTTCTGGCAGCTGCAGCTACTCCCAGAATCTGTAGCTCCCCAAACAATCCAGATTTTCATCCAGATTCTAAGTAGCCAGAAGCTACAGAATCCAGAAAATGAACTAGTAGCCAGAAGCTGGGGTTATCCAGCTTCTCCAGATTCTGACTAGCTGGATACTCACCAGCTACTTCTCAGAATCTACAGCTGAAACAAACAGGCCCTAAAAATCATTACCCACAATCAAAAGTTATCAACTGTGTCATAAAAAACAGAGGTTTTCTTTGATATTTACTATTTCAACTTTATCCTGATAGGTTCGGCTTGAGCTTCTGGCTTCTAGCTTATTTTTCACTATTCATAAATTTCGTCTTTTTCTGAACTTTTGGCTTTTTGTTGAGCTTTTTTGCCGGTTCTTTTTTATGTATTCGTTTGTATTATACATATTGGGCTAACATATTTTTTATATTTTTAAATGTAATTATGCTAAATAAGCCTCTGTCAGCTATAGTGTTTTTTTCAATCAGCTACAGTATTTTCAGCCATAAGCTATGAGCTTTTAAGCCCAACTGATCACCACCTAGAATCATTTTCTTGCCAGTATAGTAAGACTCACTACCCGTAAGGCCGTAATGCGTTTGACGCTGCTTCGCTGAAAGCTAATCAACCCGTTGTTAACACAAAGGCGAAGTTTTTCTTCCCTTTTTTTCTGTTGAGGTGACAAAACGGCGAAATTTCGTGCAAAAAGGAATAGGACGAAAGTGGAAAGCACCGACAAGAAGGCCCAGTTCTGGGTCGTGTTCTCCGCAATGGGCCGGTCATTACACGGAAATTACACGGAAATACGAGTAATCAGAGCCTTTCGATTTCGAGGGGGTGCGCGTAGCAATTCACCCCGACGGACCACACGTCCACACCTGCGCGACGTCGACCCCACGCCGTCGTGCCGCGGGGCCCTCCGTGCGACAGGTAGGGTCCGACGAGCCGCCTCGGGCTGCGACCCCGTTTCCACCGCCGCGCGGCTAGCTCCCCAAATCAATTCGTGTGGTGGAGTCGAGCCGGCGCCGCCCCGGGTCTCGCAACCGGCGGCGTCTCGGGGTCCGCGAAGACATTTATTGGCAGCTCATCGCATCAACAGGTGGCTGGTACTCGCCGCGTACTCAGAAATTGGTGGGGCGCAACAGAAAGATGCCTACGGACGTCGTTTCTGTGGTTCGTTTCTGTGGTCAGCTTGACACGGACAAACAACTTGCATGCCGAATGTTTAACGAAGGGGCAATGATGCCATTGTACTGGACCCGGGCTAAACGCTGTTTCAGATTTTGGATTAGACAGAGTCGTGTGTTCGTGTGTATTACTAGCGTCTTTGTCAATGTCAGCCCATTGCTTCGCCGGTGCCAATCCATCTCAACATGTATGGTAGAGCCACCGCCTCCTTTGCATTCATGCACACAATTAACGGAATTGCTTCACTTCAGACATACGATACGAGCACAAAAAATCAGACGCTCAGCTCCTACATGAGCTTACCATGCCCACAAACCCCTTCCTTCCATACCATTCATTTCTTATTCTCTTATATCTCTCTTTGCCTGTAGAGTTTTCACTGGTCCAGACAAAGATTGGGAAAGAAAAAGAATAGGGAAGCCTGTGGGCGTGCTGATGGTGTCCAAGAAAAAAAAGAAGCTGCTGCCTTTCAACCCCAACGAGGACCCCACCAAGCACCTCCGTCAAATGGCGTCGCTGGCCACCGCGCTCACGGCTACCGGCGCCGTCTTTAGCAACTAGCTCACCTTCGTGCCCAACACCGCCACACCCGATGCCTCGTCGTCGCCTGCTATGGAGGCAGATACATATTTTGTTGCAATATTTTAATTTCATATATACAACATCAAGATTTTTATCAAAATATTTTGTTGCATCCATAGCCAAAAAAATGTTGCATACATGAGTGAGAAGTGTTCCGACCGGATGTACAACGCTAGCATCTGAATCGGATGTCCGGACACTAGCAAATCCCCATAATTAATTCTGAATGGTGCAGTTAAGACACAACAACAACTATGTTGTATTAGTGATGAAAGTGGAGCATTTTGGTTTGCTAAGACAAGGTGCATAGTATCCACTTACACTTACGTCAAGTGCGCTATGTTCCTTCGACAGTGACGGATCTAGGATTTTTAGAATAAGTGTTGGGACTTTGGAGCTAGGTTGCTCAGATATATCACCGATATGTCGATACTGCGATATACCATTTCTCCCAAAATACTGATACGACGATACATATATAGATATAATATATATATATACTATTATAAAAGAAGGAGTTGGTGGTTGGTGCGGCCTCTTCCACTCTTTCTCATAAAAGAACTATGCTAACATATGGGCCCAACTCACAGAAACACCTGCCGACTCTCCCCACGTTCCCCGCGTGACCGCGTCTCCCCACGTTCTCCGCCACTCCTCCCTCGCGTCCTCCCCCCACCCCGCGCCGCTGCGCCCTCGCCTCATTTCTCCGTCGCTCCTCCCCTCCCTCCTCCGCCGCCGCGCCGCCCTCGCCTCCTCCCCTCCCTCCGCCCTCACCACCTCCGCCCCCCTCGCGCCGCCGCCACCCCCTCACCGCCATTGCCGCCAAGGACAACCTCCTCCTCGACCTCGCCTCCCTACCCCCGCTGTCGTTGCCACATCCCGACCTGCCCCACGCAGGTGAACGGGCGATCCGTTTCTGTGTGTTTCATTTCGAGATGTTTTTTGGGGGGAATTTGGGCGTTGATTGGTGCTCGTGGCGGTGGCGGTTGCGATTGGGAGATCTGACAGACCGTTGCTGTGATTTTTAGCATCGTCTCTTCCCTCTCTCTGATGCCTCTGCGTGTGTATGCCTCTTCCGTCGATTAGCTTCCAGAGCTTGGTGGCGAGGGGCGGGAGTGGGGCCGCGCCCTCGGCCTCAGCCTCCGCCCTGTTGCTGCCGTCGAGCACAGGTTGTGGCGACGGTTGATGTCGACGATCAAGGGGGAGGAGCATGCGGAGCAAGGTGGAGAAGCAGATGGCGAGTGAGACTGGCCGCACGCAGCAGGAGCGTGCCGTCAAGCTCAGGAAGGAGCTCATGACCGACTACGAGAGGCTCATCTACAACATGCGAAGGGTAAGGTGCCATTTTCCTTCCCCCTTATGCCTATCTCTGTTTGTCGGTGCCAGCGAAATGCCCCCGCTTATAGTGATAGTGCCTGCGGCATCTCGCTGTAACCCGCTTCCCATTATGATTGTTGAATTGTGTTGGATTCCATCTGTCTTCATGCTGGAATAGGATAGCTCAGTAATCTAGGGTTAAGTTGCTGTAAACCGTTGTAGATGTATAGGCTAAAGGTTTCTTAGCTAGATGATTTATGAAGACGATAGGATTGTGTCATTACTAATGCTGTAGTAAATCTATGGAGAAAACAATTCACATTGGTAAATTAGATTGTGCATTCCAGAAAAATATTTAAAATGCTTACATTGTTGGCATTTAACTTTGTTGAACTGTACGAATTGAGTAGCCACCTTACGGACATCTAATCCAACTTGTATGCCTGTCAATTAGAAGTTCCGTTTAAGACAATCAAGGCTAGCCCTCATTGAAAACCCCTCAGCCAAACACGTCAGTGTGTGGCTCCCATGGCACACTGGATGTTTTGTACACAAGCATCCTAAGTTTCCCACCACTCGCTCATTGCTTATGCTGATCATGCTGTTTAGTTTGGTGCCCCAGGTAAATCCCATATTGCTACATGTGTCATGAATATATAGTTGTATATTGGAATCCCTTTTTTAGAGCATTCTTGTTCTCAGTGGAAAAAGGAATACCAGAATGAGTCTAATGCTTACATTTTAAAAAAAAGGCTTGACAATGATTGGACTTTTAATATTTAGTTGCTGAATTCGGGCACCTACTAAAATAGAATTCACACCTTCCAGATCTATCATTCGAAGTTTGATTTGAACACCTTTACCCTTTTTTTGTGCTCCCTTTGCACAGTGTGTCCCATTTAATAATGAATTCTGTGTTTCTTGTCTCATCATTTCATTCCTTCTCTTTGAAGATTTCACTAAGTACAACATCTATATTCTTTGGTATGTGTTTCACTGTTTCTTTACTCAACTTTTGTTCTATGATTGGTTCCTATTTTATTTGGAAAACCATTTTTAATAGCAAAAGTCATTGACTTATCGTATTTTCTGATTACTTTATCCATGGCAAGAAAAAATTTGCTTTGCTTCTTGAAAAACTCAAGAAGTATGAGCTACCAGAATTACCAACTCCTTGTCATCATCCAAAGCTGTTAACAGCTGAGCAACTCCAGGCTTGCAAGAAGATTGAGTTCAGAAATAGAAACTACGTGCCTATTGGAGTTCGTGGAGTCTTTAGAGGTGTTGTTCAAAACATGCATATGCATTGGAATTGCCGCGTGTTATGATAGACTTGTGCAGCCTGATTTGGATGGATAGTGGCCAGAGAGGAGGGAGAGAGGAGGCGGCAGCTAGAGGTGAGGACTAAGAGGCGACAGTAGGAGTGCGGTGGCTAATTGGTAGGGAGGTGAGGGCGACCTTGTACATGGATTGTTTTCTTGGATTGTGATTGTTGTTGGCTGTAATAAAAACTTGAGTTGGGCTAACAATTTTTGCAGGCGAATGTAGGACTGATGAAGTGTACGCAGATGACACCACATCTGCTGAACCCAATAAGGCACCGAGTGTTGATTCGCACTACTCAGCTTCTAATGGTTTGCTGGTGTGAAATTTTATGGAGTTTTGATAGTTTTGGCTGTGTTGATTTGTGCAGCAAGAGCCAAGAGAAAAACGATACATATCTGCCTGCAGAGATGGGATCATGAATTTCTCTGTTTCTATAATTACCACAAATGTGACCTGCATCATTCTCATGCTCATAAGTAACCTTTATGTTTTCTAACCTTTATCTTTTACCTGTACAAGTATTGTGTTGGTTATACTTGAAGAACATTGACTGTATTGTGTTGGTGATACCTAGAAGAATATTGACTTAATTGAATTTATTTTCTTGTCAAATGTAACCAAGTTAGGTGCAGCTGTGTTTGAGATCCATGAGATATTGGAGTACTAACCAAGTCCATTGCTATTGTCATAATAAAACCAAATGTTTCTTTCCTTTTGATGTTATATATATTCTGATCAGTTCACGAATACCAAAAGGTTAATACAGTAATAATTTTCTATGTCTAATTGGCATGTAATTCTCTATCTATTGTGCATGCTTATGTTGAATGCCATGCGCATTCTGCAATCCATACTTGAAAATTTTCGACTGTAGTAAGTTTTTGTTCTGATGTACCATTTTTGTTGACAGTCAAGGCAGAAGGCACAAGCAGATCTACAAAAGGTAGAAAAGGAACAAGTAAGCATTTACATCATGTTATGGGCACTACATTTAGTGCGCCAGATATAAGTTTTTTCTGTTTGCCATTCTTTCCCCTTTTTTGGACTTGGTTGGTGCTAATTCTTTATTTCTCTTCTATATGGTACAGCATGCAAAGTCAACTGATGTTTTTGGAATACCGGAGACCCAACTAAAGTTCATGATTGAAGTTTGGTCACAGGTTTGATACCATAGCTTTATGTCATGGTCTAAATGGGCTTCGTACTTTACAAATTGTCCTATATCTTATGCATGCACTGCTTCACTGTATGACAGATTATAGAATGCAGGCGAGTGCTTAAATGGACATATGCTTATGGCTATTATCTAGATGATAAGGTCAAGAGTGAATTTTTTTAGTACCTGCAAGGTTGTTATTTCATAGCATTCCAAAAGTATATCCTAAAGTTTATTTCATTGCATTCCAAAAGTATATCCTAAAGTTTATTTCATTGCATTCCAAAAGTATATCCTAAAGTTTATCATGTGCTTGTCAAAAATCATGGATCGTTTATAAATCATAAATCTTTTATAGGTGAAACTGAGTCTGGTTTGGAGTGTTTTCATCAATGTGGTAAGAAAGACCTGCTAGCATTTTTGCCTTCGAAACCTGGTAGTACTGAATCTCCGCCTTCATTGGCTGAATTTGGTGATTTCCATGTGAAGCTTGCTGGGCTGACTAGGTATTATATTTATTTTATCTTATATTTTTGTGTTGCACATTTACTCTACATACTTTTAGTCCATTGTGTGGTAAGCTTTTGTCCTTGATTTTTTTTTCTTAATTCTGATTTTTTTGTGAGCACATCGTCTCCTTGAAAGTTGAACTGTGACTTAATAAATTATGTTAGTGTTCAAATGTCAAGCGAGAATTTTAAAAGATGGAGTTTGTATGATACTATTCTCAGCACTTATCCCATCAATTCTCTTGGCAATGATTTAGTATTAGTCTTATCTTATCGAATAACACAGTCAAAGTTAAAGTTAACCAAAGTGGTGGTGCAGAAAAGCATTTGGAGTTAATAGGGCAATATTGTTTAGAATGAAATTGCACATAAGTTTGAATTTACTAGGACTGTAATTTACTTGTGAGGTAGAAAATATTGTATGGATTCCTGTCAACACTATTCTCTTGCTTCTTCAAGCTTTACCATTAATATGACCTCTTTTGTCCATTTGTAATTTTCCATTATATGCTATTCTTGCAAGATAGCTGGTACTTCAGTGTATTTTATCTTGGAGGGAGGATGTCCTTCAAGTTGTAACTATGACGTGAGTTTCTTCGCCCTTATCAGTTAGTTTTCTTGTTTTGGTGCGTTAGATCTGTTCCTGATCCATGTTGTTTGTGTGGTTATGCCAAAGACGGGCTCTATGAAAAAGATTTTAGATTTAGGTGTTTGGTTAATTGAGCTATTCAGGTTATTCTGGTCATACATTTAATCATATGTTATATGAGAGGTAGGTTATATAGTCAAGCACAAACAAATATCTTTCTTTTGAGCAACAATATATAACTGCAGTATAATATTTACTCATAAATTTTATTTTCCGTTGCAACGCACGGGCATTTGACTAGTATATATATATAAATTCATGATTTTTTATGAGAAAATGGGTGACATAAGACGAGCCTAATAACATAAATTAAACAGCAAATTAAAGAGATTAATGATAGTTGCATATCTTACTGATTCTGACCTTTTTTTGCTTTTTCCTGTCAGAGAGAACCATTCATCTAAGAGGAAATTGTATGTTTCTTCCATGGAACAAAATATAGCAAAAAAATAGCATGTAAACATATATAACAAAGATTCAACTAACTGTTCATTGCCTGAGACAAAAATTATATTTTTATATATCATTTATTAGAAAAAACGAAGAAAGTAGATGGTAGACTCCAGAAAGAACGGGAGCCGGAATATAGTAAAGTAGCGGAGCGGAGCAAGAAAGAAAATAAGTGAAGTAGAGCGGAGCGCATCCAGATCTAGGGAGAGAACGATGACGGTGAGTTGCATGTGCTGCTCTCTTCTTAATGCCGCGCTCCCTCCCGGCCACCGGGCTGATCGCTTCCTGCCATCTGCTCCCTACCTCCCTATTTGTCGTGCTGCTGCCCGCTTGCCCACGATGCCTCTCTGCCCGCTCACGCTACTGCACACTTGCCTTGTGTCCCACGCCGCCTCACGCATGATTGCAGTCGCTCGCCTCTACAACCTGTGTCCATCGGTCGCCGCTCGCCTCCACTGCTTGTGCCTTTGCTCGCTCACCACTCAAAGGCCAGAGTCGTCTCCACACAGACAACCATAAGATGAGAGAGAGAGAGAGAACAGAAGTTAGAGTTTTGTTTGTATCTTTACTTCTTTGGGCCTATATGAGGAGGGCTGAGGTTAGAAGAAAAATATGTCTAATGTGTTACATAGGCAAGATACAGGAAGTGCATGTTAAATTTATTTGCAGGCACAAATATATAGTTTAAGTCCAACTAATAGTATATACATATAATATATTTATTATATATCTGATATTTTGTAAAAAAAATTTAGGTATTCAACTGAACACCCATGACCCTATGCGCTAAGCTAGGGAGTAATAGAAGATCGAAGTGGAAACTACTTCTAAAAAGCTCTGTTGAACTTGTCGACGCGCGACGAGCCCTGTGTATGAACATCGCGCCAATCATGGCAGATACTGAGGACTCAGGAGCTTAGCAGGAATTTAACTTTTGTTCGTAGAAAGTGCAATGTGGCCGGCTCAGGTATGTGCAAAGCAAGCAACTAGTGCATGTGGCTCAATCAAACACCGGAGTACTTAACTGAGACACTCGGTGATTGTAAGCCTACTAGTTAATGAAATAAAGCTCCTGATTCTAAGAAAAAATGTGACCTAGAGAAGGTACGAAGTAGTACTAACACACTACTACAGAAAAGCCTAATAGTAGACGCCAAATCACATACGGTTTTGTGAAACTGTCTGTGATTTACACTATTACAGACGGTTTTAATTTGGAGGCCGTCTGTGGTATTTGTGGCGGGAAAAAGGAGTATCACAGACGGTTCTTACCGCTGAACCGTCTGTGATACTAGAATATCACAGACGGTTTTATAATAAAAACCGTCTGTGATACGTTTCCCGCCTTGCAATCCCTCAAAATTTCATATTTTCCCGCTTAAGTCCGAGTATGGTTCAGTTTTGAGACACCTTCAGTAAAACGGGCATAACTTTTGCATACGGTGTCCGTTTTCGACGTTCTTGTACTCGTTGGAAAGTTAACGACGAGCCCGATCAAGCCAGTCGTCCTCCAAGACCCCGAAAATCGGCCATCTATGGACCTAAACCTGCGTCGCAAGTTTTTGGTTTCTGTTTTTGCCCTTTTTCTTGGTTTTATTTTCGGAATTTGGATATTTCTTCAACTGCAAAGTTGTAGATCTCGTCGAAACCTTTCAAATGAGTATATATAAGCTATATAAACTTTTGCTATTTTATCTTTTCAGACTAGTTGTTTATATTGCATTGGTATATAAAATTTGTGCTCCAATTCACAGACGGTTCTATATATAGAACCGTCTGTGATAATCTGACCGCTGGGCCCGTCGATCTTCCTCAACCCAATCTTAGCCAATAGAAATCCACCAATCCTCAGCCCCACGAATCGTAGCTCCGCCTTTCTGTTCCCGCGCCAAAAATTTTGAATTCCCGCCTCTCCCCCCTATAAATATAACCAAAATCCAGCCTCTTTGCTGGTCTCCTCTTCCTTGATGTCCTCCTCTTTGCTGTCCTCTTCCTTGTTGTTCTCCTCCTCCTTGCTGTTCTCCTCCTTGCAGACGACGCAGAAGCATCTAGCTCGTGCCAACCGGGCAGACGCTCAATCAACGCCGACAATGGTGGTCGTCAAAGACATTCAGCTCATGCGTTGCATCAGGGGCGAGAAGGCATAGAGGATCTTTGCTTGTTGTGTAACCTGCTCGTTGTTCTTGTTGTGTAACCTGCTCGTTGTTCTTGTTGTGTAACCTGCTTGTTGTTCTTGTTGTGTAACCTGCTCGTTGTTCTTGTTGTGTAACCTGCTCGTTGTTCTTGTTGTGTAACCTGCTCGTTGTTCTTGTTGTCTAACCTGCTCGTTGTTTTGGGATATTGTAATGGTAGACTCTAATCTTAATTAAAAAATGATGTTTTATGTTTGTGAAATGAATTGAGATGTAAATTGGATGTATACATGTACATGTTGATCTGCTTGTTTCAGAGGGCATAGCTAGCATTTCCTGAGGCTAGCCAATAAACAGAAATAGGTTTAGGAATAGAAGGGAATATCACAGACGGTTTTTAACTAAAAACCGTCTGTGATAATTATAATCACTAAAAACCGTCTGTGATATTTGCATCACAGACGGTTCGAAAACCGTCTGTGATGACCTCGTATTATCACCGACCCTAAATTCAGACAGTTCACAAAACCGTCTGTGATGACGTTTTTGAACCGTCTGTGATGACCTTTTCTGTAGTAGTGACAGCTTGCACAACCTGCAAGTTTTCAGCCTTGCACATAAAATCGATCGATTGCTCGACCGGCGTTGACAGGAGGAGCATCGCGCGTCCCGTTCTTTGACATAAAAAAGGCACTTCACGTCTTTGCGGCACCGTAAACGTTCCGTGCGCGTCTTCGACGTCTCGTTTGGTGATCATTTAGGCTTATTTTTGGTGACTTATGGCTGAAAAGCACTGTAGCTGGTTGAAAAAATATTGTAGATGATAAAGACTTATTTAGCATAATTAAATTTTAAAAAATTAAAAAATATAAAAATATGTTAGCCCATTACGTATATACAAACATATACGAGAAAAAAAAGAACCGGCAAAAAACTCAACAAAAAGTCAAAAGTTTAAAAAAAGACGAAATTTATAAATAGTAAAAAATAAATCGAAAACTAAAAGTTGAAGTCAAAACGATCACAACCTAATTAACGCCGAACCGGGCCATTGTATCTGGGACTGCTTGGTCTCCATCGGGTGGGGCCGCTCTGGGCTTCTGGCCCCGTGAGGCAGGCGGGCAGCGCCACGCTCGTTGCCATCGCGCGCGTTGGCCAATTTGGGCGTTCCGGTCCGTCCCCGCCGGCCGGCTGCCAAACGCGACTTGGGCGCGCTTTCACGTGCTGACTTGTGGATCCGGTATGGAGTGGAGGTGGAGCCTGCCACCTTCTGGGCGGTCAGTTGCGGTCCCAACTGGGCGGTTACAGCCGACGCTACCGCCAAATCGTCGTGTCGTACAACAGCGGCAGTACCATGCGTGCATGGGTACAGTCCTGGACGTACTTATCAGTACCGTTTCAGTATTCATATCGGTTTGGCTATTTAAATTATATATTCGGTACTAGATTATGATGGTGTACCGTTTCGGATTTCGTAGTAATAATACATATTTATAAGTATATATATACTTATATACATACTAAATTTTAGTTATAATATTACTTTAAATACATAGTAGTAAGATCACATATAATATATAGTTTAATGAGTTCAATAGACAGTATTATCAGTTCCATCAGTATGGCCTATCATCTGGTATCGAGGTCAGTACTGTTGGTATTTATT
Organism: Dendrocalamus latiflorus; assembly: GCA_017311315.1. Taxonomy (NCBI): domain Eukaryota; kingdom Viridiplantae; phylum Streptophyta; class Magnoliopsida; order Poales; family Poaceae; genus Dendrocalamus; species Dendrocalamus latiflorus. The sequence goes on along the minus strand of CM029651.1, from coordinate 9,524,470 downwards.
TGTATCGGATCAGTTTAGCTGATATTGACCAATATGAAAGGTGGTATGGAATATAGAGCTACTTGCGCCGTTTGAGGTGGCAAAATGGTATATACCAGTCCGTACTGGTAAAGTGTTGATGAGTTTAGTCTAGCTAGATCGTGTGGGAAAGTACTACTCCAGTATTTCGTCTCCACTTAGTTGGCCATGAGATGGCACAGACGCACGCTGCTCACATTAGAAATGGAGTTGATTCACAAAGCATTAGGATGTCATCGTTTTGACTTCAGTTTTTAACTTCCGGTTTATTTTCACTATTCATAAATTTCGTCTTTTTCTGAACTTTTGGCTTTTTGTTGAGCTTTTTTGCCGATTCTTTTTCCCCGTATTTGTTTGTATTATATGTAATGGGCTAACATATATTTATATATTTTTAATTTTTTAATTTAATTATGCTAAATAAGTCTCTGTCAGCTACAGTGTTTTTTCAGCCAGCTACATTGCTTTTCAGCCATAAACCACCAAAAAAAGCCCAAATGAGCACCGATCGTGTTAGGCCTCTTCTTTTTAGCTTCTAAAAGTTGTTTTTTGATTTTTCTATAGTAAATAGCTTTTAAGCGGGGTGTCTTTTCATAACAGGATCTACAAATTGATTATAGTGTATACTGTAGTCACTTCATTTATATCAATCAAAACCGTATGTGAGTTTTTGTTACTCTGTACTCTCTTATGAACAGTTTAAAAGTCATAAATTATAGCTAAAATGTATAAACTGAAGCCAAAAAAAAGGCCGCCGTCCTGGGATTCACGGAGCATGCAGACGTTTTAAGGTTAGACCGGTCATCTTTGATGACCGTGTAATAGGTGTAACTCTTTTAAGCGACTTCAGGTGAATGTAACTCGCCTTCTATGCATTATGCTTGGGGTATTTAATTGGAGTAACTCTTTTAATCGACTTCAGGTGATTGTAACTCGCCTTCTATGCATTATTCTTGGGGTATTTAATTGGAGCCAGGTACTGATCCGTGCACTGTTCCCTCTGTTCTTTATTGGAGTACTACTGCAGTACTGCTAGCTAGTACAAGTACTTTCCAAGTTTGTTCGTGGCTCCAGTTATTCCCATAGGAAGAAGTCAGCTGGGCAATCGAGCCCAAATTGTGACTAAGTCAGCTGGGCAATCGAGCCCAAATGGTAGTCACAATTAACAAAAGCAAAATCTAAAACATCATGGATTGATGAGAATATATTCGAAACAACATTGGTTTTCATAAATCAGCAAGGCCGAACTATAAACAATATTGGTTTCGTAAACCAAAGATCCATAAATGTTACGATTTGGACTTGTGGGCCGAGGCTTGAGCTGACCGAGTCCTCGCCAAGCCAATTGGACCGCTAAACTTCCGGATCTGAGAACTCCTTTATTTCTCTCTCTTCTCATTCCATCACACCGATTGCTTCGATCACACCAATCGATTTGACTCTCTTATCTTGTCTTTCTCATTACACGACTGCGTGTCTTTTAAAGCCTACACGCACGGCCTCCCTACTCGATTCTATAACTACAACACGAACTCGAAAACTGACTCGTGCTCGTACACGGCTGCGATCATGACGACTCGTACGCGGAACAAACTCGTACACGTATACGACCACCAAAACTGACTTGAATACGACTAAACAAGATTACTATCTCTAACATGTGTATTGTTGAAGGCCAAGTTATTCAGTATAGTTAAGGGTGTCTCTACAGAAATATAGTGTGTACCAAGATGCAGTGGCGGAGCCAAGATTTTGACGATGGAAGTGCGAACTTTAGACACGTTCATTCTAAAATAAGTTCAAATGACATAGTATAGAAGTTCAATACAAGTTCACAAATTGTTATACTGAGACTTAAATTAACACCATAGAACTCTCCAAAGGCGTATCTTGCAGCCCTATAATGTTCTAATCATACCTTAATTTGGACACTTTATAAGGATTTAGAAGCATTATTAGCACCACCAAATTAGCAGCTAGTTGACATATGAACATTAGGAAATGATCTATCAGCATTCAAGAAAGCTAGTCGACATCGAGGACTCAGGTGTATAAAGGAGCTGGGCGGTAAAAAACAAGGCATAATAAGTTAGGAGTGTAGGGGACATGGCGAGGCGGGTGAGAAGAGCTGCTTGAAGAGCTCCTAGCACTTCTTGGCCGATCGATTGAGGAAGTGAGGATGGCTTAGGCACTTAGGCTAATAGGCTTGACTTACTATCTCTATTGGGCCTAATGGGCAACTAGAAATATGTTAGTATGTATAGCGTATACTTTGTATATTAAGGGGGATATATATCGAATTTTTATGCAAAAATTTTGGGGGGTGCAACTGCACCCCTATGCTACAATGTGGCTCTGCCACTGCCAAGATGCCATTATGTGAAGCTTGTAGCATCGCCTCTTCCTTGTATCTCCACTCTTCAGCATTGCCCTGTTGTAAAGTTGTTTTTATGTTAGGAAGTAGGAACTCTACTGTGTAGACTTTATATATATATATTTGCAAAAATCCACCTGCAAGCATGGGAGTTTGTTAAAAATCCACCAATAAGTTTTTGGCTGCAAATCTCCCTCTAGTCCCCACTAAAATGGCCAATTTACTTGTTGAAGCTTCTAGAAGTCAAGAATTGCTAACTGAGGATCACATCCAAGTCCATCTAGATCATGAGAATCATGCAACGTGGCAGCAACGTCGCTTGATCATTCTTCTTCCTTGTCCCTCTGTTCTCCCACTCTTGCATCATCTTTTATTCTCTCGTGCTCAACTCGTACGCCCTAACCTGCACTGGCATGTCTTCCCTGTTCATAGTCCATGAGATCGACCTACTGGGATTGCTATGCAGGAACTTTAGTGAGTAAATTAGGTCTTAGAGGTTGATTTACAGTCACATAGAATTTATGGATGGGTTTTTGACAAACTTTAATGTGCAAATAGATTTTTGACAAACTCCTAGGTTTTTACAAAAAAATCACTATTTATATTCGTAGTCGGAGTGGTCTATCTTTCATTCTCCTCTCAAATATGGGCCTAGGACCAAGGATCGAGAGTAGCTCGGATGGTTGTTGGTGTGGGTGAACACCTTGTCCGTCTAGGTTCAATTCTAGGGATTGATCCTAGCATGTCTCATTGGAATAATTAGGAATTGAGCGTTAGCTCAATGGTTCCAAAAAGTGAGAGTACAGATACATGTGCATATGTTTAGTGAAAGACCGAAAATGGAAACAGAGGAGAGGTGAACGGTACCTTCTAATTTTCCCTCAAGTATTCAACACTCCTTCACTCCAATAGCTACAAAGTTATGAAGATTATAATGATAAACCACCAAAAGACGAGTAAGAAAAGCTGCTGAAATTTTGGGAAAGAGATAGCAAAATCGGAAGTACTGCCGATTGCAGTGCGGAAATATTGATTTTTCGAAAGTACTGCTAATTGCGATGTAGTATTACCGGTTTCTTGATGAACAGAAATTTCAACATGAGTTCAAACACAAGAATTGTGAGAACTTTTGACTCATAGGTCCAATGACATGAAATTTGGCAGGGATTTACTTTAGGGTATTGTGAACTTATTCTAATAAATGATCGTAAAAATCATGGCCAAAGTTGAGACCTTTTTTAGTTTGTTGGAGGGTTACTCTAAAACTGAGCCACAACCAAAATTGGTGAATACAACTTGCTCGTGGGATAATAATGACCAAGAAGGATCTAGAAGTATTCCCACACGTCATAGCAAGTTATATCACTACACAAACCAGGCCAAAAACTCTCGGATCAAGAGTTGGACCAAAGAGACTAAAGTTAAGCAAAACTGGGTTTTCTCATGAATCTTACTATCAAGGTGCCTAGATGGGTGGAGATGTATTTTCAAGAATCATCTTCACCTCTTACATGTCCTTGGTACAGCAAGATCACAAGAAGGAAGGAAGAAAGATCAAAGCCAACTAAAAGTCAAGTACATCAATCAAAAACAAAAGGAACTCAAGAGTTGCACAAAGATTGATGTATTGCTTACTTGAGAATCTAGATTTTACAGCCACTCTACCTTGGAGAACAAAGAGCACTTAAGATAATCAATCTCTAACCTTAACCCTAAACCTAGAGAAGAGAGTACAAGAGATGGGTTAACTATAGATGTCTCTATCCCAACCTCCATTTATAGATGGGCAACTAGTCACCTACACTCCTTAATGGATCCTATCCACTATTACAATGAGAAACTCGTTAACCCCACACATGGGTTTTACTAACACAAGTTCACTTATGTACGCTTTTCAAAGTGTATAAGTGTACATCAGCTAAATACTTAGCCTTGATTTGCCTTGATCAACTCAGCTCCACCTTAATCTAAACCACTCTCCGACATATCGCCCATGCGTCATGGTTTTGATCCAAAATGGTTTCCGGTATTTTGGTCAAACTACAAAAATACACTTCTTTGACCCCGGTCATCACTAACCACTGCAAGCAATCACCATGCTTGCCACTTGTAGGTGCACCATTAGCTTGTCATATGCTGCCAAGTCTCTCTCATCCCGGTTCCATTGAACCACGGCTCACTTGGCCCGTGCAAGCCACATACACCATCCCACTGTTTGAAATCGCCTTCAACATTTCCTGTCTTTCTCGTACCATGCTTGAGCTCACCGTCTCACCCCGCATCCTCGATCGTTCTGAGCATCAACTCCTCATGAGACTAGCCCAGATCATCACCGTTGACCACCGTTGACTCCAAGCGACTCTGCACATTTAAAGGCAAAGAAATCATTTTCAAGTACAAATTCTTCACAACTTGACTTACATTAACCAAGACATGCATCATGCAACCTTAATCTAATGACCCAGGTTATCCAAGCTCGATCCATGATTCAATTCCTCAAACATCTATTTTTCTAGGAAAATCGAAAGGACCACGTTTAACACGCCGGTATTTCCACCCTGTGTTACTATCGCTTCCCAAAGCGGTACTTCCACACGCTGAAAACCTCACCTAGAGCTCTCTAAAAAAATGTACCGCAACTCAACCCAGTACTTCCGCACAAATAGAATTACCGCACTTATATTTACGGTATTTCTGATTTTTTTGATACTTCCAGAAGATAGCCTAAATCAAATACAATCTTTGTAAAACTATTTCACCACACCATAAATATTACAATAATTTATCACAATATTAAACATAGCCTTCTTACATAGTCCTTCACGTGTGCTCGTATTTCATGATATATATAGATATTTACTGGTAGGGGATATATTCACAATATGCGAAACAGGTATGTCAATAGGCTCTGTGCGTGAGTGCTGTGTGCGTATACTTAAAAAAATATGGTTCTGATCCGTGTGCGTGAGTGCCTGAGTGCGTATACTCAAAAAAAATATGGCCTAATATCAGGCCTACGCAACCCTCTGGCACGACAATCAGTGCCCACGAACCGTTTCCTTCTATCGAGATCGGAAGGCGTGGGAGAATTGCGTGGACCAAGTGCTCAGGATCACAGGCTTTCAAGTTGCAACCAGCGGTCGGTCGCCGATCTTCGCTTGTGCTCCAGGCCCATCGAAGAGCCGGTCCACCGACGGGCACGGCCGTCCCCGCGCTGACAGGTTTCTGAGCTGTGGGCCATCGTCGAATCAGATGCTGCGATAATGCAACGTCCAAATCGCATACACGCCATGTGTACTTCGGACATAAAAAGGTGGCACTAGTATGAAAAAAAGCAGTTCACGACCACGGAATTCGAATCCTTCTTTTACTTGTGATATTTTTTTCGAATATGGTCGATAGCTTATGCTTATAATTTATAATTTTAATTATAGTATAAATGTTTATCTGAAAGAATCAAATGATGATAAGTTATTTTAAAAATATTATTTTAATAAATTATTTTAAAAAGATAATAAAGAAACTGTCATATTTATTTATTTAAAAAAGTATAAATTATAAGCCATAAAATATAAAACACGCCCATTTCTATCTAGTCCATGGGACGATAGTGACACAAAGGAAATTACATGTATCATACATATGTAATGGAACGAAGAGTTTGATTAGGCAACAACAACCACTAATTCTACGAAGCCTAACTAGGTTCTTTTGTAGTTGAAGAAAAGTGCAGTTCAATAGGAGATGTAAGTCGTTTATATTTTTGCAATCCATTGCCTTGTTAATTTTGCCCGATTAATATGCTGTTTTCTTCTTCTCCCTATCCTGTAAGGTGTATTTAGCTTTTACAGTAAGAGAATCTCACTTTGCCTTCTTTTTATTTCTTTCTCTTTTTTATCTTTAAGGATAGACCGATAGAGTATGAAGCTTAAAATACAAGCTTAGGCGCGGCTTATAATATGTAGTTTTATTTTGCTATTTTAATTTATTAACTAATTTGTAACCACTTCTTTAGAGATATAGTAAAAAATGTTTGCTATGACTGTTAGATATTTTCTTAGCTAACTATGTTCGGAATACTCATGCCGTTGGTTTTTATAAGGCACCCATACATTTTGACAAGATTCAAACTTCATAAATTTTGATCAACGATAAGTCCAATAATATATAGCTTATGTGAGACAGAAGTGATACCATTGCATTCGTATTTGAAAGTACTTTCTTATTATTACATCTTTGTAGCTATAGACAAAATATTGTAAAAAAATTAATGATCAAACAAACCACACCAAGTCAAAAACACGCCTTATAAAAATCAACTGATGAAGTACTTTATAGCAAAGTCAAACTGGCTCCTAGTTAAATCGTGAATAACAAGGTACTCGATTTATTTATAGTAAATCTGAAAAACATCCGTAATAGCACAAGAATTTATGTTAATCTATGCAACATACATTATCCTTTTCTTTTAAGTACAGTAGCTTCAAGACCAGACGATAAATTTCCTTTGTTTCTTGCGACAACATGCTCCCTAAATACTTTCATCATGCCAGTGTAGCAATCCTAGCTAGAAAATTAGAAAAAAAACTAGAGCTAATGAGATGTGAAATTAACATATTAAAAACCATTCCCTAATGTGGTACATATCAAAACCTCAAATTATAATACTACAAACAACCCCCACACACAATCAAACTACGCAAATTGCCGCCCCTTGCATGTTAGAAACGCTAGGCTTGGTTCCTCCATCGCATATGGGTAAGTTTTTTTAAGATTATGTTATTGGTTTTCTATAGTAATCAGTTTTTAAATGAAATATCTTTTTAAGATATGGTATATAAGTCGATTATAATAGATAATATCCCGATTTGATGTATATCGGTTAAAATCACATATAAATATATATCTCCGTACTCTATCACGAATGACCAAAAATTAAAATTTTTTTAAAAACAAAAGATATAGGCTAAAAGAACCCATTCTATAGTGTCGTGAGAGTACAATAAACAAACAAAAAGGCACACAAGAAAACCACCCAAAAAGTAAAAAAAAAAGCAAGAAAACCAGAGAGGAGGAACAACCACCGAATGATCCTCTTGTCCTCTCCCCAGTCCCCACCCGCTATAATACCGCCACGCCCTCGTCGCCCTCGTCACCACACCACCACTCTCTCACTCTCGATCTCTCCACCACCACCACCACCACCGCCTCCTCATCCGACCTCCTCGCCTCGCGCGCGCGCGGCGGCTCAGTGGGCAGCCAGACATGGTGCTCTTCACGGTGACGAAGAAGGCCACCACGCCCTTCGACGGCCAGAAGCCCGGCACCTCCGGCCTCCGCAAGAAGGTCCCCTCCCCTCCCCTCTCTCCCTCCCTCCCTCCCCGGATTCCATCGCTAGGGCTCCGAATCCGATCTGGATCTCGCTGTAACGTGGGCTCGTAGTTGGGATTGTTTCTTCCGATCCGCGCCGCGCGTCTCTGGTTCCGGCCGCGGATCTCGCCGGCTGCTGCCTGATCCGTCGTTCGGGTTGGATCTGCTCCCAACTCCAATGGCTTAATTGTGATCCGTGCGCGTGTGTTTGCTTGCGTGCGGGTGTCGCGGTGTATGAATCGGTTTGGTTCCGCTCGTTTCCGCGGGCTTTTCGGCCCCATGGGATCCGTTGTTCCGTCTGGAACGTTGGATCTACACAGGATTCGAGTGATCTGAATTGTGGGCTTTGATCCGGGAGATTTGCACTGGCATTTGGTATGCTTTGGTTAATGTTCACTGGATCTTGCTGAGTAGTTGCCGGCTATTGCCTTATTGGCTGTCGGAGAAGATAGCAAAGACCTGTGGTTTCGTAATTAGTGCACGCTGGCAGTTATTGTTCTGGGTCTTTTAGTCGTTACTCACTGAGACAACATGTTCTCATTACATTTGTTCTGGAATGTTTTACTGCGTTTGGTTGGGCACGTTTGACGTTTGTTTGGGATATAGCATGCATCAGTGTCCAGTCTCGTCCAATCAATTTGGATCGTGTTTCAAATGGAGATCAAGAGTGTGTTCGTGTGTTGTGAAAATGGGATGAAGCAGAAGAATTCGATTCTCGTGATTGTTAACCATTACTAAAATATGTTGTTGATCCTCACATGCTGTTGAAAAAAAAGTCAATTAAATGGTATCAAAGGTGGAAATTGTTGAGTAAGTCAATTAAATGGTATCTTGTGGCCAATTGTCGGTTGAGTGTGATGTCATAACCTCCTAACTCCTATGTTTTGAATGTGGCACGCCGCACTGGGACATGGCTGAAGGCCTGACCTTGGTATTTTGTACAGTGCACCTTTGTGCACCTGTTGTTCTGGTTTCATATGTCTATGGGTGGCATTTGAGGTGGTTGGATCTGGTGATGCAATTTTGATCTTTTGTAGAGTTCTGTTTCATTGTTTTTACTGTACATAAATAATTCAACAAACAATTAACTGAATACATTTTGGTTTTTTAATGAGAAATGGAGCAGTAAATTATTTCTAAAGTTGAAGCTGCCAGCTCCATGGAATCTGTATTTGTTGATCTATTTTATTTACTTTGGTGTTTATACTCATCTAGTTTTACTGTGATCTACAATACCAGTTTGTTCCTAGCCAGCTAGACTTCTCTTTAAGGAAGATAATAAAGGTTGGTAGTTTAAGTGGCATAAATCTGTTTTTTATGAATGATGATAACTTATATTGTGGATGCCAAAGTCCTTCTCTCCTTAGGTAGTTTCTCTTCCATTTTAGTACTTTGACGTTGTCGGTAGCTCATCACAATTCATTACGGGTATTATCTTATGTTTAATTGACTGTTACTGTTACCAGGTCACTGTATTCCAGCAGCCTCACTACCTGCAGAACTTTGTCCAATCAACGTTTGATGCCCTTCCCGCTGACAAAGTAAAAGGTTAGTTGCTTATCAGATGAACATCCTGCTTCAAACATCTAACTGCAGTTTTGCTATTCTTAGAAAATAATGTAATATTATTAGGCATTATGAAGTGCAAATAAATATTATCGAAGTCACTATTCCATTTCCAGGTGTTAACTGTAACTGTCTGGTAACAAAAAAAGGACTTAAAACCAGTTTTCAAGATACCAGAGGGGTTTAATACATTTTGATTGAGCTGTTTTTCTGCATATCTTTCTTCGTTATTTGCCTCGTAAATGGGAAATTATATTACCAGTTACCACAGTTGAAATACTCCGTGATGTTCCTTGTCCTTCTTGCACAGTTCTTTTTCATATCTTCTATCCTTTCTTTACTTATAGGTGCGACCATTGTTGTGTCCGGTGATGGCCGCTATTTCTCAAAGGATGCTGTTCAGGTGATTTGGAATTGACTATTCACTATTTAGGTTCCATACTCCTTACATGTTTTTTGTGAGCTTATTTTGTTAAATCTGTATAGTTTCATAGTAGCTGCTGCAGATTTCCATTTCAATATTTGTATAGTGTTGGTGCTCATGTGCTAACAAAATATGTTGACCAAGAATTATCTCATGGTAGTTGCATGTTTCTCAGAGCCATTTGACTTTGTTTTAGGTTCAATGCTCCAAATTCTGGAGCGCATGCTATAACATTGTGGTTTATCTATGTTAAATATGTCCTTTTGGCTTGTTAGAATTATACCAAGTGAACTTGTTAAGAGCAAGGTTTACCAAAAGTTTGTCATCCCAGAACAAAAATGTGAAACTGTCAATCTGATTATGCGTAAGTAATTTCTGTTGCAATGCCTATGCCTAGTGCTGCTTCATTTTGTATTATTATGTTAAAATCTCAAGAAAGAATCACATACTACTTTTCTTGAGAACCCTCAACAGCTCCAGATGCCTAAATTCAATGGCTCTGTAATTTAGGTTGCTGCGTTGTAGCTTTCAGTTTACTTGCATGTTTCTTGAATGTTAGTGACATGTCTCCTTTGTAGCTTTCAGTTTACTTGCATGTTTCTTGAATGTTAGTGACATGTCGGTTGATCTGCCATTCCAACGTAGTCCAGAAAGCCCTGAAGCTTGTTTGTGATTGAGTAAAATCCTCTGTATATTTTCTTAATATGAATCTATATGCCTGTCATTGTACCATTTCGTAAAACACTAGAAGCTGAATAAACCATTTATATTACTGAAACAAAGAGGCTGCATTGTCTTACAGTTACCATGGTTGATTGTTTTGGCAGAATTATCTGCTGACTCTAGTATCTGTGTTAAAGCTGATTTTCACTTTTTTACCCAAGTTAAGAAGTTCCTGCTCCCTACCTCATTGCTTTTCACCTTAATGTGAAAATGTTCAGATCATTTACATGTTTCACTTGTTATCTTCTATAAAACGCACCGATTGGTAATTTTGTATTTTGTTAGTCTATTTTTCTATTGACATAAACACCTGTTTTATGTAACTCTTCTATATTTGTGACATGTGTTGCTATTAGCACATTTCATCTACATCAAACTGTGGTTATAAATTTGACATTTATTTTTCTTGTTATAGATCATAACAAAAATGGCTGCTGCTAATGGAGTAAGACGTGTTTGGGTTGGACAAAATAGTCTCTTGTCTACTCCAGCTGTATCTGCTGTCATCCGTGAAAGAGTTGCTGCAGATGTAAGTTCAATTTCCACTAAAGGACAACTTTGCAGTACAAACACGATTACTCTGTGATTCTTTTCCTTGTTGTAACAAATTATCTGACTAGTGGTTTATTAACACATGAAAAACAGGGATCAAAGGCTACTGGTGCCTTCATTTTAACAGCGAGCCATAACCCTGGTGGTCCGACTGAGGTATCATGTTTACTGTTACTATGTTGTGAATCAAGTGCCACTTGTGTTCTTTGTCAATTAACACTTTTTCATTAAACTTGCCAGGACTTTGGAATCAAATACAATATGGAAAATGGTGGACCTGCCCCTGAATCTGTTACCGATAAGATCTTCTCTAATACAAAGACAATTACTGAATACCTCATTGCCGAAGACCTTCCAGATGTATGATTTGATGCCAACTTGCTTTTTTCTTTTTTGCAATTTCTTTCGCTTCAAGGTATTGGAGCCTCCATTTGCTCCCTTTGTTCCCCATTGCAGGTCGATATTTCTGTGATAGGTGTCACTAGCTTCAGTGGACCTGAAGGCCCTTTCGATGTTGATGTCTTCGACTCTACTACAGATTACATAAAGCTAATGAAGTAAGTATCTTCCGTTTGGATATATTACATGTTTCTTGGCAAGTTTTGTTTGGTGTGTTCTTTTTCTGAAGTGAGAATTTTCCTTGCCTTTTGTTGTGGAACACTGCTAGAATCTTATACTGTGAAAAAAGCAAATAAACAAAAAATGATGATTTAATTAATATTCTGTATTCAATTCCAGGACAATCTTTGACTTTGAGTCAATTAAAAAGCTTCTGGCATCTCCAAAATTTACGTTCTGGTACTCATCTATGACCTAAACTATGTTACTATCCTCCTATTAACACCCCATAGCACAACTAAACCCTTGCTTTGCACTTTTAGCTATGATGCCCTCCATGGTGTTGCTGGAATTTACGCAAAACGCATCTTTGTGGAAGAGCTTGGTGCTAGCGAAAGCTCACTGTTGAACTGTGTTCCAAAGGTAATGTGTTCTTCTATCATCTCAAGTTGAAAAAGAACTTGGATTGGTGTTAATTCATCATTTATGTTTTTACAGGAAGACTTTGGAGGTGGTCATCCGGATCCTAACCTCACTTATGCAAAAGAATTGGTTGATCGGATGGGTCTTGGGAAGTCAACCTCAAATGTTGAACCCCCTGAATTTGGTGCTGCAGCTGATGGAGATGCTGACCGCAACATGATTCTGGGTAAAAGGTATTATTTAGCTTACATAATAAAATTGTTTTGGAAATCTACAATAGCACTAGAAGGGATTTATGATGCATCCTTTGTCTTTTCTAGATTCTTCGTGACACCATCGGATTCGGTTGCCATTATTGCAGCCAATGCTGTTCAATCGATTCCTTATTTTGCTTCTGGCCTGAAGGGAGTTGCCAGGTAAAAAGCTCTCCAGCAGATTGAGCTGCTAAGATAATCTCTATTTTCTTTGTTGGTTAAAGTTTCTCATTATAAGAATTAAGGCTTTAAGGTGTAAACTGCACTGCTAATAAGCATATCCATCAAGAGAATGTTCTGCATCCAAATTCCAAATAAGCATGCCATCCATTGTTTGTCATACCATGCTAGGCCAGATACTGTGTGTACTGTGTATTCCATTTCCCAATGGTAACTGACCAGTTACAGCCAATTACCGCAAATCCTGGGCCCGCTGTTAGTCCTCTATCTACAATACGTCAATACTAATCTGGAGTTTTGGAGTTATTTTGGGTAGAATTGCTACTATTTGAGAAAAACATAAGATCTAGAAAGTTGAGGAAACAACAAAGCTAAAAATAGAGATGAAAAACAAAATAAATGATATTTGACAAAAATAATTAAGTTGCAGTAACTCAGATTGAAAAAAATGCTTCAGTACTGCTTAAAATGGTCGGCAGTGACTGGTCCAGTACAGGATTTTCACTTACCAGTACCAACAGTAACTAGATGGTCTCCATGATCGTAGGGAACCTTTAATTCCATCAAATGTTTTCTGCAAGTTTAATTTTGCACCTAGCCACTTACTGTGGTACTACTACTTGGATAATAGTTAGAGAAAAGTTTATGATTTTCGTCTATTTTTTAGGAGCATTTACTGGATGGTCAACATGAGGACTGGGAACATTGCTAGATATCAGGGTTCTGTTTTCAGTATTTAAAAAATCTCAGACCCCAGCCTTACCAGCCATTTTCCTTTGGTTTTCTGGCTGGCTTTTTTCTCATGTTTTCTTTCAACACGTGTTTATTCACCCTTGCATAACCTTCAACATCTACAATCTATTAAAAGAGCAGCAACAGTGTAATCAAAGACACATTTAAAATTTCTCTGTGCTTCCTTATGTTGATCCATTGGTGAAATTGCAGGAGCATGCCAACATCAGCTGCCCTTGATGTAGTTGCGAAGAATTTAAATCTCAAGTTCTTTGAGGTAAGTTAGTAGGACTGTGAAGGCGTTGATCATTATATTTTCAAATGTAGGGCAAAAGTATCATATGAAGACCATGTTTCAGGTGCCTACTGGGTGGAAATTTTTTGGAAACTTGATGGATGCTGGGATGTGCTCGATCTGTGGTGAAGAAAGCTTTGGCACTGGTAATGTTTGGGAAATTATCTAGCTTATCTTTGATGTATGTGCAATGTGCTGATCACAATAACAAACATATCAGAATTAGTTGGGCAAATTGGTTTTGCCTTATGGTAAAAATGCGAGCAACTTCATGCATTTTGATATGTAGCACCTCTTTTATTCCGATATCCCACAAACTTGGTTTTCCCTGTGTTGAAGGAATAGGGCAAGCAACTTGATGTTTTTGGATATGTAGCTTCTTATTTTGGAGGGGGTATAATTCCATGATTGATCAAAATCAAGTGAAAGACTTGCTGATATTCCACTGTAGATGTGTTGATTTTCACTGTAGACAGACATGATTGGGTCGATGAGATGTTCATATCTACTAATTTGTTTTAGGTTCTGACCACATTCGTGAAAAGGATGGTATTTGGGCTGTTCTAGCATGGCTATCTATTCTTGCTTTCAAAAACAAGGACAACCTTGGAGGAGATAAGCTTATTACTGTTGAAGATATTGTTCGTCAGCACTGGGGTACTTATGGTCGCCATTATTATACACGATATGACTATGAGGTACTTCATTCAATCAACATGTATGTTTATACCACACGTTTGATAACATGCTAACTATAATCGTTTCTTCTTGAAGAATGTTGACGCAGGAGCTGCTAAGGAGTTTATGGCAAACCTAGTCAACATGCAGTCGTCCCTTTCTGATGTCAACAAGTATGCAGATTGTGTATTAACTCATACTTAATGCAGTCATCAATAATTTAGCATAAGCACTTAATGTACCTACACACGCATGCACGCAGGCACTAAGCCACCAATGCATGCGTGCATGCACAATTGAAGTTGAAAATACTCAGAAATTTGATGTCACAATAATGATATTTACAATTATTCTAGAGGTTTTTGGTTATTTGACAAAAATGATGCATACTTTGCTAAGCTCCGAAGTGGACACCTTTTATTTTGTGGTCACTAACTGCATTTTGGCTTCCCAGCTTGCTAATTATACCCTTTTTCTTTTTAGATGTTTTCCTGACCTTTTTTTTCTGTATATATTGCACGGGTACGAGTCTATATTTTAAATTGTATCCATTAGGCACTAGATCTAAATTGCATCTTTTCCTCAGGTTAATCAAGGAGATACGGCCAGATGTTTCGGATGTGGTCGCTGCTGATGAGTTTGAATATAAGGATCCTGTTGATGGCTCTGTCTCCAAGCATCAGGGTATCCGGTATCTCTTCGGAGATGGTTCCCGACTGGTACGACAAAACCCATGCTGTTATTCATTGGTAGAACTGTTACTGTTAAAATATCCTCCATTTGTCTCTTGAACAAAACCGAAAGAAATACAGCAAAAAATCTAGTCCACGTCCACAAATTTGTTAGTGCAATATAGTCAGTCAACGCTTAACAGTGACTGAGTTGACCATACCGGACGCATTTGGGAGTACATACTGTATCATATGGGTTGCAACAATTGCTGGTGAGCTAACATTAACTCTTGGCATTCTAGGTGTTCCGGCTCTCTGGAACTGGTTCTGTCGGTGCTACTATACGTGTCTACATTGAGCAGTATGAGAACGATTCCTCCAAGACCGGGAGGGATTCGCAGGATGCCCTTGCTCCACTGGTAAGACATCCGCCCAGTATACAGTCTTGTTTTTGACTATCCGGAAATTTGCCACACCATTCTGTGAGGTTGCAGTTCTGATTCTGCGTTTTATCCCAGGTTGATGTGGCGCTGAAGCTTTCAAAGATGCAAGAGTACACTGGCCGATCCGCCCCCACTGTGATCACATAAATTTTGCAAGAGTCGCTCGATTTAGAATGAGTTGAGGCTGCGTACGAACTCCCCTTCTGGCCTCCTGTTTGATAGTTTTTTACATCTCACTCTGAATAAAGGTATGTAATGTACCAGACTGCCCTCGTTTTTTTTTGCCAATGCTGCGTACTCTGCTGCTGGTACAGTACGCGGCAATAATCTTGTCACAGTGCTGTAACTGAGAGTGTATTTATGCAAGCAATATATTGGTGTTTTTTTTTGTGTTTAGAGTATTTGTGGTGCCGCATGCTTGCCCCTCATGTATAATGGAACGTTGGTTTTGGTAGCTGTTGACACCTGCGGTGTGAACTGTGAACCGTATGACAAACTTTGAACCCTGTCTGCCTCTGCCGGATTCGCAACTCCTTTCAACAAAAGTGTCTAATACGTGTCAAACATTGGCATATAGACAGTCTCCTTGTCGTTATTTTTAAAGAAAAACTTCACGCATTTCCTACGCATCGGATCATCACTTCACTACCACTTCTATATGCCGTGGCACGAGTAGAGCAAGTGCCCACACAAAAAGAGGTCGTGTGCCCATGCAGCAAGTAAAGAGGCACCAAAACCAACATGAGAGATCTACGCATCACAGCTACAACCAATTACGAGAATGAGCACATTGCAGGAATCATTATTGTTTATTATTATTCGAAGTTTCTGACAATGCCAGCTTCATTGCTGCAATGCAGCTCACACACGGGTAGCACCATTCACACCGTTGGCCAAGCAAGCCAAGCCGCCGTACCTTGTGCTGCCGCACCTCTGACGACGCCTTTAACCCCGTCGCTTCCCTCTTGGCCACGCACCACGACCGCTCAAACTCGCCTCGACGCCGCCGCAAGGCAATACCTTCTCGGCTCGACGTGTGCGCCCGCCATCGACCTTGCCACTGCGTCCTCGCCAGCCCCAAGGGAATTGCCAAACTCGAGGCGCCACCGCCACGGTCGGCCATGCCACGACGACCCCGACGCCTCCCATCTGCCACCACCACAGTGCACGTGCCATCTTCGCAACTTGGCCGCTACTGCTTCCACCACCTTTCCCCATGCTGTAAAGCCAGAAGAACTTCTCCCTTAGAGCATCTCCAATGGGTCTATAGCAGCTATCTACAAGAGAGTCCATGTCATCAACTGTCCTACGTGGAAGATATTAAATGAAGAAAGAGAACGCAGCTCTCTACAGCTCTAGAGATAGTCTATAGCGCCAAACGAGGCAGCCTCCATAAATTCTGTGTGTGCATGTAAGCATCAAATAGCTATCCTTATAGATAGTTCTTTAGAATGCTAACTTTAGTGTGTACTATATAGATGATGTGGAAGTCTTATAGTTAGTTGTTAGCTATAACCATTGGAGATGCCCTTAGAGCAAGTTTAATAGTACAGATAGCTGCTACCTCCAATACATTTTCATATCATCAAAAGATAATGATGCAGTCAACTCATACAATAAGCTGGCTATAAGTTGTCTCCACAAGAGCTCTCAATCATTTAATACATACATGGGTATTGATAATTTAATACATGCATGAGTATAACAATTAGTTCTATGGGTACATGCATGGATAATACCTCTTTTCCTGTGCTATAGCCTGACTCTTGCATGGGAGTCGGCTTGGCTCTCTCTCCTTTTCTCTCCTCTCCACATCGGACTATGCTGATATGGATTCCCTTATAGCTAGCACAGTCAGCCTTATTAAACTTGCTCTTAGCTCCTCCAGCGTCGCCGCCGCAAGCCTGAAAGGTAAGCAGTGTTTTCAATGCCTTGAATATCTTAGCCAAAATTCAATTAACCTCGGCCATAGCACCGGTAGGACCCCACGAACACAACCCTGGCCTCTCCTTGGCAACTCTCAGCCTGTATCTCGCCGGCAACGTGCCGCACCAGCGAGCCAAGCCCTTCAACGTGGACAGCTTTCCACGAGCCCCTAGAGCTTTAAACGCCACTTCAGCGAACTTCACCATGAACCCTAGATGCTCTAGTGCCCTTCACCTCAGCCAATTAGCTACCGGACTGCCACTGTGCCATGGGAGACCGTCGCTGAGCTCCCCTTGCCGCTGGCCAAACTCCGTCCATCTAGAGACCCCACCAACCTCAAAAATGGAACCCGACGCTTCCTAGAACCCACCCATACAACCCACTTGCCGTCAGGAGCCTTCACCGGAGCACGCACCGGCGTCTCACCGCCATGGCCGCCTGCTCTGTCTTTGCACCGAGCTTTTGACCGTGGAGGAAGACGACTACAGAAGGCCCAACGGGTCAAGGACGCAATGGTCTGCATGGGCGTAAAGAGATCAAGGCAGCCCAAAGCAGGAAAAGAAAGTGGGCCGAACCAGACAGCCCAAAAACCAGAGGAAATCGGGCTTAGCCCAAAACCGAAAGGCAACCCAACACTATAGCAAGCATAGTTCAACCCGACCCGACGCTATTCCGGTCCAAACCCGATGTTTTCGGATCCACTACTGTTTCTAACTGACCCGATGTGAACAGTACAGATCCGACAATGTTCATCTAGAATGAGTTAGACATATTTATATCTATGTGTTGACCCCCTTGACCTCACAAGCCCATTTCCAACTCGCTTTGGCCAAATTAGACATAGACCAAATCCTAAACAACCTAAACACCAATCCAAACCTAAGCCCAAAATGATTTAAACCTTTACTATTCACCGAAACCTGTTAGACGTATTTATACCCGTTTTGAGCTATGAAGACCATACTAAACTCATTGTCCAACAAAACTCTGGTAAAACCTAAACCAGGTAATCTACCTTGTTCATAGCTCAAACTGATATTGTTCCAATCCGAAACTAGTATTGTCCTAGGCTTGCCCTGTTCACCGAAACCCGTTTAACCCAAATATAACCACGTTGACTATCTCAAGCCCATTTAACCTATTTTTAACTCCATTCAGCCAACCCAAGCACCGCTTAAACTTCAATAACCCAAACCCATTTCCTTTTATATCTTTTCTCTTTTTTATTGTATTTGTTCTCAGTTTGCATTTTGCAAAGCAGTAACTTATTTGAAATCATTCTTCTGCATTAGCATCTGGATTCGATTAGTTGGTCAATGGAAGAGCTATAGGAGCCATTAAAGTAGTTGGTGAAAACCTGGAGTCTATAGTAAAATAATTAGAGACTATGGATAAAGAGACAAGTCACATGTTTTTTATCATGTTGAACCTACATCATTTAATTATTAGTACTTTCATTATTCTTTATTTATACAATGTTATTTATTTAAAAATACTTGTTTAGAATGACATAGTAACTAGTTATGCCTTAACTCTGGAAAAGCCCTATTTTACTTCATGGCCATATTCACCTTGACAAGTCTTAATAATAATAATTACTATAAAACTTACCATGGTAGAATAGGAGCTTAACTATTTTTACACTACTAATTATTTCGGCATTTTGTAGATAGATTTATAAAATTGTATTAGGGTTAAGGATGAATCATGAAAAGCTACTTGATGGTTGCAGTCCATGAGCTTACCCTAGAAAGGAGGCTTGGGATGGATTAGTGGCAGTGTCGTAGTGCACTGGGTTATTGGTTTGTGGAGGGCTGCTTTGTTGGTAAAAATAAGGATAAGAACCTTATACTGAGTAAGGACATAGAAATCACTTAACCACAAGCTTTGACTTATCAGACCTGGTCTAGTAGCTGCTCAAATCAATTGAATATCTACTGGAGCGTACGTTGTTCTAGAAAGGAAATGTCCCAAAGGAGTGGTATGAAAATGGTAAAACCATACTTCTCAACCACATTTGGCATGGCCATGCAATTCCTTAATCCAATCACATCGAGGGGTCCAGAGATATCTCTCCTGTTATATAGAAGGGGCAAATTTCATCTTGATCACTCATATTCCTCCGCATGTTTCATAGTAAAACCGAAAGCTATCTTTATGACCACTCAGTCACGGAGTAGTATTTGGTAACCCCAAGTAAACTATTATACATGTAGGAAACGACGATGATCTCAAATCTAAAGATCCTACATATACTATGTATGAGACTAACTGATGACACTTAAGAATATAACAATTTCTGCAGTGTCTCATGGTGGGTTAATCCAACATCGTGTTCTCTAACATGTGTCAACATCAACATGATTGATTTGATATCCCATATCCGTGATCCGTGAAACATGATCATCAATCAATACATGTGATGATCTATAAATTATAATTGTCCCATATATTAATATAATAATAATATAAGATCAGGGATAATTTAGAATAACATCAAAACATGAATAAAGTGTTTCACGAACAAGTCACATACTTATTGATCAATACAAAAGATATTTATTCACGGGACAAAATAACATAGTATTTGAAAAATCATAAACATAGAACTGATACAATCATCTATATGATTGCCTCTAGGACATATCACTAACAATCTACCACTTGTACTAGAGTCAATCAAGTAAGTATCTAATACCCATAGCTCTTGTGTGTGCCTCATACTTTGCTGCGGAAGGGGCTTTGTCAACGGATCGACAATATTTAAATTCATGTGCACTTTGCAAATCTTAACATCACCTCTACCAACAATCTCGCAAATGAGGTAAGAACGCTAAAATATGTGCTTAGATTTTTTATGTCATCTAGGTTCCTTGGCTTACTAATGGTTCCACTATTATCACAATAAAGATTCATTGAACTAGAAGCACTAGAGACCACACCCAGCTTAGAGATGAACTTCTTAATCCAAACAACATCCTTTGCAGCTTTGGAAGACACAATATACTCAGCCTCCATTGCAGAATCGACAACCGTCACTTGCTTGGAACTTTTCTAACTCACCACTCCTCCATTAAGACAAAACACAAACTAAGGCCGTGACCAAAAATCATCTTTATTGGTGTAGAAGCTAGCATCAGTGTAACTATTTACGACTAGCTCTTCCTCACCTCCATAAACAAGGAACGCATAACTAGTCCTTCTCAAATATTTCAGGATGTTTTTTACAGCTATCTAGTGACCTTCATCTGGATTTGACTAATATCTGCTTGTAATATTTAGAGCATATAACACATCTGGGCGTGTACAAAGCATGACATACATGATAGACCTAATGGCGGAAGCTATGGAATCTTACTCATCCGATTTCACTTATCTGGTGTCGAAGGATACCGTGTCTTACTAAGACTAATACCATATTACATAGGCAAGAAACCCTTCTTGGAATCTTGCATATAGGCAAGAAAAGGCAAGAAACCCTTCTTGGAATCTTGCATATTGAACCGCTTCAACACTTTGTCAATGTATGTATCTTGGCTTAATCCAATTAACCCTTTAGTTATTTCTATAGATTTTTATGCCCAAAATGTATGTTGCCTCTTAAGTTTTTCATAGAAAAACTATTTCTTATTGAAAACTTGACAGATTCAAGCATAGGAATATCATTTTTGATCTATAATATATCATCAAATAAAAATAAGTGCGCTCCCACTAGCCTTTTTGTAAACACAAAGCTCTTGTCATTCTTGATGAAGCCAAACTCTTTGACTATTTCATCAAAATGAATGTTCCAACTCCGAGAAGCTTGCTTTAGTATATAGATAGATCTCTAAAGCTTGCATATCTTTCTAGCATTTTGAGGATTGACAAAACCCTTGGGTTGTGTCATGTACCTATCGGACATGGCAAAGGTGCTCTGCCCAAGGCCGTTTGTAAATTAAAATGTTATTGAAGAAGACGAGAACAAACTGGTAGAGAAAAGGTTGGAGGACTAAATTTATCATCGATTGGAACATAGAAGGAGCATTGCAGAGGCCAAAAGGAAGCACCAAAAATTCAAAGTGGCTGTGGTTAGTGCAAAAAGCTATTTTCAGCACGTCGTCGGAGAACATGTGAATTTGATGATAGCTGGATCGTAAGTCCAACTTGGTGAAATAGCAGGACCCTTTCAACTCATCGAGTAGTTCGTCAACATGCGGAATCGAAAATTTGTCCTTGATGGTGTGCTTGTTTAGGGCCCTGTAATCCACACAAAAGTGCCACGAGCTATCCTTCTTGCAGACGAGGAGGACTGGTGATGAAAATTGGGAGGAACTCGGATGGATGAGGCCCTGTTGCAGCATTGCGATGCACTGACACTCAATTTCATCTTTTTGAATGTGGGCGTATCAGTAGGGCCGAACTGAAATTGCTGGGGCGTTGGGAGAAAGGTGTATGTGATGATTGCATGATCAGGCTGGTGGTAGCCCCGATGGTTCCATGAACCAGTGGGCAAATTTGGCCAGAAGAGTCGCCATGAGATCGTCGCCCTTGGCGGCCTGTAACATGGCTGTGGACACTGGCAGATAATGAAGACAAGTCCAAGTGATGCGCTGATGCTGCTTCCAATACAAAAACTGCATTTGGTCGAAATCCCGTAGACCAGGCCCCAGCATCCATAGCCATTGCACCCCTAGGACAACATAGAAACTGGAGAGGAGGATGATGTAAAATCAACAACAAATCTAGACGGAGCAATGGTCATGGGAGCCAATTTGCAAATTCCGCCGCATTCAAGCCGATCGCCGTTGGCCGGATGGGCAAGTGGAGCGCGGACACACAAGCTTGGTTGAGGAAATTATGGGCATATCCTATGTCACATAAGGCTGTCCCCTCGAAATCGCCGATGCAAATCTTCAGTTGCATAATTTGAGCAGTGTATATGCCCATGACCACGAGTAAGGAAATCTTCGGTTCCGCCTCGTGGAGCAAGTGGTCGTCCACCCTATCTCTGGCATCATGGTCGACTTCCAGTTCTAACCAGAACAATAATTTACAACGATGGCCTCTTGTGAATGTCACAATTGAAGCATAAGCCTTGTTGTCGTCGATCAGCCATCTCTACAGTAGACAGTTGTCTGAAAACCCTCGTACGGGTTTTGTGGCGACAATTGGAGCGGATGGTGGAAGAATTGGTGGAGGTGCCATGGGTGTTGATAGAGCGCAAGGAGGCAGAGGAACCCATGCACGGGTGGCAGATTTATTGGCGGCGGACTATTTGCTGGCTGTTGTTGGATGTGCTATAGTAGGGTAGAGCCGTTCGTATGTGCACGCCAAGTTCATTGCCTGCTGCAACGAAGTTGGACCCTCCAATTCGACATGAGTTACTCCGAGAGCCCTGCTGTGAATAACTCAGTCTAATGAGTTCGAGAGAGGCCGATAGTATGGCACAAGAGATCGGTGAATTTCTGCTAATACTATGCCAATGTGCCTGTGTGTTGCAAATTCTTGATGGCACCTAGAGTATTTGTGCGAATAGTAGGACCAAAACGAAATGAGCAATAGTGCTTAAATACTTCCCATGGGATCTGACCTTCATCGTGTTCAAACTGGTAGAAACCACAAGTGTGCAACATCAGAGAGGTGAAAAATGGTAATCCATACTTTATCTTC
This sequence comes from Dendrocalamus latiflorus, assembly GCA_017311315.1. Lineage (NCBI taxonomy): Eukaryota > Viridiplantae > Streptophyta > Magnoliopsida > Poales > Poaceae > Dendrocalamus > Dendrocalamus latiflorus. The sequence goes on along the minus strand of CM029651.1, from coordinate 9,501,631 downwards.
ATCCGGTGTTTGATAGGCATGGAAGTACTGATCACACTTGGTCAACCATGTGATGGGATCCACTAAGCCTTCGTAAATTGGCAATTCCAGGCGCGGTAGTTGTGGTCGATCTAGATGGAGACGGCTTGTGTAATGGTGCGGCCAACAATCATGGTTGTCTTCAAACTCATTTTCAGGCCAAGGGCATCATGCAAAACCGGCCGGAGCCCTTGGTGCGGCATGGCGGTTGGGCAGTAGGCACTGCAACTCGGCCGGTGCCAAGGGAGCGTCTCCAATAGGTGTTGGTAATGGAAGTAGTCCTGCTCTGTTGTGCGCTGTGGTCGTAACCCTGACTAGCAGAGCCATGGTTGTAACCCGAACTAGTAGAGCTATGGTCGTAATCCCGACTGGCAGAGCTATGGTCACTGCGGATGGCGTCTCGCGTAGCATATTGAACAGCTGTCGCATCTCCATAACCAGCTTGTCGATGCATTGATTGGAGGCTAACTACTGCTCTTGAAACCGCTTGTTGGTGGTTGATTGGATATCAGAGATAGCCTGAAGAAGTTCGGACTGGGTTTGTTCCAACGCATCAAGTCGGTCGTCGGACGGAGGATCGTGTTTGGGTGGCATGGGGGGCAGGATCAGTGGCTCTGATACCAATTTGTTAGGTACCGAGGCTGATCGGGAGGAAGAAGAACGCAAGTGATAGGGGTGAGATGCTAGGGCAAGGAGAAGAAGGATTTGGGGAAGAAATACTTGTCTATCTGTTACAATCCTCGAACCCTTTTATACGAGAGCCGAGTCTAAATCAATACAGTTGGAATCGGAAACTATTCCTTAATTGAAACCGATCTGTCAATTATTCTTTCTATCTTAGCTTCTCATATTTGGATCAGAGCTTGTTTTGGCAATGGTACTGGAGTCCGACTAAACTATCCGTAACATCAAGTTATTTGTGATCTTTACAAATCTAGGAAGGAAATGTTGCTGTCAGCTGGTGGGAGGATTACACTTGAAGTCCTTAAGGAATTTCTGTTCTGTACTCGGAACTTTGCCTTTGAGTGGTTCAGCACTTAGTATGTGAATAAAAAATTGTTCCCTGAACCCTATAGTGCAAGAGACTTGATAATGTCAACGTTTGGGCCCTCCTTCTCTTAGCTCATTTTCGGTCAAGGACTAGTGGTAGTACCTATCAGTGCTCAGTACATGACTTTGCATGCGAGGGAAGTATGGAGAATTGGAGGCCCTCATGTTTGTGGACCATTAACTCTGGACAAGCAGGCTAGTGGAAAGTCTGGAACAGTGCTGAAGTGTGCTTCTTTATGGGACTTTTGATTTCCTACTCCATAAGCAACAATTTTATACAGTATCTGTTAGTTGTTACTAGTATCCAATCTTGATTATACATGTATGTGTCCTCTCTCTGTTTAACTACTAGTCTATTACAGCATTAACTCAGCTTGTATGGAAGTTGGATTCTCATATTGTCAAGTAGATTTTGGAGATTTAACTAGAACCAAAAAAAAAAAAAGGAAAAAATGTCTTTCCTTAGAAAGGGTTGCATTGGGTGAAAAAACTTGCAGGTATACTTTTCTAGTTAATGATTGTCTCTGCAATTGCATAAGTTTAGCTTTCTGCACTAAATTAACATCATCAGCTTATTTTGTTCATTACCTTGGATTTGTTACACAGTTTAGCTCATTTCACGTTTTGCCAGCTTCAATGTGTTACACATATATTTATTTAATTATTTTGTTATCTAATTTTTGACTTACAGATCGTTAAGTGGTTAGATTTTGTTTGACTTCAAACCTGATTTGGATGACATAAATTTGTGGGTGAGGATGGTTGGTTCTAAAGTCTAAACTCTTACTAACATGTTGCCCATGAACCCATGCATTGGAATAAGCCACACAACTAGGTCATTTTCACTCTTCTCTATCTTGTAGTCCTCTTAAAGTTTGTTGCTAAGTGGTGTTGCTTTTGCCCTACTGATAATACTATATAGTCTAGATCTTGGAGTCCTTTGATATGGTAAACCAGGTTTAGAAGACTTGCCCTTTTGTTAATCAAAATTTGAAACTGGGCATCCTATTCTCTTGTTGATTTATGTTATTCTGTTATAACTTCTTGCGAATATGACAACGAAGCACTTCCATTGTTTGCCAAGCTTAGTGTTTTGCCTGTTACGAGTCGAGTACTCATCATTTTGAATTTTTGATAGCATTTTTGCTCTTGGATTAAACAATGTTCCCATTATTGTTTGAAATGTTTGCACTATGCTAGAACCACACTGCAACGCAAGTTCTGCAACATTTTGGTGGTATCACACATAGGTATGCTAGACATTTAATGAAAGGAAATTTGTACCATGTTTTCATATTTAAAACATCAAACTACATTAGCATTGATAGTGTTGTAGGCATTTAAAAATGATTTATCCAAGTCGTCCTTGTCCGTCTATGTCCATCTGTCCCTGTAAATGAACATATTGAAACATCAGCATATCCCATAATAAATTGATACAGGAGATCAGTTTTTTTTCGTGCTTGCTACTATTAATTTATGCTTCTATTTTCATTAGTTGACGTGCCCTTTAATTCCTTGGTTGATTGGTTGGTTGTTGCTGGTTGATTTGGGGATGGGAGGTTCATAGTGTGTTTACCATTGCTTTGCACTAAGGTGTCTTTATTTTCAGCTCAACTAGTTCATTTAGATAAATTATTTTCCTTTTTTGAAGAAACCCTATCAGTCTTCCACTTTTGAGATTATTCATGTAACTAGGCTAATCTTTTAGATTTTTTAACTCTGAATTTCTGTAGGATATATCATGCTTTTTCAGGTTTGAAGCACTCATTCCCATCATGTTTATGAATTGTGCAATATATCAAATGTTATGCTATGCGAAGGGTTGCCAGAGTAATTAAAAGGCGTGTTGTCTTGGAAATTTGGTTATGGGAACTGCTCAATAGACAAACAGGGTGTTACACATGACATTATAATTAGCATGTCATCCACCAACGAGAAAGGACAAAACAATGCTAGGTAGGGGAAATATGAAAAGACTGCAAAGACTAAATTATTTATATTTTGTCATGTCAAGTTGAGTTACCTATTCTGCTCACTCTTTATTCAATTTATTGCACTGCATGATATTTGGGAAATGCATCACATGATTAGGGTAGTACCCCTTGGATACTGAAGTGATTTGAGTTGAATCATTTTCACATGATTAGGGTACTACCCCTTGGATACTGAAGCGATTTGAGTTGAATCATTATTTGGTTAACATAAGGAAATAGGAGGTCTAGGGATGCTGAATTTGAGGGTTTGAAATCAACATCTGGTCTTAAAATTTCTTGATGTTATTCCCCAATAGATATGGATGCTCCTTGAATTTGGTGAGGAAATGTAATTGCTCGAATGAAATTCTTTTTATTCCACAAATTGCAGGAAACAATCATTGGCTGATCGACGTACTCCCCCTTCAGCAAGGAAAATTCAATTTTGGTTTGATAGCTCCAATGTCCATCAATTGTTCCACAGTTTTCCTCCTATCTCTCCCTACATAGTGCATTTGAAATATCAACTTAGCGAGGAATTCACTTACCGCTTCTATACCTTAAATATGAGGAGGAACCTTAAGAGTTAGAATGGAACAATAATGACTTATATCTGTGCAATTAATATGTAACAAAGCCTGTTGATTTATTACTAGTTTCGGTACAGATAAATAACAACGTTTCGAGGGATGACCATTGATGAATTGTTCCCGAACTAACTATAAACATCTTTTGTGTGTTTTTTTACACGGATAGCTTAATTTGAATGTGCAGCTATAGAAAATTTTCAGGATCGTGTGTACTTAGTGACTATTTATCTAGCTGGTAATGATATCTATCATCTGGTTTTTAGTTGTGAATTAATACCGCGTGTAGAACTGATTTGTACTGTCAATGCTCTCGCATGTAAAACATGCCTATGCATAGTGACGGGGGTAGTTTTTAGTTATGAATTAATACCGCGTACGTGTAGAACTGGTTCGTACTATCATACTCTCGCATGTAAAACATGCCTATAGTGACGGGGTAGAAACAAGGGCATGTGTTCTACACAGTAATGAGTTCCATGTGAATGCATTCCTTTTTGAACTTTATGTTCTAAACATTCCTATTCTCCTAATAAAACTTACTATCAGTGAGGCGCACCTTGTAATGTATTCGAATGTACTACACATCTTATATCTTTTGTTTTATACTCCCTCCGTTTCACAATGCAAATCTCTATTCTTGAAAAGTGTTATCGTATGATATAAATATATTGTAAAGATAAAATATATAGTTATTAATATTTCTACCGTATATATTTTATTTAATACTAAAATAGATAAATTACTGTAGTATGCTATTTAATAGAAATATCTATAATTTTATAATATTAACTCCTTTTAGATTCAGTGATTCATTAGTCTGTGTTCAGTAGAACGCGCGCCACTCATGCCACGTGCACAGACACGCGCCTGTCCACGCTGCATCAAAATATCTGAAGTACTAGCTATTCTATTATATACTATTTAATTCAGCTCTTTCTACGACGAATTCAGCTTTTTAAAATCCTTCAGTAAACAACCAACATCAGTCTTGAGTAGATGCTAACATTCAATCCGAATGGAACAAAAAAATCGCTCGAAGTTCGACTCTGCCCAGTATTCAGATCTGGTCCAAAACTGTTTAAAAGTACATAGTATATGAGGGTGTTTTTTGGGTTATAATTTATTAATCTAATAAATAATTATTTCTAAAATAAAACAAAACCAAAAGACAACTAAAAAGTAAAAAAAAAACAGAACTACATGTTCACTATTTACCATTGTGTCCAGCACGATGCCTCCCTAGGCGAAGATTAAGGGTCTGTTCTTTTCTTCCGAAACTAGCGGTTTTTGGCTTTTGCTATAGTACCTAACTTTTAAATGGTGTATTTTCTCAAGACGGGATCTACAAGTTAATTGTAGTACATGTTAAAAGCCTAACATTTGTATCAACAAAAATCGCAAGCGAGTATCTTCCTCTCCGTAATCTCTGTCGCAAATAGCTAAAATTCAAAAATTTCAGCCAAAAGCCGCAGCCGAAAAGAACAGGCCTTAAAGCGCTGCTTCAAACGGTTTTGCCTTTTTTGTTTCTGACTTTTTAACTTAGAAATCACTTAGAACACGTCGGTTTCTAATTTTGTCTTTTTTGTTTTTGCTTTTTCCTTTTCATTGTTCGTGGAGATATAACGGTGTTTCTATTTTTCTCTCATTTTTCTTCATTTTACTTTAATTAAAGCCTCATAAAAAGCTAACAGCCGATGTAGTCTTCATTTTACTTTAATTGAATGACTTATAAAAGGCTAACAGCCGCTGCGGTGCAATTTCAACTTTAAGCTAGAAGCTGCTACCAACAGCCGGTTGGGATGGCCCTTAAGGGCCTGCCCCAAATGGATATAGCTGTTGGTTTTTGGCTGAAATTGTATTGTAACGGCTGTTAGCTTTTTTGAGTTATTCAATTAAAGAAAAATAAGAAAAAACACCGTTATATCTCCATAGTCAATGCAAAGGAACAAATGTAAGAAAGAAAAATGAAAAAGAAAAAAATTAAGAAGATGACCATTTATTCCGGCTTTTGACTTTTGGAACCTAGAAACCGAAGCCGCTTGGAGCATGGCCTAATACTGTATAATCCCCATACCTTGCAGCAACTTTTGTTTGTCGTCTCCGATTCACTCCGGGTAGGTAAGGTAACAAGAAGTCAAGAAGGAAAAGAGCCACTACATCCTATGTGGTCTGTTCTTTTGGCATGTGGTTTATAGCATTTGGTTGCTTGAGATGTTCTGCATTGAGATGTTCTGTAGTATGCGCCACCTTATCTTCCAAACGTCGAACGCATGCTCAATAATATTATAGAGCGACGAATGGTGATAGTTGAATGTCTACTTATGTCTTCGTGGTCGGCCGCCGCTTGTAAACTCCACTACGTGGTAGTGCTTGTTCCTATACAATGCCAGATAACCGATCCTGTTAGTCCATGAGGTAGTATTTACCTACCGTACAAACGACATACACACACATGAGAACAAAAATCAGCATGGAATATTTCTCACAAATAGACAAATCCGGCGTTTCACCTTCAGGAAGATGCAGAAACATGTGTGCGAAACCCACCAAAGTGTCCAAGAGAATACGCATGTCGTGCGCTGACCTAGGCCAACCTACGCATACAAAGGTGAACCTTATGTCGAAGTCACACACCACAAACACATTCTAACTCATTTAACTATGTTGATTCATGTGCGTAAGTCGATCTTCCTTCCGCACTATCACTAAAATGTGTGTCTCATCGATGGCTCCAAATGCATCCATTAAAGTATGTATAAAACATATTCTCCATAAGTCTTGGATGCATCATACTGAAAGTAGAATCTCTTGGTTTGACGTTGTCCTTCGATATGCGGCACCCACTTTTGATCACTTCATGAAACTTTGCGCTCATAGTTGAAGAAAGAGTGCACAAATTTGTTTTTTACCTGCCTGTTCGATTGTGGCACACCCATCGTCCACAAAAAATATTCCTAGTGCTTGTTTTGACGAGATGCCCAGTAAAGACTACAAACTATAGTTCGTTCCCAGAGTATTGTGCAGCAAGCGGAACAATGTTTTCCCATTCTGAATAGGCACAGTTGAGATGGGGCCAGTTGCTTGTCAATCCACTCAAGTCCTGTCATTATTTGTTCTTTGCAAAGCCTCCTCAATGACGATACATACCTATCACGTAGATATGTAAGCATCACTGCTTCCAAAAAAGGAGGCATATAGTGTGCGTCATTGCCATCATCCTTATTGCTGGGTAGTGATATAGGTTCTCTGCGCATGTGAAGACGAAGCAAGTCAGTGCGGCATTCATGTATCATGTAATAACAAGGTTACACATGGAATGCAAACATTGAATTAGGCAACAACAATTGAGTATATATAAACATTGCATGCATGGCAAGGGTAGCAATAAATCTAACAAAAATAACATGTAAATAACAATTGTTTAAATAGTACAACCGAATGCAACATAAATTATTATGAAGTAGGTAGTAGTAGAAATGAATCACAAATATAACAGAACAAAAATACAGTAAGTAGTAAAGTAACTCATGCACTATAACAAGACAAGAACACAACAAGTAGTAAATCTTGATGATGCAATGAGATGACCAAAACATACTCAGAACCGCTCCTAGGTGTGGGCCCAAAGCCTACGAAACCATCCAATGCAGCCCTCCATTGTAGTCAGTGTGAGGAACACATCTTTGTACTCCTTTTTAATGAACAGGGCAGAGGTGTAGAAGTACTCATCGCTACCCTCGAGGCAGTCGTCACCTTCACTAAATCAAGTAAGTCATGTATCTCCTGTCGAGCTTGATCTGGCTGCACATGTGAAGGGGTCACGAGTTACGACCAATGGACAGCTTGCATGTGAATTTTCGTACAAGTCAATGAGGTGCTCAATTGTGTCATCCTCCCGGTTACTCTCCGATTTGTTCTCGTCCGACGTATCAAGCAGAGATGTGTGGCTCCTCCCCTTGGAGGACTTCTTGCGCGACGTACTGGTGGAGGCAATGTCCTGATGAGTAGTGTCTTCGTTGGAACTCGTGGCAGGGTGAAAGATCAAGCTCCATTTAAGTTCGTTTTGGTGATAATAACAAATACTATTATGAGTGTTGTGGTTACAGACCAAATAGAGAGAGAGATCATAGTGGAGAGTTGGGAGAGAGTGATAGTAATGGCCCGGGTCCCCCCATGGCCTGTATTCCATATATATATATATATACACACACACACATGGGGAGTGCTTTTACAATTATGCCCTTACATCTGAGTATCCCCTTCAGGGGCACTTATGTCATTACACATGGCCTATTCTGGGCCTTATAACCTTCTACCAGGCCTGCTGGGATTAGGTGGGGGCCACCCCTACAACATGAGCCTCTCATGGTAAAGGGCTTCACAGAGCCGAAGCCATGTTGCTGAGTCCTTTGGCCCCCTCCGTCCCTGCGGCCTGTGAACCTCTCCGAACTTGCGGAGCTTCGATGTGCAGTGGATCCCGGGGCTAAGGCCGTAGCCGAAGCCGATGCCCGGATTGCGACCGAAGTAGACGCACGCGCTCCGTCCCCTACCCTTCAAACGGGTGGCAGCGGAGCTGGCGCCTAGCCGAAGCAGACGCGCGCGCGCTCCGTCCGCTACCCTTCAAACGGGTGGCAGCGGAGCTGGCGCCTAGCCGAAGCAGACGCGTGCGCGCTCCGTCCCCTACCCTTCGAATGGGTGGCAGCGGAGCTGGCGCCTAGCCGAAGCAGACGCGCGCGCGCTCCGTCCCCTACCCTTCGAACGGGTGGCAGCGGAGCTGGCGCCTAGCCGAAGCAAACGCGCGCGCGCTCCGTTCTCTACCATTCCAAAGGGTGGCAGCGGAGCTGGCGCCTAGCCGAAGCAGACGCGCGCGCGCTCCGTCCCCTACCCTTCGAACGGGTGGCAGCGGAGCTGACACCTAGCCGAAGCAGACGCGCGCGCGCTCCGTCCCCTACCCTTCGAACGGGTGGCAGCGGAGCTGGCGCCTAACCGAAGCAGACGCGCGCGCGCTCCGTCCCCTACCCTTTGAACGGGTGGCAGCGGAGCTGGCGCCTAGCCAAAGCAGACGCGCGCGCGCTCCGTCCCCTACCCTTCGAACGGGTGGCAGCGGAGCTGGCGCCTAGCCGAAGTAGACGCGCGCGCTCCGTCCAGGTCAGACTTCTTGGCTCCGAGGTCGGTATTGGGGACCGAGTCGGGGTCGCGGCTGACGCTGTAGTGAGAATGGGCCTTGCGCCGCTGATGTCGCTGCACTTCGGGACGATTGTGCCCCGCGGTCGGGTAGTGCACTTTAATGGCGGCTGGAATCGTGCCGACGCCTGGCCTGTCAGAGGGAAGGCTGTCGCGTCGCACAGTCTGCCTTCCGTGGGTGGGGTACACGGCGGTTTATGCCTGGTGCATCGTGGGATGTGAGCGGTTGCGTGAGCGCGGCCGTTCACCTCTTCCCTAGGCAAGCGGGACGCGTGTTGGTCACGCGCTGGCGTTGTGCGCTACCTGGCCACCTACCGGGCACGCTCCTCCAGATGCCGGCGGTTCTTTCCAGTCGTGGGTAGTCGAACCGCTGGGGGTTTTTAATCTGGCTGCGCTTCTGGTCGCAGAGGAGGCGAACGGGCTTTATAAAGCGCCATGGCTGTGGTGGGGGCGCTCTATCTCGCCTGTCGCCTAGCTCTGCTTATTTTGCGTTGATAGCCCTTCTGCCCTAATCTTGGAGAACGATGGCCGGTCATGACGGTGCCTCCCGCCATCCTGGCGGCGGCACCTTGTCTAGCCGGGACGAGTTGTCCTTCCCTTCCGAAGATTACGAGCTGGTGCTGCGGGGGCGTTCGCATGGTGACAAGCGTGTGGGACGCCATGGAACACTCGGGGGGTCGTTGCTCCCGTGTGCTGGGGAGGAGCCGCGTGACTGAAGAGATGCTGCAGCGGCTTGTACGGGAAGGGAAGATCGAGGAGCGCGATGGGGCTCGCCTACCCCGCCGTGACGAGACAGAGCCGAAGCCCCAGGAAACGGAGGCGATCGTTTTCGTCGCGTTCTTCGACGCTGGCCTTCGAATGCCCTCAACGACGTTTGTGGGCGAAGTCCTTCGGACCTACGGGTTGGAGCTAGCGCAGCTGACGCCCAACGCCATAATCCGCCTGGCTGTCTTTACATGGGCTACGCGGACGGAAGGCCGACGTCCTAGCGCGAGCCTGTTCTCCATCCTGCACGACGCGCGCTGTCGACCCAAGAAGGTTGAGGGGGCTGTATCCAACTTTGGTTGCGTGGATTTCGTGCTATGAGCGTCCTGTACGACGCTGTTCCCTGCGCCGGCCAATCTGGAGAGATGGGAATCCGGCTGGACGCGGCGGTGGTCTTATTACGTTGTGACTAGCACGAGTGGCCTGCTATGCCGAGGTGGGCCGATCTCGTTCAACAGCTCGCCAAGTGTGAAGCCGGAGGCCGATGACGCATGGAGGCTATGGAGGCTTGCTGGCGTTGCACGCCGGCTGAGTATGCGTGATTTGGCTGAAGAATTTACAATGTACGGGGTGGCGCCACTCTCCGCCCGGTGGAAGTACGGGTGACGGGGCGACGACCGAGAGGACGGGGTGCGCCCGTCATTGTCTTGCCTGCTTCCGCCCTCCGCTCCTTGTAAGTCGCGCAGTGCGCTGGTGCGCACCCGTTTGTCTGCGTAGTCCCCGGCTGACCAACTTGTTGCCTTTTATGCAGTGGCTCGGCTAGAAGATGCCGAGCGCGCGGTTGCGACTCCTTGGCCCGTGCACGCTTAAGGAACACAAGCTGCGCGAGGCCGCGACCCAAACGGCGAAGCAGGGGCAGATAAACCGCACGTGCGAGGTTCTGCGCATGGCTGTGCCCGAGCGCGCGGTGCCGGCGGAGGCTCCCACAGGGGCTTTGAGCCGTCGTGGTGGCGGTAGCCAAGCGGGGGCTTGCTCCGAGGTTGTCGCATCCAGTCCGCCCGGCGATGGGTCCGGCCGGACCAGCTCGGGAGGGCGCGTCGCCCGGAACTCATTGGCGGCCTCCTCCGCCGGCGTTGTTGAACTCGTGAGTACGGCTCTCGTTGTGCCGGAACCTGCCAACCCGGCGGAGGACATCACTCCCAGCAGTGCTTTGCCACCCATGGTGGCTGTCGAGGAGGCGTCCGGGGTGGCAGTGATCGAAGGCGCGACGGGAGCTGCAGCTGCTAACGTCGCGGAAGAATCGCCCGTGGAGCCGCAGGCGAAACGCCCTCGAGTCCGGCCTCCTTCGCCTTCGAGGGGGCGGTACAACGTTGCCGGCCCTGTGCTTGGAGCTGTGGCGCCCAACGTGGTCGGTGCGGCCGAAAGGTCTTCTCGACCGCTCGCCGAGGTACTCGCCTCCCGACTGGCAGTTGAACATGCACCTCCTGTCGCGGTGGGGGATGCAGAAGGTAGGTGCATTTCTCTTTCCTCGCACGACTTCGCGAAACTCTCCCTGATTTGCTCGCTCATTCCGTCGACATTAGGCGAGACGGAGTCTCCCGGCCGTGGTGAAGGATCGAGCAACGGGGGTGTGCGCGACATGCCGGACCCCGTACCGGGTATCCTGCAGGTGGCTGCCGCCGTCGACGTAACTGACGCCTCCGCAGCCCCTGACGTGGCGGGGGCGGGGCTCGTCCTCTCCGACTTCCTCCCGCGCCCAAAGACGCTTCGCGCTTTTAATGCAGCCGCGGAGCGCGCCCGTGACGGCTTTGACCAACAGATGCTGTTGTCGTGCGAGGGGGACCTCCTGGCGCTCGCACTGCGGGCCTCGGAGATAAGGGTAAATGTGCGCGCTCGCGGTTGCGAGAGCACTGTCGAGCACCTGCTGACTTTTTCTGGTATTTCCAGACGCTTGTCCTCGGCCACGCGCTAGATGAGGCCCGCATCCGGGAGCGGAGAGCCCTGGAGGCCGATCTTCGTGCTGCGGACGACGCCCATGCCACGAAGGACGAACAGCTTCACGTGCTGGAGGGCGCCCTAGCGGCCGCGCAGCAGGAGACCGACGAGGTCCAGCGCTGCGGTGGAGGAACGCAGTTCCTTTTTGCAGCAGATCGCCACTCTGAAGGAAGAGAAGGCCCAGCTGGTGGAGTCCCTTGCGGAGAAGGACGGCGCCTTGGATATGACTTGTCCACGTTGCCGGCCACCAAACGCGAGTCCGTGCGGACGAGCACTCGCCGCGCGCCGATTGCCTTGAGCTTGGTCAGGCCGAAGAGTGGCGCTTCATACTCAGCTGTGTTGTTGGTGGCCGGAAACGCGAGGCGCGCCGAGTACGATAGGCGCTGCCCCTCGGGTGTGACAATTACCGCGCCTACACCCGCGCCCGCGACGCCGTAAGCCCCATCTATGGTGAGGGTCCAGACCGGGTCGTCGTGCTTCGGAGCAGGCTGAGCCGGCGGAGTCCATTCTGCGAGGAAATCGGCGAGGACTTGAGATTTGATTGCCGTCCGCGAGGCGTATGTCAGGGAGAACGGGGCGAGCTCGGCAGCCCACTTGCCGATGCGCCCCGTGGATTCCTTATTGTGTAACATCTCCGCTAGGGGGAACGAGGAGGGCACTGTGATCGGGTGGGCCAAAAAATAATGTCGAAGCTTCCTGGAGGCCATGACCAACGCGTAAGCAAGCTTTTCGAGCTCCGTATATCTCGTCTTGGCGCCTTGGAGGGCTTCAGAGACGAAGTATACGGGCTGCTGTATGGCGCCTTCCTCTAGGACGAGGACGGCACTGACCGCTGTAGCCGACGCAGCCAGTTAAAGCAAGAAGGGAGCCTCTGGTGCTGGGGCGACCAGAGTGGGGAGGCTCACCAGGTGCTTCTTGAGCTCGTTGAAGGCCTCCGCACAGTCGCTGTCCCACCGGAACCCGTCGCACCCGTGGAACGTCTTAAAGAATGGTAGACCCCGTTCCGCTGCCTTAGATAGGAAGCGGCTTAGGGCCACCATGCGGCCCGCCAGCCTCTGGACCTCCTTCGCCGTCTTGGGCGGCTCCATATCTAGGATGGCCTCAACTTTATCGGGATTCGCCTGGATGCCCCGTCCGGACACGAGGAAGCCAAGTAATTTGCCCGCCTGGACGCCGAAGACGCATTTGTCAGGGTTGAGCTTGATGCCGGCCTTCCTGAGGTTGTCGAAGGTCTCCTGGAGATCTTGGCCGTGCAGAGCGAGCTGCCGGGTTTTGACTACCACGTCGTCGACGTAGGCTTCCACGTTCCTCCCGAGTTGGGCGGCGAGGGCAAGGGCGATGAGGCGGGTAAAGGTAGCGCCTGCGTTCTTCAAACCGAAGGGCATCCTGGCGAAGCAGAAGGTCCCTATCGGTGTGATGAAACTGGTCTTGTCCTCGTCGTCTTCGGCCATGTATACCTGATGGTAGCCAGAGTAAGCGTCCAGGAAGCTCATTAGCTCGCACCCGGCGGTGGCGTCGACCAGTTGGTCTGTCCTTTGGGCACGCCTTGTTGAGCGCCGTGAAGTCAATGCACATACGCCTGGCCCCGCTGGCCTTTTTGACCAATACGGGATTGGCGAGCCACTCTGGGTGATGGACCTCGCGAATGACCCCAGCCCGAAGGAGCTTCGCCACCTCCACCTTGGCCGCCTGCTGCCGATCCATGGACATACGGCGAAGCTTCTGCTTGACCGGCTTGGCGTCAGGGCGGACCGCCAAGCGATGCTCGATCACTGCGCGGTCTACGCCCTTAATGTCCTCCGACGACCATGCAAAAATGTCGGCGTTGTTCTGAAGCACTCGGAGCAGGTCTTGTTCGACCTCCGCAGGGAGCCCCTTGCCAATGGACACAAACTGCCCGTCCGCCTGGAGCGCCACCTTTTTGACTTCACCTTCGGGCCGAGGCTTAGGCGTCCATCCCGGAGCAGAGGGCGTGTCGCCGAGCATGTCTGGGACGACGTGCACCGGGCGTTGTAAGTCCCAGCCGCCGGCTTCGATGCGTCTGGCAAGGTCCTGGTCGCCGAAGACAGTGATCACACCCCTTGGGCCTGGGAGCTTCATACATAAGAACGCGTGGTGCGGGATCGCCTCGAGGGAGTTGATGGCGGGCCGTCCCAATATGACGTTGTAAGGGTGCGGGATATCTACGACGTCGAAGATGACGTGGGCGCTTCGGGCGTTTTCCCCTGGCGGAATGTAACTGGAAGGGACACGTGTCCTATGGCCTCCAGCGGTTGGCCTCCGAAACCTTGAAGCGGAGCTCCTGGCTGCTCTAAGCGGCTTCGGGGGATTCCCATACGGGCGAGGGCCCCCGCGAACAGAATGTTCACAGAGCTCCCCCCGCCGACAAGGATGCGCCTGACGTCATGGCCCGCAATGTGGGCCTGGATGACTAATGGGTCTTGGTGGGGGAACTCCACACCCCTGGCGTCATCCAGGGTGAAGGTGATGTTGCGGGGTGGCACCCATGGCTGTGACTGCTCCAATGGGGCCCCTGATAAGGAGCCTCCGGTAATGACGCTAATGGCGCGGTGCCGCACGTCTCCTTTGGCAGAGGCTCGCGGGGGGTCACCTCTTGGCTGCCGCTCATGGACTTCGGCGAGGGGCCTGGGAGGTGAGGCCCGAGATTCGGCCATCACCCGTCGCAGTTCCATGACCGCGGTGCACGCCTTCGTAGCGTGATCGCCGTAACCATGCACCTCGCACCACCTGACGTAATCCCGAAGCTCTTGCTCCGCTCGGGGCCGCTCGTCCTGACCGGGTCCGCCTACACATCCCCGGCCCTCTTTCCACGATACGGGGGCTGGCTCTCGAAGGGTGTTTCCGATGCCGAGGACATGGCGGGCCTTTTGTGGTCTGCGCTGGTGGCGCCGGGGCTTGCGCCTGCTCCTTGACGAGCCTTCCTGCTCCCCAGGGCTGCCGCCTCCGGGAGTGTCCTCCCGGGGTTGTCGACTGTGGCCCTGCTTCGGGGAATCATCGCTCGCCTTCTCCTCGCATGGCAAGCATTTTGCTCGGGCGAGGTCGGGGGTAGGGGCGTCGCGCCTCCTTGCATCTTCCTCAGCCCGCGCATACCCCTCCATTTTGTCGAAGAGCTTAGCGACTGTCTTAATAGGCTTGCGCGCGTTGTACTCGGCCAGGGGGCCCGGGCGGAGGCCCTGTATGGCCGCGTTGATGATGGTTGTCTCGTTAACGTCCTTGACTTGACAACGTATCTTCGCGAAGCGTTTGAAATAGTCCCGGAGGCTCTCCGAAGGTTCCTGCTTCACGGCGAAGAGCTGGCCCGCGTCGACCCGCTCAACATAATTTCCTTGAAAGTTGTTGTGGAGGCGGTCGCGGATCTGCTCCCACGTGTAGATGGAGGTTGGCTTTATGGTAAAAAACCAGGAAAGCGCCACTCCTTGCAACGCGAGGGGGAGTCCCTTCGCCTTGGTGGTGTCATCTCCGCCCGCAGCCTCGATTGCGGTTTCGTATACGCGCACGAACTCGCGGGGGTCCGTGTCGCCTTTATAGGGCTCGATGACACTGGGGAATTTGAAGTCTTCAGGCCACGCCGCCTGCTGTAGCCCTGCCGAAAGCGGGGACTCTAGATCAACGCGTCGCAGCGGGACGCGGTTGGATGTGGGGGCGTCACGGCTGTCCGCCCTTTCCGACGTGGGTTCTGGTGCGACCACCGGCGCGGCCTGCTGGTTCCGAGCCTCTTGCATGTCTCGGACAGCCCCTCGAAGATCCCCTAGCTCCTGCTGGAACGCTTTGAGGGCCGCCAGCACTCCCGAGCTGCCGGCCGCTCCGTTGTGGCTACCTCCAACCGCCCGATCCGCGCTACCGGCGAGCGTTGCGGCGAGGGCAGCGAGGTTGGTTGTCGCAGCGCCGGTGGCGGGGTCGGCCGTCGCAGCGCCAGTGGCGGGGTTGGCCGTCGCAGCACTGGTGGCGGGGTCGGTCGTCGCGGCGCCAGTGACGGCCGCAGCGCCGGTGGCGGGGTCGGCCGTCGCAGCGCTAGTGGCGGGGTTGGCCGTCGCAGCGCCGGTGGCGGGGTCGGTCGTCGCAGCGCCAGTGACGGCCGTAGCGCCGGGGGCGAGGTCGGTCGTCGCGGCGCCAGTGACAGCCGCAGCGCCGGTGGCGGGGTCGGCCGTCGCAGCGCCAGTGGCGGGGTTGGCCGTCGCAGCGCCGGTGGCGGGGTCGGTCGTCGCAACGCCAGTGACGGCCGCAGCGCCGGGGGCGAGGTCGGTCGTCGTGGCGCCAGCATCGACGTCCTCGACCACCGTGCCTGCGTCGTCGCCCGCGCCCGCAACAGCCGATGCCAAAGCCCTGGTACCCCTGCGACGCTCCGACCCAGCCGCCTTCTTTCCCTTCACCGCCGCCGACGAGGATTTTTTCGGTGCCATCCTTCTTCGGACTTCAGGCTTGCTCCTGTCCTCCCCACGGACGGCGCTAACTGTTGTGGTTACAGACCAAACAGAGAGAGAGAGATCGTAGTGGAGAGTTGGGAGAGAGTGATAGTAATGGCCCGGGCCCCCCATGGCCTGTATTCCATATATATATATACATGGGGAGTGCTTTTACAATTATACCCTTACATCCGAGTATCCCCTTCAGAGGCACTTATGTCATTACACATGGCCTATTCTGGGCTTTATAACCTTCTACCAGGCCTACTGGGATTAGGTGGGGGCCACCCCTACAACAATGAGATTTTGGTGATAATGACAAATACACTTGTGAGACTAATTTTGTTTATTGATTATGATATTACTTAGTCTCATTTGGATATAAAGGTGAAATCATAGAGGTATACATTCGAAATCACATTCTCATATATTAGTGCATTTTTTAGATCCAAAATATAGATTGAACTCCACAAATAGCTCAAAATGAATATATGCATATGTCTTTATTATACATACTTATATGCACACATTTAGAGATAGTTCACTATATGTTTTGAGGTTTCATAAGTATTGATCCATGTTTCCTTTAATATGCATATTCAGTATCTTTACTTTGAAATACATCCTTTGAGTATATATAGCTTGTGTAGTTTATATATACTCATTTGCAATCAGGTTGTCATTTAATTTCTCCATTATATGTTAATGATGTATATTCATAATCTGTTTATCAAACAATCAACCTTACTATCTGCAATCTTCTCCCAAACAACTTCATCGTCATAAATGCCCACTAGGAATAATGTTATTGATCAAATCTATGAATCAATGGTTATTATTACTCCTTCTAATTTTTCAAAAATTCCAATAATCCATCCAGTAATCATCTATATTCTGTTATCCCACCATTGTAAACATTCACCCCGATTCATACTGGTTTAGTCTAAATTGGCCCACTTGTTTAGTCAATTCAATAATCTAAATTGGCCCATTCATTTAACCAATCCAATTATTTAAATTGGTCCACTCATTTAGCCAATCCAATCATCAAATTGGTTTACTCATGTAGCCAATTCAATCATTCAAATTGGTTCACTTATTTTTCATCCAGAAATTCATACCAGTGATTTTCTCCTATGATTGACATGAATCCATCAAGATTTACACATATATATATATGAGAAACCAAAGCGAATTTTTGGAATAATTTGGTTAGAAGTTAAATCTTAGAAAATTTTCCTCGGAAGATCAGGTTCATTGAAATGAGTTTGGAAATGAGCTTTGCAAATAATTTTGATAATTTGATCTTTCAAGGATGAACAACTTTTGCAAATAAACTTTCAATCTAAACTTTATGGTTTTGGCCCAAGGTAGGTTGTCAGAAGAATTTTCGAAAGGAGTCTCGGACTCTTGTTAGTTTGAATTCGGGATAAGAGAGCTTCGGAACTAAAAATGACCAGGGCAGCATTGAGAGCATCTAGGCCTCTAAAAATGATTTTGGTAATTAATGAATTTATGTGAATATGAGACTAATATGTTTGATAAGTGTTTAAAAGGTTAAATCCTTAAGTGGATAACAAGATGCAAGCTAAGGATCAAAGTGAAGATCAAAATGGCTCAAGACAAAATGTATACTTAAACTAGGATCCTCTTTTTATTTTTTACCGGTCTTCGGAGAAAAGGTGGAAGACCAGATTATAGGCTAAATGTCATACCACAGAGAGAGATAACAACAAGTAGCTTGATAGCATAATTCTTGTGCCACTTGGATCAAATTAGGATCATGCATTCATTGAAAATCTGATTTAAAAGTCAAACTTGTGCTCTGTCTAAAAAACCAAAAGTACCGAAGTTTTAACGTCGGAACTACCGCAGAGCGGAAGTTCCGCAGTCCAGAGCGGTACTTTCGGCGCCCGGAAGCTCCGAAAATCCGAGCGGAGCCTTTTTTCAGAGAGCACCCCCGGAGTGTTTGGTGCTCTGTCCGGACAACCGGAAGTACCGGCGTGTAAATCGTGGTACTTTCGCTTGTCGGAAGGTTCGGCATCCGAGCGGAAATTTTTTCCAGAGAGCACCCTCCGGGTGATTTTTTAAGATATGCGAATCCGGAAGTACCGGAAGTTTAATGCCGGAACTACCGTGTGAAGCGGTACTTTCGGAGCACGGAAGCTCCAGTGGCAAGGGCGGAACCTTTTTTCTAGAGAGCGCCAACTTGTGGTTCCAGCCCAAGCGGTACTACCGTGCCGACTTCTTGGAACTACCACAGAGCGGAAGTACTAGATTTATAACGGCGGTAGTTCCGCATCGACTTTCAAATGACTAGTTTAGAGGCTCTGACATAGCCGTTCTGCCGCGCCAGAGCCAGAGCGGAAGTACCGGCCATTGGCCTACGGTACTTCTGCTCGCCCTGATTGTTTCTGATTATTTCTCCTAACGGCTAGAATTGGTAGGTATGGGTATAAATACCGGAACCACTGCTCAAGGACAGATGTTAGAGACCCCATTGAACATCTTTGAGTAGTAAGCATTCACTCCACACCTCATTTACTCCTTGTGCATTCATTTGAGGTGGTTGAGCCAAAAAGTGCATTGCATTCAATAGTTTGATCCTTTGGCACTTGTTTGCAATCAAGTGAAGCCGGTGATCTGTTACTCTTGGTGTTTACCGACACCTGGACGACTCGGTGGAGGTTGACTGGTGATCTTCTCAAAGAAACTTGTGAGAAGGCCCAGTGTGCGTGTGAAGGTTGGAGCTTACCTACTCAGAGCAGGGAAGAGCTACCACTAGTGGATTGGAGGTGCTTCAGCTTAATTCGTGGAGCCGGTCCACCGCACTATTTCCTGGATTAGTAGATAATGCTTACAGATACATTACTGTATACCAAAAATATATCATACGGAAGCATAAATAATACAGCAATAACTTACTCATGGGATGATTAAGCCGAAATCAATAAAATGCAGTAGTGAAAACTTCACACAGGTAAGACCCACAGGACTTGCCCACAAGCAGCCAACTGGGGTTCGTGACCTAGTTCTTGGCCTCATCGTCTTCCAGCTGTCATTCCCTTTTAAAGCACCGTAGGGTTTGACCTTCTTTTCTTTTTGATTGAGTAATGGTAATTAAGTAAGAGTGAGTACAACGATACTCAGCAAGCCACCACACAGGATGCAATAATAATATATGCAAAGCTGTCAAGGGAGGCTTGAGGTTCTTTTAGTTGTTAAAAGCATTGTTTTGAAAGTACAATAAGTAAGGAAACTCTTGAGACTTAGCAATTTTAACTAAAACAAATTGTATGAAGTTGATTGTGAGAATGCACTAATAATAGTAGTGTAGGTTACATCCACCTTTTACAGTGCATGGCTACCTCCACCAATGCTAGTTTCCACCACTAGAGTACTTCCCTCCAGGAAAAATCAAAGTCAGAGTACTTCCCTCTGATAGGTTTTTATCCCACCCACAAAGGTTTTAAAATAGAACTAACTCGAGGAAGTTCCTATGTCCGCCCTTCACTGTGGGTATGGCTATTCGAATAGTTTATATTCTGCAGAGTTTGTGCACTTTACCTACAAGAGACAATCAACCCGACGGGCCTGCATGATTCCTTAGTCACGCAGATCGAGAGATTGTCACGAGGCCTTTATAATGCCTCGTCCCATCGTCCTCTCACCCTTATGGGCTTATCCTTCACATAGAAGGCCCGATAAGTTGTGCGGGAAGTTCCACCATAACGTCTAGCGCAGCTGGACTTCTGTCTCCACAACGTCTAGCGCAGCTGACGAATATCACCTGTACGCGGTGTCCTGTTCAGGCTAAATTTTTATTCCTCCTGCACAATCCCTCCTTTCCTCTACCTGTGAGATGACTTCAAGGGTCTAGTAAATTATCCAGCCAAGCCTACAGCTTGCCAGCTTGTGGTTGTACTGTTTTATACAAGGAGGTCATCACAATATTAAGTCTTTAATTTATCCAGGCCGTTCATAGCACAAACCATAATTTCTCATGCGACATTGGCACCATCCACTCTTACCACCCGCTCGGACAGGTATAGCAGTTTTTAAGGTTTGGAGAAGCATAAATTAAGTTATCACAAATATTCAGCCACTTACATCCTGTGACTATTCCGAAGCAAGTTTTCATATTTAAAGATCGATGATCAGGGCAGCTAGTACCCTGGCCTTGACAAGACTAGCATGGCATTTAATTATGACATATAACTAGTAAAGTTACCATTAAAATCTAGGGTGACAATGGTCAGGTGATTCAAGTGTCAAGGAATGGCATATTAAAATTAATACAACATCAAGTGGGCATGTAACTATCTTACGTTTTGACATACATTTGCATAATAAATTAAGCATGCAAGTCGATAATTTAAAGGAACATAATTTTGCATAAAATGTAGGATCAACATGATCAAAGTGATGACTTGTCTTGCTTGGTTTACCATGGCCTTGATCCAACTCAAAGCCTGCTCAGTCAGTGATCTTAAATTCCTGGTCTTCACTTTTACTTAAGTCTTGATCCTGTTCGAGGTTATCGCATCGTTGAGTCTTCAGATTCTAATTTGCGGCAAATGAACGAAAGAAACCAAATAAATCCAAACACTTTAAAAGTTCAAAAGGATTTAATTGCTTGATGAAGTTTGGCTCTGATTAAGATTTGAGAGAGGTTTTAGCGAGTGTGACGTAGGCACTGAGCTAAAAGAATTGGACACAAGAAGGAGGTTGCTGAGCAACTTTACCATGAGGGAAAATTTAAAATAAGGAGAGATCAAAGGTAAAGGAATATTCACAGGAATATTATGCTCTGGAAAAGAAGGCTGCCAGACATAACCGATTAGAGCCAAGGCTCGATCCTTGATAACTTTCCTCTTATTGATTTATATTTATCAAGGAAGTTCCATGAGTCGGGATAGACATACGGATATATGAGAGAGATTAACAGGATAATGAGTAGTAAAACTTAGGGATTTTAGGATATAGTCTCCATAATATGATGAGCAAAATTTTAATTGGTTGAATTAACTTGTTATTTCAAGACACAATATTATTTGAGATTGCAACTGCCAACTTAATGAAGCATTATTTGAATGGCTTAATTAAGATATGCAATTAGTCATTTAACCACTTATTATTATGAACAAAGTTAGTTATTCCGCTGATTCACCCATTTATTACTAATGATCAACGATCCACCTTTTATTGTTGAATTTAAATCCTGAGATAAGGATTATTGATGCCCTAGAAGGTTTTAAATAATCATAAGGCAATCCATGATTTAAATCTTGGCATTTTTCAGATAAATATGGAAGATTTTACCAACAATTATTTTAAGCACTATTTAAAGAAAGGTATCATGGTTTTAGAGATGAGCAATTTATGGTCAATATTTTGTGTGGCAAAATCTTGCTATACCAATTATCTTTAATTTCCTTAATAGATTTAGATCTGGAGATAAAGACATGGCATATTATTTAGACTACTTGAGCTTTCGATAGGATGTGATATTAATATTTGATTTTTGAAAGTAGAATTTGAGAGTATTTAAATTATCTTTATAAAGCTTCAAACATGCATCTTTAATTATTTAGGATTAAATTTCTAGTACTTTTGATTTATAAAAGAGAATCCTTTAATTAGTTTCGCATATTAGATTTTAACATCAACACCCATTGAATCCATGTTGATTACTTGTCATTTGAAAGTAGGTCATGCATAATCTTGCTTTAGTTTTACATGAGGATTAATATATTGTTTTATTACTCTTTATTGTCATGAAATTAATTAAAGATAAGTTTTTAATTGCAAGAGCCTCCATTATAATTTTGCAATTAATTCCTCATTTCCATCCTTATTTATAAATCATATTTTAGTACCTTGCTCATTTGAGAAAATTTTAAATAAAAAAATTCAAGATTTAGAAATGAAGTGAGAGGTTACAAAGATACACATGAGCTAGAGGCCATCTTCTAGTTGGGTCTACTTGTCAAAGGAAGAGAGAGGGAGAGAGACAGAGAGGGGGCTGGGTTGATAGAGAACAGAGCAGAGCAGGGGGAGGGAGTCGGCCAAAACAGGGGAGCTGAGTGGCGCAATGGTCGGGTGGCATCGCCAGTAGGGAATGGCCAGGGAGGCGGCAATGACCAGCAAAACGGGACCTTGGGGACAGGCGAAGGCCAAGGGAGGAGAGGGGCCCGGTCGAGAGGTGTCCTAGCGGGCCGGCAGTGGTCGGTACAGCTAAGCATAGGGAGGCTGCGGGGCGACGGTGATCGGGGAGGAGAGGGGGAAAACTAGGGCGAGCACAATCATGAATGGAGCTGGAGGAAGCTCACCTCGCTTACCATGTGGCCGGAGAAGCTTCGGAGGGGCCAGCGATGGAAACCGGGGACAGTGGTGGGTGGCTCCCATGGGCGGTAAGCTGGGGCTGACGAGGGACTCGGTCGTTGGTGGGGTAGAGTCAAGGGAGGCGAGGTGGTGCTCCCACAACGATGAATCGACCTAAAGTGCCTTGTGGAGGAGATGGCCGATGTGGAGGTGGTGGCCGACCGGAAATGGAGGAGAGGTAGGCGCGGCGTGCTCTGGGATGGAATTGCATGTGAATGAGGTAGGAGGTGGAAGATGTCTGGGGACACACCGTGACGCGGGTGGATGTTGAAGGCAGCCACCAAGATGGCTGGGGCGGGGTGGTGGCTGGTGGCGCGCACAAGCACGGCTCAAGCTGAGCTCGGCCCTAAGGAAGAAGAAGATTGTGCGAGGAGGAAGGAGCAATGGGGAGCTCGAGAGGCGGTTTTGTAGGCCGAGTGAAGGCGGTTGGTTGCTGGGAGCATTGAAGATGCTCGCGCGGTGGAGTAATGCCGAGCGGGCGTCGCTGAGGAGTAAACGCCGGGTGGTAGCAGGGCTAGCGGAGGGGCATAGGCTTAGGGGAGTGACGCCGGGGTTAGGCCGGTGGTAGGGGGCTGTAGCTAGGCGTACGGATGCTAGGACAAAAACCAGGGGCGGCTGTGGCTGGAGTGGGCGGGGCAAGCGCACAGAGCTCGGCCGGCTCGACCTGGCGCCAGGAGCAAAGGGAGAGGAAGGAAGAGGAAGAGGAAGGAGAGGCGCCGGGTGGCCCAAGGCCAGGAGGAAAAGAAAGAAGGGGAAGAAAGCAGCCGTGAGGAGGAATGGGCTAAGGGCCCAAGATTTTTTTTGAAGATTTTTCCAACTTTGAATTCATGTATTAAATTTGTAATTGGTTTTGAATTTGAAAACCTGGTTCAACTTTGGATTCCAATATTTGAATTTCAGAATTGTCGAGTTCCGAGAGATAATTTTTGGACTTCCAATTTTGAATTTTTTCATATAATAATTAGTTGGGGAGTTTTAATGTTAATGTAAATTCAATTTTAGAATTTTAGTTTCGAGAACGATTCTTTGCTTAAAATTACATTCCAATTTTTGTTTGAGACAACTCCAGCCATTTTGGTTCTTTGATCCAAGATTTGGCTTGATTGATTGATTTATTTAGCACAGAACCAAACAAGAAGTTTGAATGAACTCCAAAAATTTTAAATATGACTGGAAATCGATAAAACATTTTAGATTTTTCTCAATTACAATATTTCCATACTTTTGGGACGTTACATATAGGCGGCCCCTTTGAGTTATGCTCCCGAACAGCGGCAACTGGTGCAATCTTTGTTGAAACTAAACCATTTGCTGCACCATTATGCCCTGCTGCTTCAACAGTTGTAGTATTTCGGATTCCTTCCCACTCGAAGGTATCTCAATATCCTTTGGATGATTGAACTTACATTTGTCTGTGTTTTGCATAGAACTGAAGTACATAAGCACACTAGAAAATTGATTTTAAGCATTATTCCATACAAAAAGTGGGAAAAGATGCAATGACATAGCTTCATACCAAACAAAGTGGCCCAGAAGGCCACACTGGCAACTAGATCTATGCAGGATCGACTGAATCCAGAGGGCAGCATCTCCCTCGGCGTTGGCGCGGAGCAGCGAGCAGTGGACGGCAATAGGCATGCTGACACCCGAGGGGAGCACCCTGCCTGGACCTGAGGCGAGGAGAGAGTGAGATAGGTGAGGGATCCAAAGGGCAGCATCTCTATCAGCACCGGCACGGAGAGGCAAGTAGTGGACGGCAATGGCACGTCGGCGCCAGAGGGGAAGACCTTGTCCGGATCTGAGGAAAGGGGGGAGAGATGCAAGGGAGATGATGACAATGAGCTTGGCGAGGCGGCGTAGTGGCGATGGCAGAGGAGGAGCAGACGGGAGAGAGGGGAATGCGGCGTGGGTGGGAAGGGAGGGGGCACTACGTGGTGTGGAGGGAGGCGAAGGTGGAAGTAGGGTTTGGCGGCCAAATCCAGAGAAGCGGCGGGCTCACCTGTCAGTGCAAAAATAATGTGGGGAGGTGGAGAGGCAGATGAACCACGAGTGTGGTGATGAACCTCCACTAGCTTCTCTTTTTAAGTAATAGAGAGATAGTGTTACAACACTTCACAGACTATATCATTATTTTTTCTTGAAATATTGATTTGGTACCCAAACCGGAGCCAGATTGCACAATCACGTCCATAAAGGTGGACTTTGCTATCGAGCCAATCAAAACCGACCAAAGTACTAATCTCGAATTAAATCATACTTCAAGCTCGTTCATTGGTGAAGTTAGGATAAAAATAGAGAGTGAGCACAAATGACTAAGCTAATTTTTTTTATTAAAAACCGAAGCGTACTGAGTTAAATTGAGATAAATATAGTAAACATAGTCTTGTACAGTCGAAATTCATAGAAAAATATAGCAAACATAATTTTATGCAATCTAAATTTATATATAAATAGAAGAGAAACAGAACCTAAAAAGAAAAATATACAATGAAGGCACCTTGCACGGGGTTATCGGAACCGGTGGAGGATAATGAAGGCCCCCTGTCAGCTACACCCTGAGGCCTGAGCTGGTTGTTCATGTTTGCCCTTGAGCACCATTGTAACAGTAAACATCCAAAGGTTGACAAAAAATAGAGAACATGGATGATGTGGTTGCACTAAGGAAGACAAAATTAGTAATAATTGTAGTTAGTGGGACTAATTGTATAGATATATAAAAATCTATACTTCGGGCTGGTTGTTCATGCTTGCCGTTTGCGCACCCTTGTAACAATAAACACCCAAAGGCTGAAAATAATATGATGATGCGGCTGCACTAATGAAGAAAAAATTGGCAATGATTGTAATTAGTAAGAACTAATTATAATTATCTATATTGTCATTATTTCTAATTTTTTATTGCAAATATATATTCTGTTGGTAGGGGCAGAAAGGCAGCAACCACCCAAATTCTGCCACCAATAAAGTAATGTGCTTACCATACACTAATAGCAGTAGGTGTCAATTGGAAAACGTGCGTAGTCACGCGCACATGGTCCCACATTGCATAATTGTCCATTCGGGCTGCAGCTGAAAATCGTGCGGCATTGAAATATCGAGCTGTGTACAAAAATATCGCTGTGGCATTTTATTATTAAAATTAGTCTTCTAACACTTAATTTTACAAATCTAGCCTGAACCGTAACATATGCATTAGCACTTCAATTAATAATCACTAATTAAGTAATCACTTCGATTAGCAACCACTAATTAACAAGCATGCTGACCTACCGCGCAATGATGGCTTGGTAGCAACCTGCTGAGATAGCGAAGTCGGTAGGTATCTACTGATTTTTATAGGTCCATAAAAAAACTAGATTTATAAAAATAAAAGTAAAGTTCATTATCGGTCCTTAAACTTTTTATGCTGTGTCATCCTGGTCCATAGATTTTCAAAGTTTGTCATCCCGGTCCATAGACTTTCAAAGTGTGCCATTACTGTGGTAACAACTATGGACCGGGATGACACAGCATAAAAAGTTTAAGGACCGGGATGACACAGCCAAGACCCGTAACGGGCTAATTTTGAGACCCAAAGAGTGTTTAGGCACCCGGATGACACACTTTGGAAGTCTATGGACCGGGATGACACAACATAAAAAGTTTAAGGACCGGTAATGGACTTTACTCTAAAAATAAATATTAGAGATCAATTTTGCAAAAATGTTGCTATAGTACCATTTGCGTGAACATATGAATATCAAGCCCATATTTTAAATAGTTTCTAGTTTTTAACTTTTAGAAACTGATTTTTGAATATAGTAGTTTTTCAAGGTGGTTTCTATAAATTGTTTGTAGAAGTCATTGTAGAAGCCGTTTTAAATAGAGTAGCTTCTTAATATAAGTGTCTCTTACTTTCTTAATCTTTTATACAATCAGATAAAAGACAAAAGGCACAATATTTTTTAACAGACCCAAATCGCATAATGGATTGTATAGTTTAGATTGGTATAAAACTACTATAAAAGTGTACTAACTCTACCATGCAATGAAGCAAATTTGGGTCTGTTCTTTTCGGCTGCGGCTTATGGTTTTTGGCTGAAATTTTTTAATTTTGGCTGTTTACGGTACAGATTACAGAGAGACAAATACTTACTTGCGATTTTGGCTGGTACAGATGTTGGGCTTTTAACGTGTAGATCGTTTAACTTGTAGACCCCGTCTTAAAAAAATACTCCGTTTGAAAGTTAGGTACTATAACAAAAACTAAAAATCGTCAACTTTTGACTTAAAGAATATGCCCAAAGCTGAGTTAGTGTGCGCCAACTGCCGACTGCCGAGCTCGGCCCGTATTGAATTTCAACACAAGTCGACCTTTAGCCGATCAACACGGCACAGCACTGCATAAGGGTAATTAGGGCACTTGGGAGCTAGATACACGAAAAAGAAAAACGCTAGAAAATCTCGAGTGCAGCTTCACAACTTAACTAAGGCACTATGTAAGGCTCTCTTCGATTTATTTTTTAAAAACTATTTTTCTATGATAAATAGTTTTTTATAGTAAATAACTTTTAAACAGAATGTCTTTTCAAGACGAGATCTACTAAGTTGATTATAGTACACATTGTTATGACTTCATTTACATCGATCAAAATCGCATACGAATATCTCTCTCTACAAACTGTTACTATTAATAAGTCAAAACTAAAAGTCAATATCACGGGTCCTAGTGTTATGGTTTTTAACTGTCACTTTTATCTTTTTGGATGAAAATGACACTATAATAGCCGTTAGTTTTTCTAAAGTATTTAATTAAAAATAAATAGAAAATAGAAAATATCGTTATATCTCATGGATAGTAAAAAAGAAAAAAACTGTATTAACTATTCTAAATAACTTTTAACTTGTAAACAGGGCCTAATACCGATTTTGTTTCTAACTTCCTCTGTCTAGCTTGAGCTACCCGGAGACTCGAGCCACCCGGCAGCCCTCTCCCAGCACTCCGTGGCTAGAGATGGCAATGGGTACCCGAAACCCGATACCCAGTGGGTTTTTACTCTATTAGGGCATGGGTCTGAGTCAATTTTCTAACCCATGGGTCTTTTAATGGGCAAAAAGCCCAACCCATCGGGTCTGCGGGTTCGGGTACGTTCCTATAATACCCAAACCCGTAAACCCATGGGTAATATAAACCTGATCCATAGGAGTTATAAACCCAGCCTCTTAGCCTCCTAGGCAAACCAGCCCAGTCCATAGCCCATTAGCCATTTAGCCCCAAGCCCCCAAATCCAATGTGGCAATGCCCCATTACCCATACGGCTAACCCTACCTAGCACTCGCCACGGTCACTACTCACTCCTCCCCAGTCCCCACCCCGATTCAACAGCCGCCGCAGCGGCGGCGCATCTGGCGCTCCGTGCTCGGTCTCCGGCAGTCTCCACGCTCGCCCTCCCGTCCCACAGCTCCCGCTCCTACACGCTCGTCCTCCCGCATGCCCTCGCCGTCGCCTCGCCTTCCAGTTCAGCCCGCCGCAGCCAACGCACATCACAGCAGTAGACCCTTGGCCATGGCGCTGCCCTCCGGCTCCAACGAAGATGGCCGGTGAACTTCTTCCTCATCTCCATTAACCATTGTTGCAGCTCGCATTACTGACCCGACGGGTGACCCATGGGTACCCGTTAACCCAGTGGGCATGGGTCTGGGCAAAAATTTGCACCCGTCATGGGCATGGGTTTTTTAGCGGGCACGTCCAACTTTGATGGGCACGGATTTAAGATAGCAAAATCCAGCGGATTTATGCCCGTTGCCATCTCTATCCGTGGCCGTTCCGAGCCCGAGCTTGTGTTAAACATGGTCCGGCCGGCCCGCGCGGAAAATGACGCGAGAAAGGCCACAGAAAAACGCGCGCGCACGCAGAAACAGACTTAACTACCCGATCTCGCGCCGGACCCCACCCAGGCACTCATCCACGTCCACCGGCCATTCCATGCATCCCGGTCCTGTCCCTGTGAGGCTGTGACTCGTGACGCATTCCGGCGAAACACGAACGCAGCACAAGAGAAACAAATCAAAAACCAGAGAAGGGGCACCACCATGGAGGCCGCCGCCACCGCCGCGACGGTCTCCTTCCCCGCCGCTTCCCGCCGCCGCGGGCTGCCCTTCCGCGTGGCCGCGTCCGCCGCCGCGACGACGGCGGCCTCGTCCCCGGAGGCGGCGGCGCCGCTCGCGGCCAACCTGGCGCCGCCCGCGCCGGCGCCGTTGATGCGGGTGGTGCCCGAGTCGCTGCAGCACGCGAGCGGGTCCCTCGTGGGCGCGCGGAAGCGCAGGGCGGCGGCGGAGGGGGTCGGCGACGCGGATGGGCCCGGCGCGATGGAGTACCTGACGAGCGTGCTCTCGTCCAAGGTGTACGACGTCGCCATCGAGTCGCCGCTGCAGCTGGCAAGGAAGCTCTCCGAGCGCCTCGGGGTCAACCTCTGGATGAAGCGCGAGGACCTGCAGCCCGTAACGTCAACCTCGCTGCCCTCTCGTTATTTGTTCCGCCATATTCTTTTTGGTTAATTTGTGTTCTTGGATGCGGCTTTAGACGTTTACTCTCCGCTGTTTGGAGAGATTTTGGAACCGTGATTTGTGCAGTCCGATAGAGCTTTTCATAAGGATGGGTTTTTGGGAGGTTTTACTTCGGAGCTGTCGTGTTGTGTTGCTCAAGAGGGCTTTGAATAGGATGTTTGGATTCTTGGGGATTCTCTTCATTCTTGGATAGGTGCCGGGATATTCTCTTTCCTTCTCCAGCTTGGTTTTGACACGTTGTCAAACTCTCCCGAGTATAATGGAGGTTTTAGGATGTTTTACACTTTTTGTTAGACGTCTTGGTTAACATATTAGATGTCATAGTTTCTGATCCATATTTAAGGTATGACATGATTTCACACTTGATCTCTCATCTGCTTGGCATAGGTTCATATTTGCTCCCTCACCTGCTTGGCATATGTTCATATTTGCCCCGTCACCTACCTAGCATAGTTTCACACTTGTCTTCTTATCCACATGGCATGTAGGGCTGTAAAAAAAGCTCGAAGCTCGCGAGCTACTCGAGTTCGGCTCGCTCTAGGCTCGATTCGAGCTTTAAACGAGCCGAACTCGAGCTTGATCTCGAGCTCGCGAGCTTCACCGAGCCGAACTCGAATAGTTCGCGAGCCCCGATTCGAGCTTAAATAGTAATACATATTAGTTCTTACCGAGCTTACTCGAGCCGAACTCGAGCTCGAGATTATCTTATTATTGAAAATTAGTGTGTATTTGAATTATTTTGACTGTTATCGAGCTTATTAGAGCCGAGCTCGAACTTAAAATTTTCTTATTATTGAAAAATAGTGCATAATAAATCATTTTAATTATTATCGAGCTTCAACGAGCCGAGCTCGAGCCTACTCGAGCTTAGGCCGAGCCGAGCTCGGCTCGAGCTTCTACCGAGCTCGAGCCTGGAAGGTCAAGCTCGCTCGAGCTCGGCTCGTTTACAGCCCTAATGGCATGGTCTATATATATCATTACTATTATAAAAGAATGAGTTGGTGGCTGTACGTCTCTTCTCCTTCAACCGCCTCATTCTCAATTTCTTATCACTCTTCACTTTTCAATTGGTCAGAATAGCCCTCTTGCATAGTATGATTCGTTATATATCTAGTAAATTTCGTTGCAACACACGAGCAGGTGACTAGTGTGTATATATATAACTTTTGGTTCTTCATTCTATTCATTACGTGATTGTCCTAAATATTTCATGCTCTCATGGTATCAGAAGCGATCGCTCCCGCGACCGCATCCTTTCGCTAATTCCACTGATATGGCCGGTGAAGATGACGCCGTCGTTGCCACATGCCATGAGCAGGAGGCCGCTGCTGCCGCTACTGTGCACCGCACGCAAGGTATTGCCATGCGCTAGGAGGCCGCACGGGCACTGGCCTTCTTCGAGGCCACCACCGTTGCTTCCCTCCACACTCAGGCGTATGGTGTCCTCAACATCAAGGCTCTCATCCCTGTCGTCCTCAACCTCGCCTCTCCAAACTACAATAAATGGCGCGGCCTCTTCCTCGTCACCCTTGGCATGTACGCCCTCTTCGACCACGTGCTCTCTGATGACGCCTACCCCGACGTCGCCGACTGGGTCTAGATTGATTATCTCGTTCTCTCATGGCTCTACGGCACCATCTCCGCTGAACTCCTTGAGATCGTGATGACTCCTACCTCCATGGTGTGGCTCGTATAGGTGGGCTCGAGCAACAGTTCATCAGCAACAAGGAGACGCGTGCCCTGTACCTGGACGTAGAGTTTTGCAACTTCGTCCAGGGCGACCTCTCCATCTCCGATTACTACCGTAAGTTGAAGAGCATGGCCGACGCCCTCGATGACTTGGGTGAACTGGTGCCCGATCGCACCCTTGTTCTGTCCGTTCTGCGCGCGGCCTGAACGTGAGATTCGCATAAATGGTGGCCTTGCTGACGCGGTAGAAGCCATTCCCCTTGTTCATCGAGGCCCGCTCCAATTTGCTACTCGAAGAAATCACAATGTCATCACGTCTCTCTGCTCCCTCCACAGCCCTCATCACCACGACCCCTACCGGCAATGGGGGTCTCGACAATGGTGTCTCCAAAGGCGGTGGCAGCACGTCCGATTGCCGTTCCACTGGCGTGCCCCAGGCCTCTCCCTCCGGTGGAACCGGCAGTGGTGAGAGCGGATCTAGTTGCTGTCA
The DNA here is from genome assembly GCA_017311315.1 of Dendrocalamus latiflorus. Lineage (NCBI taxonomy): Eukaryota > Viridiplantae > Streptophyta > Magnoliopsida > Poales > Poaceae > Dendrocalamus > Dendrocalamus latiflorus. Next base: position 9,470,580 of record CM029651.1, on the reverse strand, counting down.
TTGCCACAGCAACGGCGGCAGCAACACCAAGCTTGGCGGCGGAGGTACGGGTGGTCACTCTGGGGGCGGCATCTCTGATTGGCCACCCTCCTTCTACAATCCTTGGACCGGCACCATCCAGGTGTGGCCCAGGCAACTCCATCCAAGCCAGGCCCCCGGCCTCCTCGGCCCGCGCCCCCTAGCGCACCGCCCCAGTCGCGCCACGGTGGTACGCCCCAGCCGCACGTGCTGGCGGCCGGCCAACTCTTGGCTGGCTACCCGCTGCCCATGTCGTGGCCTTCTCGTGTTGGTCTGGGTCTTGTGCCTCCCGATCTTGGTCCATGGTATCAGCAGTCATTGGCAACCTCTTTCAACACCATGACTCTTGCTTCCCCGTCAACCACCGACTGGCACATGGACTCTGGTGTGACCTCGCACATGACGTCGGACGATAGTAACCTCTCCCGTTCCCATCCCCCTCACTCCTTCACTCCTTCCACCATTGTTGTCGGTGATGGATCTCTGCTATCTGTCACCTCCACTGGTTCCACTAGTCTTGGCCCTCTTCATGTTAATAATGTTCTTGTCACTCCGCACTTTATGAAGAATCTTATTTCCATTCATCAATTCACTATTGACAACAATTGTTCCGTTGAGTTTGACCCTGTTGGTTTTTCTGTAAAGGATCTTCATTCCCGTAAAGTGATCGCCAGGTGTAATAGCTCCGGACCTCTCTACCCCTTGTGTCTGCCAGCGTCTACCTCCCTCTCGTGCGTACTCATCGCTAGTGCCTCCACCTCCCTGTGGCATCGTCGTCTCGGGCACCTCGGCCGTGAGTCCCTGTCTCACGCTTGCAATAATGAACCAGCCGATACTATCTGTCATGCGTGTTAGCTTGGTTGCCATGTGCGTCTACTTTTGCTATTTCACAGTTTCGTGCTCTCAAGAATTTTGATTTAGTTCATTATGACCTTTGGACCTCACCTATCGTCAGTGTATCCGGTTACAAATATTATTTGGTTATTCTTGATGATTGCTCGCATTATCTTTGGACGTTTCCTCTATAACTGAAAACCGATACTTTTGTCATTATCTCGCTGTTAGGGGTGTGGGCCTTGGGCCCAAGGCCCTGTCAGATTATTATTAGGAATTAGAGATTGGTTTCTATTTGAGTTAGAGATTGGTTTCCTTGTATTAGAGATATAGTTAGAGATATGATATTAGTTACTATATCTGTTAGAGTTATAATTGGGATTAGATTCTATCTGTTAGGGGGAGCCGTCTATATAAGAGGGCTACCACATGCTATTGTAATGAATCAGAGAATTATCATAGTCTTCCTCGCCTAAACATCTAGTCTCTCTCCCTCTCGTTCTACGCCGACGCCATCCGGCCATCTCCTTGGTGGTGTTTACCCCGGTTCATGACAACTTGGTATCAGAGCCGTCGATCCCTTCCCACGACTTCTGCTACCATGGTTCCTGCGACTCGTCCCCTTGCCGAGTCAATGGCCATCATAAAAGCTATCGCCGATAAGAACGCCAGCTACGACAAAGAGTGGGCGGACTGCTGCCTCAACATGTATGCCTTCTTTGAGAAGATCCTGAAGAAGCGAGAGAAGGCGCAGCAGCATGAGGCCGCTCGCAGAGCAGAGGAGGCGCAACAAGAAACAAAGAGCAAGACCGCCACAGCCATCCCCAATCTTCCTCTGACCCTCTGCAGAACACCGGATCAACGCCGGCAGTCGTCTACTTCAGCTCGTCCAGGGTCAGGGGCTACACCCGCAGCCGCCCGGTCAACCGGCGCTTCCGCAGCATCTTCATCGCCTCCCTTGCGCCGGTTGTGCATGGCCCCAGCACGCCTACGACTCCCGATGTCGTGTGTGTTCCTAGCGCGCCCGTACCCACGCACGTGACGCCGGTTGGCAGCGCCTCTCCTAGCAGGGACTCCCACTCGCTCGTCGCGTATGCGGCTGTGGTATCACCCAGTGCTCCAGCCGCGGCTCCTCCTGTGACAGTGGAAGCACACGGTGCTCCTGTCGTGGGTCTACCAGTTGACTCACCAGCTCCTATCGGGGTTGTTCTACCGCAGCTTCCCCCAGGTGCTGTGCCTCTCTAGCCGGTCGAAAACTCCCACACCATGGTGACTCGTGGAAAGCACGGTTTTCGTTAGCCGTTCACCCGCATGAACCTTCATGCTGCCACTCTATATCCTGTTCCGACCACATACCGGGCTGCTCTCGCCGACCCTAATTAGCATAGCGCCATGGAGGAGGAATACGCCGCACTTCAGGCCAACAATACATGGACTCTTGTTCCACGGCCATCCAATGCCAATGTGGTCACTGGGAAGTGGATTTTTCGGCATAAGTACAATTCAGATGGCACTCTTGCCCGCTATAAGGCTCGCTGGGTTCTTCATGATTTCACACAACGTCTTGGTTTGACTTTGATGGGACTTTCAGTATAGTCATCAAGCTAGCCATTGTTCGCACAGTTCTCTTTCTGGCCCTATCTCGGGATTGGCCTATCGACCAACTGGATACTAAGAATATGTTTCTTCATGGAACACTCTCTGAGACTGTCTTCTATTCATAGCCGGATGGATTTGTGGATTCTTCTTGCCTGGATTACGTTTGCCGCCTCAACAAGTCTCTCTATGGTCTCAAACAGGCGCCCCGGTCCTGGTATAGCTGTTTTGCGGCCTACTTGCTATCTCTCGGTTTAATGTAGGCAAAGTCCGACACCTCTCTTTTTGTATCTCATTGAGACGGTGACACTATCTACCTACTACTCTGTGGACGACATTGTGCTGACTGCTTCTTCGGACAGTGTGCTTCGCCGAGTGATTCCCTCCCTCCAGCAGGCTTTTCCTATGAAGGATCTTGGTCCACTCCATCGTTTCCTAGGTGTTTCTGTCAGTTGTCGTGATGGCAACATGTTTCTCTCTCAGCGGCAGTATACTCTCGACATCCTGGACCGCGCCGGCATGACTGCTTGCACTTGCAGCACCCCTGTCGACACTCATTCCAAGGTCTCCTCTACTGCTGGCGTTTCTGTGGTTGATCTGACATTCTACCGAAGTCTTGATAGTGCTTTGCAGTACATCACCTTCACTTGCCCGGATATTACCTACGTCGTACAACAAGTTTGTCTCCATATGCATGATCCTCGCGAGCCGCACCTTCGGTATCTTCGCGGCACCATCAACCACAACCTTCTTCTTCACCGAGCAGTCTCTACGAATCTGGTTGTCTACTCCAACACTGATTGAGTTAGTTGTCCCAACACGCGCAAGTCCACTTCAGGCTACACTGTGTTCCTGGGTAACAATCTCATCTCCTGGTCCTCCAAGCGGCAACACATTGTCTCTCGTTCGAGTGCAGAGCCGTGGCCAATGTTGTTGGTGAGGCATGCTGCTACACCAACTTCTTTAAGAACTTCACAGTCCTCTACGCCAAGCTACCCTCGTCTACTGCGACAATGTCAGTGCGGTCTATCTCTCAACAAATCCAGTGTAACATCAGCGCACCAAACATGTTGAGATTGACCGCCACTTCGTTCGGGAACGAGTTGGTCTTGGTGATGTCCGCATTCACAACGCATACCGAAAAAGGGTACCTATGTTGCCGACTATTAATGACTAGTTTGTTCTTCATGTTCCGACGTCATCTCAGTACACCGACATCTTCACCAAAGGGCTGCATACTTCTGTTTTCACCGAGTTTCAATCCAGTTTGAATGTCCGCTCCACCGACGCTCCAACTGCGGGGGTGTTAGACGCCTCGGTTAACATGTTAGACACCTCGGTTCCTGATGCATACTTAAGGCATGGCATGGTTTCACACTTGCCCCTCATCTGCCTGGCATAGTTTCACACTTGGCATGGTTTCACACTTGCCCCCTCACCTGCCTGGCATAGTTTCACACTTGCCTCCTAACTTGCCTAGCATGGTCTATATATGTAACATTTGGTTTTTCATTATATTCATTGCGTGATTGCCCCAAATATTCCACGCTCTCACTTTTTGATTCTTTTTGTGTGGATTTTTCTAAAAAAGGCTTGGTTTTGAAAACATTTTCTTGGAGCTTATGAACAGAATGCTTGGATTTTCTTAGAGCTTATGAACAGAATGCTTGGATATTCCATTTGCGGGGCTCTTGGAATGATTTAATTCTGTTGGACTGGTGTTCTTATGTGTGCTGACATTTTGAGACGAATGCACTTCCAGTGCACGATAGGGTATTTAATTTCGTTAGGGGGTTACTTGGCGGTTTGGTGATATAAGAAAAAAAATGTTTTGTTCAGCGCTATTATAAGTCAGAGGAATGTGAAGTGCTCAAGTTAGGCGCTTTGGTTTCTTTGAAATCTCTTTTGCTGCGAGCTTAATATGTTAGCGAGTTTGTGAACAGCTGCATGATTTGGGACCTGTGAAAGTTTGCGCCTAATCTGATGTACCTGGTCTTCTAGTGTTTTTCTCATTGACATAATGGTATCGGGGAGATTTATGGATTTTTTTATCTCTCTGTAGTCTATACATATGTTTGATGTATTGTAGTCCATAATTTCCTCTTAATTGTTTTTAGTGTTGCCAAATGCTTAATTTTAAGTTGACTATAAAGTACAACTCTGTGCCATTTTTTGCAATTTGATTTTGTTATGCACATGTAGCTCTTATTGATTGTGTTTTAGGCAATTTATATGGTAAATTTTGTTTGCTTCATGCATAGGTATTCTCATTCAAGTTGAGAGGTGCATATAATATGATGGCAAAGCTCTCCCACGAGCAGTTGGCAAGGGGTGTCATCTGCTCCTCTGCTGGAAACCATGCACAGGGAGTTGCTCTTTCTGCCCAAAGACTGGGCTGTGATGCCGTTATCATCATGCCTGTGACAACACCAGAAATCAAGGTTATTGAACTTTTGATGCCATTACCTTAGATCTGTCCTTTTATATGATATATTTTACTTCATTCTCACCAACTAGTAAACCTATTACCTAAATCCAGTGGCGATCAGTAGAGAGATTGGGTGCAACAGTTGTTCTCAAGGGAGACTCATACGACGAAGCTGAATCATGTGCAAAACAACGGTGTGAGCAGGAAGGCCGCACATTCATACCTCCTTTTGACCATCCTGATGTTATCACTGGACAAGGAACTATTGGCATGGAAATTGTTCGCCAATTGCAAGGCCCATTGCATGCAATATTTGTACCTGTGGGAGGTGGTGGATTAATTGCTGGAATTGCTGCCTATGTAAAACGGGTCCGCCCAGAGGTTAGCTTTAAACTGGGACTTCTTTTAATAAAATATCTTACATATAAAGACAACATGTTTCTTTATAAATGCCATCAAGGAGAACGGCCCTAATTTTAAGTGCATTTTGGACGTAGAATTGTTTTTCAATATAACGACCAGTAATCCTTCTCCAGATTGAACCCAATACATCATTTTTATCACATTGTAATACTTTAGCCAAGGTGTCGTTTTCTGGTATGTTTTACAACAATTCTGGTACAGGTAAAAATAATTGGAGTGGAGCCCTCAGATGCAAATGCCATGGCATTGTCCTTGTGTCATGGTCAGAGGGTCATGTTAGAGCATGTTGGAGGGTTTGCTGATGGTGTAGCTGTCAAAGTCGTAGGGGAGGAAGCATTTCGCTTGTGCCGAGAACTTGTGGATGGCATTGTCCTGGTCAGTCGAGATGCTATTTGTGCTTCAATAAAGGTGAGAGTTATCAATTTATTATGTGTTGCTGTTCCTTAATATATTAAATGGGTGCATGATTGAATGCTGACCTATTTTTGTCACCTCAACTCACTCGAAGCACAGGATACAATGCTCAAGAAAAAAAGAAGGGGGGGGGGGGGGGGGTATCCTGTGCTCCAATGGTCTGTCAATATAATCCACCGGTTGAATAATTTTCTAAATTTACATGTTTAAAACACTCTCTAGTGGGCAAGTGTTACAATATTGTGCTGCGGTGACCTAGTTATCTAGCTTTCAATTCTTGTTGTGGGTATTGGTGTTCATCTAATGCCATTTCCTTAAGTTACTATTTTTTTTTTCTCGAACACGCAGGAGAGCTGCGTATCATTATATTTAAAAGAAGAAAAGGGGGTAAGAACCCTTACAACACACACCTCCAACACACCTAGGTTCCTAAAACAAGTGCTCCACAGAAACACATAGACCGACCAGAAACTCTAACCTTGACAAATTATCCTTCAAGAGGCGCTAGGGCAAGGAGGTGAGTAATACCTCGCGCCCCAGCCAAATCCCACAAGTGTAACTCCTCTACAGCTAGCATCAACACACGAGCAACACTCGGAGCCGCACCATCAAAGACACACTTATTGCGGTGATTCCACAAAGTCCAGGCGCCCAAGATCACGAGGGAATTGAGCCCCTTCTGCATAACATCAACAACCTCCTTGGAAATCCTATCCCACCAGCCATCAAAAGACTCCTCATTTTGCTGCGGACAGAGATGTTGCAACCCAACCTTTCGCAGAAGAGAGAACCAGAATTCCCGGGCAAAGACACAGGACAGCAGCAGATGATTAATGCTTTCAGCAGCTTGATCACAATGTGGGCAGTTTGGAGGATGGGGGAGACCACGCCTTGCAAGCCGATCCGCCGTCCAACACCTGTCCCGAGCAACTAACCACATGAAGAAACGACACTTCCCAGGTGCCCACGACTTCCAGATTCTCTCCCAAGGACTGAAGGTGATCATCCCCTGAAGAAGTGCATCGTAAGCCGATTTAGCTGAATAAATACCATCACCAGAGAAGCGCCATGCATGGGCGTCTTCCACCTCCGGCTGTAGTGACACACTTGAGATGGCATCCCAGAGGCCAAGAACCTCAGAAATAACCCCTACCGTTAGTGCCCCTTGAACGTCCAAGAGCCAAGATTGGTCGTTGAGAGCTTCAAGTACTGTCCTTCTATTGGCTCTACGTTTGGGCACTAGCACAACCACTTGGGGTGCAATATCTTCCACTCGCTGACCATCAATCCATCTATCAGCCCAAAAGAGAGTCCTTGCACCATTGCCCACATGAGAGATAATCGCTATAGAGAAGAAAGCCTGAATATTTTTATGAACGTGAATATGAAAAACACCCCAAGGACATGTAGGGTCCACCTTTTGAAGCCACAACCACCTCAACCTAAGAGCCCAGCCAAGAGTCTGCAGGTTGGAGATACCAAGCCCTCCTAGCTCTTTAGGGAGGCACACCTTCGGCCAAGCCACTAAGCAATGGCCGCCTTTTGCATCCTTTCTTCCTCGCCACAAGAAACTTCTTCTAATTTTGTCAATTGCCTTGATAGCCCATGGAGGGAGATCGATAGCCATGGCAAGATAAACTATCATGGAAGTGAGCACATGTTGAACCAAAATTCTTCGGCCTTCCTTAGTCAACAAATCCGCCTTCCATCCTGGCAGATGGTCAGCGATTCGATCAATATAAGGCATAATCTGGTTTTTGGATAATTTCTTCAAGGAGAGCGGCACTCCGAGATATTTGCAAGGAAAATCAAGCAGCCCACAAGGAAGGTGTTCCTGTAAAATGTTGAAGTCCAACTCTGTGCACTGAATGGGGAAGGCATTACTTTTTTGCACATTTGTTTTCAACCCAGAAGCTTCACCAAACAAGTTGAGCAAATCAAGAGAGAGATCAATATCACTGGCAGTGGGTCGAAGGAAAATCACCACATCATCCGCATAGATGGAGATTCTATGTTGAATTGCCCAAGAAGATAGGGGCTGCAACAAGCCTGCCTCAGATGCCTTAGAGAAAACATGGCTTAGCACATCCATAACTAGAATGAAGAGCATCGGTGAGAGAGGGTCGCCTTGTCTTAGCCCTCTCCGATGTGAAATAACCTCACCAGGAACCCCATTCAGGAGGACCTGTGTGGATGAAGAGGACAATAAACCACAGAGAATATCTCGCCAAATGAGACTAAAACCCAACTTTTGTAGAACCTCCAACAAAAAGCTCCAAGCCACTGAATCAAAAGCCTTAGAAATATCTAACTTGAGAAGGATGCTAGGCTGCTTTTGTTGATGAAGGAATCTGGCCAAATGCTGCACAAGCATAAAGTTATCCTGGATGAATCTCCCCTTAATAAAAGCGCTTTGGTTATGAGTCACTAGTTCATGCAACCGACCTGCCAATCTATTGGCAAGAACCTTGGTGAGGAGTTTAGCAAAGCTGTGAACAAGACTAATGGGCCGGAAATCCTTGACATTAGTGGCATCCATCTTTTTTGGCAAGAGACTGATATAGGCAGTGTTAAGCAACTCCAAGTTACGAAATTTACGGCTCCAAACAGCTGAGATTGCTATCATGATGACATCCTTTATGAGAGGCCAACAAACCTGATAGAAACACCCTGTGAACCCATCTGGACCCGGGGCTTTGTCCGAGGGTAGTCCTGAAACTGTTCTCCAAATTTCCTCTTCAGATAAGGGGGCATCCAAACAAGAGAGGTCAAAAGCTGGAATGTTAAGCTCATCAAGATCAATTGTGAACTCACGGACTGAACTGGAACCAAGCAATCCCTGATAAAAATCAGCAACAGCCCTCTCTTTTTCTGCATGAGTAGTTAGCACCTGATCGCCCTCGACAAGCTTGGCTATGAAGTTTTTCTGCTTCCGATGGTGAGCATGGAGGTGGAAAAACGCTGTATTAGCATCACCCTCTTTAAGCCATGTAATGCGGGAGCGACTCCGTGCAATCGTTCTCTTGAGAGAAGAAAGGGCTAGAGTATGCTTCTTGAGTTGGTTTTTAAGCCAAACTTCAGCATGCATCAACACTCTATCATCTTGTGCTATTTCCAGCTGATGGAGAATTTCCCTGGCCAAGGCAAGTTGAGAGTCAATATGTCCTACCTTTCTTTGGCTCCAACTATGCAATCTAGAACTGGTGGCTTTCAACTTTCTTGCCAAAGTATCGAAGGGACATGAACTGCGTTGAACGGACTGCCAAGCTGCCTTCACTGTATCTTGGAAGCCATCTAACTTCGGCCAGAAGGACTCAAAATGGAACCTCCTCAAGCCGGCCTTAATATCATGCAAGCCAAGGATAAGCGGGCAGTGATCTGAATCCTCAGTGGCGCAGCTCTGCAGCAAGCAATTTGGGTGCAAAACCTCCCAATCCAAGGAACAAAACGCTCTGTCCCGCCGTACCAAAGTAGGGGAGTCTTGCCGATTCGACCAAGTGAATTTGCGACCATGCAGAGGCAGCTCCTTTAAAGCAAGGTCATTGATCAACCTTCGAAATCTCCCCATCATAGCACGGTCCAGATTACTGTTATTCTTGTCCTCCAACATATAAATCAAATTAAAATCTCCAAGCACAACCCAAGGACCTTGGCAGGCCACCCGATCGTCCCTTATCTCCTGAAGGAAGAGGATCTTGTTATCATTTCCTTGCGGACCATAGACGCAAGTAAGCCACCAATCATGGCCTAGGTCGGAAGAAAAAAGGATGGAAACACTATGAGAATCGACTCTTGTGCATCGCGCAGGGCCAAGACCATGGCGCCAAGCCACAAGAATCCCACCGCTTGCTCCTTCCGCTGGCAACTCAATGAAGTTGACAAAATCGGAACCAAGGGAGGAAAGCAACAACTGCCGGGAAACAGCAGCCATCTTAGTCTCTTGTAAGCACACAATATCAGCTCGAATGGAGTCAACAAAAGCCCGAACAGAGCCTTGACGGGCCTTGGAATTTAAACCCCTCACATTCCAGGAGAGAATTTTGGATGGAAACATCAGAAAAAACAGAGATACACCACCTGACAAAAAGAAAACCAACCCTAAAAATCAAGACACTAGGGTCTCCGAATCAGGTGGAGACCAACCGAACAAGGCAGCCAAAGCTTGGATGTGTTCTGCACTGAGAGGTTGTGCAAAAATTTTTGCATATTCAACCAAACTTTGCTGATCAATACCTTCCTCTTCTTCAATAATGTGCAAAGCCCGCAATGCCTGCTTCTTTGTTCTTGTCTGGTCCCGAACAGTTGGCATCTCCACTCCAACGCCGGCCAAGCGACGGCTACGACGCGGAGGAGCAAAAGATGCAATAGCTCTTGACTTCCTCCTTGAGTTGCCCGAAGCTGGCAAAATCTTGCAAGTTTTCTTGGACAGTTTCTCCACAAAAAGCTTAGCCGAGGAACGAGAAGAGTCAACCCTAGGCCCAGGCAACTGAATGCAGGAAGGAGATGAAATATCCCTCCGACGCCGTCTTGAGTAGACCTTGGACTTGGAGAAGCGCCTCAGATGTCTAGCAAAACGATCAGGTTCAGGCCCCGGAGGGTGACGAAGAGCAGCAGCAGGCGCTAGGTTCTCATCAACTTCAAGTGGGTGGGAAGAATCCAACACTGAAGGATCAACAACAACACTAGGCCCGGCAGGAGCAGCAGCAGTCCCAGCTTCCAAGGGAGTCAGCAATGGTGACTCAACTTCCGAGAGCAAGGAAGGCAAACCAGGGTCCAGCCCAGCGGGTGGCCCAGCAGTCCCAAGTGCAGAATCACCTTCAAGTGGGGCTACAGCAGCAGCAGGATCTTCAGGGGTAGCAGGAGGATCTCCATTGCTTGGCGAGACGCAATCAGAGTAGGCTGCGGACGCATGGGGCACCGAGCCGATGGAGCAGCATCGAGCAAGCGAGGGGACATCCGCCGCCCCAACATTAATGACTCCCACGCGCACCGGACCGTTATGGGTCAGCGAGTCCTCGGGCGCCGTGGAGTTTACAACGAGGCGCGCGCCCGCCGAGCGTGGGCCCAGTCGGGAGAGGACCGGAGCACGATGCCCGCCGCCGAGATTGGAGCTCGGGACCTGCGACGGAAGGATAGGAGATGGGGCCCGCCGGCGGCGCTGATTGCCGTCGCCCTCGTCGTCGACGTCCGGAGGCAGAGGCGGGGAGGGATCAGCTGACAAAGCACTGGTCACGACCGAAGACTTGATCTCGATCAGGTAGGACAAGGCCCGCGTCTCCATCGCCCCAACACGGACCGAGGGTGGAGGCTCTTCGATCCGGAGCTCCATAGACTTTGGGATGAGATCCGGCCGCGTGCATGAGGCCATCAGGCGGAAGACGTCCCTCTGAAAGAACGTGTCCGGATGAATTTCACGGACGAGGCAGAATTCGTCAAGAAGCAGCTCCGCCGTCGCCAGCTCCCAGGCGTGCGCCGGAATGCCGCTAATCGCGACCTCAACAGCGCTGGCGAGGAGCGAGCCGGAGGAGTAGTAGAAACGAGACCAGCGCCTGACGTGTAGTCTGAGTGGAGCAGAGACGAAAGGTTGCCCGCAGTTGTAGACTCGAACTGCAGTCGCCTCATCTTGGAGGAAGAGAATGAAACTCGCCGGAGAGTTGCGTCGAAAGACCAACGAGTCTTCAGCCAGACAGAACCTCTGGGCGAATGCCGACGTGAGGAGCTCGACGGTGACGCCGGAGCACTCTCCCACAATGGTGACAATGAGGGCGCGGCTGAGCTCGCTTTCCTTTCCCACCAAGCTGGCCGAACGGGCCAAGAAACGTTGAGCTATTCGACGCACGTTGTCTTCTTCAACCAGAGCATCGGCGTCGCCAGAAACCAAAGGAGATGGTGACCCAGACCTGGGAACATCACTGGCAGAACCATGCAGGGAAGGGGAGGGATCAGCATGCCCCCTCGGACGCCGCCGCCGAGCCCGGCGACACTTCCTCTTGTCGCGTCCACCAGATGGCCCTTCACCAGCCACTGGAACAGGCACAACACTGCTGCCATCAACCGGCATCGAGGGCGGCGGCACCACGGCTGGTCTAGGATCAACCTGGCGCCAGACCCTCCTACACGAAGGCCGTGAGGCGGCGGTCTGTGTGGCAGTCGTCTTGCGAGGGCACCCGACGGAGCGGTGTCCAAGCGCCCAACAGAGGAGACAGCGCGTACGGCTCCGGCAGGCAGCGACCCGATGAGACGAGGACAGGCAGTTGAAGCACTTCCCCCGAAGATCCTCAGGGACAGGACGGCGAGGCCGTCGCGGAGGGCGGAGACGCCTCCGGCGGGCTTGACGGGACTCAACCACTTCCCAATCGTTGACGACGTGCGCAACCTGGGTCATGCGACACAGCTCAGGGCGCACAACAACCTTCGGAGGCAGAGTCCGCCCCGCCGGAGAAGATACAGGTAAGGCAGCTACAGGAGCAGCCAGAACATCACGGTAGCTGGGCAGAGGAGAATACTTGGAACAAGCAGCACCGGAGGAAGGGGTTGGGCTGGAATCACTCCAACGCTGAACCTTGGAACGGCCAGGCAGAGAAGGAGAAGGCGAGGCAAGTCCTGGCGGAAGGAAGGATGAGGAGGATGGCCGCAGAGGGGACGCAGCCGTGACGGTGGCCGCCGGCTCCGGGGAGAAAGCCGGCGTGGGGCTCTGGGGGGATGGAACGCCAGGAGGTGGAGGGACGACGGGAGGTGGAGAGGCGGGAGGCATTTCTTCTCCCCCTGCTCCTTTGGATCATACTGCTAACACCCCTTAAGTTACTATGCATAGGTATCTTGTTGATATTGCTGAAAAATAGGATGCTAGAAATTTATGCATCAACAGTTTGTATGTTGCACTATGTATTCTGCATTGCTGCGTACGTTCTGTCCCTAGTATATTATTTGTACTGAAAATGTTTTTCTTCACGAGTGCAGGATATGTTTGAGGAGAAAAGAAGTATCCTTGAACCTGCTGGTGCCCTTGCCTTGGCAGGGGCTGAATCTTACTGCAAATACTATGGTTTGAAAGGGGAAACTGTAGTTGCAGTAACTAGTGGAGCAAATATGAACTTTGATCGACTTAGACTCGCAACTGAGCTTGCTGATGTTGGTCGAAAACGAGAAGCGCTATTAGCTACATTTTTGCCGGAGGAGCAGGGAAGCTTCAAGAAGTTTGCGGAACTGGTATGTCTCGTGATATTTCTACCAATACAAAATAGTTTATATTCCATTTCTTTTCTTGTGACTTCTCATTCTGCAGGTTGGCACGATGAATATCACTGAATTTAAATACAGATATGATTCCAATGCAAAAGATGCCCTTGTTCTTTACAGGTACATGGGCAACAATATCATCAACATTCATGTCCTTTTTTTTACTGACATATACTCTGTTGAGTATTTTGTCTGGACCATTTATTTATTCATAGACCATTTATAGAAAAGAATGGACACCTTTTTACATTCTCCCAGCTAATCTATATGTTCGTTGTTTTGTATTGCAGTGTTGGCATCTACACTGATGATGAGCTTAGAGCAATGGTGGAACGCATGGAATCTTCAAAACTAAAGACTGTGAACCTTAGTGACAATGATTTGGCAAAGGACCACCTAAGATACTTTGTAAGTTTCATGTTTCTGCCACACTCATAGCCATTAGCACATTATTGTGGCAAATAGGTCGATGGTTAGTTTTAGGTGCTTGCTGGTGATATTTATGGTAATAGCAAGGTTACATGATGAAATAATTCACTGGATATACATCTCACGCACCTAGCAGGCTAGGATGATTTTGCAAACTGTTCTCAAGCAAAATAAGGTTTGGGTAAATTTGAGCTGAATGGATATAATCAGCTCTCGTTTTCCTTCTAAGCATCCTTGATCATAACATTGCAAACTTCATTAAACTCTTTTAGTAATATGTGCACCTGTCAACTTTGCTGTGTAACCTCCTTCCATTATTACCCTTGTGCTCTTCTCTATCACTTTGCTGATTCTGGAAATCCGGGTTTAGTGTGTGTCATGAATAGTAGGAAGTAGGAACAAATAGACAAGGCCATACTCCTAGACAAATATTTGTATGTCCATATATACTCAAGGGCGCTTGTTGCAACAGTTCAGTTGAAATGTTGCTGTAGTTATACGAAAATGTTTCAGTACAAGAAAGTTGCATGACAAAAGTTAATGCGACATTTTCATAAAACTACTGCAACAATCAGCCTGAACTTGTGCAGTGCTACATGTGTCCAAACAGATCGGATGTCTGATGATCCCTAGTTTTTCCATGTTACTTCAAATGTCGCTGGGATTGAATTGCCGTTTTGTTATTAATTTGCAAATATAAATAATTACCTGCGAAAATATTTTTAGATAAAGGATATAAAATCCGGCCTCTATATCCACAAGGGATATATACAGCCAACGGTTACACGAGCTCTTAGGCTCAAAACCTCATAACTGAGGAGCATACAACCACAAGAAAGAGAGCTTAAGGACTATGAAAAAAAAAGCTAGAAAGACTACGCTTCAGAGCTTCTTCTCCGTCCTTGCTTTCAACCAAGACCCTATCCTCCACCGACTGCGCCATCCAAACTTCGGTCTAATTTGTGCGAAGAAGGACCTCCTAGGCGACGCCTCCAACGAGACGACCAGAATCGCCAACGCCGCCCGCCTCACCGAGGCAAGGTTTTCACTTAGAGATCAGAGCACATGAGAGCTGTGGAATGCCAAGACAACACCTCCAGGAAGGAAAATGGCGCCCGAAGGCGTCATCGTTGTCAGGACCAGTAAGAACACCGGCAATGCTTTCGCCAGCACCTCCACAGCACCCCACGTACTACCCACACGCAAAAAAGACTTCCACCAACACTCCGGAGTCCATCATATCCTTCACCGGTCACCGCGGGATGCCTTAGGCACCCAGCAACCAAACCGTCTGCCGCACAACAGGACCACCAGCCAACCACCATCGCCAGGCGCAACAACTGGCCTCCATCCAGACCCATGCAAGGCTCCGGCGACCAGCACCCGCGCTCTACCAGATCCCGGCGCCAGCACGCTGGAGCCACATGCCGTTGGCCGGCAACCTCGGCGAGGACGAGGCTGACCGCCACCAGGCCGGGCTGCAGCACGCCGCCACACCTCCTTGACGCCGCTCCACGCGGGCGACAACGCCGCCCCCACGCATGTACGCATGAGAGACGGCGACGGCGGAGTAACAAAGAGCGACTCCCAGCAGCCAGTCCTCCGGTAGAAGGTGACGCCCCTGCACTGCGAGCTCCGCGACCTCGGGCCTCGCCGGCTCTTCATCCCGCAGCACGGACGCCCATCAGGGCGCTTCCTCCGCCGGCGACCTCCACAGGGGCCCGGACGCCTCCGGCGGCACGCTCCAGCGGCGGCGAGGCGAATGGGAGAGGTAGGGGGGAGACGGCGCTGGAACGCTGGGGAGAGAAAGGGTCGCCCACTCGTCTCCGGCCCCGACCGCCGCTTACGCCGCGCTGCCTCCGCCGGCGACCACCACGGGGACCCGGCCGCCGCTTACCCGTCTCCCAGATCCAGAAGCCGCCGCCCAGATCCAGACGAGAGAGCCCCGCCGCCGCCTTCCTAGCACCCGCACAAGCCTCTGGCGGCGTGCTCCAGCGGCGGCAAGGCGAAGGGGAGAGGTAGGAAGGGGAGACGACGCTGGAGAGGAAGGGTCGGGGGAGAGGAAGGGTCGGGGAGAGAAACCCCAGATCTTACCTGCGAAAATATAGAGGGCATATAAATGTTCATGTTAATTTTGTACACCTCAAAGTGTTGAATTAGCCTAACCTGTTACTTCTAATTTCCTCTGGGCTATTTTGTATTCAAATATGCTGCTATCTTACCTGACCATTCCTTCTATCAATTTGCAGATCGGTGGCAGGTCTGAAATAAAAGATGAACTTGTTTACCGGTTCATTTTCCCAGAAAGGCCAGGTGCTTTTATGAATTTTTTTGATGCATTCAGCCCACGCTGGAATATTAGCCTTTTGCATTACCGTGCACAGGTATGTGACAGTATTGTCAGTAGCCTTCTTAGAGTGGTCTTCTATGCAATCTCATGAATATGAATTCTGAAATTATCATCCTATTGCCAGATATTGCACATGAATATGCAATGCCCAAGTTACATTAGTGTAGCCAAACAATGCAAAATTATCCTTTTTCAGACCACAGAAAAGGGCTGCGAATATACACATTCAATGAGCTAATTCTCATTTGCAGGGTGAAACCGGAGCAAATGTATTAGTTGGCATACAAGTGCCACCGGAGGACCTGGATGAATTCAGGGGTCGCGCTGAGAATCTTGGGTACGAGTACATGTCCGAGCTGAACAATGAGATATATCGGCTCCTGTTGCGCGACCCAAATATCTGAATCTTCTGACCCATGGAATCCAATCAATGGTTAATCTCCCTCTCCCGTAAATTGGTGAGGCTTACCAAGGAAATATTCAATTATGACTCGCTTCTTCAGTTGGAATAAAGCCTTATCGTATTTTATACGTATAATTGTTAGTGTGCTATCTGTTGACTTGTTCGAATATGTAGTGTATTTGTGTTGTGCTTCTGGGCCTAAATTTACCGGCTGGAAGCCTGTAATTCACCAAGAATTCTCGAATAATATTTGTTATTTTTAGATAATGGAACAAGAGTTCCAGCCTCTACACTCTGAAGAAGTGTACACAGCTAGTTCAAAACGTCTAGGAGCACTCAAGCTTAGCTCTCACAAAAGAGAGGAATAACAAAAGACAAGATACAAGGCTCAGACAAAAGGAAAGAACTAAGCCTAAGCTTCAATTCTATTCCGGAACTTCCATCCAAACTTCGCAAAGAACTCCAAAATGACTGTTTCCAAGATCTGGCAACCGCTCTTGATGCTTGATCTTTCATCTTCTTTATGTAGCAGCGACCACAGTCGGATCCAATATGTTGCTCTGAAAATTACCTGCAAAGAAGTGTTTGGTTTAGCTTTGTTGAATACCATATCGTTTCTATTCAACCACATAGCCCAACATATAGCTGCTGCTCCTAATAAAATTCGATTTTTAGACTTAGGCTGAAAACCCAAAAGCCAAGAACCAAACATATTAGCTATGTTAGCTGGCGGGAGAATTCCAAAGGTGATATGCACGGTATTCCAGATAAATCTAGCAAAATGACAATCAAAGAAAAGATGTTGTATAGTCTCCATAGAGCTACAAAAGCAACACTTGATGCTTCCTTGCCAATTCCTTTTTGCTAGGTTGTCCTTAGTAAGAGTGACACCCTTCTGGAGGTACCAAAGGAAGATTTTAATTTTCAAAGGCACTCTTAAAGACCAGAGTGGGCTTTTGTAAGGTACGATCCCTTCTTGTATCAAACTCATGTACATAGACCGGACCGTGAAGGTTCCACTCCTATGTAAGTTCCACACAAACAAATCTCTGCCATTAGTTAGGTTAATTGACACAATCTTGGAAACTAAGTCTTCCCAAGCGAGCAAATTTGTGCCCACTAGGGCCCTTCTAAATGATATATGAAGTGGTATAGTACTAAGTACCTTTGCCACCGTATCATCTTTTTTCCTTACAATTCTATAAAGAGAAGGATAAGCAATCCGAAGAGGTTTGTCCTTTAGCCAAATATCCTCCCAAAATCTGATTTGAGTCCCGCTTTGGATATGGAAGGAGCCGCCGGCCAAGAAATCATCCTTGACCTTCATGAGTCCCGACCAAAACTGTGAATCTCCCGGTTGTTTACGAACTTGGGTTAAGGTTTTGTTGTTCAAATATTTCTTCTTTAGAAGGCTCTGCCAAACACCATCCTCATTAATGAGTTTAAACAACCATTTGCTCAAAAGACACATGTTTTGGATGTCTAAGTTTTGAATACCAAGGCCACCAAAATCCTTTGGTCTACAAAGTACACTCCATCTAGTGAGTCTACACTTCTTTTTGTGTTCATCACACTGCCAAAAGAATCTTGATCGGTAATAATCCAACTTTTGGAGGACACCCCTAGGAACCTCAAAAAAGGATAGCATGAACATGGCTAAGCTAGTTAAAACTGAATTAATCAGCACTAGTCTACCTCCGACAGAGAGAAGCTTTCCTTTCCAACTGCTTAGTTTTTTCTGGAACTTTTCCTCTATGATGAGCCAATCTTTATTAGAAATCTTCCGGTGATGCAAAGGAAGCCCAAGGTATTTGAAAGGCAAACCCCCGGTACTACAACCAAACAGTTGTGTATATTCATGTTCGCAATCTTTGGCTTTGCCAAAGCAGAACAGTTCACTTTTATGGAAGTTAATTTTCAACCCCGAGAGTTGCTCGAAGGAACTTAACACTAGTTTAAGATTTTTGGCTTGGAGCGTGTTATGGTCCAAAAAGAGAATGGTGTCATCCGCATATTGAAGGATCGAAAGGCCATCCTCCACAAGGTGTGGGACAACCCCACGAAACATTCCTTTGGACTTGGCCCTCTCAATTAACGTGGCCAACATATCCCCCACTAAGTTAAAAAG
Organism: Dendrocalamus latiflorus; assembly: GCA_017311315.1. Classification (NCBI taxonomy): domain Eukaryota; kingdom Viridiplantae; phylum Streptophyta; class Magnoliopsida; order Poales; family Poaceae; genus Dendrocalamus; species Dendrocalamus latiflorus. The sequence goes on along the minus strand of CM029651.1, from coordinate 9,452,318 downwards.
AATAGGTGATAAGGGGTCTCCCTGTCTAAGTCCCTTTTTTGTTTGAAAATAATGACCCAGATCATCATTTACCTTAATGCTGACACTGCCTCCTTTAACAATTTGATCAATCCACTTGCACCACATAGGCGAAAAACCTTTCATTCTCATTGTTTGCTGAAGGAAAGACCACTTTACCTTATCATAGGCCTTTTCGAAGTCTAGCTTCAAAATTACCCCATCTAACTTCTTCCTATGCAACTCATGAATAGTTTCATGCAGAATGACCACCCCTTCCAAAATATTCCTTCCTGACAAAAAGGCGGTTTGAGAAGGTTTAATTACTTTCTGAGCTACTAGAGATATACGGTTGGTCATGACCTTTGTGAACAGCTTGAAACTAACATTCAACAAACAGATGGGTCTGAACTGTTGAATCTGTGCCGCTTCCTTTTGCTTTGGTAGCAACGTGATTATACCAAAGTTAAGACTAAAAAGTGGAAGGTTTCCTTTATGAAATTCTGAGAAGAGAGCCATAAGATCTGCCTTAATAAGCCCCCAAAAGGCTTGGTAGAACTCCGCTGGAAAGCCATCCGGACCTGGAGCTTTGTTATGTTCCATCTGGAAGATGGCTTGTTTGACTTCTTCTTCTGAGAACTCCGTAGTTAAAATTTCATTTTCCATACCAGAAACCTGGGGTATGTCTTCCCTTATTGATTCCAACATAGAGAAAAAGTTACTCTCCGATGGACCGAAAAGACCCTTATAATAGTTAGTGATGTACTTCTTAAGATTTTCGTCACCTTCTATAATCCCCTCTTCCTGTTCAAGTCGGAAAATCCTAGTTTTCCTATGTTTACCATTTGCTACCAACTGAAAATACTTAGTATTGCAGTCACCAAAAATCAACTTAGTTGTCTTGGCTCTTTGGTACCATTTAAGTTCCTCTTCCCTCAACAAGCGAGCAAGCCTCTCCTTTAAATAGTGTTTTAGATCAATTTCCGCCGCACTAAGAAGTTGAGTCTCAGCCTTCTTATCCAATTCACCCACTTTCCTAATTAAATCGTTCTTCGCCTTCTTGTAAGAGCCGCTAGTATTCTTAGTCCAACCCCTTAGGAATTGTCTAAGTCTTTGAATTTTAAATTGCCAATTTTGTAATGGTGTTGCTCTATTTGTTATGTAATCCAAGAATGTTCAGCTGCATTGTTATAATTTCATGGCTCATTCTGGTCCTTTCTTACAGCAACATTCCTCAAGTAAAGTGACATGCGCATTAACCAAAGTTTCTATGTGCCGAGCCTTTGTGAAGGTGTGAACCATGTGATGAAAAACTGTGTGTGAGTGGTCGTCCACTGTTCTGTTGTATTGAGGGAGGGACACTGCGACAGTAGGGTGGTCAATTAGTGGTGATTTTGTTCTCGGAGTTGCAATGAGCAACTGACATCGACGGAGGAGATGCGCCAGCGCGGTGAACAGCAACATCATTGCCGGTAATGTACACCGCTAGCACCAGATCTAGCTGCGGCCAGCCGCAGCGCCAAGTCCTGTTGAAAACATAGGAATTATTGCCGAGTGCATTGTGTCCTGCTGGTCGGCCACCCAGACATATGCGAGCCAAGGTAGCCCAGCAAGACTGCTGCCGAGTAGAGCGCCTGATATTTATCTCACAAGCTGACGGTTTTTGACTTTTGTTACAGTATCTAACTTTTAAACAGAGTATTTTCTCAAGATGGGATCTACAAGTTAAACGATCTACACGTTAAAAGCTCAACATTTGTACTAGCTAAAATCGCAAGTGAGTATCTGTCTCTTCATAATCTGTATCGTAAACAGTTAAAATTTAAAAATTTCAGTCAAAAATCATAAACCGCAGCCGAAAAAAACATGCCCAGAAGCGGCCAGCAGGGGTGTCCCGTGTCCATCCTGTATCTATCCCGACCGTTTTCTAATCAAACTGGCGCACCGCGCGCGCTATAGGGTCTGTTTGGTTGCCTGCATGAGCTGATGCAGCTGCATGAGAGTGGCCAGGCTGAGTAAAGAAGGTCCTTAGCCGCGTTTCTCCTCAGCCTGGCTCCAGTTGTTTTTTTGCATCCGCTCGTGCAGGCTCTCACCCCGATGCAGGCAACCAAACACCATCTCTCTGCATGCGCTGGTGCGAGCCACCCCGATACAGGCAACCAAACAGCCCCATAGCGTCCGCGGCTAGTGCCGTTCACACGCGTCACGCACCAGACGGGGTCCCACACAAAGCCGAAGGCCCGAGATCCAACGGCTCCCATTCCGTAGTCCCGGTCCATCCAAATCCACCCTTCGCTCACATCCTCCGTGCGTTCAAACGTCAGATGCTCACCTTGGCCGACTTGCAGTCCTCCAGGCCACGCACTGCAGTTCTGACCCCACAGCGTTATTGTCCCTACTTGCAGATACTCACTCACCTCCTCCCGGCCCACCACGGCCTCCGAACACCGGGTCCACCCAACTCAGCGCTCGCACCACCTCCTCGCAAAACTACATAACCCTCGCTTTTAAAATCTGCCGCAATTATTTTGATTTCTCATCTCTTCTCACTCCGATAGATCCCACCTCCACCGCCACCTCCTTCGCTCGCCGCCGGCGATCGCCGCAATCGTACACGGAGCCGCCGGCGAATAGGCACGTGCGGCCTCGCCCGAGATGGCGACGATGGAGAGCCTGATCGGGCTGGTGAACCGGATCCAGCGCGCGTGCACCGTCCTCGGCGACCACGGTGGCGGCGGCGGGGGCTCCCTATGGGAGGCGCTTCCCTCTGTCGCCGTTGTCGGCGGCCAGGTATGCACTGCCTCCTGCCTACCTACCTTCCATATTCGCCGCCCCCGCGCCCAGATCTGGCCGAGGCGCTCACCCTTTGGTTGCGTTTTTCTAATGCCTCCAGAGTTCCGGGAAGTCGTCGGTTCTCGAGAGCATTGTCGGGAGGGACTTCCTGCCTCGTGGATCTGGTAATGCCGTCGCTAGATCGCGTTTTTTTTTTAATTTTGCGCGCCATTTGATTGGGTTCGGCTTGGGCCGTGAGGTATTAATTCGCATTCTTGTTGGTTTGATTAGGGATTGTGACGAGGAGGCCTCTGGTGCTGCAGCTGCACAAGACGGATGGTGGGCAGGAGTACGCCGAGTTCCTCCACTGCCCGCGGAAGCGATTCTCCGACTTTGGTAAGGGACCAATGCTCTCATTGTGCTTTCAGCCAGCCCAGCAGCTTGCTTGATTTCTTCAATTCCAATTATTAGAGTTAGTTGTGTGCAAAGATGTCTTCAATTGCTATGATTAGACTAATCGAAGAGAGAGATATTCATATATATGGACCATTCTGCACCCCCATTTATATTCAGTGCACTGAAGTATGTCTATCAATCTACAAACAAACATGTATACGAAGTAGCATAAACACCATGCTACTCTGTCAAATATATACTTGCAATTAGTATATTAAACTATCCAACTGCTGTATCTATAAACGCGCAAGAAAATAGTACCGCAGAATTAAATAACTGCGTGTGGTGTGAACTAAGGAATTAATGCAATTTAGGACTACATGTTCTAACAAGTATAGTATAGGAATTAATGCCATTTAGGACTACATGTTCTAACAAGTATACTATAGGAATTAATGCCTTTTAGGTCTACATGTTCTCACAAGGATACTATAATATTTGCCAGTGCCCGAGCATGTGTGTGTTAGGAGTTGCCTATTGACGCTGTACTGGACCAGCAAAGAACTGCATACTACTTTATAACACATGTAAGATGTATGCACAATGTATAAAATATATTTAGAGGTCCATGCAGTATGGCAATTGGTAGTACCAAGAGTACAATGTGAGCATGTAGTGTTTTTAGTTTTTGCCTTGCGGTAAACTTAGTTGATTTGCTGTGCAAAAATGAATGAATTACATTGCTTTATCTCTCTCATTTTAAAATAACGAACAATTTTTTTTTATCTTGATGATGCAAAGCGATTGCTATTTATATTAAAGAAAACTGGGGAGTTTCATTTGCGAAAGAATTAATTGTGAATTAGTTTGCGAAAGAGTAATTGTGAACCAGTTCTCGGTGCCTTTATATGTTTGCTTGCAGTTTTATGCACTTCATCTATTAATTTCTGGGCTGTTTACGATTATTTAGCATGAAATTTCAATGTTTTTTTGTTCATCTATTTTATTAGTGAGACATCAAGGGCTGTATGATTAATGACCTGTTCTTTTTGTTTGTGTATTTGCTGGAGATGTTTAGTTAAGCTTTTCTTAAAACCTTTATATACATGCAGCTGCTGTTAGGAAAGAGATTGCTGATGAAACTGATCGCATAACTGGGAAAACGAAGGCTATATCAAATGTTCCGATCCATTTGAGTATATATTCTCCACATGGTAAGTCTTAATACTTGTTTGGAATTGCTGAGGTGTACCTTGATGTGTGGTAATTTGTTTCAAATTCAAAACACAAGCTTTATGTTAAATTGTGTTGTTGATGCTGCACTATATTACCTAAAGACTTCTTTGTGCTGAGTAGATATTTGGTCCTTATCGCTTGAACTTTTGGAACTAGTTTAATTTGGCAAATTTTTACTTGCAGTTGTTAACTTGACACTTATCGATCTCCCTGGACTTACGAAGGTTGCTGTAGGTAATGCCACAAATATTGGCTTAGCTGCTTCTGTTTGGTTAATGTGCTTCTTTGTATGTAACTGTTCATACCTACAACTTTTTACTACAGAGGGGCAACCGGAGTCTATTGTCCAAGATATTGAAAACATGGTTCGGTCTTACGTTGACAAGGTAAAAAATCGTTGCTGTTGCTTGCTCCTGATTATAGTCCCATGTTTATTTGAGCTACATTTACTTCATGAATACTCTCTGTTATGCTATGCCAATTCTCAGCATTATTCATTTTTTAGCTTGATGGTGCTGTATAGGCAGTTTTTTTCCCTCCTGGGGTGGGTTTAATGAAGTTACAAATAGTCATATTTTCTTTTTCACTCTTGTAATATATATTAGTATATGGTGAGTCTATTTTATACAGGGCAAAAGATGCTTGATCATTTTCTTGATTGAACCTATCATTTTTTTCTGACCTCTGTTCTTTTGTCTGGAAACTTCAGCCAAATTGTATCATACTGGCCATCTCTCCAGCTAACCAAGATATAGCAACATCAGACTCTATCAAGCTTGCTAGGGATGTTGATCCTTCAGGTGCAGTTCGAATTTTGTTCACTGCAGCTTTTTTAAATCTCACTTGCATAAGACATTAATTATCAATGCATCAATTTTTATTATCATACCATAATAATCTGTCAAGTTTCATTCCTTTCTGTTGACATCTTATTTCATAATTTTTTTAGGTGACAGGACCTTTGGGGTCGTAACAAAGCTTGATTTGATGGATAAGGGTACCAATGCTGTTGATGTATGTGACTTTGTGATTGTTTTGAACTCATCCGCTATGGACATAGCACTTAAAATGTCTTATCTTCCATGGAATCCTAGGTACTCGAAGGGAGGCAGTATCGCCTACAGCACCCCTGGGTGGGAATTGTCAACCGCTCACAAGCTGATATCAACAAAAATGTTGACATGCTCGCAGCACGACGCAAAGAAAAGGAGTACTTTGAAAGTAGTCCTGATTATGGTCACTTGGCACATAAAATGGGTGCAGAATATCTTGCTAAGCTTCTGTCTCAGGTGAGGGCATTTTACTGTTGTGGTGTACTGGTGTACTTTGCTCGAACAATTTGAATTGCATAAACTAATTGCTGATGTATTCCCATTTTTTTCATCCAGCATTTAGAGGCTGTGATCAGAGCCAAAATTCCAAGTATTGTCGCCATGATTAACAAAACAATTGATGAAATTGAAGCTGAGTTGGATCGACTTGGTAGGCCAATTGGAGGTGACGCTGGGGTAAGAATAACTGTGCTTTGTTTTTTTATAATCTGTGTTATGTTGCTGTGAGAGGTCATGCTCTAGGTGTATATTGTCCATTAAAAAAAACTAGAAAGTCGGTTGTGCCACAACTTGCAATATTCATTTGCAGTAATAACACCATAGCACATTATATATTTTCAAACCATGTCCATATGATATTTGTATCTCATAAAATTAACATACTCTACAGGCACAGCTGTACACAATATTAGACATGTGTCGTGCATTTGACCGTGTTTTTAAAGAGCACTTGGATGGCGGGTAAGATATTCAACTGGCCTTTTTCTTTGTGTGATTTTGTCTTTCATTTGAAAGAATGCCTTTGATAATTTACACCTAATTATTCTTTGTTTTGTCAGTCGACCTGGTGGAGATCGGATTTATGGTGTATTTGACCACCAATTACCAGCAGCACTGAAAAAACTTCCATTTGATAAACATCTTTCATTGCAAAATGTTCGAAAAGTCATTTCAGAGGCTGATGGTTATCAGCCCCACTTGATTGCCCCTGAGCAAGGTTACAGAAGGCTTATAGATAGTTCACTAAGCTACTTCAGGGGGCCAGCTGAAGCTTCAGTTGATGCGGTATGACTTTTTATCTCCTGGCTCTTATAGCTTAATAGTTAAGCAAGTAACTCATGTTTCAATAACTGATATCTAAACATATCAACTTGTCATTTTGTATCCAATCTAGATTCTTGCTTATGTTATTTACCCACTATAAATTCAAATGGGAAGATTGCTGAACTATTGGAAATGTCATAGAGATGGACCCAAGGCCTAGTCGGTTTATTATTAGAGATTGATTTCTATTTGAGTTAGAGATTAGTTTTCTTATGTTAGAGATATAATTAGAGATATGAGTTTCCATATTATTAGAGATAGGATTGGAATTAGATTTGATCTGTTAGGGGGAGCCCATCTATATAAGAGGGCTACCGCATGCTATTGAGATTAAGCAGAGCAACGTTTAGTTGCCGGCTTCCCTACGGAGTCCCCTGTTCTACTCCGCCGTTTGCCCTAGCCACCGCGTTCATAACAATTTGGTATCAGAGCCGTCGATCCCTTCCCACGACTTCTGCTACCATGGTTTCTGCGATTCCTCCTATTGCCGAGTCATTGGCCATAATGAAAGCTACCGCTGAGAAGATGGCCAGCGGCAACCTCAGCAAAGGGATGGGGGAAGCCTTCCTCAACCTGCATGCTGTATTAGAGAAGATCTTGAAGGAGCGGGAGGAGGAGAAACAAGAGACAAAGTACCAGCCTGATCATCCAACACCAGATCCCCAGATCACCATATCACCAGATCGTCAACAACAACAAGACCAAAAACCCTCGATTCATCTGCTGCCATCTCCCATTGCCGTAGCGCCTCCATCCAACGCCCCAGCAAAAAGGGATGTCGCCGGCGATCTGCTGAAGTCGTTGCCGCCGCCAGGAGCCCTAGATCCGCTCGAGCGAGGTCGGCCGTCATCCGTCGGCCGCCGCCCCCGCGGGCCGCCGCTCCGTCGGCAGCTGCTCCGCCGGCCGCCGCGGGTCACCATCGCCGTCGTCGGTCGCGAGTCGCCATCCGTCACGCGGGCCGTCTCTGCCTGCGCCGCCAAGCCGCCGCCCGGGGCACTTCCGCCGAAGCCGCGCCGTCGTCGCCCGGGCCGCCTCCATCTGCAGCCGCTCCGCAGCCACCGCCGCCGCCGGGTCCACCTCCGCCTTCGCCCGGGCCGCCGCTTCCGCAGACGGCCGCTCCGTCGGATCCATGCGAGCCGCCGTAGTCGCTCGGGTTTCCTTCGCCTCCGCTCGCAGCAGCCGCCGCCGGGGCCACCTCGCCAGATCCGCCGTCGTCCGGGTCGTGGTCGCCCAAGCCGTGGCCAGATCCGCCGCCATCTCGACCGCCATCAGCTGATCTGCCGCCGCCGCTGTCGGAGTCGTCGCTCCCGGTCGCGGTTCGCCTCCACCGCCTGGTCTGCCTCCGCCGCTCCGCCGCCAACCGCTCCGCCGACCTCAGCCGCCGGCCGCCAACGCCGCGGAGGCGCCTCTGCCCGCGCGCCGCCACTGCTCGGCCCATCTCTGGCCGCGCGCCGCCGCCGGTCCGCCGGCCGCCACCTGGAGCCGCCGCCGCCGGTCCGCACCGCCGGAACCACCGCCGCTCCTTCAGTCGCCGCCTTCGAGCTTCGACGATGCGTTCGGCCTCGTGGGTATCGATCGGTTAAACCGACCAGATAGCATTATATTCCAAGGCATTATAAAAGAAGCTCCGCTTGGATCGGGTCAGTCGTCTCCATCCGCTGCAGCAACCCGCCACCGTTCATCTTCTACATCGGCGTCGAAGGCCTTCCATTGACCGCCACGTAGCAGCTCGAGGACGAGCTGCATGTCCGGGAAGGGTGTAATGTCATAGAGATGGACCCAAGGCCTAGTCGGTTTATTATTAGAGATTGATTTCTATTTGAGTTAGAGATTAGTTTTCTTATGTTAGAGATATAATTAGAGATATGAGTTTCCATATTATTAGAGATAGGATTGGAATTAGATTTGATCTGTTAGGGGGAGCCCATCTATATAAGAGGGCTACCGCATGCTATTGAGATTAAGCAGAGCAACGTTTAGTTGCCGGCTTCCCTACGGAGTCCCCTGTTCTACTCCGCCGTTTGCCCTAGCCACCGCGTTCATAACAGGAAGCTTCACATCAAAAGATATGTTCGTAGTATAATAGGGCTGAACTTGAAGGCCATTGTACTTGCTGCCAAAATCATCTGTAGTACACACAGATGTGAACAAAATGTCATGTCCTGGTGTGGTGTGCTAACACCTTTTATCTTGTCAAAGTACTGAATATAGGAGTGCTGTAACATAGTTTGTCACGTGCTCACATGTGGTGGGAGAGACGGAGACTAAAGCTAACTGGAATGCTTTCGCATTTTTGTTTGTTTGACGAAGGAAGATATCCGATAACCATGCTTTTTGGTGCATTTTCATCGTAGCCAGCCAGTCATATTACATGAGATCTGTTTTTGTTCTCTACATGTGGTTGATGATGTTCTCATACTTGCAGGTCCATCTGGTCTTGAAGGAGCTTGTTCGGAGATCGATTGCAGCAACAGAGGTTAGTGCTTGCTTTTGTGTGTGTTAGTGTGTGTTTGAACTTTGATTAGATATTGCGGATCACCAAACCTCACTCCAGTCTTGCACTGTTTCTTGTTTTGTATTTACAATGGCTACCTTGTATGCCCCAGGAGTTGAAGCGTTTCCCAACACTTCAAACTGATATAGCTGCTGCAGCAAATGAAAGCCTGGAAAGATTCCGTGAGGATGGCCGGAAGACAGTTATTCGTCTGGTGGATATGGAAGCCAGCTACCTAACAGTAGAATTTTTCCGAAAACTTCCTACTGAACCAGATAAAGGGGCTAATAATAACACTCCAGCGAATGACAGATATCAGGACAACCATCTTAGAAGAATCGGTAAGTTCACCATTCTTTCTTTGCATTTTAGGGACAGTTGGTTAGGGCAACCATTTTGAGACCTACCCAACACGAGGTGACACGAAGTCCTCAAATAACAGATCTAAGATAATTTGGTGGGAACAAAATTCTAGCCTTTAGCCAAAAACCGTGGGAGACATATACTGGTTGGGTTACCCAACAACTGGTGGTAAATCCCATTTTGGAGTTTAAACCATTTGGAATTATTCTCCATAACAACCAACCTCGTGTTTTCTTTTTCCCCCTTTGCGCAATGATATGATCTTGTAACTCATGCTGGAGCACCTTAGGTTAATTACGTATGATGAAGGATGCACTGACTTATGGATAGCATAGGGGTACTAGTACTAATCAGCTTCTGCTGACACCACTGCTGACACAGCATCGTTTCATGTTAGGATATTAACCACATGTAAAATTTTGATGAAAATAACCATGTGAACAGCGTCTATTATGAATCTCAATGTAAATATTTGTGGTGTCATTGTTGTTTTTTTCAGGATCAAATGTGTCATCTTATATTAACATGGTTTGTGAGACATTAAAGAACACAATTCCGAAAGCTGTTGTACATTGTCAAGTGAAAGAGGCAAAAAGAAACTTGCTTAACCGTTTCTATGCTCATGTGGGAAGCAAAGAGGTATGTTGAACCCCGATACTAAATTCAGTGTATTTATGTATAGTTGAACCACGGTTAACTGACTAGCCAGAATGGTAGGCTTGTATATCACAGCGTTTCATCATTTATATTTAACCTTCCATTTCAAATTTTCCATGCACTGTTGTTAGTGGCTAAAATAAGAATCTCTTCAAACTCTAGGTTTTTTTATTTTGTCCTTGTGTTGATTTGCACAATTATAGTAACCTGGACAGCAGTGGTGTGATGGCGTCGCCTAGGCGTCTTGGCAGCCGGAGGCTAACGCCAAGGCCATTCTCAGGCTAACGCCGAGGCCATTCTTCTAGGCCCTAGAACTTAGGTGCGCGCCTGGATCGCTGGGCCGTGTTGCACATAGAATCAAAATAGCAGCTTTTGCTAACATTATTGTTTATGCTATTAAATATTCGAGTTGTGAAAGTTTTCAAAAAAATATTGATTATGCTGCTGAATTGTTGGATGGTCAGTAAAATAGCATGCCTAGTGACATTGATCTACCATGGGTACGGTTTAGTGGTGTTCAATACTTCAATGTTACTTGCATTAATTTATGAAGATAAAATGCCATTGTGCATCACTGATTTAGGATATTATTGAATTATTAAAATCTTGAGGGTGTGTTGTATACTAATGTTAGTTAACTTAGTTATTTGGAGAATCTGTGATATGCTTATTTCATTCCCTGCCAGATGAAGTATTATATGAGATATATTTATTTAATTCTTAGCCATATAAGATCTTATTTGTTATTTTTATTACCACCGTCTAACTTTTGCTATGGCGGACGTCTAGGCGCCCCATGCTCGTCGTACCTTGCCAGTGTGCCTTGACAACCTTGCTGGACAGCATATTAAGCAAATTGTTTTTGCTCATTTGCTTTTGCTTCCATAATGCAGAAGAAACAGCTCAGTGCGATGTTGGATGAGGATCCTGCTTTGATGGAGAAGAGGGATGCACTAGTCAAGAGGCTAGAGCTGTACAAATCTGCGAGGAATGAGATCGACTCCGTTGCATGGAAATGATCGGTTATAAAGTCACAGCTGGAACAGAGAGAACGTACAAACAGCAACACACGGATGATTGCAGTAGGCATGCTTCGTTCTTTTTACGTCTGAGCTTTGCATGGGAGGCTCCGTACACGATTTTTCACGCGAGTGCTCTCTCCGTCAGACATGGACGCCGTTGCTTCTTTGGCCATCCTTTGGCCCCTTGTATGATTCATATTGATATTAATATAGATACATTCTTTGTCGAATTAGCACCGTCCTATGATCCGATCCATGTGCCTGTTGATCATTTGAGAGTTTGGACGGTCGTTTGATTCCCTGATCGGCAAGTGAACTGAAGGAATCTTGAAAACTACAGGGCAAACAGTGGACAAAGCAGCCTACATGTTGGGAAGAACTAGCTTGCTACTGGAGGCGGCTCTTGAAGTCGTCCCATGCCAAATCCTTCTCCAGGTACTCGATGTTGCTGGGGTCGAACGGCCCCTTCACCACATCGACCGACTGTATTATCGCCTTCTCCGGGAGCACGCTCATCGCCGGATCCGGCGCCGTTCTCCCGCTCAAGCTTGACGAGAAGCCCTGCAACGTAAGAGAAACAGGCGCTCGTAACTCGTAAGCAACGGGCCGTGGCGAGAACCAGCGGAAACGGCGTCGACCCACTAGATAGCCGTCTAGCCCCGCGGCATCACCACCGTGTGCCGTCGGCGCCAGCACCGGCGAGGCGGCGAAAATCTGCAGCCGGCTTCGATGCAACACGGCGGGGTGTTTTCGCCCGTGCAGGCCGCGCGCAGACGGTGTCGCGCAACGTGGCGCCGCTCAACCCACCCCGGGTGTGCCGCGGCCTCGAGAAATGTATCGATGCGACGTAGTGCGTACTGGTTTATTATCGTTGGTACCTTGAAGACGAGCACGACCTCCACCTCGTCGTCCACCGTGGCCTTCACCAGGAGGGCCTGGTCGCGCGCCCCCTCGCTGTACCTCTCCAGCCGCGCCATCTCCTCGTTGTGCCCGTACTCCTCCTCGTCCTCGTCCTCCTCGTGCCGCACCCGCCGCCTCGCGCCGCACACGGCCCCGCACGTCCTCGGGGAGCCGACCGTGGTGAGGTGGCGCGGGTGCCTGAAAGCAGAGGGCGGCGAGTGCGGGAGCGCGTGGTGGTGGCGGTGTTGGCGGCGCGGGAGGCACGGCCTGGGGGACGGTGAGGTGGTGGCAGTGGCGCAGTGGAACGCCATGCTATGCTGGTGCTGCTGCGCGATGAGTGTTTGGTTGGAGGATAAGGCCGGGTCTGAGCCGGCCTCGTCATTGTTTGGTCGTTCTTGCTGCCACTCGGATGCTACTTGTGACGCCGTCGCCCGTCTACAACTGTTCGCATATCGGCACTGTAGATTTTTCTTCTTTAAATTCAGCCTTCGGATTAGGGGCAGCAATTTTCCCACCGCAGAACAGGGGAACCGGGTGATCTCCCGGGAAGGGGGGCGGCCCCGCTACGCTAGCAGGATACGAACAGAGTCATCATCCCTCGGAGGACCCGATAAAAATTATAATAAATTATAGTTTTTAATATATAATATTATTTTTCTTTATATTTATACTAACACTCGAATATATTTGTTAAAATATATATTTAAAAAGTTATGTCTAAATAATTATACATTAATAAACAAAATCATATTATTATTTTTTTAACAATATAGCATATTTTTAATCCTCGCAAGGACAGGGGACAGGGCAACCTCCCCCTCTACCCCCCACTATCTCGAACGTCCGTTTTTTTTTCAAATCTAGCTTTCTCTCTGAACTCGGTAGTCACAGCAGGTGACTCATGTCGTCTACTATGCTATAGTAGCTCGACAGATCTTGCTAAACCACCAGAGCTCGACAGCACCTATCGAGTAACCATAGCTCGACAGAATTCCTGCCAAGCAGCCACATAGTGACAACTAATTAAGGAGGCATGATTAGCACTAGTTAACCACAATATTGCATGATTAGCTCTAATTAAACATAATTAATGCTAATTAAATCACTGTGTGACCAGCCGGATCGGCACGTCGCCTTGCCGAGCTCAAAGAGAGAACTAGACTTAAAAAAAAACGGATATCCGAATGCTAAATTTTAAAAAAGTAACTATAGTGCTAAATATGTGCATAGCTTGATATGTGCATAGTTCGCCCGTCTGGACAAGAAGATAGCACGCGGGTTTCCAGCATGTTCTAGATACAAGGAGTCTCTGACAGTACACTGCCACATTGTCCAGTTCTAGATGAAGACATTGTAGATTTGAGAGTAGTATTATGTTCTCTTTTGATGGGTAGAGCAGTCTTGTGTTGTAGCTACTGTATAACAAATGTGCATTGTTCAGAAGGGAACATAAATCGTGCTTTGTCAATTCTCATGCAACACCAAATACGGAGGGAAAATTAACATTAGCAGATGCCAGGTGCAAATCACCAGTCTTTGAACGCACCCGTGAAATTTGGAAGTATACCTTGAATCCAATTTGCTTTTGTCAATTATCATGCAACACCAAAATATGGAGGGCAATTTAACATAGCAGATCTGCAGATGCCAGGTGCAAACCACCAGTCTTTGAACGCACCCGTGAAATTTGTAAGTATACCTTGAATCCAATTTAACAATCGATCGCACACATGACAACTTTGCCTGCTTCCGGGGAGAGTTGCATTTCACAAGAAAGCTGCGAACGAGAAACGGAATGGCAACAAAATTATTGCCTGTGGCTGTTGTATGATACAAAAGGACAACAAGCTTATTAAGTATGCTCTGCTTCTCATAAAATACAGAAATGCACTGATCAAGTTTGGCTGCTCTTGAAATCTAGAGGCAGTCCAAATTATACTCCAACCTCTCAACCAAGCAAGCAACCGGCAGTGAAATTCGGAGCAAAAAAAGGGAACTAAAATCTTGACCGCGGATGGTTAGCTTCAAGGGACGTAGTCTGACTTCTTCAACAAGGTTGTACTGCATTGGGCCATGATCTTTGAAGCTCGTGTGATTGCATCAGTCATATAGAAGTTCTCCACAACAGCTTTGAATGGAGACGAACTCACTTGTTTTTTTACCGGAGGCTTCACCTCAGCAGAAATCATGCATGGCTCCCTCTCATCTACATGTACAAGATTTGGCGCCACCACACTAATCCGGTTCCTCACAGCTGTGAGGCTATCGTAAGGCAGTTGAGCTCCAGCAACCTCAGAAAGAGCACGGATGATCTTCCAGTCATCCCTTGCGTCACCAACTGTGGGAACAGCTGGGATGGTCCACTGGGTGCATCCCTCAGTGTTCTCATAGGTGCCTTCTTTCTCGCTAAATGCCGAGGATGGCAGAATAACATTGGCCCTATACACAACCTTGTCACCATGGTGTCCCTGGTAAACAACAAATGCATCATCTGGAAGCTTGTCCAAGGATATATCATCGGCTCCCATCAGATACAAAAACTTTGCGGACTTGATGCTCTCTGTAGGATTAGCAACAAGGCCAAGATCAAGAGCTGATGCCTGTGCAGCATGGAGCAATAGGACATTAAGGCCATTCCAGTCTGCTCTTGTCACATTGAACTTCTTGGCTACAGTCTCAATAGTTGAGAACACAGCATCTTGGTCTTCCCGTTCAAATAACCCAGCTCCAGCAATGATGACTGGGTTCTTTGCAGACTGCAGTGTTGAGCAGAAAGGATGCCGGCCCTCAGCAATCTCAATAAGGGTCTGTGGTCCTGTGCCAAGATGCTCATGGTCATAGTTGAAGTCGGTTGGAGGACCAATGTAGCCAACCTTTGCATGTGTTGCTCTGACAGTCTTCCGAATCCTTGCATTAACCATAGCAGCTTCTACTCTCGGCTGTTCCATGGCACAAAAAGATAAAAATAAGATGTTATTATATTCACAATGCAGAACATGACTGAAAAGGTATTATCAGGAGGGGCTAAACAGGGTAAATAAATAATAATAAACACAAGACCGAAAATATGAAGGCCTACCTACACATCCAATTATTTTGATCTAACAAAAGAAATTCAAACTTGCTGGCCAATAAAAGAGTATATTTAATGGTGTTTCCATATGCTTGAAGTCAACAGAAGTAATTTGAGTTCTTTAGAAGCATCAGCTGCGCTACAATTAATATTATATACTACACAGCTATTGCAAAAATCATGCCAGCAACATATAATTATGGGTCAGTTTGCAGCTCATGTGCTGTGCTGTTGAATATTCTCTGTTACACGAATTTTTATCAATTCTACCCCAAAAGGATGCTTTCAAGTAGTTAACATATCCAAAAGTAGTAAAATAAAACTGCAGTTATACACCACCAGAATGCAAACTAAGGTTAAATGTTTACAGAGCATATCGTTAGAGGAGTGAAGTTACCAAGAAAACGGACAGTAAGTAATAGCCGCAAGCAATATAACCAGAATTGTACCTGTGTAGCAACCAAAAGGAAGACATCAGCTTTCTCAAGCCCAGAAATGCTAGTATTCATTAGGTAGTTAGATCGCAGATCTGCTGGAGGATTCGGACCATTTCCCTCACAGAGCACCTTATCTGAACCCAGTCTGTTAACAAAATCTTTCAGTGCCATCATGGATTCTGCATCAGAAAGTTTGCCAGCAACTCCAGTAATTTCTTCTGGTTTAACTTGATGCAAAACCTCAGCAACAACTGCAAGAGCATCACGCCATGTCACTGCCTTAAACCTGCCATCAGGACCACGAATCATAGGGTCAATTAGTCTTTGCCTCTTCAGACCATCATAACAAAACCGCGTTTTGTCAGATATCCATTCCTCATTGATATCCTGCGAGGATAAGAAAAAAGGATGCTCACTAAATAAAGTATTCATTTTCACACTAAATAAAGTATTCATTTTCATGCAGAATTGCATATATCAAATAGCAGGCTAAGCATGGAAAGTTCAATCAACAAGCTGCTGGACATCCAAAAGGTAGAATAAAGATAGTTTATGTTTAAAAAACTGAACACTGTCACGTCCAGGCCGTGGCCGGAGGTTATAGCCGTGCGAAGGAAGGGACGCCACCGGGAACTTGGATAGTAGAACAGCAAGCGCAAGGGAGGATGCGCTGGGGTAGCAAAGAAGCAAGGGAACGGATTCAGATAATAGAAGAAGATAGATTGATAAGTTTTCTTCTTTTTTTTTTCCTTTAACTGATTCGGCTGGCCCTTTATATTGGCAAACAGCCCCTAACAATCGTAACTAACACAAACTCTTTATTCCTAATATATCTCTTACCTTCTAATAAACCTGATTTCCTAAACAAACATTCCATCTAATGGAATTTGCCGCCACCGACTAGGACTATGGGTTTGCTGTGGCGTCGCTGTGCTGAATTCGGCGGCGACGTTGATATGGAATCCCATACATGACATATCTCCCTCCCTCGAGAAACAGCTCGTCCTCGAGCTGGAAATGAGGAAATTGGCACTTGAAGTTGGTTGCTGCGACCCATGATGTCTCGGTGTCGGGAAGATCGTTCCACTAAACGAGGACTTCCCAAATGCCGCAGGCTAGGTGAGAGCGCACCACCCGCTTTGGCGTATGTATAATACGGCCATGATGTATTGCCGGTAGTGGTGGTGTGCTGTTGGGCGGTGCTCCATGATATGGCTTGAGGAGACCTATTAGGCAATAGGAGATTGTATATTAATAGCCTGGATATATTAGGCAATAGGAGATTGCATATATCAGGCAATAGGAGATTGCATATTGTATTTATAGATAGCCTGGACAATTAGGATCAGAGATTGACTCCTATCCTTGTATTCGTAAACTACCATATATAGCAGCAGCAGCTGCCCTATAAATACAGGCGCCCCTCTCCCATTGAGAGTGTGGTTAATTGCCCCCAATTCTATCTTCCAACATGGTATCAGAGCAATCTGATCTTGGCCCTCCCTCCCCTTCCCAACTTGTGCCGCTCTCTACCTGAGCGCCGCCCACCCTGCTGCGCCGCCCAACAGCCGCGCCACAATGGCCGCCACCTCTCCAGCCTTGGTCGACGCCACCAACCCGGCCGTCTGCCCCTACGCTCTGGTCAATGTGAAAACCCACATCCCCATGACCCTCGAGCTGCGACCCTCCAACTACACCAAATGGTCCACAGCCTTCCACGCCATGTGCGGCAAATTCGGGCTGCTCTCGCACCTCGCCGTCGTCTCCCCTACACCCACCGACAACGCATGGGTGCAGGCTGACTTCTGCATCCGCAGCTGGATCTTCGGCACCGTCTCCGACTCCGTTCTCAACCTCGCCATGACCGGCAACCAGCAGACCGCCGGCCAGCTCTGGACGGCCATCACCGCCCTGTACCAGGCCAACAAGGCGCCCCGCGCCATCTTCCTGAGTCACGAGTTCCACTCGATGACCCAGGGAGACTCCTCCATTGACGAGTACTGCGTGCGCATGAAGGAGGCCGCCGACAATCTTCACGACGTCGGGCAGACCATCACCGAGCCCAACCTCGTCCTCAACCTACTCCGCGGCCTCAACGAGAAGTACCAATCCGTCGCCGACAACATCGCCGCCCAGGAGCCTCACATTCACCGTTGCCAGGAACCAACTCCTCCTCAAGGAGCTGCGTCTCACGAACGAGGACAAGGTCCGCGCCGCCTCCGCCCTCTTCGCTGCCTTCAACAGCGCCCCCGGCGGTGCCCCACCAGCCGACGTCCAGCAGCAGCAGCAGCAGCCGCGCCAACAGCGGCAGCCGCGCCAGCAGCAGCAGCAGCGCGGCAACGGCGGCCGCCGCGACAACACTCGGCGCGACAGCAAGCGCCAGCCCTGGAGTTTTGATCCCTGGACCGGCGCACGCGTCAGCCCCGACGAGCGCGTCGTACCCCCCTGGGAGCGCGACCAGGGCGGTGGCAGCCACCCATGGCAGCCCCCACGCCAACAGGGGGTGCTCGGCGCCCCTCCTCAGGCGCACACGGTGTTCGCCCCCGTCCAGGCCTCCTCCACCAACACCGGCGGACAGACATGGGACTCGGCCGGCCTCATTGCTGCCCTGCAGAACATGGCTGTCCAGGGCAGCCCCTCGTGGGTCGTTGACTCCGGCGCTTCGTCCCACATGACGTCCTCCGACGGTATGCTCCTCCAGCGCCTACCTCCCTCCACCTCCTCCATAACAGTAGGCAATGGCACCAGCATTCCGGTCACGTCTAGAGGTCACTCCATCCTACCCACCACCACAGCAAACTTCTCCCTCAACAACATTCTCGTCGCCCCATCCCTCGTTCGCAATCTTTTATCCGTTCGTCAATTCACCCGTGAAAATCACTGCTCACTTGAATTTGACGCTCTTGGCTTTTCTGTTAAGGATACCCAGACGGGACGCGTGATTCATCGCTGCAATAGCACCAGTGACCTCTACACCATTCCTGCCATCCCCCCGACCGCCGGCGCCTCCTCACATGCTCTCCTGGCCGCCTCGTCGACCCTGTGGCACCAGCGTCTCGGCCATCCAGCCCCTGCCGCACTAGAACATCTACACAAAATACACGTTGTTTCCTGTAATAAAGTAGACCGCTCCCCTTGCCATTCATGTCAGTTAGGCAAGCACACGCGTCTACCCTTCAGTGCCTCTCAGTCTTGTACTCATGCACCATTTGAAATAATTCACTGTGATGTTTGGACCTCTCCCATCCCTAGTATATCTGGTCTCTCATATTATCTAGTCTGCTTGGATGATTACAGTCACTACTGTTGGGTCTTTCCTCTTCGACGCAAATCTGAGGTCCACCAACACCTAGTCCAACTCACAGCTCTTGCACACACCCAATTCAACCTCCCCGTCAAATGCTTCCAAACCGACAACGGCACCGAATTTGTCAACACAGCCAACACCACCTTCTTCGCTGCCCGAGGAACACTTCTCCGTCTCTCCTGCCCATACACTTCCTCTCAAAACGGCAAGGCGGAACGCATCATCCGCACCCTCAACAACTCCATCCGCACCATGCTGCTCCACGCTTCCATGCCACCCACATACTGGGCCGAGGCCCTCGCTGCCGCCTGCTACTTACTCAACAGGCGCCCCTCCTCCTCCATAGCACATGAAGTTCCCTTCACTCGCCTTCACGGCCAGCCACCCACCTACAGCCACCTTCGCGTCTTTGGGTGCCTATGCTACCCAAACCTACAGGCTACCTCCCCACACAAGCTCGCACCTCGCTCCGCAGCATGCATCTTCCTCGGCTACCCATCCTCTCATAAGGGCTATCGGTGCCTTAACCCAACAACCCAACGCATCATCATCTCTCGCCACGTCGTGTTCGATGAGACTGTTTTTCCCTTTTCCACCACCTGCACACTCCCTCGCTCCCTGGACTTCCTCCTAGACCACGATTCGGTTTCGGTGCCTTGCTCTACTATTCCTGCAGGTGGAGGCCCCTCCTCGACGACCGCGGCTGCCCCGTCCACCTCGGACGCTGCGCAGCCGCCCCCCGACGACGAGCCAGAGCCGGCCCTTCTACTACCTGGGGGGCGCGGCCCTGTGCCCCCCAGCCCCAGCTCGGCTCCTCCACCACCGGGCGGGCGTGGTCACGTGCCCCCGCCTGGCCCTCCTGTGGTTCCGTTCCCACGGTTCTACAGTCGACGACCCCCGCCAGCACCTGCGCCATCAGCTGACCCCGCAGCACCGGCGCCTCCGGCTGAGTCCGCGGCAGCACCCCCGTCTCCGCCACTCACGCGCACCAGGGCGGGCGCCCTCCCGCGCGTGAACTATGAGGGGCTCGCTGCCACCTCCTCGCCCTCACCATCGCCCCTACCAGCAAACTACCGCAGCGCCCTGGCCGATGCAAACTGGCGGGCTGCCATGATGGATGAATACCAGGCACTCCTCACCAACGCCACCTGGCGCCTGGTCCCACGCCCTCCTGGCGCGAACGTTGTGACGGGCAAGTGGACTTTCCGGCACAAGTTCCACGCCGATGGGTCCCTCGCTCGTCACAAGGCCCGCTGGGTGCTCCGCGGCTTCTCTCAACGGGACGGCATCGACTACGACGAGACCTTCAGTCCGGTGGTCAAACAGGCCACCATTCGGACCGTTCTCAGCATCGCCGCCTCCCGCGCCTGGCCAATCCACCAGCTGGACGTGAAGAACGCCTTTCTTCACGGCCACCTCAACGAGACGGTCTACTGCCAGCAGCCACAGGGCTTCGTCGACCCTGCCGCCGCAGATCACGTCTGCCTCCTGCAGAAGTCCCTGTACGGACTGAAGCAGGCGCCGCGAGCTTGGTACCAGCGGTTCGCGACCTTCCTTCGCCAGCTCGGCTTCGTCGCCTCCACCTCCGACACGTCCCTCTTTGTTCTCAAAGAGGGGACGAGTCTCGCCTACCTGCTACTCTACGTCGACGACATCATCCTCACCGCCTCGACTTCCACTCTTCTGCACCAACTCATGGCCCGACTCCAGTCCGAGTTCGCCATGACCGACCTGGGTGCTCTTCACCACTTCCTCGGCGTCGCCGTCACCCGCTCCTCCGACGGCCTCTTCCTGTCGCAGCGACAGTACGCTGTTGATCTCCTCCAACGGGCGGGCATGGCTGAGTGTCATCCTACGACAACACCTGTTGACACTCAGGCCAAGCTCTCCGCCCACGACGGCGACAAACTGTCAGACAAGGACAGCTCAGAGTACAGGAGCCTAGCAGGGGCTCTCCAGTACCTGACCCTGACGCGTCCTGACCTGGCCTACGCAGTTCAGCAGGTGTGCCTCTTCATGCACGCCCCGAGGGAGCCCCATCGCGCGCTAATCAAGCGCATTCTGCGCTATGTGAAGGGCACGCTTTCCTCTGGTCTTCACATCAGCGCCGGCCCCATTCAGACGCTGACAGCAAACTCCGACGCCGACTGGGCCGGCTGCCCTGACTCCAGGCGATCCACCTCTGGGTTCTGCGTCTATCTCGGTGACAACCTGGTCTCCTGGTCCTCCAAACGCCAGGCCACGGTATCCCGCTCTAGCGCTGAGGCAGAATATCGTGCCGTGGCCCACGTTGTGGCCGAGTGCTGTTGGCTGTGGCAAGTCCTTCAGGAGCTCCATATTCAGCTGCCCCAGGCTACGGTGGTCTTCTGCGACAACGTCAGCGCCGTCTACATGACGGCCAATCCGGTCCACCACAAGCGCACGAAACACATCGAGATCGACATTCACTTCGTGCGTGAGAAGGTGGCCCTTGGCAAGATTCGGGTCCTTCATGTTCCTTCGTCCCACCAGTTTGCCGACATTATGACAAAAGGGCTCCCAACGCCACTGTTTACAGACTTCAGAACCAGCCTATGCGTCCGCGGACCTCCCGCTTCGGCTGCGGGCGGGTATTAGGCAATAGGAGATTGTATATTAATAGCCTGGATATATTAGGCAATAGGAGATTGCATATATCAGGCAATAGGAGATTGCATATTGTATTTATAGATAGCCTGGACAATTAGGATCAGAGATTGACTCCTATCCTTGTATTCGTAAACTACCATATATAGCAGCAGCTGCTGCCCTATAAATACAGGCGCCCCTCTCCCATTGAGAGTGTGGTTAATTGCCCCCAATTCTATCTTCCAACAAGACCGACGTGGAAAACGTCATGAATCCAAGCGCGCGCAGGCAACTCCAATTTGTATGCCACTGTCCCAATGCGAGCCAAGATTTTATAAGGCCCACAGTAGCGAGGAGCTAATTTCCGAAGAGCCTTGGCTTCCAAAGAAACTACTGACCAGTGCTGGAGACGAAGCCAAACCCATTGGCTGGGTTCAAATTGCAGCGGCCTATGGTTGGCATCGTAATGCCGCTTATAGTATTGTTGAGAGAGAAGTAGGCGGTCGCAGACATCGGCCAGGAACTGATCATGATCAGCAAGCAGGTGATCCACGGCAATTACGCGGGCGGTGCCATTGTATGGGCGAAATGTTAGAGGGTAGCAGCCATATACCACCTTGAATGGTGTTGCACGTAGTGAAGACTGGAACGATGTGTTGTAACAGTATTCGGCCCATGGAAGCCAGCGCATCCATTGCCGAGGGCGATGGCCGGTGAGGCAGCGCAAATACATGGCAATTATCTTATTCACTGCTTCGGTCTGGCCATCTGATTGTGGGTGAAAGGCAGAACTAAGATTGAGCTTGACGCCTGCCAAGAGAAAGAGTTCCTTCCAAAAATGACTGGTGAAGATCGGGTCCCGGTCGCTGACGATAGAGCAAGGCAACCCATGTAGTCGGACCACCTCATCAAAGAATACGTGAGCCACTGATTCCGCTATGTATGGATGTGACAAGGATACAAAGTGGGTGTATTTCAAGAAACGGTCAACGATGGTGACAATAACAGACTTCCCATTGATGCGGGGAAGTCCCTCAATGAAATCCATGGAGACATCATCCCATATACGTGAAGGAACCGCTAGTGGCTGAAGAAGACCTGCCGGTTGAAGCTGCTCTACTTTGTTTTGTTGGCAGACAACACAGTTGCGGACATAATCCTGAACAATCTGTTTCAAATGTGGTGTATAGAACTCCGCCCGAAAACGGCATAGTGTCTTTTGGACACCCTCATGACCGACCGCATGTTCTGTTGTCAAGATGGTATCAAGCCATGGAGATGCTGACGGAAGATAAATTTTGTTCTCGTACAGAACAAGGCCATGTATGCTCCATGGTGCTGTGAGGTGCCCAAACTCAATTTGTGTGCGAATGTTCGCCAAATCTGACGACCCTACAGTCTCCTTGCGAAGATTCTCAAATATGGCGAAGGAAGGAGCTGACAGTGCATGGAGAGAGGCGATGTCAGCATCGCGATGGGATAATGCATCGGCCACCACATTCTGCTTGCCTGGTTTGTAGTCGATCTGGAAATCATAACCAAGAAGCTTGCTAACCCAATGATGTTGCGGTATTGTAGACAAGCGTTGATTGAGGAACTTCAGGCTGTAGTGGTCGGTGCGTATGAGGAAAGCGTGCCTCCATACATATGGCCGGCTGGCCGCCAATGTCTGATGGCTTGGACTAGCCCAATGAGCTCACGCTCATATGCAGCCAACGCTACATTGCGCGAAGCGATGGCGCGGCTGTAAAACGCCACGGGCCCAACACCTTGGTGGAGGACGGCCCTGATCCCCGAGCCTAAGGCGTCGCACTCAATGATGAACTCCTTGGTGAAATCTGGGAGTTGGAGGACCGGCGCCGTGGAGAGCGTCTTGTAGAGAGGAGAACGCCCATGTGGCATCGTCCGTCCAACGGAATGCTTCTTTCTTGAGAGCAAGCGTGTGAGAGGTTTGGCAACGGAATACTTATTGTATCTATCCCTTGATCGTAAGTCCTTCTACGACCACATAGTCGTAAATCTTACTACTACTACCCCCTTGGTCGTAAGGCCTTCTACAAGCAAATAGTCATAAGTCCTATTGCGACTACTCCATATGGTCGTAAGTCTTTCTACAACCACGTAGTCGTAAATCTTACTGTGACTACTCCATATGATCGTAAGTCCTTCTACGATCACATAGTCGTAAATCTTACTACGACTACTCTATATGGTCGTAAGTCCTTATACAACCACGTAGAAGTAAATCTTACTTCGACTACTCTATATGGTCGTAAGTCTTTATACGACCACGTAGTCGTAAATTTTACTTCGACTACTCTATATGATCGTAAATCTTCTATGACCACGTAGTCGTAAGTTGTCTTGTGACCACCTTATGGTCGCGGATCTTCCTGCGACCAATCTATCTCCGACTAACTTGTCTACAACAAATAACTGCATCATGGGTTCGTCTGATAAGGCAGTTAGAACATGTGTTTATCCAATAACCGTACGCGATCTTTCTCTGACAACAACTGCTACACGGCGAACGACCTTTTACGTCTCTCTGACAGTAACTTCCGTCAGGTGGTTATTATCCGAAGCGTTGAGGCGTCTTCTGACGCAGGACAACTGTCATCGCTTCACTGGCCATATAAAGGTTAACGTCAAAGAGAAAAGGAGGGAAGCATTCAAATCGAAGGAGATAATGCTAGGCATTTGCATTACTCTCAATTGTAATCCTTTTCTGGTGATTAGTGGTTACATAGGATATAGGGTTATTATTCTCTTAGGAGAAGGCCCGAACTTGTATAAAAATTTCCGTGTCTCTACTTTGCATGTGCATACGCCGGGTCTTCTAAGAGTTTCCCCCAATCTAAACAAATCATACGTAAGATCGATATTAAAACGTCGATGGGAGGGAATAAATTTCTCAAGTTGGGCAACATTACAAGTTAATAAGCTGTTACAAGATTTACTTCCACCTCTTTTAGGTCTGGCTGTCTGGGACTGGGAAGATCATAAATGCAAAGCAAATGAGGCCACAAACAGTCAGATGTATTATAACAAATACACCAAAATGCATTCATTTGCAGTATGGCTCTCCAAATTATTAAGGACAAACCCAGGGGGCATAGTCAAGAGAAAATTTACTGATTGAAGTAAGCTAATGAGCTTACAGACCATACCAAGGTAGCATGCTACTATATGTGTGACCATACCAAGGTAGCATGCTACTATATGCACGACCATACCAAGGTAGCATGCTACTATATACATGTAATTATAGGCATATTAGCAGAATTGGCAGTTTGCTAGAACGCAAGGTCAAATAATCATCTAACAGTAGAAATGCAGATGGATCAGTTAAGCTTAATGATTATAATTTCAGCACACATGGTAATGTGAATGTTCGTTTAAGAATATTAAAGGACCTTTTGATAACAAGGGCTATGGATATTATTCTGAGAAAAACATGTGACTGATAGATACTTCCATAATTAACATATTGTGACTTAACTGGTGTTCTAGGGGATCACAAATTCACAATGCGGTTAAGACAACATGAAGTATCAGGCAGTATGACCATTACCAACAAAAATTACACAAAAGGAAGTCAAGATTGCAACAGAAATGAAGAATAAGCAAACCTCATTGAGGCGTGGAACAATGCGGATAACTTCAGGACCCCTGCTGTCAACTCTTATGTTTGACCCTACTGCATCGGTAACATCAATAGTCTCAGTGCCCTTCAGCTCCCAGTTCCTAGCTTTAAATGCAAATGGCTTGGATGTAAGAGCTCCAACTGGGCAGATATCAATAACATTTCCAGATAGTTCACTTGTCATAAGTTTCTCCACATACGTTCCAATTTCTTCACCACTGCCACGACCTAACATACCCAGGTCTTGAACACCAGCAACCTCAGTGGCAAACCTGACACACCTGTAGATTAGAAAAAATTGGAAATTACATACTGGCCAAGGTCAAGCTTGCACAAGTAGCTAAAACAATAAAGGATGATGTGTTACTTCAACAAGAAAACAATAAATAGCAAAAAAGTGACTGAATAATGACAACAAAAACTAAGAACCAGTAGATGTTCAGATTGAAGCGCATGAATAAATCAGAAAGAATGTTTGGCTACAATAGTTGTTAACTCAAAAGTTTCTACAATCAGCTCTTAACCCTACAATACTTGAAGCATAAAGCACTCAAGGGAGTCAAAACGTAGACAAGCAGGATAGCCATGAAATCATTTTAAGTGGATACTCATACAAATTTACCAAGAAGCACCAAAAACATCACCTTGTACATTGGATGCAACGGGTCATCACCGTCTTCACCAAGGGACCCAAATTCTTATCCACAACTGACCGCTTCATCTCGGTGAACCGACCACGGTCAGCACCAAACGCCATAGACTGATCCTGGAGGTCGCATTCTCCACCCTGATCGCAGATTGGGCAGTCTAGTGGATGGTTCATCAGCAAGAACTCCATGACACCCTCCCTGGCCTTCTTTGCAATTGGTGTGTTCGTCTTAATCTTCATCCCTAATCCAACAAGACGCTCCAAGGTTAGCAACTCTCGCAAATCCCAAATCTTACTAAAAATCGCGCACGCTCGATTGATCATTAAGTAATCCAACAACCACTAACGAAATTAAGGTTTATAGTTTCTACAACCAATACAGATTGCAAGCAAATCTACACGAGAACCCTAATATGCTGAGACGTCTAGGAGCTGGATGGATCTGAGAGAGTGAGGCACACAACACTAGCAAATCAGGCCAACATTGCCCATTTCAAACCTCAATACAACGCACAGTACACACGGCCGCAAAGCGCGACGGCCCACAGCAATGACTGACCTGGGAGGGCGGGCATGGCGCAGGAGGCGACGGGCTTGGGCGATTTCTCGACCTCGACGAGGCACATGCGGCAGTTCCCAGCGATGGAGAGGCGGCTGTGGTAGCAGAAGCGCGGGATGTCGACGCCGGCGACCTCGCAGGCCTGGAGCACCGTGAACCCCTTGGGGATCCGCACGGCGTGCCCGTCGACGAACACCTCGAGCGCGTCCTCCGGGTTGCTCGGCAGTTCAACGCGCGCCCCGCCCACGGTCCCCCGGGGCGGCGGCATCTCCGGGTCGGCGGGCGCCACGGCCGCGCCGACCTCCGGCGACCCGGCGGCGGCGGTCGGGGAGATCCAGCGGCAGGAGGCCGCCACCGCGGGGCTGCGCGAGGACAGGTGCGGCTTGGAGTG
Organism: Dendrocalamus latiflorus; assembly: GCA_017311315.1. Classification (NCBI taxonomy): domain Eukaryota; kingdom Viridiplantae; phylum Streptophyta; class Magnoliopsida; order Poales; family Poaceae; genus Dendrocalamus; species Dendrocalamus latiflorus. The sequence continues at coordinate 9,425,656 of CM029651.1, read as the reverse complement.
GCGGAGCGCCCGCACGAGGGAAGCCATGGCGGCGGCGGCGAGAGGGCGAGGCGATAGGATCGCGGAGGGGGAGAGAGACCTCTTGCCCTTAGCTTTTTTTTTTTTTTTTGAACTGGCCTCTTGCCCTTAGCTGGTGCGGTGAGATGGGAGCGAGGCGAAGGCGCGGTGTCTCTTGGAGAGTAGAGGATTCTACTACGTGTACGGTCTATATGGGGATGTAGCGTTAACGATGGAGGCATAGATGTGCTGCCCACACGAATTTTTTGTACGGATAATCCCTTTTTTATTCGAAAATACATAAATATACCCGCGAGAAATTTTTTTACAAAAATAGTCTCCAGTCGCCGCCCCATTGGGCGACTTCTGCCTTTCGCCCAACCGGGAAGCGACAAAGTATCTGTCGCTCGATGATTGAGCGACTGCAAGTAGTCGCTTTCCTGTTAAGCGACTTCATAGTAGTCGTCCAATGGATGGGCGACTTATAAGCGCAGTTGCCCAATGGATGGGCGACTTTAGTCAATCCCCGTGAAATTTTAGAGTTTTATCAATTTTGTAGTTTTAAACTGGAAAAAAATATGGTATAGTTGTAATAAAAGGTTATGTTTATTGTATATTGTAGGTGCATTAAAAATTTTGCGAAATTTTTTTTAAGAACAATTGACTGTAGAACGTTTGATATATACATTGGTAAGTGATATTTTTATGTTACTAAGAATTAGTGTACCAAGAGTATGTTAATATTGTTAAATGACTTGCTATCTGAATCATTGAATGCGAACACACGAGATAATAACCTTATGTGAATAGAAATAAACTTCATAACATGCCGCGTACAATTTTATTACATGCATAACATATAGCATGATATGTGACTAACCCACCCAACTGCTCGTAACATTTTGTCTACTGGGTGTAGCGTGGTTGTTTCCCCTTTTTATCGCGCCTTGAAGATGGCTCCGCTGCATCCTTTTTCCTGTCATTCTTGGACTTGAGAGCTGCCTCCCGAGCTTGAAGCTCTTCCTCCTGACGCTTGATGGCTGCTTCACGTAGACTTAGCTGCTCCCGCCTCCTTTGCAGCTCATCCTCCTTGCCCTTCAGACGGATTTGGTCCACCCTCACGCGGCGCTCTTGGTCACGCCGCATCTGTCGTTCCACCTCGCGAGCCTGAGTCATCTTGACAAAGTATTGTCCTTTGTTTTCCACCTCCACTGCCTGGTTATGTGGCCATGTCGGCGACACCCGATCCACCCATTCGATGAACCTGCAAGCCTATGTGTGGCATGGTAGATGTCATGGATCAAGTTGAAAAATGACAACGAGAAACAAATGATTTAGTTGTCGTCGTTACCATGAAATCGTCATCCAGGTTTGGACACTTGAAGAACCTACGGCCGTATTTGGCTCGCTCTTCTTGATCCGTCCAGACTCCCAACATCGTCCTAAAGCCGCAGCTGCACTTCGGGCGCTCATGCCACTCCGGCACTCCAAATGGGTCGGACCTCCAGGAAGACATTGTTGTGTAGTAGTATTGTGAAGGCTTGAGGAGGAGATGTGGTATGGAAGACATAGGAGGCCTTTATGTAGGCAGGTTATCTGGTGCAGTGGGCAAAGTCCATGGAAATGTCCCTATGTAGGCTTTTCAGAGCCTGTATCCTGTATTTATGAAACAACAAGGAAAGGTGACATGAAAACTCACTGGAAAGGAGACATGCCTATGACGTGAACACTCACTGTAAAGGCTACAGCCTACGCCCCTATTTTGTTGGTTTCCGTAGCGATAGGCTTTTCAGAGTAGCAATAAATGTTTCTATGTAGGCTTTTCAGAGTAGCAATAAATGTTCCTATGTAGGCTTTTCAGAGTAGCAATAAATGTTCGTATGAAGGCTTTTCAGATCGTAGTCTTTATGTAGGCAGTTTAGCTGCCATGTGTTGTCATGTGACTGAGCAAAGCTGCCCCGATTTGTCATATCACTGCGTAAAGCTGGCATGTGTTGTCATCTCACCGAATAAAGCTGAGCGCTTTTGTCATGTCTCTGGGCAAAGCAGCCATCTTTTGTCTCGCCATTCGATATAAATAGCACGGTAGAGGTCCCATGAAGTTGTAGCCAGAAAACCCTGTAAATCGAGCAAAGAACATACCATGGCGGAAGATGAGGGGCCAGTCGGATATGGGTCACCGAAGGAAGACCTTCCCTTGGAAAGGAGGGAGATGTTCGGACCACAGTACCGCTTGGTACCAAGCCGGCGTGCGCAACCAGCGTGGCCGAAATGCAGACACAATGAGTACGTGGTCGTGCAGGTCCTGGAAGGGCCGAACGATGGCGGGTGCCGTTTCTTCCGATGCCCACGCTCCGGGGTACAAATTACTAATAGTACATTTTTTATTGCTTATGGACCATCCATGTTTACTGTCATTTTTCGCAGATGGCGAAATGCGACTTCTCCCGCTGGATCGACCCTCCTCATGAACGGTATATTGACCGTTATGTGGGTACTTTATGGGACCGAATAATGGACTTGGAGTACCGAATGGAGACTCTCAATGAGGAGAACAATGAGCTCCGCCAACAGATGCAACGCGAGAGGGGAAACGAGGAGGTTGTCAACATAGGAAGCTCTTATGATCCCACATGTTGCTGCGCGAACCCGAGCTGCATATGTGCGTGCCACTACCACGATGGCCAGCCCCGTCCGAGGCGGCCCCCTCAGCAGTTCTCCATGTGGGTGCCACGAGGCTCGTTTGGCATGTAGGCCACGAGGGTACCGAATGTGTTGATGCTGTGCCAGTAGGACTGTTGTGTTGATGTTTTGGGTGTAGAACTTTCCATAAATTCTGTCTGTATGTGCAATGTATGTGTTGTTTCGTGTTGTAAGTGCATGACGCCTTCATTTTCTGTGACCTTCATATTCTGTGCCCTCTTTCCATAACGATGTAATGTGCAACGTTGATAAGCATGTGATAAATTGGTTGTTATGTACGTGGAGTTGTTATCACAAGGCAAAAAAAATTGCAATACTTAAATGGTACATACTTAAATGACATTGTACATAAGTGCATTACAGAAAAGGGATGTAACATACAAGGTTTACAAATGGTACATGAAATTTAGCATGCAATACAACACCAACTACTGATCCGGACATGCATTGCATCGTCTAGCTGTGTGCCCCTCCTGACCGCATCGCCCACAACGTGCACCAGATGTTCCAGCTTGTGATTCGTCCATGTCATTTCTAATACGTCGGGTCTGTCGCCGACCCTTCCCACCCTTTAGCATGTTAATATCCGGAACCCAGGTCCTCGTTGAAATGTCCAACGTGGTGAAGTTTCCCAACGCCCTGAACCCCCGGAGCTCCCCACACCAAGCTTGCAGTATTGTCTGCTTAAAAAAGTACTCGGACACGAAGTTGGAAGGATCCATGCCCACGGTTCCGCATGCAGCGAGGACATGAGAGCATGGCCTGTGTAACAACTTAAGCTTGTTGCATGTGCAGTTAGGTTCGTTTGCATGATCTCCAAGGCATACCTCGTGAGTAATAAGTGAACGAGATGTCCCAATCCGGCTTTGTCACGGAGTATCACCTCGAAACGATGCTCCCTGTTGCCCATGACATGCACTGTGTGCAATTGACCCTTTTGTGCCTTCGTCTCCATGTACGTGGTAATTTTTGACGAATACAGGGCTCCGGGATTGGCCGCATGAAGTGCGGCACTCGCGTGCCTCTCCCTGAAGTAGCGGATTGTGCTGTGAAGAACACCTTCCACGATGGCGACGAGGGGCTGAGAACGGAGACCCCTGAGAACCCAATTGTACACCTCGGCAAGGTTACTTGTCATTATTCCGTACCTTGCGCCATCCGTGTCGTGCAACAACGACCACTTCTCCAATGGTTCCCCCTCGATCCACTGCGAGAAGCACTTGATGTTTCGCGCGCTCCTCCTTCTTGGACCACTTGGGTTAGACTCATCGATTGCTGCCAAGCATTGCGGTTGTGCCGCCCCAGGAATGACCGGCCCCTTGCTCCTCTCGTCGACGTTCTTCCTGGTGTGCTCATCCAACAACCCCCATAAAGCATCAAATTTTCTTTGCTGGTTCTGCCTAGCCAGCCTCTTGAATAGCTTCATCAAAGATTGTTTCGGGAATTGCTTGAAAAAGTTTGCCCCTAAGTGACGACTGCACCACCGGTTCCTCATGTCCGGCCAAGGAACGCTCTCCTCAGGGTCTTCTTGAAGTTTTCGTACCGCCTTTATAATCCCGGCGTGGCGATCATGGATTACGCACACACCAGGACGACTGCCTACAACTCCAGCCTTCACATGTCTGAGAAACCACAGCCAGCTCTCATAATTCTCGCTCTCCACAAATGCAATAGCCAGCGACAATATTTGATTGTTACCGTCAACGCCTATGGCCGTCAGGAGCTGCCCTTTGTATTTGCCTGTCAAGAAGGTCCCATCTACAGAGATCACTGGCAGCATGTGCTTGAATGCTTCAATGCTAGCACCAAATGCAAACAATGCTCTCTGCAACACTGCAAATCCCGGTGGACTTATGGACGGCTTCTCGTGCACGGCGATGTACGTGCCCAGGTTTCTTTGTTGCAACACCTTAAGCATACGAGGAAGATTGTCGTACGCCGCCTCGAAAGTGCCAAAACGTTTTTCCAACGCCTTTTGCTTGGCACGCCACGCCTTCGCGTAGCTAATCTTATACTTAAATTTATTCTCGATAGCTACCACAATATGCGTTGCCGCAATATCTCTCTTCTCCACTATCTCCCCATACATCAAATTGGCTATAAATCCGGACGTCAGGTTACGATGCCTCGCCAAAACAGTGTTCAGAATGCAGGAGTGCGGCTCCACCTTGGACACAATCCAGTGAGTGTCATACTTCGGTCTACGTGCGTGCACCCTCCAAGGACAACCAGCCTGCTCGCACTTCACAGTGTACTGCTCCTGGCTTGATTTGACGACGCGAAATGTCCGTTGCATTGAGAGGGCCCAAAGCTTGATGGCATCCTGCAGCGCTTCCTTGTCAGCAAACGTAGCATGCACCCGAACCTCTGTCTCATGATACTCCCATGGTGATTCATGTTCATCATGGGCGGAAACACCCTCCGCATTAAACCGGTTCCATTCCTGGGGGATAGGAACTTCTTCATCATCCGAACTATCCTCCTCGTCGTCCTCTACAGCTTGCTCTTCATCACATGCCCTCTGGTCATCAGATTCCATCTGCTGCACGATATACTCATTATGCTCTCCTTCATCTGCTTGCCCAGTTCCGTCTCTATAGCTGGACAGCTGTAACTCTCCTCCATGTACCGCATTGCCTTCATCACGAGCAACTTCATCAGCTCCACCAACGTGCGGCCCGCCCGAGCTGCTAGCACCTCCCGAAGCATAGGCGGGCGCACGAGCTTGCGCAGTGCTTGTAGTGAGCACGGTTGCACAAGCAGAACACACTCGTATCCACGGCGCCGGCACCCTTGCACAAATCCCTTCCACGAAGCTGAGCGCACCAATGTCTTCAACTCCCATCTGATGTCAGTGGGAGACCGGCTCCAAAGCCCTTGCACAACGACGCTGCACACCTCGGGGTCCAATGAAAAACTCTCGGTCAGCCAATGCTGCACATCTGTCATTGCAGCATTCTCGTCATCGGGAAGTACGAGAGTGACTTGCGGAAAATCGCTTAAATCCACACCATTTGGACCTTCACGAATCATTCCAGCACCATAATACACTCTTAATGTAGTACTGGCCATTAATGATGTACACCTACATGTACGATTGAAATTTACGACATGTCAAATAACATCGTTCAACACTAAACTAAACTTTCCATACTAAAAAGGGTAGTCAAATTTCTATACTACAAAATGTATACTACATCTATAATTTTTACTAACACCAATATTTCATCTAAACAATAGTGTAAATACAACCTAATTAACAAAAATACCTGGATCCAAATCGATGGAATAGCTTGGACTCCTTCTTCCGCCCTCACCTCCTCCTTCAACCCTGTCCTCCTCTCCTTCTCTTCTCCCCTCTCCTCCTTTTCTTCCCCTCCTCCCTCTTTTCTCCCCTTCCTCTTCCTCCTCTCTTCTTCTCTCTGGCTCTCTGCGCAGAATGGGGGAAATGAGGGAAAAGTGGTTGCTAGTGGGCGGCAGGCGGTGGAATAAGTGGTATCCACTCCTGTCGCCCTACGGTTGAGCGACTGCAATTTCAGTCGCTCAACCATACAGCGACTGAAATTACAGTCGCTCAACCGTAGAGCGACTGTATAAGTCGTCCAACGGTTCACACATTTCCTAACTGTCGCTTCCCGGTTGGGCGAAAGGCAGAAGTCGCCCAATGGGGCGGCGACTGGAGACTATTTTTGTAAAAAAATTTCTCGCGGGTATATTTCTGTATTTTCGAATAAAAAAGGGATTATCCGTACAAAAATTTCCTGCCCACACGCCCATCCTGATGCCGGGAAAATGAGCCCGGCCTAGTTTAGGTCCGCTGATTTCGGTTTTATCTTTTGGCTTTTAACTTATTTTTTACGATTTATAATTTTTTTTAAACTTTTGACTTTTTTGAGTTTTTTTTACCGATTCTTTTTTTCCATATCCGTTTACATTGTTCGTGATGAGCTAGTATACTTTTTTCTATTTTTAATTTTTTTAATTTAATTACGTAAAATAAGCCACCTTCAGCTACAGTGCAATTTCAGCTGCTACAGTGCAATTTCAGCCATAAGCCACAGCTTTTCAGCACAACCGAGCAGGTAAATATGATGGGCTCTCTCCGATATTTTTTTTAAGATAGAGCCTGTAAGTTTTTCTGTTTACAAAATAGGTCTTGAATTTGTAATCACCCTAGGCTATCGCCTGATCTATCACCTGCGTAAAATAGCCACACTGGATTCAGGTTCGGTTTATATTAGCTTCTAAAAGCTGTTTTATATAGTAAATAACTTTTTTATAATATCTAGCTTTTAAACGGGATATTTTTTAAAGACGATGTCTACTAGTCGATTGTAGTATACACTATAATAACTTCATTCATACTGACCAAAACAGTATACGAGTATCTTTCTCTGTATGGTTCTCTACAAGTTGTTACTATTCTTAAGTTAAACCCAAAAGCCATCAGCAAAAGATAATATGAATGACCCTCAGTCAGGCCTTGCGTAAAATGCAACTTTGATTATATATTTATATTGCAATATATTTTTTAAATTTTAATAAAATTATAATGTTACAAAAGTATTCTTCGCAACATATATATCTAAATCATTTTTATGTATCTAATCTAAATATTAAAAACATATTGATAGCCAGAGTTTATAATGGTTGACTCTCTGTAAACAAAAAACGACTTTCTTATGTGCCTAGGGTAGTTTAGTTTACAGTTTGCACTCTTTGAGGAATAGTCTCAACGAAAAAAATGTGGCCTTAATTGTTGATTGCATTGTTCAGGTACGCCTTTATGCATCATTTTTTTGGACTGCGGTTTATTGTTGTGGTTTATGGCTTTTGCTTGTTCGTGAGAGAGTACAGAGTAAGATAAACTCGTGTATGGTTTTCATCGATATAGATGAAAAACCTACAGTATGTAGTACAATCAACTTATAGAGTCACCATAAAAAGACATTTTGTTTGAAAAATACTTACTATAGAAAAATCATATACTGTAAAAAAGACATAAACTGAAGCTGAAATGAATGGGGCCTACAGAACTATGGTCCGAGGCTATTATATCGAAAGATGTTGTAAATTAAGATTTTTGCTGGTTGAACATGCGGTTAATCAAGGGAAAAGTTGGTAGCATAAAATCAGGTTGGCGCTGCGTATTCATGATATTCACTGCAAGGGCTGATGATGAGAACGAATCGACTGTTGATAGTGCTTTGAAAACGTAGAACAAGGTAAGTTGCAAAGGAATTTACATAGCTGACATCAAATGATAAGTAGCGTTAAAATATGATAATAGGAATTAACCAGCATAGCCACTGGATGAGATATTGCTCAGACTATGCATTAAATGCCACCTGATGCTGAACTGAGCAGTCTGCCTTGATCTACACCATTCGAATCTGATCGAACGCTTGATATGTGAGTATCCTATACTTCCTGCAGTTGATAATACTAGGTTCTTGATTTACTTTGGTTTAGAATGTATAAGGTGTTGGAATAAACCACGTCGCGTTTATTGCGCGTACGCGTTGAGAGCGTGTGGCGTGCGTTAATTGCGCGGTCGTTGCGTGTGCGCGTGTGTTGCGCAGTGTGCGGCGTGCGTTGCATGTGGCATCTGCGCGTGTGTTGAGGAGGGCGTTAGTTGCGCCGGATCACACGCGATTAGTTGCTCCTGATTGCAGTACGCATGTATGCGTGTGTTGGCTATAAAAGGCCTGTAAGCGCTGTGCTTTGGTTAAATAGAAAAAAGGAAAAAAAGATTGGCGTTGCGTCGCCCGGGCGTTTCGTCGCCTGTCAAAAATCCTCGTGTTCTAGTATTTGATCTTGGGCTAATTCTATCATTTGGTATCAGAGCCGGTGAAGTTCGACAGCAAGCTGATGGCCGGTGACGAGCGTACGCCGCCATCATCTCCGAAAGGCGTCGGCGACCCGAAGTCCGGCGGTAGCAGCACACGACGTGAGGTCATGGTGGAACGCGTCATCAAGGAGTCCAGCGGATCGATGGAGTTCCCGGTGTTGACGCGGGCTAATTACCACGAGTGGGCGTTGGTGATGCAGGTGAATTTGGAGGCGCTCGGGCTCTGGCGTGCCGTGGAGACGAGTGACGTCGAGCGTCGCGAGGATCGGCTGGCGTTGGCCGCCATCCTGCGCGCGGTGCCGACGGAGATGCGCTCGGGTCTCGCCATGAAGAAAAGTGCTAAGGAGGCATGGGCGGCTGTGAAGACGATGCGGATGGGCGACAAGCGCGTGCAGGAGGCGAACGCCCAGAAGCTCCTCAAGCAATTCGAGAATGTGGCATTCAACGTTGGTGAGTCCATCGACGAATTCGCCATGCGTCTCGGCTCCCTCGTTGCGGAATTGCGCGAGCTGGGGGAGAACATCGAGGAGGTGCACGTCGTCAAGAAGCTGCTTCGCGTGGTGCCGGCGAAGTACAATCAAGTCGCCGTGTCCATCGAGATGCTCATGGACTTGAATACGATGTCGCTCGAAGAGCTGGTTGGACGACTCCGAGTTGCTGAAGATCGGTGCGGCGCCGAGGCGATTGCGGACGGCGTCGGGCAATTACTGCTCACCGAGGAGCAGTGGGAGGCGCGCCGGCGTTAGGGCAACGGGAGGCAGCGAGCGCGCATGGACTTCGTCAAGAACAGCGGCCGTGCAAAGGGCGGCGGCCGGAGCGACGACGACGACGACGCGAGCAGCATGAGCTCGGGGACAAGTAGACGTTCGCGCCGCGCCATTCGAGGAAGGTGCTACAACTGTGGCGTACGTGGCCACCTCTCCAGGGATTGCCGTGAGCCAAGGAAGGAGAAAGCACTGCTCGCCGAAAGCGACGACGAGCCAGCACTCATGTAGGTCGGGCGCATGGGGTGTCGTGGTTTAGGGGGTGATTGTTGGAATAAACCACGTCGCGTTTATTGCGCGTACGCGTTGAGAGCGTGTGGCGTGCGTTAATTGCGCGGTCGTTGCGTGTGCGCGTGTGTTGCGCAGTGTGCGGCTTGCGTTGCGTGTGGCATCTACGCGTGTGTTGAGGAGGGCGTTAGTTGCGCCGGATCACACGCGATTAGTTGCTCCTGATTGCAGTATGCATGTGTGCGTGTGTTGGCTATAAAAGGCCTGTAAGCGCTGTGCTTTGGTTAAATAGAAAAAAGGAAAAAAAAAGATTGGCGTTGCGTCGCCCGGGCGTTTCGTCGCCTGTCAGAAATCCTCGTGTTCTAGTATTTGATCTTGGGCTAATTCTATCATAAGGTACAGTCTTCCAAAAAAACATGCAAAAAGAAAAAAAAGAATGCATATGGTCCTGAAAGTCAGCATTCAACTAACTGCCTTGCTACATTGTTATTCGTCATGAAACTGACTAGTGACACAGCCAGCCAATTTTGGGAGCTCGAGCAGAGCTGGCCGCTTGTGCGGGAGCCCGGGCAAAGCTTGTCATCATGCGACCCGTACTGAGTGCCGCCTCTCGGATGGAAGCCCGGAGATCCTGTGTCGCCGGACACTTGCACGCCGGAGGTGAAGAGGCAAGTGGAGGAGCTCGCAATGGAGCTCGAATGACGGTAAGGGTTCAACGGGACTGCTCGCCGACGAGCACGGGCAGGCGCCTAGGGTCACCAGGTGGTGGCTTCGCCCCTGAGCTCACTATGATATGAAATAGACTACTGAAAACCTTCGGACTATAGAAAATTCAACTCATATAATCTGTTGCCGTTTTTCTTTTCTTGAAAAAAGTTATTTGCTGTTGTGCAAAACTGAAATGATTATTTCCCAATTCAAGTAAACAGAGGGCCGTGACTGATAGCACATGGCGCATAAAACCGTCACCCAACCATTCTTTTCAACTTTTTAATTATTTTTTTATTTTAGGCCCTGTTTGGCACAGCTCCTGAAGCTGTTTGGAGCCGTTTTGTGCCAAACGGGGTAAAACAAAATAGCTCCATCCAAGGAGCTCCTTAAAACCTGCTGAGACAAGAGATTTGGACGAGATGGAGCTGAAAAAAGTAGCTCCACCCGGCTCCATCCGCATGCCCACATGACACTGCCCTTGTACTTTCGCGAAATTACGCGCTATGCCATCGGGCCCAAAAATCCCACAACCAGTCCTCGGCTTCTCCGTTCCCATCCCTCCCTTCGGTCTTCACGTCTTCGACCCAGAAGGGAGCGCCGCCGCCATGGATTCCCAGCCAGCCGGAGGAAAGGAAGGCGCGGACGGGACAGAATCCGGTAGATCGGGAGTCGCTGAAGATGCTCTCGGCGTTTCGGAGCCAATGGAGACCGGCGGGTTCTCCGCTCTTCTCACCGGGGCAGGCGGCCTTCCATGGCCGAGGCCCGGCGTTGCTCCATGGCCCGGTGCGGCCGGCGGCGCCCCCCTCGGTGGCGGCCCCTCCCCTGGCGGCGTCCCCTGGCCCGGCGCGGCTGCAGGCGGCCTCCCGGGCGGCGGCCCCTCCCCTGGCGGCGCCTCCTCTGGCCCGGCGCGGCTGCAGGCGGCCTCCCGGGCGGCGGCCCCTCCCCTGGCGGCGTCCCCAGGCCCGACGTGGCTGCAGGCGGCCTCCCGGGCGGCGGCCCCTCCCCTGGCGGCGTCCCCAGGCCCGGCGCGGCTGCAGGCGGCCTCCCGGGCGGCGGGCCCTCCCCTGGCGGCTTCCCCTGGCCCGACGCGGCTGCAGGCGGCCTCCCGGGCGGCGGCCCCTGGCCCGGCGCAGCTACAGGCGCCTCCCTTGGCGGCGGCCCCTGGTATGTAGTTTCTTTCTTTCTTTTTTGCATGATATACATCTCTTACATCTCTGAGAACCGAATGTGAATGTATACATCTCTGAGAACCGAGTGTTCATGAGAACCGAGTGAATGTGAATGTGAATGTATACACCAATGATCGAAACTAGTGATGAAAGGCCAGTTCATGCTAATTTCATGTGTTTCTGTATGGATTTACAGGCCATTATGGGTAAGATGAAACCAGTGACAGAAGTTCCATTTTTGGTTTAACTTGTCATCTCTTTTGGCCGTGGTGGCAGTGGCGGCTGGGGATGGCCGGGATGGAATGCTGCAGTGTCTGCCGCTTTCGGGTCAGATTGGAGGACTATTGAAGAAGTCGGTGATGGACGCACGGAGATTGGACGCTCATCTGCTCCGAGTCGTGGTGCCTCTACTCGACGCCGAGGTGGTCGTGGTGGACGCGCACAAAAGCCACCAGTGGTTCCTGCTGCACCTGACACCGTCGACCTCACCGATGCAAGGTATTTGATCATCTCATCATTCTTATCAATAGCAATTATATGTTTGAATATGTATCCATTATTTGTTGCATAATTTTTTTCCAGAAAACAGTATCCACTATAGTCTGATTGCATATGTTTGAATATTGTCACCATCTTATAAAAATTGTTCGTAACAGCGAGGCTGATTGGTGTGATGAAAATACTAGGATAGTGTGTGAGATTTTTGCTGACAAAGTAGAAAAAGGAAACCGAGCAAACACTCACTTTAATAAGGCTGGGTACAAGAATGTGATACAAAGGTTCAAAGAAAGGACTGGGATTGAGTACAATAGAAAGCAATTCAAGAACAAATGGGATAAATTGAAAGTTGATTATGGTATTTGGAAGAAACTCACTAACAATCAAACCGGTCTTGGATGGGATGAAAGGAAAAAGAACATTGATATGCCTGAGAGTTGGTGGAAGAAGACAATCAAAGTAAGTGCATTTGAGGTTATTTGTTATTTCAGACAATCAAATTTGTAGGTCTCTACTTACCGTAATTTGTTGCATTCTAGGAAATCAAGGGTTCTTCCAGGTTCAAGCATAGAGGACTGCAGAATGAAGAGAAGTTGGAAATTATGTTTGAGGACCTTCGTAATACCGGTGATGATCATTGGTGTGCGTCTAGTGGTGTAGCACCTTCCCAAGCAAGCTTGTCATGCGACAACTCTCATAATAATATTGAAGATGAAGATACGGCCGACAACGATGATGATAGTGAGCCAGAGGCAGTGACACCCACTAGTGTGAGAGGGAAGAGAGGTGGAGGGCCTATTAACCATAAGGGAAAGAAACCTAAGACAAATACAGGACATTGGTTAAAAGAACAGTGGGGAAAATAGTAGAGATGAATGAGAGGACAACTGCTTCTTGTGAGTCTATAGCGAGGAGGGAGGACAAAACTGGATGTTCCATACAGGACGTAATGACCTTGGTTGAAGAGTGTGGTGCTACTCCAAGAACAAATAAACATTTCATTGCAACTGTACTTTTTACCAAGAGGGCTGAGAGAGAGATGTTTTTGACATTGAAGACCCCTGAGGATAGATATGATTGGTTGAGGAGGAAGCATGAGTGGTTGACTAGAAATGATGTTCCTAAGTAGTGCATTCAATTTTATTTCAAAACATGAGTGGTTTAGTAGAAATGATGTATCTTTCTATTTGCAACATAACCATACTTTTTGTACTTAACCTTACTTTTGTGTGTGTTAAATTTATCCTTGCTTTGGTTTATTCATGTGTACAGATCTGATTTGGATGATAGTGATTCTGACATGGATGATAGTGATTCTGATGATTATGAGTGGGTTTCAAATACTATGGAATTGATGCGGTCCAATCAAAATAATTTGTTTGCTACTGCCCTTCTTGCAACCAAGTACTACATGACCTATGTTGATAAAAATGAAGCTAGAACTCCAGCTCAGTCTGGATTTGGTTGGACTATGGAGAAGCTCAACACCCCAAGTGAAAGTCATAAAATGTTTAGAATGGATGCATCATTATTTCACAAGCTGCATAGCTTGTTAGTGAACACATATGGTTTGGAGTCATCTGTTCACATGAATTCTTTGGAGTCACTTGCTATCTTCCTTCTAATATGTGGACATGGTATGTCCATCAGTACTTTGCATGGTATATTCAAGCATTCTGCAGAGACAATTAGTAGAAAATTTGATGATGTCTTGACTTGTTTGGTGTCCATGTGTGAGGACTACATAAGGCCTATTGATCCAAACTTCGCTACAACACATTCTAGGATAAGAAATGATAGTAGGATGATGCCTCATTTTAAAGATTGCATTGGAGCTCTAGATGGTACTCATATCTCAGCTACACCGCCATCGGATGAGCTCATTAGATATATTGGTCGAAGTGGCAAAGCGACCCAAAATGTTCTTGCTATTGTCGATTTTGACATGCGCTTCACATATGCATCTATTGGACAACCCGGATCTATGCATCACACTAGTGTGCTCTTTCATGCACTTAGGCATGATCATGACAAATTCCCACATACCCTCTAGGTATGTATATGTAACATGTTTGTTTTTTGTACAAGTTTATTTTTATACAAATTTCGTGCAATTCAATTGTGGTCACTTCTACGCAGGGAAATATTATCATGTTGACGCCGGATACCCAAATAGACCTGGATACTTGGCACCATATAAGGGTGAAAGGTACCATGTGTCAGATTGGAGGAGGGGTCCTGCTCCAAGCGATGAACAAGAGTGGTTTAACCATTTGCATTCAAGTATCCGGAATGTGGTGGAGCGCTCATTTGGTGTGTGGAAAATGAAGTTGAGGGTCCTTCTCAAAATGCCGAGTTACCCAATGGAGAAGCAAAAGATGATTGTCGCTGCAACCATGTGTCTACATAATTTCATTCGTGAGAACCATTCTGAGGATAAGGATTTTAGTAAATGCGATCGGAATCCTGATTATGTGCCTACTATACCTCTAAGGTATAGAAAGCATTTTGCTTCACACAATGCAGGTGACACATCAACTTCGGAATCTAATGATCGGAATATGGATAAATTCCGAGATGACCTTGCACGGGCAATATATCTTTCTAGATCATCATGAACATATATAATGGCATGTGATGTTTGCATTATATCATGACTTTGCACATGCTTATTTGTTTTAACGGGTCATTCCTATGCAAAAAAACGCATTAAATATTGGTTGCTAATACTTTGTGTTATTTTAAATTTTAATTTTTTTTGAATTCAAATTTACTCGGATGAAAAATCATGTAGAAACATAAAGCTCTTGATGGTACTACAAGCCAAATAGACATGGGTATATTGGACAATTGACATATCTCAACCATGCATGATAAAACAGGTGGAGCCGTTTTGCCAAACAGTTAGGGGTGGCAACGAGCCGAGCCGAGCCTGGCTCGGCTCGGCTCGTGAAAGCTTGGTGGAATGGAGGCTCGGTTCGGCTCGGCTTGGTTAGGATATCAAGCTTTTTTGTGAGCTCGGTTCGGCTCGTGGTGCGGCTCGAGCCAGCTCGCGAGCCAGCAACAAATTTATCAACTTGTTAGATATATATAAATCCAATTAAGCATGTTAGACTAATACGAGATTTTTGCAATGCAAATACTTTATCATGTAACTGTTGTCATCAACTCTCCGGAGAGCATGATTTGTGATGTTAAAAGTCAACATTTTGCATCACATCAGATGATTATATGACCCATAACTACTAAGACAAATACTGATACTGCAAGTCTGCAATAGCTCATAATAGTAACCTCCATTCATCCATGGTAAACCATACCGAATTAGAGACAAGAAGACAATAAGTAATTAAGCCTCAGTAGAGCACCATGAATCAACCTAGAGCTTACCACCAGAGGTAGAAGAGGAGTAGAGGAGAAATAGGTATGAGTTTAACCTAGATGCGGGCAGCGGCGTCTCACCTCCTGACCTCCATGGCTCCATGACCTGCAAGGGCAACTCACCTAGCCACCTCCACACCTAGCACCTCATAAGCAAAACCGGTAAAATCAAAACAAATAGCAACCAAAGTACACACAGATCGGGTTAGATTTGGGGGAGGAGATGCCAGATCCGGGCCCTAGGCCACGGATCTGGCCGTGGTTCGCCGTGAGGCGCAGAGCGGCAAGGCGGGGGCGGTCGTGCCGCATGGCGCGGCGCCGCCGGGGTTGGCGGCGGTTGGAGTCTTGGAGACAGCGCGTCGGGGAGGGCGTGACGGCAGGCCGGTGTGAGAGAATGGAGGCCGAAACCGTGCGACGCGGCGGTAAGGCGCGGGAAGCCGGGCGGCCGGAGGAGCTGCGGCTCGGCGTCGGTGTGAAGAGGAATCGGGAGAGGAGAGAGAGGCGCCGAGGCCCGAGAGAAATAAGGAGGCGGCCAGGCGGGGGAGGAAGTTTAGGCCAGGCGGTGTGAAGGGGAAACTAGGGTTTTATTTTTTAGTTGGGCCTATTGGGCCGAGCCAACCGAGCCGCTCGCGAGCTGGCTCGGGCTCGGCTCGTTTAGATCCCGAGCTTTTTTGCTGGCTCGGCTCGACTCGTTTCATTCACGAGCCGAGCCAAGCCTCCACGAGCCCGAGCCGAGCCCGAGCTGGCTCACGAGCCCGAGCTTTTTTGCCAGCCCTACAAACAGTCTACCAAAACAGCTCCAGCTCCACCGGTGGAGCTGTTCGTGGAGGTGAAGCCAAAAAAAACAGCTCCACTTGTGAAGTGGAGCCGTGCCAAACGGGGTCTTATTTTTTAATAATTATTATTTATTAGATTAATAATCTATAATTAAAAGCCATAAGAAACAACCCCAAGTAACGCGTAAGTCGATCTCGATCAGTCCCAAACAGAGCGGCTTTCTTGACCCCTGATCATTGACTATACCAGATAGCTTTTGCGGCCCCCACCTCTGTGGATCAGCCTGGCCGAGTAGCAATACAAATACACAATAGGCTAATCTTTCTTAGGGAATGCTAACATGCTAAATTCCTAATTAATTACTGCGTAATCACTTATCATTATCCGGGGATCTTCTCCGCCAATATCTCCACTTTAAAAGAACGCGATTATTCTACAATGACGGCGAAAACATCAACTTGTTAACCGTGAGTCACACCACGCCGTCTCCGTCTCACTAGCTAATGAAAGAAAGAGCCAAGGTGCTTGCAGTTGCAGTTGCAGATATCCCCTGTTAGAACCTTCTTGCCATTTTACCAACAACCTGTGTCTCATGGACGATTCCATGAACCGCTCTTCCCTGTCCATGCCTTCTGCCTCTATAGTCCACCAAGAACAAGTGCAGGGACAAGTTACTTGCACCTGATCAGAAAGTTCCATATCATTTTCCAAGATAAAATCAAGGAAGTAAAAAAGAAAAGTAGTAAATTGAGAGAGGTTACTCTCTAAAGCACAATCAGCTCAAATGATAAATTAATTAGGAGTGGGTATATATAAGCCGCTCCTATCTATTTGAGGCACTGTTCTTTTCAGCTTCTAAAAGTTATTTTTCGGCTTTTCTACAGTAACTAGTTTTTAAACGGAGTATTTTTTCAAGATAGGGTCTACTAGTTAATTGTAGTACATACTTTATTGACTTCATTTATATTGGCAAAAACCACACGTGAGTTTCTGTTGCTCTGTAATCTCTCGTACAAATAACTTAAAAGCCACAAACCGCAGCCAAAAGTCACAAGCTGCAGCCAAAAAGAACAGGCCCTGATTAATCCATCCCATCACAAGATATTCTTAGCTAGTGTTAGTACTAACCCCAGCGCTTAGGCCTTAATACAAATGACACTGACGATTAGAGAGCGGAGGCTTCCACAGCCGCACATCTCGCTCGACCTCCCACTGCTTGGTGACCACTGCACCGCCGACTCGGAGTGCCACGCTGGCCCCAGCGCCGCTGACTTGTGGAGCCTAGGGGTGACCATCTTGGAGCTCCTTATGTTAGAATATAGATAGATTATACTAGCGCATATTAAATTTTTCTACCGTGTAAATTACAAAATCATATGAATAAGAGATTATAGATCATTGCCACTAAATGCACAATGCAATGAAAGTAGAGTTGAAGCTGCCAGTTTAACGTATCGCGCGTCGGTGTAGTGGAAATAGTCGATCATCCTCTGACCAATCGTCTCTTTCTTGTGATTGTCCCGATCAGTGCCATAGTCACAGCAGCACCTCTATCAAGTCCACACGTCCAGAGATGGAACGTCGTGCGTCGGTGTGCTAACACCAGTACGCACGGGCGCACGGCAAGGGTTTTGAGAGATGGCGGTTAGGGTTTCGATGGGTGTGTCTCGAGAAATCTTCCTCAAACCCATGCCTCTCTTTATATAGCCTCCAATCGGATACTTATCTGATACGATCAGATATCGTATCCAACTTGGAGAGCCCCTGACTGGATTATTATTTAATACACATAGAGATCGTATCCCACTCAGCGACTATCATTCGGATCCTTTTCGTTTCAACCCATTAAGTGTGTAACCCTATAGGTTTATGTATATTCGGCCATAGGTCGAAAACTTCTTTCCAGTCCATGTCAGTAGTGGTCCCTAGCAGCACATAGCGACTCTCAAATATGTATAAAAATCACATCGGACGACTTATATAGTGCTTATGTACCGATTTCTTTGCCTCACAATATCAGACCGAACTCAAGGTGAGAAGCGTAGTATCCTATGATAGCTCAATTCTTCACTTGAACCTGTAGTGAATTACTCAGTTATGATTAAATCTTAAACCACATTTAGTATGGCTATGCACTTGTTTAATCCAACCACATTGAGGGGTCTTGAGAAATCTATCTATTATATAGGAGAGGCAAATTTCATCTTGATCGCTTATATTGCTCCACATGTTTCATAGAAATGTGAAAGTTACCTTTATGACTATCTAGTTATGAAGTAGTGTTTGACAACACTAAGTAAACTATTACACATGTAAGAAATTATGACGATCTCAGGTCTAAGAATCTTATATATACTATGTATGAGACCAACTGATAACACTTAAGAATAAATAATCCTTACAGTGTCTCATAGTAGGTCAATCCATCATCATCTTTTCTAATATGTGTTCACAATATTAATTTGATATCTCCATATCCATGATCCGTGAAACACGATCATCAATCAATATATGTATTGATGTACAAATCATAATTGTCCACACAATGATATAAGATCAGGAATAGTTTAGAATAATATCAAAACATGAATAAAGAGTTCTACGAATAAGGCACATACTTATTGATCAATATGAAAGACATTTATTTAAGAGACAAAATAATATATTATTCAAAAAATTATAAATATAAAATTAATGTAATTATCTCCATAATTACATCTAAGGTGTATCACTAACATCTCATGGGGCTCTATCCGCTGCTCCCCACCGGGCAGAAGCCGACATGGGCCGCCGTGCTCATGTGCGCCATCTGCTTCGGTGAGCTGCCCTCGCTGCCGGATGGTGCGGTGTCGCTAGATCTCATGGTTTCGTGGCCGCGTGCCTGCAGAAGGACCACACGAAGCGGGCGTCCGTTGCGCAGCTTCTTGCGCACCCGTTCATCAGCGGAAGGGACGTGGCGGCGTCAAAACGTGAGCTCCGGCGGCTGGTGGCCGGAGCCTGAACTGGCAGTGCCGCCTTAGCTTAGTTACTGACAAATCATATGATTATGCGTTAGTTTGTACTTGTGTGTATAGCTCTCTCACATATAGTTTCATTAGGGACTAACAAGAAGCAAATAAATTAACGAAGGAAAAAGAATCCTCAAGGAGAATTGCTTACATAAATAAAGGAATCAAGTTTTTTTTCCTCTGAAACGGAATCAAGGATTGCTTTCGCGTGATCATGGCTAGCAATACTGTCCGCTAATCTATAATCCCATCATCATGTAAATGAGTTCCATAAATCTCCCCGTAATTAAGCTGCTCCCACTATTTATGGTGTTAATATTGATTTGAATGACTGGCACAGTACTACGGGAAAGATTTTCATATAAACTCACCAATGAAAAGATGGTTTCCTAAGTTTTCATAGTAAGGTCACCAATGAACTACAATTAAGTAGTACCACTCTACTATAGTAGATTTGTAGGTAGTCAATAGTCATCACATTCCTGCTCCTGTCCATTTGCAAACTGGAACCGATCGATTTCCGGTGAAATGTGGATGACGGGCTGACGGCAAAATTAATTCCTGTTAGAAAAACTGGGCCTAGGCTTGAAGTTTTGGTCTATGATGGGCACCTCACCCCTAGGTAGAGATGGCAACGGGCACAAACTCGCTGGGTTTTGCTATCCCAAACCCGTGCCCATGAAAGTTGGACGTGACCGCTAAAAAACCCATGCCCGTGACGGATGCAGATTTTTGCCCAGACCCATGCCCACTGGGTTAATGGGTACCCACGGGTCGCCCGTGGGGTCAGTAATGTGAACTGCAACAATGGTTAATGGAGAGGAGGAAGAAGTTCACCGGTCATCTTTGTTAGAGCTGGAGGGCAGCGCCATGGCCAAGGGGCAAGGGCCTACTGCTACGATGCGCGTTGGCTGCGGCGTGGGGGCGGCGGGCTGAACTGGAAGGCGAGGCAACGGCGAGAGCGTACGGGAGGACGAGCGTGCGGCGAGAGTGGCGGGAGCAGGAGCGGGAGCTGCGGGACGGGAGGGCGAGCGTGGAGACTGCCGGAGATCGAGCGCGGAGTGCCAGATGCGCCGCCGCTGTGGTGGCTGTTGAATCGGGGTGGGGACTGGGGAGGAGTGAGTAGTGACCGTGACCGAGTGCTAGCTAGGGTTAGCCGTATGGGTAATGGGGTATTGCCACATTGGATTTGGGGCCTTGGGGCTAAATGGCTAATGGGCTATGGGCTGGGCTGGTTTGCCTGGGAGGCTGGGAGCCTGGGTTTATAACTCTTATGGATCGGGTTTATATTACCCATGGGTTTACGGGTTTGGGTACTATAGGAACGTACCCGAACCCGGCAGACCCGATGGGTTGGGCTTTTTGCCCATTAAGAGATCCATGTGTTAGAAAATTGACTCAGACCCATGCCCTAATAGAGTAAAAACCCACCGGGTATTGGGTTTCGGGTACCCATTGCCATCTCTACCCCTAGGCTATAATTGATAGTACTGTTGGCTGTTTTGTGTATGGAATTAGAAAGAAAGCAATAAAAAACTAGGAATTCTCTCTATCTCTCTGTGTTTTCAATATACTATTTTTTTTATCTTTTGTGATCGATCTAGTTTTGCATAAGCATAGGAATCGATTGGACCGGTCGCCAACGACGGTTCCTCAACATGTTATCAGCACGAATCGCTCCGGTGAATTGAAAGGTAATCATCGAAACATTAGTAGATTGATTTGTTTGTTTCTAGATCGCTCTAAATTCGCAGATCTCGCTTTCTAGATTATTTTTTAAAAATAGATCATTGTAGAACTCTATTTGTGATATTTTAATATTATATATTATAAGAGAGAAAATACTCACTCTATTTCCAATACTTGTCGCATGTGATCAAAATTTTCTTCCCCAAATATTTGCATATCAAAACAATAAACATAACATTATTTATTTATATCATCATCTCTTTCCTTCATTATTACAATACTTGTCTACACTACATGCACATAACACACATCACATAGCTTATATGGTATAGTCGAGTAAACACCCGTTGATGTATCACACTCTCAATCCCTCCATATCGTAGAGGTCAACCCAATAAAGGCTCAAAAAGTTTTCTTTTTTGTGATAATTTTTAACATAATCTTTCTTCTTAGTGACTATAAACATGTCATCAATTTTTATTATATAAAATATTTTAATTCCTAATATACACACACACACAAATAAGTTCCTTACCTCATTTTCTTTCTTGAATTAGCATATTTCTGGAATTTGAATTATGAAAAACCTAAATTTCTATTTTCACTTAGTTTGGAATTTAAAAACAATTGCTAATTTCCTTTGATTTTTATTCTAAATTTTCATATTTTTTATTGTAATTCTTATAGACTTTCTTTTTTCGGTTTTAGGTTGAAATCTAGGATTTTTTGTACAGATAATCCATTTTTTATTCGAAATTACAGAAATATACCCGCGGGAAATTTTTTTTACAAAAATAGGCTCCAGTCGCCCCATGGTTGGGCGACTGGAGCCTTTCGCCTAACCAGAGGCCGACACAATACCTGTCGCTGCACCATGGAGCGACTGCATCTAGTCGCCCTGCTGTTCGGCGACTTTCATGCAGTCGCCCTCCCGTTGGGCGACTTTCATGCAGTCGCCTAAGGGGGGCTACTGCATGAACCCCCCGTGATTGTTTTAAATTTTGTGAATTTTGTAGTTTTAAACTGGTAAAAAATGTGGTAGAGTTGTAATAAAAGTTTATGTTCATTGTATGTTGTAGGTGCGTAAAAAATTTTAGAAACTTTTTTTTTACGAAAGATTGACCGTAGAACGATCGATACATACATTGTTAAGTGACATACGCTGAGAATTCCTGTGCGGAGAACCGCTATGTTAATATTTGTTAGATGGCTTGATATATGAATGATTGAATGCGAAAAGAAGAGATAATAGGCTTGTTTGAATTTAAATAAACTTTATAATATAGTTATGAGTAACATGCCGCGTATTTTTTCATTACATTCGTAACATATAGCATCGGCATCACCCCTCACTCGCCACCTTGAGGTGCCCCGTCACCGCGCTCGCGTCCTCCCATACAACCCCGCTTGACCGTCCTTCGGTGCAACAGGTTACGACGCTCTGAGAAAGTAAAACGTGCAGGAGGGTGTCACATTCGCCCCTGCGCTGGTGGAGTCAGTTGCACCTCTGGCTGTGTGCCCTCCTGTGCATTGGGGAGGGCACTATAGTACCCAGATTTTATAATCCGGATTCTACTGTGTTTAGTTGCACTATTCCCTGGATCAGTAGATAGTGCACACAGTTACAGTTATGGACATCAAAATACATATCATGCGGAAGCGTAAATATAATAGTAAACTTACTCATGGGCCGATGAGGCTAAGATCATTAAATTGCAGCAGCGGAAGAACGAAGCACACAGGTGGGACCTTCAGGACGTGCCCACAGGCAGCCAACTGGAGGTTCGCGACCTAGCCCTTGACATCTTCATCTTCTCTGCCAGCTTATCCCATCTTGTTGCTGAGGCGCAATGATTTGATTTCCTGATTCTGAATTTTGTCGCAAAAGCGAGTGTGAGCACTCCAACCCCGTGCTCCGCGAGCCAATACACAGAATGCAAATAAATAGTATGCATGGCTTAACAAAGGAGAGGCTCGAGTTATTTTATTTGCCAAAAATCGCTTTTGGTAGCATTATCATGATTTAATTTTAGTATTATGGTTGCTACCTAAACTCCACACAACAATTGCCATAATTGACTTAATCCACCGAATACACTTTAATTATTGACTGCTGTCTAAGACTCCAAACAGCGAATAACATCATTTAACTAGTCCATCGATCTCTTTCTTTCTTTATTGATTTCTATCTACCCCTCGAAACAGCGAGCGACATCATTTCATTAATCCCCTGATCATACAATCTCTATATGGTTTGCTGTCTAAAACTCTAAACATGTAGTGTCATCCTTTGTCTAATATCACTTAATTAATCCACCAATATCGTTTGTATTCTAATCCCTAACAATCCAATCCTTTTTGTTATTGATCCACAACCATAATTTGCTCTTCCAATTATCAACCTTATTATCCGTTATCCATCTCTAACTACTTCACTATTGTACCTCCACCAAGAATATCATTGATCAAGTCTACGAATCGCTAGTATACATCCAACAAGAATATCATTGATCAGATCTAGGATTCTCTATTAAATATCCACCAAGAATATCATTGATCAGGTCTATGATTCATTAATATATCTCCACCAAGAATATCATTGATCAAGATTAATCTCCTATAGTTATTTTCATACCTCCAAATTTCCGAGATCAATCAATTCATCCATCTAGAGATCGTTCAAATCCTATAAATCCCAATATTGTCAACATCTCCCAAGAATTTATATCAAATATCAGTGTTGTAATCCAACAATTTACCTTCGCATTTCCTAATACTCCAAAAAATCATATAATTCATCTATCTAGTCTATAAATCCATTTGGGCTCCATCCATTTATTTCTCCTAGACTCCACACTATCATTATCCCTCCTATGATCAATCATGAATCCACCAACTTCTTTATGTGATTACCATAAACAACCATCTTCCTTTCTTACGACTCTATTTATTCTTTCTGACATTTTATTTGTGAGAAATGTTACCATTATTTAAAAATATAATACATAGAAATTTCCTGAGACCTAGCAGTTTTGAACAAAAGCATAATGTTCAAGAGTATGCAATAATAATAGCGATCCAGATTTCATCCACCGTTACATGGCATCTGCACCATATGTCATCTTTCAGCGTTATAGCCGCTTAACTTACCACTGGGATGACACCCAGGATAATTCAAATCAGGGCTTTCCACTGCCCTTCCACTTTTCCATTTCCACCCACAAAGTTTTTGAAATAGAACTATATCTGGTTAAGTTCCCATGTCCACCCATGACCGTGGGCACGGCTATTCGAATAGTTTAGACTCTGCAGAGTTTGTACACTTTCACTACAAGAGACAATCAACTCGTTGCCCCACACGATTCCTTAGAAGTGTGGTTGAGCAGACCATCACAGTGACTTTTTAAAGTATCTAGTCCCTTTTATCATCTCACTTTATGGGCTTCTCCCACTTACGGTGGGTCCCATCTATGCGCGGGATGTTTCCCACAGCCACTAACGCAGCTCGGGCTTCTACTTCCCGCAATGTAGGACAGCTGGGAAACTTCACCCCCTACTGGTGTCCCTTCAGGCCTCCTTGCCATAGCGTAGCCCCATCAATCCCCTACCAGTGAGATGAGTCCGGGGATTTCGATAGATTTACTTAGCCAAGTTGTATTTTACAGACTTGTGATTGTACTGTTTTACACAGGAGGTCATGACAAGATTCAGTCTTTATTGGTACCTGGGCGGTCTACCACTAACCCACTTTGTGCTTCGACTGCACCACCACACACACACACTCGAACCATCCGCCCAGATATTTAAGCAAGTTGGGGATTTTGGAAACATAAAATAATCATAGCCAACATATACCAGTCATTACCACCATGACTGCCCAAACAAATTTTCTCATGATTAAAGTGATGTTTGGGCGTTCTCGCGCCCATGAATACCTAAGCGATACTAAGCATGGCATATAAATTACGAACTTATTTTCGAAAGGTTACTATTATAATTTTGCTAGGGCGACAAGGCTCACACATTCAGATATTCCAAAGGAGGTGTAATATTATTCAAGGCAAACAATGGGCATATATCTAGAATCTTAAATTAACATGTATTTGCATATAAAGTAACAGCACGCAATTTGATAATTTAAACAAAAATAGTTTGCAGAAAAATGTAGGTTCAACATGATCAAAGTATTGACTCGCCTGGCGCGGTTTACCGCGGTCTTGAGCTCACACAAAGTTGTCTCATGCGATGATCTTTAATTCCTGGTCTTCATCGATCTCGGTCTCGCTTGATCTATAGAATCTTCAGGACTCCAATTTCTAATTACGGGATAAACGACTGAATCCAAATAAAGCAAATAACTCAAAAGATCCAAATAAATCCGAATAAACTCAATTTAGATTTATTATAAGTTACTGGGTGATTTGGGTGATTAGAGGTAGGGTCTATGGTAGAATGCGATGACTTGGTCTTTTTATTAACAATCTCTTTTATTATTTTTGTATT
Source organism: Dendrocalamus latiflorus (assembly GCA_017311315.1). Lineage (NCBI taxonomy): Eukaryota > Viridiplantae > Streptophyta > Magnoliopsida > Poales > Poaceae > Dendrocalamus > Dendrocalamus latiflorus. Next base: position 9,400,377 of record CM029651.1, on the reverse strand, counting down.
TATCCAGAAAGTTCCATGAGTTGAGTTAGATCTATGAGTTGGTGTGCAAGTCTAGCTGGGTATTAGTATTCAGGGCTTATACTATATGTGAAGCATACAATCTTTAGTTTGCTAAAATAAGTTTTAGAATCCGGGTTTATAGCACCTTGTGGTACGACATTTCATGTATCTTTAGTTATCACTAGGCTTAGTTTAATTTGAATTGGGGTTTACTTTATACGAGGCCAGCTTGCTATATTTAATCATGCTCAACATTATTATTTACTAAATTTAACATTATGATTTGATCACTGGCACTATTATTATTTTGTCTGTACTTCGGTTATTATTAGGCTTAGCTTTAGATTTTAACTTTAAATTGTTTATCTGGGCAAGGCTTGCTTTACAGGGTCACATTTCAATATTTGCTATTTAGCAAAAAATTTACCACTAAGGTTTATTTCATGGTGGTCTAACAAATGTTAGGGCCTATATGTTTATATTATAGGTAAAGATAATCTTTATCGTATGTTAATATTTAACCAAAACCACTATATTTTAATACCTAAGTATCACCTTTTAATTGGAGGTATTCTGAGGATCAACTCACATCCTATTTTTATTGTTTAACTTAACATCTGACATAAGTTAATATTACTTAAATCTTTGTTCTCGTAAAGCCGGGCTAGTTATACAGGGTCTTATTTCAATAGTGTTATCTAATTAAGTCCACCCCTCAGACTCTATTAATGGCGGCCTGGCCCACATGTTAGTGAGAGTATCTGGTATTAATCCAACATTTGTATGGAGATCATTAATCACTAATTAATTATCATTAGTATTAATTACCCCTTGTCCAAATATTAATTAGGCTTATGTATTTCCTAATGAACTTTTGTATTACTCACTAATTAAATCCTACTTTGTACCGGATTCTCTTTACTAATACTACTCATCAAAATCACTAACTAAAAACCTAGTCTAATATCGCAGAGAGAGGGATCGAACTCGGGCCGGCCAGGTGGGAACGTGCGCCGTTAGCCACCCGGCTTTCGGGTCTTACCTGACAACAACGGGCGAAGAATTCAAATGAAGGGAAGCAGCCGGTGCAGAACAGAGGATGTTGGGGTGGCGTGCGGGCGGCGGCGCCGGCGGCGAGGGACGGCCGGAGTGGTGCGATAGAGTGCTGAAATGGAACACCTGAGTTGAGGGGGTGCCGATGGTGGTGGCGTCGAAGGCCAGAAGGAACCGAGGCGGGCCGGCGGCGAGCGGCGGCGGCGACTCGGGAGGAGCTTCGGCGCCGGCGAAGTACAGCCCACGGGAAGCGCAGGGAAGGCCGGGCATAGGATTGAGACATCCCGGGGATGGTGTGGGGAGCGGGAATTGGGTTTTTATGGCGGCAACGGGCGGGAATCGATGTGGCCGGAGTTGGGGGAGATGGGGGCGCCGGCGAGCTACGCGCGGTGAGCATCCAATCGAGCTACCAAAGAGGGAGCGGAGAGCTTGGGGAAGCTTTTGGATTGCCATTTGTGAATCTTTGAAATTACATATAACGTACCGCGATGTGAGCGTCGCGCGCGAAGTGCGCCGGGTACGTGTCTGTGGGAGCGGCGACGTGTGTGGCAGGTGGGTCTACGACATATACGAGTCTAATACGTGTCCGCGCCTGGTACCAGATCAGGTACTCCGCGTAGTCCGTGATGTCGTATGGGCACTCCTCCTCCACATGGTCATCAAGCGCACCCTCCCACTGCGCAATCCAGGACTGCAACTTCCTCGACCAGTCTGTGCCTTTTAACTCCCTTTCTGTTGTGCCTGCGAACACAGCAATGTAAGTACTTGCGAACACAGTTGTAAGTACGTACATATTTATGAGAAGCGATCACTCACATGTGCACGGCCTGCGGAAGCGGTGGTCCGACTGGTACACGAAGCGCCTGCCGTAGCTCGAACTGCCGCATGACTCGCTGGGGTGCGTAGTCCTCCACGTAGATATCGTACAAGAGCTTCCGGCGGGTGAGCTAGAAAGCCCAGTCACGCCAGTAAAAGTGCGGACAGCCCGTCAGGAGCACGGGCCTGCACTGCCGTATCTGCGTAAGGCTCCCAACGCACGTCATCGGCTGTGAGGCGGTAGAACTGCTCCACAAAGGGCAGGTACGCCCGCGTGACCTGCACATGTGCGAACTGTACCTACAAGAAAGACAAGTTATTTAGTATGACGATCGTCAATAAGAAAGAAATAGTTGACTGTGATAATACTTACTCATCGACGGCACCAGAGAGAACCCATCGTCGGCCGGTCGACGTCTCCCCCCAGATACATCTTGGGCCCGTACGGACCCATGTCGTCTAGCACAGGTCGTCCGAGGCTGAAGTGCTCGAACGACCACAACGGCAGCAGTAGGGGACAGCCCGTGAGGATCGAGTTCGCCTTGATCCTCGTGCACGCATCGCACAGGGCGCGGTACGTCGCGGTAAGTACGCCTAATCCCCAGCTGACCTGGTGGGCTCACCGTCCGCAATCGCCCTCGCATAAGCGATAAGGCGCGCATCCACGGAGTTGCCATGGCTGGTAGTGAAGAGCACCCAACCAAACAGCCATAGCACGTACGCCTCCAAGTGGCGCGAGACCTAGTAATCGTCTGCCTGTGGATCCATGCGCTCGGCCTGAATGCAAATAAGTTGTTATTAGTATGTAATAGCACAAATAAGAGCTTCGAAGACACGATCGATTTTAAATACCACGTACCCGGTACTGTGGCCTGCACCATCCGGGCAAGAGGGAGTAGCCCGGCATCCCGCAGCCTGCAAACAAAGCGAAGGTCAGCACGGTACGTTCTTATGACAGCATTAAAAAGTTGGCGTAGTGCAAACCTGGCAGTCCAACGGGGGTCGAGTCCCCAGGCCACGCGAGGTGTGCGTGTCCGGACCACTCCCAGGTCAGGTGGCTCGTCCGTGCTCCCCGGTGGCGGCACACGACAGGAAGCGCGGTGCACGCGGTCCACATGCTTGTCCAACAGTGGGTACCGCCAGTCGGAGTCACGTCCATCACGAGTCATACCTGCAAAATTTGTACAATAAATTTTCTACATGTAAATATGTACACTAAATTTTCTACAATAATTTCAACACTAAATTTTTTACAATAATTTCGACACTAAATTTTCTATATCTAAATTTCTAAACTAAAATTTCTAAACTAAATTCCTAACCGAAATTTTCTACACTAAATTTTCTAAACTAAATTTTCTACACTAAATTTTTTAAACTGAATTTCTAAACTAAATTTTCTAAACTAAATTTCTAAACTAAATTTCTAACAATAACAAAAAATACCTGAAAACCGTGCTTTCCCTCTCCTCTTCTCCTCCTCTCCCTCTCGTCTTCTCCTCTTCTCCCCCTCCTCTTTTCCCCCTTCTTCCTCTCCTCTTCTCCTCTCTTTTCACGTCTTTTCTCTTCTCTCATGCTCGCTCGGTATGAGAACAATGCCCGGTGGCGGCTGAGCGCGGCGCACTTTTAACCCCCCCACAGTCGCCACATGGTTGGGCGACTGCATTTAATCGCCCAACGGTTGGCAGATTAAATGTTTGTCGCCGCTGGGTTGGGCGGAAGACTCCAGTCGCCCAACCATAGGGCGACTGGAGCCTATCTTTGTAAAAAAAATTTCCGCGGGTATATTTCTTTAATTTTGAATGAAAAATGGATTATCTGTACAAATTTTTTTTGAAATTTATACATAAATCCAACTGCTACTTTTTTGAATTTATGTTATTTTTTATTGTACTCGACACAGACTCTTTCTTTTAATATAATTTTTATTTAATTTAAAATTTTAGATTTTTTGTTAGAATTCATATACAATCCGACCACTAATTTCCTTCTATTTTTATGCCAATTTTCAGCTATGGGGAAAATATCGGGTGAAAATGTGCACTTTTGTGAAAATTGTGCAAATACCACCAAAAGTACTCGTACAAGTTTTCAAAAATTTCTAAAAACTATTTTCTATAGGTAAGTGTATGGTATATATCTATGTAAAATTTTGAAGAACAAACCCAATCCCGTTTGTGGGATATGAAAAAGACAAATACGAGGTGTAATAGTGTCAATTAGCTGTTGTACACTATTATGCTATATTTGTATTTTTCATATCTCAGAAATGGGATTGATTTTGTTCTTAAATTTTCTGCACAGATATAGACCATGCATTTACCTATAGAGGACGATTTTTTGAGGATTTTTTAAAAAAAACTTGTATGTCTACTATTAGTGCTATTTGCACAATTTTCAAAAAGTACTCCTTTTAACCTGATATATCCCCTCAGCTCTATAGGTGTTTTAAATTGGAGTTTATATGAAAATCAAATTTCTAATTTTCTTTTATTTTCGTTCTAAATTTTTGTTATTTTTATTTAAGTTTGAATTTTAGATTTTGGTTATAATTCATATACAAATTCAATTGCTAATTTTTATCTAATTTTTCTTTAGATTTTTAGCTATGTAAAATCAAATTGATAATTTTAAATTTCTATTATGTTTTGTTATTTTTAATTTTATTTTTATGTTAGAATTCGTATACAAACCCAACTGCTAATTTGCATCAAATTTTATATGATTTTTGGCTACATAGGGGTTTTAATTTAGAGTTTGTACGAAAAATAAATTTCTAATTTCCTTCTATTTTTCATTGTGAAATTTTGTTATTTGTTGTTGTTATTTTATTTAATTTGGAATTTCATTTTAGGGTATTATTCATATACAAATCTGACAAATGATTTTCATATATTTTTATTCCAAATTTAAGATATGTAGGTGTTTTAATTTAGTGTTCTTACGAAAATCACATTGCTAATTTTATTTTATTTTTTGTTTCAAATTTTTGTTATATTTCATTGCTATGTTTTATTTAATTTTGAATATCAGTTTCATGTTATAATTTATATACAAATCCAACTACTAAATTTTATCTATTTTTTATTCTAAATTTAGTTATTTAGGGTTTTATTTTAGAGTTTATATGAAAACAAATAGTTTATTTGTTTTTATTTTTTATTCTGATTTTCTATTTTTATATTTTACTTGGTATAGACACTTTCTTTTAATCTATGTTATTAATTTTATTTTTATTTTTTTTATTTTTGAATATCTGTTTTAGGTTAAAATTCATATACAAATCTAACTACTAATTTTTATCTAATTTTGTTTCGAATTTAAGTTATGTATGGGCTTTAATTTCGAGTTTGCATGAAAAATCAAATGACTAATTTTTGTATATTTTTTATTCCAAATACCTGTCATTTTTATTGTACTTGATATGAACTACTTCTTTTAATCTAAGTCGGTATAACTTAAGTTTGCTAGATAGATGGTTAGATATTTTTTAAATAATAATATCCAATGATTATCATAGTTCAACTTTGTTATGGTCCATTAGATTAAAAGCTAGATGTTTTGTTTTTTTAGAGAATTTATAGCCTGTTTCTCTTTTTTCTTAGTAGCTCTAAAACACTTGTTATGAGCTTTTAATATATAATAGATTCAGTTGGGGAAGCTCTCCCTGGTCAATTTTTGAGGGAAAAAAAATGATTCCTGAAGGGATTCCGGAGGATTTGAACCGTTTCATTCTATGATATTCCAGCGTTCAAAAAGGGCCTAAAAAATGATATTAGTATGATCAAGGCTCGGGCACGCATACTTTTCCAAGTTTAAGCAGAACATGGTTCAACCTTCGGTTATCTATGTATCGATCAGAGGACTCTGAATAGAATAAAAGTAGTGGATGGGATACATCACAATTTGGTACTATGCGTATTTGTGATCTCTACATTAGCCGTGTACATACTACCAAAATGGACCTCCCATGCATTCAACATATGTTGCACGAGTCAGTATCATCATCCTCATTAAGAACAGAAAAACAAACCAAGGATCAAATGCATGGTAGCAGCTTAATTAATTTCCACGTTCTCCTTAGAAAACTTTGCGCATACTTTATCTGAAACGAAAGGGAGCTGTGTTTGTATATATGCAGAGAGAAACTAGAAAACACTATGGGCGCGTTTGGTTCCTGACTCCCGCCACCCAGGCTGCCTTTCCCAGGCTCCGCGCAGCCAGGCCAGCGAGAAACGAAAACGATTTTCGTTTCCGCGCGGCCAGCGTAAAGGTGCTTTTTGCATGCAATGAGCCAGGACGCCGGGCAACCAAACGCACCACGATGCATGCACAGAGCCAAGACAAGGATTGGTACAGGGAACCAAACGTGCTATATATTGTTCGAACAGTATAGCATCCTCTCTCTCTCTTCCAGCTATCGGGCCTGTTCTTTTCGGTTGCGTCTTATGGCTTTTGGCTGAAATTTTTGAATTTTGGCTGTTTACGATACAGATTACGGAGAGACAGATACTCACTTGCGATTTTGGCTGGTACAAATGTTGGGCTTTTAATGTGTAGATCATTTAACTTGTAGACCCCGTCTTGAGAAAATACTCCGCTTGAAAGTTAGGTACTGTAGTAGAAGTCAAAAGCTGATTTCAAAAGCTCAAAAGAACAGGCCCATCGCTCCATTGCGCTCTCTCTCACACACTCTCTCTCTCACGCTGACATGGGGGCGCTGGCACCGCTAGAGGTGGCAATTTACCTTATTTTTTAATCCCCGTGGGGTCGGGTCCCCGCGGGGACTGGGGCTAGGGGGCCGAGTCACCCCGCTAAGGTTGGCGGGGACTGGGCGAGGTTGTGATATCAGGGATTAGGGTAGGGGGCCTTTCTCGAGACCCCCTGGCCCCATTGCCACTCCTAGGAGCTACCGTTGCCGATGGGTTCACCTCGCCCCCGGATGTAAAGGAAGGCCGAGGAGGCGGTGGTCCAGTGGTGGGTGGCGGCAGAGGGAGGTACGGTGAGACAGTGCAATGAATATTAGCTTGGACAGGGGGATGAGGGGGGACAACAGCGCAACGAGGCGGTGAAGTTGCAGCCGGTCATTGGTGGTGGAGGAGAGGGTGGGTGAGGCAAAGGAGGAAAGTTGTGCCAATGCTAGAGAAGAGAGAGGGAAGGGAGGGATAGCGACGACAGTGTGGCAAGGAAGGGGAGGTAGTGCAGCATCCGATGGGGAGAAAGGGGAGGGAGGGAGGTGGTTTCTATACCATTTCAAAGCTCCCTCGACAATATAGCGTTCCATAGTTGCTCACATATATACACACACACTTTTCTCCCACAAACTAATTTGCACATACTTAAGTCGTGTTTGTATATAGCAATTCTGTTGTACATATGCTCTCGTTAAAAACTAAATTGGACAGACTTAGACCCTATTCATATTGGCTTCTGCTTACAAAAACCAAAAGCCAATACGAACACCCATCTTCTCTAAGCGGCTTCTCTACCCTTCTCGTTACCATCTCTCTCTAGGGATAAAGCAGGGGGTCACGGATGCATCACTCACCACACCCCTCTCGCTTCTATTACGTTCACGCATCTTTTCCTCATTTTTTACACCACTCATCTTCTACTTCTAAAACTACTTCTTTCCGTCACTACTATTTATTTTGAGCTAAAAACTATAAATTATAGTTAAAATATATAAGTAAAATCTAATATGAATGCCTATGTAATTATTATGTAACTGCTGGCGTCAACAGTCCATAATCCGGTACACGAGCCAAAGGACGCAAAGAACAATGCAGCCGCATGTAGTTCCTTTCGACGGCCACCACGTGAATATACTCTCTGACAAAAAAAACTTCCACGACGTCTTGTCACTTAGCTGTCATTCGCAGTCATCGATCTGTTGTGATATTCCTTTCGACAGCGACATTGTTGGTCATAGAGGATATCATATCATATCACATCGTATCTAATCATCAGTGCAATTAGTAATACACTGTCAACATCCATGCTTAACGACGGTTTTGTCTCACACAAGTTATTAATTACATCCTCGCAAAAAAAGGTTACTAATTACACGTGTCGCCCACTCGCATAGAGTTTTTTTTAACAGCCATGATATCTCCGTGTGAAGTCGTGGCACTGAAAGCTGACCTGCAAGGTCTGCAGCTCCTTCAAAGTTGGGTCTTGCAAAACCAGGGGCAGTTTCCATCTTAGGGTTTGTTTGGTTAACTGAATCCCTGGAAGGGATTCTGGATGCCATGCATATTCAACCCCCGTGGAAGACAATCCGCCCAAGAAAATAATCCTTTACTGTGTTGGGAAGAGCAACGAACAATACAAACGAATACGAAAAAAAGAACCGACAATAAAACTAAAAAAAGTCAAAAGTTCTGAAAAAGTTAAAATTTATAAATAGTAAAATATAAGTTAAGAGGTCAAATCAAAATAAGCAGAATGTTAGTTCTAGTACTTCTTGTCAAAACCTACGCTATCTAGTATCTAAAAATATTAACATGAAGTACGTAACAACGATTAAGTAATCAGAACAGGATATCAATCAATGCTACTCCCTGTATGGCTGTATCGCTCAGCTTCCACGTCACCCGCATTCTCTTTAAATTAATGCGCGTGCTTGAGCATATGCTTAGCTTATGTTAATATCTAGCCCTGATGACCATGCATATGTATGCAATATTACTACTAAAAAGCAGCCGCCATTAATCAGCTTAATCACGAGAGTTGCAACTATTATAGTCGATTCTGTTAACCTATCGTTTTTATGATGGAGAAAGAAAAGGGATACGCTGATAAGGAAGAGGATAAATATGGCATAAGCATAACGACGAGTGGTATACATTAGTAGTATAGTGTTTTTAGTACCGGTCCTGACGGCTATAGCTTATTAACGACGAGTGGTATACATTAGTAGTATAGTGTTTTTAGTACCGGTCCTGACGGCTATAGCTATATGCATGGTATCAATAAGATGGTACTAGTGAGTAGTGACTCCAAGATGCATGGATTTATACATACCTATCAAAGGTTGTCGAAATTTAAAATTTATATAGTTACTTTAGTAGGATGCGCGTTAATGCAAAAAAGAGTAAAATCGTCTTTGGACCTTAAACTTAATTATCTGGTTCTTAAACTTCAAATTTAGCTTAACAAAGTCGTGAAGCCATTTTAGTTAATTAAGGCAGTGATCTAAGTATTACAATTAAGCGAATTTAGAAACCTAATGGGGGTGGTTTTGGTACAAAAACCTAAACTAATGGTGGCGAAAATGACGATTTTTTCAGCTATCAAATTTCAAATGGTACTCCACTTAGAGCATCTCCAAAAGATGCCCAATAAATTCACACCCTAAATCTCTTTTTACAGATTCTAACCACGATATAAGGTCCCAAAATAATCATTCCCTCCAACAGATACCCTAAACCAGAAAAACAATATTGGGAGCCTAGATCATCCTCTATAAGTAGAGAGCGAGAGCCTATTTTTTGGGTGTGTTCTATTTTTGGGAGTCTATTTGGGAATCTGTTGGAGCTACTTCTTACCCTTCAACTCTAAAATTTAAATATTAAGAGCCATATAGAGTATCTCTTGGAGATGCTCTTACTCAGTTACTCAGGTGACAGATTTAATAGTAAGGCGTGATATATAGGTGCAACGTACATACTATATAAAGTGATGTTAGTTTGATGGGTGCACTGATCTCGTAGAACAATCCTAAAATGAAATGTTATGTCTTTCATGATCATATATAGATGACATGTCACCGAGATGAGCAATACGTGCATTTGGATTGATCTGCACGCACCTTGGGACTTAGACCGGGCCGGATCTAGATACAAGGCATCCTAGATTTCAGCCTGAGTCATGAGATATATTTATCAATGCTAAGTCTAGATTGGTCTAAGACGTAATCTTTTCTTCTAATCTAAGTAATAGTGGTCTCTAATCCTTTATAAATTGTGATAAAATCTTAAATCCGTCCTTAGGCTTAGATATGAGCTCCACCATCTCTTCTTATATCAATCATCCTTGCGGTCGTCTATACGTCTACTCAGCGCGCGTATGCACGTCACGAGAATCACAAAGATGCCTTTTATTGGATCTCGTGGATTATGAATGTATAATGCGTGCTTCTGCGAGGAGACCTGAATGCTTTTTTTCAAAGTTCAAGGATTTATTGGGCAAATTTTCCGAACTTAGCCTGTACACTACTTATTATTACCAGCCCTCAGTGTCTTCCCTATCATGCATGTACAGTGCTGCTACTATTTGCAGGTGTCTAGATACGTACAAAGCGAGAGTCCAATATTTACATGCACTACGTGTGCTTCACGAACACCGCTGCTGAATCACCTCACGGAGAGCACGTCTCGACGCTGCCACGTCCCTCCCGGCGACGAACGGATGCGCGAGGAGCTCCGCAACGGACGCCCGCTTCCGGTGGTCCTTCTGCAGGCACGCGGCCACGAACCCCCGGAGCTCCGGCGACGCCGCGCCGTCGGGCAGAGCGGGAAGCTCGCCGAAGCATATGGCGCACATGAGTGCCGCCCAACTCGGCTTCTGCCCGGCGGGGAGCAGCGGGTACCGGCCCATGAGGAGCTCCAGGGCGGTCACCCCCAGGCTCCAGATGTCGACGGCATAGGGGTCGAGGCGGCCCTCGTCGTCGTCGTGCAACCGCTCCGTGTCGAAGCGCTCGGGGCTCATGTACGCGGCGGTGCCCTCGTAGGCCGCGCAGTGGTCACCGGCGCGGGAGAGGACCTTGGCGATGCCGAAGTCGGCGATCTTGACCTGCCCGTCCCTGCTGAAGAGGAGGTTGGCCGTCTTGATGTCGCGGTGGACGACGTGGCGGGTGCGGAGGTACGCCAGGCCGGACAGTACCTGCGCTGCCACCTCCGCCACCGCCGCCTCCGGGAAGCCTCCGTTGGCGACGATCGAGTCGAGAGAGCCGCCGTCCATCAGTTCTAGGAGTAGCGCGACATCACCAGATGCCGTCGGAAGGACGGAGTGGCACCGTACGATGTGCGGGGAGTCGACATGGCGGACGACGTCCGCCTCGGCATTGGCGGCGGGGTGGCCCCGGTGAAGGATCTTTAGGGCGTATAGCGCCGACGTGCGGCGGTGGGAGACCTTGTAGACGGTGCCGCCGTTCCCGCGGCCCAGGACGGCGAGCCTGTCGAAGTCGGACATGCGGAACTCGCCGTGCCGAGCCGCCGACGTCGAGGCGGTCGACGTGGACGGCGTCGCAGCGGCAACGGGCGCCGGGGCGGGGTACCGAAAGGCGCAGGAGGGGACGTCGAGGGTGAGGTGGAGCCTCCTCTCTCTAGTCGTCAGCGCCATTGGTGTGTGCTCTTAAGATTTCATTTGCAGTTTCAATGTGTTTTGCAAGGCGTAGATTGCTTATATATAACGCTGTGACGGCTCAAGTACCTTAATTAGGCTGGCTGTGATGAGATTGCGATGTCTTTTTAAAATCTTTCTTTTGAAAACGATGTGAAAACCTTACTTCTTTGTTAATTAATTGCCTTGTGTGCGAAGTGGATATACACGGAATTGTCGTTATGAAATTTGAGGAGGAATTTGGATTTTGATGGAGACTCCGACCCGTTGGTCATAGGCTAGAGACCTACGTGCTGAAGATTCCTGCATGCTGCAACGAAATGGCTGGTCTCTCGTGTTTTTTCTTTAGAAAAAAAAATCATCTCATGAGTATGCTATTTTTACTTTTCTAGTACTCATTTGGAATGTACGAATTTTCTCTGTTTCGTGTGAAAATTGTCCGTTCCAAATAGGTTCTTAGTTCCTTTGTTCGACTACTTAACTCCTACGTTCCAAAAGAAACTTAGGTATGTTCCAAAAGAACCTGCTTAGTTGTTGTTCATGAGGTGACCATCAGCTTCGCTAGATAATACTACCTTTTTCTTTTTTACTTAACATCTTAGAACCCATGCCGTCAATATTATAGTCGGATTTGTTGTTAAACATACTTTATATTATTATAATTTTATTAATACATTTTAATGTAAAATTATAAAAATAACAGTTAAAATTACATCTCAGAGATTACGAATAGAAAAAACGCCAAGCAAAAAAAGAAGGGAGGGAGTATTTTGGAGTGGGGCACACTGCTAGGAAAATGGTGATTCGATTATTTACCCAAGACACTTGGAGATTGGAACCGCCGTCACTAACGAATACTAGAATCTTTAATTTGACTCTACGTATGATGTTTTGTTTTTAGTCATTAAAGCTTAGTGTTTACCGAGTGAAAAAAATATATATGTAGTGCAGGAGATATTTCCTATGATAGAGACAAAAGGAAAAAGAAATAGAAAAGAACAGGATAGACACAGAGAGAGAGGCTAGCTGACAAGAGTCAGCAGAGTAGCTAGTGTAACATGGAGACCGTTTTGAGTTTAGCACAACCTTGATGAAGGAATGTGGTGCGCCGTAGGCCATCAGGCACGACCATCACACACTTAATTTAGCATTAGCGCACCATGGTGGCCCAAAACTGATTAGGTTATGATGAATTACCCAAATTGGTCATGGTTTGGTTTCCTTGGCTTTAATAATCTTGGCTGTTCATGGCACCACGTGTCTCTGTTTTGATGGACCTTTGACAAATTAATTACACTCAGAGAGCACAAGCAAGCTAGCCATGTCTTGTTTTGCCCGATGCCAAGCAACAGATCAATCAATTAATCGTCCGTGTACTTCCTTTTGAATTCATACGCCGTCCTAACATATGAGTCGTAGGCCATACAAACATGCGCCAAGTTTCCAAGTAGTCATGCATGATATCCAGGGCCGTCTCCAGAAATTTGGGGCCCCAGAGCGAATTGCAAAATGAGGCCCTCAATTTTTAAAAAATATTGGTCAAGACTTTTCAATTCCTCTAGCAGAGCATCAAACAATCCTTGCCCAGTGGTATCATTGACATCCAAAAAACCTAAGAATGAGAGAAGTTATACATGTTGTTAATTCCACTTTCCATGCAAAAAATTCTTCAGAAAATATTGAATTCCACTTTCCATGCAAAAAATTCTTTACATTAGCTGAAGGTTGAACGAGAGAAGTGCATATGATGAGATCACTATTTTGCTACAAAGAGAAAATAAAGCATGAATAAATAGTACAGAATTAGTGGTACTAAAAAAACTATGAAAAATCGTGGGACAATTGCACTATTGCAGCATATCTCCAACACAGAACCACCTTTGTTCCTTTTTATGGCTTCCAAAGTTTGAAAGAGAGAAGGTACAAAAATATTATAAAAACTTAATACAGCAGAGAAATCAAATATGAGCAGATGGAAACTTCCAAATTTCAAACAGTATGGTTTTGATTTTGCCTACATCTGCCAAATGTTTAGCACATGCTTACAAATACAAGCACTCAAAAGATGGTAATAAATATACAGTTTTGTATGCTGGTAAACTATGTAATGCATACTACTTTTGTTCAAAACCTGAAAACATGAGTGTTAAATAAATAACATATAATGTGAAAATTTTTGTGAATTTTGTTCATACAAGATAGTGTTGCATAACAGTTCACCACATCAGCGCCGGCGCCGCAGAATTGAAGAAACCCTAGCACTGGCACGCCATGCGCATTGGCAGGAGCCGCAGGAGGACTGGGACCAGCTGTACGTAATACGTATACGTATTGGTTTGGCCGTTTGGGGGCCCCACCAATTTGGGGGCCCTGTTCGATCGCTCATCTCGCACACCCTCATCAACGGCCCTGATGATATCCTAAGTGCATCACTCAAAAGAATTGGATTGCTACAAAAATGTACAACTCTCTAATCTTTAGGATTTCAGAAAAAATGATTTATGTGGTATACAAATGATATACCTCCATGGTTACCTTTTTTTTTTGTCGACAAGGATGTTAATTTTTCGCAGCCTCTCGTCAGGGGTTGAACTTTGGGTCACGGGTAGATATACTGCCACAAATGTAGTATACTCCTATACTAAACACAACAGTTTCACTACTCCAAGCTATAGTACGACATCGAGAGAATGCGAATGCATGCTTCCAAGACCCACGATATCCTTCTTCCAGTCTGAGCTCATCTCCAATACTAATATTGTACCCGTTTCTATGCTATATAAATTGTGCACATTTCATGCCGTGCAAGTCGTAGATCCGTACCTAGCTAGTGACAACACATTTGACATTACTATATACACTTGCCTTTACAGTACGTAGAAATGCAAGTTATTCGACCGTATTAGCTATTTTTGCAGGCATCACTTGGTTTTTTACAAGATAAAAAATGATCATTATGAAATGTGAATCCTGCTGCTGGAAATTGACAGTTTGCCATGCTCTCTGCTCACGCGTTCATGCCCCTTGCAATCCAAGCCCTTACTGTGCACCACACACATCATCTTTTTGTACCAGCCCTGAAGAACACCATCCTTTTCACCTCACCTCTCTCATTCCTCACACCATCTAAAGTTCTAAACTGTATACTGCTGGGCATCCACAAGCATGATGGTTTCAAGTGGTAGTTGGGGAGTGATTTCCCCAGCAATATATAGTTTTAGATAATAATATGGTAATTAAAAACTAGCTAGAATATCAACCTTTATTCTGCATAATCTGTTGAGCAAGTTGCAGTACAAAACTTGTTTGGTTGCGTCACTTTTGTTCTTAAACTTGAATTGCAGTATAGATGATAAGTCACTAGTTTTTTAAGTAGGCGTAATTTGTTAAGTTGCAGTACTAACATTTAGACCCAAGCTTCATTTGAGTGGCTAATGTGACAGGACAAAGAAAAAACCTCCGTATACTTTGTTGAGGATCCACATGTAAAATACACAAAATCTCACCTCAACCTACATTTGTATAGGTTTTCTCATGTAAACAACATTAATGGCTGTTCACAATAAATAATTCATTGTAAATCCCAGAAGTTACCATTACACCCTCATAAATCCTTTTCTTTTCTTTTGCCCTTCTCTGTCTCCTCCAAAGGTTACTTGTTTTGGAATTTCACAACATACGGTAAAACTAAATTTAACTATTCAGTTGAACTCTGCTCACCCATACAAAATATGATTCATGACAGGGTTAGGCTCAAAAATTTGCTCTCAGGGCTTTTGTCTTCCGCTACATTGGCTAGTCCACATCTTGCTTACAAGGCATAGCAGTGCCACACACATTACCTGTCAGGCCACAGTTAAGCTATCTAACACTCTCCAAGTGTCCTGTTGCCGTGAAAACTAAGCTCCAAAGTTTACATTGTTACTGAACTGTCACGTAGATTTTAGCTCTTGAGACTGAAGCCACAAAGATGTTTTTAACCACCTTGGTTAAATCCAAATTGCAAACAGTTTGCATGCTGTTGAGTCACACTGAGCAACTTGAGCAAGAGGCCAAATGCCCTACTATTACTTGGGTTTTCTTGGGATCAAAGCTCTTGCAATGGCCACAATTCAGTTCACCAACATGGATTTTCTCTATAAGAGCAGAAAAGGCTTTGATGCCGTAAAGAAGAGGAGAGAGTTAGTGAAAACTGCACACCAATCCACAATTCAGTTCACCAACATGGGTTGTTGCATTTACGGTCTGTGCTGTTGCCTGACAGCCTGAGGAACAGTGTGCACTTTTATCGTTTATCCTAGAGGAGTCGGAGATGATGTGAGAAATCAGGATTTGGAAGCCGTTCTGTTACGTCTGCGTCTTCATTTTTTCACTTCTCAAACTTATTCTTTCAGAGTAGTTTTCACTTTCAAACTTCTTTTTTCAGAGTAGTTTTTCACCTGCAGTAGAATCGACTAGCCCAGTTAAAGTTCTCAAACCCACCCTTCTTTTTTTATTTCACAATTCCACCCTCCTTCTTGAACTATACAACCGTTAAGACACCAAACATAAATTACCAGACCGCTAGTATACGGCTACAGAATTTCAGGGTGCACACTTGGATTTTACAGCGAGCGAAAGGTAGGTAAATGAGCAACAGTAAGGTCAAAGGGCCGAGAAGTATTCCATGCTTACGCCAGGCGGCAATTCTCATATTGACGATAGAACGTAGCTCTCATCGGAGCAATACAAGCGGGGGAACCATGTTGATCGAAGGCTTTCAAAACCTCTGCACCTGTACCTATGAGCGATACAGTTGGTCGACAAAACACACTAGGAGAGGAAATTCCTATTCACTCTCTCCATCTATGCCAATGTATACTAGTATACCGAACAGCTTCACCTAGTGTGTTAGCATTCATTCACATGACGATTTGGGACCTACGGGCGATTGAGAATCGTGGGAGGCGGAGGAGAGAGAGAGAGAGTCAGGGCGCCGGGACCTTGGGGATGCCGGCGGATGAAGTGGTTGATATGGTATCCTCGGTGATGTCCGCGACGGTGGCGCGGATGGCACTGTTGGTGCGCCTCGACTTGCGGTCGGTGAGGACCTCCGCGACCGTGGGCAGCTGCTTCCCCGTGTTGTCCACCGCAGCTGGGAGCGGCGTCTTCCCGTGGTAGTGTCGGAAGTCTTACGACCTCCCAGGACCTTTTACGACCGGTTAGAATCGTTTACGACCGGTGAGAATCAAATACGATCGATTCAGAGTACTTACGACCAATTCCGAACGCCTCAATCTCCTCCGATCGCCTTTTCAACGTGGTCGTAAATTTACTGTAGCAATATACGACCGCTCCGCGATATCGCTGCCGTTGCGTTCCTTCAGCCGCTCAAGATACCGTGATCGAAATCTTCTACGATCACGCAGTGATGCTGGCGATCACTGTTCACCGTAGTCGAACACCCGTACGACCACGTTCACTTCCTTCAACGTGATCGGAGTTGCTTCCGATCACGTACTGGCCTTCTCGGTGTAGTCGTAGCTCGTTACGACCACCTTCGCTTCCTTACGACCACCTACACCGTGGTCGTAGCCTTCCCTGCCTTTACGACTACGCTCTGCACTCCTTCAACGTAGTCGAAGAATCACTGTTCCTTTGCCGTGATCGAAGCGCCTCTCGATCACGCCCGCAGGAACTTCGCCGTGGTCGTAACTCCTCCCAATCACGCTTGCGGTGATCGTGAGTCCTTCCGACCACGCCTTGCACAATCACACGACAAAACAATGCTTTGTGTGTTTCCCTCTTTTTGGTATTTTCTCAATGGCTTGGTACATCGAATACATGGTTCTGAGCCTCTTTTTATACCCGGCTGTTCTAATTCAACACGGGTTCTCAACTCCTACTCCGACTCCGAATCTTATACGACTTTGACTCGGTTACGACTTCATCTAGGACTCGGTTTTCGACTTCTGATTTCTTACTCGTTTTGGATTCGATTACTTCCAAAACTTGTGTACGACTTCTAAACAAGATTATTTCCAACATTCTCTCCCTAATCTTGTTTTAGTAACTTCCATCATGTCGATCTTCTTCCTTGATCACTTTGACGTTCTCCTGCTTCTGCTTCTTCCTTGACCGGTCTTTCTGGGCTGGAGCACCTGCTCTCACAGCCTTTGCTCTCGCCGTTTTCTTCCTGCAACTCTGGTTCGCGCTTCCTCCACCAGCAACTCGTTTCACTGATGTGTGGCCTTGCTTTCGACCATCGTCCTTCACGCCATGCTTTCTCCCGCCACCTCGGGATCCAAACTCCAGGCTTTTGACTGCCTTCTTTTGGTCTTGTGGGAGCTCCTCCTGAGACTTCATGTGATCTATGCTGACCACTCAAGCTCTTGTTGCTTCGACCTTCCTTTTCGCCAGTTGCACCTGGTACGACTTCACCTTGCTTCCCTCCATCTGTATGCGAGTAAGCACCTCCTGCCTCGTTTGCTACACCTTCGCCTGCTGTGTGTGGTCGATGTCGACCACCTGGGCCACCCCTTCTTTTCTCGGCTGCGGTTACTACATGTGGTCCGTGTCGACCACTCGGGCCGATGCTTCGACCGCTCAGGCCGATCCTGGGACCTGTTCGTGCAGGTAGTCGTTCGAAATCGACTACTCGCGCACCCCTGGTTTGATGTGGTCGTAATGTGTTTCGACCACGTTCAAATCTTGTTTGCCATGGTCGTATGATTTCTCGACCGCCTCCAGTCTTCATTTGCCGTGGTCGTGACACTTCCCGACCACGTTTGATCACCGTTTGCCGTAGTCGATTTTCCTCTCGACCACGTCCAATCACTTCAGCCGACTTGTTCGTTATGACTTCAGGTTTTTTTCTGCCGTCTGCCACGACTTGCTTTTCTCCCGACTTGCTTGTTATGACTTCAGGCTGGCTTTCGACTGCCAGTAGATGAAGTCTCTCATGCTCTGGTTCCTCCAGAACTTTCTCCATGCCATCTGATCTCCATATCTTCAACGGTATTTTATACAACCGATTTTCTGATTTTTGTACCTTTATTAGCAGCCGTTCTCTGTTGTCGAAAACTCTCAAGTGATTACCTTTTAGCTCGATCCGGCAACCTTCTTCGGTCAGTTGTCCAAGACTTATGACATTGCTGCAAAGACTTGGTATGTAGTATACATCTGACAATGGTCTTTGACTTCCATCCTTGCACTTCAACAGAATTGTCCCCTTTCCTCTGATCTGCACGGTTGAGCCGTCTCCAAACTTCACTTTGCCGAGTACTTTCTCATCTAGCTTATGAAACATTGAATATGTTCCTGTCATATGATTGCTAGCTCCATTGTCGAGGTACCAATCTGACTGTTCCTGAGACTCCTCTCCCTTCTCCATCAAACTAGGAAACACCTTCCCTTCATTCAACATCACCATTGTCGGCAAGACTTCTGCACAGTGGGACAGTAACAAAGTTGGTTCTGTATATTCCGAGGTTTGAGCAAGATTTGCTTCTTCGACTTTCTTCTTGCTCCTGCATTTTGCAGCATAGTGCCCATACTTCTTGCAGTTATGGCATTGAATGTGGCTTCGACATTCCGCAGCATAGTGACCATACTTCTTGCAGGTATGGCACTGGATGTGGCTTTTGCATTCAGCAGCGTCATGCCCGAATTTTTCACATTCGGAGCATTGAATATGAGATTTATCTTGAGATCTTCTACCTCGACCAGTTCCACGACCTTGCTGGCCATATGAATCTGTCTGGTCCGGCTTGTATTGGTTCCTCATGTCTTCTCTTACGAGCAAGGCTTGTTGATTGTAAGATCCTTGTCCTTCGTTGTCGGCTTGGTAACTCTTCAGGAGCTGCTCGTGTGCTTTGAGCGCTCCGGTTACCTCCTCAATCTTCATCTTTGAGAGGTCTTGCGAGTACATAAGTGTGGTTACGACCGGGAGAAACTTCTCTGGCAGTACTCGCAGATACTTCTTCACCGCCACCTCATCTTTCAAGTCGTCGCCGAGAGATTTGATCTCGTTCACGACTTCGTTGAATCGACCAGAGAACTCTTCTACTGTTTGATTCTTTCCCATCTTCATGGCTTCAAATTCACTCCTCAATGTTTGGAGTCGAACTTCCTTCACTCGGTCTACTCCTTCATGCATGGTTTTCAGAGTAGTCCAGACGTCTTTCGCCGTCTCCTTGCCGACTAGTTGCCGCATCATCGAGTCGGGCACAGCTTGATAGATCGCTGCCATCGCCATCTTGTCGAGACGATCATCGAGGACCTTGTCCTTTTCCTTTGGTTCGACCGCACCCCAGACGCCTTGCGCGATCATGTTGACCTTCATCTTCATCGCCCAGACCGGATAGTTGTCCGAACTGAGGATCGGGTACTGCAGCGACACGCTCTGCTTCGCCATGTCAGCCATATTTAACCACGGCTCTGATGCCAACTGTCGGAAGTCTTACGACCTCCCAGGACCTTTTACGACCGGTTAGAGTCGTTTACGACCGGTGAGAATCAAATACGATCGATTCAGAGTACTTACGACCAATTCCGAACGCCTCAATCTCCTCCGATCGCCTTTTCAACGTGGTCGTAAATTTACTGTAGCAATATACGACCGCTCCGCGATATCGCTGCCGCTGCGTTCCTTCAGCCGCTCAAGATACCGTGATCGAAATCTTCTACGATCACGCAGTGATGCTGGCGATCACTGTTCACCGTAGTCGAACACCCGTACGACCACGTTCACTTCCTTCAACGTGATCGGAGTTGCTTCCGATCACGTACTGGCCTTCTCGGTGTAGTCGTAGCTCGTTACGACCACCTTCGCTTCCTTACGACCACCTACACCGTGGTCGTAGCCTTCCCTGCCTTTACGACTACGCTCTGCACTCCTTCAACGTAGTCGAAGAATCACTGTTCCTTTGCCGTGATCGAAGCGCCTCTCGATCACGCCCGCAGGAACTTCGCCGTGGTCGTAACTCCTCCCAATCACGCTTGCGGTGATCGTGAGTCCTTCCGACCACGCCTTGCACAATCACACGACAAAACAATGCTTTGTGTGTTTCCCTCTTTTTGGTATTTTCTCAATGGCTTGGTACATCGAATACATGGTTCTGAGCCTCTTTTTATACCCGGCTGTTCTAATTCAACACGGGTTCTCAACTCCTACTCCGACTCCGAATCTTATACGACTTTGACTCGGTTACGACTTCATCTAGGACTCGGTTTTCGACTTCTGATTTCTTACTCGTTTTGGATTCGATTACTTCCAAAACTTGTGTACGACTTCTAAACAAGATTATTTCCAACATTCTCTCCCTAATCTTGTTTTAGTAACTTCCATCATGTCGATCTTCTTCCTTGATCACTTTGACGTTCTCCTGCTTCTGCTTCTTCCTTGACCGGTCTTTCTGGGCTGGAGCACCTGCTCTCACAGCCTTTGCTCTCGCCGTTTTCTTCCTGCAACTCTGGTTCGCGCTTCCTCCACCAGCAACTCGTTTCACTGATGTGTGGCCTTGCTTTCGACCATCGTCCTTCACGCCATGCTTTCTCCCGCCACCTCGGGATCCAAACTCCAGGTTTTTGACTGCCTTCTTTTGGTCTTGTGGGAGCTCCTCCTGAGACTTCATGTGATCTATGCTGACCACTCAAGCTCTTGTTGCTTCGACCTTCCTTTTCGCCAGTTGCACCTGGTACGACTTCACCTTGCTTCCCTCCATCTGTATGCGAGTAAGCACCTCCTGCCTCGTTTGCTACACCTTCGCCTGCTGTGTGTGGTCGATGTCGACCACCTGGGCCACCCCTTCTTTTCTTGGCTGCGGTTACTACATGTGGTCCGTGTCGACCACTCGGGCCGATGCTTCGACCGCTCAGGCCGATCCTGGGACCTGTTCGTGCAGGTAGTCGTTCGAAATCGACTACTCGCGCACCCCTGGTTTGATGTGGTCGTAATGTGTTTCGACCACGTTCAAATCTTGTTTGCCATGGTCGTATGATTTCTCGACCGCCTCCAGTCTTCATTTGCCGTGGTCGTGACACTTCCCGACCACGTTTGATCACCGTTTGCCGTAGTCGATTTTCCTCTCGACCACGTCCAATCACTTCAGCCGACTTGTTCGTTATGACTTCAGGTTTTTTTCTGCCGTCTGCCACGACTTGCTTTTCTCCCGACTTGCTTGTTATGACTTCAGGCTGGCTTTCGACTGCCAGTAGATGAAGTCTCTCATGCTCTGGTTCCTCCAGAACTTTCTCCATGCCATCTGATCTCCATATCTTCAACGGTATTTTATACAACCGATTTTCTGATTTTTGTACCTTTATTAGCAGCCGTTCTCTGTTGTCGAAAACTCTCAAGTGATTACCTTTTAGCTCGATCCGGCAACCTTCTTCGGTCAGTTGTCCAAGACTTATGACATTGCTGCAAAGACTTGGTATGTAGTATACATCTGACAATGGTCTTTGACTTCCATCCTTGCACTTCAACAGAATTGTCCCCTTTCCTCTGATCTGCACGGTTGAGCCGTCTCCAAACTTCACTTTGCCGAGTACTTTCTCATCTAGCTTATGAAACATTGAATATGTTCCTGTCATATGATTGCTAGCTCCATTGTCGAGGTACCAATCTGACTGTTCCTGAGACTCCTCTCCCTTCTCCATCAAACTAGGAAACACCTTCCCTTCATTCAACATCACCATTGTCGGCAAGACTTCTGCACAGTGGGACAGTAACAAAGTTGGTTCTGTATATTCCGAGGTTTGAGCAAGATTTGCTTCTTCGACTTTCTTCTTGCTCCTGCATTTTGCAGCATAGTGCCCATACTTCTTGCAGTTATGGCATTGAATGTGGCTTCGACATTCCGCAGCATAGTGACCATACTTCTTGCAGGTATGGCACTGGATGTGGCTTTTGCATTCAGCAGCGTCATGCCCGAATTTTTCACATTCGGAGCATTGAATATGAGATTTATCTTGAGATCTTCTACCTCGACCAGTTCCACGACCTTGCTGGCCATATGAATCTGTCTGGTCCGGCTTGTATTGGTTCCTCATGTCTTCTCTTACGAGCAAGGCTTGTTGATTGTAAGATCCTTGTCCTTCGTTGTCGGCTTGGTAACTCTTCAGGAGCTGCTCGTGTGCTTTGAGCGCTCCGGTTACCTCCTCAATCTTCATCTTTGAGAGGTCTTGCGAGTACATAAGTGTGGTTACGACCGGGAGAAACTTCTCTGGCAGTACTCGCAGATACTTCTTCACCGCCACCTCATCTTTCAAGTCGTCGTCGAGAGATTTGATCTCGTTCACGACTTCGTTGAATCGACCAGAGAACTCTTCTACTGTTTGATTCTTTCCCATCTTCATGGCTTCAAATTCACTCCTCAATGTTTGGAGTCGAACTTCCTTCACTCGGTCTACTCCTTCATGCATGGTTTTCAGAGTAGTCCAGACGTCTTTCGCCGTCTCCTTGCCGACTAGTTGCCGCATCATCGAGTCGGGCACAGCTTGATAGATCGCTGCCATCGCCATCTTGTCGAGACGATCATCGAGGACCTTGTCCTTTTCCTTTGGTTCGACCGCACCCCAGACGCCTTGCGCGATCATGTTGACCTTCATCTTCATCGCCCAGACCGGATAGTTGTCCGAACTGAGGATCGGGTACTGCAGCGACACGCTCTGCTTCGCCGTGTCAGCCATATTTAACCACGGCTCTGATGCCAACTGTCGGAAGTCTTACGACCTCCCAGGACCTTTTACGACCGGTTAGAGTCGTTTACGACCGGTGAGAATCAAATACGATCGATTCAGAGTACTTACGACCAATTCCGAACGCCTCAATCTCCTCCGATCGCCTTTTCAACGTGGTCGTAAATTTACTGTAGCAATATACGACCGCTCCGCGATATCGCTGCCGCTGCGTTCCTTCAGCCGCTCAAGATACCGTGATCGAAATCTTCTACGATCACGCAGTGATGCTGGCGATCACTGTTCACCGTAGTCGAACACCCGTACGACCACGTTCACTTCCTTCAACGTGATCGGAGTTGCTTCCGATCACGTACTGGCCTTCTCGGTGTAGTCGTAGCTCGTTACGACCACCTTCGCTTCCTTACGACCACCTACACCGTGGTCGTAGCCTTCCCTGCCTTTACGACTACGCTCTGCACTCCTTCAACGTAGTCGAAGAATCACTGTTCCTTTGCCGTGATCGAAGCGCCTCTCGATCACGCCCGCAGGAACTTCGCCGTGGTCGTAACTCCTCCCAATCACGCTTGCGGTGATCGTGAGTCCTTCCGACCACGCCTTGCACAATCACACGACAAAACAATGCTTTGTGTGTTTCCCTCTTTTTGGTATTTTCTCAATGGCTTGGTACATCGAATACATGGCTCTGAGCCTCTTTTTATACCCGGCTGTTCTAATTCAACACGGGTTCTCAACTCCTACTCCGACTCCGAATCTTATACGACTTTGACTCGGTTACGACTTCATCTAGGACTCGGTTTTCGACTTCTGATTTCTTACTCGTTTTGGATTCGATTACTTCCAAAACTTGTGTACGACTTCTAAACAAGATTATTTCCAACAGGTAGGAGGCGGCGAGGCGGGGGAAAGCGATGTCGTCGAGCGCGATGCCGGGATCGAGCAGGTCTCGGGCATGGCTTCTCACGATCAGGCGCTTGCGCTTCCCGGAGAGCACGGCCGAGAGGGCTTCGTGCGAAGAGGAGGACAGGCGGTCGAGGACGATGAGATCGTAGAGATCGTAGAGCAGGCCGAGGTTGTCGAGCTCCCACCCCTGGTTGCGGTTCTTCGCGCCGAGCACTAGCAGGCGAGCCATGCAGGCCCGTACGTGGGCATGAGCGAGCTGCTCACCTGCACAGGGCCTCCAAAAGTAGCCAACCTTCTATTACTAGTAGTTAATTTCGGTATTATTAGTTAGAAGCTAAGATATTTTACTCTCTCCCCTCTTCGTTGCCCATTCACTGCTACACAACTAGGCCTATCTCATATATTTCATGTAGAAAATGGAACTCCTCTTCCCTCCTTAATTCTTTTTTTCCTAGCTAACTTGTGACATTGTAACGCTCCCGTTTGCAGGGGCGCCTGCGGACACAGCATTCTGTAACTATTCATGCAGGAACAGTTATGGAATGTTGCGCAAGAGTGTACCATCACACTCTTACAACAAAAGTTCCAGCATATATTTCACATAAGGTTTAACAACCCAGTTTTCTGCAGTGGGCGCGTGCACGCCCAAAGTATATACATTACAAAAGACTCTAAGAACAGCTTGAGCGCGGCGAAGACCTAAAGCCACAGGTCCTCGTCGAAGAAGAGCTCCTCAGGGGCTTCCTCAACGGGGAGACCTTCACCAACGTCTTGATCTTCTGAAGGGGATTAGCAAGTCGTGAGCTAACCAACTCAGCAAGTCACAACAGGAAACCCTAACTTAGCTACTTGCACGGATCAACAAGGAAGGGGGTATATTTGTTTTATTAACTTTGAGTGGATACAGTTTTTCTTGCAAACATCTTCAAAAACTCAAAAGAGTACAACTACTCCTTAAGATTAAGGGGGTTTTCATAAAAAGATAATTAACCAACTAGTTCCAGTTAAATCATTTACAAATCTACTTAAGCTTTGCAGCTGGAATCACCCAAGTGACATAACTCCATTGACCGGGAGCACAACGTATTCGAATACCATTTATTTCACTCTGCAGAGTTGCTCAACTTTACCCACATGCACCCTTAACCCTCATGACTGAGTTAAGAAACCGGGTCTTTTCGCTGCTCAACCCTTGATATACACTCCACCCAACAAGTGCGGAATCCACACAACTCAGGTATCCGTTGGCCACCACGGAACGCCGGACCCGAGTTGAGGGGACCAATCGTTGTCTTAGTCCGGATTCGCAAACCGTACCGACTCCCAATGCAAGGCTTCACTTAGGTTGAGCAGATACTATACCAGGGTTGACAAGTCAACACCTGTGGTTGAGCGGGTACTATATCATTTGCTCGGCACAAGGGTATAGTCCTTATATTTTCACGAGGTCTGCAACCTCCAACCAAGGGTAAGCGGTGGGCGTAGACCGACTCGCGGTTTCCCACAACACCCTTACCCTAACATGTGCACGCCGGCACTACCATCCTAGGATACGGTGTCCCATACCACCCTACCCTAGCTCCAGGTTTTGAAATCTACCGGTCCATGACCACAACCTTAGTAGTGTAAAGACTTTACATGTGATATAGATAGCCTACATGTGATCATACTACTTTTAAGGTATTTCTAGGGTTACAAAGGTGGGGTCACAAATTTAACAGGGCATTTATCGGTTGCAGGTTTATCTACATAACAAGTCATTCTAAACATTTTATTTTACTTTAAACTAGCATTTCACAACTATCATAATGCAAATAGCATAATATCATAATTAAACAACATGGGATACAACATGATCAAGGTTTTGCGACTTGCCGTGAATCTGGACGATCTCGGCGATCTCAAACGTAGAACCTCCCTGATCCTGGGTCTGCACCGAAGCTTCCAGAATCTCCGAAACTAGCGTAAACACATAAAATTAACATAAGTCCGGCTTGAGCCTAATCAAGCGAGGAAAAATAATCTATTAAAAAGGAGTAAAATGCATAAATCTCCAAATTGAAAATTTTAGAATTTTTCTGAGATGAAATTGGAGAAATGGAGGTCAAAAATGGGTTCAGGACATTAAATGGAGCAATGTGGTGAAATTTGGGATTTTCTGTGATTTTCTAGAATTTATTTGGATTTTTCTGGATTTTAGAAATTAATAAATCTCTAAAAATCACTTTTGCACAGTGCTGGGCCGGCCCGGCGCTACAGCGCAGCCCGGCCGAGAAATCAGCCCACGCGGCCGATGGGCCGCGCGGTCCACGCGGTTCACGCACGCGTGCGCTCGGCGCGGCGGAGCAAGCCAGGAACTTGGCCCGCGCACGCCCACGCGGCCTGGATGACCGACGCGCGGCGAGAGCGGACGGTGGAGATGCTGCGGGGATGGGTGGGCTGGATCAGAGAGGGTGGCGATCGGACAACAACAGAGTGGGAAAGGCGGGCGGAACGGTGAGGCCGAATCGGACGGGTGCGGAGGGCGGTGTTTATGGAGATCGAACGGTGGGGAGGAGTCTTCATTCGACGCCCAGGGTTATATGGCAACGGGAGGAGTTTACGGAGGAGATGGGGCCACGTCCTCCCTTCGTCTACCTCTCACCGAGCGCGCGCAACAAAGGGGCAGAGACGGCGGCGTTCTTGCTCTCCGGTGACGGCGATCGAGGACCTTGGCGGCAAGGGAGAGCACCAATGGGTAAGGCTCAACACGGGGAACCCATTTTGGGGCTTTGGAAGGCGAGGGAACCAAGGGAGAGGGCGGGAGACCAAAGGGGAAAGTTTGGCTTCCCGGCGGCGATGGGGGTCACCGGAGCCAAATCAGCTCGATCGGCGGGAGTTACACGCTCAGGGGAGTGTGGGGCTCACAATGGCGGTGGTGGCGTTAGCTGGGGAGCTTCGGAGCGAGCTGGCCACGGGAGGGCGTTTGAGGTCGACAGCGAGCTACGGTGGCAGGGTTCCACGGGCGGCCACCTGGCTAGAGAAGTGCACCAAGCTGATCAGGGGAGAATGGAGATATTTTTGGCGAAGGGAATCGGAAAATGAGGGGGAGAGAGAGGAGATCAGCTCACGGGGGTCGCCGGCATAGGGGAGGGGAATGGCGGCGCTAGGGGGCAGCAGAGCCCAATCGGCTGCTCACTGAGGGTGCCTTTGGTTGAGCTTTTGGGAGCTGCTTTTGCTTCCAAAAAGCCAAAAGCCAACCAAAGGGGTGGAAACCAGAAGCTGCTTTTTCAGAAGCAGCTACTTTTAGGTAGTATAGTTTTGAAAGCACTTTGGACCCTGCTTTTGGCTTTTGGCTTTCTGCTTTTTCAAATGGTGAAAATAGAGAGCTGTTTCACAGTTGTTTCAAGGAAAATAGAGATAGGAGGTAAGTTTTATACTTGTTTGAACCAAACAGCTTACAGCTTTTCCACAACCCACAACCTACAGCAGCTTTTCCACAGCCCACAGCTCACAGCAGCTTTTTCAGAAGCCACAGCTCAACCAAACACACCCTGAAGTTCCTGGGAGTGGTGGGAAGCGATTGGAGGCGATGGGGAAACTTGAGAAGCAAGGGAGAGCAAGGGAGCGGAGGGGCGGCTTTTATGCTCGGGCGGAGGAGGAAGGATCCGAGGGAGAGGGGATAGGCAATGGCGCCGGGAGTCAACAGAGAGGACGGGACGGCGCCTTGGCGCGGAAGGAAAGCGAAGGGAGGCTCTGCACAGGAGTAATGGCGAGGGGACGGAAGAGGGAAGCAGGTGAGCAGCGGACATGGGCGAGGCGCGTCCGCGCGCGGGAGAGGGAGGGAGCGGCGACTGGCAAGTGGGGTCGGGGAGGGAGGCGGCGACGCGTGGCGCAGGAGGCGCTGTCGGTTTCGGACCGTGCGGCGTCGGGGTGACATGGGCGGAAGCGAAACCGGGGGCGCGAGCGCGACGCGGGTGTGGGCGCAGCGCCAGCGCGTGCGCGAGGGAGAAGGCGGGGAGCGGAGGAGGCGCCAGCGGGAGAGGGAAGGGAGCGGGCGCCAGGGAAGGAAGGGAAGTGGGAATGGGGCGGGGCGCCAAAGAGAAGAGGGAGGCGGCAGCGCCCGAAAGGGAAAGCGGAAACCCGGGAGACTTTTTAAAAAGGGAAAGTTTCTGAAAAACACTCAAAAATCCAGCAAAATTCAAGGAAATTTTTGGTTTGGAATTTTGAGGTCTTTCAGACATCACCCAAAGTAATATTTGTGCATCGCCTAGGCTCTGGTGCTACGCCACTCGTTGAAGCAAGCCATTAGTGTTGTGTCGACGGCTTTCGGATCTGCGCGGCACCATTTTTGTTATTTCGTCCATTTCTCTACTTTTCATAGTCCCAGGACGTACAAGCCTGGAATTGTAGAATTGCTATTGCATTCTGATTACTTGCTATCGATGTTTTTTTTCTTGCATTTACATTGTACAATGACTCAAGAAATACTTCAATGGATTGGCTACGGTAGCACGTGAAAATAATGTTTTGGGAAGATTGATGATGAAGATCTAATTGATGATTATTTCAAGAAATACTAGAAAAACAATTCTTTTTAAGTAAAAGTTAGAAACTAATTTAGGCCCTGTTTGTTGGCTTATGCTTCTGATTTCTACTTACAAAAACCAAAAGCCAATACGAACACCCAGTTTCTTGAAGCGGTTTCTCCACTCTCTCACTACTGTCTCGCTCCGGGGATAAGGCAGGAGGCTACTAGAGCATCACACGTCCCGCTCTTCTCACTCTCGTCACGCACACACATCCCCCTTTCACTTTCCCCACCACTCATGCTCTCTTTAAAGTCATTTCTTTCGGCCACTACTATTTATTTTTAGCCAAAAATTATAAGCCACAACCAAAAGCCATCAATAAAAGTTAATACGAGCGCCCCTTAGAATTTGAAGACTTCTTTTTTTAGCAAGATGTAAGTCTTAGCATCGTAAGAAAAAAATAGTATTAAAGCTACAATAAAGATATAGGCCATATTCTTTTTCAGCTTTTAGTTTCAGCTTTTGACTTTTCTACAATAACTAGATTTTAAACGGAGTGTCTTTTCAAGATGTGGTCTACTAGTTAATTGTAGTACATACTGTATCGACTTCATTTATATTGGCAAAACCTGCACGTGAGTTTCTGTTACTCTGTAATATCTCGTACGAACAACTCAAAAGTCACAAGCCATACCCAAAAGCCATAAGTCTCAGCTAAAAAGAACAGGCCCATATTTAATTGACTTTTCTTAGATATAGCCATATAGGGTCTAATGCTCCCTCTATTATTAGCCAGGGATTCTTGCCTGCGCCACATCACTATTTTTACGAATAACCCTTTTATTTTTCTAAAATTACATATAAATTCTTACTTTTCCAGAAAAGCCCTCCAAAATTACGTATGAATTCTTACTTTTTACATAAGAGTCATTCTTTTCCCGTAAATATGTATGGGTCTTTACTTTCGGTTTTTCACATACACCGTAATTATATACGGATCCTTGCTTTCCTTTTTCGCATATAGAGCCTTGCGACGTAGTGTAGCGTACTCTTTTGCTCCGGTTCACATTGTAGCTAATGCAACATGACGCTGCGCTTTCGCAGCTAGTCTATACTAAAGTTGAGTCAAAAATAAGAGCCCATGTGTGCCATGTCATATCATTTTCCCAACTATTCGATTTGTATCCACGGGGCACAAATGCACTATGCACATTAGTTCATAAAAGCATGGACCTTACTAGAAATTTTTATATACTTCTCTCTTAGATTTTCTAAACTATACATCTCTTAGATGGTGACCATACTAGAAAGTTCTATATGTATCTCTCTTAGTATTAGATCGTGTGTGTATATAATACATACGAACGGCCGTGCTATATTGCGCCTACAGGCATTGTTGCTGTTATATATGAGTGAAGTTACTACCAAACACATGTAGAGTTACTGCCAGTTGCGTAACTGGCAGTAACTTTCTGCCACGCATTTTACATACATACATACACACACATATATGTATGTATGTATATATAATCTTTTTTACTTTTTCCTCTAAAGTTAGGTGCAAACTTTATCTTAGTATAGTACCACATCAGCCCATAATATTTTTTTGTCTAATCCTTCGTATTAGCGATAATGAAAAAAATAACTGAAGCAGTAAGATAGAAAAACATAACAATAGGATGTGTTTGCTATTTTCCTTTTCATGTCTAAATTTTTTGGTTGAGAAAAATTTGTAACCATTAGTGTTATCTTTTCACTAACAATTATCCTCATGACATTTATTTTCAAAAATAAAACTTAGTATTGTGATGTCTTACATTTCTTTACTATGTGACTCGACATTAAACCATTTCCTTTAGTAATAATAAATTATTCATCTGAAAACAATAATAAATTACAAAATACAATAATAATAATCTTTTCACAATAACGCGTAAGAAATATGTTAGTCTTAAATATAGCACGGGCCCTTAGATTGTCAGGTTTGGCCCCGAAGCAATGGCGGACCTAATATTTTTTGGATGGGTGTTTGGACTTTGATGTTCAAATACATCCATACTGATACGCTAATACCATGACACATCATTTCCTTGAAAACACCGATATAACAATAGTGTATATATATATAATAAAAATAAAAAAATATAGAATTAATGATTTCTTATGAGGGAATGGATGACATACAATAAGCATAATGGTGTGAATTAAACAACAAATTATAAAGATTAATACTAGTTGCATATCTTGCTGATCGTGTCCTTTTTTGCTCTTTCCTGTTAGCAAGAACCCATCTAAGAGAAGCTGTATTTTCTTTTCATGGAGCAAAAATTAGCTTATAAACATATGTATCAAGAGTATGATTAACTACCTATTTTCCAAGGCAAAAACTGTATTTTTGTGTAGAGCAGAGCAAGAAAGAAAATAAATGGTAGGCGGAGTACACCTAGATCCCAAGAAAGGATGATAACGGTGAGTTGGAGGCTTTGCTTCATGATGCCATGCTCCCTTCCTGTCGCTGCATTGCTCCCTTCCCACCACCCACTCCCTACCTCCCTATTTGTCACACCGCTATCCGCTTGTCCGCACCATCTCTCCACTCGTCTGTGCTACCGCACGCTTGCCTTGTGCCTCGCACCACTTTACGCATGCTTACTGTCACATCACGGTGGCACATCCACCAACCATCCCTCACCTTGGTAGCCCACGTCCACCAGTCGTCACTCACCTCTGCAGCCACACCTTCGCTCGCTCATCACTCAAAGGCCAGAGTTGCATCCATACATACAACCACGAGATGAGAGAGAGAACAGATATTAGGATTTAAGTTGTATTGTCTCTTTAGGTCTATATAAGGAGGGCTATAGGAAGGAAAATACATCTAATGTGTTATATGACAACGTGTGAGATAGGTAAAAGTGCAGGTTAAATTCACTTGCGTTTACAAATATAAAGTTTTGGTCTAACTAATAATATATACATCTAATATACCCCTATTATATACCTAGTATTTTGTTAAAAAATAAATGTTCAGGTGAACAACAATAAACCCATAAACTACTGTAGGTCCGGCTCTACCTTGGAGCCATGGTAGACGCCGCGTGGAGACCACCGATGCCATATATACTTTCACACACGCCAAAGGCTCTGCCCTTCTTCTTCACCAAAAGCTTCGCCTCTGCTAGCGAGTGGATGAACTTTGCACGAGCCATGGGTGGTGGCGGTGGTTGCTAATGGTGGCTGTGGTGGTGGTAGTGCCCTATTTACAGGGGTGGGTGAGCGGCTAGCCGGCCGTGGGAGTTTTGAATTTCAGATTTCAATTCGGGGGACGTGGCGATCCGTGTGACATGGTCTCCTCTCCGTCTGATCTACCCCGCATGGATGGATGAGATCCATTCAAACAAACACAAATTCCTGTGAGGCGGTGCGCATCCAGGTCACCTACGAGCGGAGTCTGATCGATGTGTCGCCTCGAGTCTTCCAACTGCAGCCCAAGCCACCTCGCCTCCCCCTGCAAGACGAGACGAGAGAGAATGAAAGATTGATCTGCACGATCAAGTTGCCAACTCGAAAAAACAGGCGTCGCTCTGAAGCCTTGCATTTTTACTTTGGAACAATCTCCCACGGGTTGTTGGTGTTCTGAGGGCCGGTTGAGGAGGGAGAGACCAAGGTCCTACTTAAAAGTGCTATGATTTTTTTATTAAAACAATACTGTAGAGGTTACTAGTTTTTTCTAAGATATTCAATTAAATAAAAAGAAATATAATAAAAAAAATAAAAAACACCATTATATCTCCATAAATAATACAAAGAAAAAAAAGGAAGAATGAAAAAAGTTATGTTAAAAAGCCAACGTGTTCTAAATGACTTTTGGCTTTTGAAGCTAGAAGCTATTTGAAACAGGGTTTAAGACTTTCTTTGATTATTTTTTTGCTTGATTAATGAAGATACAATGTAACTTCTTTCATAGGGATAACTAGATTTGACCCGTTGAAGAATGATAGAATATCAATGCCTTTTCATTATGAAATCAAACAAAGAATCAGTAACAGTTTTGATCAATCCGCTCGAATAGGCAACCTACCTTCTTGGTTTCCCTAAGAAAGATAAGATTATGCAACTAATATGATTGAATCAACTACCAAATTATGAGAAATATACGTGCAGCTAACCAAAGAGATAACCTTCCAACCAATGAAGGTGTGCTACAGTAACCACGTGAACATTACCATCGGTGTTGTTCGCGCGCTACAATGCTCGTCCGCTAGACCATATTTCTTGCTTCTAAATTGTGCCCATAACAACTTCACCACCCTTCGCAAGACAGCTCATCCTTAAGCTGTCAGGAGGTGACGGCTATGGACGAAACCCCTTGTGTGAATGAAATCCCCTTAAACACACTAGATCGAACTGTTCAGTTGTATAGATGGAGGTAGAGGTATTGCTATTGTCGAGAGTGAACAGGAATTTCTTTTCTTAGTATGTTTTGTCGATCCAACTGTATCGCTGATAGGTATAGTTACAGATATTTTCAAAGCCTTCGATGAATATGATTCCCTGTTTGTATTGCTCCGGTGAGAGCTACGTTCTATCATCAATACGAGAAATTTGCCGCCTGGGAGAAGGATCGAATGCTTCTTGGCCCTTTGACTTTACTGTTGCTCATTTACCTCCCTTTTTGCTCATTGTAAAATCCAAGTGTGCACCCTGAAATTATGTAGCCACATGCTAGCGATCTGGTAGTTTAGGTCTGGTGTCTTAACGGTTGTATAATTCAAGAAGAGTACAATTGTAAAATAAAAAAAGAAGGGTAGATCTGAGAACATTCATTGGGCTAGTAGATTCTACTAAACAAAGGAGGTAGATGTGCTAAAGTTTCTGAGCAATTTAGTTGTACCGCATGTTGTGAAATTCCTAAACAAGTGATCTTGTAAAACTGGAGCACAAATAGTTCTGAAATTACAATGGTAATTCCTGGAACAACAACTTTAATTACCACATTTCATTTCAGAAGTTGCATTATATGGTAGCAGAAGCAGAAAACCTTTCAGCGGTCTAGTATAACAAAGCAGGTAGGAACACAAGGACTATAGTCTAAAATTTACATAATACTATAGGTGCACCAGTGAAAAAGAATCTTCTATATATGGGACAAGCAACAAAAGAATGACACGCATGGAGAAGCGGCCATCGTTCAATTGCCTGGATCACACAGCCTGGAGCTTCTGCTCATCCACAGATTCCAAAGGAAGAACTGCAGGCTCCCATGAAGAGGGCTCATCAAGGTGAATCTTTGCATACTCACTGATTAGCCCATTCCTCTCTTCCCACATGATCGCTTTCCTCTCCTCTTCAGCCCGGTCTACCTTGTCTTTGGTCATCGAGCTCATGTCACCTGCTGCCTTGGTTACCATGCCAAATGCACTGGTTAGCCAGGAAGCACCAGCTGAGACATATTGGTTACTCATGATAGCAGATCCTGCAATGTTGGCTTTCTGCTCAGCAGCGGCCAAAGCAGACTTTGTGAGTTCTGACACCTGATAACGCTCATCCACCTCTTTGACCTTGCTGCCAACAATGGCCCGGCCCAGGTTGATCTTTTCGCTCAGGCCATACTGGCGGTCAAGAGATGCGACAGTAGCAGTAGCATTGGACAGGATGTTGTGATGCTCGTCGAAGGATCTTGCTAAGTTGAGAGCATCCTTGCTCAGCACAAAGCCCTTGGCCAACATGCTGCTCACAACATCCTCTGCCTTCCTGACTGCAGATTCAGTAGACGGAGATTTTTCTCCCTTTTGTACCAATGCCGAGGTGCACACAAATGCAAAGAAGTGAAATATCAATACATATTCAAAGTACACTATTGTGTCACAAAAGAAATTAATTAAATGTGATCGTCGAATGGAGCATATGCTAAACTGCAGCATAACCGATTTGAGAAAGAATGCGTGCATTTTTTACTTTGACATACTCAGCTGATTCAGATTAACTGCCTAATTTAGGAAGTTTCTGGGCATCGTACATAGTTTAGTAACCATGCTAATTAAAGGGTGACAAACTCCATTCTAGTGAGGAAACGGAATCTATAGGAAATCAGTGTAACAGTAACAGCAAAAAAAGTTTACCAGTTTGAACTTTCAATCCTAGTATCTTCAAGCACTATTAAAAGAAATGCTTAATTCTTGCTAACAAGAAGAATGTCGAACAGTTGGTCTAACACCCAAATACTTCCCCCACAAGAATAACTTGTTTATGTAAAACAATTAATAGTCATGTAGCTCTGCAGTTAAGAGACAATATGTAATTTTAATCCAAAAGAATCACCAGGACTAAACTTCTTTTGAATTTGATGTAAATTGAAATAATGAGTGCCATTAAAAATGTAAAATTTTCTTACTGATAATTGTTTGTACGCCTCAGGAGGCAGCTGATAGTTCTCAACTGGAGTTATGACTACAGAACGATCAACAATTGTTGCCCCCTGTAGATGAGTAATCAAAAGATCAGAAGATATATCTCAGACCAAAAAAAAAGGGAAATAGCATGAAACAAAATGTAGAACAATCCTAATGCAAGTATGCAACAGAAAAACCTAATGGCTAAGGAAAGAAATGAGGGAACTTGAACATACTGAAAGAAGCACAGCAGTGTCTGCTCCTTGTGAGTCTTTAAATGTGACATAAGCAAGCTGTGACCATTCAGATTCACTGATGAAGACACAAGTAATTCTTTAAGGAACACTCTTCCAGCCTTCTTACTCATATAGCCAGCGAAATAAGTAATGGCGTATTACCTTCGCATTTCAACATATTCTATATCCCCAGAGAAAGAAAAGAACTCTGTGATCTCTCTTTTTGAAGCACTCAATGAAATGTTGCTAACTTTTACTGTCCTCACCTGCAAAAGAATATCAAACAAGAGAACATGGGATCAGGTTGCTAGCATGGTTATTAAGGCGGTAAGGCGAGACGAGGCGAGGCGACCCACCTCCCTCATACCTTTTAAGCGGTAAGGCGAGGCGACGCCTTACACGCATCATAAGGCGAAGAAAACTAAGTTCTGGAGGACTAAATCAGATGAAATCTAAGAGGGCAAAGGATCTAATTGTAATTTCGTAAAATTTTGGAGACTAAATTGTAAAAATATCAAAATACACCCCATTCCTAGCCGGCCGTCCAGATCATGTTTTAACCTATCTCAGCCGCTCCTCTCTCCCTATCTCACAGCCGCCTCCTCTCTCCCCTCACAGCTCCCCCAACTTTCGTCGCCGCTTCCCGTGCTCTCCCTCCAAAGAGACGCCGCCGCCGTCGCTTCTCTCCCCTCCTCCCCTCCCTGCTCCCCCAACTGTCGCCGCCGCCTCCCCTGCTCTCCCTCCCAAGAGACGCCGCCGCCTCCCCTGCTCCCCAAAAGACGCCGTCGTCGCCACTCCTGCTCTCCCAAGAGATGTCGTCGCCGCCGCCACCCCTACTCCCTCTCCCCCAAGAGTCGCTGTCGCCGCCCCTGCTCCTGCCTCCCCTGCTCCCCAAGTGGATGATTCGTCGGCGAGGCCTACAGATCTAGTGGCTGTCCCGGTGAATTTGGCCCTAGGGTTCCAGGCGCCGCCGTCTAGGGTTCCAGGTGAGTCCTCGCATCTCTTTATACTTGCTTTTTGGGGTGTTTGGGGCGTCTGTCTTCGCCGTTTTCTCGCTTTTCTTCGCCCAACCGACGCCATGGGTTTGAGGCGGACGCCATACACCCTCCTGGCAAGGCGACGCCGACGCCTTACAGCCCATCGCCGCCTTACCGCCTAAGCGTCGCTTAAGCGACGCTTAGGCGACGCCTTAATAAGCATGGTTGCTAGTGCAACTAAGACTTTAGCACAGGGCGGGAGATAGGATAGCATGATTACATTACTTGACAATAGTGTCGACTCATATTTGCCTGCCTGAAATCCAAACTTTCCAGGGTTTACAGGACAATCTAATTTTGAAGAAATACAAAACGACTCAAACTAACAATATAAGTACAAATTGCAGGTAATTGTCAAACAGAGTGGATTGGATGTTAGATGTTATGTATCAATGTGGCCATGCAGGTAAACAACAAAGCTGTCAGGAACATCCATTTACTAAAACAATTATCTTCGTTGATCAATACAAAAAACCTATTTCACCCTAAATGTAACATGTCTAGTTGGATTTGTGCATCCTGAACAATCCTGCGTGATAGATGAAAAATGCCCAGTGTGATGTAGTCCCAAGTGTCACAATCAATTATCCAAGACCACAAGATGACCTTCAGCTAGTCCAGGAACTGAAGTTAGATACAAATGTCCTATACCTTTTGTATATGTTATGTAGGTACAAATACTCGGAGACTTTACACATAAATCAATTCAATCAGATGTAAGATATATGGCAGCCAATTCATTTAAGACAATCAATCAAGGCCAGTCCACTAGTCCAGCACACCTACTTCCGATCAAGATTATTTTGTTTACTATTTTATGGTTACTGAAATTATGAATTAGTGATGCACATTAATCCGGCTAGTTAATTAATTAATGAAGAGGCACAGGTCTAAGGTGCATCCTGACATTTCCATTGGGCAACGTAATGGTTGCATGGGATAGTTAAACCATTGGAAATTTATGCAGTTACTATACCATCACATCAAAAGGATACAATGAAATCCATATTGTACAATGAATAAGATAAATTTGATAGCAGACATCGGATCATTGACACACCATGAGGTACGAATAGTTCAAGATGAATCATGATGTTATATAGGACGGCAAGGTAATGCGTGCCAGCTATCATGTTACCAAGAGGGATTAATTTTCTTAAATGCACAAATCATCAAGAGCATTCATTGACCCAAAACCTAAATCCCAAAAATGATCTCCAGCTAGAAGCCACAAGCAAACAAAGGCCCCCCCCCCCCCCCCCCCGAAACAAAGAACAAACTAACAGGTCAGAGCACACTAAGCAACAATATGACATCATTTTGCAGATAGGAAATGCAGCAATCTGTAGCTTAGTATTCGCCACAATTGCACAAACCATCAATTGCTTCCACGACATAGCAGAGGAAGCAGCCCCAACCAAACATGGACAAACTTGAAGATCAGAACAAGCGGCGGTGATTCAGAACCTATGGACCCCCAAAAGCTCGAAAAAGTCCATCTTATAGTCATCCAATCCACAATTCCACATCCCACTAGCCCAACACACAGAAAGCAGCAGAATTTAACAACAACGGACGATAGGAGCACCCAGGGGCGGATGTACAGTGTTGGGCCGGGGT
This sequence comes from Dendrocalamus latiflorus, assembly GCA_017311315.1. NCBI lineage: Eukaryota > Viridiplantae > Streptophyta > Magnoliopsida > Poales > Poaceae > Dendrocalamus > Dendrocalamus latiflorus. The sequence continues at coordinate 9,362,782 of CM029651.1, read as the reverse complement.
CAAGTGACACCGACGACCTCTGCCCAACCCACATACCCCACCATATGTTTTAGCTAGTGACCCCCATGAAAAATTACAGTGACCCCAGCGGCCCAGGCGTGCAGCCCACACTCAGCGATGCTTCGTCTTCTCCCCTCTTGCACAGCTACTCAGCGAGCCGGCTCCCCGAGGACGACGAGGGCGTGCCGCCGACGGCGCTGCGGGAGGTGTCGCTGCTACGGATGCTCTCGCAGGACCCGCACGTCGTGCGCCTGCTCGACCTCAAGCAGGGCCAGAACAAGGAGGGCCAGACCATCCTCTACCTCGTCTTCGAGTACATGGACACCGACCTCAAGAAGTTCATCCGTGGCCACTGCCAGAACCACCAGAAGATCCCTGCCCACACCGTCAAGGTATCCAATCCATCCATACAAACGCAGATCTTGTGTTCTTTTTCCCGTTCCCCAGATCGTGCACGCGAGGTGTTTGTTTCAATGCGTCAACTGTATTTGATTCGATGGATGGTGATGCCTTGTGCGCGTGCAGATCCTGATGTACCAGCTCTGCAAGGGCGTGGCCTTCTGCCACGGCCGCGGCGTGCTGCACCGAGACCTCAAGCCGCACAACCTGCTCATGGACCGCAACACCATGGCGCTCAAGATCGCTGACCTCGGGCTCAGCCGCGCATTCACCGTTCTTCTCAAGAAGTACACCCACGTGGTCCGGTTCTTAGTTCCTAGCAGCAGTCTTAGCTCCTGCTTGATGGTTGGTTCTGCATGATTACTATTCTTGGATCTGTCTGTAATTGAGTCTGAATTGTTTTGCAGATCCTGACGCTGTGGTACAGGGCTCCCGAGGTTCTTCTTGGTGCCACGCACTACTCCACGCCGGTTGACATGTGGTCGGTGGGCTACATATTTGGTATGATGAACTCGATTCTTCAGCTAGTGTAAATGAACATTGCTTCAGAATTCACACCTTAATTGCATACATATGCTGATGTACTTGTAAATTTCAGCTGAGTTGGTCACCACCCAAGCGCTTTTCCCCGGAGATTCTGAGGTGTAGCAGCTCCTGCACATTTTCAAGTATTGTCCCGTGTGCCTTATCAGCTGTTCTTTGTTTTCTCACTGACATTCTTAGTGGGTATCAAATATTGATGATGAATTGATGATGGTTTTCTTGGATGTCAGGTTGCTGGGCACCCCAAATGAGGATGTGATAGCTCTTTTTCAAAAGATGGGAACTCGCAAAGAGAAGATTTGAGAGGTAACTATTGTTAATTTCTTACAACAATATTTCTTATTATCAACTTATCATGTACTGCTGTTAATTTATTCAGTGTATTATACATGCATGGAACTATAGTACTAGTTTATTACTAGCTATTAGCCTCCATCAATTAGTGATGTATGTTTATAGTGACCCCGGCGATCGTTTTTCCTGGATCCGCCCCTGGGAGCACCTGGCCTCGTATGCATCCAGAATTTCTCGGCAGCGCGCCGGTCTTACGGAGGAGCAGGTAGCTCACCAGGGACCCCGCATTGCGCTAACCTTCTGCGGGAGAAGGCACGAAATCTACCAGGAACCCGCAACGAGGCTCGCCCGCATTGCGCCCAGTAAGAGCAAGACCCTCGGGACGCAGCAGCAATGTAGTACTAGCCGCCCGGAATTCGCTCGTTGCTGGTCACCGCGACGATGCCCCGTGAACCAAATCAAGCAAGATCGTCGCAGAAAACGCCATCTCGATTCTCCTGCGATCTCCAATCCGGAGTTTTGCCACGCACGGCGAACGAATAACTCCGACGAGACAGCCAACCAAACAAGCCCCAAGCCACCCACGAAGAAGTTGAAGAAAGCTTACCTCCATTGCGGGATCTCGCGGGCGCGGCGGGAATCTCGAGGCGGCGTTGAATGGTGCGGCGAGACGGCGGGATGAGCGAGGAGGCGGGCGCCGTGTGCGTGTGTGTCGGCGAGCGGGGGGAGGGATTGGGGTGGGGTGGAATCGGGAGATGAGGTTGGTGCTTTTGTCTTGCGATGAACTACTCGTGTAACGTAACGACCGGCAGGTGGCACGGCAATGCCGCGATGCGCGTCGTCGGCGCGGCAGCGGCGGTGAAATGGGATCCGGTCTGATGGCATGGCATAATGGTCCGCGAGTGGGGGGTGCCATTTGCCTTTGCTGGGTGGGTCGCTGCCTCGGTGGGATCGGGAGTTCAAATGTCACTACTTTTACTACGCCTTTTTCTTTTTTGCCCTACCTGTTTCTTTTGTATACTTGTGAAGTTGTGGTCGATTTGTGACGTCCTGCCAAACTCTGCACAGTGCACGCAGGTCCTTCGTGCCTGAGACGTCATGCGCGTAAACTAGCCGTGATCGTGCTGGGTCCTGATTCATCAAATTCTATTCGATTTCCCATTGTTTTTCCATGTGTCTTACCCATCTAGTTTATCTTATTTATGGTTGATGAAAATATGTGTCTTACCCATCTAATTCATAGTTGATGAAAATCAAACTCTAGTCTTCGGTTCGAAACAACGGATCACACCGTTGAGTCATATGCAGCAGTTGGTATTTTTTATCCAAATCATGGCTTTTTTTCCTAGCTGTTGGATTCAGCAGAGGAAGATAGCACTGTACAATCGTATGGCGTATGATCTGTGCTATCTGTGAAATTTTCCTGGTTCGACGGCGTCAGAATGTTCTTTCGTTCTGAATTGGATCCCGAATATGGCGAGTCCACCATCCACATGTAGAGAAAGTATACGCTGCGTGGGTCGTCCCGCGGCGGTGTTTTTTCTTCTCCAAAATGGTCCGTCTCCCCGACTTTTTCTTGCACGCAGTCCGTTTCAAGCGTTCTAGAAGATGATCGTCCTCATAGACCAAAAAAAAAAACGAGCATAGGACAACCGCATAGTCCATAGGCCCTCATCCATGTCTTTTCGTACTGAATTCATTGCTTAGCTATCCAAGGTTGATGCAAATACAGCTCCCATTTCCGTTAATGCAGTACTCACTCGGACAGGCGAAACTGCACTCTGCAGTAGTAAAACAACCGAAGCGACAGCAAAAGTTCAGCATAGCCTAGCCCTACGACCTTGCCATGAGTGCTAGCACTTCCTCGAGCAATGGTCTAGATCCACTAATTAGAGTTTTAGTTTTTAACTTTTAATTTTTATCCTTTTTTAGTGATATAATTTTTTAAGAATTTTTTTTGCCTTTTTCTCTTTTATTTTTTATTGTCTGTGATGATACAACATTTATTTATTTTATAAATTTAATTACTCAAAAAAATATAACAGCTACAATGTATTTTCGGTCACAATAGTACAAAATAAGCTATAAATCAGACCTTTTAAGCCCAAATGAGTGGAGCATTTTTTTCAGCTTATATTTTATAACTTACAACTATTTTAAAAAATAGAGTAGTTTCTCCAACGCCGTTTTGAAGCAGTTTATCATAATAGCCTTTCCAAATCAATTTATCAGTATTTATTTTATTTACATAAATACTCATACTAACCTCAAAAATCATAAACTATAATCATAAGTCACGAGCCACGGTAAAAAAAAAAGAACCACCCGATGGTGTTCCAACGACAGAAGCGTACAATTCGGTGGCTCCTAACTGCTGCTCCGCACGGTGCACACACCTGCACGTTCGTGGGCACAGCGATACGGAGCCACCACCACATGCTGTAGAAATCGTGATCTCGGCAGGTGTGCATCGGCGTCACAAACCAGACTTCCCAGCGCCGGCGCACTGCAGGAAGCCACCCACCCGGAGGCGCACCCCAAGCTCGGCGCCGTGCCCGAAACGTAAGCGGATCGACTCGACCACCGGACGCTCCACAAGACCACAACACAAACGTCGTGCAGCCCCGGTAGTGCCGTGCCGGCGCGAGAAAGAAAAAAATGCGTCGAGTTCGGCCACGCGGGGCACGTGCTCCTGCCCACCCTGTAGAGATCAACGGTGATGAGAGATAATAATCCTCATTTAGGGGGTGTTTGGGACTGCTCCGCTCCACGTTTTTTAGCCAAACGGTTTCAGCTCCACGCACCCTGTTCGAGGAAAAAAGGTGGAGTTGTGAGAGCACCTAAAGAGGTACTTCACAAACTCCAGTTTTTTGTGAAGCTGCTCCACGATGGAGTTTGTGGAGCAGAGTTTGTGAAGCAGTCCCAAACACTCCCTTACTCTTTATCTTTAATAGTATTATTATGACATTCTACTCTTTACTAGTAGTGTGTCCGTGCTAACGCTACGGTAAAATACAAAATAAGATAAAATTTGTAAAAAATAAAATGAACAATCAGATTCATTAAGATTCACGTCTCATATATTGTATAACCAAATATTTTTGTCACATATTCAATGAAAGTGCTCACAAGATTTCATTTATCAGCGAAACCACCATGGCACCATCCCAAACAGCCTCGGGGGTGTAAAGAGTTTGGGGTGTTAAATACCCAGTTTATGTAGCGCATTTTGTCTAACAAAGAAAGCAAATTTTGAACAGATTCTAGAATGTAAAGAATGCCATCTAAGATTTCGCAGATAATGGAGAAGTCAGAAATCAACTCTGTAACTACTCCAAGTTCCCAGCCATAAAATAGAAGACAGAGGGATATAATACATTGATGCGGTAATGCCATACGGATGAAGATACTCATAGCTAAATATGCATACGTAGCATAGGGAAGCACTTACATGACCAGCCAGCATAAACCACACAAGATAGTAAGCAGCACCAGCCCAAGCAGTTTCAATAAACACACCAGCTGACAGCTGTCCTTTTCAAATCTGTGATCACAGGGAATATCCGCAGCAACCTTGGAATATATTGAACCAAGACAACCCAAACCAAAGCATTTTTTGTAGTCAGTACATCTGGGCCATCTGAACTGTGGAGATATCTCCAAACAACAACCTGTGGATACCATCAAGATAGTTCAAGGAAAACTGGAAAATATGCGGTTTAGAATATCAACAGGATTTTTTGCTGGGCAGCTAATCTGTATGGCTTTATACAAGTAAAGATACCAATGCTCAATCATTCAACAATGTGCACAGAGGCAAGGGTGTGAAATAAATCAAATAATAAACATATCTAGCATAGAATGTCTTAAGTGCTGAAATAGTTGCACTACTTGTACGTTAAAAAAAACTCCATGTTTCAGATAAAGATTATTGGGCAGTAAAGTAACCTCCTTTATTGTTGAAGAGCAAGAGTTCGAGAGAAATTGAATCGTAACTTAATTTCTTAAGTTTTAGTGAGGTACTAAGGTATACATTTGGTGTCCACATTAGAATTACGTATTACAGGGATTAGGGTTTCTGGCATATGCATACATACTGATGTACATGCATGCACTGGTAGAACAATAACATTGGATCAAACAATGAAGGGATATACCTGTGGAAGTGGCAGCAATGCAAAAAAGTCCATTAGAAAGTAACTTCTGAGGTACCGCATCGCAATTAGCATCGGATCAATCACAAGCTCACCAGTTCCAAACACTCGAGAAGATGGAGCAACATAAGCAGTGCGGAATTGAAGAAATATACGAATAAGATAGACAAAATCAATAATTGTCCGTACTATTGTTGATCCCACTGCCAATTTTTCATCTATACCAATGCAATTTGAATTCTTGATGATGGGTATGAAGAAGAACAGAGGATCCACTGCAACAGCACAAATACATGACAAGAAGAAAAACCTATTCATCCGCAAAAGAAATTTTTCCTGGGGATCGAATATATTCTTCTTAAAAGATTTAAGATCTTCCGCAAAAGCTGTCTTAGGAGCACCAGCTGTAAGTGATTGTCTAAGCGGTTTGAGTCTTCCAGAACCCTTTCTCACCCCTGACATGAAAGTTCTTATTGCATTAAGCGGACCATAACCAACCCCAGGCATGCTGAACCTCAGGCTGCTCCTCCCTCCCATTTCAGAAGGTACAGATGACTTAGGGCTTGACTCTTCCAGCCTACAGAAAGTATTGATATACGATTTAAAAATACTCACAACAGTCTAAGAAAGAGCATAAAGATGTGTATGCACAGCATGAAGTTTCACACATATAATAAATTTGATAGAAACGTGAATTTTCTATCTATCTCTTTTACTTTATCATTCCAGAAGGAAGGAAAGTGTAAAAGTACGGGATAGTTTCAAGACAAAGTATGTCTGCTTCTTCTAGAAACTCAACGTGAGGACACTCTTACAGGTAAAACCAAAATAATTAGCAGCCAAAGACCTCTTCAAGCCACGAAAGCCAGCTACAAGAGATGCCAGATATCAGCGGTGCCATAAAACTAACAGTGGACAATTCCGTCCTCCTTGAAGTTGAAGAATAATAGGTTTCACTGTTACTATTTTTGTTTACAGAATAGAGAGGAAACCATAGGAGGAGGAACTCATGAATATTTGTTGCAGAAATGAACCATACAGCAAAGTTAGCCGTTTCAGCAATAGGATTTCCATGATATACATGAGAATTGAGTTAAAGGACCAAAACTACATGGAAAGTGTCCAGAGAACATTAATAAAGATGTGCAAACATGATAGAAGTGCCCTTAAGCTTAAAAAAGTGGGTATAAACTTCTGGATATGACCATATACTTTGATAGTTTGATTTAAATTGCAAGAAATGATATGTTGAAGTATAGGCTGCCCTGCATAAGTTAAAACTATGCCTCTAATTAACTTTGAAATCAGGACAGGCAATTCAGGCCAGTGTTACTTTTCAAGATAACAAGAGTCCATGGATTCCGACGGGCACCCCATATATCAGTGTACCAGGCAGTATAAGCAGGATGCTTCCACTTAAAAAGCAGATTTTGGAATTTACATGTCATACCTGATCTCAACGAGCAAAGGTACAGTAACCACAGGCCAGTAAAGAGCCAGATGCAAAAGATTCAGTAAACTTGAGGCGCAACCATGCTCAGAACAAAAGGAAGTTCCCAACGTTTGACCCATAAGCGGTCTTGTCCTTCCATTGTTATGAATAGCTCTTGTATTCATATGAGGCCAATGGGCCGGTATATATACACAAAGTACAGGTGGTAAATATGCAAAGAACCCCTCATAACAATGGGGAATAACAAACTATACATATATCTCTAACACCCCCCTTCAAACTCATGGTGGATCAACAACACTGAGTTTGGAGAGGAAGAAGCTGTGCTGTGCTCGAGTCTGGGCCTTCGTGAAGAAATCCAGAAGCTGTGCTGTGCTCGAGTCTGGGCCTTCGTGAAGAAATCCGCTATCTGAAGCTCTGAAGGCACATACTGAAGAGTAATCACCTGATCATGCACACAAGTCCTCATGAAAGAAGCATCAACTCCAATGTGTTTGGTGAGTTCATGCTTCACAGGATCACGAACAATACTGATAGCACCTGTACTGTCTGACAAGAGAGGGGTCGGTGTAGTGACAGAAACACCAAAATCCTCAAGTAACCACCGTAGCCAAGTAATCTCTGCTGTCAAGAGAGCCATAGCTCGCAACTCAGCCTCTGCACTCGAACGGGACACTGCAGTCTGTTTCTTCGTCTTCCAGGCAATAAGAGAACCACCAAGAAAAACACAGTAAGCAGAGATAGACCGGCGATCAGAGGGATCGCTGGCCCAAGTAGCATCCGAATAGGCCTGAAGCTGTAACGAGCTGGAACGTGGAAAGAAGAGACGGCGAGAGATAGTCCCACGAAGGTATCGCAGAACTCGAAGAAGGTGGCTGTAGTGAACCTGAGTGGGAGCTGAAACAAACTGACTCAGAATATGAACTGGATAAGTGATATCTGGACGAGTAACAGCAAGGTAGACAAGACTCCCAACAAGATGACGATAGCGAGTCGGATCAGAAAGAGGCTCGCCATCAGAGAGTCGGAGGTGAACATTGAGCTCCATGGGAGTCTCAACAGTACGCTGATCAGTGAGAGAGGCGCGATCAAGAAGATCCTGAATATATTTCTCTTGGGACATAAAGAAACCATCTGGAGTGGAAGTAACCTCAATCCCAAGGAAATAACGAAGAGGACCAAGATCCGACATAAGGAACTGCTCACTAAGACGAGCCTTAACAAAGGCAATGTACTCAGAATCATCTCCCGTAATGATCATATCATCAACATACAGGAGAAAAAGAGTCCGACCACGAGACGAAGTGTGGACAAAGAGCGCAGGATCATGATCACTAGCTGAAAATCCAGCACCAGTAACCACAGAGGAGAAGCGCTCAAACCAAGCACGGGGGGCTTGCTTAAGGCCATAGAGAGAGCGACGAAGGCGACAGACCATGCCCTCAGGAACAGAATACCCAGGTGGCGGATGCATGTAGACCTCCTCACGCAACTCACCATTAAGAAAGGCATTCTTGACATCAAGCTGAGAAACAGACCAGTGGCGAACAGACGCCACCGAAATAAGAGTGCGAACAGTAGTCATGTGGGCCACAGGAGCAAAAGTCTCGTCGTAGTCAACACCGTGCTGCTGCTGAAAACCACGAGCAACAAGACGCGCCTTATAGCGCTCAAGAGAGCCATCCGAGCGAGTCTTAATCTTATAGACCCACTTACATGTGATGGGATGAGAATGGGATGGAAAAGGAACAAGATCCCAAGTACCAGTACGCTCGAGGGCAGCAATCTCCTCGGCCATGGCAAGCTGCCACTCAGGGTGAGTAACAGCATCCTGGTAGGAGACAGGCTCACGAGTAGCTGCGCCAGCAAAGGCAAAACGGGCAGGAGGCCGAATCGACTGGCGATCGCGGAGAGCGTAACGAGGAGAAGATGACCCATCAGGGGAAGATGGAGCATCAGAAGAAGATGGAACATCAGAAGAAGATGACTCATCTGGAAGATCCTCAATACGAGGTCGACGAGTGTAGACGATAGTGGGAGGAGCCTGGGGAGTCGTAGGAGACGACACAGGCGGCGACAACGGCGGAGAGGCCACAGGGGGAATATGTGGAGACTCAGTAGGACAGGTGGACGAGGGCAAAACAGATATAGGAGTATCTGGAAAGGTCAAAAAAAGACAGAGACTCCACAGAGGAAGTCGAAGGAGAGGCGGGACGTGGGTAGAATGGACGAGACTCGTCGAAAGTCACATCCCGAGAAACCCGTATCCGACGACCAACAGGATCCCAGCACCGATAGCCCTTGTGCTCGGCACTGTACCCCAGAAAGACACACTCAACAGACTGAGCGGTCAGTTTGGTACGTTCTCGAGGGGCAAGGAGAACATAGCAAACGCAGCCAAATAGATGAAGGGCAGAGTAGTCAGGAAGAAGACCACAGAGACGCTCAACAGGGATCGCACCCTTAAGAGCAGAAGAGGGTTGAATGTTGACGAGATAGGTGGCAGTGGAAACAGCCTCGGCCCAAAAGTGAGGTGGAATAGAGGCGGCGATCATCAGAGCACGAGCCGTCTCAAGGAGGTGACGATGCTTGCGCTCAGCGACACCATTCTGAGCATGAGCACCAGGACAAGAAAACTGAGCGAGAGTGCCCTGCTCAGCAAGGAAGCTGCGCAGGTGACGGGACAAGTACTCGCCAGCAGAATCAGCACGAAAAACACGAATAGGAGTGGAGAACTGTGTGTGTATCATCTTGGCAAATTGTTTATAGATAGGCAAGGCCTCACTACGAGAAGACATGAAATATATCCAAGTGTGTCGAGAGAAATCATCTATAAAAATAATATAATAACGATGACCCCCTTTCGAAACGAAGGGAGCCGGACCCCAAACATCTGAATGAACAAGATCAAAAGGACGCTGAGACACAGTCTCACTATGAGAATAAGGAAGCTGAATCTGTTTACCTAACTTACAGCCCTGACAATCTAAAGACACGTCTCCTGAGACAGACCCCAGAAGACCACGACGAACTAAGGACGACAGGCGAGATCCACACAGATGGCCAAGACGGTGATGCCACTGCTGGAAAGAGCCGGTAGACGAAGTGGCAGAAGCGGAGAGACTGGCGGCGGTGGTGGCAGCGGAAGGAAGATGAAGCCAGTCAAGCTCCCAGAGACGCTGTGAGTCACGGCGCCGAGGGCCAGAACCAACCAGAGCTCCCGTGTGGCAGTCCTGAACACAACAAGAGTCAGAGTCGAGAATAACTCGATAACCAAGGTCAGTAATCTGCCCAGCAGAAAGAAGCTGCAAGGTAAGGCGAGGAACATGAGCAACAGAAGGAACATGAAAAGATGAGTTGCTAAGAGATCCTCGACCAGAGACAGAAAGAGATGTACCATCAGCAGTAAGAACACTGACAGCAGAATCAAGAGGTGTAATAGAAGACAGAGTGGAAGAATCAGGAGTCATGTGAAAAGATGCTCCAGAATCAAGAATCCACGGGGAGGTACCTGACTGTGTAGGAGGTGGTCGCTCAGTGCCTGAAGAGTCAGTAGCAGAACCTGCAGAACCTGTCGAGGGAGAACCTGAAGCGGCAAGTAGGCGTCGAAGTCTGGCTATCTCCTGCTCGGTGAGAGAAGCTGCTGAAGAAGTCGAGGCAGACGTCGTCGTAGAAGCACTAGTGCCAGTAGAAGAACGGCGTGAAAGATGCCGCTTCTTCTTGTAGCACTGGGACTCAGTGTGGCCATCCTTGTCGCAGTAGGAACAGTGAGGACGGCCACCTCCAGACTGAGGACGGCCACCACCACCTGTGGTAGCCGCTGGAGGAGGCAGTGTAGCAGGCGGACGAGCGGCGAGCACAGAGGGGAGTGGCATCAGACCAGCACCACTCAAACGAGTCTCCTCTGCGCGTATCTCGGTAAGAGCCTCCAGGAGAGTGACACGAGGGTGGCGTGCAAGGAGCTGGGCACGCCTTTGCTCGAACTCAGGACGAAGGCGAGTAAGGAACTCGTAAACCCGCTGAAACTGCAGATCAGCACGTACCTCCAGGCAGCACGGACAGGTACGACAGCCAGCAGTGCGAAGTGAGTCCAACTGACGCCAGACAGCAGAACTCTGAGCGTAAAAGGCGTCAACAGTAGCATCACCCTGCTGAAGAGAGTGCTCCTGGCGGACCACGGACAGGTACAGGGCATCACCAGAGGGCTCGTAGCGCTGACGAAGATGAGTCCACATCTGGAAAGCCGAAGGGAGTCCCACAACCTCAGAAGAAAACTGAGGCTGGACACTGGCGATGAAGACAGCAGCAGCCCGAGCGTCGTCATCGTACCACTGAGTGTAGACGGTCAGACGATCCGTGTAGGAATCCAGAGCCTCCTGGTAGGCAGAGGCAGCTTTATCAACAGCTTCATCATCAGCAGCAGCCTTATCGGCTGTCGGAGGCAATGCAACAGGCGTAGGCTCCGTCGGAGGAATAGGGCAAGGCGGGCAGGTGACATCGCCAGAGAGGACGCCCCAGAGACGAAGACCACGCATGTGGATGCGCATGTGAGACACGAAGTCGGTGTAATTAACACCATCAAAAATCACCGGGCAGCGAGGGAGGGAAACGGTGCCCATTGGTAGGCGGCGCTGGACGGCGCGGCGACCAAGACAACGAAGTCTAACAGGCGGCGCTGGACGGCGCGGCGGTTAGAACGACGTTTTTTTTTTGCCTTTTTTTTGCTTTTTTTTTTGCTTTTCGGTCGGTTTACAAACCGACCCGACCGACCGAGCCGAGCCCAACCCTAACCCTAGAACAGGAGTGGGAGCGGGAGACGGCCCTGCGGCGGCGGCGGCGGCGTCCCGGCGCGGGAGGCGGCAGCCGGAGCGGAGGCGGCGGCCGGAGCGGAGGCGGCGGCCCGGCGCTGGAGGCGGCAGCCGGAGCGGGAGCGCCGGCGGCGGGCGACGACCGAGCGGCGGCGCGCGACTCCCGAGCGGCGGCGCGACTCCGAGAAGGCGGCAGCCTGGCGCGGGAGGCGGCGACCGGAGCGGAGACAGCGGCCCGGAGCGGAGGAAGGCGAGCGGAGGCGGAGGCGCGCAGGGAGACCGGCGGCGGCGCGGGGAAGCCGCCGGCGGCACGGGGAGGCGCGGGGACTGCGCAGGGAGGCCGACGACGGCGCGGGGAGGCCGACGGCGACCGGGGAGGCGAAGCGGGGAGATGGGATCTCTCAGGCGTCGCCAAGGATGGGAGGCCGGAGGCGGCACGCGGGTGCGGAACCCTAGGTAAACCAAAACCCTAGTTTTGGCTCTGATACCATGTTATGAATAGCGCTTGTATTCATATGAGGCCAATGGGCCGGTATATATACACAAAGTACAGGTGGTAAATATGCAAAGAACCCCTCATAACAATGGGGAATAACAAACTATACATATATCTCTAACATCACTAATATTATCTCTCAAATCCCATTATGTAAAATTTCTTTTTCACTGTCCATATGTCAATATTCTTGTTCTTACTTCTTACAAGCACAGGGTTCACAAGATTGACACAAGCAAAATAGGAAACAACACAACAAATATGTGTTTTTGCCTCAGTACTACATCTAACCAGCATGAAAGACCCAAGGTCAAGCATTCAAAACTACATATTACATGAACCGCATATTGCATGAAGAAAATTAAGTAAGCCATAGGGGGAAGCAGCATACCACTATCCCAAAGGAGGAGCAAAGGTAGTGAAACTGGCCACAAATAATCCTCCATAGCTCCAAAAAATGGCAATCAAACTACCATTTCGGAGATCTACATTCATTTCCACTTCAGCTCATGCTGTCAAAAGCCATCCTCAGTCAGCACACAAATCGTCCTGCTATAAGCAAGAGAGATAAGGCTAAAGCTCCGCAGGATTCTTCACTGTTCTAAATTAGGCGCCATACCAAGACAAACTACACCTAAACTAACTTAATGTTGATAGGATGAAATGGACCTGTTAACAAAATGGAAGTGAACTCATGTCATTTACTGTCCTTTGAGTTGTTCCGCACTGATAGTTTTGCTTATTTAATATTATTATTAATATTACTAAGCTACCCACCTTGATTTTAAAATATTACATGCAGATTCTGAGGAGGACAGGGGATTGAAAGACAAGGATCAGGAAATATCTAATGTGAACGAGATATCTGAGGATGAGCAAGTCGAACAGGGTACTCTACCAAAGGAATTGTTTTCCAGGCCAACAGATCCCAAGGGGCATGAATTTGCTGCTGACAAATCAGACGGAAATACTGAGGAGCAGGTTCAACAAGCTGAGCTAAAGAATGGATGGGACTCTATGCCAATGGAAGCTGCAGCGCGTGTCTCTGAGACTTCAAACGAGAATACCGACAAGAAGCAGGTTCAAGAAGCTGAGCTGAATCAGGAATTGGATTCGGTACCGGTATATCCCAGGGAGAATGCTGACGAAGAATTTGAAGAGGAGAAAAATGCACAAGCTGAATTAAAACAAGAATTGGACTATCTTGCAGTTGATTCTTCGGAACAAGTTCATGTGACTTCGAATGAGAACACTGAAGAAAAGCAGGTTGAACAGGCTGACCTGAAGCAGGGATCCACTTTTATGACAGCAGGTGTTCTAGACTATGTAATAGACTCTTTCAATGACAACATTGACACAGGCAAAGGCAAGATGCTAAGATCATAAGTGTGCTTTGTGTTCTACCAGTTCGCTGTGTTTTGATTGACTTCTCTAATATGATTGTCTAATTGTTCAAATTGCTGCCAAATTCCGTTACTACACTACCAAGAAATCAAAATACAGATACACATGGGCACTTCTAGATCACCTGTGAGAGTCTCCATCAGCTCCTGCTCTCTCGCCTTGTTCTCCTGCCGCTGCCACTCCGCATCTTCGTCTCCCCCCGCATCGAGCTCAACGAGCCCACCATCCTCACCTCCGATCCCCTCAATCCCCTCCTCAAGCACGGCCGCGGCGAAAGGATCATCCTTCTCCTCCTCCACACCCAGCGTCCACAGCTCGTCGTCGCCGGCCGGTGCCGCCTTTCCCGGCGCGGGGGAGGACGCCGCCTCCTCCTTGTAGATCTCCTCGAACACGTCACCCTTCTCGCCATCCTCCGCACGGAAGCCCTTCGCCCACGGGTCCTCGACGGCGGCGCTCGATCCTAGTGGCACCTCACCAGTGGTGGCGGTGGCGTCGGTGTCTTCATGGCGAAGGGGTCCGGATCGCCCGACTCCGTTGTGAAGGCCCATGGCTTGTTGGTGTCGTCGTCGCGGCCGGCGGTGGAGAGGAGCCGCGGCGAGAGGAGGCGGGAGGTGAGGGCGGTGGGGAGGCGACGAAATAGAAGGGGGGCGGAGAGAGGAGAGGAGGAGGCGGCGGTGGCGGTGGTTGTCGTAGTTAGGGTTTGGAGACCGTGGCGGAGGTGGCGGGAGGAGTGGAATAGGCGGCGGAGCAGCATGGTGGTGCGCGGAGGGAGGCGGCGCCCATTCGTGGAGGAGGCGGGCGCGCGAGGGTTTGGGGCGGAGGAGGCGGGCGAGGGGATGGGGAGAGGTGGCGGGCGTGCGAGGGTTTGGGGCGGAGGAGGCGGAGCTTTGCTTGCGGGGGAGAGACGTGGGGAGGCAACGTCGGGGGCGTGTGCGTGGGCGCGGGGTGGGGTTCTGGGTTCAATGATGTGCATGATCCAAATGATTTTAGCCTTAGGATCTTCAATGAGTAAGAGAAAAAGGCTTGAGGAGAGATTCAGGCCATTCATTTGTATGAAGTTGGATTACTTCGGTACACAAATCTGGGTGGACTTAGATTAGGCATGACTGTGGGGGTGGTTGAGGGGGGTGGATTTAGTAAAGAAAATTTTGGTGTATTATAGAGGGGTAGAGATTAGATCAAGACCTTATATCCTCAAAAATCAATAATACAACGAAACTACTACTCCGTCCACATTTGCATCTTCGCACAATTCATTCATTAAACATTTGGGCTTTCTTCCTAACAAAATTAGTGAAGGTAAAAGGGTTTGTTACTTCATACTACACCATTTCAATAGCACATCACTCTCAAGGGTTAAGTATCAAGGGATAGTATGAGCCGAGTTACCTGCCCACTGTGAAATCGACTCTGGCAAGCATAGATTGCTGCAGATCGATTTCCATCCTGTAGCACATGCGCCCCTCTCCTCCATGTCTGGCTCAAGATGTTCTTCAGCATCTTTTACCCAAACCACTGACAAAGCTCAACAAAACCAGAACAGGAATAAG
This sequence comes from Dendrocalamus latiflorus, assembly GCA_017311315.1. NCBI lineage: Eukaryota > Viridiplantae > Streptophyta > Magnoliopsida > Poales > Poaceae > Dendrocalamus > Dendrocalamus latiflorus. The sequence continues at coordinate 9,347,681 of CM029651.1, read as the reverse complement.
GCGTATGTCACCTCGCAAAGGTATGGAAGACCATACAGACATATGAAATAAAATAAAAGAGATGGCCTTGTCGAGATTTTAAGCTCTCAAGTAAGAACCCAAAAGACCGTGTTACAATAATAGATTTCATCTAAAAAATGATTACAACTACGTCTCATAAAACAAAAGAATTTGAAGAAACCACCTCTCATGTTGCTGGACACATCAGTTTGACAGCTGAAAACGTCTCATGTTCATATGCGTGTGAAAATCTGAAAACAAGTGGCTTCCACTGACAAGTCACCATCTCAGAAAATTGGGTGTGGTCGGGCGCTGCAATTCCCAACTGCTGCTGAACTCTGCTACTGTCAACAAGAGGATAATATCACAACTATATTCCTGGCACACCAGTAAAATAACAGGTGATGCTTCAAACACTATAGCTTAAAGGTAAACCTCCTATACAGCCAAAAGAAAAAAATACAACGTAGCATATTGGTCATAGCTGGTGTTGGGTTCATGACGAGCAGGGCAGCATGCCCACTCCAGGCCTGTATGCCCAGGCTGGTGGCAACCGTGCGTATTTCTCCATTCCAGGATGCTCATTATATGGATGTTCTATAACTTTCAATAGCCGACGAACTTCCTCATAATCACCTTGATGTCGTTATCTTGTAAGCGCAGATGTATTGCAGGGCTGTTATATTTATTGGTCCTGTAGCTCCAGATGTGTGTGTAAGTCTGTCCTGTGGTTTGGTACATTTGGTTTATGAACTCTTCCGATGTCTCGAGTAAACTATATCGAGGGAGGAACTGATCAAATTAGAAAAACCACCCAAGTACCAGCTAAATAGTAACAACTAACAACCCAAAGAAATGAACTATTTTTATGCACCAACCCAAACCCAAACGAAACCTAGGAAGTTCACAAATTAAGATGCCGATCATAATCCGCCTGCCAAAATTGGGTCTAAGCATCAACCTAACCAACGAAACACACTCTAAGATCAAACTTGACGGCAGAAGGATAAACGGAGGGAAATTCATTCCAACTCACCTTGTGCTCCCTCTCGATTAACTTGACGGCAAACAGCTCCTTGGTCCTCACATCCCTGATCAGCTTGGCCAACAAAGACGAATGCGCAGAGCAGATAAAATCAGATAGCATGATTCGAGGGCAGAAAGCATGGGGCTAGCCCGACTGCAATTTCATGTCGGCTGAGGAAAGCACGTACTGAGCAACAGGAGCAAGGAAATCAGCGAGAAAGCATAGGCCGTGAACACACAGTACAAAGCAGGACCCAATCGAAATGAAACCAAGGCAAATAAAGAACACAGAGGGACCAATGTGGCCTCGTCTGACCATACGGAATCAATAAACACGGCCCGACAAAACAAAGCAACAATCGAACAACACGAAGCAGAACCAAATCCAAATGGAACCAAATAGGCGATGAAAGAACGCAATGAACCAATCTGGCCTTGACTCAAGATGCAGATGCAGTAAGCACGGACCGACAAGGCAAAGGAACAATCAAACAATAGGAACACCCAAAACGACCGAGAAACACAGGCCGCGAAGCCAAATCGCCATTAGCATTAGATAGGAATGAAACCGGTACAGACCGGCAATGCAGAGCAGGGCTCAGAATCAAGGGGGCGGAAACCATACAGATAACAATTCCATTTCAGAAATCAGTTGATAAAAGGGTAAAGCATAAATTAGTTGTGGTCAAGCTCAATCTAAAATTACATATAAGAGTTTGAATGTATTAGTAGATATAAAAGGAGTAGAAACAATAGAACATAACAATGAAAGAAAAATTGGCAGAGAATCACCTGTTTTTTGTGGCTCATGGAATCTTCGTACAGGTAAACCAAACACCGGAGCGTAGCTCTGCAACCATCTCGCTTTATTTTGTACACGTAAGACCTACCAATCCATAACCTGGAAAAAATATAGGATCTATCTATGAACCGCAATATTTCGAGAATTTTCATTTCTGGGCAATATATAAGCTATGACGATAGACAAAATCATCCTGACTAACAAAGAATAAACATTTATCTTTCGATCAACAAAATAGATAAGTCTGAAGGTAGTCTTGTAAAGAATTAAGATGTTCCAGTTTTCCATAAAACCAAGTCAAATGAAATACAGCACATCAGAAATTAAGACACTATGTTACCTTGAAGTTATTCTAACAAGGAGAAGTTATCCTCAGAATAGGGATAGATAGATTTTTTAGATCAAATGTAACCGGTGCATGCAAATCTGCTGTATTTAACCATCTTGATCAGGTAACAAAAGGGCACTTGCCTTATGCATGAAATGCCAATATGGGTTGTCCAGTTCCCGTATAATTGCACGGTTTGAAAAGTTCAATGAATGAAGCAGAACAAGGGCCCTTACCATAAGATATGCTCCACATCGAGCCAGCGATTCTCTTTCAGTGCTCCATGGCCACTTGTTTCCATGGCGAAATGTGACTCCTCACCAACAGAATTCTGAAATGCTGTCAATAACTTACATTCCGTACTGCTTCAGGACTATCTGAATTACACAGGACTATCTGACTTACACAGAAAGTGCAAACTAACCAGACGAATAGCCTCCTCTATTACATTCTTGTACCCTCACTTGAAACGATGGTGGTTCCCTTCTTAAGTAAAAAAGAAAAAGAAAAAAGCAAATAAACTTTTAATCAAACAAAGCACCAATATATAGCTAGTACCTACCAAGTTTCTCTTCAATAAATAGTCAGCCCATCTGAAGTCACACTATCCGTCACAATGGTAGTTCCTGGTTGCCAGTAGCAGGGCAATGGTTTAGTTAGTGGCAAGCAAAAGCTTAATATGAAACATAAACACCAGTCAGCAAAATCTGACCTCCTCAAGAACTATGGCAGACATATATTTCAGCAAGTTCTCTCCAGGCATCGTGATCCACCATAAATCTAACACAGGGAAAGAGTTATTATTTTACACCAAAAGGACAATTGAGATAACAATATCTAGTTCATAACACAAAGTGGATGCAGAAACTTACAATTCCAAATACTTTTTGAGATAATCGACAGCTAATGACATGTCGCCTCGTGCCTTTGCAATAGCAATTTTTCTCTTGTGGACAATCTGCCAAATACACAAGGAAAATATTCAATATAGTGTAAAATGGCATAATATTAAGGTTTGCAGAACTATCACTCTTAGCATCTGAACAGTTCTAGATACCAAGGATATCAGATTCCTCTTGCGCACCAAGTTCACAACATGAAAACCAGTATCATCATCAGAACCACAAGGAGGAACCATCCACCCTCCAGCCTCTAGTTCCAAAAGAAGCCAAAACAACAAATTATCGTACCTGATCAAATGGATTGTTTTCCAGGATAAGCGCATATGCTCTTTCAGCTTCAACCCATTCACCCTTTGCTTCAAACAGCAGGGCTTCCAGCCGGGCTGCATTTTAGAGCAAGGTATGTTCAACATATACAGAAAGATGGCCATAAGAACTAACATCATATGACTTAGCAGATATCAATACTTTAAGCACTTAAATAGAAAATAAGGGGTTTTGATCTTAGCACTTTTTGTGTACACCAGGACTTAGGTACTTAAAGTCACGAAATCTCGGCAATGGCGACGAGCATAACACACCCTAATCTCTCTAACAGCCTCTCCAGGCATTGGCCTTGAAGATCAAAGGGGGCAACTCATCTCCTCCACAAGAATTACCACACGAGTATGATAAAGGGCAATATCAATGCGGGAGAAAGCAAAGGGGCTTCACGCTTTCCATATCTTCAACCAAATATTGTCATGGAATTTATTTGCATCGTAAGTGGCAGCTAGGTTAAAATAAAAGGCTAAAAATAAATGCAACAGGGCAGTGAACTTTACAATGCAACACCCACAATTATTAACGATACAGGAAAGCTGTTTGGACATAGTTTCCTCAGAGGAGACACTCTAAACAACAAACCATTTCTGCTCCTGTATTGTCTCAGTAATAACTACGAAATCCGCCTCCCTTAGGATATAGGCCTGCTTAATTGGCAAAACGTGTGAAGCATTGAACCTAAGGCATTACCAAAACATATTACACAACCCGAATTCGCCACATGAAATTGGGGATAACCCAACCAACACCATATGCTAGGCAGCATAAACCGCACATCACAATGCAACAATTCGAACAAAGCATAACTCTAAATTTGCATGTATCTCGCTTACCCTTAACGTGTAAGATCCATAGGTCAAGACCGTGGCCGTGGCTCGCCTTGGGGGCACCCCCTGCTCATACGCCACCACCTTGGCCCAATCCGTCACTATCTGCGACAGCAGCGAAAACAATACAAGATCAGAAACCACACGCTGCAAAATTCAACCTTTAAGACAAAATCCCCGGCCCGTTACCTTCTTGAGCTTGCGGATCACCTGCTCTCTCTTCTTGTCCTCCTCCGGTGGCGGGACGGCCCCCTCATCCTTCAAGAACTGTATCCCCACAAGCGTACATGGTTCAGAGCACACAAATTAGTCAAACGCGATCAGAATACTACATCAGTCCGATCGAGATTAAACTCTTGGGGGCACACCCGGGCGAGGGATTGGCTCCGGCGGTAGTCCATTTCGGCGATGAAGGCTGGGTGGAGCCGGAAGATGATCGGACCCGGGGGAGGAGGCAGCGGCTGAAGGAGAGGGTGCCCCGCGGGAAGAGGCGGCGGAGGCGGGGGAGGGGATAGGAAGAAGGGTAGGGCTTGGGGCTCGGGAGGGCCGGAGGCAAAGGTCCCAGTGGGGAGGTCCGGCGCCATTGCCGATGAACGCTGCCGGGGAACAGGATCGGTGGTCGCGGTAGGCGATGTCATGGGGGAGGTGGAGGTCGCTGGCGACATCGGCGGAGAAGAGGAGGAGGAGGAGGAGGGGAAGGAATTTTTTCTCTCTCCTTTTCTCTCTTTTTCTTGAGAGGTTTGCTGCGTTGTTTCTCTTGTCTTCTTGGGGAAGGAGGCGGCGGCGGGCGGCAGAGAGGTGGAGGCGGGGAGAGGCGGAGCAGGAGGCGAGGACCAGGCTCTCCATGCCGCGCCACGCCAAACCCTAGCTCTGCCGTCCGTATGTGAGGCCTCTCTCACCGGCGCGGGGAGGAGGAGGAGGCGGCGGCGGAGCGGGGGAGGAGGCGGAGGAGGAGGAGCGGGGGAGGCGGCGGTGGAGGAGGAGCGAGGGCGGAGCGGGAGGAGGAGGGAGGAGTGCGGCGCGGGGGGGATTTCGCGAGGTGGGGGATATCAGAGAGAGGAGAGGTTCAATGATGTGCATGATCCGGATGATTTTGGCCTTAGGATCTTCAACGAGTAAGAGAAGAAGACTTAAGGAGCGATCCAGGCCATTCATTTGTATAAAGTTAGATTACTTTGGTACACAAATCTGGGTGGACTTAGATTAGGCATGACTGTGGGGGTGGTTGAGCGGGGTGGATTTAGTAAAGATAATTTTGGTGTATTATAGAGTAGGGTAGAAAATACTCCTTATATTTAGAAAGAAGAGATCTAATTATGTAGTCGTGAGCCCTTCCACGACTGCTCAATGGTTATGAGTCTTTCCATGACCATTCTTTCCACGACCACTCTATGGTCGAGAGCCTTTTCACGACCATCCTTTCCACAATCACTCTATAGTCATGAGCTTTTTCACGACCGCTTCATAATAGTAAGTCTTTTTACAGGCATGACATAGTCGTAAATTGTTCTACGGCCACCCTATGGTTATACACTCTTCTATAACAAACCTGACCTCAACCAATTTGTCTACGACAACCTGTTACATTACAGGTCTGTTTGACAAAGCAGTTGGCATATGTAGTTGTTCTCTGGAATAACCACCCATAACCTCTTCCTCCAACCGCCTGGCGACGAAAACTGTGTCACTGACAATAACCTCCACCAAGCAGTTATTGTCTAGAATGTGGAGACGCCTCTTGACATGGAGCATCCACCACCTCTTTGTATGCTATTTAAGGCTAAAGTCCAGAAGGAAGGAGGAGGAGGAGGACAATCGGGACAGTGACAACAGAGCGCTAGACATCCAACATTACTCTCTCTCAATTGTAATATAAGCAATCGATATAGCCACACAAGATTAGGGTTATTATTCTCTTTAAAGAATGCCTAAACCTGTATAAAATCCCTGTGTCTTTCTGTGTAATCGAGTCTTTGAGAGATTCCTGAATCCAAATAATCATACATAAAATCGGTATTAAAATACCAACAGTTGGCGCCGTCTGTGGGGATCCTTCTTCCAAACTCTGGTAATTTTTGGTCGGCAAGTTTTCTTCTTTCTGATGTCCTCATGGCAGGAGAATGGAACGAGAAGAATTGGTTCGACCTGGCCGACTATGTAGATATCAACATAGATGCCAACTACAACTATAAGCAGAGCATGCTTTCATCTGATAGTGAGGTTGTTTCTAGAGATCCATCACGAGATCTCAGAGATTAACCACAGATAGGGTTGAGGAGGGATCCTTATCCCCCTCAAAATTATGCTCAATGAAGGAACTAGTATCCCCAGAGGGCAAGGGTCAATCCGACCACAAACAGGATTGCACCAAGATGGGTCTGCAACATAAGGAGTGATTCACCTCCAAGTGTTCAAGTTCCTCACCGACCGCTCGATCTAGGTCGGCAAGCCCAGGAATTTGTCATTCCAGGAATCCATCAACACCTAGTGGTCGTAACCCTTCAGTTGTCCTCTTAGAGAATGTGGGTGAGCTCCCTACGAGTCTGTCCATACTCTCATAGGGTTCAACTCTGATCGGAAATGGTTATAACCTAGAGGTTCCCCTTTCTGCAGAGTAGGGGTGGGAACTTTTTCACCGAAATCGAAAGACTGAACAAAACCAAATTGAATAAACTGTATATTGCAGTTAGTTCAGTTTTTGTTTTGTTGTTCAGTTTTATTTTGCATCTATTCAGTTTTGGTATACGGTGCAGTTTTCTACTCCAGAAAACCGAATACACCATGTACTGCATTCACTGATTCACTCAAGTCACCAGGGTCTAGGTGTCTAGGTGGCCCAACTAGCGCAAGGCCCACTCCTTACTCTGTGATACTTATTGAGGCACTGAGCCATGACCCGTGAGAGTTGAGACCCCACACCGCATAGCAGCTCTCCTAACCCTAACTTGTGCATCGTTGGTGCCTCCTTCGACCCTTTGCCTGCGTGCAGTCGGCGCCGCCTCCGGCCCTCCTTCAGCCATCACTCGTCAGGGCCGCCTGCCGCCCTACGCATCCACTGGTGCCAGCTCCAGATGCCAGCACCGCCCTTCGTCGGTCCTCCCTAAGTCTCCAGAAGCCAGCTCCAAACATCTTTTGTGTAAATTGAGTAGGATAATTTGAACTGGAGTATGATATGTGTTACAAGTATTACAGCTTAGCATCACAATTATAGAACTGGATAGTTCCTGCTGAAAATATGCTTGCCCAAAGTCATAAAGAAACTAACCAGACTGTGTTCAAAAATATGTACAATTTGGATTTTCAAAAAGTAACTATTTTGTTGCTGCGAATTCTTGTTTGCTGACTTGTTACCATCATATGTTTTATTTCCCAAAAGAAAAGAAAAATAATCTAGTTGTAGAGTAATAAGTTCAAAAACCTAGCTTGTAACCAGTAGTAGCTGTGCATGTGTACTAGATTGAATCTGAACCTTGGTTGCAACTTTCCTAATCCCTAACATTTCCTGGAGATATTAGCTGGATCTATTTGTGCTCCTCAAGATATTCCAGCCTGGCTTGGTATTTGGCTTTAATCGAATTAACCAAACCAAATTAGTTTGGTTAATTAGGTGCGGTTTTATTTTCCCACTTGTCATTTCGATTTCTAGGTTGTAAAAAATAATTTTTTAATACCAAATAAACCACACCGATATAGCCGAATAAACCAAACGCCCACCTCTACTGGAGAGGCCTATTCGTTGTCGTGAGGCTCTGTCGTTTGATGACTCCTAAATCCAGGAGGCGTCTGACGCGAGTGGAGATCATGTTCGGGAGGTCTTCGCCCTTCCCTCAAATACTAATCACTCTCTCGGAGGAAGGCCTAAGGATACTCTCCACTAATCACACACTACGACCTCTTGTGGTAATGACGAGGAGACCTCTGATGATGAACGAGATCAGTACTCTGATGAGCATGGGAGAAATCCATGAAATAATCACTCTTCAATGAGGGGGACTCAAGCAGTCTCAGCCATGGAGGATCTTGAGACTATTCAGAGGAGAAGGTTGGTAGCCCAGAGTTCTTTGCCTGGACATCTCATGTATCAATCTGAAGAGGCTCAGCAGCTTTAGCGTATAAATGACTTGCTCGAGAACCCTACTCAAGAACTTGGGTGAGCGCTGGGTTATGACTATTTTGTCGAAGGGATCCCCCGAAGGCTTCGAAACATGATAACTAGACTCGAGCAATCTTGCCAACACCATTCCAGGAGTCGAATAGGTATGGCTATGAAAAGAACTAGTCATTCCAATAACATGTCACGTCACTCTCCTGGTTGGAGGATAGTTCTTCAAGCATTCCAAGATCGGCAAGCTTTCAGTGGAGGTGGTCGATCACCACCTTAAGCAAGAAATCAGCAACAACAGATGGAATACGAGGAGTATTATCCTTGTATGGACAAGACCTATCATAGGTTAGATCCATCGATTGCCGGGCATCATCGAGTATAATTGTTTGGAGATGTCAGTCATCCTTTTTCATAAAGGAGGCATCACAACCTTGTTACCGGATGTCAGGCGTTCACACCTGATCTTCGAACAGTTCGCTGGCTACCGCGGTTTTGACCAGTAAACATGGAGAAGTTCGATGGGTCTCAAAATCCCATTGAATTCCTTCAAATTTACATGACTATAGTTCAAGCAGCAGAAGGAGGAGATCATATCATGACAAACTACCTTTCGATTGTGCTCGAAGGATCTGCTCTATCATGGTTACCAAATCAACCACTAGAGTCGATCCATTCATGGCAACATCTCTGTGACCTTCTGTTAGCCAATTTCCAGGGCACCTACAATCACCCTGGGAAAAGGACGACCTACACAAGATGACACAAGGCAACAACAAGACTTTACGTCAATTCATCAGATGTTTTAGTCAGGTTCGTAACTTCATACCAGAGGTTTCTAACGCTTCTGTTATCATAGCATTTAAGAGGGAATCCGCAATAGAAGGTTCACAGAAAATAACGCTTTGAATCCTCCAATTACTGTCGCTAAGCTCTTTGAGATGGCTAATTATTATAAGACTACTGTTGAAGCAGTCGAGTGGAGCAAAACCATCGACCAAGCTGATCAAATTACCAAGGAGGTAGGAAAAGGAAGAAGATGGTCAAGAAATCCAAGAATAAGGAAAAAGGTCAGAATCCTCAAGCCAGAAATTCCAAGGAGGTTTTGGCCGTGGGTGATAAGAAGCCACAGAATCCCAAACAGTATTACAATCAAGGCAAGGGAAAAATTCCCATGCAGAAGGACAACAAGCCTAGGTGGTTTCTCTCCACAAAAAGAAAGGACATGAGCTTTGCAATTGCCAAGTTTTCCAATGAAAACTCGAGGACTACTACTCCGGCAAAGGACAACTCCCTACACTCGAAGAGTTAGGACAAACGAGTGGTCCTAAATAGTTAGACGATGATGAGGAGATCCGATTCCAAGATCTGAAGCACACCATTGAACACATTTATGGATAATCTTCGGCGTACAAGTCAAAGCGACAATACAAAGCTGTCGAATTCTTTGATTGAATCAGCTGAAGCATTTATAGATGCTATTTCATCCACTCTTAGTACGAAGGAGAAGGAGCCAGGCTAAATACGAGAGGTAAATTCATTTGACTCTCCCCTTGTCAATAATATTCTTAGGTGGTTAGAAGTCACCATCTCCTTTGAGAAAAGTATTGCCTGATCCCTTCAACTCGACCAAGCTAGTTTCTGATCATGGTCGAGCCCATCATCAATAACTGTCAAGTAAATTGGGTGTTGATTGATGGTGTTAGTTCTTTAAATATTTTGTTTGTAAGTGCTTTGGATGAGATGCAAATTCCTCAGACCAGAATAAAGCCTGTATGATACTCATTCCATGGGATCATACCAGGATCTTGCGCTAAGCCAATTGGCCAAGTTTCTCTTCCTATTACGTTTGGTTCTCCAAGCAACTTCGGGACAGAGAAAATCTTTTTTGAGGTGGTTAGTTTCAACACATCATATAATACCATACTCGGACGACCAACTCTGGCACGCTTCTTAATAGTTGCTCACTTGCATATCAATGTCTTAAGATGCTAGGTCCCAAAGGAGTAACCACTGTCCATTGTGATAAAAAGATGGTGCTTATATACGACTGTAAGTCCCTTGAGATGGTAGGCCAGTTACCAACTCGAGAAGCAAGCAAGGTGCCGCCTTCAACAAAGCACTTAACCTAAAATAGCACCGAAGCCGAACGAGCAAGTTAAAGAAGTTGTACTAAATCCAGAGGAGACTACGAAGACCGTTCGTATTTGAGTTACTTCCAACCCCACATAGGAAAACGCCCTCATCACCTTCCTCCAGGCAAATGCAGATGTCTTCGCATGGCAACCATCCGACATGCTCGGGGTCCCCAGGGAGGTGATTGAGCACAAGCTAGCTCTACGGCCTGACAAGAAGCCCATAAAACAAAAGTTATAGAGATTTGCACCTGATCAATAGGAAGCTGTTAGTTTTGAATTGGACAAGCTACTGAAAGCAGGTTTTATAAGAGAAGTTAATCACTCAAAGTGATTAGATAATTTTGTAATGGTTAGAAAGTCTAATGGTAAGTGGCGTATGTGTATAGACTATAGTGATCTTAATAAAGGTTGTCCAAAAGATGATTTCCCACTTTCTTGTATCGATCAATTGGTCAACTCTATTGCTGGTTGTGAAGTATTCACTTCAACTAGACTGAAATTTGGAAGCCAAAGTTGATGATCTAGTCGTAAAGAGCATCAAATGACTTGATCACATGTTAGACCTACAAAAAAACATTGGACAACCTTAGAAAACAACACTTGAAACTTGTTAGACCATGTGGATGTTTGTGATTAAAAATGATGATGAATAATTGATATTTGTATTGCTTTGGAATTTTTGTTTGTGAAAGTATCGGGTCATTGTAGTCGAAGATTTTGGGTTTAAGTGGTTTTGACTGTTTACGAGTGGTTTTGATTTTTCTGAGTGGTTTTGCCTTCTTCAAGTGTTTTAGCTGGCTTTATGACCACAACAAACTTCATTCACGAGTCGTTTATGACCATGGCTATCGCACGGCTTTACGACCACTGCTGTCGTTTATGACCACGCACGGCTTTACGACCACATTGTCATTTACGACCATGCACGGCTTTACGATCACGACTATACGACTACGTTCGGCTTTGACCATGCACGACTTCGACCACAGCAACACGATTTCAACCATGACAACTCGACTACGACCACAATAGATCGACCACTTAAGGTAATCATAGCTACGATACTTTTACATGGTCGTAGCTTCAGTGCTTTTGATAGTCATGGACTTTACTGGTCGTACTCAATATTCATAGGATTTATTGGTCCATAGTTAGTGACTTTGCAGTTGATGGTCATAGATTTTGTGGACTGCTCTTATAGTCGTATATTTTGCAGTCTTGTTGATAGTCATAGGCCTTGCAGTCTGTTATCATTGTCTTCGGTAGTCGAAGGCTTATGATTGTTCGTCTTAGGCTTCTCGGTTGGTACTCGTAGACTTCATTGTTGAAACAAGTGCTTCACTCTTTATGATCTTTAAATACTTTGAGTACTCGTGTTAGGCCAGTGGGGTGTTTGGTTGGTGCTTAATGGAACGGTGTCGGTACTCGGTAGTCGGAATGACTAGGTACTTGATGGTCATGAGTGAAAGTCATGAGTGTTGCGGTTGGTTGTTGAAGTTTGCTATGATTGCTACTCAGTAGATTGTGCTTAGTGGTCGTGCTGAGTTGTCGTAAGAGCGAGTTTCGAAAAACGATAGTTTTTGGCGGTCGTAATTGGTAGTCTGAGATTGTTTTCTGGATAGCGATGAGGTGATTGGTCATGTACGACCGTGTTATTGGTCATGGATGGTCTTGTTCTTGTTCTGGATGGACAAGAGTGTTATGACGGTTAAGCTGGGAAGAGCTTGTGCTGGAAAAACATTTCTTTGGTCTTTGCAGGTGCAGAGAGCGTGGAGACAATTACGGTTGGTGACGAGAATGACCGGGACTAGGATAGAGAGATCTGAGGTCTAGACGGTTGAGGATGTCATGCGAGGTGGTCGAGCTAATGCTAGAGCATGTGGAGATTGAGGATGGGAAGCGAGATGGAGCTACGGGAGGGGATATCCCAGAGGCTTCGTCACGTGTTGCATCGTGAGTGTTATGGATAGAGTCCGTGGGCTGTAAGAGGTAGAGTTTGAATAAAACCCAGTTAGGAAACAGTTTTGGGTCCTTTGATTTGAGGAAGAGATTAGGTGTTGTGTTCATATTTGAATCGGACACAATTAGGGATATTGGTCTATAAAAGCAGGGAGAGGCTTAAGCTAACGTACTAATCTTTAGGGCTTTTGTCGAGGAAGTTTTTAGGGGTGCCATGAGGGCACTTTGTAGCCAAAAACTTGTTACAAAAATAATAGATCAGTTCTATTCCAAAAGAAGTTGATCAGCAGGATGTTTCTCTGAGCATCATTCTTCTTACATCGTCGGCGGCGTGCTAACAGACCTCGTTTGAGTATGATCAAGCACGCAGTTGTCTTCGGCTGGTAATCATTTGAGCAAAAGCATCCGAGCGGTCGAAGGTTTATGAGTGGCTGAGTTCTGCAAGCAAGTTCAACCACGTACAGAGGTTTTCATTGTTGATGACTGCAAGTGAAGCAGTGTAACAAGGAATCATTTGAGCGGTTATTTCTGTTGTCGATCACAAAGAGATCGAGTAAAGTGAAAGAAGTAGAGGCGATCATTCACACCCCCTCTGATAGGGCCATATGATCCTACAAAACTCAATCCGGAGAAGTGTGCGTTTGACATTTCTTCAGGAAAATTGCTCAGGTTCCTTATATCTGCGAGAGGTATTGAGGCAAATCCTGAAAAGATAAAGGCCATTGAGCTAATGCTCCTTCCGACCACTAAGAAAGAAGTCCAAAAACTCACAGGGTGCATGGAAGCATTAAGACATTTCATTGCACGACTAGGAGAAAAATTATTTCCTTTATTTAAACTTCTAAGGAAGCACGAAGGTTTCGAGTGGACGAAAAAGGCTAATGGCACCTTCGAGGATATCAAGAGGTATCTTACGAGTGCTCCCGTTCTAGTTTCTCCAAAACCAGAAGAGACATTCTTAATATATCTAGCTGCCACACCACAGATAGTAAATGTTGTGCTGGTCGCAGAACGCAAGAACGTCCAACGACTAGTTTACTACGAAGCAAAGTTTTACATGGACCTAAGGAGTGCTACCCTCAGGTTCAAAAACATTTATATGCCATCCTCATATCTTCAAGAAAACTGAGGTATTACTTTAAGGCGCACAAAATTATTGTGCAGTCTGAGTTTCCCTTAGGAGAGGTTCTCTAGAACAGAGAAGCAGCAGGACGCATGGCAAAATAGTCGGTCGAACTTGAGGAGTTCGACCTCCATTTCATGTCCCTAATGACCATTAAATCCCATATCTTTACAGACTTTGTCATCGAATAGACAAATCCTAAACCTATTTAGAATCCCTAGTATAATTCCCACGACCAGTGATCGATATACTTTGACGGGTAATTTACACTTAATGCTTGGGGGCTGGGATGGTACTAAAATATCCTACAGGAGAGGCATTAAAGTACACCATTCAATTAGACTTTCCAGCCACTAATAACGTGGCCAAATACGAAGGTTTGTTGGCTAGTATATGAGCAGCGAAAGCACTCAAGATTCGTAAACTAGTCGTGAATTAGGTCAGAAAAGAGAACCAATGCTCTAATTCAAAAATGTCTCAGTACTTGTTAGAAGTTCGAAAGCTTGAGAAGCATTTTTTCAGTTTTGAAATACAATATATCCCTCAAAAGGATAATTTTCTTTCTGACTAGTTGGCTTGAATAGCTTCTTCCCGATCGCAAGTAGCAATAGGAGTCTTCTTGGAACAACTCCAGAAGTTGTCTCTGGTCATAACACTAGAAACAACTCCTAATGAGGCAGCCTCTCTAGAGTACGAGTATATCTAGATGGGACCCATCTACGATTATCTTCAGAAGGGTACAAAACCTGACGGTGATCTCAAAGCAGATCATTTATTCCGCAAGGCCAAAATGTATACTTTGGTTGATGAGGGTACTCATGCGATGTATTTCACAGAAAGAAGGATTACTACTCCTTCAGGACATACATGGGGGCATTTGTGGAGCACACACTCCTTATAGAATGCTGGTCAGAAAAGCCTTTCAACAAGGTTTTTATTGGCCAACAGCCCTTAATGATGCTAAAGAGCTGGTTAAGAAATGTGTACAATACTAATTTCATAGCAGACAAATACACCAACCAGTTCAGGCTCTTCAGACTATACCTTTATCTTAGCCTTTTGTGACCTAAAGTCTAGACATGCTACGACTATTCCCAAAAGCACTAGTGAGGATCAAAATCCTTTTTATAGCTATTGATACATTCATAAAATGGATTGAGGACAAACCTGTGACTGGGATAACAATGAAAGCCGCTAAAATGTTCATAATGAGAAGTGTGATTACTCAATTTGGAGTCCCAAATTGAATAATTACAGATAATGGTAAGCAATTTTTGAGTGTAAAATTTCAAGAATTTTGTGAAGAATTGGATACCAAACCGTGTTATGCCTCGGTCGCCTATTCCCAAAGCAATAGGGCAGTCGAAAGAGAGAATGGCCAAATAATGCAAGTGATTAAAACTCAGGTCTTCGACCAGCTTGTAAAGCGCTCAGGGGCTTTGGTACAAGAATTACCCTCGGTATTATGGGTAATTCGCACGACTCCTAGTTGAGTGACAGGTGAAAATCCATTTTTCCTGGTTTTTGGGACAGAAGCTATACTTCCTCCGAAACTAACGATTCGGTCAACAAGGGTCGAGAACTTCAATGTCTTCAACTAAGTGCAACTTCGAGCAGATGGCATTAACCTAATCAAAGAGAAGAGGAAGCAAGCCTAATCCGTCCGGTAGTCTATCAATAAGTCATGTGTAAATACTATGATTGTAAGGTCCAACCTTACAGCCTTACTATAGGTAACTTGGTGTTGAAGAAGATTCAGATTCAGTCTAGTCGGAACAAGCTTTCTCCTAAGTGGGATGGTCCATACATAGTGGTCAAAGTTACATGATCAGACTTCGTACGACTTGCCATGGAAGACGACCAAACCCTCTCAAACTCTTGAAATATCGACCAATTGCGTAAATTCTATTTATAATTTTTCTATTCTTTCAATAAAGTATTTAGTTTTTATTCAATCTCTATTAATGTGAGTAGGGCTTTCTTTTTTTGTCGACTATTTTTGGTAAATTCAATTTGTTCAACCTGATCGGAGAAGGATACATCACCTAGTTGGGGGCTAGATGATGAGGATATAATAATCCTCAATTTACTCTTTATCTATAATAGTATTATTACGTCATTCTACTCTTTAAGTATAGGTGATGAAGAATCGTGTCACCGACAATAACCTCTACCAAGCAGTTATTTTCTGAAACGTGGAGATGCCTCTTGACATGGAGTAACCACCACCTCTTTGTACGCTATTTAAAGGCTAAAGTCCGAAAGGAAGGAGGAGGAAGAGGACCATCGGGACAGTGACAACAAAGCGCAAGACATCCAATATTACTCTCTCTCGATTGTAATCTGAGCAATCAATATAGCCACATAGGATTATGGTTGTTATTCTCTCCGGAGAAGGCATGAACCTATATAAAATCCCTGTGTCTTTCTGTGTAGTCGAGTCTTTGAGAGATCCTCCGAATCCAAATAATCATACGTAAGATCGGTATTAAAACACTGACAAATAGAATATGGATTATCCTACCTGTATTGGTCTCAGACCACCAAGGAGCACAAGAAGCTTTAGGCCATCTCACGGCAGATCAAAGCTAGCCTTGTTCTACAGTGTTGTGCCTTTTGGCTGAAATGACATTGTAGTGTCTGTTAGTTTTTCTGAGTTATTCGATTAAAGGAAAATAAAGATAAAATTAAAAAATACCATTATATCTCCACAGATAATACAAACAAAAAACAAAAAAGGTGGAAAATAGCATTAAGAAACTAACACATTCCAAAGATTTTTTGGCTTGAAAACTAGAAGTGAGTGGTATACTTGGAAAATTGTTCTGGTGCAGTGAGGAGACATGTGCACAACTTGTGGTAACTTACGTAATGAATCAGAAAATGGTTCAGTTTGAATGGTGCTAGAGGTTTTTTTGTTTAATGCACATGTGGACTATTATCATTTTCTCCATTTGATTTCTTACATTCTATTGACTGATCAGTTTGAATGGTTCATCTTTTGTTGATGGGAAAATTGATTATTTGCCACACCAAAGAATCATCTTCTATGATTTGCCATTCCAAATATTAGATCCAATTGTTTACCACTCTAAACATTGATCACTTCACAATATGCTATAATGGCCATTTAATTGCACTTTTCCTATGCAAAATGTCCTTATTACCCCTATAATCCAACCCCACCAACATCGAATCCACCCAGAGGTGGAAAAGTGAAGGCGTAGGACCGTAGGGGAGCCGGTGAGTGAAGTCGGTAGTGCCCCACCGAGAACGGCGTGGAACCTCTGGGGTCGTGCCTGATCTATCTCCGCGGGAGTTGTAGGGCCATGGTTGCGGGGAGGCAGCACGGGGAACATGGAGGAGAAGGCAGCCAGTGGCGAGTAGTGGCCAAAGCTGAGTAGATGAATGACGAATCAAGCAGGGCAAGAGGGGAGCCGAGAGGGGAATCGGGAGAGAGAGGGGCAACCGAGAGAATTGAGGCAGTGAGGCTTGCATGCCTGAGTGGCATGCATGCTGTGTAGTGTGCATGCATGTGTTAGTGGCTTGTGTGTTGGGCCAACATGCGTATATGTGTGGGTTGCGTTGGCGTGCATGCGTGCGTGTTGGGCTGGCATGCTGCGCGAGTGGGCCGGCCAGAAAAGGAGAGAGAGGTGTGAGAGCAAAAATAGACTAGGGCGTTAGAAATAATCTAAGCGCTGATGAAGTCACCAAGTTAAGCGAAACTCGGTAAATGCCACACCTAAAATGGAGTTAACTACCATAAGACATAAAAATTACCCATTCACTAGATTACTTAATCTGTAAAGTCTGCTCTATAATGCAGAGGACGAACTGGGGTAGGAAGAGGGAATCGATCCGGCCATGGTTGATACCGAGGCATTCTGCACATACCAAGGCGAGTTCACCTTTGGTCACTTTAATTAGTTATATTACTTAAGAAAACTAAATTCTTTCCATCATATATTATCACCTTTCATTAAAATGACTTTTTAAAGAAATACAAATAAATGAAGAAAGAAAAGATATAAGAGAAAAGAGCAGTCCAGCTGAAAGGAGCACCTGGGCTGCAAGTTATGAATAATAGGAGGGTAGAGAGTCCCTTAGCCAGGAAGAGAAAAGGGCAGGATGGTGCCCTCTACATGGTTATAACATAAGGACTAAACAACTTTCACTCGGGCAAAGGGCCTTACTTCTAGTGTCAACCATTTTCTCGTCTGGTGAAGAGCAGAAAATGATATCCTGCTACATTATTATTATATCCATATGGATAAGTAATATCACTAGGTGAAGAAAATCATAACTGGAATAAAGCCGAGAAGTGGTGGATCTAAGGCGCATATATTAGCGCAGTGGAGTGTTGGGCGTTAGATGGGACCACCCCAATCAACAACTACTTCATGGTTGGTGGGTGTCAGGTGAGGGTGAGAGACTACCCTGAGCCACTGACTAAGAATAGTTATATGGAGATATAATAACGGAATTAGGAAAAATATTCTGTACTCTGGACTTAGCATTGCATCTAAGGAAATATAGAGGACTCAGTTTTAAAGAGCATAAAGTAGCTATTGGTAAAGTGATATAAGTCTGCGCAATACTAAATAAATCATGAATTCATGTCTATCTCCTGGATTGGAGGCTACGTAGGCTACTGGAGTCTTTCTTCTCACCAGAGCGACTAGTAGTATTTGAAATACTAAAACTTGCTAATTCTACTTTAATTTGATAATCTAGTTTATGAAGAGAAGAGATAGAAAAATGAATTGCTAAGAAAGAGATGAGTTATACGGTTGCATCTATTGTTATTAATGTTTGCTAAGTATGTTGTACTCATCCTTATTGTTAAACTCCCTTGTCAAATCCAGTCTATCCGGGGAATATCTCGAGTGGGACGTGGGGTATCCAGGTTCTAAGGATGATGCATGGGATGAGAGTGATCGTGTTAAGGACCAGGGCGAGGTGGATGCCCTATTCGGCAATTGGGGCTAGTAGGTGACCTGTTGTGCCTCATCGTCGAGAAATAGGGTGTATAAATATTTGTTTCTCTGTTTTGTACCTAATATTTGTACTAAAGACTATAACTCTGCATGGCTAACTATTGTAATAAAGCATAGTCTCTAGTTATTGTTCTGCTACATAACGTTGGTAAGGTTTATTATTCCCTAAGACATTTAGGCTTAGAGAATAGTAATCAGTTATCTGGTGTCATGTTTCGTAGATAATGACACAGGGTGTCACACATGCAAACTTGATTAATGCATCAATTTCTCACCATAATTGTAATTTACTGGTACTTTAGTATTAATGTTTCTTTGAAAAGTCGAACATATTTTATCCATGTGTCAAGCTAATGGGTAGGTTTTTTTGGACTGATGACTTATAGCTTATGGCTTAAATATTTTAATTCTAACTATTTATGAGAGACAATACGTATAGAGAAATAGTCACATATGATTTTGGCCGGTACAACTGAACTCAGTATACTTTTTACTATAATTTTCCTATTAGTCTCGCCTTGAAAAAATGCACCGTTTAAAAGCTAGTTACTGTAAACAGTATAAGCATAAGTCAACTTTAAATCCAAAAGAATCCGACCAACAACTAGGTATTAACTGTTCGAGAACAATAAAGAACTGGACATACATTTACTTGAATCAAGAGACACAAGAATGGTTTTTGTAGCCTTGCAGGTGTATATGGACTTAGGGCTGTAAACGAGCCGAGCTCGAGCTCGGTAGAAGCTCGAGCCGAGCTCGAGTTGGGGTCCGAGCCTAGACTTGGGCTCGAGTTCGGCTCAGCCTAAGCTCGAGTAGGCTCGTGCTCGACTCGTTGAAGCTCGACAACAATTAAAATAATTTATTATGCACTATTTTTCAATAATAAAAAAATTTTGAGTTCGAATTCGGCTCTAGTAAGCTCGATAACAGTCAAAATAATTCAAACATATACTAATTTTCAACAATAAGAAAACTCGAGTTCGAGTTCGGCTTAAGTAAGCTCGGTAAGAGTTAATATGTATCATTATTTAAGCTTGAATCGAAGCTCGCTAACTATTCGAGATCGGCTTGGTAAAGCTCGCGAGCTCGAGATCAAGCTCGAGTTCGGCTCGTTTAAAGCTCGAGCTAAGCTTGATTAAGCCTAAAACGAATCGAACTTGAATAGTTCGTGAACTTCGAGCTTTTTTTACAGTCTTATCCGGACTCCAGTATCCGAGAGCTTTGGTCATGTAGGCCTGTAGCAAGCAGTCATTTGTGAGAGCATAAGGAGTGCGCGTGCAAGCTCCTCCACCATTATACAGGTACCTGGCAAGGGCACTGAACTTCTGAGAAGATACTACGTACTACATTGTCCAGCCTATACTGTCTGCTCTCCATTCTACCCTCGTTCTCTCTTGTGCAGCTTCGTTGCTGATTGAAATGCATATTCCTTTGGTAGATCCCTTCAGATTCTGCGAGACTGTGAGAAGTATCATTACCACTTCCAAGCAATTTCTGCCATCCTGTTTGAATTAGAACTGTGCATTGTACAGTACCCGCGTCAGTCTAGCTGTCGGGGCGGGCTGTTGAAAGGTGTGCTGATCTGATGCAGTGCTAGCTTCCTAAGGTACGCATATCCCGACCAAGAGCTATAGCTTTTGATTAAAAAAATGGCGTGGAAGTACAAGCAGAATCAGTGTAATGGTCAGTCTGCTTGCCTGGTCTGATATCGGTATCATTTCGGCCGCCATCGAAAATTTCTTGGAACTTCCTTGCCTCTAATCCTCGTTTATTTTGTCGCATCTGAGATTCTGAGCTGTAGGAAACACTGCAGTTTCTCACGTACAGTTACTTGTTCGTCAGTTCGTGTCAACGTGCCAACCCAGGTGTTCTGGTCTTCCTAGTTTTTCCCAGAGGCAAAGGCGATGGTGTTGGAAAGTCTTTACGACCTCCCAGGACGACCAATTCTGAATGCCTCAATCTCCTCCGATCGCCTTTTCAACGTGGTCGTAAATTTACTGTAGCAATTTACGACCGCTTCGCGATATTGCTGCCGCTGCCTTCCTTCAGCCGCTCAAGATACCGTGATCGAAGCTTTCTACGATCACGCAGTGATGCTGGCGATCACTGTTCACCGTGGTCGAACACCTGTACGACCACGTTCACTTCCTTCAACGTGATCGGAGTTGCTTCCGATCACGTACTGGCCTTCTCGGTGTAGTCGTAACTCGTTACGACCACCTTCGCTTCCTTACGACCACCTTTACCGTGGTCGCAGCCTTTCCTGCGTAGTCGAAGAATTACTGTTACCTTTGCCGTGATCGTAGTGCCTCTCGATCACGCCCGTAGGAACTTCGCCGTGGTCGTAACTACTCCCGATCATGCTTGCGGTGATTGTGAGTCCTTCCGACCACGCCTTGCACAATCACACGACAAAACAATGCTTTGTGTGTTTCCCTCTTTTTGGTATTTTCTCAATGGCTTGGTACATCTTTGGCTACATGTCTACCCCTTCTTTTATACCCAACTCTACGACTCCTACTCGGATTCCGATTAGGAATACAAAACCTATTCCAACTCCGACTTCTAATTCCTACTTCAACTCAACTTCGATTACAAACCCGACTCCGATACGACTTCTAAAACAAGATTATTTCCAACATTCTCTCCCTAATCTTGTTTTAGCAGCTTCCATCATGTTGATATTCTCCTTCTCGATCTCCTGTTTCTTCCTTGGATGTTTTTCTCCACCAGCTGCTTGTTTCACTGTTGCGTGGTCTTGCTTTCAACCACCGTTCTTCACGTCGTGCTTTCTCCCGCCAACTCGGGATCCAAACTTCAGGCTTTTGGCTGCTTCGACCATCCGGGCCGATCCTGGGACCTGTTTGCTGTGGTCGAACGATTTCTCGAACACGTCCAGTCTTCATTTTCCGTGGTCGTAACACTTGCCGACCGTGCTCGATCATCTTTTGCCGTGGTCGAATTTCTTCTCGACTACAGCCAAAACCTTCTGTCAACCTTCTCGTTACGACTTCCAACTCTTCCGACTTGTTGTTTACGACTTCATGCTGTTTTTCGACCACCAGGAGATGAAGTCTTTCAGGCTCTGGTTCATTTAGATCATTCTTCATGCCATCTGGTCTCCAGATTTTCAGCGGTATTTTGTACAACCGATTTGCTGATTTTTGTGCTCTCATCAACAACTGCTCTCTGCTGTCAAAAACCCTCAGATAAACTCCTTTTAATTCAACTCGGCACCCTTCTTCAGTCAGTTGGCCCAAGCTTATCACGTTGCTGCAAAGACTTGGTATATAATATACATTTGACAACGGTCTTTGACTTCCATCCTTGCACTTTAACAGGATTGTTCCTTTTCCTTTGATTTGAACTGTTGAGCCGTCTCCAAACTTTACTTTACCGAGCACTCTCTCGTCTAGTTCATGAAACAACGAGTGTGTGCCCGTCATGTGGTTGCTTGCTCCGTTGTCGAGATACCAATCTGTTGACTGGTCTTGAGTCTTCTCTACCTTCTCCATCAAACTAGGAAATACTCTCCCTTCATGTAGCATCACCATTGTCGGTTCAGCTACAGTACATTGCGACAGCAGCAGAGTCGGTTCCATCTGAACCAGATTGACTTCATCCTCTCTCTTCTTGTTTCTGCAATTCGCTGAAAAATGCCCATACTTTTTGCAGTTGTGGCATTGTATGTGGCTTCGACATTCAGCAGCGTAGTGACCGAATTTCTTGCACTTGTGGCATTGTATACTCGATTTGCCGGTTTCAGAGTTACGCCCACGGCTGCTCCCGTCGTTGCGTCCTCCACCTCTCTTCACATCGTCGTTGTGACTTTCATGGCTCTTATTCTCGTTCAGTGCTTCCCACTGAGCACGAGATAGCAGCAGCTGATTACCTCCTTCCTTGTCCTGATGCCGTCTCTTCTGACTTTCTTCAAAGATTCGCAAGCGACCGACTGCCTCAGTTAGCGACATCTTTGTCATGTCTCCAAATTGCTCAATTGTGCTGATAATTTGGAGGAAACTGTCGGGGACTGCGCTGAACAATCTCTCAATAACTATTGAGTCTGGCAACTCAACACCCAAAGCTCGGATTTCGCCAGCCAAGCTCGTCAGTTTTTGTGAGAACTCACCGACGCCTTCGGTCTCTCCCATGACCAGGCGATCGAACTGCCTCTTCAGCACTTGTGCTCTTGCCTTCTTGACACGTTCTTCTCCAATGCGCATCTCCTTGATAGCTTCCCATGCTTCTTTTGCAGTCTCCTTCTCTGCAATGGTCATCAAGACTTCGTCGGGGACAGCCTGCGATATGACGGCCATAGCACTTTGGTCTTGAGTCTCTTCGACCGGTGCATCTCCTTCGATAGCCGTCCATACTCCCAGAGCGCGCATGACAATCTTCATCTTCACGGCCCACAGGCCGTAATTTGTGTCGGTCAGCATAGGAAATTGGAATGGTACCGAACCTCCTCTCATCGGTGCTCGTGGTGGAAGCTGCGGTTTCTTTTCACCGGAGCCTTCCGCACCTGCAACTTTCTTCTCTGCAGACTTGTCCTCCATTGCTTCCTCGCTCTGATACCAAATGTTGGAAAGTCTTTACGACCTCCCAGGACGACCAATTCTGAACGCCTCAATCTCCTCCGATCGCCTTTTCAACGTGGTCGTAAATTTACTGTAGCAATTTACGACCGCTTCGCGATATTGCTGCCGCTGCCTTCCTTCAGCCGCTCAAGATACCGTGATCGAAGCTTTCTACGATCACGCAGTGATGCTGGCGATCACTGTTCACCGTGGTCGAACACCTGTACGACCACGTTCACTTCCTTCAACGTGATCGGAGTTGCTTCCGATCACGACTGGCCTTCTCGGTGTAGTCGTAACTCGTTACGACCACCTTCGCTTCCTTACGACCACCTTTACCGTGGTCGCAGCCTTTCCTGCGTAGTCGAAGAATTACTGTTACCTTTGCCGTGATCGTAGTGCCTCTCGATCACGCCCGTAGGAACTTCGCCGTGGTCGTAACTCCTCCCGATCACGCTTGCGGTGATCGTGAGTCCTTCCGACCACGCCTTGCACAATCACACGACAAAACAATGCTTTGTGTGTTTCCCTCTTTTTGGTATTTTCTCAATGGCTTGGTACATCTTTGGCTACATGTCTACCCCTTCTTTTATACCCAACTCTACGACTCCTACTCGGATTCCGATTAGGAATACAAAACCTATTCCAACTCCGACTTCTAATTCCTACTTCAACTCAACTTCGATTACAAACCCGACTCCGATACGACTTCTAAAACAAGATTATTTCCAACAGATGGAAGTGCAACCATACGTATATTCTGTCGCACCTCGCCTGTGTCCGGTGTCCCCTTGTTTCCTCGAATTTACTAGTCCATATATTGGGTTAGCAAGAGTCCTCTTTAGTTGCCACCAGCCAACAGTTCTTGGGTAAACTCTTTTAAAACTCATCCTGTTGCATCAAGAATCTTTGAACAGGTATGACGGTGCGAGTATCTCGTCCAATGGAAATTGTAATGCACTCTTCTTGCGTACTTCCTGCGAAATGGCGAGGGTTTCTTCTTCGACTTTGAGTTACCACTGCTCCCGGCGCATGGCGGAGGGCTTATATATACTCCAAGCTAGGCTCCAACTCAGCCCATCACTCCATCCGCAAATTAGCCTTCTAGGTATCGAAAAATACGCTGATATAGATTTGTAAGCCTTCTCGAGACCATTCATTCTTCCAGAGCTCAGAACTGTACTTAGCTAGAACCTCGGAATGGAGCTCTCAGGCTGCAAAGCTCTTGCATTGGCCCTGCTCGTCGTCTCTTCGCGGTTTCTGCACGGACTCGGCTGCTGCACAGAACCAGGATCTCCAGGAGCAACGCGCGAGGAAGCCAAGCAGCTCGGCACCGGCGAGGCCGCCGAGGCGCTCCGGCTCCGGAGCCGAAGCGCGCAGGCGCAGGAGACGGCGAAACACGGCGGGGCCCCAGGCGCCGCGCCGCGTCCACGGGGTGCTTCGGGCGCGTCAGCCTTTCCGGCGGTGATTCCACCGAGCAATGCCGGTGGTTTCGGGCCGCGGCAGAGGGAGGACGGCCGAACCTTCTTGCCGGCGGCGTTCGAATCGGTGGGGCGCTTGGGGTTGGGGCTGGCGCGCAAGTTGCTGCAGGGAGACACGAATGGGTCGTCTAAAGACTCTAAACCTTCGTGCGGGTCCTACCACACCGGGTGCACTCCCCCTACCTAAGATGGCAAACTGGCGTGTGGGGACACCGGGTGCACGCCGCCATGCGTTCCTTACTTCCATATATTATATACACGCTAGCATTTAACCGCATTCTTCGTCGAGTAAGTCAATTTGCGAGTAGCTATTGTTCAGCATCATGTGTAAAAGTATATTGTAGGGTAGTATTGAAGAAACCCTCTCTTTATTCCCCCGATGTAGTTATGTACCACCCGCTCTGCCGTTGTAATAATTTGTGCATACAAGATCATACCTACGATAGTATGGTCCTACTTATTTCGGCTCGAGATCGAATGATATTTTACTAATACCGATCAATTTTATCTGTGGTTTCACTCTTAATTTTTTAGTTTGTTGCAACTAATCAATACTATTATCAGATTTTTTATTTTGGTAAGTATTTTGATCACTATTTCCTTATCATCATATGCAATTATCGGTTACATTGAAGTATTGATGATAAAAATTACCGAACGTATTACTATTTACCATAATATTGTTTGAAAACTATATATATATATATATATATATATATATATATATATATATATATATATATATATATATATATATATATATATATATATATATATATATGGCGAAGTGGTGAATCCCGGTCATTTTTGTTCTAGTTCCGCCCCTGTGTATACGCATGCATATCCCTTACACACACTAGAAAATTAATCGGAGTCTCAAATGGTCTCTGGAACCCTTACACACGCTAGAAAGATTAATTGGAGTCTCAAACGGTCCCAAGCTATCTCACTTAACACGCATATATATATATATATATATATATATATATATATATATATATATATATATATATATATATATATATATATATATATATATATATATATTTGTGTGTGTGTGTCTATTTCTTTATTATCATACGCTGTTATCGGTTACATTGAAGTATTGATGATAAAAATTACCGAACGTATTACTATTCAGCATAATATTGTTTGAAAACTATATATGTTGTTATATATATAGTATAAATAACAGGGGCACCATAGTGCCTAGGCTCCAAGCGCCCCACCGATTCGAAGCATAGCATAGCATCCGAGGCACATCCGAGGCCTGCTGCTGTGTCTTGAGGAATGCCAAGAGCTGGTCTTCAGATGTGGCATTCCTCAAGACACAGCAGCAGGCCTCAGATGTGCCTCGGATGCTATGCTATGTTTCGAATTGGCAGTCATGCGCCTGACGAAACAGTTCATCTTTCACCCAAATGGTCCATGTATCTTTTGCAACAATCACAGCTAATACAGAGGCAAGCACAACAACACATTCAGATCTATTACAGCTAAGAACGAACCCTTCATGGCACGACGGTGCGGCTGAACAAGACACACTTACGACACTTACGGCAAGAGTGTGTTGTCCAGCCGCCCGCCGTGCAGCGACGGAGGCGCTAGCTCACGGCAGTAGTCGACGTTGTGGAGGAACAAGCAAATACAGAGGCAAGCACAACAACACATTCATGGCACAACCGTGCGGCTGAACAAGACACACTTACGACACTTACGGCAAGAGTGTGTTGTCCAGCCGCCGGCCATGCCGTGACGGAGGCGTTAGCTCACAGCGGAGGGGAACCTAGCTAGTGGATGAACTCACTCGTGACTAGTACCGGTGGAAAGGTTGATGAGAAGTTATTAATAAGGGCCGAGCCGTGGGAGGAACTGGTGCCAGCCATTCGATGTGGAGAGAATGGACGGGTGAGATCGAAATCCTGGGTATACGCCAATTATTGGTAACATTTGCTTATCACAGACGGTTATTTACACGAACCGTCTGTGATGCATACTATCACAGACGGTTCGTGTTAATAACCGTCTGTGATTGTGCTTATCACAGACGGTTCATTAATAGAACCGTCTGTGATAGACCTTCACAGACGTTTTATACCACAAACCGTCTGTGATACTTGACAAAAGTGCAAAAAAAAGACATTTCCAGATTCTTCGGTGAGCAGCCGACATAGCCGACTTCTTCGCTGAGCGACTATCCATCTGCTTCTTCCCACTTCTTTTCTTCATCTCTGGTCTCTGGATCACGCACGCCAGTAGCGATGATTCAGCTAACTAAATCATCGCTACTGGCGTACGTGATCCAGAGACCAGAGATGAAGAAAAGAAGTGGGAAGAAGCAGATGGATAGTCGCTCAACGAAGAAGTCGGCTATGTCGGCTGCTCACCGAAGAATCTGGGAATGTCTTTTTTTTGAACTTTTGTAATAAAATTGCCTTGAATTTTGCAGGAAAAAGAAGGATTGTCGGAGTGGACATCACATCTCGGCAGTAGTCGGCATCGTCGAGGAACAAGCAAATACAGAGGCAAGCACGACAACACATTTAGATCTATTACAAGATAACAAGCTAGTGAACTCTTTATGGAACGACGGTGCGGGTGAACAAGACACACTTACCACACTTACAGCCATATATGCTCACAGTGGATGAACTCACGCGTGACTAGTACCGGTGGAAAGGTAGATGGGGCGTTATTTATAAGGGCCGAGCAGAGGGAGGAACTGCTGCCTGCCATTCGATGTGGAGAGAATGGACGGGTGAGATCGAAATCCTGGGTATACGCCAATTATTGGTGACACGTGATTATCACACGCCAATTATTGGTGATATGTGATTATCACAGACGGTTATTAACGCGAACCGTGTGTGATAATAAAGTTCACAGACGGTTCTTAATACGAGCCGTCTGTGATGTTTCAGTTATCACAGACGGTTCTTAATACGAGCCGTCTGTGATGTTTCAGTTATCACAGACGGTTCGTATTAATAACGGTCTGTGATATTAATATCAGACGAACGGTCTGTGATATTAATATCAGAATATGAACAGTTTGTGATATTAATAGCAGAGATGGTTTGAAAATACGAAGCGTTTGCGTTAATGCTTAAATATGCGCACCCTAATCCTGCTTTTCTACACACTATGCTCTCCCTGATCATAATAGCAGAGATGGTTTGAAATACGAAGCGTCTGCGTTAATGCTTATATATGCGCGCCCTAATCCTTCTACACACTATGCTCTCCCTGATCATCTTCTTCATCACCAGATTTCTCAATAATGACATCTAAAATTCTTTTGATCTCCTTCCTCTCATCTATCCATCATGAGTTGTTCGGACGCAACCTTACACAGGCGGCCAAAAATTTACGTCTGGAGCAGCTCCTCCACTCACGCCCTGCTCTCCTTCCTCGACTCGCTTCCATCAGTCAGCTAGACCTCATCATCCGCCGTCGACAGAGGTGTCTCATTGCCACTCAGGATAGGGAAACCGCCCTCAGGCTCGTTCTTCTCTACAATGTGCGCAAAGCGGAGGAAGATCTTGCGGCAGTGCAGACACACTTGGATAAACTTGCCGATCAAGCAGAATGGGCCGATAATGCGGAAGCGCATCTTGACATCCTATTTCAGATTATGGAACATGCTAATGATCATTTGCCCATGCTTGAGGAGGAAGTCGAGAAGGCAAGGACAATCTTGACGGCATTCGAGAACACATCGGCTGATCCTCCAACTTCAGAAGTCGATGAAGAAGCATATGAAGCCCAGAAGATTCAAATCTGGGAATGTCTTTTTTTTGCACTTTTGTAATAAAATTACCTTGAATTTGACTCTCGTCTCTATAGATTATGTAGTTTAAACGATACCACAGACGGTTCGTATTACTAACCGTCTGTGAACTTTCACAGATGGTTAGTAATACGAACTGTTTGGTGGTTGATATGAATGCAGCTGTGTAGTTATTGGTGTTGTCTTAATAACAACAGTCGGCAAAGGCTTATCACAGATGGTTCTAAACTTAGAACCGTCTATGATATCATATCACAGACGGTTCTAAGTTCAGAACCGTCTATGAAAACCTCCCTATATATACTCTCTCACTAGGGTTTTCCGTGTGCGCTGCAATTATTCGATCTAGATCTAAATCCCGAGCCCGTCGTCGCCGCCGCCTCCCCGAGCCCTCGCCGGGTTCCTCCCCGAGCCCTCGCCGGCCGCCTCCCCGGACGAAGACGTCGCCGCAGCCTCCTCCTCCTCCGTCGCCGCCTCCCCGAGCCCGTCGCCTCCTCCTCCTGTGTCGCCGCCTCCTCCTCCTCCTGCGTCACCGCCTCCTCCTCCTCCTCCGTCGCCGCCGCCTCCTCCTCCTCCGTCGTCGCCGCCGCCGCCTCCTCCTCCTCCTCCTACGTCGCCGCCGCCTCCTCCTCCTCCTCCTGCGTCGCCGCCTCCTCCTCCTCCTCCTCCGTCGCCGCCGCCTCCTCCATCACCAAAACCCTAAGGTCATCAAAACCCTCCCCGAGCTTCATGCTTACTGTTAGGGTTTAGGGTTGATGCTTGATGCTGTTAGTATATGCTTACTGTTAGTTGCTTACTGTTATGTATATGCTTACTGTCATGTATATGCTTACTGTTAGTTGCTTACTGTCATGTATATGCTTACTGTTAGTTGCTTACTTCCATATACTGAGATTGTCTGTGGGATTTACAGTTGCTCGATGATGATAAATTCATATACTGAGATTGGTCCATTCGGTCTTTGAGCTCTAATAGCTGTCGGTTCATGCAGTTTTCAGGTTATAGCATGTTATTAAATTGATCTGATAGGATTTAATCTTGACAAGTTAAAAGACTGAATTATTGGGCAAAGTTAACTTGTATGATCTTGATCTGTATGAATACTGCTGTCTGAATATATGCATGCTGAATATATCTTGATCTTGAGATTGTAGAGTTTGTATCTAGAGCTCAAAATACTGAATTCATTATTTGGTATAACCAATCAAGGAAGAGTATATGATTTAGTAGTGGGACGGCCAAGATTAATCTTGTGCAACCCTACAATTTGAGAGCACAAATTAATCAATTAAAACTTGAGCTTGTTGCTAGTCTTAATTGATGCATGCCTTTTACATTATATATGTATATATGTAGGTATAAATATGTATATGTATGTATATACACATATATATGTATTGTATTCGCCTATATTGAGCGAAATAGATAGATATTGCATTTTCTTATCTTATGGTATGACTGATAGCACTAGGGGTCCCGATCTTTCGATGAGAGTGGTAGATTCGATTGGGGAAGGAGATGACGTTGACGACCCGACTACAACCATCCAAGGACGCTGCGCCTTAGCGATCGATACACCAACTCCAGAGATTGTTCGTGACCTTGTCGGCGCACGATCAACCTAACCACGAGGGTTCTTGTTCCTGCAAGCAATCGAAGAACAAGCAAGAACAAGATGAACAGCAACTCAATTGCAAATAACGATGTAAGATTCAATCGAAAACAGAGAAACGGTGGGGTTCCGAAGACAAGTATTCGGGTGGTCTAGCCGACACGCGCGAGTACAAGGCAAAGCAGCAAAAGCTAACTTAGTCTAAACAAAACCCAAACCCTAGAAGAGGGTGCGGCTGCCTATTTAAGGGTCACGGAAGGTGGAGGGTCGGCCAAAACACAAGGAAGCCAAATAGGACTCGAATTACAAGGCCCAAGGCCCACTTTGACTCGGACTGGAAAAGCGACGTGAATTGTTTTGCAGTTTCTGGTCGACTCGGATGGAATTTGGAGGTGAGGCCAGATCCATCTGAAAGTAGACTTCAAGATCTTTCCAATGAGTACTCATGGGCCCCGAGAAACCTTCTGGATCAAAAGTTACGGCCGTTTGAAGTAGGCGCTGTCAACAAGGCCGAATCCGAGTCAAACTCGTGAACAGGACTTGGTTTGCGCTTGACGGTTCCACTTCTATACTTGAGCTCATGTGGTTCTTCCCCATGGTTCCTAAGGACAATTAAATCATCACAAGAATTAAGTAGTATTCCATTCTTTGAAACATTTGTATGCAAACTTAGGAACGCATTCACCTGATGGTTAAGTTGACGTGCTCGCGCTCTAGTCATTGGTCCTTGTATCATAGTTTCAGTTTGATATGGAGTTGGCATGGTTGTATGCATGGAAAGGATGTCCTCATCATCCTCCCCTTCTTGCATTTGAGTCGTCCGCGACTCAAGCTCATCTTCTTCTCCCAAGTATGGCTTCAAATCTGCAATGTTAAAGGTGGGACTAACCCCAAAATCTGCAGGCAACTCAAGTTTATATGCATTGTCATTAATCTTTTCCAACACTTTGAAAGGTCCATCAGCTCTAGGCATCAACTTAGACCTCCTCAATTCAGGAAATCTTTCTTTTCTCAAATGCAACCAAACTAAATCACCCGGTTGAAAAGTTAAATGCCTCCTTCCTTTACTACCAGCAAGTTTATATTTAGCATTCATGCGTTCAATATTTTCTTTGGTTGTCTCATGCAATTTCAACATCAATTCAGCACGTTGTTTAGCATCAAAGTTTAACTTCTCCGAAGATGGAAGTGGTAGCAAATCAATAGGAGCACGAGGCACAAAGCCATAGACAATCTCAAAAGGGCACAACTTTGTAGTAGAATGCAGCGAACGATTATAAGCAAATTCAATATGAGGCAAGCATTCTTCCCACATTTTAATGTTCTTTTTCAAAACAGCCCTAAGCATGGTAGATAAAGTTCTATTCACAACTTCAGTTTGCCCATCAGTTTGGGGATGACACGTAGTGGAAAATAACAGCTTAGTCCCCAATTTAGCCCATAAAGTTCTCCAAAAATGGCTAAGGAATTTAGTGTCACGATCGGAAACTATTGTATTTGGCACACCATGCAAACGAACAACTTCACGAAAGAACAAATCAGCAATATTGGTAGCATCATCACTTTTATGACATGGTATGAAGTGTGCCATCTTAGAAAATCTATCCACAACAACAAATATGCTATCCCTCCCCTTCTTTGTCCTAGGCAGTCCTAAAACAAAGTCCATAGAAATATCTTCCCAAGGCACACTAGGAACAGGTAGAGGCATATACAA
The DNA here is from genome assembly GCA_017311315.1 of Dendrocalamus latiflorus. Classification (NCBI taxonomy): domain Eukaryota; kingdom Viridiplantae; phylum Streptophyta; class Magnoliopsida; order Poales; family Poaceae; genus Dendrocalamus; species Dendrocalamus latiflorus. The sequence continues at coordinate 9,315,976 of CM029651.1, read as the reverse complement.
ACCGTGAGGATTAAGTCGTGACTTAGCCTTTTGACACGTAGTGCAGCGAGCAACAAAACGTTCCACATCACGTCTCATCTTTGGCCAAAAGAAATGACTAGCAAGTATGTCTTCCGTCTTCTTCACTCCAAAATGGCCCATCAGCCCACCTCCATGCGCTTCCTGTAACAACAACAAACGAACGGAGCTAGCTGGAATGCATAGTTTGTTAGCTCTAAACACAAATCCATCATTTAGAACAAATTTATTCCACGTTTTTCCCTCTTTGCAATTCAGCAACACGTCTTTAAAATCATCATCATGAACATAATGCTCCTTAATTGTTTCCAATCCAAAAATTTTGAAGTCAAGTTGTGAGAGCATGGTATATCTCCTAGACAATGCATCAGCAATAACATTCTCCTTTCCCTTTTTGTGTTTTATGACATAAGGAAAAGACTCTATGAATTCAACCCACTTTGCATGCCTACGGTTCAGTTTTGCTTGACTTCTAATATGTTTTAATGACTCATGATCCGAATGAATGACAAATTCTTTGGGCCATAAATAATGTTGCCATGTCTCTAAAGTTCGAACTAGAGCATATAATTCCTTATCATAAGTAGAATAGTTCAAACTAGGCCCACTCAATTTTTCACTAAAGTATGCCACAGGTTTACCTTCTTGCAACAGCACACCACCCAATCCAATTCCACTAGCATCACATTCTAGCTCAAAAGTCTTTCTAAAATCTGGAAGTTGGAGTAATGGTGCATGTGTTAACTTATCTTTCAATGTGTTGAAGGCGTCTTCCTGTGCATTCCCCCAAGTAAATGGCACCCCCTTTTTAGTGAGTTCATTCAATGGTGCAGCGATGGTGCTGAAATCCTTCACAAAACGACGATAGAATCCAGCAAGTCCTAGAAAACTTCGCACTTGCGTGACCGTTTTAGGAGTCGGCCAACTCTGTATTGCCTCAACCTTGGCTTGATCAACTTCAATGCCCTGTGGAGTAACAACATAGCCAAGAAAAGAGACTCGATCCGTGCAAAATGTGCACTTCTCAACGTTACCAAATAAACGTGCATTACGTAAAGCATCAAAAACAGCACGTAAATGGCAAAGGTGTTCCTCTAGTGATCTGCTATATATCAATATATCATCAAAATAGACCACTACAAATTTACCAATGAAAGCACGCAGAACCTCGTTCATTAATCTCATGAATGTGCTAGGTGCATTAGTTAACCCAAATGGCATCACTAACCACTCATACAAACCGAACTTAGTTTTAAATGCTGTTTTCCATTCATCTCCCAATTTCATGCGAATTTGGTGGTACCCACTACGCAAATCAACTTTAGAGAAGACAATAGAGCCACTTAATTCATCAAGCATATCATCTAACCTAGGAATAGGGTGACGATATCTAATGGTAATGTTATTGATCGCTCTACAGTCCACACACATACGCCATGATCCATCTTTCTTAGGCACTAAAATTACCGGAACAGCACAAGGGCTAAGAGACTCACGCACATAACCTTTATCAAGCAATTCTTGAACTTGACGCTGAATCTCCTTAGTTTCTTCCGGATTGGTCCTGTATGGCGCACGATTGGGCAAAGATGCCCCGGGAATCAAATCAATCTGGTGCTCAATCCCTCGCACTGGTGGTAGCCCTGGTGGCACGTCTTTTGGAAAGACATCCATGTACTCCTGCAAAAGATTAGTGACAGCAGGAGGCACAGAAGAAGGTACCTCCTCGAATGAAAATAAAGCTTGTTTGCAAAGTAAGGCATAGCAAATAGAAGTACTAGCATCCAGCTCACTCACATCAGACTTAGTAGCAAGAAAACATGCACCTTTCAGTTTAATCTCATTTTTCTTCTCATGAACAGATTTAGAGTTTTTCTTTTTATGTTGCTCAAGTTCGCTTGCAACGATCTGATTTTCACTCCTATTATGCTCCTGATGTTTGTCTCTACTAGCTCTAGCAATCTCATCTTTGAAAATAGCTTCAGGAGACATAGGATGTAACACAATTTTCTTGTCATGATGCACAAAAGAATATTGGTTTGTCTTACCATGATGCAGTGAATCTTTATCATATTGCCACGGTCTACCTAACAGCATAGAGCATGCTTGCATAGGAACAACATCGCATTCTACAACATCATGATAAGAACCAATAGCAAAATTTACTCTCACCATTCGTGTTACCTTCACCTTGCCGCTGTTATTGAACCATTGAATGTAGTAAGGTTGTGGGTGAGGTTTGGTGTTCAACGCAAGCTTCTCCACCATATCGGAGCTCACCAAGTTGTTGCAGCTCCCTCCATCAATTATCACTCGGCATGAGCGTTCCTTCACGACGCACTTTGTTTGGAAAAGGATGTGCCGCTGATTTTGCTCCGCCCTCTCCATTTGTGCACTCAACACACGCTGCACAATGAGGCTCTCATAACGCTCCGCATCTTCAGCACCAATGTGCTCTTCTTCTTGCTCCTTCCCACTACCTGCATGGTCAGCTGCAAGCATAGCATATGTATCCTCATCCAAATCACTAGCAGAAGAATACTCACCATCATCTCTCACAATCAGAACACGCTTGGTTGGGCACTCACTCCTCACATGGCCATACCCCTTACATTGATGACATTGGATATCCCTCGTTCGTCCCGTAGATGCAACGGACGAAGAGCTCTTTGTATGTGCTTGGGCTGTCCCCTTTGTTGCTTCAGATGCCCGAGATGCCGAATTTGATGATGAAAATCGTGGCTTGCTGTTGGAGGAAGAAGGTGCAGGGGGTTGGCTTGATGGTGCGGCAGATGCACGTTGAGACCAAATGTTTCCACGACCTGCAGAAACGTTAGTCCTAGTGCTTGCGCGTCGTCCCTGTACTTCTCTTTCAGCTTTACAAGCAAGATGAAATAAACGAGTGATAGAATTATATTCCTTGTAAGCTAAGATGTCCTGAATTTCCCGATTCAAACCACCCATAAACCTAGCCATAGCGGCTTCCTCAGTTTCCTCTAAGTCACAACGCTGCATGCCTGTTTGCAATTCTTGAAAATATTCCTCTATGCTTTTACTACCTTGCCTCAATTGTTGCAACTTATGTAACAAATCACGTGCATAATATGAGGGAACAAATCTAGCTCGCATGATTCTTTTTAATGCATCCCAAGTTGGTGGTATGGTGAGAGGATTTTTCTTACAATATTCACTCCACCAAACAGACGCAAAATCAGTAAACTCACTAGTAGCAGCCCTAACCCTTTTGTTTTCAGGGAAAGCATGACAAGCAAATTTCTGATCAACAGCCAATTCCCAAGTGATATAAGCATCAGGGTTATACTTTCCATCAAAAGGTGGCATAGTGAACTTAATCTTACCAAGCGATTCATCATTGTCACGTACCTCATTCCGGCGTGGTTGACGATGACGGTGAGCGTCCTCATCATCATCAATCTCAGTGTCAGCCGCATAATCGTCTCCACCATTTTCGTCCACCCTGCTGCCCAAGACACCAATATTGGCACGAGTACGCTGAGTTGGTGCAGCGGGAGATGCACGGCCCCTCTCATCAAGACGTCTCAAAATCTCAGCAAGTGAAGCGTTGACGGTGCCAACGGAAGCCTCCAATGTTGCAAGCGTAGTGTTGGTGTCGATCTGCGCGGCCTCCAATTGGCCAAGGCGTTCGTTGGTGACCCGTACATCCTCATCAAGTCCCTCAGTGTGCAGCTTCATTTGGCGCTCAAAGTGTTGTATGATGCCCCTAGTCCGAGGGGAATGTGATGCTGCCCGTAGATCCTCTGGTTCTCCTGACATTGTTAGAAGAACACAAGAAACAAACCAAGAAGAGAAAAATAATAAAACTGCAGGTTATGCTCTCACAACTACTGGGATGTGGTTAAATCAAGTCGCACACTCTCAACCTGTTCTGTCAAGCTCTTACAAGTTCTTACCACAGCGAGCAGGAGGTGATGGCAGCCGACAAGTCAAGACAATATCTCCTGGAAATTGGGTGTATCGCTGCCTCGGTCGCTAGTCCCTGTGATGTGGTAGCCAAATCTGTGGAGCTATAGGTGGGCTGAGAACAAAGGATAACTAGAACCACATTAGTCAAAGCAAGTTGAATAATCGCTCAACGACGGCACCGTGCTGGTCCTAGGCTAGACCGTACTAGAGACGCGAGCCTAGAACACAAACGAAAATACACCGTGCAGAAAGAAACTAGATGATGTTGCACACGGAGTTCTGGAGCTCGAAAAAGGATGCCGTCTTCACCAGGAACCTTAGAATCACTTGTAGAAGGGCTCTGCCAATTTTGAGCGAATTCTGAGAAACTTGATTTTTTCTCGGTTTGCGGGCCCGTTTTGAGGGCCTAAACGACGTTTTTTGGGGTCGAAGCTGCCGCGTATGTGCCTGGTGGCTTACGCGGCTCTATCTTCCGATTTCCTTTCCAACGGATCAAGAATCGCCTCAATCGGAGGTCGTATGCAAAAGTTAGCTGTTTCTCTCTCCTCTGTTTTTTTTCTTTTTTTTCTTTTTTTTTATGCCGCGGCTCTTCTAGATGCGGCTGCCTGTTCCTTCTTTTCCCTCTGTTGAATCCGAATTCGTGCCCTACTCCAAGACCAATCAGGGCAAAAATCGAGTCCTACTCCAAGACCAATCAGGGCAGAAACCGAGTCCTACTCCAAGACCAATTAGGGCAGAAACCGAGTCCTACTCCAAGACCAATTAGGGCAGCAACCGAGTCCTCCTCTTTTTTTTTTTTACCCTCCTATGACAGTTCGGATCTAACTGCAACGGTGAGTCCAAAACGTGAACAGAACTCGAAACTCTAAAGGAACTAGACACTAAGACCAGCAAAGGACACGACGATGCAACCGAAGACTCAACAAACAAAGACTATGCAGCAATAGATAAAGGCTCAAATTGTTTCGGATTTTGGGGAATAGATCTGATCTGCTATTTTTTTTTGGTTTTCTGGACTGTAGGTAAAAATTGCAAAGACTAGATAAGATCTCTCACCGATCAACCTTGAGATCTGATACCAACTGATAGCACTAGGGGTCCCGATCTTTCGATGAGAGTGGTAGATTCGATTGGGGAAGGAGATGACGTTGACGACCCGACTACAACCATCCAAGGACGCTGCGCCTTAGCGATCGATACACCAACTCCAGAGATTGTTCGTGACCTTGTCGGCGCACGATCAACCTAACCACGAGGGTTCTTGTTCCTGCAAGCAATCGAAGAACAAGCAAGAACAAGATGAACAGCAACTCAATTGCAAATAACGATGTAAGATTCAATCGAAAACAGAGAAACGGTGGGGTTCCGAAGACAAGTATTCGGGCGGTCTAGCCGACACGCGCGAGTACAAGGCAAAGCAGCAAAAGCTAACTTAGTCTAAACAAAACCCAAACCCTAGAAGAGGGTGCGGCTGCCTATTTAAGGGTCACGGAAGGTGGAGGGTCGGCCAAAACACAAGGAAGCCAAATAGGACTCGAATTACAAGGCCCAAGGCCCACTTTGACTCGGACTGGAAAAGCGACGTGAATTGTTTTGCAGTTTCTGGTCGACTCGGATGGAATTTGGAGGTGAGGCCAGATCCATCTGAAAGTAGACTTCAAGATCTTTCCAATGAGTACTCATGGGCCCCAAGAAACCTTCTGGATCAAAAGTTACGGCCGTTTGAAGTAGGCGCTGTCAACAAGGCCGAATCCGAGTCAAACTCGTGAACAGGACTTGGTTTGCGCTTGACGGTTCCACTTCTATACTTGAGCTCATGTGGTTCTTCCCCATGGTTCCTAAGGACAATTAAATCATCACAAGAATTAAGTAGTATTCCATTCTTTGAAACATTTGTATGCAAACTTAGGAACGCATTCACCTGATGGTTAAGTTGACGTGCTCGCGCTCTAGTCATTGGTCCTTGTATCATAGTTTCAGTTTGATATGGAGTTGGCATGGTTGTATACATGGAAAGGATGTCCTCATCAATGACACTTTCTCATCTTATCCTAATATACCCACAAAATGAGCAACATGTCACCCGCGCATTCTTCAACATCATCGCCGGAGGCGTCCGCTCCAACATCAAGACGCCAAGGAAGAGGGCTATCGAAGAAGCCTGAGGGCCGACAGACCATCACAGCGGTAAACACATCTGGGTCCTTATCCTTCCTCAAAAAGCGGTAAACGCATTCCGAAGCATGGTCGGAATAGTTGCACGAAAACGAATTGAGATCACATACAATTCGTGGAAGAACGTGCCTGACACTCGGAAACGTGAGCTGTGGACCGAAATTTTGGCATCGTTCGAGTTCCCAGAAGAACACCTATACGCTATGCAACACCAAACCTACCTAGCGGCGTGCAAAGCATGGAAGTTCCCGGATGACCGCGCTCGGAATTGGATTAGAGCAAGGTCATCTACAACGACATCGGGGGATGTCTCCTTTCGAAACCCTGCAGACCAGCAAGTGTCCCAGCGCCTGGTAAGATATCGATAGAACTACGTAACTTGTAATTACTCCACAACTTCGTACGAATTGAAATGATATTTCGTGCTCTTGTAGGAAGAGCTGAGTTTTGAATCTACCCTGGGATCATTCCAGGGAACAAGGGAGAATGATATGCTCTCCGTGGCCCTGGGAAACAAGGAACACCCGGGTCGTACGAGAGGCCTTGGGCTTTACGTTCCTTGGAAACATGGTTTCCAAGATGACTCCGGAATATATCGGCGTAGGAAGAGAAACAAAGCGGAGCGTGACGCACAGCTCCGAGAAGAGATCAAGGAATCTCTTAGAGAGGAGCTAATGGGTGAGCTGGCTGGTGTAATCAGAGATGAGGTGCAGAAACAAACAGAAAGTCAGCAGGCCGCTACCGCCGCTCCTGTGCTAGCTAGCCCGCACAACCGTCCGAGTAGCTGCGCGTCCAATCCGACGCAAACCCCAGCCAAATTTTCTGTGGACGACATCCTGGTAATAATTATTACCTCTCGAATGCTTGCTCCATTGATAGGCCTATTCGAGTAGCTAATTTTGTATCGTTATGTAGGAGACTACGAAGTGCAGGCTCCAAGTGAGATATGACTCTATTCCCTTGTACGCTACTTGGGGCCAGGCATATTCATCTGGTATCGAAGCCATGGTGCACGGTCAAGCTTTAGCGCCAAGCTTCGCAAAAGTTAATGTGGATGGTGTGCATGTCAATTTTGAGGTGGTCCCGCTACCGAAGCCCCCCAACGACGAGATCGTGACTCTAGGACAGGCCATTGGAACATTCATCCAGTGGCCCAAAAGCGACATCTCCCTGGAGGCTTCTTCACCGGTGGTAGGACCAGAGCAACATGCACTACTGCCATCTCCATTACAAGACCAGTCGGTTCCACCACCGGATACTGCACCGGTGCTATCTCCACGGGTTCTATTCTCGCCAGAGCAACTTGCACCGCTGCTACCTTCAAAGTCGACTGCCGTGAAGTCGACCTATAGCCGAGGCAGCAAGGCCAGCAAGGGCAAAGCAAAGAAGACCAATGATGATATAGCGTACCTACCTTTGGCCCGCAAATTCGTGCTTGGCGAGCCGTTGCTCGAGCAAAAAGACCTCCAAAAGCTACCATATAGTTGCATGCAATTGCACACGTGGTATATCCAGCAGTCCAATAAGCTAAAGAGAGAACGGACTTCAAGTATCACTGTCAAATTCACGTCGGATGATTTATACCACAGTCTTCAAGAGTGTATGTTCGTGGTCGACTTTGGGGATTTATTCGATCTGTTCACGCTCAACGCTCTTGACGTCTCAATCATTCGATGCTGGACGCTGTAAGTGTGTACAATCACAGTCTCCGTTAATGTCATACCGATAAATGCCATATCTAATTTGTTGCTTTCGTGTGTATATATATAGACACATGCATGCTGACTAGAGCTAGATTATCCAACTCATCAGCTGGTTTCTTGGACACACACTTGGTCGCCAAGGATACCATCGACCGGGATACACCCCTCGTCGAGAGGTACATTGCATCAGGATTGCTGGGTTGCAGCAATAAGGATTATGTACTTATGCCCTTCCATCAGAACTTTCATTGGATTTTAATAGTAATTGTACCAAAATGGAACAAGGTATATTACCTTGATTCCCTAAGTAAGAATCAAATGGACTTCACAGTTGTCAACCAAGTAATCGATAGGTAAGCACATATTCCCCATACATATCTACATTGTACTCTTTCTTTCCTTCCGAATGACTAAGGTTAACTTTTTCGAATTACGTAGGGCGTTCACGATGTACATTGAAAAGGGAGGTGACTCGAAGCGCGGGGCCAAAGGCCTGCTGACACATGTTCGAGATTTTAAGGTATTCGCTATTTCACATTAATTAATCCTATGCAACAGTTGGTACTAATGCCTCTTGAACTAACACATTCCATTTTTTGCAGTGCCATCAGCAGCAGCGGGGCAACACATGTGGATACTACCTTTGCCAACATATGGAACTACTCCTCGATTCCTCGAGGCTCACCAATCGCAAGGTTTGTCACTCTTACCATAATTACTTTATACTTATCACGTTACATATATACGCACATTGATTTTTCTATCGACAGGCTACGTACATTTCGTCAACTGCATTGAAACAGTCTGATCTTGGAGGGATTCGAGGAGAGTTGGCGTACTTTTTGCTGACTCAAGTCATAAAGCCAGGAGGACGGTTCCACTGCGCTCCATGATTTCTTATTGGTCTTATCACTAAGTGCAAATGCAGTGTAGATCTTTCGTAACTGTGCATTTGTTAATGGATATTTCATTTCAATTCAATTAATTGATTTGCGAAATGGATGCATGCTTTATGTTTGTGAAATGAAGTGCGATGTCAATTGGATGTTTCATGTCTGTGAAATGTATATGAAAGGAAATGAGATGTGTGAATTGTATGTTTTTTGTCTGTGATTATCTGCTTGTTTCAGAGGGCATGGCTAGCATTTCCTGAGGCTAGCCAATAAACAGAAATATATTTTGATTTAGGATGAACGAATATCACAGACGGTTTTTAAGTAAAAACCGTCTGTGATATGTATCACAGACGGGTTTTCATTAAAAACCGTCTGTGGTTATGAGATATCACAGACGGTTTTTATGTTTGACTATTTTTGGTAAATTCAATTTGTTCAACCTGATCGGAGAAGTATACATCACCTAGTTGAAGTCTTTCCTCTCTTTTCGTAAATTCAATTTGTTCAACATGATCAGAGAAGGATACATCACCTAGTTGGGGGGCTAGATGACGAGGATATAATAATTCTCAATTTTCTCTTTATCTGTAAATAGTATTATTATGTCATTCTACTCTTTAAATATACCCCTTATATTGATAAGGGAGAGACCTAACCATATAGTCGTGAGCCCTTCCACGACCGCTCAATGGTCATAAGCCTTTTCACGACCACTCTATGTTCAAGTGCCTTTCCACGACCATCCTTTCCACGATCACTCCATGGTCGTGAGCCTATCATGATCCATAACCACTTTATAATTGTAAGTCTTCTTTCTACGAGCATGATATAGTCGTAAGTCGTTCTATGACCACCCTATGGTCGTACACTCTTCCTGACCCAGAGCTATAGCTTTTGATTCTAGAAATTTCGGCCGCCATCGAAAATTTCATGGAAGTTCCTTGCTGCTAATCCTCGTTTATTTTGTCGCATGACTCGCATCTGAGCTGTGGGAAACACTGCAGTTTCTCACGTACAGCTACTTGTTCGTCAGTTCGTGTCAACGTGCCAACCTAGGTGTTCTGGTCTTCCTAGTTTTTCCCAGAGGCAAAGGCGATGGAAGTGCAACCATACGTATATTCTGTCGCACCTCGCATGTGTCCGGTGTCCCCTTGTGCTCTTGAATTTACTAGTCCATATATTGGGTAGCAAGCAAGAGTCCTCTTTAGTTGCCACCAGCCAACAGTTCTTGGGTAAACTCTTTTAAAACTCATTCTGTGACATCAAGAATCTTTGAACATGTATGACGGTGCGAGCTAGTATCTCGTCCAATGGAAATTGTAATGCACTCTTCTTGCGTACTTCCTGCGAAATGGCGAGGGTTTCTTCTTCGACTTTGAGTTACTACTGCTCCCGGCGCATGGCGGAGGGCTTATATATACTCCAAGCTAGGCTCCAACTCAGCCCATCACTCCATCCGCAAATTAGCCTTCTAGGTATCGAAACATACGCTGATATAGATTTGTAAGCCTTCTCGAGACCATTCCTTCTTCCAGAGCTCAGAACTGTACTTAGCTAGAACCTCGGAATGGAGCTCTCAGGCTGCAAAGCTCTTGCATTGGCCCTGCTCGTCGTCTCTTCGCGGTTTCTGCACGGACTCGGCTGCTGCACAGAACTAGGATCTCCAGGAGCAACGCGCGAGGAAGCCAAGCAGCTCGGCACCGGCGAGGCCGCCGAGGCGCTCCGGCTCCGGAGCCGAAGCGCGCAGGCGCAGGAGACGGCGAAACACGGCGGGGCCCCAGGCGCCGCGCCGCGTCCACGGGGTGCTTCGGGCGCGTCAGCCTTTCCGGCGGTGATTCCACCGAGCAATGCCGGTGGTTTCGGGCCGCGGCAGAGGGAGGACGGCCGAACCTTCTTGCCGGCGGCGTTGGAATCGGTGCGGCGCTTGGGGTTGGGGCTGGCGCGCAAGTTGCTGCAGGGAGACACGAATGGGTCGTCTAAAGACTCTAAACCTTCGTGCGGGTCCTACCACACCGGGTGCCCTCCCCCTACCTAAGATGGAAAACTGGCGTGTGGGGACACTGGCCGTCTGGCGACGCCGCCATACGTTCCTTAGAGCAAGTACAATAGTATAGCCAACTATTGGCTATAACACTTGTCCATTTCATCTATAGCCTTCAAAAAAATAATTTATACAATAAGGTAGCTATTACAATAACTATTTGGCCCCACGTGTAAGATAGTGAAATGCATATTTTTACGTGCTATAACTAGCTGTAATTTAGTAGCCAGCTTCCTTCTCTCTCTTCATTTCTCTCTCTGCCACGTAAGATTTTATTGATATTATATTTGCTATAGTCTGCTGACTAAACTTTATTGTACCTGCTCTTACGTGCATACTAACCCCATTATACCCGGGGGATTCCCCTCCCGGAGGAGTGGCCACGCTAGCGATTTCCTGCCCGCGCGCTTGCTCCGTCGACCGCGTGTCCAGGGAATCTTCGTACGTTCGGGGGCCGTTTTTTGCGAAAAAAACCCCGCGTTTTCCCGAAATTACGTAAAGGTTCTTGGTTCTCGCGAAAAAGTCCCTACCAGTTTTTTTAAAACATTTTTTCTGAAAACACCCCTCCAGTTCACCGAGATTTTGTATACTTTGCAGGATAGCGCTCCGCGGTTTTCTAATTTACGTACGGGTCCTCGTTTAGTTACGTACAGGTCTTCAATTTTTTACGAAAAAGACCTTGTGACTTTTTCGAAAATACACATGTGCCCTCGATTTTTTTTAAAAAAGCTCCTCATGAATTATTGCCTCTTTTACTTCGGTATACACGGTGGCTGGCGCGGCGTGACGCCGCGCCTATGAGGCTAGTATATTATATACACGCTAGCATTGTCACGCCGCGCCTATGAGGCTAGTATATTATATACACGCTAGCATTCTTCATCGAGTAAGTCAATTTGCGAGTAGCTATTGTTCAGCATCATGTGTAAAAGTATATTGTAGGGTAGTATTGAAGAAACCCTCTTTTTATTCCCCCGATGTAGTTATGTACCACCCGCTCTGCTGTTGTAATAATTTGTGCATACAAGATCATACCTACGATAGTATGGTCCTACTTATTTCGGTTTGAGATCGAATGATATTTTACTAATGCCGATCAATTTTATCTGTGGTTTCGCTCTTAGTTTTTTAGTTTGTTGCAACTAATCAATACTATTATCAGATTTTTTATTTTGGTAAGTATTTTGATCACTATTTCCTTATCATCATACGCTCTTATCGGTTACATTGAAGTATTGATGATAAAAATTACCGAACGTATTACTATTCAGCATAATATTGTTTGAAAACTATATATGTTGTTATATATATAGTATAAATAACAGGGGCACCATAGTGCCTAGGCTCCATGAGTGAGACTTTCCATCTATAAGTGAGATTTTTCATTCATGATTAAGACTTTTCATCCATGTTAATGACTTACATACTATTGTACTAGCACGCATCTAAAAGCAATCCAAAGGCAGAGAGGCTTGGTGCCCGGGCACCATGGTGCCCCATTTCAGCGTATATATATATAATAAATCCCGGTCATTTTTGTTCTAGTTCCACCCTGCGTATACGCATACATATCCCTTACACACGCTAGAAAATTAATCGGAGTCTCAAACGGTCTCAAGCTATCTCACTTAACACGCATATATATTTTTTTTATTCAGAGAAGCGTGCATATCGAGAGAAACTCGAACGCGGATAGAATCCAAAGGTCCACACGCTCGTAGCCAACTGAGCTAGAGCTACGCTCCGTTGGAACGGGAAACGAAGCTTTTTGTAAGACCCCACCGATCCACGAATTACCCGAGCATCCGGGGCCGGCACCTCCCTGCCTCGCGGGCCGGGCGCACGGCAACTCGAGTTGTGTCGCCTACCTCTTGGTCCGTGTAGCTAGCACTCAGCGGCCTGCCCCTCATGCCTTGCGGGCCGGATGCACGTCTGTGACGCGCAGACAGTACCTCTTCCATGTACGCCTGGGCCGCCACCTCAAACTACCATTTTCGCTCTGTCGATTGGGCTATTCTACACTGCACGGCGTCGGCTCTGCCGGCTGGGCAATTGTGGCCGGGCCACTCTCATGGCATGGACCTCGTGTGAAGTTTTGGTGGCCTGCCGGCTTTCTCCAATATGTTGGCCGAGACGATCTGACTAACTCGGCCACACTCTATTCAGCGCTCCTTTCTAGGAATAGTCTATTTTACCCCTAAACTTTTACGTGGTCTAAATTTTAATCTCTAACTATAAAATTGAATGTTTTACCCCTCTTAAATATCAATACTATTTATTTTACCCCCTGAACCTATTCGAAACCGATTTTGCTCTGACATGGCACCAAAATGGCAATGATTTTGACATGTAGCCTGATTTTAGTATGACATGACACATAATCAGCATCATTAGGGAAAATAATAGGACCCACATCTATTTTATTATCTACGTTCTCTTTCCTTGGTCCTCTCCCCATGATAGACATGATGTGGCATCCTAGTCGGCAAAAGCAAATAAAATAGGATTTCCCTTTTAGGTGTATGTCCACGTTGGTGCCACATCCTTCTCTCTGTTTCTCTCTCAACCAGTGCACAGTGAGGATGAGGTGGAGGTGGAAGCGCCGTCCTCTCGCCTGCAGGGTTGCCGCATCAGCCCGTTAGAGCTGGCCCGTGGGGTTGCCGCCACCGCCCACTGGAGCTCGCCCATGGTGTTCTTGTTGCCACCCGCTGGAGCTCATCCGCAGGATTCTTGCCGCCATCCTCTGGAGTTCTACCTGCTTAGTCAATTCTCAGGAAGCATAGACGCCACAATGCTTAGTCCATTTATATGTGGTGCTCGATTGGACTGAATTATTGTGGTTTATGGCTGAAATTACACTATAACTGATGGTAGCTTATTTGGCATAATTAAATTTAAAATAGAAAAAATGGGTTAGCCCAGCACGTGTAATGCAAACGAATATAGGAAAAAAAAGAACCGGTAAAAAAGCTAAAAAAATCAGAAAAAGACAAAATTTTGGAATAGTGAAAAATAAGCCGGAAGCCAAAACGAGCGGGGCTAGAGGATGCATCCATGTATCTGTGCAGAGCATCACAGCGACGGGAAGAAGGAGTTACGTGCTATAGCGGCCAGTGAATGTACCACTGGGGCTATGCGCCTCCTCTCTCTCCTCTTTCTAAGGCTGTAAAAAAGCTCGAACCTCGTGAGCTACTTGAGTTTGGCTCATTCTAGACTTGATTCGAGCTTGTCTCGAACTTTAAACGAGCTGAACTCGATCTTGATCTAGCTTCACCGAGCCGTGTTCGAATAGTTCGTGAGTCTCGATTCGAGCTTAAATAGTGATGCATATTAACTCTTACCGAATTTACTCAAGCCGAACTCGAGCTTGCGCTTTTCTTATTGTTGAAAATTAGTGTATATTTAAATTATTTTGACTATTATCGAGTTTACTAGAGCCAAGCTCGAACTCAAAATTTTCTTATTATTGAAAAATAGTGCATAATAAATTATTTTAATTGTTATCGAGCTTCAATGAGCTGAGCTCGTGCCTAGGTCCAGGCTCGGACCCCAACTCGAGCTCGGCTCGTTTACAACCCTACCTCCTTCATCTGTCTCTTTGCTCTCTCTGTGCACCGCACACGTCGACAACCAAGCTCAGGTCTTATATGGAGAGAAGAGGACACATGGCTCACAGGCAGGCCCCCATATATTTTTTTCCTAATTTTTACTGATCAGGTTGGCATATGGTTAGAAAATCAGTGATGTAGCAGTCTATGTGGCAAAATCACCATTGAAAATAGTTTTAGGGGTGAAAAGTGAATAACATTGACAATTGAGGAGTGTCGATTATCTAGTTTTATAGTTGAAAGTTGAATTTCAGACTAGTACAATGGTTTATGGGTCATATAAATTTATTTTTTCCACTTTCAATTTCACCTTTAAAAAACTTCTGTTTTCACTCATTCATGCAAAGGTGGAGCCATCTCTCGGCGAGTGTGGCGGCTGCCCGAGCTCGTCGGTGACAAGCCGTGGAGGTCCGCCGCTGCTGGATAGGGCTCAGGCCGTGAGGAGTGTGCCATGGTTGGGCACAACAAGGATTAAGCTAGGTTTGTCTAAGCTTCCTAACTTTGCTGGCACCGCCATTGCATCCGTGGAGACTTATCATATAGGGAACACATCCGCATGATTCCAATTTCTTTTTCACCTTCATCTAGAAAAATAAAACTTTCTTTTTCACTTTCATCTTAAAAATCTTCCTTTTCACTTTGGCGCAAATGAATTGCTGCACGCAAGGAATGCACTGCCGCAGGATTTATATGTAGGCAACCGGCCGTAGTTACGAGGAAGACACTCCAGTTCCACGAAACGAAAAACTGAAAGTTTAACCACCAGAGAAGAAAGTATCAAGAGGTATCTGACGAGGGCTCCCGTTATAGTTTCTCCAAAATCAGAAGAGACGCTCTTAATATATTTAACTGCCACACCATACACAAGAAACGCTATGCTGGTCGCTGAACGCAAGAACGTCTAACGCTATGCTCCCGTTATGCTCTTTCAACAAGGTTTTTATTGGCCAACAACCCTTAATGATGCTAACACTGCTACAGACAGCCCTATCACAGACGGTTCGGAACCATCATCACAGACGGTTCCTGAACCGTAAGTGTTTATGTGTCAGTGATAGTTGGTGGTTATCACAGACGGTTCCCGAGCCGTCTGTGATAATTCACATTACAGACGGTCTTTATTACTAACCGTCTGTGATAGGCGAGTATCATAGACGGTTGTTTATAAAAAACCGTGTGTGATACTAGACTATCATAGACGGTTTTTTATAAACAACCGTCTGTGATATAAACAACCGTCTGTGATACTCGCCTATCACAGACGGTTAGTAATAAAGACCGTCTGTGATATACACAATATCACAGACGGGTTTTATTACTAACCGTCTGTGATAGTGTGTATATCACAGACGGTTAGTAGTAAAGGCCGTCTGTGATATCATTCACACCACAGACGGCACTCTTTGAAACTGTCTGTGATATTGTATCACAGACGGTTTTTAACAACGAACCATCTGTAATACCAATTGCATCATCCATTTTATTTGATGTTTTTTTGGCTAGCCTCAGGATATGCTAGCCATGCCCTCTGAAAGCAAGCAAGCAAGCAGATTACAGATAAATGACAGATATAAGTTAATTGCAACTCATAGTAAATTACAACAAAATTCGATACACAGATGAATGTAACAAACGGCCAGCAGATCACATACATATATAGAATGAAAATCGTTACACAAAATATGACAAATGAATTCAATTGAAGGAATTGTTTGATTTGTACAATTGAATCCAATGTTTCAACATCTAATTATCACCATTGCCGGCGTGGAACTCTCCCCTCTTATTTATGACCTCTGCTAGCAAGAATTGGGAGATGATTGCACGAATGTCGACGAGATTGTCAAGATCATATGCACTTTCGTCGAAGTGCACCCGCTGTCGCTAGGAGCAATGTTAAGTCATTAATAAGCATGTGTGTGTAATATAAATACATATATATAATCAGAAAGTAATAATTATTGGAAGGACCTGACAAACCTCTGGATCATTGATCTTAGTACCCATGATTTCCTTCATATGGCGGCAAACGTAGAATCCACGTACGTTGCCCTATAGCTGCTGGTGGCACTGCAAAAATAGAATTGCATACATCGGTATTGTCAATTCTAGAGGCATTATAACAAAGTATGATATAGGATTGTTGTGTTGTAGCGGGTACCGGAAATCGCGTGTTGTGTCGTAGCGTGTCACTGGATTTGTCGTGTCTTCCTCCTTGGGCAACATAATCGGCAAATGCCCTACGTGATTCAAAAAACTTAGCCTCGGCCGTGGCAAACAAAATAAATATTACAATAGAGTTATGTATGGAGGAAATGAGTTTACCTGTTAAGTACTTCTTGCACACAACTGAAGTCGTGGTTGCTCCTAAGGAGGGAATCAAGGTATATTACCTTGCTCCACTTTGGTACAATCACAATCAAAATCCAGTGATGCCTAGTCATGTGTGTCGCCATAGTGATTAATCCTAAATTCATGCTGCATGTAAAGTACAAATGAAACATATGTGTGGCAACTAGTGAAGCACTTACCCTTGGTTGAAGGGTACCATGACGTACTCCTTGTCGGTGTGAGCAATCAATCCCCTCGTTATGTAACCTTGCACGAAGGATGTATCTGTGTTGATACATTGCTCGGAGACCAAGTGAGGGTCGAGGAAACCCACCGGTCGTCGCGATCGCCGTACTTCTTGGATCATGTATCTATACATAAAGAAAGAGTAATGACATTTATCTGTATAACGTGAATGTAGAACTTCATTGTACAGTACACTTACAGTGTCCAGCATCGTAGAAGTGAGGCGTCGAGTTTGTCGAGATTGAATAGTAAGAATAAATCTTTGAATGTCACGACGATGTAACCCGAGTCGTGGAGGAAATGCGTCTCCTTATATTTCAGAGTGAATGCACTCTGCCGGTTTGGCTTCATGTTGGACTTCTCCATGTACCAGGCATGCAATGTATTGCAAATCAAACCAAGCTGGGATAATTGTGAATCGGGCACCAACGACACTCCTAGAGTAAACTTCCATGACACGGGACGTGGCTTAATTTTCTTCGCATGAGCCTTGGAGGCCTTGGGGCCTCGCTTATGATATGTTCTCGGTGGCGTCTCAGCGGGAGCCGATGCAACAGACTTTACTGGATTTGGAGGTGGAGGTGGAGCCACCAGAGCCGATGTGCCAGGTCTAGGGCGACGTCCCTCTTGGGCCACTGGATGTGAAGATTGTGGCACGGACATGTCGAGGACGATGTCCCCCTTGGGCCACTGAATGAATGTGTGGACGGTATCCCCTAATGTCTTAATCTCTTCGTTTCGGGGCTTCTCAAGAGGGACGGTCTTAAAAATATCATTAATCATGTCCACCTGGACTTTTATGAAATCGGTGTCTACTTGTACACCGTGCACTAGCGTCCCTAGCAGCAATGGATACACCACGCCACGCCCATCGTCAACGGGAATAGAGCCAACAAGCCTGACTTTGAGGCTACAAGGCATGGGCTCCTACATAACGATACAAGATAAGTTAAGGCGTCCACCAGAGAGATCTATGTAACATTCTAAAGAGGTACATTACCTGAATGTCATCAATACGTAAGTGGGCGTCGCTATGTTCAGAAATTGGTGTGGACGCGCAGCTACTGCGACGTTGAGGGGGACTGGGTACCGCAGTAGTAGGAGTGGGTTGCGATTGGTTGCGGATTTGTCTCAGTTCTTCCCACAACGAATCTATCTCTCCTCGAAGTGAGGCAGTCTGCTCTTGAAGTGAGGCAGATAGTTGTTCCTCAAGTTGAGCACGAAGCTCCTGTTTTATTTGTTCGCTGCGGTACGCCTTGGATCTCTTCCTACTCCTATATGTCTCGGAGTAATATGGAAATCCGTGCCTCCAAGGTACATAAACCCCCATGCCTCGTGTGCGACCTGGGTGCTCCTTGTTTCCCAAGGCCTGTGATAGTAAATCTATCTCCCTATATTCTTCAAAGGAGCCACGAGAAGATTCGGTAGTCAATGATTGCTGCAAAAGGCAATTAATCATGTTATTTTTGAACCCATGAAGTTCAAGAGGTGTTAACAACTATGCTGTTTAACATATTTTACCAGACATTGGGACACTTCCTCATCTACGGGGTTTTTGAAAGAGACACCCGAAGACGTGGTTGATGACCTCGCTCTTAACCAGTTTCGAGCGCGCTCGTTTGCGATCCCGGCAAATGGCGGAGAGGCCTCCGATCGGATTGCGATCTCATCCTGCATCCTCCATTGCGGGATTTTACCCGCGTACCCAGCAGTGCCAAGTTTGTGAGGGTGCGTGTTTTGTGACTGGAGAGCCTTGTGCGTCGCACTTTGTTGTTCAAATTCGGTCGCCGTCTTCATCTGCACAAAGGCCTCCCATGTTTCCGGCGACACGAAAGGATACTTCGTGAAGGGCGTGACATCTTTGGACACGTACTTCGTCACAAGAGTGCTCTTAAAATTCTTCCATGCTTTTCCCATCGCGAGGAGCGCCTGTCGTTGCACGAGTCCCTGTACTTCTGCTGGGATCTCGAACGAATTTGTAATTTCCTCCCATAGCTGATTTTTGTGATCCTTTGTCAAATCTTTCCAGCTTGCTATGGTGATGGGGACCCGTTGCCTTCCAATTATCCCGCAGGTAGTCCGAAATGATGACGCTGCTTTCGTCGGTTCCAGAAGGATCCCATTCGGAGAGACCACCGTGATGGTCATTCGGCCCTCTGGCCTTTTCGATACTCCTCGGCCACATTTAGTTTTCGCAATCTTGGGAGCGTGAGACCCAGATGACGACGACGAAGACTGTGTGGATGCCATCTCTCTTCTAAGAAAAAACTAACTGCAGTGAGCTATGGTCCCAGCTTGTCAAAGTTCTATGAATCAAGTGACACAAACCAGTGCATCAAGTTCATTGAACAAGATACACTGGAGAGTGTCACTTGCTTTATGCCCTTTGCCAAAGTTCTAACGATTAACTAACTGCAGTGAGCTATGGGCCTTCCAACATGTGAAGCATATAACATGTGAAGCATATAACATGAGCATATAACATGAGAAGCATATAACATGTGAAGCATATAACATGTGAAGCATGTAACATGAGCATATAACATAAAATACATGTGAAGCTCGGAGGGAGCGGCGTCGGGAGGGACCGGCGGCGTTGGGAGGGAGCAGAGTCGGGAGGGACCGGCGGCGTCGATCGGGAGGAAGCGGCGTCGGGAGGGACCGGCGTCGGGAGGGACCGGCGTCGGGAGGGACCGGCGGCGTCGGGAGGGAGCGGCGGTGGGAGGGACCAAAACCTAGCTAGCAGGGGCGCTGCAGAGTGGAGACAAGAGACTGCGCAAGAGCGGACTCCGCAGACCTAGCTGCAGGTATTTAAAGATAAGCTATCACAGACGGTTCCTTAAACGAACCGTCTGTGATAGTGGTATCACATACGGTTCTATCGATACAACCGTATGTGATATGCATATTATCACAGACGGTTCTATAGATATAACCGTATGTGATATCCATATTATCACAGACGGTTCTATAGATATAACCATCTGTGATATCCATATTATCACAGACGGTTATATCTATAGAACCGTCTGTGATGTGTTATTACAGACGGTTTCTTTTGATAAACCGCCTGTGATAGTTCACTATAAATATCCGCAGTTAGCTAGGTTCCTATGTCATTTTATAATGACAATATGGAACATAGATACATTTATGAAAAACGCAAGCATAACCATAAATATAACTATTTCTTAGTTCCTTAGTCATTTTACAATTACAATGGAACATACATACATTTATGAAAAACACAAGCATAACCAATATCATTTATTACACTTTGGCTATATCATTTTAAATAAAACCCTTCACGATGATCGATACGCATATAGCTTGCTTCATCGCCTTGTTCTTCCTCGAGCCTGATGCCGTCTCCGAATGGAGGCAAATCATCAAATTGATTGTACTCTTCCTCATCCACAACATTCTCAACCCCGACAATCCTTCTTTTTCCCTGAAGAACTACATGGCGCTTCTTATTTGCTGGGTCGGTTACATAAAATACTTGAACAACTTACCTCGCGAGTACGAATGGTTCGTCTTTGTATCCTACACATTCGAGGTCCACGGTAGTGACGCCGTACTTGTCAACCTTTACACCCCGTGGGAGTTGGACCCAACGGCACCGAAATAAAGGAATTTTGAAAATTACGTAGTCAAGCTCCCAAATCTCCTCTACAAGCCCGTAGTACGAGCTTGGGCCAGCGGTACTACCATGCGCATCATAGGCATCTATGCGGACACCTGAGTTCTGCACTGTGCTCTTTCTATCTTGATCTGTTGTATAAAATGTGTAGCCATTAATGTCGTATCCTTGCCATGTCACAATTGTAAATTTTGGCCCTTTTGCCAACCATTGTAGTGTTTCACTTGACGACCTCCTAGTCAGTTGCGCCTTGAACCATTCGTTGAACTGACGATTGTGTTGTCTCGTGATCCAAACTTCTGATTGGCCTGCATTCTCCTGACGTAGCATGTCCTTGTGCTCTTCAATATATGGGGTCACTTCAGTCATGTGTTGTAAAACCATGAAATGGGCTTGAGCATACGAATTTTGATTCGGAGTTATTGCTTTCCTCCCGATAGTCCCGATACCCTCTAGCCTCCCCTCGTGACGAGATAGAGGTACACCTATCGGCTCTACCTGAGCCATGTATCCGATGCAGAATTCAATGACCTCTTCTGTTGTATAATCTTCGATGATGCTACCCTCCAGTCGAGATCGATTGCGTACATAGGACTTCAGAATTCCCATGTAACTCTCGAAAGGGTACATATGACGTAGAAATACGGGGCCGCATATTTTTATCTCTTTCACAAGGTGGACAATGAGATGGACCATGATATCAAAAAATGATGGAGGAAAATACATCTCTAGATGACATAGAGTTGTCACCACCTCGGTTTGCAGAGTATCTAGTCCATCCGGATCAATGACCTTCTGAGCAATTGCGTTGAAGAAATAACCTAGCCTTATGATTGTCACTCGAACCTTGTTCGGCAAAATACTTCTAATTGCAACAGGTAGCATTTGTGTCATTAGCAGATGACAGTCGTGAGACTTCATGCCAATTAATTTTAAATGTTCCATGGAAACAAGTTTCTTCATGCCTGTGGAGTGACCGGATGGAACTTTCACACCATGTAAGGACTGGCACAGTTCAGTTCTCTCATACTTAGACAGAGTGTAGCATGCTGGGGGAAGGTACGTCCGGCCTTTATCGGTCTCTATCGGTGCTAACTCGGTCTTGATGTTCATAGCGACCAAGTCACGCCTTGCGTTAACACCATCCTTTGTTTTATCAGGAATGTTCAGTAAGAGACCAATCAAACTGTCACATACATTCTTCTCTACGTGCATGACATCGATGCAATTGCGAACTTCTAAGTGCTCCCAATAATGCAAGTCCCAAAATATTGACCTCTTTTCCACATGTTCTTCCTCAATTTACGTCCCTTTCCAAACACAACATTTATATCCTTGATCATATCATACACCTCTTTCCCGCTAAAAGGTCTTGGTACTTAGTCATCCTCTTTTTTCCGTCAAATTGTTTCTTCATCTTGCGGTATGGGTGATACTTTGGAAGGAACCTACGGTGACGCATGTACACAGTTTTTCGCGAGTTGTTCAACCACACACTCTCGGTATAATCTAAGCAGTGCGGACATGCTTTGGCTCCTTTTATACTCAACCCTGACAGGTTACCAAGGGCAGGAAAATCATTAATGGTGCAGAACAACATGGCGCGTAGAGTGAAGTTCTCTCGTTTGTCCGCATCCCATACATGTACCCCTTCATTGCACAGTATTGCAAGATCTTCCACCAATGGGGCTAGGAACACATCAATATCGTTGCCAGGTTGCTTCGGCCATTGAATAAGTAGTGACATCAAAATATATTTCCGCTTCATACACAGCCAATGAGGAATGTTGTACATGCACAGAGTCACGGGCCAGGTGCTATGTCGGCTGCTCTGCTCATGTTACCAAAAGGATTCATTCCATCTGTACTCAACCCAAAGCTTATATTTCTCGGTTCCACACCGAAATCTAGAAACATCCTATCGATGTTCCTCCATTGGGTAGAATCAGCAACATGTCTTATCATTCCGTCTTTCTTACGCTGCTCGCAGTGCCAACGCATCAATCTTGCATCCTTGCGGTTTGCAAATAAACGTTTCAAACGGGGGATTACAGGAAGATACCACATCACCTTAGCAGGAGGTCCTTGCTTCACCTCGATGGCCTTCCCATCATCAGAGTCATTTTTACGCTTGTATCGGGATGCTTTGCACACCGGACAAACATGTAAGCTAGCATACTCTTTACGGTACATGATACAATCATTCCGACATGCATGTATTCTTTCTACTTCCATTCCTAATGGACAAAGAATCTTCTTGGCTTGGTAGGTGGTTCTCGGCAACACATTTTCTGTTGGAAGCATGTCCACTAGGAGACCTAATAATGCTGTGAAACTCTTGTCGGACCAACCATTGCTTGCCTTCAATTTTAGCAGTTCTAGAACTGATGACAACCTCGTGTGTTGCGGCTTGCAGCCCGGGAACAAAGGTTTCTCCGAGTCCTCCATCAAGCCCTCGAATTTACCAAACTCTCTCTCTCACTATAGTTCCTTTCTGCATCACGTAACATCTGATCCAGATTGTCATCCTGCGACCTATCCTCATGATCGAAAGAACATTCCACAACTGGCATATCGTTGTCTCCCTCGACTATGTCATAACTACCTTCTTGTGTACTCTTCTCTTCACCGTGACTGGTCCAACATCTGTACCCTTTTCTGAAACCCCTTCGAATCAAGTGAGCTTCAATCTGCGCTGAGTTGCTAAACATCTTGAGATTATCACAATCAATCATGGGCAATACATATATTTCATCCCCTTCTTCAACATATCCAGCTCGGCCGCCCTTCTAAAAGCAGACACGCCAGTAATGTACTCTTCACTCACACGGTTATCAATATACATCCAGCTTCGGTCCATCTACGCTACACAAGTGACAAATGGGTGTCAAAAATGATTATTACCCCTACTACTAACCTCTGATCAGATCACTAAGAATGTTAAGTAATTGAGTACTAATCTCTGATCAGATCACTAATAATGTTAAGTAATTGAGTATACTAACCTCTGATCAGATCACTAAGAAGACGGTGATATTTTTTTCACCCCCAACTCCCTAAAGCCGGCCGCCTTGCTCCACCGATGCAGCGCAATGAAGACAGATCGGTGTCGACATCCTTCAAGCAAGTACGCCAAGTAATTAATACTACGCAGAATATCACAGACGGTTCCAACCACAAACGGTCTGTGAAAATGATATATCATAGACGGTTCGTATAAATAATCGTCTGTGAATTATCACCGACGGTTATTAATATTAACCGTATGTGATACAAACAATATCACAGACGGTTCAAATTAATAACCGTCTGTGATTGTTGTTTATCATAGACGGTTCGCATAAATAACTGTCTGTGATAGTCTAACATTATCACAGACGGTTCTTAACACGAACCGTCTGTGATGTCCATAATATCACAGACGGTTCGCAATACCAACCGTCTGTGATTTATGCGTATCACAGACGGTTCGTATATAGAACCGTCTGTGATAGTCCTTCACAGACGGTTTACACTACAAACCGTCTGTGATAGTTCACTCTGTACGCATGACTGCCAATTCGAAGCATAGCATAGCATCCGAGGCACATCCGAGGCCTGCTGCTGTGTCTTGAGGAATGCCAATTCGAAGCATAGCATAGCATCCGAGGCACATCCAAGAAAAGAAGTGGGAAGAAGCAGATGGATAGTCGCTCAACGAAGAAGTCGGCTATGTCGGTTGCTCACCGAAGAATCTGGGAATGTCTTTTTTTTGAACTTTTGTAATAAAATTGCCTTGAATTTTGCAGGAAAAAGAAAGATTGTCGGAGTGGACATCACATCTCGGCAGTAGTCGGCATCGTCGAGGAATATGCAAATACAGAGGCAAGCACGACAACACATTTAGATCTATTACAAGATAACAAGCTAGTGAACTCTTCATGGAATGACGGTGCGGGTGAACAAGACACACTTACCACACTTACAGCCATATATGCTCACAGTGGATGAACTCACGCGTGACTAGTACCGGTGGAAAGGTAGATGGGGCGTTATTTATAAGGGCCGAGCAGAGGGAGGAACTGCTGCCTGCCATTCGATGTGGAGAGAATGGACGGGTGAGATCGAAATCCTGGGTATACGCCAATTATTGGTGACACGTGATTATCACACGCAATTATTGGTGATATGTGATTATCACAGACGGTTATTAACGCGAACCGTGTGTGATAATAAAGTTCACAGACGGTTCTTAATACGAGCCGTCTGTGATGTTTCAGTTATCACAGGCGGTTCTTAATACGAACCGTCTGTGATGTTTCAGTTATCACAGACGGTTCGTATTAATAACGGTCTGTGATATTAATATCAGAATATGAACGGTTTGTGATATTAATAGCAGAGATGGTTTGAAATACGAAGCGTCTACGTTAATGCTTAAATATGCGCACCCTAATCCTGCTCTTCTACACACTATGCTCTCCCTGATCATAATAGCAGAGATGGTTTGAAATACGAAGCGTATGCGTTAATGCTTATATATGCGCGCCCTAATCCTTCTACACACTATGCTCTCCCTGATCATCTTCTTCATCACCAGATTTCTCAATAATGACATCTAAAATTCTTTTGATCTCCTTCCTCTCATCTATCCATCATGAGTTGTTCGGACGCAACCTTACACAGGCGGCCAAAAATTTACGTCTGGAGCAGCTCCTCCGCTCACGCCCTGCTCTCCTTCCTCGACTCGCTTCCATCAGTCAGCTGGACCTCATCATCCGCCGTCGACAGAGGTGTCTCATTGCCACTCAGGATAGGGAAACCGCCCTCAGCCTCGTTCTTCTCTACAATGTGCGCAAAGCGGAGGAAGATCTTGCGGCAGTGCAGACACACTTGGATAAACTTGCCGATCAAGCAGAATGGGCCGATAATGCGGAAGCGCATCTTGACATCCTGTTTTAGATTATGGAACATGCTAATGATCATTTGCCCATGCTTGAGGAGGAAGTCGAGAAGGCAAGGACAATCTTGACGGCATTCGAGAACACAGCGGCTGATCCTCCATCTCCAGAAGTCGATGAAGAATCATATGAAGCCCAAAAGATTCAAATCTGGGAATGTCTTTTTTTTGCACTTTTGTAATAAAATTACCTTGAATTTGACTCTCGTCTCTATAGATTCTGTAGTTTAAACGATACCACAGACGGTTCGTATTACTAACCGTCTGTGAACTTTCACAGATGGTTAGTAATACGAACCGTGTGTGATCTCTAAAATTATCACAGACGGTTCCAGTTAATAACCGTCTGTGATATTTTCACAGACGGTTATTAACAGAAAAACGTCTGTGATAATTTTAGACATCACAGACGGTTCGTGTTAATAACCGTCTGTGAACTTTCACAGACGGTTAGTAAAACGAACCGTCTGTGATGTCTCATTTATCACAGACCGTTCGTGTTAATAATCGTCTGTGAAAATATCACCGACGGTTGCCAGTATAAACCGTCTGTGACAGTTTAATCACAGACGGTTCCGTATGAACCGTCTGTGATGTAGCCGTCCAGTATAGCCTCTTCTGTAGTAGTGTAAAGAGTTGGTTAAAAAATGTGTACAATGCCAATTTCATAGCAGGCAAATATACCAACCGGTTCAGGCTCTTCAATTAAACTATACCTTTATCTTGACCTTTTGTGATAATTCACAGACGGGTTTTAATTAAAAACCGTCTGTGATAATGACTCTAAGGCATTTATTGCGCTGCTCAAACCGCATCTGTCTTCATTTCGATCCAGATCTAGCCACTGTTGCGCACTTTTTCACTCGGGAGGAAGCTAGGCGATTTCAGGCCAGTTAATTTGGTGGGAAGACGCAGAGATTGAGCTTTGAAGATTCAGACTTTCCTGGTTGCTCTAGATATGGTTAGTAGTGAAATTTATTTTTTCTTTAATTGCATTATAATTTAGGTCTAAGTAATCCATGAATGTTATTGAAGATGGTTAATTTGCAAAATTGTTGGTTATATAATAGCTATCGTGTTTATAATATGAATTGAGCTAGCAAATTAAGTCTCAATATAATAAATATGGCCGGTATATATGTAGTAATTATAATTAGTTAATCTAGATTTTAATACTAAGTTGTCATATATGTACGTAACGTAGGGCCGAAGCTGGATGTATGCCGCGAGCTGTGTGAGTGAAGAGTACATTAATGGCGTGTCTGCTTTTATAAGAGCCGCCGAGGAGGATATGTTGAATAAGGGGGTGGAATATATGTGCTGTCCATGCACTGATTGCGAGAATTTGAAGATGTTTAAGAACCGAGGGCAAATTGAAGCGCACTTGATTCGGAGGGGTTTCAAAAAGGATTATACGTGTTGGACCAGTCATGGCGAAGTGAATGATCATATGCTGCCGGATGACATCGCCGGTGAAGTGAATGATATGCCGCCGGATGGCATCGCCGGTGAAGTGAATGACATGCCGCCGGCTGATGTCGATTGTGGTTCGGATCCGGATAGGTTGCACGATGATAATCTGGATCAGATGCTTCGCGATGTAGAAGAGAACTATGATGAGAGAGAGTATGTTAAATTCCGCGACTTGATGGAGGACTCGGAGAAACCTTTGTACACGGGCTGCAAGTACACGAGGTTGTCGGCCGTGCTTGAACTGTTGAAATTGAAGGCAAGCAACGGTTGGTCCGACAAGAGTTTCACGGCGCAGCTAGGTCTTTTAGCGGACATGCTTCCGGAGGGAAATGAGTTGCCTAAAACCACGTATAAAGCCAAGAAGGTTCTTTGTCCGTTGGGAATGGAAGTAGAAAGAATACATGCATGCCCGAACGACTATATCCTCTACCGTAAAGAGTATGCAAACATGCATGTATGTCCGGTGTGCAACGCATCCCGATACAAACGTAACAATCAATCAGATGATGGCGAGGGAACAGAGGCGAAGAAAGGACCTTCTGCTAAGGTGGCATGGTATTTTCCTATAATTCCCCGTTTGAAAAGGTTTTTTGCAAATCCAAAGGAGGCAAAACTGCTGCGTTGGCACTCGGAGGAGCGCAAGAAGGATGGAATGCTAAGACACCTTGCTGATTCCGCACAGTGGAGAAACATCGATAGGAGTTTTGCAGAGTTCGGTGTAGAACCAAGGAATATAAGGTTTGGACTGAGTACAGATGGAATAAATCCTTTCAGTAGCATGAGTAGCCGACATAGCACATGCATGGCCCGTGACTCTCTGCATCTATAACATTCCTCCTTGGTTGTGTATGAAGCGAAAGTACATTTTGCTGTCGATACTTATCCAAGGGCCAAAACAACCTGGGAATGATATCGATGTGTTCCTAGCACCGTTGGTGGAAGATCTAAAAGTACTGTGGAACGAAGGGGTACAGCTATGGGATGCATACAAACGAGAGAACTTCACTCTGCGCTCCTTATTGTTCTGCACCATAAATGATTATCCTGCCCTTGGTAACCTATCGGACCATAGTACAAAAGGTGCCAAAGCTTGACGGAGAAACGCCATGTAGTTCTTCATGGAAAAAGGAGAATTGTCGGAGTGGAGAATGTAGTGGACGAGGAGGAATACAATCAATTTGATGAGTTACCTCCTTTTGGAAATGGCATAAGGGTCGACGATGAACAACGTGACGAAACTAGTTACGTACGCATTGATCATGATGAAGGGTTAATTTTTAAAGGAAATAAGCAAGTACAATAAGAATGTATATGTGAAAATGTGTGATAATTTTGAGATGTATATGTGAAAATGTGTGATGTAGTCAATTTTGAGATGTATATGTGAAAATGTGTGATGTAGTCAAATTTTAGATGTATATGTGAAAATGTGTGATGTAGTCAATTTTGAGATGTATTTGTTAAAATGTGTGACAAAATGTATATGTGTATTGGCATTTATGTATATGTGATGTATATGTGTGATGTACATGTGAATTGGTGTGCATTTATGTATAGAGCTGGTTGGTGTTGTATATGAATGCAGCTGTTTGGTGGTTGATATGAATGCAGCTGTGTAGTTATTGGTGTTGTCTTAATAACAACAGTCGGCAAAGGCTTATCACAGACGGTTCTAAACTTAGAACCGTCTATGATATGATATCATAGACGGTTCTAAGTTCAGAACTGTCTGTGAAAACCTCCCTATATATACTCTCTCACTAGGGTTTTCCGTGTGCGCTGCAGTTATTCGATCTAGATCTAAATCCCGAGCCCGTCGTCGCCGCCGCCTCCCCGAGCCCTCGCCGGGTTCCTCCCCGAGCCCTCGCCGGCCGCCTCCCCGGATGAAGACGTCGCCGCAGCCTCCTCCTCCTCCGTCGCCGCCTCCCCGAGCCCGTCGCCTCCTCCTCCTGCTTCGCCGCCTCCTCCTCCTCCTCCGTCGCCGCCGCCTCCTCCTGCGTCGCCGCCTCCTCCTCCTCCGTCGTCGCTGCCTCCTCCTCCTCCTCCTCCTCCTCCTCCTCCTGCGTCGCCGCCGCCGCCTCCTCCTGCGTCGCCGCCTCCTCCTCCTCCCCCGTCGCCGCCGCCTCCTGCGTCGCCGCCTCCTCCTCCTCCTCCTCCGTCGCCGCCGCCTCCTCCGTCACCAAAACCCTAAGGTCATCAAAACCCTCCCCGAGCTTCATGCTTACTGTTAGGGTTTAGGGTTGATGCTTGATGCTGTTAGTATATGCTTACTGTTAGTTGCTTACTGTCATGTATATGCTTACTGTTAGTTGCTTACTGTCATGTATATGCTTACTGTTAGTTGCTTGCTGTCATGTATATGCTTATTGTTAGTTGCTTACTTCCATATACTGAGATTGCCTGTGGGATTTACAGTTGCTCGATGATGATAAATTCATATACTGAGATTGGTCCATTCGGTCTTTGAGCTCTAATAGCTGTCGGTTCATGCAGTTTTCAGGTTATAGCATGTTATTAAATTGATCTGATAGGATTTAATCTTGACAAGTTAAAAGACTGAATTATTGGGCAAAATTAACTTGTATGATCTTGATCTGTATGAATACTGCTGTCTGAATATATGCATGCTGAATATATCTTGATCTTGAGATTGTAGAGTTTGTATCTAGAGCTCAAAATACTGAATTCATTATTTGGTATAACCAATCAAGGAAGAGTATATGATTTAGTAGCGGGATGGCCAAGATTAATCTTGTGCAACCCTACAATTTGAAAGCACAAATTAATCAATTAAAACTTGAGCTTGTTGCTAGTCTTAATTGATACATGCCTTTTACATTATATATGTATATATGTAGGTATAAATATGTATATGTATGTATATACACATATATATGTATTGTATTCGCCTATATTGAGCGAAATAGATAGATATTGCATTTTCTTATCTTATGGTATGACACTTTCTCATCTTATCCTAATAGACCCAGAAAATGAGCAACATGTCACCCGCGCATTATTCAACATCATCGCCGGAGGCGTCCGCTCCAACATCAAGACGCCAAGGAAGAGGGCTATCGAAGAAGCCTGAGGGCCGACAGACCATCACAGCGGTAAATGCATCTGGGTCCCTATCCTTCCTCAAAAAGTGGTAAACGCATTCCGAAGCATGGTCGGAATAGTTGCACGAGAACAAATTGAGATCACATACAATTCGTGGAAGAACGTGCCTGACACTCGGAAACGTGAGCTGTGGACCGAAATTTTGGCATCGTTCGAGTTCCCAGAAGAACACCTATACGCTGTGCAACACCAAACCTACCTAGCGGCGTGCAAAGCATGGAAGTTCCCGGATGACCGCGCTCGGAATTGGATTAGAGCAAGGTCATCTACAACGACATCGGGGGACGTCTCCTTTCGAAACCCTGCAGACCAGCAAGTGTCCCAGCGCCTGGTAAGATATCGATAGAACTACGTAGCTTGTAATTACTCCATAACTTCGTACGAATTGAAATGACATTTCGTGCTCTTGTAGGAAGAGCTGAGTTTTGAATCTACCCTGGGATCATTCCAGGGAACAAGGGAGAATGATATGCTCTCCGTGGCCCTGGGAAACAAGGAGCACCCGGGTCGTACGAGAGGCCTTGGGCTTTACGTTCCTTGGAAACATGGTTTCCAAGATGACTCTGGAATGTATCGGCGTAGGAAGAGAAACAAAGCGGAGCGTGACGCACAGCTCCGAGAAGAGATCAAGGAATCTCTTAGAGAGGAGCTAATGGGTGAGCTGGCTGGTGTAATCAGAGGTGAGGTGCGGAAACAAACAGAAAGTCAGCAGGCCGCTACCGCCGCTCCTGTGCTAGCTAGCCTGCACAACCGTCTGAGTAGTTGCGCGTCCAATCCGACGCAAACCCCGGCCAAATTTTCTGTGGACGACATCCTGGTAATAATTATTACCTCTCGAATGCTTGCTCCATTGATAGGCCTATTCGAGTAGCTAATTTTGTATCGTTATGTAGGAGCCTACGAAGTGCAGGCTCCAAGTGAGATATGGCTCTATTCCCTTGTACGCTGCTTGGGGCCAGGCATATTCGTCTGGTATCGGGGCCATGGTGCACGGTCAAGCTTTAGCGCCAGGCTTCGCAAAAGTTAATGTGGATGGTGTGCATGTCAATTTTGAGGTGGTCCCGCTACCGAAGCCCCCCAATGACGAGATCGTGACTCTAGGACAGGCCATTGGAACATTCATCCAGTGGCCCAAAAGCGACATCTCCCTGGAGGCTTCTTCACCGGTGGCAGGACCAGAGCAACATGCACTACTGCCATCTCCATTACAAGACCAGTCGGTTCCACCACCGGATACTGCACCGGTGCTATCTCCACGGGTCATACTCTCGCCAGAGCAACATGCACTGGTGTTATCTCCATTACAAGTCCAGTCGGTTCCACCACCGGATACTGCACCGGTGCTATCTCCACGGGTCCTATTCTCGCCAGAGCAACTTGCACCGCTGCTACCTTCAAAGTCGACTGCCGTGAAGTCGACCTATAGCCGAGGCAGCAAGGCCAGCAAAGGCAAAGCAAAGAAGACCAATGATGATATAGCGTACCTACCTTTGGCTCGCAAATTCGTGCTTGGCAAGCCGTTGCTCGAGGAAAAAGACCTCCAAAAGCTACCATATAGTTGCATGCAATTGCACACGTGGTATATCCAGCAGTCCAATAAGCTAGAGAGAGAACGGACTTCAAGTATCACTGTCAAATTCACGTCGGATGATTTATACCACAGTCTTCAAGAGTGTATGTTCGTGGTCTACTTTGAGGATTTATGTACTTATGCCCTTCCATCAGAACTTTCATTGGATTTTAATAGTAATTGTACCAAAATGGAACAAGGTATATTACCTTGATTCCCTAAGTAAGAATCAAATGGACTTCACAGTTGTCAGCCAAGTAATCGATAGGTAAGCACATATTCCCCATACATATCTACATTGTACTCTTTCTTTCCTTCCGAATGACTAAGGTTAACTTTTTCGAATTACGTAGGGCGTTCACGATGTACATTGAAAAGGGAGGTGACTCAAAGCGCGGGGCCAAAGGCCTGCTGACACATGTTTGAGATTTTAAGGTATTTGCTATTTCACATTAATTAATCATATGCAACAGTTGGTACTAATGCCTCTTGAACTAACACATTCCATTTTTTACAGTGCCATCAGCAGCAGCCGGGCAACACATGTGGATACTACCTTTGCCAACATATGGAACTACTCCTCGATTCCTCGAGGCTCACCAATCGCAAGGTTTGTCACTCTTACCATAATTGCTTTATACTTATCACGTTACATATATACGCACATTGATTTTTCTATCGACAGGCTGCGTACATCCCGTCAACTGCATTGAAACAGTCTGATCTTGGAGGGATTCGAGGAGAGTTGGCGTACTTTTTGCTGACTCAAGTCATAAAGCCAGGAGGACGGTTCCACTGCGCTCCATGATTTCTTATTGGTCTTATCACTAAGTGCAAATGCAGTGTAGATCTTTTGTAACTGTGCATTTGTTAATGGATATTTCATTTCAATTCAATTAATTGATTTGCGAAATGGATGCATGCTTTATGTTTGTGAAATGAAGTGCGATGTCAATTGGATGTTTCATGTCTGTGAAATGTATATGAAAGGAAATGAGATGTGTGAATTGTATGTTTTTTGTCTGTGATTATCTGCTTGTTTCAGAGGGCATGGCTAGCATTTCCTGAGGCTAGCCAATAAACAGAAATAGATTTTGATTTAGGAGGAACGAATATCACAGACGGTTTTTCATTAAAAACCGTCTGTGATTATGAGATATCACAGACGGTTTTTATTTAAAAACCGTCTGTGATATCTGATAATCACAGACGGTTTTTAATGAAAAACCGTCGGTGATATCTCATAATCACAGACGGTTCGAAAACCGTCTGTGATAACTTCGATTATCACTGACCCATAAATACAAACGGCTCACAAAACTGTCTGTGATGACGTTTTCGAACCGTCTGTGATGACGTTTTCGAACCGTCTGTGATGACCTTTTCTGTAGTAGTGTAGGACTATTCCCAAAAGCACTAGCGGGGATCAAATTCCTTTTTATAGCTATTGATATATTCACAAAATGAATTGATGACGAACCTGTGACTGGGATAATAACGAAAGCCGCTAAAATGTTCATGATGAGAAGCACGATTACTCGATTTAGAGTCCAAAATTGAATAATTACAGACAATAGCAAGCAATTTTTTATTGTAAAATTTCAAGAATTTTGTGAAGAATTGGATACCAAACTGTGTTATGCCTCGGTCGCCCATCCCCAAAGCAATGGGCCAGTCGAAAGAGAGAATGGCTAAATAATGCAAGGGATTAAAACTCGGGTCTTCGACCAGCTTGTAAAGCGCTCGGGGGCTTTGGTACAAGAATTACCCTCAGTATTATGGGTAATTCGCACGACTCCCAGTTGAGTGATAGGTGAAAATCCATTTTTCTACTTTTTCCAATAAACTATTTAGTTTTTATTCAATCTTTATTATTGTGAGTAGGGCTTTCTATTTTATGTTTGACTATTTTTGATAAATTCAATTTGTTCAACCTGATCGGAGAAGGATACATCACCTAATTGAAGTCTTTCCTCTCTTTTCGTAAATTCAATTTGTTCAACATGATCAGAGAAGGATACATCACCTAGTTGGGGGGCTAGATGACGAGGATATAATAATCCTCAATTTTCTCTTTATCTGTAAATAGTATTATTATGTCATTCTACTGTTTAAATATACCCCTTATATTGATAAGGGAGAGACCTAACCATATAGTCGTGAGCCCTTCCACGACCGCTCAATGGTCATAAGCCTTTCCACGACCACTCTATGTTCAAGTGCCTTTCCACGACCATCCTTTCCACGATCACTCCATGGTCGTGAGCCTATCATGATCCATAACCACTTTATAATTGTAAGTCTTCTTTCTACGAGCATGACATAGTCGTAAGTTGTTCTATGACCACCCTATGGTCGTACACTCTTCCTGACCCAGAGCTATAGCTTTTGATTCTAGAAATTTCGGCCGCCATCGAAAATTTCATGGAAGTTCCTTGCTGCTAATCCTCGTTTATTTTGTCGCATGACTCGCATCTGAGCTGTGGGAAACATTGCAGTTTCTCACGTACAGCTACTTGTTCGTCAGTTCGTGTCAACGTGCCAACCTAGGTGTTCTGGTCTTCCTAGTTTTTCCCAGAGGCAAAGGCGATGGAAGTGCAACCATACGTATATTCTGTCGCACCTCGCATGTGTCCGGTGTCCCCTTGTGCTCTTGAATTTACTAGTCCATATATTGGGTAGCAAGCAAAAGTCCTCTTTAGTTGCCACCAGCCAACAGTTCTTGGGTAAACTCTTTTAAAACTCATTCTGTGACATCAAGAATCTTTGAACATGTATGACGGTGCGAGTATCTCGTCCAATGGAAATTGTAATGCACTCTTCTTGCGTACTTCCTGCGAAATGGCGAGGGTTTCTTCTTCGACTTTGAGTTACCACTGCTCCCGGCGCATGGCGGAGGGCTTATATATACTCCAAGCTAGGCTCCAACTCAGCCCATCACTCCATCCGCAAATTAGCCTTCTAGGTATCGAAAAATACGCTGATATAGATTTGTAAGCCATCTCGAGACCATTCCTTCTTCCAGAGCTCAGAACTGTACTTAGCTAGAACCTCGGAATGGAGCTCTCAGGCTGCAAAGCTCTTGCATTGGCCCTGCTCGTCGTCTCTTCGCGGTTTCTGCACGGACTCGGCTGCTGCACAGAACCAGGATCTCCAGAAGCAACGCGCGAGGAAGCCAAGCAGCTCGGCACCGGCGAGGCCGCCGAGGCGCTTCGGCTCCGGAGCCGAAGCGCGCAGGCGCAGGAGACGGCGAAACACGGCGGGGCCCCAGGCGCCGCGCCGCGTCCACGGGGTGCTTCGGGCGCGTCAGCCTTTCCGGCGGTGATTCCACCGAGCAATGCCGGTGGTTTCGGGCCGCGGCAGAGGGAGGACGGCCGAACCTTCTTGCCGGCGGCGTACGAATCGGTGGGGCGCTTGGGGCTGGCGCGCAAGTTGCTGCAGGGAGACACGAATGGGTCGTCTAAAGACTCTAAACCTTCGTGCGGGTCCTACCACACCGGGTGCACTCCCCCTACCTAAGATGGCAAACTGGCGTGTGGGGACACTGGCCGTCTGGCGACGCCGCCATGCGTTCCTTAGAGCAAGTACAATAGTATAGCCAACTAGTGGCTATAACACTTGTCCATTTCATCTATAGCCTTCAAAAAAATAATTCATACAATAAGGTAGCTATTACAATAACTATTTGGCCCCACGTGTAAGAGAGTAAAATGCATATTTTTACGTGCTATAACTAGCTGTAATTTAGTAGCCAGCTTCCTTCTCTCTCTTCCTTTCTCTCTCTGCCACGTAAGATTTTATTGATATTATATTTGCTATAGTCTGCTGACTAAACTTTATTGTACCTGCTCTTACGTGCATACTAACCCCATTATACCCGGGGGATTCCCCTCCCGGAGGAGTGGCCACGCTAGCGATTTCCTGCCCGCGCGCTCGCTCCGTCGACCGCGTGTCCAGGGAATCTTCGTACGGTCGGGGGCCGTTTTTTGCGAAAAAACCCCGCGTTTTCCCGAAATTACGTAAAGGTTCTTGGTTCTCGCGAAAAAGTCCCTACCAGTTTTTTTAAAACATTTTTTCTGAAAACACCCCTCCACTTCACCGAGATTTTGTATACTTTGCAGGATAGCGCTCCGCGGTTTTCTAATTTACGTACGGGTCCTCGTTTAGTTACGTACAGGTCTTCAATTTTTTACGAAAAAGACCTTGTGACTTTTTCGAAAATACACATGTGCCCTCGATTTTTTTAAAAAAGCTCCTCATGAATTATCGCCTCTTTTACTTCGGTATATACGGTGGCTGGCGCAGCGTGACGCCGCGCCTATGAGGCTAGTATATTATATACACGCTAGCATTCTTCATCGAGTAAGTCAATTTGCGAGTAGCTATTGTTCAGCATCATGTGTAAAAGTATATTGTAGGGTAGTATTGAAGAAACCCTCTTTTTATTCCCCCGATGTAGTTATGTACCACCCGCTCTGCTGTTGTAATAATTTGTGCATACAAGATCATACCTACGATAGTATGGTCCTACTTATTTCGGTTTGAGATCGAATGATATTTTACTAATGCCGATCAATTTTATCTGTGGTTTCGCTCTTAGTTTTTTAGTTTGTTGCAACTAATCAATACTATTATCAGATTTTTTATTTTGGTAAGTATTTTGATCACTATTTCCTTATCATCATACGCTCTTATCGGTTACATTGAAGTATTGATGATAAAAATTACCGAACGTATTACTATTCAGCATAATATTGTTTGAAAACTATATATGTTGTTATATATATAGTATAAATAACAGGGGCACCATAGTGCCTAGGCTCCATGAGTGAGACTTTCCATCTATAAGTGAGATTTTTCATTCATGATTAAGACTTTTCATCCATGTTAATGACTTACATACTATTGTACTAGCACGCATCTAAAAGCAATCCAAAGGCAGAGAGGCTTGGTGCCCGGGCACCATGGTCTGAATGACTCGTCAATTAGGATTTGATAATTAATGTGTCATTAATTTTTCAATCCCGCGCAATGAATAGGTATGTGTCTCCAAGCTTTTGAATTAATGTGGAAATATATATGTGACTAGACTATTATTTACCATAAGCTGAACGTGGAAATAGGTATGTGTCTAGATCCTTTCGAATTAACGTGGAAATATGTATGTGACTAGATCATTATTTATCATAAAATAGATTTCCTACTCAATGTGTCATTAACGTGAAATAGGTATGTGTATCTGCGATGTATTGAATAAACATGGAATAGGTATGTGATGTTATCTTAAATGGTTGAAGGAGACGAACGGCATAGAAAAAACGCGTATGTTTACTTACATTATTTTCTATACGCCGCACAGAATGAATTAGAGCGACGAATATCTTGTGTGAATTTTTCATCATAATCGGACAACAAAAAATGTTATCTTAAATTGATTGATTGAGACGAACGGTACAGGAACAATCTCAATGTGGCATTAACTAACGTGGAATAGGTATGCAAATCCGTACGGCAGTATTGGAAGTACGCTCGCTTGTACACATAAATTTAAAAGTCTATGGTACATGCAAAATATCATTACGTTGAACATATGATGAATCATTGTGAACAAATCGAATATTATACTAAAAAATTTTTAAGTGGTTGACTTACGGCATAATAAAAACTGTGTTGACTTTCACTAATTTTTATACACCGCACGAAATGATGTTGAACGGCGAATTCGCACGTGATGTTAGCAGTTAAGGTGAGAATCTTATGTGAATTTTTCAACTCAATCAGACAACAAAATGCTATATGAAATGGTTGATGGAGACAAACGGCATAGAAAAAAAACGTATGTTGACTTGCATTATTTCCATTATTTTTTAGACACCGCACGGAATGATTTAGAGTGGCGAATTCACACGTGATGTTAGCAGTTAAGGTGAGAATCTTATGTGAATTTTTCATCTCAATCGGACAACAAAATGTATCTTTAATGGTTGAAGGAGACGAACGGCATAGAAAAAACGCATATGTTGACTTATATTTTTTTTCTATACGCCGCACGGAATGAATTAGAGCGGCGAATTTTTACGTCATGTAAGCTGTTTAGGTATAAATCTTATGTGAAATTTTTGTCTCATTTGAGCAACAAATGCTCGTTGAATTGTAAATGTACACGAATGGAGTAGGAAAAACTGCGTGTGTTGACTTCTATTTTTTTATATGTCGAAGGGAATGATTTAGAGCGGCGAATTTGTACGTCATGATTGGGGTTTAGGTGAATAACTTGTGCGAATTTTTCATCATAATTGGACAACAAAATGTTATCTTAAATGGATTGATTGAGATGAACGGTACAGGAACAATCGCGTGTGTTGACTTTCATTAATTTTTATACGTCGCACGAACTGATTTAGAGCGGCGAATTTGTACATAATATTAGCAGTTAAGGTGAAAAAATATTATGTCAAATTTTCATATCATTCGAGCAACAGATTCTCGTTGAATGGTTCATGGAGACGAACGGCGTAAGAAAACGCGTATGTCGCAGGGAATGACTTAGAGCGGCGAATTTGTATGTCATGATAGTGGTTTGGGTGAAAATCTTATATGAATTTTTTAGTTGAATCGGACATCAAATGTTATCTTAAAATATTACGCAACTCCGAACTGGTATACAAATGTCCGTCCGGAGATATGCACACACAAATCACTCTATCAAATTCTAACAACCTCTCCTTTGTTCTTGTATAGTTGTAGACAGCGCTCTATCAAATTCTGGACCTGCAACAGGGTGCCAAGTTTAGTTAATTAGTTGGTGACAGTGTTATACTGGCACTGTATAAGGATGTCATCTGATCAAAATTGAGCCTGCAAAGAGCCAAAGACTACAGAATAGCTAGACATCTTACAAGTTCAATGTCTTCACGAGAGACCTTTCTATTATCATTACTAGCGAAGGAACCAGCGTCTCCTGCAGGAGCATCAGAGGCATTGGATTTGGTTGGCTACTTTGCACTTCATTAGTACCTTGTGCTGAAGACATCACTGAAATCGACATCTTAACTCCGACGTACTACAGATGAAAGCGAAATTTAATTCTTAGAAAATGTATTGGTTTTGTAACATATTAGTGTAGGAATATCACAGGATCTAGAAAGTGAAAGACAAAGATTAGAAGAAAAAAAAGAACAGTTTCAGATGAAAGTGTAGGAATATCACATATTAATTCTTAGAAAATGTATTGGTTTTGTAACAGATGAAAGTGAAAGACAAAGATTCCTACAGGGATTTCGACGAGATGCAGTTTCAGGGAGGAACAAGAGTTCCACTTACAATTCGTCCCAGAATCTAATCCCAAACCAAGATTTCGACTTTACACATGAAGGGGGAAGAAATCTGCGGTATCGAACAGTTGATAGTACCATGCCAAAATCTGCGGTATCGAACAGTTGATAGTACCGATCGATCGAGAGGAGCCGGCCGGGACGTACTCGACACTCGACAGTAACATATGCATGCGATTTGTGTTCAATTACCTGCGGAGAGCGCGGGCGGGAGCTCCCACGGAAGCACGAAGCCGGCGCAGACCATGCCTCCCGGCGACGCGTAGTCGGCGCATTCCACGACCACGTTCTCGCGGAGATCGTCCACCCTGTTCAATTACCTGCGGAGAGCGCGGGCGGGAGCTCCCACGGAAGCACGAAGCCAGCGCAGACCATGCCTCCCGGCGGCGCGTAGTCAGCGCATTCCACGACCACCTTCTCGCGGAGATCGTCCACCCCAGGAGCCCGCGCGTGGTCTACTTCTTCATGGACGAGCGCCTGCGATACCGGGGAAATGCGCGATTTGGGGAAGATGCGTGACCGAGATTCCGATCTGGCCCAAACAACGGGTCTAGCGCCTCCCAACCCGTTAATCATCTTTTCCAGGCTAACTGTACGTGCGCGCGATCCGACGGCTCAGGGATGGGGAGTCCGGACACCTAGGAGTCCTCAATACTTTTACTCTATATATATATATATATATATATATATATATATATATATATATATATATATATATATATATATATATATATATATATATATATATATTATATAAATCCCGGTCATTTTTGTTCTAGTTCAACCCCTGCGTATACGCATGCATATCCCTTACACACGCTAGAAAATTAATCGGAGTCGCAAACGGTCTCAAGCTATCTCACTTAACACGCATATATATATATATATATATATATATATATATATATATATATATATATATATATATATATATACACTAGTATAGTGCCCGTGCTAACGCCACGGCGGCATTTTAGGGATGCACACGAAATCAACCAAACGAATTTTTGAATGGTCATACATGTTTTGTTCCCTGCTGTCAAAGCCAATTTTTGAATGGCCATACATGTTTTGTTTGGATAATTGGGTTGCTGCTGGCAACAAAGTCCATCCATGAATGAAAGCCAGACATATACATCAGATTATTTTGGTCAGTCACTACAAATAATTGAAGACATCCAAATGGCAAAAGTTCAGTTACAAGTCAATGAACGCTGAAATATAGATGACCACATGTGTATGATATGGTGCTTCCACATAATACATGCAACACAGGGCAGCATCCATTCAGAACAACAGTCTAACCCAGTGCAGCCAGAAGCATATTAGTAGAAGGAAGATGGTTTGATACAAAAGACTTCATCCACTCCAATGTTCCAAATCAGGATGGGGACCTAATCCTGCAACCGAATGGATGAAGTTATAGGAAAACCAGAGATAGTTATAGCAATGCAATAGGCCAATATTGAACCAACCAAAAAGAATTCTGAATGCAGAGCATGACATATTTGTTTAATAAAATAATATATGAACCAATTGACTTACTTGTCCACAAAAATGTGTCTTACTTGGCCGAACTTGGAACATTCTTCTTGAACATCATCTCTAATATCCAAATCAAAATCAGGATCCGTCTGCAATAAAGCATAGTAAATTTTTATCAGTT
Source organism: Dendrocalamus latiflorus (assembly GCA_017311315.1). Taxonomy (NCBI): domain Eukaryota; kingdom Viridiplantae; phylum Streptophyta; class Magnoliopsida; order Poales; family Poaceae; genus Dendrocalamus; species Dendrocalamus latiflorus. Next base: position 9,275,265 of record CM029651.1, on the reverse strand, counting down.
AGTTTTGGTCAACCAAAGGGAGACACAAGCTCCTCCACACTAATATAGAAGAATAAAAAAATAGTGGCTATTGGCAGTAAAAAAACAATAAGAATGCAGTAGCAAAAACACAACCTCCACAGCTGGATCAAACATATTCTTAAGCAATAGGCATTCACTGGGTGGAAACATCTCAATGGGTTGGGTAGTAACCAGAAGAGATGCCTCAGTAATTGAACCAAGACCAGGCACTCAGCATTTGCCTCGGTAAACGGATCTCCAACAAGGAAGATGCCAAATTATCAAATTCTGGGATTACAGTATGCTCAGGCCAGACCTCACCAGAGGGCGCATAAATCAAAATTAATTAAACTGGAGGCATTCCAGAAGAACCATATTTTTGAAACCAAGTAACTTGTAAAGGCACATCTTCATAAATTAAGATGCATCAGTATAAAATCTATCTAGGAGGTAACTCTGGCCTCCATTCCTCCATTCAGTCATTCAAATGCACAAGCTCTTGTCCATCACGAGAAATACATATATTAGTATATTATCACTTAGAATGAACAAAATGGTGGCAGCCTGTTAGTTGAAGGGAAAAGATACTGAGAGCAATATATATGTTATTCGGGGTAATAGAGAAGGGTAAGACAGAGTGTAAAGAAAGAAACGGGGAAACGATTTATTATCTGTAGAACCAATTTAAAAATGATCAAATTGTTAAATAGTTTGGCAGAGATCATGTTATAATTAAATAATCAGAAAAATGAGTGCATACCAAAAGCAGATGGAAGCTGGACGTCGAGATCAGACATGAAACTTGGCTTTTGAGTTTGATTGGTCCCAAACAGATCAAAAATTGACTTGTCGGTCTCGATGTATAAGCTGCAAAACATTCCCATCAATCACCCACCATCCAGAGTCATACAGGGTTCTAAACTTTAAAATCTACTATGAACCAGCAGTGAAATACACTATTCCCAATTCCCATGTATAGTTTCTAGAGAGCAGAAAACTTCAGGCTAACAACAGTTGCATCTTCCCACATATTTGTTACCATCAGAAGGGCTGATGGAATCCACACCCAAATATGTAGTTGAAACCAAACAATACGGAGCTAGTGTATATTCACAACTACAGTACTACGCCAGCATGGTATTGTCGAGCAGATATGGTTTTGCAATAAGTAAAGTACTAAGAATTCACCCCAGAATAAGAAGCGTCAGAAGAGGGTCACTGAGCACAATACAAGCCTAAAGGCCCAATTCTTCGTCACTTCCACATACTAAAACACCACACAACAGAAGCTGCCTCCCTATTCAATACATGTGCTAAACTAAGAGCAGCCCGCAAGTTCCTAAATTACAAAACAATAAATTCCAAAATCGATCACTCTACGCATCACGAAACATCTAAACAACAATACATAGCCGTTTCCAGACAATACGGACAACTAAAAAACGTGCTCATCGGCAGTACAGGCAAACAGATTAGATCAAACCGCGTCCCCCAACCCTAAATTCCCCAAAAATCAAACACCCAGATTTCCCAAAAATTCCAGACATCCAGGGGGCGAAACGGGCCCGAACCAACCCTAACCACACCTCCCAGACCGCAAAACCACCCAAACGGAGGTGAAATATCTCACCATCAACAAACCAACGCAACAAACCTACCGAGATCCGCTTCGCTTGGACCGAGATTAGGAGCGACGATCCAACAAACGCGTCAAGAAATCAACCCCGAGACGGAACCAATCACCAGAAACTCCACAAAATTTGAGCTCGCAAACAAGAAATTTCGCGGGTGGGGAGGGGAGGAGGAGGCGGCGGCGCAGGGTGGGGTGGGGAGGAGGAGGAGGCGGTGGCGGCGCAGGGTGGGGGGAGGAGGAGGAGCGGGGGAGATGGAGGCGGAGGAGGAGCGAGGGCAGAGCGGATCGGGCGGAAATTTTGCGAGTGGGGGAGATCAGAGAGAGGAGAGCAGGACTGCGGAGGAGGCCCACGCGTAGCGGGACTGCGAAGGACTGCAGAGGAGAGTGGGACGCGGGAGGGGTACTGCAGATCCATTGAAGGATGACCGTCGGATATGGTTGAGTAAGGAGAGAGAATGGAGGAGAGTTAATCTGGTGCGCACGTTTTTAGGATGGTGTATTTTTGGGTGCATATTGTGGTGTGGATGTAGTTAAGGTCATGACTGTGGAGCAGGTAATTGTTGGGTGGATGTAGGATAATTTTAACTGGTGGTTTATTAGTTTAGATGTAAGTATAGTTAATGCACTGATCACATTAAATGAAAATGCGCTGATGCATAGTGACAGACAACAAGTCATGAAAATGCAAAAAAAAAGATTTATGACTAATTCAAGCCATCAAATCCTACTCTACAATGCATCAATAGTAATTATCACATGTTTGATAAACAGATCAAACCATCACTGTTAAATAAACAAGAAAATAATAAAGAACAAGCATACATGACTAAACTTTCAGATACTGTTGCTACTACTATCAACAGAAACTTGCCTACATGCTGAAGCCGTGAAGCGTAAGTCAAAACCATTGCCACAGGCTTGCAGGTGCTTGAGTTAAGGCAGTTAAAATAATAGAACGCAGCACAAGTTCTCAAATTTATGGCTTTCACCAAGGGAATGCTTGAGAAATGGATGAGTGAGTCGCTATCAAGTCAAACATGATTTTGACGAATACGGAGGAGATCAGGTAGACAGAACCAGAGATCCAGTTCAAGCATATGGTGAGGTGAATTTGCTGTTCTAGGCGGAAGATAAGGTAAGAACTTAAGATTAAGAAATTCCATCATGCATGAAATAACTGTATTGGCTTAATATTCGAGCCACAGTAGTTTAGGATGCACAACTTTAGATGAAATGTTAATCAAGAAATCACCTACCACAAATGATCTTTCCAGAAATATGACAGGCGGAACTTTCACAGCACGAAGATCAACATCTTTGCTTGCGGTGGGCTGACAAAAAGAAATAGTTGTCAATAATATAGCTAAGGTTAAATACACAGAGTAGCTCAACAATCATAATTATTTACAATTTTAAATGGAGAATAGACTCAATATCACTGTAACTAACAGGTGCAAAGCTCAACACTTTTAACATAAAATAGTTTAGACCAGAGGCCAGGAACTTTACTGACAGTGCTATGGATGTTTTGAGTTTGCAAACGGCCTGGTTCACCAAGATTTGTGCGCCATGTAATCTGAAATTTACCAAGTATAGTGCTTCCCTCTGTCTTGGTTTGACCGGACTCATCGGACGATGGTCTTAGCTGATATAGGTAATTGTATATTCCACCCCAGCTCTGATGAGAATCGGTTGTTTGCAGAGGTCCCTGCATGAGAAAACAAAACTCAGATTAGCCCACCATTCGTTCCATTGACGTGATAGAATCAACACATTTGCATGGTCACATTATGTTTCATTTTCTAAATGGAGCTTGTTTTCAGTGCTTGAATTACCCTATTGCAGACTTCACCACTGAGGGATGTTCATCAGCTTCCAATCTTGTAGCTCTCCATTGTTGGGCAGGTTCAAAATCAACTTGATCCATGTAAAGATTAGATTTTGTATGATTCTCTATGCAGGCTTCCAGATATGTAGTGTCCTGCCAACATTGATGAACTATATAGAGTTCAAGACTGCCATAGTGAATTAATAAGTGGCCAACAAGGGAACAAACAATGAACAGTACATGCTAATATTTTGAAAGGGAATAAGGCCCGCCTCTTGAAGATATATTAATACCTTGCTAAAACAGATTAGAAATAAACAGGTTCATCTATTTTTTTAAGAAATTCAAGTCGGTGATAAGTATGTGCCAGAAACAAAGCAGTTTATTGATGATTCAGACAGGTAATGTGAGTTGGCAAGAATAAGCAAAGAAAAATTACAGCAAATATGAAAAGAAAAGGTGGATGGTATACTTCTACAATAAAAGCGCAGAGATCAAGATTGAATAAGGAAACTAATCATCTAACTGTAAATGTGTAATGATCTTCAACAATATACACATATGCAGATTTCTAAAGAAGACACTTACATTTAATCAAATGACTTACAGTTATTGTTTGCACTTGGGAAACAAGAGGTAACCTACCTTGATGGTGCGAACCTGAAAAAAGGTGAACTCAAATTATTGATATGACCTACTCCATTCGGAAGCAGACTAACTTTTGCATACCTGCAAACCAACGAATACAGCGCAAAAATGCCCCTGCAAACAATGACATAATACAGTCAATAAGTCAACCAATTTTGGAGAAGAGCATACACAACTGACAGTACAGAATCATTATCTACTGAAATCAAAGTTGCAAACCATGCATCCTACCTTCACCATTGTCATTAGCTTTCAGCACTATAAATACATATTTATATTTAGCGAAAGGGATCAGCGCGATCGTGTACATGACCAGCGAAAGGGATCCTACGATCTCCACCTCTGACTTTACCGGGACTTTGCTGAACACATCACTGAAAACATACAAAGGGCTCGTACCCATGTCAACATAAACAACTCCGAGGGTCTGGAACGCCATCACGACAGTGCTCAGCAACGATATGTCCTGGCGCAAAATTGGAGCTGAGAGGAGTCAATCATCGGGATCCATTGATTCTTGTGGTAGAATATTATCTGAACTCTGAAGAGCACATGTTTCCATATTCCAGGTACAATATAGGGAATATATATATATGAAGGCGCACACTTAGCCGATCCTAATGTCCAACCAAAATTGCACCGGGGTAGAGATCAAGAAACTACATCCAGTAAGTAAACCTCCTGTGATCGATCCATGAAAACATGATCCTTTCGCTAATCAAAAAATGGTCAAAGATCACATCTTTTTTACACTCTAAACAATTCGAATTCGCCAGCAGCAAAAAATGATCCCAGATTCGTGGATCATCCCCTACCCCAAGACGTCCCCAAGAAACGTACGCACCTTGTTGCAATGGCTGTGTGCGCCGCGCACGGACATGGCCTCGACGTTGAGGGAGTCCACCCTACGGGGTTGCATCCCCAGCCGCCGCCGGAACACGCCGGAGGACACCCGCGATAGCGTCGCTGCGTTCACGGCCCCGTTGCCACTGGTGGACACGACAACGGCTGCGGTCTCGTCGACGGCGGCGGAGAGGCCGAGCGATAGCTCGTTCGGAGCGGCCACGGCACGGACTCGAACGAGTCGACCTCGCTCCCGTCCACCCACTGCGAGCCCCCCGACCGCGTCGGTGTGACGAGCCACACCGACGGCTGCTCCTCCTGGATCTCGCCGCCGTTCTCTATCCCTCCGGCGCTGGCGACGCGGTCTTCTGGTTCTCGGATTCAATGAAGAGGTGCACAGGCTCCCCTTCCTTGCCGGCGACGACGACGGCGGACGAGAGCGCCTCGACGGCCGACCTGGCTGCCGCCGGCTTGTTCTTGGGGAACAGCCCCTCCCCGCCGGCGACAAGCACCTCGTACGCCTCCCGGTCGGAGGTGTACACGAAGCCCTCCTCGGAATCGGCTGGGGCGGGGGGCGGCACGTCGCCGAGCACCTCCCACTCGGCCCCCGGCGTATCCACCCAGGCGCCGGAGGCGGACGCGACCTCCTCCCAATCGAATTTGTCGCCCGCGGTGGACGTCTCAAGCGGCAGATCCGGCTCGACGTCGTCCAATTGGAGGCAGTCCCAACGGATCGAGGCCTCCTCCTCGTGTTCCTCGGGGCGAGGCGGCTTGGCTTTGGCGAGAGAGGGAGAGGCGGCTTGGCTTTGGCGAGAGAGGTAGGGCTGCGGCTCGGGCGAGGGGTCGCAGGCGTCGGCGCGGGGTGGGGAGGAGGAGGCGGCGGCGGCGGAGCGGAGGGGTGGGGGGAGGAGGAGGCGGCGGCGGAGCGGAGGGGTGGGGGAGGAGGAGGAGGCGGCGACGGCGGAGGAGCGGGGGAGGAGGCAGCGGAGAAATGAGAGGGGAGGAGGCGCACGGGTTCGGTGGGGGAGGCCGGCGGCGGCGGAGGAGGAGGGAGGGGAGGAGGCGGAGGAGGGGTGGGGGAGGAGGAGGCGACGGGGGAGGGGGCGGCGGAGGAGGCGGAGGGGAGGAGGCGGCGGTGGGGGGAGGCAGGCGGCGGCGAAATCCAGGGAGGAGCGCACGGGTTCAGGAGAAGGGTGGGGAGGGCGGTTCGGGAGGAGGGAGGGGGAACGCAAGGGCGTGATGGGCGGAGGAGGACTGCAGAGGAGAGCGGGACGCGGAGGGGTACTGCAGATCCATTGAAGGATGACTGTCGGATATGGTTGAGTAAGGAGAGAGAATGGAGGAGAGTTAATCTGGTGCGCACGTTTTTATGATGGTGTATTTCTGGGTGCATATTGTGGTGTGGACGTAGTTAAGGTCATGACTGTGGAGCAGGTAATTGTTGGGTGGACGTAGAATAATTTGAACTGGTGGTTTATTAGTTTAGATATATATATATGTGTGTGTGTGTGTGTGTGTGTGTGTGTGTGGGCAAAATAACAGGTGCACCATGGTCTCCTAGCTCCATAATTAAAACTTTCCATCCATGATTAATACTTTCCATCCAAGATTGATTTTTTTTCCAAATGGATGCCTTTTCGAATTAATGAATCTTAATAGGTTACCTAATATATTGCACCTGCACGCATCTAAAAGCAATCTAACGACAGAGAGGCTTGGTGCCCGGGCGCCATGGTGCCCCATTTCAATATCCTATATGTATGTATATATATATGTGTGTGTATATATATATGTATCTATTTTTTATTCAGAGAAGCGTGCATATCGAGAGAAACTCGAACGCGGATAGAATCCAAAGGTCCACATGCTCGTAGCCAACTGAGCTAGAGCTACGCTCCGTTGGAATGGGAAACGAAGCTTTTTGCAAGACCCCAACCGATCCACAGATTACCCGAGCATCCGGGGCTGGCACCTCCCTGCCTCGCGGAACGGGCGCACGGCAACTCGAGTTGTGTCGCCTACCTCTTGGTCCGTGTAGCTAGCACGCAGCGGCCTGCCCCTCATGCCTCGCGGGCCGGATGCACGTCTGTGACGCGCAGACAGTACCTCTTCTATGTACGCTTGGGCCGCCACCTCAAACTACCATTTTTGCTTTGTGGATTGGGCTATTCTACACTGCACGGCGTCCGCTCTGCCGGCTGGGCAGTTGTGGCTGGGCCACTCTCATGGCATGGGCCTCGTGTGAAGATTTGGTGGCCTGCCCGCTTTCTCCAATATGTTGGTGGAGACGATCTGACTAACTCGGCCGCACTCTGTTCAGCGTTCCTTTCTAGGAATAGTCTATTTTACCCCTAAACTTTTACGTGGTCTAAATTTTAATCTCTAACTATAAAATTGAATGTTTTACCCCTCTTAAATATCAATACTATTTATTTTACTCCCTGAACCTATTCGGAACCGATTTTGCTCTGACATGGCACCAAAATGGCAATGATTTTGACATGTAGCCTAATTTTAGTATGACATGACACATAATCAGCATCATTAGGGAAAATAATAGGACCCACATCTATTTTATTATCTACGTTCTCTTTCCTTGGTCCTCTCCCCATGATAGACATGATGTGGCATCCTAGTCGGCAAAAGCAAATAAAATAGGATTTCCCTTTTAGGTATATGTCCACGTTGGTGCCACGTCCTTCTCTCTGTTTCTCTCTCAACCAGCGCTCAGTGAGGATGAGGTGGAGGTGGAAGCGCCATCCTCTCGCCTGTGGGGTTGCCGCATCAGCCCGCTAGAGCTGGGTCGTGGGGTTGCCGCCACCGCCCACTGGAGCTCGCCCATGGTGCTCTTGTTGCCGCCCGCTGGAGCTCATCCGCAGGATTCTTGCCGCCATGCTCTGGAGTTCTACCTGCTTAGTCAATTCTCAGGAAGCATCTGCGCTTCTCTAAGTCTCATCATTCCAATTCCTCGCACGCACCTTTCAAAGCTAGATGCATTGAGTGATTTAGCGAATAAATCTGCCAGATTTTCACATGACTTAGCATGCAGTACTTTAATCTCATCCATCTTCTGTAATTCATGAGCATAGAAGAACTTGGTTTTAATGTGCTTTGTGAGATGACTGTTCACATAGCCCGTCTGCATTTGTGCAACGCAAACTGTATTATCTTCATAGATAATTGTGGGGGTTTGCACAATATTCATCCCACATAACTATTGGATGTGGTGAATCATTCGTCAGAGCCAAGCACATTCTCGTGTGGCTTCATACAGTGCTATAATTTCTAAGTGGTTCATCGAAGTCGTTACAAGGCTTTGCTTAGACGATTTCTAGGAAAATGTAGTTCCACCAAACAGGAATATATATAGCCTATTTGTGACCTTGCGGTATGCGGGTCTGACAGGTACCCAGCATCTGCATAGCCAATCAAGTTCAAATCTTGATTCTTTCTGTAGAACAATCCAATGTCCTTACTTCCTTAGAGGTATCGAAATATGTCCTTTATTCTCTGCCAATGCCTTTTGGTAGGTTCTGCATTGTACCTTGTTAACAGGTTCACGGCAAATGCAATGTCTGGTCTAGTGCAATTTGCTAAATACATAAGTGCTCCTACTGCACTCAAGTATGGGAATTCCGGTCCCAGGACTTCCTCCCCTTCTTCCCTAGGTCGGAAAAGATCTTTTTCTGCTGTAAAGACCTCTCGATCATCAGTACTTTTAATGGGTATGCCTTCTCAAAGCCAAACATTTCTAACACTTTCTAGATATAGGCCGACTGATGTACTAATAATCCTTCAGAGACATGCTCGAGCTGCAGGCCTAAGTAGAATTTGGTCTTGCCCAAATCTTTCATTTCAAATTACGACTCCAGGTAGGAGCTTGCTTCTTTTATGTCTTCCATTGTCCCGATGATATTCAGATCATCTATATACACTGAGATTATACAAATCCATTCTGGGATCGTCGTATAAACACATAGGGACAATCTTTATTGTTCGTGTAGCCTTTCTTGCAGAGAAAGTCGCTTAAGTGATTATATCACATTCTGCCAGATTGCTTCAGTCCGTACAATGATTTTCTGAGCTTCACACTATACAGATTTCTATTTGCTCTGTCTTGGTTCGGGAGAGGGATTCCTTCAGGGATTTTCATATAAATCTCCGAATACAAGTTTTCATAAAGGTATGCAGTTACCACATCATCAGTTTCATTTCTAAATTCACGTTCACTGTCATTGAGATTAAATATCTAAAAGTTATTTCACTAATGACTGGGGAGTGGGTTTCTTCATAATCAACTCCTGGGCGTTGAGTGAAACCTTGTGCTACCAGCCTTGCTTTGTGTCTCACTACTTCATTTCTTTCATTTCTCTTTTGAACAAATACCCACTTATGCCCTACAAGGTGCACATGGGGAGGTGTGCGGTATACGGGTCCAAACACCTCTCTTTTGTTCAGAGATAGTAATTTAGTTTCTATTGCCTCCTTCCAATCCTCCCAATCTGATCTTTTCTTACATTCAGCGAGCGATGCAGGCTCGGGATCAAGATCGATGATTGTGTAATTTTCTTTACAAAGTAAATATCAATATTGGCTGTTGTCCTATTCATGGACTCTCCCGTGTGCACATAATTTATAGCTATTTCTTCATGAGTTGCTTCTTCTAGAGCTTCTCCTTGCACATTGCTTCTTCTAATTGCGGTGGCAAGTCCCTTTAGTTTTTCAGCTCCGATGTGTGCGCATACATCCATGCTGATTTCTTCTTCCATGGGGATATTCAGATCCAGTATGTCCTTTTTCTAAAGGTGTTATACTAGGTACAATAAGGCTTCTTCAATCCCCAAAGTTGTGCCCATTGGGAGTATAATTCTGGCTCTTCCTAAACCAATTATAAATGCATTACTTCCAGCGATTCTCGTAAGGCTGCCAACATTCTTACGAATCGACTGAAAATACTTTGTCTTTTTTAAGATGGTATTCGTTGTGCCGCTATCGGCTAAGCACACTTCCTCCATAGGGCGCCACACGCGTTCTAATATAATGTATTTTATTAACATGTATTAGAAGGCAATCAACGCATAAATAAAATACTTCAATATCAGAACATATCATGCCATTATAAACTGAATAAATGAATGAATTATTCAAAATCATCCAACCATCACGAGAGAAAATAAATGCTAAAGTACCATCCATGCAAGTTCTAACTTGTCCTTTTTACACAAAATAAATGACAATTAAATTCTAATGTATTTTGTGCATCAGACTGAATCTACTAGAAAATCAGGGACTTCTTCGGCTATCTTCTCGGGAGTGATCTGCTCTTCGAGAGAAATCATGGCGGTGGCTGCCTCTAGGTCGAAAGGGGGTTCTGCTGCCGGGATGGTCTCAACCTCCATCAACGCGGGCAGCTGCTCAGAACTTTTCCCCTCAATCGATGCAAAGTGGGCTTCAGGCTACCCTTCTGGGCTTGGAAGTTATCAATGATATGCTGCGGCTCTTTATAGATCCACGACCAATGTCCCCACTTGCCACACTTGTAGCAGCCTTGGTCCTGCTGGCCATAGGTCTAGGTCATACCACTCCTCATTGACTTGCTTGCATTGTTCTCTCTCGGAGTGTCTGAGTTACCTTTCTGGGCTGCGGCTTTACCCTTCCTTTCCATTCTCTTCATTAAGGGCTTTCGCACCTTATAGCTTCCAGCGTTGGCCTCTACGCAAATTTTCAGTTCAAAGAAAAATTTCATGTGATTTCTAGATTTTCTGAGGGGTTTTCTGCAAAATTCGGGACCCGTTCGTAAAATCTGAGGACCTATTCATAATTTTCAGAATTACAAAGGCCTTTCTGCAAGATTCGGGACCCATATGCAAAGTCCGAGGGCTGATCGGTAATTTTCAGAGTTTGAAGGACTTTTCTGCAAAGTCACCGGCCCCCCGGCAAGGCTTTTCCTCCCCCTTCTCTCGTTTGGCCCACCTCACCCAGTCCACGTACGGCCCATGCAGCCCACCTCCAGGAGTAGGGTTTCCCCTACCCTTGTTCACACGGGGCGGCGGCAGCGTGTTCGACCCCAGCGGGCGCGGGCGGCTCTAGGCCGGAGCTCAGGGCGGCTGCCATCGGTGAGGTGGCACGCGAGGCCGGCTTCGGGTGGCGGCGCGGCTACGCAGGAGCCGGCTTCGGGTGGCGGCGGCGCCATGCGGGGCGCGCGCACGGGCGGAGAGGCCGAGGCAGGCGCGGTTCAGGCACAGCAGCACAATGCGGGGAGCGCGCACGGGCGGAGGAGCCGAGGCCGGCGCGATTTGGGCGCGGCAGCGCCATGCGGGGCGCGTGCACTGGCGGAGCAGTGGAGGCCAGCGCAATTCGGGCGCGGTGGCGCCATGTGTGGCGCTCGCACAGGCAAAGGAGCTGAGTGGCCGGCGGCTGGCGACTTTGTGTAGCACGCTCGAGCTGGGAGGCCGAGGTGTCGTGCGGGGCTACGCCGGCTGCAGGCTGCTGATCGGTGGCCGACCGGCGTCGGGCCGGCAGCAGGCCAGCGACTGGTGGCAGCTTCACGCGTTGCAGCCGTATAGAGCCGTTCGTGCGAATTTTTTTCAATCTACAGTGCAATCAATATCTACTCTGTATGCAATCTACCGATCGACATTGTGCCGGTGACTTCAAGTCTGCTCGTGGTAGATTAGAGCGGATTTGTACCGTAAAAAATTAATCTAGAAAACAAAAATTCGAATTTAGGGCGATCTAGATAATTCAATCTATTAGAGCTTCAATGATTACCTTCGATTCACCGGAGTGAACTCGTGCTGATAACGTGTTGAGGAACCGTCGCTGGCGACCAGTCCGATCGATTCCTCTGCTTAATGCAAAACAAGATCAATCACAGAAGACAGAATAATAGATTGAAAATATAGAGAGGTAGAGAGAACTCCTGGTCTTTCTTTATTACTTTTCTGATTGTATGTGTACAAAATCTGTCGGTACGGCTCCCTATTTATAGTCTACCGATGAGGTACCCACCATGGGCCAAGGCTTCTGGCCTAGGCCCAGGTTTCCTAACACGGGAAACGAAGTTTTTTGCAAAACCCCGACCGATCCACGGATTACCCAAGCATCCAGGGCTGGCACCTCCCTGCCTCGCGGGCTGGGCGCATGGCAACTCGAGTCATGCCCTCTTGGTCCGTGTAGCCAGCACGCAGCGGCCTGCCCCTCGTGCCTCGCGGGCCGCACGCATGTCTGTGGCGTGTCGACAGTGCCTCTTCCATGTGCGCCTGGGCCGCCACCTCAAACTACCATCTGTGCTCCGTGGATTGGGATATTCTACACTACACGGCGTCGGCTCTGCCAACTGGGCAGTTGTGGCCGGGCCACTCTCATGGGAGGATGGGCCTTGTGCGAATTTTTGGTGGCCTGCCCGCTTTCTCCAATATGTGGGCTGAGACGATCTAACTAGCTTTGCTGTGCTCTGTTCAACATTCCTTCCCATGAATAGTCAATTTTACCCCTAAACTCCTACGATGCTCTAAATTTCAATCTCTAACTATATAATCGAATGTTTTACTCCTCTTAAATATCAATACTATTTATTTTATCCCCTAAGGCTATTGCTCTGATATGGCACCAAAGTGGCAATGATTTTGACATGTAGCCTAATTTTAGTATGACATGACACATAATCAACATCATCGGGGAAAAGTGTGGGACCCACATCTATTTTATTATCTACGTTCTCTTTCCTTCGTCCTCTCCCCGTGATAGACAGGACGTGGCATCCAGCATCCTAGTCGGCAAAAGCAAATAAAATAGGATTTCCCTTTTAGGTATATGTCCACGTTGGTGCCACGTCCTTCTCTCTGTTTCTCTCTCAACCAGCGCTCAGTGAGGATGAGGTGGAGGTGGAAGCGCCATCCTCTCGCCTGCGGGGTTGCCGCATCAGCCCGCTAGAGCTGGGTCGTGGGGTTGCCGCCACCGCCCACTGGAGCTCGCCCATGGTTTTCTTGTTGCCGCCCGCTGGAGCTCATCCGCAGGACTCTTGCCGCCATCCTTTGGAGTTCTACCTGCTTAGTCAATTCTCAGGAAGCATAGATGCCACAATGCTTAGTTCAATTATAAGAGGATGCATCCATGTATCTGTGCAGGGCATCACGGCGACGGGAAAAAGGACTTACGTGCTATAGCGGCTAGCGAATGTACCACTGGGGCCATGCGCCTTCTCTCTCTCTCTCTCCTCCTTGGCTCCATCTATCTCTCTGCTCTCTGTTCACCGCACACGTCGACAGCCAAGTTCAGGTCGTATTTGGAAAAAGGAGGACTCATGGCTCACAGGTAGGTCCCCATATATATTTTTCCTAATTTTTACTGATCAGGTTGGCATGTGGGTAGAAAATGTTAGAAATTGGTCCATTTAATTGGCCTATTTCCTTAATTCCAAAGCATGCATGATTTAGTACCATATTGCTTAGGCAGGGTGAGGAAGACCGATTTACAAGGTGGAGTCATCCCCACTCCTTGAATATGGAAAGAGATGGTATGAGAAAGGTTCTATCTAGTATCACACGCGCGCGCGTATTCGCGTATTTTCGCGTGAAAATCGCGCGACCGTGACGTGGCACGCCACTTGGTAGACCAAGTCCATCTTTATTTTTGCTAAACCATGCACCTCACTCTCTCTGTTTAAATGAGATTTAAACATTTGAATGAGGCAGTTACAAGTGAATTTACACTGCTTAATTTGTGATTTGATGAGGCAGTTACCAGTGCATAATTCTGTTTAAAACGCAACAGTTACTAGTGAGTAGTAATTGGCTAACTACAGCGCCTATAAAAGGGCTTGGAGACGTCCAGGAAAATAGACAGAATTTTGCACCTCCATTCTTCCTCTACTTTCTGTTCTTGTGCTGTTGTGCTGCGTCGTCTGAATCTCGTCGACCTTTCTTCCCGGCATGCACCTGGAAGGAGGGAGAGCAGCTATCTTCGAACTGTTGCCGTAGAGAGTACCTGCACGAGGCGGCAATAAGGTTTCTGGGCAGCGCATCTGCGCGACCGCTCACTGCACTGCTACACCTACGTTCTGCACTGCGTCAAGCCTGTGCGGCTTCCTGTTCTTCATCAGGCTAACAAGTCGTTCGTGCGCACGTTCGACTTTGTTACTATATTGTTTTTCTTGTGTATGTTCTAAAGTATGTTGAGTAGCTTGCTGTTAGTTGTGAGTTTTGCATCATTAGTTTATTATTTCTGTCTCCTAATAAAACTTGGAATTAAAATATTGCCCACATTTGTAACAGAAAATTAGTGATGTGTCATCATTGAAAATAGTTTTAGGGGTGAAAAGTAAATAATATTGACAATTGAGGAGTATCAATTACCCGGTTTTATAGTTGAAAGCAAAAGTTTAGGGGTCATATAAATTTATTCTTTCCATTTTCAATTTCATCTTAAAAAAACTTCCTTTTCACTTTGGCGCAAATGAATTTCTGCACGCAAGGAATGCACTACGGCAGGATTTACATGTAGGCAACCGGCCGTAATTACGAGGAAGACACTCCAGTTCCACGAAAAAGTGAAAAACTGAAAGTTTAACCACCAGAGAAAAGAAAGTCGGCACCGCCCGCGAGATTCCCTGGTGAAACTTCACAGGGTTTATCCTTGCAAATGAGCTCAAACTTCCAGCCATTTGCAGTTATCACTGTTAACCTCGGGTATCGATCGGCACAGCAAAGAGCTTTTACCGTGCTATAAATGGCGCCCCTTACACCACCCTCATTCTCAAGCCTTTCGGCCTGGTAACAATCTTACGAGAGAACCTTTTTCGATCTAACGACCCATAGCCTAGCTAGCTAGAACAACCAGGATCCAATATATGGTGCTCTGTGCAGGGTGCAAGCTAATGCTGTTGCTCTTTCTTGTCGTCGTTCCCCTGCAAGGGCTGCTCGACCGCTCCGCGCTTCCAGCAGCAGCGGACGACGACCTGCGCGCAAACGAGCAGCAGCACAGGGAGCAACAACATGACGTCCCCGCTCCCGCGCACAATGTGGCCGTCGAGATGCAGGCGAGGGGCGGCAGCGACGACCGGCCGGCCTCCGCGGCGAGATCGGCCGCCGCCGCGCGTCCGGCGTTCGCACGGAGATTCTTGGGAGACGGCACGGACACATGGCCAAAGCATTCGTGTGACTCCAACTACCCTCCTTGTCCGCCACATCCCTGATAACTGAAGAGCTGAGGAGGAGGAAGCTTAATTAGCATTCGTGTGTTAAGCGTGTGCTGAATGCTAGTGTGCATATTTTCACTTTGTTTGGACAACTTTTAGCTGTTCAATCTGCATGTTACTTCTCTAGACTATATATAAATCACGACAACAATGCATCATGCTGATGCAGGCATGCACTTTTGTGCGTGTCCTGTATAGCAGTATAGGATGTTCAAGAAAGTCCCTGAAAATATGTAGTTAATTTATGTGCTTCACGGGTGGTTAGCTGGTTATGCTCGTTCAGTTCATTGTGCCGGTGGGTCACCTTTGTGCGTGCGGGCGCGTCCGTGTCACGTGCGTCTGTATCAAGCCATTACCGTATACTCCTCATGTCACAAATCACAAATATATATGTTTTGGACATTGATACGATTTTCAAAGCACAACTTTGAACACTAATTTATATTATAATGTATTTATAAAAACAATAAAATTATAATTTATAAAAGTATTTTTCAAGACAAAATATACATATAGTTTCCATATATTCAATCTAAATATTTAAAAAATACCGATAGTTAAAATTTTAAAAATTTAACTACACTCATTGTAAACAATATATGGACTTGTGACTAGAGGAGTACATCATATAATTTGTTTATTAAACTATATCATCCAAATGATGCAAGCTGGGAAGTTGTAATTTGTAAATAACTTCTTTTGATGGATTTGTGGAACAAATGGGAATATAGAAACGGAGGATGGCACTTAATTTTGACTGGATTTTGAGGCTTAGCTAATCATTCCTTTTAATCCTTTCTTTGTTCAATCGTCTCTGGTTGACTAGCATTGGCGTTATTATTGTTTGTGTTAGAGTTTGTAATCTTGTTTTCAGAAGTCATAGTCGTGTACAAGTACACCTCTATCGGAGTCAGAGTTCGTGGTCGTGTACGAGTACGACTTTGTCATAGCCGAGTTGGAATCATAGTCGTAGTCGAGTACGACTTCGAGTCCTTCTCCAGGACATGGTCGAACCGAGAGCAAGGGCGGCGGAGAGCACCAAGTCGATAAGATGTAGTCGCAGAGGGGGTGCCGAGAAGAGGGTGACCAGTGTGGTCGCAGGACCACCGAGTGGAGGTGATGTAGTCGCAGAGGAGGTGCAGAGCTTGGAGTGACCGACGTGGTCGTAGGCGGTCAGCGTGACCGCGGAGCATAGAGCGACCATCGTTGTTGTGGGCGATCAGCGTGATCGCAGAGGAGAGAGGCGACCGGCGTGGTCATAGGTGATCAGCCTGGGCGACCAGTGTGATCGTAGCCGATCAGTGTGGGCAGCCAGTGTGGTCGAACGTGGTCGGTGTGATAGCAGTGGAGGCAACTGGTGCGGTCGCAGGCAGTCAGTGAGATCGTAGGGTTCGCAGACGTGGTCGTAAAGGAGTTACGACTACAGCGAGAAAAGATCGCAGACGTGGTCGTAAAGGAGTTACGACCATGGCGATTGGGCGGAGGGTGTCCGTAGGAGCAGCAGGCTTGGTCGTAAAGGAGTTACGACCAGGGTGATGAGCGGAGGTGTTCGCTGGAGCAGAAGCTGTGGTCGTAAGGAGTTACGACCACAGTCACAGAGCTAAGGACGGCGACGAGAGCGGAGGTGCTGCAGGTGCTGGAGATGTGGTTATCGTCATGGACAATGCAAGGAATAAGAGGGAAAAAGAAAAAGAAAAAACCTCAAAAAGCCAAAAATAAGTCGAAATTAGAAACCGACGCGTTTAAGTGATTTTTGGCTTAAATAAGTCGAAAGCAAAAAATAAGCCCGAAGCTAAAGCCGCTTGGAGCGGGGTTTGCAATGCACGCGCATATGCACGTGATCTGGTATCAATTAATTACTACTGTCCTAAGGAAGTTGTTTTGATTCCTAAAATATAACTTTAATCATTTATTTTTATTATAATATATTTGTAAAATATTATAATATTATCAAATCACTTTTAAGAGAAATCTACACGTTGCATTTTATGTGTCTAATCTAAATATTCAAAAGATATTGATAGTCAAAATTAATTTACAATGTTTGATTGTACCTAGCAGTTTCATGTGCCTATGGTATGCTAAAAAAGCACTAAATCTAAGAAATACTTAATGAGAAATGACCCCATATATACCTTTATTAAATAACATATCATAACTATTTAACCTTTTTTAAAACATTTAAATAGAGGTAAAGAATATATATATATATATAGTATAAATAACAGGGGCACCTAGGTGTCTGGACACCTAGTCTCCCTACATTTGGATTGCTTTTAGATGCGTGCTAGTGTGATTGAGACTTTCCATCCATGATTAAGACTTTCCTTCCATGATTGATTTAGCATGCCTAATATATTACATACCATACATACCATTGCTCTAGCACGTATCTAAAAGCAATCTAATGGCAGGGAGCCTAGGTGTCTGGTTATCTAAAAGCAATCTAACGGCAGGGAGCCTAGGTGTCTGGGCACCTAGGTGTCCCATTTCAGCGTCCTATATATATATATATATATATATATATATATATATATATATATATATATATATATATATATATATATATATATATATATATATATATATATATATATATATATATATATAATTGGCCCTACTCCAAATGGAGTCAGCTTCTGATTTATTTTGACTTTCGTCTTATTTAAGTCAGAATCCACTTGGAATATGTCGGTTTCTAAATTTAGCTTATTTTTGTCCTTTTGGGTATTTTTACCTTTTCTTTTACTACCTTATTCCTTTACATTGTCCACGATGATATAATGGTTTTTTTTCTATTTTTATTTTTATCTAAAAAGCTAACAGCTGTTATAGTATAATTTCAGCTATAAATTAAAAGACATAGTCAGTTGTTTAAACCTTAATGCCAGTTGAAGCGAGGCCCTTGTTTCTAAGAAAATACCAGCTCCACGTCTTGGTCGCCGTTCGATCGTGGAAAACCAAGCTACTAGTAAGTACACTACACTACCATCTTCGAAGTGGCCTGACTTCTTGTTTGGCGTCATGCATGGGCAGGAAAAAGTTGCACCGCGAATCTTCAGAAACTTCACTCCGCAGTCCAAACTGGCTAGTGACTATACAGTAGGCATGTCCTCGCACACGAATGCGTAGGTGTGTCTGCACGCAGCACGTACATCGATCTAAGGAAATCGTTGGTAAATGTAGTAGACAATAGTATAGTAAAACCACCGACAACACGTACCCATGTTCGACATTTGACTCGCTCGATCGGCACGCGTAGTCACGTACGTACGTAGTAATTTCCAAGTGAACACTCCGATTCTCCAAACATGAAGGCTGAACAGGGCACAGAGAGAGAGAGAGAGAGAGAGAGAGAGAGAGAGAGAGAGAGAGAGAGAGAGAGAGAGACGCGGTCTCTTCTGTGGCAAGTATACGGTTCGGTCGCAAAGCACAGCACGGAACACCACACTTGAACCGAAGTTGCTTGCAAGGCCGGGTTTGTACATGGCATCTGGGGGAGTGATATTCTCACGGTATTCTCATGGCACCGTCGCGTCCCCTTCGGTGAAAATGGAGGGGCCATTCCTTGTCATTGCTCTGTCACTTCGCCTACTCGGCCTATATCTGGCCCCCCTGGTCTGTGAATTTCTGGATCGTGACAGTTCCATCGTTGTCGTTCAATCATTTCATACCTCATCATCGTAGGCTATCTAGTATCTTGCAAAGAAATCTCAAGTAGTCTGAAACTACTTCAGGGCCGTAGTACCTCGCCTTAACCCTGACCAAATGGTACGGCGCTCGCACGCGTTTCTCTCGTTCTTTCTTCTCACCTGTCCCCTTGTTCAGATGTCCTACTGCTCGAGATCGTTTCGCAAGGAGCTGCAGGAGCCTGCAGCCCCTTCTGTGGCTCACGGTGACGAACTGCGCCGCGACGAGGCCCGGGACCAACCCATGGGGAAGGAGACGATCGCGAGTCGTGGAGCAAATGCTGATCATGGCGCGGTACCACCGTCGTCGGCCACAATAGTGGCCGTGGACGGTAGCGATGGTGCTGGGTCGCAGCGGATGTGGCATGGAGCGCTGGCGCCGGTGGTGAGAGACTCGATGCTTCATTTCAAGGAGTTGGCGCGGCGGTTTCTGGTGGGGAAGGGCGCGGACTCGGCAGCCGAGCCATCGTGCCACTCAAACAACCCGCACATCACCTGCTCCCCACCGGCGCTGCGCTGACCGGGCTGGATTCCCTTTTTCTTGTAAAACATTTAGCGTCGTGCCTTTCCAATATATACGTTTCTGCTACTCAAATATATGAGTGCAAATGTGTACACACACAGATATATATAGTTGTCTTTTTTATAATAGTTTGATTGTAGATATGTGTTATATATATATATAATCAAAAGCATGTAATATAAATTTGTTTGAAATTCTGAAATCGAGTATATTTTTTTCAAAGGTATACATTTCTTTCGAATTGTTATAGATGGGTATATATATCCTAAAAATGATATTTAAAAAAACCTGAATTTAGGTTATGTGCATATATATACTAATATAAAAGCACCAATTTAGTTAAACCTTTTGTCACATAGCAAAGTTAACACCCTTCCCTCCTAACAGTTAGATCAACTAAATCCAATAACTACCATTACAAGTTGGTCCTGCCATCTCGATATCTAAACCATTAACTCAGATCATCCAGCGATTACTGTTGTAAGTTGGTCTTGGCGCCCACCTCCTCAATACCCTATCCTAACCGTGGCCCTCCCACTATTCTCGCCCCAATCCCCGCCTTTGTCCACCTCCTCCGCACCCGTGCAGCCCCCGCGCTCCCCACCTCCTCCGCCCCACGCTGCCCCACTTCGCCCCCAAGCCGGCCCTCTGCGCCTCCCACTACTTAGCCACTCCGCTCACCTCCTCCTCCCCATTCCGCCCTTGCACTCCCCACCTCCTCCGCCCCCGCACCTCCCCACTTTGTCCCCAAGCGCCCCCTGCTCTGCCTCCCCCTATTGAGCCGCTCCGCCCACCTCCTCCACCCCTGCTCCGCCCCAATTCGCCCCTAAGCCGTCTCCCTCCCCTCCTCCCTCCTACTGATGCTTCAGTGAGGAGCGCTCACAAGAGCCTCTTGTCCTTGCGTTGTGCCCGCGCCAAGAACTGTCCCTGCGACCTCTGCGCGCTCGCCTTGTGGGGCACCTCCTGCCTCCCACACTCCTGCTGTGAGACATTGGGTTTCCTACTTCCTAAGGATATGTACCACACCAACAAAAGATCTATCGCCAGAGGCAACCTCATCCATCCATGCTTCTGAGAGATCCACCACTGGCCGCTTCGTCCTCCGCTTCTTTCTCTTCTTGGAGATCTAGGAGCAGCAAGGGATTACCATAGTCGAGGATGCTTGGCTTGCCTGAGGAGAAGTGATGGGGACGCTTGTGCCTTTGTCATGTTTGATGTAATGCCCAACCTATTCGTTCTGCAACAACGACCTTGGTGCACGATGTCTGATAAGTGCTCACAAATTAAATTATCTTATTTCTAGTGATCTAAGTGATTATCCCAACTTGATATTTCATATGATATACAGGCTTGAGAATGCCATTGCAACACACCAATACCGTGAGTGATTACCGTGATGCAGAGAAGGAACATGCAAACTTTTTGTTGTTGCCTTTGATATTTTTGGCGCAGATTGCGCATTTCCTACAATGGCAGGAGAATTTGACATGTTCTATTATTACATTTGGCTGGAGTTCATTTGTTTTGAAGATTGATTTGCTAAAGTAAGTTATTAGAAATCTCAGTTTCTTCAGTTTTTGTTTGTGGGGATTCAGATTGTACTCCCTCCATCCACTTTTTAGGGTGCACTTTACTTTTGATTTTGTCTAATAATATTAGGCGCACGCACTAATTAAGGTAAAAATTATGACTTGTTTATTATTTTGACATTATTAACTATCCTCAAATTATATAGCATGCATGCTTCCAATGACCCTATTAAATCAGGTTGCTTCCTGTTTTGACCTTATTAACTATTCTTAAATTATGTTGTAGCATGCATGCTTCCAATGACCCTATTAAATCTGGTTGCTTCCTGTTTTGACCTTATTAACTATACTCAAATTATGTTGTAGCATGCATGCTTCCAATAACCCTATTAAATCTGGTTGCTTCCTGTTTTGACCTTATTAAGTATCCTAAAATTCTATAGCATGCATGCTTCCAATGATCCTATTAAAACACGGTTGCATGCTATCATATGTATTCTTCCCATGAGAGGAAGAGAGAGAGTTAGGAGCAAAGCATGCATGCATGTATTGAACATTGTTTTTCTCAGTGGGCAGGGGACTGGTTGGATGTAATAATGGTGAGTATTATGGTAATTTGGTCATGCTCTTGTGCTTCTTAATATCCGTGCAAAAGCCAAATGCACCTTAAATAAGTGGACGGAGGGAGTATTTGCTAAGTTCTTGATGTCATATAGAAAAGTGGTTCCCTGTTGTGCAAGATACAAAGTCATAGCCATACGCATGGCAGCTACCCAGTCTTGTTGCTTATGTGTTGGTCAAATGTGATAGGTAGCAGGATTGTAGTTCAATAATCAGATCGATTTCCAAATCATGCACTTCAAGTTATGGTGGAAGTCACATATGGAAGTCCCAGCATTGTAGTTAGTAAGGTAAGCATGTAAAAATGGTGAGAATGTAAATATATGAATGAATTTGGTGATGGTCTAAAAAAATATGATAGTGTATATACAAGATCTTATGGCCAATGTTTGTGCCTAAGTTCTTTGATGTGTAATGATAACAATTTTCTTTTAGTATTACAGTTTATCTCAATTAAGACTTAAGAACACACAGAGTGACAACTTATTTATAAACAATTAGGAGTTATGCAGTGTTTATACTTCAGAAGTTGTGGTAAATTATTTGGAAGCATGGCATTTACATGATAATTATTGCCTTTTTGTTGTAAATCGAAGTTGACCTATAAAAGCTAATGAGTTGTTTACTGAAAATGCCTCTACATCATCAAATGATTTGCTGAAAATTTCCTTTTTGTCTAAGCCATGATTGTTGCATTATGGCTAGCTTGCTTGAAATGTGGCTTTTCTAAGCATGGATGTACCTACACCCATTAGCGGTTTTGGATATTTGTATTGTACCAAAATCTAGAAAAAAAAATCATACATTTTGTAATACTTAACATATGGGTACTCTTAAAATCTGGGTACCTTTACGCAATTTCCAAGCACACACCTCATACGAAACTGGCCTGAGTTTTAAAAGATCTTACCAATTTGGAGAATCTCCTGGCTTTTGCTTGATTTGGAAAGAAGACTTTGCTTGTAGCCTTATAGGATGAGTTTCTGTTTTGGGTCACTTAAGTAAAGGAACATTCTTATGGTCCAAATTTGTTGTATATAACGTACGTACCGAACCGAATTTATCAACCATACCAAATGCATAAGCCTACTCGGAGATGGTGCATTCGGCGGCGGTGACCTCGGGGATGGTTGATCCTGTAGTGAAGGGCCGGTGACATGTAGGGTAGAGCCGCCAGACTGGAGGAGGTAGCATGGTGGCGGCACACAGGCATGGGTTGGTGAGGGGTGATGAGGGAGGGGAGGAGATGATGTCAGGTGGGAGTGGAGGGGCTGGACATATTTTTCATTTACATCTAAGGCAACCTCCTCTCTCAGCCGATTCGAGCCACTAGATCTCAATCCAACAGCCATGAAAAAAGGTGACGTGGCCAACCCCTTTAGTGCCTTAGCCCAGCCCCTTCGGAGCCTCCACTTCTCCTTCCTCCTATGCGTCGCCATGCTGCTACTACACTGGGACAGTGAAGAAGAGAGAGAGAGAGAGACAGAGCAGTACTTGGTGGCGAGAAGAGGATCACACCGATGCGCATAACAAGATGTTGGTGTATACCACCAAGAATGATGATAGAACGAAAGTGTACACCACAGTCGACGATCGGGACATGGAGTACATAGCACGGACAAAGAAAAGGGAGGTGGAGTGCACCAGCTTGGATGAGGTGTACTCCGTCAAAGGTAAGGAAGAACCGTAAACCCGATGGGGTGAGGGATGGCAGATCCGGAGCGATGATCTCGGCAACAGCATATCCAGCTATGCTAACGTCATTTTTGATGATAAAATGTCTCCTTTTAATGTTTATTGTATAATTTAAGTCATATTTAATTATATACTAGTTGAATGCCCATGTGTTGCTACGGATTTTTAAAATTTATCATACTACATATTTTAAATCTCATGGGTGCATACAAACATGTTCAAAAAGTTCTTTTAAGGGAAGGGATCTCATTTGTATGCCATCTACCAACCTTAATCAGCATCTCTGAAATTATATTTTACCACTGTTGTATTCTGATTTTCCATCCTAAATTTTATACGCATGTAAATAAAAGTTGCACTCCATCATATTACGTTGAGATATCACTATGCTGCATACTCAAGAAACAACTAAGTGCTGCAGGCTATCATCTATTGCTTTAATCACAAATTTAGATAGTATCAGGCCACCCTTCATTTGTTTTATCCATCTAGGCCAAACCATTTCAGAATTGGGAGTAGCATTCTGCAGGCAGAACTATTGTTACGGACAAGGTTTATGAATTTTTCAGCGCAATGGCTACCCAATTTGCATCAGGCTTCAAACTAAGGTTTCAGAAATCCCCTCGATGAGCAAACAAGGTACTACTAACCTCACAACCCTAATTCCATAAAGGTTCTTTTAAGGGAAGGGATCTTAATATCTAGTTTCACTATGGTAACAACAAACCATATCAAGTGTATATGCAGTACACACTTCATACATACTAATTTTCTGGGATTGGAGCATACCCCTGTGGTTCTTCAAGGCAAGCTGGAGCAACAGCAACTACCACCACCAAATATCACAACCACCAATGCTGTGAAGTTCACCAAAAATGCCTCTGCACCATATTTGTTGAGGCCTGAGCTTTGGAGGAAACTTAGTTTCTCCAGAAACCCAAGTTCTGAAGTAGCCAGGGCTAAAATGTAGACGAAGAGCACAAATAGTATGTGCCAAGGAAGAGCACCCCTCCTCACATTTGGTGCAGCACCAGGGAAAAAGAAGGCAACAAATCCAAATATCCACTGTGATAGATAAGGAAAATGTAAGAACATTTGTTAACACTAAAGTGAAAAATATAATGTCTATTCTTGGGCAGACTTCAACTATAATGTAAGTTCCCAGTTCAATAATTTCGTTATGCAATCTTCCAGCTCTAAAAACCAATCCATTTTTTCATGTCTTTTGGTGACCACCAATATGTATTAGTAATAAGATAAAAAAAGTATGAAAGCTCACCAGCTACCAATAACATATTTCAGGTTTTTGACAACCACACAACAACTACACAAGGATATCAATTCACCCAAAACTATTCAGAAATGGCATGCTACAGCATACTTGAATAAAATGTTCAGAATCTTCTATACGCATACTTGATTAAAATGCTTAAAATATTCTCTATTGGTTCTACTGTATGTCAACTGTATCAGTCAGTTCATAATGATTGCAGTTATTTGCAAATATATCAAATTATAGCAATAAAGGAAACTGATCAGTGATCACTATATGGAATAGAATTGCAATCATATGTGAAGTCTTACCTGAATACCATATAAACAAATTGTTCCAATCCCAAGCCAAGAATGCAGATTGTAAAGATTGGCAATCCCACTTTCACTGTGATATTTGAAAGCACAGTATATCCCAACCGCACCAAGCACAAGAGCAATTGCGTGGAGAATTAGATGGATCAGCTTAGTTGTGTCATGATTCCACGTAGGAAGTATGTTGTATACCATGATAGCTGCCAAAATGAAAGGGATATTACTAAATTATGTTTGCAAGGCAGAAAACTTGCAAAATTTTTAACATTACCTTCACTGCCAAGAATAATATAGCCAATCAGCATAAGAACAGGGTGAATCTGCAATATCCCAACATTATAATTCTTGATATCCATATGGATTTTGAGATGCTAATGTAAGCCAATTTAAAATAGCAAAGGTTACACAAATGACTAACAAATTGCATCTCTCACTGGGAGTTTATGGGAAACCATGTCAAGGGTTAAGGTGAAACAAATGAAGAGAGGGTATAGATTTAAAAGGCTCATGCGCAGTGAGATACATGTTCATCAGCAGTTCACTCAGTAAACAGACATAAATTATGGCACACACTTAACACTTAAAATTAGTCATTTTTCAGATGCATTAGAGAGCAAATTACGTGGTCGCTCTAACAGAAACCAGTAGCAAGTTGACATTTAAAATACAACTGCTTTTAGTCGTGCTCCATTTCTTTTGATATATATATATATATATATATATATATATATATATATATATATATATATATATATATATATATATATATATATATATATATATATATATATATATATTCAACATCAAACAATCATTTCTGAGTTCTCTCTATTTTCCCCATCAGATGGCCAACATGCCGTTTGTTGACCAATACGTGTGTATAAGCATTCACCATTGTACTTCTTTTTTATCATGACCACTCCAGCACTTACGAAACGACTTACTCAAATCATGTCCTCTGATGTACAGCTCAAACTGATCAGTCGTTCCCAGAGCCTCATCCATCATTTTTTTTGACAAAGTGCCTCATCCATCAGTGATCAGTTAGTGTTTGGAACGTTTTGTTCAAATAAACATATGCTGCAAACTTATGAGATTTAACACAATTCTTCTTTAGTGACATTCCCGAACAGATTGGATAAAAAGGCTAAATTACTGGATCAACATCGTCGTCAGGGAGGGGATTATGGGATTAACAGACAAGTGTGTGCGGGTGTGGTGCATAGAGCGCGATGGTAAGTTGAGTGAGGGCAAGGACCTGCTTGATGATGAGGGAGTCGGCATCGGAGAGGACGATGTAGACGAAGTTGAGGTTGCCATCGCTAACCTCCTTGATGGTGAAAGCGTCAGGGCGACAGCTGAGGTGGGCGGCGAGGCCGGGCGCAGCCTTGATGTAGGCCACCAGGGATGCCTCGTCGAGCGGGCGGAAGCCCTGCGCCTCCTCTGTGGCCATGGTTGGTGAGGATACAAGCTATAGAGAGAGAGAGAGGTGTGGGCCTGTCGGGCGGGGGGCATTGACGATGTTCCTACGCACCACCCTAGGCCCTACGCCATTGCCACCATTTCCATTACCCATGATTAAATCCCGAAGGCCCGAGCTCAGCCCTTCTCCCTCTTCTCCTTCTCCTTCTTCTTGGCCCCGGCTGTGGTGGAGAGCGCCACGAACTCGTTGAGGAGGAAGTCATCGAGGTCCTGGGTGAGGAAGGAGTTGGTGTTGAGGAAGGGCGGGTGGAGATGGACACAACTCATCAGGTTCTAGAGGAAGAGCGCATCCACTAGTTCTTGGGATCGAAGACATCCGGCGGGCGCTCATCGAACTCAACCTTGACCTTCCGAACCATCATCGTCGCCGAGCTCTTCACCGCTTCGGATGGGTTGGGGGGAGGATGGAGTCAGGGAAGGTGCGTGGGATGAAGGGGGCTGGTCAGAGGCGGTGCACCCCGCTGGATCTCGAAGAGGAGGCACCAGCTATTTTGATGGGAGGCAAACGGAGGAAGGACTGAGGAGGCGGCCTGCGTAGTTGTTCAGGGGCACGAGGGGAATGGAGGATGGAGGAGGCGGTTTGCAGGGAGGAAGCGAGAGGTTGCGGGAAGAAATGGGGGTGTGGCGGTTGTGTGAGGAGAGAGGGCGTCTGCGGGTGCGCTGCGTGAAAGGGACGGATGAGACGACGAAGCTGTCGGTCTGGCCCCACATGTCAGCTTCAAATATCTGCACGAGGTGCACAAAAGAGAGAACGGACGAAATACCACTAACTCTAATTTTTAAGTAGTAGAGATATCAACGTCTTTTTGAACCCCGTTGTAAGTGCATTTACTAGTTTCATGGAAAGGGAAGAAAAACAGTAATCTAATAGCCGTCGAAATAAAATCGAGAACGCCGAGCAGTCCAGCCAGCCGCCGATGGCAGTGTCCACCCTAATCGGGAACCTCCTCGCTGCCGTTGTCTGGTGCGCCGCCTACCTCGCCGCCGCCATCTCCTTCTCCTCCTGATCCTCCCTTCCTCCTGTAGCCCAACCCCTCGCCTCCCCACTCTCTTAAACCCTACTCCAAACTCCTTCCCAATCGCTCGGTCGCCCCGCGCCGCCATGGGTTACGCGCAGCTCGTCATCGGCCCCGCCGGGAGCGGCAAGGTGATGGTCCCCAACTCCCCTCCCGCTTAACTTCATGCTCAATTTTCTGGAGGGTTTGATGTGAGCGCGAGGTGCTTAGTTCAATCTCTGGCGCTAATTAGAATTCTGGGAGAAGTGGTTCGTCGCTCCGGTCAATTAGGGTTCTGCCACTGCTTCTGCTACAGCGTTTGAACTCTTGATAGTTTTGATCGGACATAGTTTTGTGCTATTTTAGTGCTGTTTGGTTCCTATTTGAGGTTATTTGAAATGAAGTAACTTGCTTCTCTGATTTATTTCTAGGGTTTAGTGATTCGTGGGATGGCTATACATATACATATAAGATAATTTACAAATATATATTGCAAACTTGTCTATTAAAGAAAGAGGATTGCACGGGAGGCTTCGAGTTTGATTAAGGAGAAGTTGAGAGTGGCTTGCTCTAATCGGTAATTGATGCTGTGCAGTCGACCTATTGCTCCTCTTTGTATCAACATTGTGAGACGCTGGGCAGGACGATTCATATGGTCAATCTCGATCCAGCTGCAGAGCACTTCAGCTATCCTGTAGCTATGGGTAAGACTGTTCTTATGCCTCTTGTGCACACATTTGAACGTGTCTCTTGCTCAGCTTATTTTGGTATGTTTGTAGATATTAGAGAGCTCATATCGTTGGATGATGTTATGGAGGAGCTTGGGATGGGGCCAAATGGTGGGCTTATCTATTGCATGGAGTATCCTGTTGCTTGAAAGTTTTCTTTATTTATTATTAATTGTTGCCTTCCAAGCTATTTAGTTCTTAACTAACACCTTATGGCACATTATTTGCAATGTGTTTCTGTTACATTTTGAAACTTATAGGTGGGTTGGATATGCAACGTCAGTCTGTTGGCAGAAATTGGTCTTGTAGTATACCTTTGCACATAAATGAATGTCAGTGGGATGGTTGCACATATACTTCATTACTTCTAGAATTAAACCACCATATGGAGGGTATATACGTATAGTGTATGTGTGTGCGTGCGCGTGCGCGTGTGCGTGTGCGTGTGTGTGTGTTCCAAGAGCAAATAGTGTTGCTATACTCGCATTTTTTTGTTATCTAAATGCTATGACATTCAGTTATACTTTCATTTGCTGCTCCATTTGTTGAAGACAATCGCGTATATGTTACCTGCCAATTTTTCTGCACTTTGAATTGGATGCCATTCTGTGAATTTGATTACCATTCTGCGAATTTGATTAGTTACCATATTAGTTAATTTACATCAGTTGCAACTTACGCGGTTCATCCTACCTCTTCGTTTGTTTGTAATCAAATCATTCTGAAGAGCTAAATTTGTAATCTAGGATCCAACCTATCCATTGCGATTATTTAATTTCAAAGGGATGTTAGTGTTTTGTATGGGCATATGATTTATTTCATCAGCAGTTTATGCTGCCAGTGGTTGTTTCCTTAAGAAAGCCTTAGGCACCTTGAAGACAGCTTAGATGATTGGTTGGATGAACAATTAGAGAACTACTTGGATGATGACTATCTTGTGTTCGATTGCCCAGGTAATATTCTCAGTTCATGTTTGCATGCTTTAATTGTATTTTGTTAGTTAACACAGTTTCATATCACCTACTATTCTGACCACCTGCATGGGCATGACAAAACCAACAATTAATCAGTCTCTCTACACCTAGTGTATTATACTTGTGCACTAAGTGTGCACAAGGTACTCTATCTCTAGTGTTGTTCTGTAGCAATGCAGATATTTTATTTTCTCTTTCCCTTTTTCTTTCTGTTATTGTGTGGAAAATCTGAGATATTTAGATTGCTTAACATTACCTGAAATCAGTTTACGAGGTTCCGCATCTTGTTTTTGCAGGCCAGATTGAACTCTTCACTCATGTTCCAGTTCTGCGTAACTTTGTCGAACATCTGAAACGGAAAAATTTCAATGTTTGCGCTGTTTACCTTCTTGATTCACAGGTTAGAATCACTAATAGAGTAAAACCTTCACAAAAATACTGAATTCACACCTAGGACTGACTACATTGTTGGTTTTCTTGGTGCCAGTTCATCAGTGATGTAACAAAATACATCAGCGGCTGCATGGCTTCTCTTTCTGCAATGATTCAGCTTGAACTTCCTCATATCAACATCCTGTCAAAGATGGACCTGGTCTCCAACAAAAAAGATGTAGAAGAGTATGTTTTATTTCTTTTCTCCGTTACTTGGTTGTAAGTATTTATGTTGGCCCTTTTTGTATAATTTTTTTTATATATTTCTAGGTATCTGAACCCAGAGGCAAAGGTTCTTCTGTCACAGCTGAATCAACAGATGGCACCTAGATTTGGCAAGTTAAACAAGTCTTTAGCTGAACTGGTATGCCTACCATCAACCTGTAAATCGTTTTAGAATGTCCCTGTAACTGTGGAAATATTGTGGTCAGCAGTGCCTTAGTGATGTTATAAATTCATAAATGCTGGACTTGTAACTCCTGCATTGAATTGCTATCAATATGATGCATATTATCTGCATGGTTACTAATTGCTCTAATGTAATATAGCTTAAAACTTCCATGTAATACCATGGGACATATCATCTTGTTTGGTGTTTATGTTTTGACCAGACACTTGTCGTTTCGTACTGCAAAACAAACTTAACTTGCTTAAAACATTTATACTTCAAGTTCTGTGATGCACTTATTTTGTTATGCAACAGGCCATGGGAAACTCATCTTTGCTTTATTTAAATTTATGGCTGAGAAGTGCGAACCATTCTATCATTTGAGTTTGTGCTGATTTATATTCCAAGGTAGACAACCAACACCAATGTTTGGCTGGGACGAGGACTGCTGGGGTAGATCAAACTTGTAGATAGCTCTAGATGGTTTTAGAAAAAAAAGAGTGTTGGGATTTCCACAGGCAGCATTCTTCTTACACATCTTTCCCCTTTTTCACCTTCAGCAATGATACCTTTTTAGTTTCAGGTCTGTAGGGTTTTCAAGTGCTTTTATTAAGTCCATCTGCATTGCAATAAAAACTACACATTTATCTGAGAAATTGTACTGATTTAGACATTTGAAGTAGTTTAGTATTCTTGGCGCTTGGCAGGAGGCTCAGAAACACTGGTATGAAATTGTGCAGGCAGACAAATACATTCATCTTGACATGGTCATATGAGCATTTTTAATAGATGGTTATACTCACGTTCTTATTTTCTTTGTACATATCTGAAATTCGAATCAACTTTGAGATGCCACTTGTCTCGCTGATAGAATGATAGTGATCCCATGTTTCATCATTTTTCACTTTGCCTGTTCTAATATCTTCTTTTGGTTGAAGATAATTTGCTTTAATGCGGTGTTCTCTCTGCCTGAAATATTAATCTCAATACTATCATGTAGGTTGATGATTACAGCATGGTGAATTTCATACCACTTGACTTGAGAAAAGATAGCAGGTAATGCTGTTGTTTTGTCAGAACCTCAGTTCTTAGTTTCCAAATGTCAAGCCTATTTATATGCTTTACTGCTATTAGTTTATTGAGATAAACTCTTCTAGAATGAGTTATCAACAGTGCCTTTTATCACTTGAATTTCCGTGAGACTCTAGACAACATGCTGCTTTATTAGCATGAGTATGGATGCAACTTTCATATATCATATTTATCTGGAAGACACATTTCCATCTTGCTACATAAAAAATTCTGGTGTTAATAGCACACTTGACACTGCTAATGTGATGCTGTTGTTCACTCTTTCACTGTGATGAAATCATGTTTGATTTCACTGGTATATTGGTCCTGCCTTAGGAAAGATCTAATTCTGGAGCAACATTTTTATCTTTTTTGGGTGGGGAAGTGGTGTGGTGGTTCGTCTTACCAGGAAACATTTCAACATGAGATGATTTGTTTCTTCAAACGTGGTTATAAGCACTACAGCGGAAAAAAACACTTTTCAGCAAGTCTGAAATGTATTATTGATTCATTTTTCCGTGCTGACTTTTTAGATTACCTATGCATTTCCATGACATGGACCGGATATATTTGTCTCTAGTCTTCACATACCTTTCTTGGCAATTTTTTCTTTAGCTTCTTTTCGAATCCCTAACGGCCCCTGTTTTCCCAGCATACAATATGTGCTCTCATACATCGACAACTGCATCCAGTATGGAGAAGACGCTGACGTGAAGGTTAGGGACTTCGACCCAGAGGACTAATCATCACTTGATCACGTAGGAACTGCAAAACAGGATTACAATGCTGCAAAACAGGATTATCGTGAAGTGGGCCCATGGGGCTTTGGGGGTAGGTATTTAAGTATGCAGAAGCATCACAGGATTAGAATGCTGTTTACTTCGACCTCTAGATCAAACAAAGCAGAACACTATATATCTGCAAGTTCATGTAAATCAGCATTTGCTACTTGTGTGGTCGGTAAGCAGCTTGTGCTTGCAAAAGAAATACTGTTCTGGAGTGTTTTGAATGACATCATACATGAGTAAGTAGCACCTGAAAATTGTGTGCCCTAGTTATCAAATTCTGTTTCTTTCACCAACCAGGTGAGAAGTCAGCTATCGCGCGGTATTTTCCATTTGGAAACTGGCCCAGCTGAAAATGACAGAGAATTCGGTTACATATAACTTATTCAACACTATTACTGCTTCTCAATTTCATATCTTTCAAATACAATCGAGTTTCGTGTTAAAATTTTGCATGGATACAGAATACACGCCATCCGCTACATCTAATTTTTTTAAAGAAAATTTTGAAAACTATTTGATGTGCACGAAGCATGTACCGTAGAGAGGGATGCACTAGATATATTCTCGTAATTACCTAGTCAAGCCCGACCTAGCCACCTAGGCGTCGTCCACAGTGTAGTACGATTGCCACGGTAGCACGAATAAGAGCCTGCAATGCCAAGCTAATTCATTTCCTAACATAAATTAGGCGCGAAGTATGTTAGACGACTAGCCTCTCTCGGCGAGCCTACTCCCAAGGACCGAGGTTACAGATTCTTGCAGCCACTGGCAGCTTTTCTGAGGATTATTTGGAATGTACGTGGAGCAATAGGCGTGCAACGTGCTGCCTCTTCCACCAATGATTTCTATCCTATGAGATAGTGCAACTACAGCTAGCATTTCATATATGTGCATTTCCCTGCACGATGTGTGCTACTTTCCCACGCGCAAAACCGTGAGCTATGCTCGGCCGATGCATGGGGTGAGGACCAAAGACTAAGGAGAACGCACACATGGAGCGCTGCGATTGTAGTTCAGTTGTAAGATACGCATGCACGAGCGTTTGTACAAAACCGTGGCTCTCCGTTGCAATGCTGAGCCTCGAGGCTTCTAGCGTGGAATTAAGGTCACTGGTCCACTTGGCTAAAAGAAAATTAGGTTCGGCTTGCAATTGCATGGAAAGATCACATATCGGGCATGTTCTTTTCGGCTGCGGCTTATACCTTTTGGTTGAAATTTTTGAATTTTGACTGTTTACGGTACAGATTACGGAGAGACAGATACTCACTTGCGATTTTGGCTGGCACAGATGTTGGACTTTTAACGTGTAGATCGTTTAACTTGTAGGTCCCATCTTGAAAAAATACTCCGTTTGAAAGTTAGGTACTGTAATAAAAGCCAAAAACCGCCAGCTTTTGACTTAAAGAACAGGCCAATCTATCGGTCGTCAGTGCAAGCATAACGAACAAACCTAATCGTGTTTAGGGTGCATAGCACATGCCATGCATGCATGCAATCCATACATATTAATGTGTGCTTCCTTATTGCTTTTGTTCATTGACCATGCGCGAGAGCCGCAACTGCCAAGGACTTTAAGCGTGTGTTTGGTTTAGAGGCAGTAGGGATAGAATGATTCCATCTCTGTTTTTAAGGACGGGACTGTCCCCGTTCTTTGTTTGGTTCTAGGACATCAAAATATGGGATGAGTCATCCGACGTGTGGGGCCCTTTTGTCATCCTCTTGTTTTTGAGAGGCGAGGAAGAGGGACGAGCCCATCCCCTCGTTTTTGAGGGACGGGGGCATTCTCGATTTAGGGGAATATTCCCGAGATATTTCCCAAAGGGGATGGACTCTGTCCCTGCTGACTCTAATCCAAACAGGTCTAAATCTAGGATCGCCCCGTCCCATTTCCTATTATCCCTAGAACCAAACACACCCTAAATTCCGTCTCTGATTAACTGTCTATTAGAGATGATGCGTGTCAATATTGTTGGGATAATTAAGTTCCTAAGATTCTTCCACAGTTTGCATGACCGAAATGGGCGTACTGCTTTGGTTCGTGAGTCATGATCATGACTATAGAAATTGCTCGATTCGGGATCCTCTGCCTTGCTTAATCAACGGCAAAAGCACACAGCACTTTCACGAGCGTAAGGCACAACATTGCGGATATTGACTGTTCATAAACCACTGTTTCACACTGTGGAAATACTGGGCCAAGTCACTGTGCATGTTTACCGTAGCATACGCATTGTAGCAGTCAGTCCATGCCGTCTGCTTCCCAATCGAATGGCCCAAAATCACCTCAAGGCGGAGTACCGTTATTCTCTGCCTTCGCTGCAGAATGGTATATAATCTACTCGGATAAACTTTTGTTCATGTGCTGTAAGTTAAAGTATACAAGTTTGTCAGCCGTGCTAGAACCGCTGAAATTGAAGGCAAGCAACAGTTGGTCTAACAAGAGTTTTACGGTGCTGTTAGGTCTTTTAGCGGACATGCTTCCAAAGGAAAACGAGTTGCCCAAAACTTACCTACAAAGCCAAGAAGCTTCTTTGTCTATTGAAAATAGAAGTAGAAAAAATACATGCATATCCAAACAACTGTATCCTCTATCGTAAAGAGTATGCAAATATACATGTATGTCCGGTATGCAACGCATTCTGATACAAGCGTAAGAATCAATCAAATGATGACGAGAGAATAGAGGTAAAGAAATGACTTCCTGCTAAGGTGACATGGTATCTTCCTGTAATTCCCCATTTGAAGTAGTTTTTTGTGAACCCAAAGGAGGTAAAACTGATACGTTGGAACTCAGAGGAGCGTAAGAAAGATGGCATGCTAAGACATCTTACTAATTCCGTCCAATGCAGAAACATCGATAGGAGGTTTGCAGACCTTTTGGTAATATGAGCAGCCGACATAGCACTTGGCCCGTGAATCTCTGCATCTACAACCTTCCTCCTTAGCTGTGTATGAAGTAGAAGTATATTTTGCTGTCGATACTTATCCAAGAGCCGAAACAATCTGGGAATGATATTGATATGTATCTAGCATCGTTGGTGGAAGATTTAAAAATATTGTGGGTCGTAGGGGTACAAGTATGAGATGCGTACAAACGAGAGAACATCACTTTACACTCCTTATTGTTCTGCACCATAAATGATTATCATGTCCTTGCTAACCTGTCGAACCAGAGTACAAAAGGGGCCAAATCCTGTACCCTCTACTTAGATGATACCAAGAGTGTGTGGTTGAAGCACTCACGCAAAACCGTGTATATGGATCACCATAGATTTTTTCGAAGGGCTCACCCAAACTACAAGATGAAGAAACAATTCAATTGAGAGGAGGACGGTTTAGCCCCATGGTATCTAAGCGAAATAGAGGTCTATGATATGGTTAAGGATTTACATATTGTGCTCGAAAAGGGACGTAAATCGAGGACCCATGAGAAGAACGTCTGTACACTGCTTAGGGCCAGGCGTATCCATCCGGTGCCGGGGTCTTGGTGCATGGTGTAACTCTAGTGCCAAGTTTCACAAAAGTGAATGTGGACAGTGTTTACGCTAATTTGGATGTCATCCTACTGCAGATGCCTCTAAACAACGAGGTCGTAACTTTAGGGCAAACCATTGAATATTCATCTAGTGGCCCAAGAGGGACATCTACCTAGAAGCTCCTTTACTGGTGCCAAGTTCACCGGAGCTACCTACATCGGTGCCAAGTCCACTGAAGCTACCGCGATAAGAAATTCATACTTATGCCCTACAACCAGGGGTAAGTGCTGCACTAGTGGCTATACTTGTCGATTTATACTTTATAAGCAACACAAACTTATATTTAATGATCATGACGACATATCTGTGTAGGTTCCACTAGATTTTAATTGTAAGCATACCAAAATGGAACAAGATAATATACTTTGATTCCCTAAAGATGACCAAAATCGACTTCATAGTTATCCAACAATTAATCGACAAGTAAACACATTTTATCTATAGATAACTCTATTGTACTCTTTCCTTAATTCCTTCACAATGACTAAGGATAACTTTAGAATCATGTAGATCATTCATAAGTACGTTGCTTTTGTATGGAAATCCAAGGGAGGGATCAACGTCTTGCGACACGATCTAGATTTCTTGGTATTCGCTAGTACACAATAATCCTATATAACACTTCATAGTAATACCTCTCAAACTAATAAATTCTATTTTTACAGTGCCACCAGTAGCAATCGGGCAACACTTGTGGATTCTATGTTTGCCACAACATGGAACTACTCCTCGGTTCTGCGAAGACCTATGATCCTCAGATTTGTCAATCTTGCAATAATTATTTCATACTTATCAATTTATATGTATGCACAACATTGATTTTCCTACCAACAGATTGCGACCATCGATACAACTGTGTTGCAATAGGCCGAGCTCTAACAAATTCAAGGACAATGTGCGTACTTCATGATGTCTAGGGTCATAAATAAAGGTAGGGAGTTCCACAATGTAGAATGATTTTGATTGGGATAAAATTGAGCTTAATTTTTTTTTTTGATAAGGAAGACTTTATTAAATCCCAATTCTGTACATCGAGGTGATACACATCATTGGAACAAAAATTTCCAGCCTCTGCCTAGGAAAGGCACACAGCTTATGATTAAAACAAATCTGAACAAACTTAGTGACATTCAATCCTAAGACTAGATCGCCACCCATATGCCCGGGTAAAGATATCCTTCGCCAACTGCTCCAACTGTCGCGATGCCACCATAACCGTATCCTGTAATTCCGGTCGTTGCAGGATAGCCCACGAACGGAGTCGGTGAGAGATTGCATAAATAACCTGCAAAGGAGAATAAGAGTTGTTCTTTTCAAAAACAATATCATTCCTGTACAACCATATAGACCAACATGTTGCTGATGCCCCAAGCAGTACTAATGATTTCAAATGATTAGGTATACCATGTAACCAGCTACCAAACATATGTGCTACACTTCTTGGTTTTGTTAGTTTCAGAGTCACTTGAGAGAAACTCCAAACAGCTCGCGCAAATCGGCAATCAAAAAACAAATGCTGAATTGTCTCATCACTATGACAAAAACAACATGTCTTGCTCCCTTGCCAATTGCGCTTGAATAGATTATCTTTCGTTAGAACCACGCCCCTCCTAAGGTACCACAGAAAGATCTTCAACTTAAGCGGCGCTTTCAGTTTCCAAAGGCGTTTATTCAAGTTAGGGACAGGTGTTTGACTCATCGCTCTATAGAGGGAATTCACCGAGAACTACCCAGTTGGGTGTAAAGACCAGTGAAATTCATCATGTCCATGAGTCAGCTGAATATTGGATAATCGAGCTAATAGGTTATTCCAATCCACCAGCTTGGGACCAATTAAATCACGTCTCCAAGCAAAAATAGGTGGAGAAGAGGATAAAGCTTCTGAAATTGTGACAAATTTTGGTCTAACAATGTTGTATAAACCAGGATATTGGTTCATCAAACTATCATCGCCTAACCATTTGTCTTCCCAAAATCTGACTTGTGAGCCATCTTTAATAATAAAAAAACCATACCGGAGAAAAATCCTTTTAACTTTCAATAGACTAGCCCAAAAATGTGAATCGCTTTGTTTACGTTCAACTTGCACTAAGGGTTTAGATCCCAGATACTTATTTCTCAACAGTTGTTGCCAAGTACCATCCGTCGTGAAAAGCTTGAAAAGCCATTTACTCAACAACGCTAAGTTCTTGAGATGTAAGTCAGCTATTCCTAAACCACCATGTTCTTTTGGCTGGCATAGAATATTCCACTTCACAAGTCGATATTTTCTCTTATGTTCATCACCTTGCCAGTAAAATCTGGATCTGAAATAATTTAATTTCTTTAAAACCCCTTTTGGAATCGCAAAAAAGGACATCATATACATGGGGAGACTGCTCAAGACGGAATTTATCAACGTCAATTTGAGCTTAATTGTACATGTGTGTATTTCTTCATGGATGGTTAATTTATTTATTTTGAGTTAATTGATTTGTGAAATGGATGTTTTTGTTTCTGAAACGAATGCGAATTAGATGTATATATACTTGTTGTGTTTCTACTTGTTTCAAAGGGCATGGTTAGCATATCCTAAGTCTAGCCAACAAATAAAAATAGATTTAGGAATACAAAAAATATCACAGATGGTTATTAACTCATAACCGTCTGTGATAGTTTATTATGCCACACGGTTTGTACTAGAAACCATTTGTGATATTTCATGAATCACAGACGGTTTTAACTACAAACCATCTGTGATTCATGAGATATCACAGACGGTTTCTAGTACAAACCATCTGAGATAGTCAACTAACACAGACGGTTATGAGTTAATAATCATCTGTGATATTACGTATCACAGACGGTTCGGAAATCATCGGTGATGACCTTATGTTATTACTGACCCATAAACTCAGACGGCTCATGAAACCATCTGTGATGATGTTTTTGATCCGTCTGTGGTGACCTATTATGTAGTAGTGGCAACTTTACAAATGTTCAAGCCCTTATATTCAGATGAATCAAAGAAATCCCTACAAAAACGCTTGAGTACAATTGTAACCCTAACACAAAAACTTGAAACACATCTTTTCTTCATCTGGTATCTATTTTGAAGAATACAAAGTAAGATTGAGTACACTAGATACTTAGCAAGCTACATGGGAGGATACACAACTAATATGCAAGGATTTCAAATGGATAATCACAAGTTGTAATGTAATATTAGTGGATGCAAATTTATTGGTAAAGAACTTTATATTTGTAAAATAGTAAAATAGTGCTTAATTAACAGAAGGGGTCTGTTATCCATAATTTCCATATCAAAATACTATAAATTCTACTTATACTTTGTTATTGGAATCAACCATGAAACACAGCTTCATTTACTGGAAGCATGGCGTATTCAAATACCATTTGGTATACTATGCAAGTTGACCAGCTTTATCCATATTTCTCAAACTTTCAATGTCATGCAATAGTTAGCGTGTGATTGAGTTGAGAAAACAAGATCTTTCATAGCTCTCATCTTTATAGTCTCTACCCGGTAGGTTATGGACTTCATAGTGTCGGGATTCCACAACCAAAGCGGAATTAGCGACTAGACTCTTGATTGGTCCTACCAGTGGTAAGTATGGAACACTTCCCTTCCAAGCCACCCCGTTGTCTACGGGGCATTCCCTTCCTAAAACAATGTACCCGGCAGTAGATATTCAATTGATTTAAGGTTGGAGATGGTGAATGGAGGCTTCGGAGGAGCATTTAGGGGTGTTGCAAAGCTTGCTATGGCTCGGCAGTGCTTTATAGTGGGTGAAGAGGCAGTGAGAGCAGTGTTTGGCAGAGGTGGTGAGTGGCGCGTGGATGGTGCGGTGGCGCTCGGGAGAATTCGGCAGCCTTGATGGTAGGGATGGCGGTCAAAATGGCGCCTTGGTATTGGCATCCCTCCTGGCTCTAGCGGGCTTGCAAAGGCAGCTGTCAGGAAGTGTGGGCGCGTGCGCGTCAACAACGCAAGGTTTGGACCATGACGGTGGCGTGGTCAATGGCGGTTTGCATGACACGAGGACGACGGGGAATGATGGCTAATAAATGCATGGTTGTCGAGCTGGCGAAGCAACGACGCAATGGGAATTCCGAGGTGGCGTGCAGGGATGGCAGCGGCAACCGTGGGCGCACAGGGGAGGAGGGGAAGAGAAGAAATGCACCAGTGAAGAAGGAAAGAAGAACTGACCAAAGAGGGAAGCAAAAATTCAAGCGAGTTTACCAAATTAGGAAGGAAATTCAAATTCAGCCGAAATACAAATAAATTCAAATTTTTGAAAAATTTTTGGTCTGTTTCAAAATTGCTATATATGCTCAAGCCAAAACCGAACAAATCCATCTTTGCACTACTAGACTAGCAGCCAGCCATCAAATAAGTTCGTATTGGATGATACGTCTTTAGTTGTTGATGACCCTTGTTTACGTATAAGCTAAGCCCACAACCAGTAAGGACAAAACAGATCCTAGTAATTAATGTCATACGTTTAGGAACTTCTCAGAAACTTTCAGGTTGCATTGAGAGAACTATCGATCACTTTCTTGCTCCTTTTGCTAGCGACTAGTTAGCTAGCTAGTAATTTAAAGGATGGCCTCTAGAAAAAAAAAAGTTAGCCATAGCTTGATGACAGAGGCGGAGCTGGGCTTCGGGCCACCGAGGCAATGGCCCGAGGCCTAACTGACAAATTGCTTAATATTTTACTATAGATTTAACTAAGAATTTGCTAGTGTTCTTTCTTTTAATGGGTTGGGCCTGAGGCGCAGTCCTGGACTGGCTACGCCCCTGCTTGATCGCGTAGTTTTCTTACAAAGTTTGTTTGATTGCATAGCAAATTAAGCGAATGCGTTTTCCAGCAAGGGGAAGATGGACACATAAAAAGTGGAGCATGCATGTTTGGAAATTAGAATTAATGATATGTGAAATCTTCCTAAAAATCCAAAACTTCTAGTAATTCTACAATGATTTCAAATGACGATCACATGGCCAAATTGTGGTTTAGTTTGAGCTAAGGTGTCATTTCATCTTTATTTACCCACAAGTAGGATTTATACCTTTATTAACTCAATTATACAAGTTTTGGGAACCTAAACGTGCAATTTTCAAGTTTAGTAGACCAAGTGCCACGCCTGCTTAAGTTTAGAGCCTGTAGTGCACTTAATTTACTCAACTAAAAACCACTTTTGGCTGATATATATATACCCTCAGTGGCCTACCAATAGGGGCATAGCTCTGAGTTATACTTATCTGTTTGGATAGTAGTGTAAGTTAGCTAGGAAAATCGATTGCATAAGTAGCTGCTAGCTAGATTGCACAAGTGCTCCAGCTTGATAATCTCACTAGCTATGGTAGTAGAGGGATCAAGAAAGGCCAAGCAGCAGCAGCAGCAACAACGTTGCTGGTTCTCTTGGTGAGTTGGTGGCGGCTGCATTCCATTTCCGCCCTCTCCAAGCGGCGGACACGCCCGGACCGCTGCCTAGTGGCCCTGCAGATAATGCAAATAATACTGCAGTGCTCCTCCACCGCCGGCCGCCGGCGACGGCGGCTTGTTGAAGAGGGGCGCCTCGGGCTCGGGTTGTACCAACTATGGCCGGGCGGCGGCGGCGGCGTTTGTCCCGGCGGCGGTCACTAGCTTGTTAAGAATCTGCTTGCCTTCAGCTCCCCTACGTATATGCATGCATGCTGTCGATCAACTTCTGACATGTTGTGCTAAATAAGGTCGCATGGTAATTAAGGTCCGCTCGTTTTAGTTTCAGCTTCTGCCTTCTGGTTTATTTTTCACTATTCATAAATTTCGTCTTTTTCTTATTTTTTCGTTTTTTTGAGCTTTTTGCCGGTTCTTTTTTCCTGTATTCGTTTGTATTGTCCGAGATAAGCTAACATAATTTTTTTTCTATTTTTAAATTTTTTTTAAATTTAATTACGCCAAATAAGTCATCTTCAGCTACAGTACATTTTAACCAACTACAGTGCATTTTCAATCATAAGCTATAACTTTTCAGTCCATCCGAGCAGGGCTTAAAGTCAATGCGTATACATGCATTGTTATGTATTGTGTTAAATGAGACTCATGATGGAGCAGGCCGGCCGGGCAAGCCGTGCGGCATTCATGCGCGCACGGGAGAAGGACGGACGTCCGCATGGCGGCTATTGAGCATGCGGTACGATCGAAGCCACCGGGCGTGCATGCTGATGCACGTACCATGTACATGTTTCCCCGCACTTCGATCTTCCACTTCCATGGCACGGACGCCATAGCACGCGAACCTTCGCGGTTAGGCCGGCCAGGCCATGGAAGAATTAATATTTGTGTGCCTTCACCAATAATCAGGTTATTTATTGCAGTGCTTTGTTATGACTTATTAGTATAGTATCCGTGTTAACGCCACAGCAGCATTTTAGGGATGCACACGAAATCAACCAAACGAATTTTTGAATGGCCATACATGTTTTGTTCCCTGCTTTCAAAGCCAATTTTTGAATGGTCATATATGTTTTGTTTGGATAATTGGGTTCCTCCCCGCCGCACCGCGCCGCTGCGCCGCGTCCACTGTGTGCGCGCCCCGCACCATGTGGACGCGGGTCCGCCGCGTCTCGTCCGCCCCGCCGCGCCGCGCCGCGCCGCGTCCTCCCCGCCGCACCGCGCCGCCGCACCGCGTCCAGAAGGCTCAAGGTTGTCTTTATAGTCGTATTGACTAACTGGTGTTATTTGAAAGGAGAGGAATATGTGGTTTTTTTTATAAAAAAAATCATCGGTATGACTGCGAAGAATGTAGCACTAACAATAAAGATACATTAGAGAGAATGGTGCAATGCAGGAGAGAATTATCCGGAGA
Source organism: Dendrocalamus latiflorus (assembly GCA_017311315.1). Classification (NCBI taxonomy): domain Eukaryota; kingdom Viridiplantae; phylum Streptophyta; class Magnoliopsida; order Poales; family Poaceae; genus Dendrocalamus; species Dendrocalamus latiflorus. The sequence goes on along the minus strand of CM029651.1, from coordinate 9,233,228 downwards.
GGTTGATCCAATGGAATGCTCTATGTGCCAGTGGACAATATTATTGTGTTACTAATATATGCAATTTTCCCTATCTCCTAGGGTATGCTCTCCTGGAAACCTTCTCCCATGAACTCCTTTCCCTGGTGTAACATTCTCTAGTTTGTTCAGATTTTATTCTCTCCTCTGTTAATGAATACATATGCTCATTTCCTGCATAGTCGTGAGCGAGGAGGGAACAAAGAGCCAAACAGGTTTACCATTGTTCAGTCGATTGGTATAATGCAGCTGAACTTCCAAAGCATGAATTAAGCATGTCAGTATTCACAACACCAGGGCTAAGAGCAATGGCTGCCAATCCAGGAGGTAGCTCCTTTGCTAAGGAGCGTGTTAAACCCTCAATAGCCCACTTTGAAGCACAATACGGAGCAACCTGAAATAGCATTATGCAATTTAGTATGCATTGAAGATTTCACATTCAGAGAATGAAACCAGTATTAGAACAGCCGTTGACTGTGTCCTACCTCTGCAGCGGCAGACCTTCCCCAACCAGAGGACAAATTGATTATAATCCCATGTTTCTTCTCTATCATAAGTGGAACAAAATGACGAAGTACATTCGCTATTCCCTTAATATTTGTATCAACCACCAAATCAAATTCTTCTGTCGGAACACTCCATGTCTTGTTATTCTTGTGTATTGTACCAGCATTGTTTACTGCCACAACACCTCAATGATTAGACTTCATTAAAGATTCCTTTCATGTATATTTGGAAAGGGCATACAAATGTGTGATTTCTTAATCAACTTTAAGAAAGAGAAAATATTTTCTGTTCATCAACTTCCGGATGGCTTAGAATGCACATTTGCAACAGCTTCTTGGTTCTTGTTCAGGCTCAGGTTGAGGCTCTGGTTCTTGTTCAGGCTCTACACGTTCGTCTTTCTCCTCCGCCACCGGCTCTTGGAGCTTCTTGGTTATAAGTCAGTAGCTTCCACTCCTCACTCTCCTACTTTTGCAACAGCAAGAGTTAACAAGCAGAATATTACAACAAACTGCTCTGATGTACTCCTCCATTGTTGCAAGGATGGTAGTGATTAATTAACCCTCCCCTCTAGGAGCAAGATGGTAATGATAATAAATTAATGACCAAAGGGCACTCAGATCATAATTCAACAAGCTTGAACACAGTAGAAGTAGTGCCATACTGTCATATGCAATTACCATTGGGCTTAGAAGCTAACACCATGTTCACAAGCATGGAAAACAACTGAGAAATATCAAGGGAATCAAGAGGCTCACCTGGCATACAAATCACAGAGCTCTGCTTTGAAGGCCGCATCTTGTGTACTAACTCCATATCTAAAACAAAACAAAAGGATAAGATAATGGAGGAAGAGAGATGCATTCAACATTTCAATGCAAATTTTAACAGGTACGATTATATAAATCATATTACCAAAATCAAAGTTTCAGCTTTCTTACATGATTAACGATAGTATACAAATTATATGTTTCCTCTTTTACTAAAAAACCTACACCGAAATTTTGCTATCATTCCTACAAAGAATGGGACCTTCAAAAGTAAATGACTTAAAAAACAACAGCGTGAGCCTAAATTGGAAAAAAGCACATCACAGCAACAGGTTTAGATAATCGAACAGCTGTTACATACGACTCGAGCATAAACACAATGCAGCAGCTACACACGGGCAATCCGAACTCACTTGCTGGCGATGGCCTCCACCTCGCCGCTCTCCAGCTTGATGGGGTCGTCGCAGCTGGCTACGTAGTTTTGCAGCCCCACGACGGCAACCTCCGGCACGACGGAGTTCACCGCAGCGGCCCCCGCGACGATAGCCGCACCGAGCACGGCCGTGCCCATGACTGTCGCCGATGCGGAGCCCGAGGTCGTACCCCCACCGCCACGGCCGCCGCAGCGACCGCGAGCTTCGCTGTTGTCCACACCGAGGGCGGCAGCGCCTCCACCAGTGGCTGCACGCCAGTGAGCTCCCTTCGGCAGCCAAACACCTCCTCCCCCCGTGATTATATGCTTTAAACCATTAATTACACCACATCATCTCAATCTCATGATCTCTCCTCATCCTGGTATGGTTTTCTCCCCCTCTCAACAGCACGCGTGCCGTGCTAGCCAGAGCCCCAAATCTAACTGAGCAATCATCACAGCAAGCACCAAGAACATAGCAAAATGACATCACAATTCACAGATCAATCGATAGGTAAACCCCTAAATCTAACTGATGAGATTAAACGCGTCTAGGACGAACGAATGAACGAGGCATCGCAGGCGGAATAATCGACAGAGGGAAGGAGGGTGCGGGGATGGATCCGTGGACTGACCTGGTGATCGATGTCGGAGACGTAGACTGTCCGGCGGATCACCTCGTCGTGCTATGCCATGCTCGTGCGGCTGTTCATCCGGCGCTTGCCCCCGTGGCCGTGGCCGCCGTACCCTCCTCCACCCTTCTTCTGCACGCATGAACGAGCAGATCAAAAACGAACACAGCGGCAGAAACAGAGGAGCGCAGTACCAACCCGGAAATGGAATCGACAAGGTCAAAGCACCCCTTACGCAAGGACCGGGCTATGGCGACGTGTTGGTGAGGACGGCGGCCCTCGGTGAGACGAGCAGCAGGGGAGAGGGAGTGAGAAGTGCGGGTGTAGGGGAGGATTATGCGGCGGCCGGAGAAGAGGGACGACGGTGGCGAGTGGTGGAGACAGGCGGCCGAATGTGGAGGAGGGAGGAGAGGGGAGGCAGCAGGGCGGCCGGTGAGTAGAGGTGGCGGCGCACCGGAGAAGGCAGCGCGGGTGGAGAAGCGGCGAAGGGAGGCGATGTAGGCGGCCGGAGAGGTGGATCCAGTGAGGAGTCCTCGAAGCAGGTGAGAGCGGCAGCGCCGAGGTGGGGCAAGGAGAAGGGCTTCGGTTGGCGGCTCGGATGGAGGAGCGGCGGCGGATGTGGAGAAGGCCGATGGCGGCACGGATGGCGTAGTGGAGAAGGGAGGAGGAGGCGGCGGCTGAGCGAGGGAGGAGGAGGAGCGGGGGAGACGGAGGCGGAGGAGGAGCGAGGGCGGGACTGCGGAGGAGGCCCACGCGTAGCGGGACTACGGAGGACTGCAGAGGAGAGCGGGACGCAGGAGGGTACTGCAGATCCATTGAAGCATGACCGTCGGATATGGTTGAGTAAGGAGAGAGAATGGAGGAGAGTCAATTTGGTACGTACGTTTTTAGGATGGTGTATTTCTGGGTGCATATTGTGGTGTGGATGTAGTTAAGGTCATGACTGTGGAGCAGGTAATTGTTAGGTGGATGTAGGATAATTTTAACTGGTGGATTATTAGTTTAGATGATCGAATAATCTTAATTTTCCCATTCATTTGAGATGCGTCGTCGTTAAAGAAGCTAGCTACAGGGCAAATTTAAATTGAACCTGGTCTTTAAAATTAAACAGAGCAAAACCTTGGGCCCTGATCAATTCGGCTTCGGCTTCTGGCTTATAGCTTATTTTTCACTATTCATAAGTTTCGTCTTTTTCTGAACTTTTGGCTTTTTGTTGAGCTTTTTGCCGGTTCTTTTTTTCCCCGTATTTGTTTTGTATTATATGTAATGGGCTAACATATTTTTTTTATATTTTTTAATTTTTTTAAATTTAATTATGCTAAATAAGTCTCTGTCAGCTACAGTGCTTTTTTCAGCCAGCTACAGTATTTTCAGCCATAAGCTTTTCAGCCGAACCGATCACCACCATATATATCGCCATTCGTGGCCTCATATTACCTAATCAATCAAGCCCGATCGACCTTGTTGTCCACAACGTACGTGGCTAGCTAGTGCGCCGCTACAGTAGCATGATCGAACAAGCTTTTGATTCATGTGCAGAAAACGACACGCACGCAATGAGTCTGCAATGCCGTTACAATCCGTTTCCTAAGATTGATTAGGGTCTAAGCTAGCATGCGAAATGCCGGCGAACCTGTTAGGAAACCATCCCCCAAGGGGGAGGTGCGGCCGGGCCGTGTAGGCCCCAATTCCTTCTTCTTCTCCAAGAAGGAGAGGCGGGCTCATAAAAAAAACCCCTTTAGTTTAGTTCATTATAATATGAGAGATATATCTATTTTGTACATAAGAAATCATGGAAACAAAAAAGATTGTCAGATTGCTCTTTCTCTCACATCTTTATTCATTGTTCATCGACTTTTGTAATGTCTAATGGTTTTTTGTTCCCATTCTAGTTGTGTAGATTGGTTGCATAGATCACTGGACGATGCTAGTGTCTCAATACATCATCAGCATCTACTGGTCTCCGAAGCCCATGGTATATCTTTGAGATCCAATCGCCCCTAGTGGCATGTTTAATTTTATAGATGGTACCTAGTTGCTTTACTTTCGTTTGCACGATTTGACGTTCTCTTGCGATCACTCTTGTCCTAGGGTTTATCCCTGTTTAACACAACCGACGAGCTAGCGACTCACCTCTCCACGCACGACACGAGTATATGGCATGGTATATTTTGCAAGATCGCTCATCGGCCGTGTGAACCCTAGGCCATTCATCACTTTTTGCCAATCCACCCCCAACCCCAGCCCACCACCAGTAGGGGTGAAAAACAATAATGGATAATTCGTTTTATCCGATATTCGTATTCAAGAAAACACGAATGTGGTAAGCAAAATATGTATTCAAATTTGTTCGTATTTGTATTCGAGAATATTCGTATCCGTATTTGAGAATATTCGTATTTGCATTCGTATTCGAGAATATTCATATCCGTATTTGGATTCGAGAATATTCGATTCGTATTCGATCCGTTTCTAGAACCCATGAAAAATCCGTACGAATTTTGTGATTCAAAATTTAAATTTAGGCAGTTTAAAACCGGTGAAAAATCGGCAAAACCGCTAGGAATCCGTTTTATCTATATTCGTATCCGAGAAAATCCGTATTCGAAAATATCTGTATTCATATTCAAAAATATTTGTATCCGTATTTAAAAATATTCAAATTTATATTCATATTTATTTTAAAAATATGAATTTAAAAGTTGTAGGCGCTGGACTGCTCGGCCGCGTCGGGCTTGGACTTTTTATTCAGATGGGCCCAGTTTGAGGTGAAAAGTGCACGAATATTCCTCCTCTCCTCCCCGCGTTTCTATTGGGCCACGACTCTGCGCCCCCGTCTTCTGGGACGATTCCTTGAAAATGCCTCCCAAGTACCAGCGCGACATGCATCCGCTCACCGACTGCTTCTGCGGCCACTCGTGCTGCCATAAAACGCCCGTAGAACAGACTCGCTAACCCGAAGAAAACTTCATGAAAACTTCGCGCGGAGAAGCACACGAACCCCTCGAAAATTGCGTCCCATTTCCGTGCACGCGCTTTCCTTCGCCTATATATATACACGCCCGCCCCGTACGTGTCACCCCGTGCCAAAGGAATCCAACCGAATTCTCCTTTTCAGATCACGTCTCGACCAGTATACTCGAAAAAACACAGAGCGAACACGTCCCGGTTAAGCGCGTAACAAGTTGCTACGTACAGAATTGCTTAGCCATGGGTGTCCGCGCTGCGTCGCCGAGTTCGGTGGGCAAACTGCTGCTGCTGCTGCTGCTGGTTCTGGCCTTGATCGCCGCGGCCGCGCACCGTGCGCGCGCGGCGAGAGCAGGGCCAGGTGGGGCGCGTGGGCACGGCGGAGAGGCGCGCTTGGCGAGGTCGCTGTTGCTGTCGGGGCGCGGGGCTTCTTGCTGCACCCGTGATGGCAACACGGCGGGCACGTCGTGCTGCCCACCACGGCCGCCTCCGTAGTCCACACTCCACAGCATCCCAAATGTCTCTCCCTATGCATTTACAGAGTATAATTATTTGGATTTTTATCATTCGTTCATTCCTGTAGTCATCATACATGTAGATTCTGGTTTGAGTCTGGTTCATTCGTTTTCTGAACTAGTAGCAGTTTCTCTCATCAGTAGCGAGGTTGATAGGATAGTGGCATTCATTTTGTTTTTCTCGCAGAATATGCAAGGTGGTCAAGGCTTGTATATTTGGCTCTAAAGTTAAAAAGGCTTGTATAATTGTACCTAATTTCAAAAAAGTTGTATAATCGACATGAAATTTGTCTCTGAAATATGGCTCGACTAGTATTCCCTATTACATACTCGACTGTCGCTGTGCTGACCTGGCAATTAACGTGGCATTACCAAATTTGTCAATTAACGTGTGCGAGGAGAGGTCCGTGGCGAGCTGCGTGACGTATGTCGGCGTGGTGCTGAGGCAGAGGAGCGTGGCTGGGAACAAGAGGGTGGTCCTCGCGGCATCTATGGAGGATGTGTTAGAAATGTAGGCAATATTTTAATTTCGAGTTTTACTAGGAAACAAATACAATAAACTAGTGATGTAAAACTCGTAACTAACAGCAGACTACTCATTATACTTTAGAATATACACAAAGAAAATATAGTATCACGGTTGAACGAACGCGCGAACAACTTACTATTGGGCTTGTTGAAAAACAAGAAGCGGCGTAGGCTTGATGTAGTGCAAAGCGTAGATGATGTAGTGTAGGAGCGGTCACGCAAATGCGCTGTCCAGAAATCTTATTGCCACCCCGTGCAGGTACTTCCTGCGGCAATGGTTCGGAGATTGCCACTCTCCCTCCGTATTCCTGGACGCTAGGAAGAAATGTTAGCAAGGTTCAGACGACGCATCACAATAGCACAAGTTTGCAGAGAAGAAAGTATAGAAAGAATGGAGGTGGAATACTCTGTATTCCTGGACGTCTCCAAGCCGTTTTAAGGGTGTTGTAGTTATTCACTAGTAACTGCTGCAATTAAAACATAATTGTTCACTGGTAACTACCTCATCAAAACATAGACTAAGCGGTGTTAACTCACTAGTAACTGTCTCATCAAATCACATTATGATATTTATGATCTTCTGACCAGTTAAAAGGAGAGAGATGATACATGATATAACAAAAATAAAGTAAACTTGGTCTATCAAGTCACAAGTCACATGGTTTTTACGCGAAAATATGCGAATACGCGTGCGAGTGCGCGTGTGTGCATGTGTGATTATCCAAAGCCCTCCTCATGCCAACCTCATCCATGTTCAAGGAGTGGTAAGGACTCCACCTTATAAATTGGTCTCCTCCACTTTTCCTAAGCAATATGGTACTAAACTATGTGTGCTTTAGAATTAAAGGAAATGAGCCTCCCTCATATCGGTCTCCTCTTACACCTTCTTACAAAAATCTCTTAACAAAAATAAAAATAATAATCTACCCAAAAAAATAAATTTCACCACTATACAAATTCTGTAACAAAAAATTGAGCTTTACTGGGTACACGGCAGAGCCGACGGTGCGGAGGCACTATGTGGCTAAGCGCAGAGGCGAAGCCGATGATGTGGGCCGGACAAGCCAATCACGACAATGTTGACTCGACGTATTAGGATAGTACGATTTTTTTATCCATAGAGCAAAGCATATACATTAAGCTATTATCTTATGAACATTAGAACACACCATTTGTGAATTTTGTTCAAGCATATCCTAAGAGCAACAACAACAACAAAGCCTTTGAAATCAAAAAAGATAGGGTAGTTTAGGAATGAAACCTTCTCAAGATCAAAGAGATGAGAGCCTTGAAAAAACCTACATTACTAAAACCCTAAGCCGTACAAGCTGCTATCTGAGCCGAGAGCCTAAAACACTGCCCCTAACTTTCTTGTGGTTCCGGTACGTGGATCGCTAACTTCCAAGCGCTCCTATCCAAAGCTAATTCTTTAGATACATTCCAATCCCTCAAGTCTCTTTTAACTGCTTCCTCCCACGTCAATTTTGGTCGACCTCTGCCTCTTCTTACATTTTCAGTACGTCTTAAAATTCCACTACGTACCGGTGCCTCAAGAGGCCGTCGTTAGAGATGTCCAAACCATCTCAAGCGATGTTGGGCAAGCTTCTCTTTAATTGGTGCTACCCCCACCCTATCATGTATATCATCATTGCGGATGCGATCCCGCCATGTGTGAAATTATTTTGTTTGGGGTATACATAAGGTGCTTCCTTGATGGATTTTGTGCATCCAATTAAATTTAGAAGAGCTAATCAGAAATACAGTGCAATGTGGTTTAGAAAGAACTCTGTCACCATGGTTTTTAGTGGGCAAATTTGTAACTTTTATCAGAGCAGCTTTGAAAAACATATTATAACCTTCTACCAATTGCAAATACTGGTTTTGAAAACAAGAACATAAAGATAAGCTAAGTTTCTATGAGCTCACTTCAAACCTCAGCAATAAAGTCAATATCAGACAGGTCTAAATATTGTAGCGAAGTAGTGTATGTCTTTCACAGCTATGCATTTTTTGTCATTACCAATATGTGGATTTGCATTTCTTATGGTCCAGCTCCTAATCTTTATTGCATTGCGGTGGTAGTAGATGAGCTTCATGTTTTACATTTAGTTAGATGGGCTATTTGCATATTGAATTAAGAAGTCCAATATATACATTTACACCTCTTTCCAACTACTATGGATTTTCATTTCTTATGGTCCAGCTCCTAATCTTTATTGCATTGTAGTGGTAGTAGATGAGCTTCATACTTTAGATCTAGTTAGATGGGCTATTTGCATATTGAGCTAAGAAGTCCAATATATACATTTACACCTCTTTGCAACTACTATGATACTGCAAAAGTTGAGCGCCTTGATAATTCACCATTCAGATAATTCCTTGGAGAACTGTATGGTGGTAATGCACTCAGAAGCACAATTTCCGCGGGTAAGGAGAAGAAGCGACAGCGGGTCTACAACATTATGTTTCATGTTCCATGGAGATGTGAATAGGTATACATTTGTGCTTACACGAGAATATTTGGAATTCTAGGACCATTCTAGTTTATTGGTAAGTTAGTTTGCCAGTATTGCTGGAAGTGAATCTAATATGCAGCAGTTGGCATATTGCTAAAACTATGTTACTCATGACATATTTTAACTGGAAAATATGAATTAATTCAGATCCTGGTTAGGATATGGATAGGTGGGGTTAATGGATTTCCCCAGTAGTCTTAATGGGTGGAACTATTAGGGTTTTCCTTGTTATTAAGAGGGGTGGAGAGGAGGTTGTAAATCTAAGTATTCTTGAAAGTGTTTGGATAAGAATTAAGCAAGTTCTTGATATTTAGGCTTTTGACCAGTCGTAAGCCATCGGTCATACCAACCCCTCAATGGCGGTTTGATCGGCCCTGCGTAGTAGGCTACTGAATTGGTTAGTTCTTGTCTCTAGATTTGTTTTGCTTAGCCGAGTTAATGTGTTCTAAACCTGGTGACTATCGTAGTCACTTGAGTGAAGATTTTGAATACCTTAGGGGAAAGAAATTTCATAAATTATTCACCCCTCTGATTGTCGGTATCGGTCCTATAGTATCCCACCTGTGGGTGAGGCGGTGAGCACAGTGCCGTGCCCGCACCCGTGTGGTCACTGTGTGTGGCACGGATGCTTGACGATCGAGTGCATGTGGATGCGAGGTAGGCAACACAACGTTGGTTCACACGTCGTAGAGGGATGGTACGCATCACGTGGGCAGGCCTAGGGATGGCAATCGGACACGATAGGCACGGGTAGTAGACACCCATACTCATGCCCGTTAGGAAATTTACCGCCCATTGGCATGCCTGTCAACTAAGACGAGTTAGGTTCCTCATTAGGGATGGCAATTGTGCTCGATTACCTACGTACCACGGGGAAAAATCCTAGTAGAGGTGGATATGTTCCTAGTTTTATGTCTATGGGCATATTCATGGCGCACAATTATTCCCAATGGGTAAATGGGCATAGGCATGGTTGACATCCACCTGTGCCCGCTTTGCCCAATTGCCCATGGGCGATGGCTTACAAGTGGGCCCAACCAAAAGTTGTAAACCCACAACATCGAGTGATAGTCCACCAGAAGTCAAGACCCCAACCTTAGTTTGCACAAGCTACAATCACACCCTACACCATACCTGGCCAAATGGGTTGCCCGACACAGGCCCATGTAGGCATGACCCGGTTGGCCCAGTTAACTAAATGGGCCATGCCGTGCTGGCTCACGAGCTCAGCCTTGGACCCAAGCATGGCCCAATGAGGTCATAGGCCATATTGTGCTGGCCCAGGCATGTGTAGCACGATGGGCCAATGATGGCCCATTTAGTATGCAGGCCCGCTGCCACCTGCACTGCGTGTTCCCTCAGCCGCCTCCTCCCCTCTTCGGCTCCTTCCTCCCTGGCTCGACGGCGCCTCCTTCCTTCCCGTCACCTCCTCCCTCTCGTGCTCCACTGCTTGACCATCATCTCCTCCCCTCCTCGTCTCCTTCATCCCCACCCCTACCCCGCCTCCTCCCTCTCGCACTCGATCGCTTCCTTCTCACCCTCCGACAAGCCTTCCTCCCGCCATATCACCTCCTCGAGCATTGTCGTGCACCCGTGACTACTCCACACTTTCCTCCCTCGGTCCCTCATGTGCTAGAGTCAACTGCCACACGTTCTTCTTCCTCACATGTTGGACTTACAGGGCATAAGTAGGAAATATCTGTGTCTCAGTGCTAGGGTTAGTGATAAAATACTTGAAAATCTAGTATTGAGCCACATGATGTCTGGGAACAACAGTAGAAGCAGGAATAAAATAGTTAGCAAGATAATCATGATAATGTAGATGAGAACCACCTAGACCTCTCCGAATTGGCCTGCTGAAAGGTTGGTACTCCCCCTGTATAGATGCAACCTGTGGTCTACCCTCACGATATCCTAATCCAAAGCACTGCCTAGAGCTACCAAAGGAGTCAATGAAGTCACCTATAAACATAGGCCTATGTCTAGAAGGAAAAACAGGCTAACTAGCTCAAAAGATACTGGTAGGTAAAGGAACTCTTCTAATGGACCTCAAAGCACATATCATCTCTTTTCTCTCAATCTTGGCTTTATGGAAGCAGAACTTAACTATGTAGTCATCCTTCTTGTAAAAGGTGCAATAGTACTTGACCTTTTTGAGGGGTCTGACCTACTGAAAAATAAGCTCCTATCTTGCTAGAAGGGATTTGGACAAAACCTACTGACCTAAATACAGTCTTAGATAGCTAAGGGGGTTTTACCTCAAGCTTGTCACACTCAGTAGCCCTCACAACCTTAGGTGGGTGATTCTTGGAATACTCTAGGGAATTAAGTCCTAGAGCTCTCATTTTTACACTCACCTTAGATTGGTCAAGAACTATATTGAGATTCTTCTTCCCACTAGAAAATCTCTCAAGGGTCTTTTTGAGGTAGTCATTCTCTTGGACTAGGTTTTCACATGTGGCACACTCATTTATTTTGGTTGCCCTAGTATGTCTCTCTTTATAGATAGCTACCTCATGCTTTAAAACCTCACAAGACACACAGTGCAAATTTCTAACCCTATCCAACTGGTCCTCATATTTGACTCTAAAAGCCCCATGCATCTCATCTAAAACAGTCCCAGTTTTAGCACAAAATACATAAGAAATAGAATCAATAACATTCTTAGATGCAGTCATGGACATTCTGAGACGCCGGCCCAGGCATGGCCCAGAGGAGGATCGTGCCGTGTCAGGCCAACACGTGGCACGATTAGCCTATCGGGCCATGGTGGCACGACACACTATGTTAGAAATTTTTTTGAAAAAACTGAATAAGTTCGGCCCAATTTTTTTTTTTGAAAAAATTGAATAATTAGAAAAATGTAGAATTTGAAAAGGATACAATAAATTGTAGAAATTGTGCAAAAAACACATTAAATTATTGAAAAAGTCACAATAAATTGTAAAAATGTAATAATGAGCTTTTATTGATGTTAAAATGGTTTTCTTGTTAAAAACTTTGCTAAGTAAAAACTCAACTCGAGAAAACCTCAGCAAAGAAAAAAGAGTACAGCCTGTAGCTCAGCATTACAGGTGAAAAAGCATAAAAGTACAATGTATATATGGATGCTCTAAGAATCATCGGCAGTGTCATCAGCGTTTAGACTGCCTTTGCCACCATCTAAATATAGATTATTGAATGAATGTATGTTCCAACTCTGTATCCACCATGCAGTGTTGGGTTCACACATCAGTTTGTTCCCAGTCTTTCACTTTAAGAAGTATTTCCATCATCTCACTTGTGAGTCTTGTTCTTCTCTCCTCCATTATTCTTCCAAAAAGACTGAAAGCAAACTCAAAGAAACTGCCAAGACAGGAATGGTTAACACATCCAGTGCTAACATGTATATCATGGAATATGTTAGTTTGTGCTTGTGCCACCAGTCCAAAATGTTGAAGTTCTCTGTGTGGTAAGACGCAAAATCACCGTCGAAAAAGACTAATAGATCCCCACGAATCTTGGCATGGATTGCTCCACATCCACCACTTGACAATGTAGAGCTTGATCTTCTGGAGGATCTCCCAAAGGAAAAGATGGTGCCCTACATATTTGTCTTCTTACCTGTAGTGGGTGCTAATGGAGGTAGTTGCAAGCGAGCTCCTTAAAATTTATACTTGTACTTCTGATAAACTTTAGATAGTTGTGAATGAATAGTTGTAAAATAGTTAGAATAATCTATCCATATATAATCACCTATAATTGAAAGAACAGTAGAGAATCCTTCAATTTTAGCTCTTGGATATAAAATGAACGCAAATGCATATAAATATGGAATCTCATTCCAATTTTTTAAATATTTCATTTTCATCGCGCACACAACCTCTCATAATACAACATCATTTTCAAAAATTTAAGTGAATGGCAACAGCAAGAATATAATGAACAATTGCTGAAGATATTGGATAGTGCATTCCAGATAAAGCACCAGTGTATTCGTAGAAGAGTTCAAGGAGTGCTAGTAAATGATAGTGCGTGTGAATGAAAACACAAAATGTGGGCTTGTAGGGTAAAATATTTTGTAACATGAGATAAGTTGAGTTCCACCTTACCGGCATGACCACAACGAACTTTCATGAATGTACACCCATCGCAATGCAGTAGGTCTTATATGCTACAATTCGTTGGTTAGAATTATTTACAAAAGAAATAGCATCATGGAAAGCTTGAAGATATGGATCCAACCTCTTCAAACTAGTTTTAACTATAAGATCAATAAAATGGTAGGCGCATCACTAATTTAGTAAGAAGGATTCAACATATGTACCAAATAAGGGAGTGAGAATATCCATTGCCCTAGAGTTTACTGCAGCATTGTCTAGGGTAATTGCAAAAAAATTATTTGTAAGACCAAAGTCTTCAACAACTTTGATAATACATTCTGCTATATTCTCACTCGTGTGTGCTACGTCAATTAGTTTAAAGTCTATGATTCTCTTGTGCAATACCCAGTCATCATTTATGTAATGAACAACTACAATAAGATAATCCTCGCAAGCACGACTACTCCATATGTCCAAGGTTAAGGCTACCAAAAGTATACAAGTTCCAAAGAGTTCTTTAATTTTTTTTCATGACCATTATTGTAGTACTTAACTGAATCTCTAGTAGTTGTCTGTATAGAAATGTGAGTAAATCTAGGATTATGAGTAGTTCTAATGTAATTTTGAAATGCATCGAACACACCAAAATTCAAACGAAGATCTTATGAAGCGATTAAATGGGCTAAAGATTTTTGAGCTATATCGGGATTATAATCCTAGCTATGTACCGTACCATCGGGGTTATACATCAGTTGCATCTACCTCATGGCTATGCTTTGTTTTTCTTGACATCTCTAGGTATGTCTATGCAAGTGCCCGATTCCACCCGTAGGTTTCGCAGACAATTCATGATGACATATTTTACAAATAGCAACTCTTACCTGATCTCCGAGTGGCAATTGCTTCATGACCTTGTTGAAATCTTTCCACATATCCAACGTGTTGGGTCTGGATCTCTTTGCTCCCATGCTTACTGCTGAAGAGGCACTTGTAGAGCCTAACGATGGTACAGCATCGGCGGCCTCAGCCATTTGAGGCGGAGACGGAGTCGTCCTAAATGATGAAAGATCTTTCTGATCAATTCCATACTCACAAGCAACAAATTTGTCAAAATATTCCATGAAGAAATTTGGAAATATGAAAAACTGCAAAACACAAATACAAAATTAAACTAATACCTATTGTATATCACAATAAAGTGGAATAAGAATAATATAACAACATGAAAAATAATATTATTACCTCTTTGCTTGAATGCACACCGGATTTTGAATTTTCGGAATTTTTGCAAAATTATTATGAATTTTGCCAAATTACCACAAAGGGCTTCGAAATTTTCACAAAAGAGTGAGGAGAGGAGAATGCTAGTTCGAGTGTGGGCTGATGAGGGGATATGCTGGCTATTTATAGAACATTGTTTTAGATTTTTGTGAATTTTTTCATATTTTTAAACTCACAAACGGCCTCGAAATGGCTATATTCTTCGAACGTGCTAAATGGGCTAAACGGGCCAAATGGATCATACCCATCGTGCTGTACCCATGCCGAACGGTCGGCTTTCATGCCAAATAGGTCATGCCCACAGCTACGCGTGCTAAACAGGCCATGACGTGTCGACGGGCCACGTGTTCCTGGTGGGCCGTGCCGTGCCTAGGCAAGACACTGTTCGTGCCGTGCCGTGCCAACATGGTGGGCCGAGGCGACGGGTCAGGCACAACCCATGCTTTCGTGTCATGCTGGCCCAGCTTATGGACGGTCATGTCATACCGTGCCGTGAGCCATACCTAGGCACGATCTATGTGGACATTATTACCTGTGGGCAATCAGCACCCACGGGCGATGGGCATGGGCGAGGACTATGGCTTGTGTGGGCTGGGTTGGAGTCTGGACGTCTGGTGGACCGGCACTCGGAGCTTCGGGCCTACGTCTTAGACGTCCTAGTCACGCCGGCATCGCAAGATTTGCCTCGACCAGGTTGGGCTAAGCAGCCTGGATTCATGGGTACACTTAGCCCAAAGTGCTCGTCGCTGTGTGGTTTGACCCGTAGTCCTTCTGTTCTCCTGCCACTAAGCCCACCTGGCTAGTTCGGCACCAACAAGTTCTCAGTGCTGGACTGCTGGGCCACGTCGGGCTTGGACTTTTGAATCGGGTGGGCCCAGTTTGAGGTGAAAAGTGCGCGTACATTCCTCCTCTCCTCCACTGCCGCCGTCTTCTGGGACGATTCCGTGAAAATGCCGCCCAAGTACCAGCGCGACATGCATCTGCTCACCGACTGCTGCTGCAGCTGCTCGTGCTGCCGTAAAACGCCCGTAGATCAGAGACTTCATGCACACTTCGCGCGGAGCACACGAACCCCTGGAAAATTGCGTCCCATTTCCATGCACACCCTTTCTCTTCACCTATATATACACGGCCCCCGTACGTGTCATCCCCTGCTCATCAAAAGGCAAAGGAATCCAAGCAAATTCTCCTCCTCAGATCACGTCTCGACCAGTATACTCAAAAAAACACAGAACGAACACATCTCGGTTAAGCGTGAGCAAGTTGCTACGTGCAGACTTGCTTAGCCATGGGTGTCCGCGCTGCGTCGCCGAGTTCGGCGGGCAAACTGAAGCTGCTGCTGGTTCTGGTCTTGATCGCCGCGGCCGCGCACGGTGCGCGCGCGGCGAGAGCGGGGCCGGGTGGGGCGCGCGGGCACGGCGGAGGGGCGCGCTTGGCGAGGTCGCTGTCGGTGTCGGGGCCCGGGGCTTCTTGCTGCACCTATGATGGCAACACGGCGGGCACGTCGTGCTGCCCACAGCGGCCACCTCCGTAGTCCACAGCATCCCAAATGTGTCTCTCCCCATGCATGTACAGAGTAAAATTATTTGTATTTTTATCATTCGTTCATTCCTGTAGTCATCATACATGTAAATTCTGGTTTGGGTCTGTAATTGATTTTCTTTTTCTCAAAGATTATGTAAGGTGGTCACGACTTGTATATTTGGTTGTAAAGTTAAAAAGGCTTGTATGATTGTACCTAATTTCAAAAGAGTTGTATAATCGACATGAAATTTGTCAATGAAATATAACTCGACTAGTATTCCTTGTAACATACTCGACTGGCGCTGTGCTGACCTGTCAATTAACGTGCATTACCAAATTTGTCAATTCTCGAATGTTCCCAGGAATTAGGAAAAAGCTCATTCAATTCCCAGGATGCCAATACCGTCCTTTCATTCGTTCGCTTTGCACAGGTCATCACCATCTCACAATAAAACTTGAAAAAAAATAATATAGTAGAGCTTGCCAAAAGGGGTGGCCAGTGACGAGGAGAGCTTGCCAGCGGTTTTTCATAACGCAGAGTGGTTCCGGTGGCTTTCCGGTGTGGCTAAGGATGGTTTAAATATATATGGTATGGGGGGGGGGGGGGGGGGAGACAACGATAGTGACTGTCTGGATTCCTGTAGCTCGAGGTGAGCTGCCTGCATCGATCGGGCTTGGATGGCGGTGGCGCATGGCGTCGGCTGCTGGGAAGCCATGGGAGGGCAAGGCAAGGGTGGCTTTGGGTTTGAAGTGGTCTGAAGGTGTTATAATTGCCACAAATTGAAAAACGGTGAGCTACGATGGAGGATTTATCGGGGCTCACCGTCGTAGAGGTGAGCGGCGGTGGCGACGTGAGGTCAGACATGGAGAAAGAAGGCTTTGGAGGAGCAACTGGGGGTGATGCAAAGCTTGCTAAGGCTCGACAGTGCTTTATAGTGGGCGAAGAGGTGGTGGAGTAGTGCTTGGCAGAGGCGGCGAGCGACGTGTGGATGGTGCGGTGGCACTTAGAGTAAGTTTAATAAGGCTGACTGTGCTAGCTATAAGGGAATCCATGTCAGCATAATCCTATGTGGAGGGAAGAGAAAAGGAGAGAGAGAGCCAAGCCGACTCCCATGCAAGAGTCAGGCTATAGCACAGGAAAAGAGGCGTTATCCATGCATGTACCAATAGGACTAACTGTTATACCCATGCATGTATTAAATGATCACACTATTAAATGATTAAGAGCTCTTGTGAAGACAATTTATAGCCAGCTTATTGTATAAGTTGGCTGCATCATTATCTTTTGATGACATGGAAATGTATTGGAGGTAGCAGCTATCTATACTATTAAACTTGCTCTTAGGGCATCTTCAATGGTCTGAGTCAGCTAGCTATATACATGTACACATCAGCATATATCCTATGTGGAGGAAAGAGAGTATGAAAAAAAAATCGAGCCAGCTCTTCCTTAAGCACTAGTCTATAACGTCAAACGATGCAGCCTCTATAAATTTTGTGTGTGCATGTAAGCATCAAATAGCTATCCTTATAGATAGTTCTTTAGAATGCTAGCTTTAGTGTGTACTATATAAATGATGTGGAAGTCTTATAGTTAGTTGATAGCTATAACCATTGGAGATGCCCTTAGAGCAAGTCCAATAATAGAGCCAAGTGTTTGGCTATAAGCCAAGTTATAAGAGCCAAGTTATACAATAATCTGTCTTCTATTTGTCTACAAAAGATTTTTTTATTATTATGTGGTATCATATCTCACATTCTCTTTCCTACTCCTCCTCACATACATTTATTATCTGGACCCACCACTGCATAGGCTCCCGTGTGCAGCTTGTTGCTTGCATGAGAGCCAAGCTCTCCTCTCTTCTCTCCTCCACATCAGCAAAAATGCTGACTAGCTTAGCTATAAGACATTGTTGTACTTGCTCTTAGAATTCAGTGGCCTCGGTGGCAGAGACAATAGTCACGGTGGCACCTTGGTATTGCCGTCCCTCTTGGAGCTAGCGGCTTGCAAAGGCGGCTCTCAAGAAGTGTGGGTGCACGCACGTCAACAAATGCAAGGTTTGGACCGCGACGATGGCGTGATCAGCGGCGGTTTGCGCGAGGTGAGGATGGTGGGGAAACGACGGCTAATAAATGCGCGGTCGTCAAGCTGGCGGAGCGACGACGCAATGGGAACGCCGAGGTCGCGTACAGCAACCACGAGCATGGCAACGGGTGTAGTGGGCGCACAGGGGAGGTGGCGAAGAGAAGAAATGCACCAGCAAAGAAGGAAAGCAGAAATGACCAAAGAGGAAAGCGGAAATTCAAGGGAGTTTGCCAAATTAGAAGGAAATTCAAATTCCATTGAAATCCAAATAAATTCAAAATTTTGAAAAAAATTTGATCTATTTCAAAATTGATATATGTGCTCAAGCCAAGACCAAACAAATCCATCTTTGCACTACTAGACTAGCAGCCCTCCCTCAAATAAGTTCATATTGGATGATACGTCTCTATTTGTTGAGGACCCTTGTTTACATATAAGCTAAGTCCGCAACCAATAAGGCCATCCACAGTGTAGAGAGTGCCAGATTCATCATCTTACTATCACATCACACTAGTGTTAGATTTGCTTTCATTTTACAGTGTTTAGCACCTTCTTATGTCTCTAAGACGAGATCCACAACTAAATAAAATATTTTTTTCTTCCACCACACACTCTCTCCCTTTCTTATTTTACATACAAGTGAACCCGTAATAAATTATTTTATACTAGCACCTAGTGCATCTACATGCGAAGGCGACTTCCATATTCCCTTCTCTGTGTTTCTCTTGTGTTTCCGTCGACGTGGTAAAAATCCAGAGCATTCTTTCTGTCTTCCTTATGTTCCTCTGGTGCTTTGAATCTCTATTACGTCGATAAGAACACAAGAGAGACAGAGAGAAAGAAATAGAAAAGCCGCGTTCTCTACATGCACCAGTGCCAGGAATCTTTTTCCTTGCATCCTCCGCTTCCCTTGCTGCAACGCGCAAGCACCGGCTCGAAATGGGAAAAAGTAACAAGCACTGATACACTGTAGATGGCCTAAGGACAAAACAGATTCTAGTAATTAATGTCATACGTTTAGGAACTTCTGAGAACCTTCAGTTTGCATTTAGAGAACAAGCGATCTCTTTCTTGCTCCTTTTGCTAGCGACTAGTTAGCTAGCTAGTAATTAAAAGGATGGCCTCTAGAAAAAAATAAAATAAGTTAGCCATAGTTTGATCGCGTAGTAATTAAAAGTTAGCCATCTCACAAAAAAACTTGAAAAAATATATTAGAAATTAAGCAACGAAAAAGAATAATAAGAGCATAATAAACACGACCAAAAAATATTTTCTGTACTGTGTTCCGTTACTCCACCTCTGCCTCCTCTCTACTCTATGCTGTCGTGCAGCGGCGACGTCCATGCCTAGGGTTCGCGGGAGAGCCCTCCCATCATCTCGTCCGACGCTACCCATGTGACTCCGATCTAGCGGCCGGCAGCTCTCCTTCGAGCTCCGCACCGCCGACCTGTCCGCCGACGACCTATCCCCGCGCTCCCTCCCCGAGACCACCTCTGATGGCCAGTGCCGCAGCAGGCGACACTCCAAGCGCAAGCAGAGGTTAGTTGAAGAAGAGCCATACCAACCAGAGGTGTGTGAAGGAGGATACTTCAATGACTTCTTAGATTAAGACTTCGCTCCCTAATCGATTGCCGTGGGCATGTCCAATGACTACTTCGTCTTCATTGTGTTTTTCGCTACTAGTTTTGTTAGCCTTCTAGCTATTAAGTTTAAACTTGACCATAAGGTCACAACTCTGATAATTAATAATATTTGAATCTTTTCTTAATAAATCGTGATGTGGTTGATATTTCATCTATATTTATATTGTGTGCATTAGCGTGATCCTAGACTAGTGCAGAATACACAGGAGAGTCCAGATTTGTATATTTGGGTCTTGACATAGGCCAACAAGCTTGCCTAGACAAATCTGGTATGCTGATCATAGTACTCAGATATGGCAGGGATCTCATTTGCAGGCCTATAATATACCTTCTCATACACACTTGACTTTGTCCTTAGAGCTAGCTCAAACTCGTGTTTGTTGGAGTCTAATCATGAGAGTTCATACCCGTCTACGTCACAAAAGGGACCATGCGGTCGGCCAACCCAGGCACCCCCATGGTACATGTCTGCATGGTACAGACTGCTGTTAAGCAGCATCGATCATCTGAGGGAGAAGCGCTCGGATGACCACAGCTGCAGTAGGAGGGGGCAGCCTGTGAGGACAGAGGTCGACCTTTATAGAAATAAGCTACTAGCATGTAAACCGCAGTTCCATCGCTCTGTGGTCTAACCGCTACGATACTACCGATCAGCCTAAAAATTCTAAAATCGATCTAGACAAAATATAATCTTTACAAATTTAAATAAACATATCATAAAATTTACAATGATTCATCATAACACTATCGTGAATATTCTCACATGGTCTTTCACCTTTGCTTCTCCCACCAATTTGCTCTTCTTTCACCATCAGCTACATAGCACGAGTGCACAGCTCATCCTCCTCATCCCTCTCTTCCAACACACGTCGCGACTAGGGGTGGAAACAAGCCGAGCCAAGCCAACTCGAGCTAGGCTCGGCCGAGCTCACCTGGAGCTGTGGCTTGGCTCATTCAGGGAACAAGCTAAAAGCCGAGCTCGGCTTAGCTTGTTTCCTAGCTCGAGCTGGCTTGAATGGGCTCGCGAGTGGCATGATGCTTTTCAGCCAGCAGCACTAGGGATGGTCCCGGCTACCTACCTGTGCCCACAGTGTCCCGTGTTGGCTTCCCAAGGATGCCACCGGTGATGCCCATTGTGGTTCAGGAGGTCTCCATCCCTGATGACTCTTCCACCTCTAAGCAGCACCAAGAATCGGATCTCTAATAGAGCTCAATACTTCAACAAAACACACAAACACTTCAATCCTTGCCTCTTGCATCTTCCATGTCTAACCCATCCAATCTCATTATAACTACATCTAATTTCACACTTGAACTCACAACTTCCATGTATAACACTCATCCAATCCTTGGCTCCATACTTTGGATTGTATATTCATGCAACTCACACTTGAACTCTAGCTAAAAATAGTAAGGGGAAAACTTTGAAGACTACGTACCTCGGGATATCTTCGCCACACTTGGTACCGCATCATCGGCAACGTTCGCTCCATCATGTGAATACCACGGCGGCCCACTGTCCTTCTCCTTGACCAGCCGGGGGAGGTGCATCAAATCTGCAACAGGAGTCCTCGATGGTGGCCGTGGCGTGTGGAGGCGACGACTGCGCAAGAGGCCTACGGCCACCTGCTCCTGGTCGCTGAAGATGGCCACAGCCCACCTAGGCTGCCACGCCTAGCCGATGAGCAGGCCTACAAGCACGGGACCGGGGGAGCACACGGCAGGGGCCAGGGGAGCATGGGGCCTAGAGGAGCACACGGTGGGGGGTAGCTCGGGGCTAGGGGAGCAGCACACGACGGAGGGAGCATGGGCGAGGGCAGGGCGGCACATGGCAACAAGGTGGACGGCAGGAGCGACGAGGTGGGCGGCGCGGGAGAGGCACAGTGGACGAGATGGGAGAGGCGTGGTGGACAAGACGGGAGCGGCGGGATGGGAGACTAGTGCTGGAGACTCAGAAAGGATGGGGATTCATGGCACAGGAGACGCAATGCCTGCGATCTGCGAAGACTTACCGTGGGTTAGTGGGCTGGGAGCTGGGCTGAGTCGGCTAACTGCGGAGACTGCTCAGGCGCTCAAGCTCAATGGTCCAATGGAGAGACTACACGAGCCAAAATTGGCCCGCGAGTGACTCAAACTCAGCTCGATTTTTTTACGAGCTTTGAAAGAGGCTTGGCTTGGCTCGAAATTTTACTAGCTTGAACCGAGCCACGAGCCTCAAGCTATTTGTCCACCCCTAGTCGTGACCTCCTCCTCCAGCTGCGCTTGGCTGTCACCTTTCTCAGTGGTCGAGAGCTAGAAGAGGACGCCGCCGCCTTGAGGAGCCCAGATCTATGCTGCCTCCTGGCTATCCCCAAACTTCAGATCTGTTCTTCCTCAGACTCACGAAGTTGCTGCCTCCATGGCATGGCGCGAGTCCCGAATCGTGGGGATGTGACTCAGTAGCAAGGATCCCATGGGGGCATCACCGTGGCAGCAGCTGGGGGGGCATTGATCTTGTGTCCCCCCCCCCCCCCCCCCCCGCGCCTAATCTTGTGTTGTTTTAATTGCCTTGCGCTTTTGTAAATTTTTTTGGTCTTTCCTTCGTAAGATATTTTTTCTTGGTAAAGATAATTTTGGCTTCTTCTCTAACTTGATTTCTTTTTATTCTTTGTAGCCATGGAGTCGAGTAAACAAGTTTACTAGTTTACTTCTTTGTGTGATGCATAGATTTGCGCAAGGATTCAATAGGCAAACAGGCATGCTCATGGGCAATGTGCGCTCGTGAGCAACGGGTATAGGCGAGGACTATGGGTCTGTTCTTTTTTGTTACGACTTGTGACTTTTAGACTGTTTATACAAGAGATTACAGAGTAACAGAAACTCATGTGCGGTTTTTGCCGATATAAATGAAATCAGTAAATTATGTACTACAATTAACTAGTAGACCTTATATTTAAAAAATACTCTGTTTAAAAGCTAGTTACTATAGAAAAGCCGAAAAATCTCTACTCTTAAAAGAACGAGTTAAAGGAGATGGTGCGTCCTACGCTCTGCCGCCTCTCACAGAAAAAAAGCGCCGACATGTGGGCCTCCCTCTGCTTCTCTCCCCGCAGTCCCGCTCTCCGCCCGATCCGCTCCTCCTCCGCCTCCGTCTCCCCCGCTCCTCCTCCTCCCCCGCTCCGCCGCCGCCTCCTCCTCCCCCCACCCTGCGCTGCCGCCGCCTCCTCCTCCTCCCACCCCGCGCCACCGCCTCCCCCATTCTCCGCGTCTCCCGGCCTCCTCCCTCCGCCGCCGCGCCGCCCTCGCCTCCTCCCCTCCCTCCTCCGCCGCGCCGCCCTCGCCTCCTACCCTCCCTCCGCCGCTCCGCCCTCGCCTCCTCCTCCCCACCCCGCGCCGCCGTCGCCGCCTCCTCCCCGGCTCCTCCGCTCCGCCTTCGCCTCCTACTCCCCACTCCGCGCCGCCGCCGCCTCCTCCCACCACCCCTCCGCTCTGCCGCCGCCTCCTCCTCCTCCCACCCAGCGCCGCCGCCGCCTCCTCCTCCCCCCACCCCTGCTGCCTTCCTCCATCGATTCCATCGCTGCTCTCTCGGTCGATCGAGAGATGGGGCTACCGCGGGACGAGGAGGGGGGTTCCCGGTCGCCGCCGCCGCCGCTCCTCCCCTCACGCAACCCCTGCTCACCGCTCCTCCCCTCGCGTCCAACCCCCTGCACACTCCCCCCTAATCTCCGCCTGCATCACTGGTCCTCCACTCACGCATCCCCTGCTCGTTGCTCCCCTCATGCCGTCCGCTTGCCCGCCGTTGGCCTGCGCCACGGGCGACTCCCCAGCGCTCAAGAAGCCCAAGTCGAGAAGGACAACTACGACTCCGCCTACTGGCCTCGTCCCTCCTTCAATGGCTCCGCCCCCAAACCCCCAGCCTCCGTCGTTGCTACCGCCGGGCCGTTGGAGGAGGACATCGCGGAGGAGGCGGTGCTCGCCCTCATCGTCCACCGTGAGCGCAACGTCAAGCGCTGCAAGCTCAAGCTCCTCCACTACCAGTCCCTGGTACGCCCGCGCCTCTTCCCGTCCCGTCTCCCCCCTTTGGTCTTTGGTGATAATAAAGTTGTGATCCTGGTGGGTTCTGATGGCCGCCATACGCCGCAGCTAGACACCACCGAGAAGAAGCTGGCCAAGGCACGATCGTGGCTCGCCCAATACCGAGATCGTGCGCCTGATCGCAAGCTGCCGCCTCCGACCTAGAGGGATCCCAAGCCGTCGCCTCCTAGCCAGAGGGACCCGTGCTGGCGGCCAGGCCACAGCTTTTCATCCCGGGGGCCAACACCCAGCCGACCCCGTGGCCTGCGCCATGTCCAGAGCCCATGCCCGGTTTGAAGAAGGCCGCGGCCGCCCCGTCATCGTCTTCATCGTCGGCGCCGCCCAAGCAGGCGAGGACAGAGGAGAAGAAACCCAAGAGAAAGATCGGTACTTCCTGTGGATTTTCCATTTTAGGAGAACTAGCATGATCAAATTTGATCTCCATTGATGTGCTATACATGTCTGGCTGTTGTTTTTTCTGGTTTACAGAACAGAAGGAGCATCAGAATTTGATTCAGAGCATGAAGAAGTCGTCTACGACAGTGCTTAGGTTTCATGGCGGTGCATACATATTACATTCCAATATACACTTGTCATCATTATTCCACTTGTGTGAGCAGTGTGCATAGAAATTTCAGATAGGTAACTTAGGTTGGTGGGTTTGGGTGTGTTCACAATCCTAATAGAGCCTAGAAGGTCATGAAGTGCCTTTTATTTTTGAGCTGAAATCTTATAAGACCACACAGACTACGCAGACTAACTCTTTTGTCTTTGTACATCATGATCTATTAGAAAAAAAACATACTCTGGTTCTTTGTAGTGTTTGTTAGTATAGTGTGGATTGCTCATCTTTTAATGTATCTTCATGGAGTCAACACTGTGATTTTCATTTTAGATTTAGGTGTATGTTATTCATGTTAATACAGATCTCATTATTAGAGGAATCTCTACATTTGAATACCATTTATATGTTTAGATAGATCAACCTTAGTGGATCAGCTATTCTGAAGGAAGATAATACATTTTCTTTCTTTGTTCTTTTATGGACGTGTTCTTATCAAATCGTTGGATGAACTTTTTTGGACATGTTCTTATCAAATCGTTGGATGGACTTTTCACTTGTTAAAGAAGAATTGGTTTGCTGGGATCAGCTAGGTGATCCTTATATGTTTTTTAATCTCACCAATATATATCTAAATCTCAACTTTTTAGAATTTTGACCATGTAGGAAAATAACTATCTTTATGTTCTCTGGATAGTGATCCTAAGTCCTAAACATTTGATTTTCTTTTTCTTTGGTGTGATTTCAATGCGAAGCACTTCAGTGACTTGATGTAGATATTCATTATACTCCACTCCTTCTGTATTGATGGCAAAATGAACCTTATGATTCGCCTGTGAATATTCATGATCCGTCACTCGGATGCTCATAGTATATAGAAAAGTAGTTATACAGAATTAAAAAATAAATTGATTGAAGGAGCATTTCCACATCAGAATTGGCCACCATATGAAAAGTATTCAGAATGAGCTTACATGTTGGATTGCAGCTGCTGCTGACAGCATTTTCTTATAGGTTCATGTATGTTTTCAATAGTACGCTATTTTGATCCTTATGCTTCCTTTCGAGTTTCTAGAGTTGTCATTGGGCTTATCTAAATCATTTCTTTGGTGGCAGACTACAACACTTAAATGCATGGTTATGTGCGGTATTTCTGACTGACTTACCATCAGTCTCTCAATTTTTTTACTTTGTTGTGTTGATTCCAGAATTTTTGAGATTAGTCCAATCATGTCAAGAGGTTGGCTGCATATCTTCCAGTTTCATTCCCATTATATAGTTCTCTAGAGGAAAACCATGAAGAACTACTAATGTACATGAAGTTGCGTCAATTTCCATGTTTTCCTTTGGTGTCTGTCATTTGCTTTGCTCCATGGTTGAAATCGTTTGCTATACATCTATTAGAGCTACCATGCTATTCATCTATTATTTGCTTCATGGCTTCAAATTGTCCTTCCATTTCTCGCATTGTTGATTTGGACATGTATGGCATGCTAGGTTCTCGGCCTGATTATATAGTAAGCAATATACATCCGCGGCAACAGGTAATCTCAAACATAATAACGTCCGCTGAGTATGAGAGGGTCAGACACTCTTTGTAAATTCTAATTATGCTCCTTGATGCTTATATGAGACTTTCCTTTTATTTTAGTCATGCTAAATGCTATACAGTTTGTTCTAAGTGTTGTGTTTCAGAACCTGCAGTCAAGATAGGGGGTACTCTTCCACAGGTATGTCTCCTCTTCCTTGAGTGATCTACAAGCCATTCTTCAATTCGTAATTGTCAATATTTGTATTGAGAATTGGAATGATTATTGATATCTATTATCCATGCCGAATTGAGGAACATAAGTTCTAAACATGGCTTTAATGTATGCCAGAACCGGATCTTTCAAAAATTAGTTATGAGTTTGGATATTCAATGCTAGAATGCAATGCATGCTGGTTAGCTGGGTAATATCAAGGTGGGGACTATCAATGGTGCTCGACAAGCGACTACAAAGTGATGGCAGAGGCATTTCAATGACCTAACTGCCATGATGGCTTTATGTTGCTTTTGGGATTTTATAACATGTAATAATATTTTTAGATATTTTACACATGTAGTAATTTTTACGAGATTTTATGTTGCATTTGGGAGTTTAGTTTGCATAGATATGTTTTGCTTGATATGCATGTGAAAGAAAAATTGTATTTACTGTACAATCTACACCCATGTCTCACCCTCTTTTAGGATTTCGTTGCAACGCACGAACGCCCTACTAGTAACTTTTAAAAACTGAAAAGAACATGGCCTATAGCTTGTGCGGGCTGAGGTTGGAGTCTGGACGTCTGGCGGACTAGTACTCCGTGTTGCGGGCATCTGTCTTTTGGTTGGACCCACATGTAAGCCATCGCTACGGGCAATTGGACAAAGCGGGCACAAGTGGAGGTCATTCATACACAGACCCGTTAAAACATACTCATATGTATTAGAGTTTTTGCCCGTAGGTACATGTAGGGCTGAAAACGGTCGGAAACGATCGGTAGGAGGTCAAATCACTTTCAGTTTCACATTATTTTCTCGAAAACGAAATCGATACGATATTGTCGGAAACGAGAACGACATCGATATTCCGGTAAATTCGGAAACGAAACTATTCGATCAAAAGTGCATCGATAACGATCGAAAATCATGAAAGCGATATCTAAAACGGTACACACCCTTGCCAGATCTAACTGAAATTAAAGCAGAAAAGATATTCATAATCATGTAGGACAAAAAGGAAAAGCATTGTTGTCTGCATCATTTTACCAAGAAATAGCTGGATCGCGAACTTGCAGATTGTTTGAATGATTGAATCCATATAATATCTAAAATGGAATTGGAGTCTCATTTTGGCAGCTCAAGTAAAAGATCAAAGAATGCATTTTATTGCTAGTCTTGTAATTCATGCATTTTATTGCTAGTCTTGTAATTCTATTTACAAATAGAATAAACTGAACACACTTATCTAGTATTTCATTTATGCAGTGTTTTGGTGTTACACATCACAACAGATTTTGTTCTAGGATCCTTACTTGGAATGATTGTCAATGCAAATTACAGCTTCTTCTGAGTATTGAAATAAGAATATAAATGCAATAGCATCAGTACATCATCATATCCCTGAGAAAAACAGAATTGATAATATCTAACATAGTGAGATCATAATTTCCTAAAACAAGGCTTCTTAGTGTATCTGAATTCAGAAACAAAATGTTGAATCACAGAACGAACAACATATGAGCTACCATATTTGTAAAAATGAGCTACCAGCAGCTTACATTGTTGCAGAACCGAAGTAAATAAAGTGAACAATGTTGGAGAAACTAAAACAGTACTAGATAGTATTTTATGCAGCCAACTCCTACAACTACACTCTGAGAAATGGACCATAAAACTCTAGTTGCTAAAAGCAATGCAAATTTTGAGCAGGAAAACTGTACCTTCGAATGAACTGCTTGGGCAAGTTTTTTCACCCAGCCTTTTGCCATCACAATACCAAGCATATATTATATAGCAATAAAATGACAGGCAGTAGGCTGACACTTCTAACAAAACAATAGTATCACACCACATGAAGGCATAATTACAGATTTACAGTAATGGGAATAATATAGCACCTTTTCCCTTATGGCTTTTACTGCAGAAAAATTAAAAAAAAATCTACACTTTGGACTTAGAAAGGCCTAGAAGATATTTGCCAACATCAGATAAAGGGTGGACTTTGCCAGGCTTCTTTTCCTCTCCTAATTACACATTACACATCCAACATAAGGTGGGCTTCTTTACCTTATTTCTTATGGAAGCATTTTTAAGACAAATCTATCCGTATAATTTCTGTATAGCTAGTCACTTGTCGGCTTTTACTGGAGGCAGTACTACGACATTACACACGTGCATGCTACTCTGTGCTGTTGCTTCTTCAAGTACCCAGTGAAGTCCTAGCTAATCCAGGTAAAAGTAAACAAGCAATGTGAATAAATGCCAAGCTCCAATCTGCAGCAGCAGCAAGCAAGGAAGGCCCAGCAAGGAAGCTCCAATTCCTCATGTCATGTTCTGATGGATGAATGCACAATAGTATTTTTGTACAGTCTAATTGCTCACCACAAAAGGAAAAAGAAACCATCTGCCTTCACAGCATGTCACACCATGTTAAAAATCTAAACATTACATGTAACCAAGTCTATAATAACAAAATTACTGTCAATAACTTACACCACACATGCCACAAACTACACATAGAAGAAGAAAAATATATTGATCTGACGTGTATATAACAACAACATTACTGTCCCAAGATTTATATATGTGCATTGCATATATGTAACCAAGTTAATTGAAGAGTTTATTCACCACTAGATTAATGCAATTTTAGCATATCGTGTAGCTAATTGGAAGAACAACTACCTCCTCCCCTGCCCCCAAATTGTCGATCCGTCGCACATTTCCTCCGTTCAGATCTGGAATGAGATGCAATGCTACGCGTGGATAAGAAGATGAGCTTACGGCTTACCAGAAGAAGCTGTGGCCGCTCCAGAGGTTTGAGAGGCGGCGAGGTCGACGGGGAGTGGTGCCTCTGCCTCCATCACTCGTGCTCGGGGGCCTCGGGGTGTTGCATCCGCCGGCTGATCCGCATCTCCAGCCGGCGCCATCTTCGTCTCAGTCTCTCAAATGTGGCCGCCGACCGCCTGAAGAAGGAGAAGACGGAAGCGTGAGTGGGAGACTAGAGGCGAGTCGCGGAGATTGGAGATGGAGGCGGCTGGAGTCGTGAGGGACTGAGGGTGAAGACGTGGGGCGCTCCGCTCAGGCTTGCCTTTCAGGCTTTCACTCCCCCCGTGCCTGGCTGCCTGCGGACTCGGGCGGTCCCTCTCCGGCGGCGGCGGCGGCTAGGGCTCGGCGTGGGGATCGGATCGGATCGGAGGAGCTGCGAGCTGGGTTGCGGCCGTGCGGTGCGGGAGACGGAAATGGCCGTGCGGGAGCTGGGTCTGGGGAAGGGCCAAACGGAAATGGCCTAACGGGCCTGGTCCAGCCGCCTGGGCCCTGGCGTAGCGTGTCCGCGCGTGGAACCGGTAATTACCGGTTAAATGCGGTAGTTTTCGAAAACGATCGGAAGAGGGATAAATCGTTTTCGTTTTCATTATCGGATTTTTTTTACCGTTATCGTTTCCGTTTTATCGGTTACCGTCACCGTTTCCGTTTAGGGGAAAAAATCGGTAATTTCTCGAAAATGATTTTCGGTAACCGAAAATTACAGGTTTCGTTTTCAGCCCTAGGTACATGGGTAAGCGAGCACATTTGACATCCTAGTCACGCCGTCCTAGCAAGATTTGCCTCGACTCGGTTGGGCTAAGCAGTTGGATCCGTGTATACATTTAGGGCTTGTTTTTTTGGCTGAAGCTTATGGCTTTTGGCTGCGGTTTATGACTTTTGGATTATTGTGCGAAAGATTACAGTTACAGAGTAACAGAAACTCACGTGCGGTTTTTCTCGATATAAATGAAGTCGGTAAAGTATGTACTACAATTAACTAGTAGCCTTTATCTTAAAAAGATGCTTCGTTTAAAAGCTAATTACTATAGAAAAATTGAAAAACATCTTTCAGAAGCTGGAAAGAAGGACCTCAGCCTAAGGTGTTCGTCACTGTGTGGTTTGACCCGTACTCCTACTGTTCTCCTGCCGCTGCCCACCCGGCTAGTTCGGCACCAACAAGCAGGGTTTAATCTTTCGTTTCCAAAAAAAATTCGCCAGTGAACGAAAGCAACGAAAAACAAAATTTCGTCCGTCTCGTCCAAAAATTCGGACGAAAATTTCAAATTTTTTGATGAAGTTTAATCAAAATTTAGACAAAATTTAAATATGGAAATTTCGGCTAAAATTTGTCCGAATTACTGTGCTTTCGGAGGGCAACGAAAGCAACGAAATTTCGCCGAAAGATTCAACCCTGCCAACAAGTTATCAGCGCTGGACTGCTGGGCTGGGCCCAGTTTGAGGTGAAAAGTGCACGTATATTCCTCCTCTCCTCCCCGCCTTTCTATTGGCCCACGACTCTGCGCCCCCCTCTTCTGGGACGATTCCTTGAAAATGCCACCCAAGTGCCATCGCGTACATGCATCCGCTCACCGACTGCTTCTACAGCCACTCGTGCTGCCGTAAAACGCCCGTAGATCAGACTTGCTAACTTCATGCAAACTTCGCGCGGAGAAGCACACGAACCCCTCGAAAATTGTGTCCCATTTCCATGCACACGCTTTCCCTTCACCTATATATACACGCCCCCCGTACGGAATCCAACCAAATTCTCCTCCTCAGATCACGTCTCGACCAGTATACTCGGAAACACACGGAGCAAACACGTCTCGGTTAAGCGTGTAACAAGTTGCTACGCACAGGCTTGCTTAGCCATGGGTGTCCGCGCTGCGTCGCCGAGTTCGGTGGGCAAACTGAAGCTGCTGCTGCTGGTTCTGGCCTTGTTCGCCGCGGCCGCGAACGGTGCGCGCGCGGCGAGAGCGGGGCCGGGTGGGGCGCGCGGGCACGGCGGAGGGGCGCGCGCGGCGAGGTCGCTGTTGTCGCTATTGGGGCCCGGGGCTTCTTGCTGCACCTATGATGACAACACGGCGGGCGCGGGCACGTCGTGCTGCCCGCGGCCACCTCCGTAGTCCACAGCATCCCAAATGTGTCTCTCCCCATGCATGCACAAAGTAAAATTATTTGGATTTTTATCATTCGTTCATTCCTGTAGTCATCATACATGTAGATTCTGGTTTGGGTCTGGTTCATTCGTTTTCTGAACTAATAGCAGTTCCTCTCATCAGTAGCGAGGTTGATAGGATAGTGGCATTCATTTTGTTTTTCTCGCAGAATATGTAAGGTGGTCAAGACTTGTATATTTGGTTCTAAAGTTAAAAAGGCTTTGTATAATTGCACCTAATTTCAAAAGAGTTGTATAATTGACATGAAATTTGTCAACTGTGACCTGGCAATTTACGTGGCATTACCAAATTTGTCAAGTCTCGAAAGCTCCCAGGAATCAGGAAAAAAACTCATTCATGAGGCCTTTCTCATTTGGGTGTAAACTTATGTCTTTTAGCTTTTTTTTTTACTGTTTTATACTCTTTCAAGCTTATTTTGTGTTATACCTGTTGTAGGCTTTTTCAGCATAATTAAATTTAAAAAAAGAAAAAAGAAAAAAGGTTATATCATCTCAGACAATCCCAGGATGCCAATACCCTCATTTCATTCATTCACCCTGCTAGAGGTGGGTATTGGGCCATGCCGTGTCGACATGACTTGGACACACCGTGCTTCGGGCCACGTCATGCAGTGCCGTGCCAACCCACCTCACCTTCGAGCAAGCCCAGGCATGACCCAAAGCCCGCCATGTCAACGTTCATGCTGTGCCAGCCCAAGCCCAGCCCGAAATAACTATACACGACGAAGGCGACGGCCGCTATCTTCCTTTCTCTCATAACCGAATCATTAAAAACGAGTTAAAATTGAATTAGTTGCATAAAAACATGGGTACGCAATGACGTAAATATTTCAAAAAAAGTGAAATTTTATTGATATTTTAAAAATACAAAGTTATTGTCTCTAAAACCTTACATCTTAGAGTGGGGTTCTCTGAGCAAGGAAAAGAGTACAGTAACAATATATGTACATACTAACTATAACAACATGCTTACACTAAGTCATCCTGCTGCCCTTTTCGTACTTCAACTCATCTACATATCGCTCGAGAGTTTATTGGTATTCCGACTCCATGGTAGCATAGTGGATAAATGGTGAATAAATAGAGTGTAGAGAGTTGTTGAAAAAAAATGGGGAGTATATATGGATGTTGAAGAAATAAGAATTTGGATAGATTGTGAATAAATGAGAAGCGAAGTGAATTTATACGCTTCTCCCGAATGTTTCTTCCCCCGAACGTTGCTTCGAAACGTTGCTTATTCTGAATGTTGTTCCCAACCGTTGTCTCAATCATCTCTCAGCCCACCAGCACATGGCACACTCCAGTTCAGCCTAGTCATGTAAGTGTTCTGTCCAGCTGTCCCATGTGGCCACTGGCCATATCCCCCACTCCTCCTTGCCCTTAGCCCCTTCTACCCTTCACCTTGCTAGTTGCAATCCACCAGAGAAGAGTTGCTCAGCTTTACTAATACTAGAGGAACTAGTCTACTCCTCCACCCACCCCACCTCAATGCCTCAATGCCGCCTCCTGCCACTCCAACCGCGCCTCCCTCGGCTAACCCCTCGCCCGCCTCCATCCCGCCACCGGCCACGTCCTTTGCCTCCCCACCCGCGCCATCGTCCACCCCGACGACCCTCTCCTCACGGTTACCTTCCTCCCCCGGTCGCGCTCCTGCCACCCTAACTGCGCCTCCCCAGCGAACCCCTCCATGCTGTTGTCCGAGCCTTCGAGGGTAGGGGAGGTTGCCGCCGTCGTGGGGGGTGGGGGAGGTTCCCATCGTCGTCCGGGCCTCCGGGGTTGGGGAAAGGTCACCGCTGCTGCTTCGGCACCCTGTGCCTCCCGTTGTCGCCCTTGGCTTCGGCTGCCCCGCTCCTCCTTCTGTGCCCACCGGCGTCGTTGGCCCAACCCCTGGCCGGCTTGGTCTCCCGATGCCACCTCCCTCCTACAACTCTCAGTGCCCTTTGCTATAGCCCCCTGGTGCCTCTGGCAGCCTCCCTTCGGCTCAGCCCTGACCACCATTAGCCTCCCCTCCAGCCTTCACTCCTACACTGGTCAACTGCCTCCTGCTTTCTACTCAGCTCTTCTGGCCCCCATGGCCGACGACCAACGGCTCCTCCTCTTGAAACGGTCCCATGGCACACCGCCATCACTGTAGTGCCACCTCCAGGCTCCGGTATACTCCTAACTCCTTTCCCTCTACTATCTCTTTGTTTTGTGATGGCTTGTGGGGAACTGGAGATGACCGTGAGATGGTAGTGTCCATAGGATGGTGACAGGAGGCAGGAGGTGAGGCCGAGGCAACCGCCGGCGCTGGTGTGTCGGTCGTGCCCCTGTGCTGACCATGCTCGTTGGGCCAAGCCGACTCGAGTACGACACGATATACCGTACCATGCTACCCGATGGACCAACTTTTCAGATCCAATCAGTTCTACCATTTATACCGTGCCAGCATGACCACGCCATCCGTGCCATGCTTGAATCATGCTGGATCAGCCGGGTCTCGGACTGACACAGATAAATCCGTGCCATGCTTGAATCATGCTGGATCAGCTAGGGGTGGAAAAAAAACTCGAGGCTCGTGAGCTAGCTCGGCTAGTTGAAGGCTCGGCTCGGCTCGCCGCACAAACAAGCCGAGCCGAGCCGAGCCAAGGTTTTAGCTCGGTCCGTTAACGAGCCGAGCCGAGCCGGCTCGCAAGCCGCTCGCTAGGCTCGATAGGCTCGGTCGGCCCAACTCGGCAGCGTCTCCAGCCCATCACGTGTGAACGGCTCAGTACGGCAGTAGTAGTATGTATGTATGCATACCAATTTTCGCACATCTTTTGTCACTGAGAGATATTATTAAAGTACACGTTACTCTTTTATCTGTTAATTTCACATATGGAAAGGAAACCATAGAACTTATCATTCAAAAAAACAAATCTGAAACATAAAAAGAAAGGTTAAAGACACTCAAAAGTCAAAACGAGCATAACGAGTCGAGCTCAAGCTTTTCAGAAAAGTCAATTTGTATATTCCACTTAACGAGCCTAACGAGCCGAGCTTGAGCTTTTCAGAAAAGTCAATTTGCATATTCTACCTAACAAACCTAACGAGCCGAGCCGAGTTTCTCTTTTAGCTCGTTAGTTTAACGAGCCGAGCCGAGCCTCCTCTCTAACGAGCCTTCACAAGCCGAGCCGAGCCGGCTGGATATCCATCCAAGGATCAGCCCTGCGCAGGTCATCGCCATCTCAGAGAAAAACTTGAAAAAAAATATATTATAGATTAAGCAACGAAAAAGAATAAGAAGAGCACAATAAACGCGACCAAAAAACATATTCTTTACTGCATTCCGCTACTCCTCTGCCTCCCCTCCGCTCCTCGCCGCCGCGCGGCGGTGACGTCCACGCCTAGGGTTCGCGGGAGAGCCCTCTCGCCGCCTCGTCCGACGCCGCCCATGTCACTCCGATCTGGCGGCCGGCAGCTCTCCTTCGAGCTCCTCGCCGGCGACCGCTCCGCCGACGACCTATCCTCGCGCTCCCTCCCCAAGACCACCTCCGATGGCCAGCGCCGCAGCAGGCGACGCTCCAAGCGCAAGCGGGGGTTCCAGAGACCCCCGATCAAGGAGGAGGAGCCGCGCGGGGACGACGGCGATGCGACCGCGGGGTTCAGGGTCACGGATCTGAGGTCCGTGGTGGAGAAGGTGTGCGAGAGCTCGGACGCGGAGGGGTCCGCGGCGAGCTGCGTGACGTACTCCGGCGTGGAGCTGAGGCAGAGGAGCGTGGCCGGGAACGGGAGGGTGTTCGCGGCGTCTGCGGAGGATGCCACCAGCAGCTGCGGCAGCAGCACGCGGGAGAGCGCCGCGGCTGCCGCCCCGGTGGCGGAGGTGATGGCAGCGGCGTGGCGGCCTGAGGCGAACGGTGGCGTCAAGAAGCTAGAGAAGGAGGATTCGCTGGACTGGGAAAAGTTCATGAAGGAGAATGGAAACATTATCGGAGGTACAGATCTCGCCGGTCATTTGTATTTGAACAAAACCTTTTAGTTTGTTATATCTCTTTTCGATGATGTGACGCCGTTTCACCGGTGCTGAAGGGAAATTCTTGAGATATTGTGTTGCTCCATTCTCTTTCTTATATGTCTTATGAACTTTAGAGTGCGTCATTCATGAATTTTGTCCGAGCGTATCCTAAGAGCATTAGGTCTGGAAAAATGAAAGTCTCAAATTGTTTTGTTTGGGGGTATACATAAGGTGTTTCCTTGATGGATTTTGTATATCCAATTAAATTTAGAAGAGTTGATCAGAAATACAGTGCAATGTGGTTTAAGAAGACTCTGGCACCATGGTTTTAGTGGGCAAATTTGTAACTTTAACCAGAGCAGCTCTGAAAAACATATTATAACCTTCTTCCAATTGCAAATACTGGTTTTGAAAACAAGAACATAAAGATGCACTGAGTTTCTATGAGTTCACTTCAAACCTCAGCAATATAAGTCAATATCAAACAGGTCTTAATATAGCAGCGAAGTAGTGTATGTCTTTCACAGTAATGCATTTTTGTCATTACCAATATGTGGATTTGCATTTCTTTTGGTCCAGCTCCTAATCTTTATTGCATTGCAGATGAGCTTCATATTTTACATCTAGTTACATGGGCTATTTGCATATTGAGTTAAGAAGCCCAAGATATACATTTACACCTCTTTCCAACTACTATGATACTGCAGAAGTTGAGCGCCTTGATAATTCACCATTCAGATACTTCCTTGGAGAACTGTATGGCGGTAATGCACTCAGAAGCACAATTTCGGTGGGTAATGAGAAGAAGCGACAGCGGGTCTACAACACTATGTTTCATGTGCCATGGAGATGTGAACGGGTATACATCTGTGCTTACACGAGAATATTTGGATTTCTAGTACCATTCTAGTTTATTGGTAACTTAGTTTGCCAGCATTGCTGGAAGTGAATCTAATATGCAGTAGTTGGCATATTGTTGAAACCATGTTACTCATGACATATTTTAACTGGAAATGAATATGGATTAATTCAGATCCTGGTTAGGATATGGATAGGTATAACCGTATCCGTATAAGTGGATATGATTCTGGGCAGCAGTTGAATAAATAATCAAAAGAATGGATTTGATTGTCATATTATAAAGATTCAGATCCTGGTTAGGATATGGATAGGTATAACCGTATCCGTATAAGTGGATATGATTCTGGGCAGCAGTTGAATAAATAATCAAAAGAATGGATTTGATTGTCATATTATAAAGATAGCTTAAATTTTTTAGGTAGTATTTCAAAATGTACCACCTGTAGACAAATCACATGTAGTCAAACTAAAAAACATGTGATAACATGAATGCAACATTTATTTCTCAAATAGATTCAAAATGTATTATGCATAAACAAATCATTTATTAGTCAAAATGTGATAATTAAATAAAATGTGAGAAATGAGTAACAAAGTGCTTTGTGACATATAGGTTCATCTGTAAGTACCACTTTTCCATATGATATGGGGGTGATAATGTGATATATTCCCATAGTATTGTACAATACAAGTTAAGTAACCAGATTTCGAGTTTGACCGTAAATATGCAAAGAATGAATTGACGTCCAACCTTAGTATTTATTTTCAATGTATTGTAAGATCTGCCATTCTTCTCAGAATAATCATATATCTGCATTCTAACATATTCAGACATACAGTTGAAGAGGTCATCCATTTGTACATGTATGACTGTATGTCTGTATGACTAAGTGTACATCTAATGTGTCTGGTGCTATGGACTCTCTAGTTGATGTCTGCAATTGCAGTGATTGCACCATGATCCGATTCGGAAATCGGTAAATGGATACAATAGATCATTAGTACCCATTATTTTACATGCTTCCAGGAGTTATTTTGCATTTCTTTGTTTGATGGGGAGATGTTTGATTGTGATAAACTGCTGCAGCTAATTGTCGCAGGATTCTTTGTCTGCTTGGATTCCTTTCTGTCTTTGCTCACCATTATGCCTGCAAGAATTGTCATGACAGTCTGGCGGGTGCTGAAAACCAGGTGGGTTGGCGGTGCTACTGTAAACTAGACGAAGTACATATTAATATTCTCATTCTGTATCGCATCAAACAAAAATTGACTGAAGTGATGTTTGGCAAAATGTCAGCATCATGCCAACATTATGTAATATATTATTGTAAACTTTTATTACACTTGATTGTATCTAATTTTAGAATTTCGTTGTTCTGAGGGATACCATTAAGGTTTTAAATCACATTTTTGTTGTCAACAATTGAACCTGAACATTATTTGTTTGACTGGCCTGAGGATATCTATTTTTGGCCCTGTTTGGGAGGCTTCTGCTTGAACTCAAAGCTACCAGTTCAAGGCTTTAAGCCCTCCCTAAGAGGGTTTCTAAGATAACCTTAGTCCCTTCTGTATCGAAAATCTTAAGCCCTTCAACCGCAGCTTTTCTGAGAAGCTACCTTAGCTTCTATGGGAAGTTAGCACTCCCAAAGAGGGCCTCAGTAAGTCAGTATGCTTTGGGGACTTACATGATTTGCTTATTTTCTTATATATATTCTAGTTGACATGATCTCAATTCTCAAATGCAATAGAAACTGTGCAAATAATAAGTAAGCTCTTTGTTAAGTTTCTAATTTAACCCATGAGAATGTGCATTTCCTCTGCCCATGTCGCTTAATTTTTTCTCCTATGATGTTACCTTGGTTTGAAAGCGTATACTTTGACAGTATAAGTGAAGGTTTTAAGTTCTATTTATTTGATACTCTACTATTCTAGTTAAGTGACTAGTTTATATTGGTATCGTCAATTGCCAATATTGGCTTGGTTGGTAGGTTATCCTTTACTTTTTCAAGATTCGAGAGTAGAGTGATAAGCTGATGCTCAGGCGGTATATGTTTATGATAGCCATCACTATGACCAGTGCAAGAAATTCTGGCAAATTATTTACTGTTCATGATTTCATATTCTACTGCACTAAATGCTTGTAGCGTTAGTGACTTCTCTGTCGTTTACCTGTGTTTCCTACTCTTTTTTTTTTGTGCAAGCCACTCTTTCCAGTTAATCCTTTGTTTGTGGTTATATTGACTCGTGTGCTTTTTTATCCAATGTATTTCTAACAGGCAATTTCTGCGGCCAAGTGCAGCTGATTTATCAGATTATGGATGTTTTGTGGTTCTAGCCCTAGGAGTTGCTTCTTTGCAAATGATAGGTTGCCTTTTCCCCACCTTGGATTTTGCTAAAAGTATATCCTACACACAATTGATAATCCACCCACAATTTGTTTGTTGTGTCAGATATTAGCTTGATTTACCATGTCATTCGCGGCCAGGGCACGATTAAACTGTATGTGGTATACAACGTGCTAGAGGTGAGCAAAGTGTTATATTGGAAATGTATGTACATTAGGATGTGATTTTGGTGCC
This sequence comes from Dendrocalamus latiflorus, assembly GCA_017311315.1. Lineage (NCBI taxonomy): Eukaryota > Viridiplantae > Streptophyta > Magnoliopsida > Poales > Poaceae > Dendrocalamus > Dendrocalamus latiflorus. Next base: position 9,194,988 of record CM029651.1, on the reverse strand, counting down.
TAGGGGTTTCTGTGCCCCCATTTGCGAAAAAAGCATGATGCATTGCTCCAAAAATACTAAAACAAATAAGAGGCATAGTATGCATAAAGTTTTGTAAACCTACAAATTTTCAATGTCAAATTTGTCCAAGTTGTACAGTACAAAAAAGAGCAATAGTCATGCACTAGCCATATATACTACAAGTATTATGTTGTAGGGGTGGCCTAACCCCCCGTGATTGGGCCTTGCAAGTGGCACAATATGTAATAAGCCCAATAGTATAGAGGAATGTATCAATGTACCCCTACCTTTTGTAATTATCAGGCGTAAGATGTGAATTTCCTATCCTACCCCTATCATGTATATAAACCCCCAAGAGGGGTGCGAGATGGCCAAGGCCACTCATTTTATACATGAGCACTCTCTCATGTGATTGGTTCTCTCTAGCTAGTCCCTTTATATGCTGTTTGGTCAGTAGCCACAACAGTTGGCGTCGTCTGTAGGGACTTGCGCAAGAAGCTGCGCAAGGAAAGGCGCTAGAGAGGGCTACTATCGGAGCGCTCGTGTCACGAGCACCCCGGATAAGTTTATCTGGCCATAAGTCTGGCTTTGTTTCCTCGGTATATGACCGGACTCACAATTACAATCAAATCAATTTTCCTTAACATATCACCCAACTTCTGCTGGTTTTCAAAAAAAAGAGTGATGTTGCCAGCGGCGGTCTACCGTGCTAGATGCTATCGGCGGCTGCCCCATCGCACGATCTCCGTGGGACTCCGTGCGGATGTCGCCTTCGTCGGATTTTGCTCGGCCTCCACCAGACTGAGCTCGGTCTTTGACGGACTTAACACGATCCCCACCGGGGCTCCGCGCGGACGTCGCCTCCGCCCGGTCTTCGACGAACTTAGCCCGATCCCTGCTGAACCTCGCGTGGATGTTGCCTCCGCCAGACCTCGCGTGGCTTCTACCGGACCTTGTGTTGCCTCCGCGGGCCTTCGCGACCTCCGGCCTCCGTCCGTCTCGGCTCCGCTCCTTCGACTTCACTAGCCTCGCCTCCGGTAGACCTTGCGTGGCCTCCCATAGCCTTCGCCGGACCTCGCATTGCCTCCGCCGACCTTCGCGACCTCCAGCCTTTGTCGGTCTTGGCTCCACGCCTTCCACTTCACCAGCCTCGCGTTCGGCAGACCTCGCGTGGCCTCCGCTGGCCTTTGTCGGACCTCGCGTTGCCTTCGTCGGCCTTCGCGACCTTCGGCCTCTGTCGGTCTTGGCTCTGCGCCTCCGACTTCACCAACCTTGCCTCCGGTAGATCTTGCATCGCCTCCACTGGCCTCTGCCGGCCTTCGTGCCCTTCGGTCTCCATCGGCCTCGGCTCCGCGCGCTCACCTCGATGACAAGTCTGAAGGGTGGAGGACAGACCGCGCGCGCAAGTCTTCGGCCCGCCGTCGACTTCGTCGACAACAAGTCTGAATGGTGCGGGATGGACCACGCACGTCAGGCCTTTGTCTCGCCGCTGACTTCGTCGATGCCAAGTCCGAACGGTGGGACGGACCACGCGCGTCTGGGCTTCGTCCCGCCGCCGACTTCGTCGACACCAAGTCCGAACGGTGGGGGATGGACCGCGCGTGTCAAACATTCGTCTCACCGTCGCTTTCGTCGACATTGCGTTCGAAGGGTGGGGGACGGACCGCGCGCTTCACGTCCTCGTCTCGCTGTTGACTTCGTCGACCCAAGTCCGAACGGTGGAGGATGGACTGCACGCGTCAGAGATTTGGCTCGCCGTCGACTTTGTTGATGCTAAGTTTGAAGTGTGGAGGATGGACCGCACGCGCAAGTCTTCGGCCGGCCGCTGACTTCGTCAACCTCGATTTCGAACGGTAGGGGACGGACTGCGCGCGTCAAACATTCATCCCGTCGTCGACGAGTCGACGACAAGTCCGAAGGGTGCGGGACAGACCGCGTGCGCCTAGCTTCGTCTCGCCGCTGGCTTTGACCCCGAGTCGGAATGGTGGGGGATGGACCGCGTGCGTCAAACATTCGTCCAGTCGCCGACTTCATCGACGACAAGTCCGAATGGTGGGGGACGCACCACGCACGCCATAGCTTTGTCTCGCCGCCACCTTCGTCGACCTCGAGTTCTAAGGGTGGGGGACGGACTGTGCGTGTCAGGTCTTCGTCTCATCGTCTACTTCGTAGACGCCAAATCTGAATGGAGGGGGACAGATCGCGCGTGTTAGAGATTCGTCCTGCCGCCGACTTTGTCGTCGCCAAGTCGAAAGGGTGGAGGACGAATTGCGCGCGCCACTTTTGTCTAACTGCCTCGTGGTTGTGGACGCGTTGCCTGACCGCGAGGTCTGACGCCTCACGGTCGTGGCTTTGTCCGACCGTCTTACGGTCCAGACTTTGTCCGACTTCATCGTGGTTAGGACTTCGTTCGTCCACCTCGTGGTCATAGATATTTCGTCCGACCGCCTCGCGGTCCAAACTTTGTCTAACCGCATCGCGGTCGGGACTTTGTTCGACCACCTCGTGGTCATAGACGCTTCATCCAACCGCCTCGCGGTCGACAACTCGTCCGACCACCTTGTGGTCGTACGAACTTCATCCGACCATTGGACAAAGTTCGTACGACCACAAGTTGTTCGACCAACTCGCGGTCGAGACTCGCTGTCCTCCTCGTAGGTATTGCCTCGAAGAGATAGCCCTACCCACGACTACTCGAAAAATCAACCTCGACGGGGTGCCTTAGGCTGCATCGCCTCGGAAGACCGACCCGACCTACGATTCCGCCCATGTCGGGAATATGACCTCCACGACACGGTCACAGCCTCGGCGTTGTACTTCCTCGCATGCGCCTACGCGGCGCCCAAGACCAGTCCACGTGAAAGAGCCCTGCGCCGGGGGATTTGTAGCATCCACACCCTTGGGGGCTGGAGCTACCAATTGCATCATCTCGCCCATCGGAACCTTCAAGCTTGCTGGCGGAGGATGGGGGGTTGGGATAGTTGGTCACATCAGCTCGCCCATCAGTACCTCTGCGCTTGCTGTCATGAGAGTCCTGTTGTAGGGGTGGCCTAGCTCCCGTGACTGAGCCTTGCAACTGGTCCAATATATAATAAGCCCAATAGTATAGAGGAATGTATCAATGTACCCTTATCTTTTGTAATTATCAAAGGGTAGGATAGGACTTTTCCATCCTACCCCTATCATGTATATAAACCCTCAAGAGAGGTGTGAGATGACCAATGCCACTTATTTTACATATGAGCACTCTCTCTCCTGTGGCTGGCTCTCTCTAGTTAATCCCCTTATATACTGTTCGGTCAGTAGCCATAACATATTACTTGTCCTTTTTTGGTTCTCCATACCAAAGACGAATTTGATATTGAAATTTCGCAGGTTTACATAAGTTTATGTGGACTACACTCATCAATTTTTGTTTGTATTTTTGGAATAATGTGTCATGCACTTTTCGTAAATGGGGGTGCGGGAACCCCCTGGTCACCAACGACAGTTAACCTTCTTTTTTCTTTTTAGATCTTTGACAAACTCTGTCAATCGTTCGGAGAGGATGTGTTGCAAGTTTTGTTCAACTCAGCTGAGGGACTATCAACATGTTCAGTAGATAATGCAACATTTGAATTGATGCGGTTCCTTTTGGATGAGGCTATTGCTGTTGTCGCATTTGATATCCTTTGCTATAAATTACATTAGCTTATATTTCTTGTTATTCACCTTGGGGTAATTTATTTACATTCGATAAATTCATGCAATCGAAATTTCCTTCCATGGCAAATGCAATTCAAAGTAAAATTAGGTGAACCCATACACTAATACACACTTATCCACCTGATTATAAGCTCACAGCACAGATCTGGTAGTCCTTATTTTAACATTGGTTTTATTTGAGCTCACGTTGATTAATTTTAATTTAACATCAGTTTTATGAATTTTTTCCAACTTCCAATTACATTGTAGGTTTACTTGTATTGTTGCTGTTACTTCTATTTGATCTTTTCTAGTTTTGATTTCCTTAACAAGTTATACTTGTCCATTCATTTGTTCTGTTAGCTCAGGCTATCACCCTGTCAACATGTATTATCGCCCACAACAATGCACTGTTGGCTCTTTTGGTGTCCAACAATTTTGCTGAGATCAAAAGTAATGTATTTAAGCGTGTTAGCAAAGAGAACCTTCACAATTTGGTATACTATGGTGAGCGTGCTTATGATTTTTTACATTTTCATGATTCTGAACAATATGCTTTTGTATAATTGTATTCACCATGCTTTCATTTTCTGATTGATCCTTTTGAATTCAATGTTGCTTTGTTGCATAAATTTATCAATATTTTTGACGTATTTTTTATTGTTGCTGTCAAGCTACTTAATGTGTTAAGCACATCAGCTCCTTAGGTATGATGAATAGTGCTGAGTTGGACATTCTAAATAAATGGTCTACATTTCTTTGGTGGTAACTAAACTGGACATGTTGGATATTTATTCGTATTCTAGAAACAACTTGTGGGCCATTTTAGAAGTGCAAGGTTCAATGACCCTTTCATGTTGTTCTGGCAAGAAACTGTGAGCCTTGGTTCCAAGCAATTCATTGATGGCAAAATAACTACTCTGTATTTATGATGTAGTGTTCAATTAACATTGCACAATACATTTAACATGCCCCAGCTACTCTTTTTACAATGCTTAATTCTTGATATGAAACCACTGCTCAATTGTTTTAATATTAAAATTTGCAGACATCATTGAGAGATTTCACATCACAGCCTTTCTACTGTTTGTACTTGCTCAAAATATCTTGGAAGCAGAGGGACCATGGTTTCACAGTTTTCTTGTTGTAAGTTTAACATTTATTTCATGATCTTTTCTTCTCTTAGTCAGTCTTATTATTTTCAGAAGCAATATCACATTATTATTTTTCTCACTGCAGAATGCCTCCTTGGTATTTATGTGCGAAGTACTTATTGATGCTATTAAGCATTCTTTCCTTGCAAAATTTAATGAGATAAAGCCAGTTGCTTATTCAGAGTTTTTGGAAGACCTATGCAAGCAGGTGATGTGTGGATAAATAACTTCATCTGTTACATGTGTATCTTGATTCTAACAGCACTGCACGTTATAGGGCATATGCCATTTTGATACTTAAAATAAATAAATAAATAAACGACATTTAGATTTGAAACTATTTCTCAGTTAAAAAGGTTAATATGCATACATGCACAGAAAACACTATGTTAATTTGGTTAGCATATATTGGTTTTATTACTCCTGTACTATTGCAGCGCTGCCTCATGGGGTTTGTAATTTCTAGTCAGACTGGCAGTATTATCTTTCACTGCATTATATTGACTGCCTTTCTCCTGACAGCAATATTTAGGAAATCTAATATGTATATTAGGAATATGTTGATGAAATATTTGATTGCCATTTTGACATATGCATAGGCGGGTTCTTTTGGGCTGTGGGTTTTGGCTTTTGGTTTAAATTTATGAATTCTGGCTGTTTGCTAGAGAGCGTATGGAGATAGAGGTACTCGCGTGTGATTTTAACCGATATAGATGAAGTTAAGACAGTGTACTATAATCGATTTGTAAACCATACCTTGAAAAGACACTTCGTTTGAAAAATAATTACTGTAGAAAGCTAAGCTATAGCCCAAAAAAACCCCAGCCATGATGCATGCATTGCACATTGGTTCTCGTTATGTTCCTTTTATGTTATTATCCAAGGAAATATGTCCAAGTATCATTTTCTTGCTTTGATTTGTTGTGCATACCAAAAGTTTGTGGTATTACTGGTTGCGTTGCCCAAATTTTGAACCTTGTCTATCTAAATATTATTATTCATGCCCATCTTTCTGAACATTATCTGCACAGATTTTGAATGATAAACCGGATGACCGTCAGAAGGACCTAACATTCATACCCCTTGCCCCTGCTTGTGTGGTAAGTTTACACGCCTACTGTCAATGCCCTTATACTGCCACTTTGAATTTACAGAGTACTTACGTGCAAGCAACATGTTGTTTCTTTAGGTAATTCGTGTGTTGACTCCAGTGTATGCTACCCTCCTTTCCGCTGGCCCGTTTATCTGGAGATTATTCTGTATTCTGCTCTGGTCAGTTCTGACCTATTTTATGCTCGCCATATTTAAGATACTGGTGGGATTGATACTGCGCTGCCTCGCGACTTGGTATGTAAATCTTCGTCTCAAAAGAAAACAACATGTCGACTGAGTAGTTAGCACTGCGTTTCTGGTGTCAACATCCCCGACAAGACATTTGCTGTGGTGCATGAAGTACAGCAACCAGTGCAGCCGCTGCGAGTTCAGTCATACATGCCCATATCACAAAGTTCTCGATAGTACAGTACAGCACAGAGGAATACCACAATATCTCTTTTCGAAAAAGTTTCATCGATCCAAGGAACTGGGTATAGTCCAATTTTGCTGTGTTTACATTTTCTTTCTGACCTTTTGTGCAGTCATAGCTTCATCCTAAAATTGTCTGCTGCAACCTATAGAAGATGTTTGCAAAGCCTTGCGGATTTGCCAAGTAAGACATTATTGTACATTTCCTTTTAAAAGAAGCGACAGAGTAGTTTCTCCGCTGCAGCTCATGGTTTCACATAATGCATCTGTATTGATGTGTTTGTGTGCAAATCTGTATGCGCGATGCTGCGATGTATGATGTGTCCGTGATGGCCTCCAAGTGCTGGCCAAGTTTGGGTAACGGGTTCAGATTATCGCCATTTTCTCATGCCTTACATTTGGTTTTCGCCAAGAAAACTCGATCTTTAAGGGCAATATGACAGGGTTGTCCTAATTCAAAAACTGTAATGTGCTCAGCATATCGAAACTAAATGAACGTAAAAGATGTGGGAAATTTCCAAAGAGTAAATATCGGTGAATCAATCAAAAGTTTAAAACTCTCCAGCAAAGGCTGCCATCTTTGCTGGTGTACTTATTAAATTCCCATGGTGTTCGTAGAATTATATTGCTTTACTAAAACTGCAACTGTATTTCACAGAAAGATTCAGCATTGCGGGTGGTAGTTGCTTATCCTCGAGACTTGCAAAGGTACATCGTGTTCCCTTTCCGAACTATCCAACCGAAAGTCCAAGTTTGGGATCAGAGCTTGTGATGTAAATTCGAGTATCAATTTTTTAACAGTTACCAACTAGGAAAACCAAATCGCACTCTGCAGCCCCAAAAAGTTCCAATTCTCCAATTCAAGCGCTACCAACAGGCGATCTCCAGCTCTATCGATACCCCAGTCGATCAAAGCATGGGTCAAGGCCCGGCCTAGTCGTTGGTCGTTCTCATTCAGGCAACGGTACCCCTGTGTAAGGGTGGAGCAGGGGTTCGGAGGTTTTCTCGATCTACGTGAGAGGATCTTCTCTTAAGCTGAAATGCCCGGGGGCCGTCTTACCCCCCGCAGATCGAGTTTTTTTTCGGCTGCAGGTTTGCTTGTGGCTGTTGCGCTCGTCATGAATGAGCCGAATACATTATTTTACGAGCCGAATACATTATTTTAAAAATACTGTTTTTATAAGTTGCTTTGAAAAAATCACCTTATTTATTTATTTAAGAGAAGTCTTAAGTGATAAATCATATATCAAAAAGAAAGGGACCGATTTTAGGCAGAGCCTAGAGAAAAGAGGTATACTAAGGATATGTACAGTGATATAGACAGTTGTTATCTATAGTATCATATCATATTATTTATAGACAAAAACTAAAGACATCTTCTATAATAAGATATTTGTAAGTTGTCTATAATAGATTGTCTGTAAAATATAAATAACATTAATACAATGGCATGTAAGTTATCTATAGTAGACTATTTTCTAACATTTTGATCGTCTATAGAATTACAATCGAGTTCCTTCTCTTCTCTCTTTTTTTCCATTGACCTTAACAAAATTTCTATATGACATCTCTTATAGATAATTTATGTCACCCTATTGTATATGTCCTAAGCGTATATGGCCGGATTTGTATGAGATAGGAACACATACGCATGTATATTTGAGCAGGGGCATATGAAATCACATACTCTGCGCGAGAATTTCGCACGGGAATTTATATTGCTTTCTACGTAATTCTTGCGGAATTCATAAAAAAGTTCTTGCGCTCCAAACTAGTTGGACGTCGACTCGAAGTGTCCTTTGGCTTACAATTCCATGTAATGATCAAGATTAACCAGTACACTAAGAAATTGTAGTGTGCCTTGTGGTTTACTGGCGATTTGTATTGCGCAGCCCCATGCTTGAATTGGATTGAGCACCAACCAGTCAACTAGGCTTCGTTTCCTTTGGTAAAATTAATTACATACGAGCAAACCATTCGAAAGGTCTCTTCTCAAAAAGAGTTCGATGCAATACGACGGATTACTGGTACCTCGGCAGCAGCCGGCACAAACGTCTCCAACAGATGAGGTCACCAAACGAATGGAATATTGGGGAAAAACGCCATTGCCACGGACTGACAACAAAGCAAACACCAGCACTTAAGCAAATGCTAAAATACACTCTATAGCTACTTCACCGCTGGGACTCGCGGACAATAGAAGATACAACCACAGAACAGGTATTTACATCCAGGTATATCATCTTCTGTAATGTATCCGGCACAAAATTTCCTGTCTGATTGCTACCGACATGGATAGGATGGGACTTCCCCGTCTACGTACTGTCTAAATCCTCTTCCCGTCTACGACTACACATAACATCTGATGTTACTACACCGACGCAGTTTACACAAAGGTTGCAGTTCAAGAACTAGTCTACCTAGTCAGACTACCATCATCAAACATATGAACCAAAAGGGGTGTAAGAAAGGAGGAAAAGAATAGTCACTTGGCCTCAGGTAGGGTTAGTGTCTCATCCAGGATCGGTCCGGCGGCCATGAGCGCGCCACCGCAGAGCACGCACAGGAATAATGGCGGCACGGGCTCGCCGTCCGCAATGCCGACGCAGCGCGTGTGGTGCCAGACATCGCATGCGTCGCACGCCACCATGCGCTCGCCGTCGTCATCCTGCGCGCCACACACACACCTCACCTCCCACGCGTCAAGCCCGCCCTGGCACCGTAGCTCAGTCTCCATGTCCGCCCTGTGGCCATGGGCGCCGATAGTGTCACCAGACTCCGCTCCACCAAGCACCACTGGATCCCACTTCTCCCCAGCAATGCCATCCAGCGCCTCAGCCTGGAACTCCTCTAAGAAGCAGTACGTGTCCTGCAGCGCATGCTCTGCCTCAACAAGAAGCTCGCCTATGGACGTATGGAGTGGCACCACCACGATCTCCCCTGGCGGCATCGGCCGTGTAAGCTCAGCAGCCTCCCATGGTTGCGGTCGCCACTCAACGAGGAACCTTAGCTGGTCGTCGGACTCATCCCCAAGGCCCCACCACTTCACCCAGTGCTTGCAGTCCAGCACAGCCTGCGCTGCCTCACTGCGCGCCTCCACCATTGCCCGGTACATGGCACGCAGATCCCGCTCCACATCCGCTGTGCTTGGCCAACGTAACACAGGAGGGCTGCACTCTACCTCAACATCCATTGGCACTGGCTCATCATATTCCTCAAGGCTGAAGTGAAGCACGCGTGTCTCAGCGTCGGGCAGACGGCGTACAACATGCTTGCCAACAATGGTGTCACCAAGGGACTTGATGACAAAGTCAAGGAGACCTGTATCACCGATGGCGCTCCTGGCAGCATCTCGCACTGCCTGCCGGGTCATCCCTGCACCATTGCCATGCTCCAGCAGCCTGTCAACGACAACCTCTGCAGCACTGAGCAGCCGCTTCTTGGTCCACCGACACTGGAGCAAGTCAACCACATCCTCAAAGCGCTGGCACGGTTGCCTCAGCCTCTTCATCATACATGGCTTTGGTAGCAGGAATGGCAGCCTTGGGCATGGCTTCGCAGGAGGCGGGGAAAGGGGCTGCTCGCGGTGCTTCCAGTCAAGGAGGCAGCGGAGGAAATCACGGACAGTGGCCAGAGGCTTGTTGGAGAGGCGGCGATAGATGGTGACCACACGACGGACATGACGGCTGCGGAGATAGTCAACAGGCAGGGCAGCCAGGGCTTCCAAGGCAGCAGCATAGGTGGAAGTAGACACGTTGAAGCAGCCCCTGGCAAGGCGATATCCCCAGCGGGTGAACCATGTCTCACCGTGCGCCACACCAAGCAAAAGACGGAGGTCCAGAGAGTGCTTCCGGGAGAAGTCCACCACGGACACAGCCCTGCACAGAAGGCTCTCAAAGCTCAGAAATAACGTCGTAAATTGGTGATCTTCATTGCATTTATAACCTTTGCATAGTTATCACAGTTCAGAATCACAATGAACACGTGCAAAAAGTTTGAAACTTCTACAATTTACTCCATTCCCTCCTAAATTGTACAATTCTAACTTTACATTAAGCACCTATAAAAAAGTGTATTTACAGAGTAAATGCTAACCAGTTGTGTAGTGATGATACTTCAGAACAAGTGCATGTAGAGAACCTGACACGGAGAGCAGAGCAGAGGCGATCCCAAATGTCCATGATGTCACGGCCAGAGAGGAAAGTGGAGCCGCCATCCCGACCACGGAGCACGAGAAGGTGACCAAAGCCATTGCTGTGGATCAGGCCATGGAGAAGATGGTTGTTTCGTCCAAGGAGCGCATCTACGCCGAGCTGTTGGTCCCAATCGGCAGCCGCTGGGATGATGAAATGGTACTTCCGCTTTGACACCCAGTGGTGGCTCCAACCTGACATTGTTAGTGCAGTGCGCATTTGTTAGTATTGATGAACTCCAACAGTCAAGAGAACTAGGATACCATTTTCCAAGAGAAAAAATGGACTTTAAGAGGCTAGAGGCCATCATTACAACCAGCATTGCAATTTTAGGAAGCGAATTCAAAAAAATTTGAAACAAGAAGGATGGAGTCCATCAAATCCTGGTAAAATTAACTAGGGTCATCGTATATGCAGAACAGGAATCAAATGCAATTAATACGATCCATTTACAGATGGAATCAGACGAAGTAATCAACTCCTCTAATTGCTGAACTGGGGGTGCAATCATCAACTGTTTGCAACAAAAAATTAACGAATTGCAAGAAAACACCGCTCAAAAATCGCCCAAAAAAAATCTCTACGATCACAAAACAGCGTATTTCCTCGAATCACACAGAAAAAAAATCATTTGCAAGAGCAACTCTACTCATCCGTTCGCCCAAATCAACTCTAATCAAGAAGGTTTCGGGACTAAAACCTAATCCGCGCATCCATCAACCACCCTCGAACGAAAAGCGCCCGCACAACGCCCAAACACGCGAGGGGAGCAACACAGGGAGGAGGCGAAGCGCACTCACCGGCGCAGCGGCAGCAGTCGCAGAGCGGCGCGGGCGACGACGCGGCGAGCTCCTCGACGGCGAGGATGGGGACGACGGCGCCGGTGCGGTCGTCCGAGAGGAGCGCGCGCCACGCGGAGGGCCCGACGCCGTCCGCGGCCGGGCCCCACTGCTTCAGCAGCCACCGGACGTTGTCCCGGAACGCGCTGCCGAGCGCCGCCGCCTCCCTCCCCGGGAAGTCCCGCAGCGGGTACACGCGGGTGCCCCCCGATCCGCCCCGCGCCACCGACGACGACGACGACGACGCGGCGGGCTTGGCGGGCGCCACCGAGGCCGAGGACGACGATGACGAGTTGGCGGAGGACGAAGACAGCGGCAGCGGGCTATCCGCCACCGCCGCCGGCCGTGAGGCGGCGGGCCGCTCGCGCTCGCGCATGGACGGCGTTGCCCTGGGCTCTCCTGCGAGTGGGTTCTGGGTTTTGGTCCGCGGCGGCAGGGGCGTTCCCGTAATTTTTGTTGCGCCCCGGCCCGGGTGCGGCGTGTCGTGTGAGCTGTCGCCGAGCGGTGCGCCCTCGCCGAGTTCCCCGAAATGCTGTGGCCGTTGCACAGCACTGACGGGTAGGGCCCGCACGAGTCGCTTTCCAACTACACCGTCTGCGACGTTTCGGACACGCCGCTGCACTGTACCCTTCTCTACTCTCTAGGGTTACATCACCATGACATCCGGGGCCCGCACGTCTGTGCCAGCACTTTGTAACTGTAGGTCCCACAAGTCAGTAGCGTATGCAAACGGAGATGGACGTTTTATGTGTGGTAAAAGTTTTTTTGTGTGATGACAAGCAGGCGATAAGGATAGGAGCGGGCCGTTGCGGACGGGTGACGAAGAGGGGAGCAGGGTCAAATCTTGGGGGTGACGTGGCGGCAGGTCATTGGGCCGAGGGCTCAGATACATTGAACCGGACCGGTTTTGTCTGTCCTTTTGCAATGAGTTAGGTCCGTCCTTTCCGTTTTACGTTTTGCCGTTTTGGCCTATAGATGTGCTGGATTTTTAATTTCGTCATTTTTCAGTTTTTTACTGTTTTTTCTTTACGTTAAGATGTAATAATATTTTTATTTTTTAATTAAATGGCTTAGAAAATTAATAATCGTTATAGTATAATTCCACTTAAAAGTTAGCAATCGAAACCTAAAGTGGATCCCGCTCGATTGGACTGAAAAATAGTGACTTATGGCTGAAATTACACTGTAGTTGATGGTGGTTTATTTGGCATAATTAAATTTAAAAAATTAAAAATAGAAAAAATATGTTAGTTTGTCACGAACAACGCAAACGAATATGGGAAAAAAGAACCGGCAAAAAAAGTTTAAAAAAAGATGAAAAATTTAGAATAAGTCAAAAAGCACAAGTCAAAATAAATGGGACGTCTCATCTTGAGGTGGTGATCGGTTCGGCTGAAAGCCTCATGGCTTATGGCTGAAAACACTGTAGCTGGCTGAAAAAAGCACTGTAGCTGACAGAGGCTTATTTACCATAATTAAATTTAAAAAAATTTAAAAATAGAAAAAACATATTAGCCCATCACGTATAATGTAAACAAATACGAGGAAAAAAAGAACCGGTAAAAAAACTCAAAAAAAGTCAAAAGTTCAGAAAAAGACGAAATTTATGAATAGTGCAAAAATAAGCTGAAGCCATATTGATCAGGCGCTCTTGTGCCGGTCAAAGCAACGTGCTCCTGCGTTACGAGCTCACTATCTGATACCTGTACTTTTTACAACTGCTCCTGCGTAACGAACGAAACAGACGTCGGAACTAGTACGAGCAAATCACTTGAACGGCACGGGAGAATGCAGAAGTAATTCGTGCGAAGGTGCACCAGAAACGACTCTCCGCAATCATGTAGTACTTGGTTTTGAGTTATGATGTTTTCCTATGCATTTCTATGAGTTTGCTAGCTTGCTGCTCTGTTTTTTTGGAATATGTATTGTTTACATGTACCACCTCTGTTCTTTTTTCCGTGACATTCTAAATCAAATCGTTAAATTTTCTAAAATTTGATCGTTAATATATTTAAATTATCTAGATTAGCTACATAAAAACTATATTATTATATTTATCTTTAAAAATACTATCACAATATTATAATTGATTAGTATATAATAAGATAAAGTTATAAAATGTAATAGTCAAAGTTATATTACCCCATAGACAGAAAGTGAACAATGCCACTTAAAAAAAAAGAATGAATGGAGTACTTCTTTTTTAAAAAAAAGCTGCGGCATTATAAATAAGCCTAGATATGTTCAGATCCTGCTCCTGGTCTGCAACATCTAGAATTCCGTTGGAAATAAACCAGACATTCAGGTAAATTCGGTGCGTGTTCAATGCTACGTTTGGTTCGGTTTGGCTTTACTTTTATAGCTTGAGAACCTGATTTCAAACCTACACAGAACTGATGCAACTTGGTGAAGAGTGTCGATCTAGTCTTGGGCCAGTGAGAGTCCAAAGTTTTCGATTGAAAGATACTGCTAGCCCGTTATTATTCAAAACCTCGTGGCAACACCCTGCTGCACCAACCAAAGGAAATGTAGCGAGTGATTCTATGTAAAGGCTAGCCCATAAAACGTGGCCCAATTTCGACACGGATGTGGGCCAATGCCATGAAAATTGTGTTAGCATTGGCCCATACACCCAGCTCCACCTCGGAGCAGATCTCACCCTAGTGGGCTCCATTTTGGTGTATCACAAGCCTTTTGTTTCGACTGGCCATTCATTGTCCAGGTCTTCGACCTAGGCTACCATACCTGAATAGGTTCTTTTCGGCTGATAATTCTTAGTCATAGTATAAATACTTATGCAAATGAACTAAATATCGATAAATCGCTTTGAAAAGACCGTACATAAATCGTCCCATTTCTTTTTTCAAGTAAAGCCATAAGATGAAAAGGAGGGGAACCTAAATGGCTTAAGTGCCCACCAGCCCAACCACCAATCAAATTTGCTTTTGGTCAAGTTGCAACCGAGCATTTTCTAACCTGCCCAAGCAAATGCTCAAGCCAGCGGTACTTGCCATGATCCCTCTTTATGACCTTAATAAAGAGGGATCATAGCAAGTAGCTTGATAGCAATTAATTTGTGCCATTTGGATCAACCTAGGATCATGCATTCATTGGAAAATTAATTTTATAGCCAAAACAATGTTCTGTCTGGAAAAGCGGAAGTACCACAATTTCAACGTCGGAACTACCGTAGTGCGGTAGTTCCGCATCCATGAACGGTACTTCCGGAGCTCGGAAATCCCGTTAGACCGAGCGGAACTTATTTTCCAGAGAGCACCCTCGAGGCGACTCTGAGCTTGTAAAAATTCGGAAGTATCGGTTTTACAATGTCGGAACTACCGGAGAAGCGGTAGTTCCGCTCTTTTGAACAATACTTCTGGAGCACGGAAGCTCCGGAGGCAAGGGCGGGACCTTTTTTCCAGAGAGCACCAATTTCTGGTTCCGGCCCAAGCGGTACTACCGCGCCGACCTCCCGAAACTACCGCAGAGCGGAAGTATCGGATTTATAACGGCGGTAGTTCCAAGCCGACTTTCAAACGGCTAGTTCAGACGCTCTGACATAGCCGTTCTGTCACACCAGAGCCGGAGCGGAAGTACCGGCATTTGGCCTGCGTTACTTCCGCTCGCCCTGAATTTTCTGGAATTTCTTTCAAATGGCTAGTTTTGGTTGGTGAGGGTATAAATACTCGTACCACTGCTCAAGGACAGATGTTAAAGAACCCATTGAACACTCTTGAGCATTGAGCATTCACTCCACACCTCTTTTTCTCTTTATGCATTCAATTGTGGTGGTTGAGCCAAAAAGTGCATTGCATTTGATAGTTTGATCCTTTGGCACTTGTTTTCAATCAAGTGAAGCCCTTGGTTTGTTGCTCTTGGTGTTTGCCGGCATCTGGAAGATTTGGTGGAGGTTGATCGGTGATTTTTTTCAAAGAAGTTTGTGAGAAGGCCCGGTGTTTGTGTGAAGGTTGGAACTCACCTACACGGAGCGGGGAAGAGCTACCACTAGTGAATTCGAGGTCCTTCGGCTTAATTCGTGGAGCCGGTCCAATTCATTTAGGCTAACCTCAACATGGATTAGGGGAAACCGGCAAGTTTTTGAACACCACGGTAAAACATCGAGTGTACTTGTTCCTCTCTCTCAATTTCTTCTAGCTCTTGTTTATTACTCTTATTGTGATTATTTATTTGAGATAGAGCTAGCGTTGGTACTCAACTTGACTAGATTTGTGCAGGAATTAAGTGCTTCACCATCTTGTCATATTGAAATTGTAAAGAACTAATTAGTGATCAAGAAAATTTAAAATTCTCCTATTCACCCCCTCTAGTCGGTTATCCTTGATCCTACAGCTGTCGCTTCTTCTGTCTTTCTAGTTTGTTGTGGATGTAGAACTTTCGCGGATGGATATGCATCTTGAAAGGATAGCATATCATCCACCGTGAGGCCGAATTCAGAGAGTTGAAAATCTTAGTTCTCCATTGAATCAACTATAAATTGAAATAGTAAAGTACAATTAACTTACTATTGAATCAACACATAATAGCAAAAAAATTAAAATAAGGTAGCACTATTACCTCTTCTGTACTCTCAGAAAATTCTTTGAAGATTTTTGAATTTTCTGAATTTCGCACAAATTTCTCACTAATTTTGTCAAATTTACGTAAATACTACCGGATTTTTTACAGCTAAACAAAGAGATGAGACTCGGGTTTGAGGTATGAAGAATGGAGGCCAGATGCCCCCTATTTATAGAAAACAATTTCATATTTTTTGAATGTTTTGCTTTTTTTGAATTTTTTACACCCTAACGGCCAAAAATGGCTATATTCGATGGGCAGGGCTGTGTTGTGCTATGCCGGCATGGCCCGTTTATACCCATTGCCAACCAGGCCAGGCTCGGCCGTGCCGTGCTGTGCCGACACAGCCCACAACCGTAAATAGGCCGTGCGTGTCGGCCCGACGTGCCGCCCTTTAGGCCCAGGCACGGCCCATGAGCTAAACTAGCCGTACCATACTTGGATCGGGCCAATAATAGCGGGCTATGGGCTGGCATGATAAAACCTGGCCCATTGGCCACCTCTACCACAGACGGTTAGATTCATAGGCGGGGTGCACCAGCACAGGCCGCACCGAGCCAACGCAGGTCAAGCGCTGCGCAAGGGTGAAGGGGGCGCAGCGGGCATGGGCCAAGCGTCAAAGGTTCAACCTTTTATGTTGCTGCTTTCTAATCCAGGTGTAATTTCTATTGTTGATGGTGGTTGGGAACATGGAATTAGAAATGGTTGATAGAATCATTGGATCGATCTGTCGACTACGTATTGATTGATTGCCCACATAAGATAGGTAGTACGATTCACCTACGCATATTAATTAATTGCCTACACAAGATAGGTAGTATGATCCTCCATGGTTAAATTCATCGTTGGACATATCATTATATCAGGATTATGCTGGCTTTTCTTGGAATTGAAATTGTGTATACATTTAGCTGTTCAATAAATTCAGTATTGAAATATTCGTTAAATTACCTTTACGATCAATTCAGTCAGTTTGAAATAATAACATCTGAATGCTTGGAATGATTGGCCTTGTGTCGGTTGGCAACTCAATTCTCTTAATTTGGTCGGAGAAGTGTAAACTTTTCCCCATGATATGGTTTGGGTGCAGGGCGTCTATGTTCACCTTAGATGAGACTACATCATAACTAAGGATTTAATGGTTGTCTGATTAATTGAGGAATTTAAGGCACCCGTGGAGCCATTACAGTTTGTGCCCCACATTCGATCTAGTAGTTTTGCTGATATTGGACCTAGGCGGTACATGGAAGATGAACATATCCAAATTGGTGATCTTTCTGGTTATCTTGGCTCATTGTTGATGTGCCCAACGCCTGATGCTTTCTATGGGGTATCTATGAGCTTCTACAGATGCTTATCATACTTTGAATCTCATGTAACATCAACTGAATTAATTGTGCTATTGCTTTTAGGTTTTCGACAGCCGTGGGGGTTCAGATGCGGCAGCCCACATGAAAAGGCATGCTATAAGATTGTTCTCTGAGGATTCTGGATTCCCACAAGCACCACAAGATGGAACATTTTCTGAATCTGTTGAGAACTCAATTCGTAAAGCATTCTTGAATACAGACCTTGCTCTTGCCGATGATTTGGCCATCAGCCGATCTTGAGGAACCACAGATTTTTGTAAAATCTTGGAGTAAGAAAATGTCTCGCCCTCTTAGACGTACTTAGTTATTTAGTGGTATGTCTTTCGTTTTCGTTTTTTTATTGTATTTTTTATGTTTTATTATCAAATTATAACACTATTGATCTATCTATCTTTCACAGTGAACAGGTTGCTTCTTCTACGGCTCATCTATAACTGTGGATTAAGTTTTATTAGTGAGATTGTTGTGGCTACAGGCCAAACAGAGAGAGAGATGGTAGTGAGGAGTGATGGAGATGAGTATAATGGCTTGCCCCCTCCCCATGGCATGTATTCATATATATATATATATATATATATATATATATATATATATATATATATATATATATATATATATATATATATATATATATATATATATATATATATATATATATATATATATATGAGTATAATGGCAGTTTATGTCATTACACATGGCCTATTCTGGGCCTTATAATCTCCTACCAGACCTGCTGGGTTTAGGTGGGGGCCACCCCTACGACAGGAGCCTCTCATGGTAAAGGGCTTCACGGGGCCGAAGCCATGTTGCCGAGTCCTTTGGCCCCCTCCGTCCCCGCGGCCTGTGAACTTTTCCAAACTTGACCCGGGGCTGCGCTGCAGCAGAAGCGGACGCGCGCGCTCCGTCCCTCACCCTTCAAACAGGCGGCGGCGGAGGTGGCCCTAGCCAAAGTAGACGCGCGCCGGGGGCGTTGCACTGGCACAGGTCAGCGTAGCGGGCCCCTGAGCCGCCGCGTGAGCCTTAAGTGATAAGGGACATGCTGCGACGCTCGGTCTTCCGGCCATCCACGTGGTGAAGCGTGCTTGGCGCGGTGCGGGCGTTTGAGGCGTCGTGACCATTAATATGACGGCGGACTCCCGGCAGTTGGACTTCTGCCGATTGGCCTTCCGCCGGTTGGCTCCCCTGCTGATGGGGTATATATATGGCGCTGGTGCAACGTTGCTCCTGCGTATATTGTGATAGAAGCTGCTCCCCTAAAATGGGCCCCTGCCGTGCATCAACATTCCTGGGTGACGCTGAACGGCTTGGGGAATGTTGATGCACAGAAGGAGGTCCATTTTTCTTGGGAGCTTGGTCAGCGCCGGTTATCGACAGCCAGCCGCGCTTCCTGCCCCCGCACCGCGCTTCCGCAGGCGACAGCAAGGTCTGCCCTGTTTTTCTTAACAGGCCTACCTACAGTCGGCGTTCCTGATGGAGCCCGCCGGCATTACCTTTTATGTTGATGCACTGTAGGTGGCCTGTTAAGGAAAACGAGGCAGACTTTGCGGGACAAGACCCCCGCCTTTGCGGCCCCTCGCCGAAGTAGACGCGCGCGCTCCGTCCCCTAACCTTCGAACGGGTGGCAGCGGAGCTGGCGCCCAGCCGAAGTAGACGCGCGCGCTCCGTCCCCGCCCTTCGAACGGGTGGCAGCGGAGCTGGCGCTCAGTCGAAGTAGACGCGCGCGCTCCGTCCCCTACCCTTCGAACGGGTGGCAGCGGAGCTGGCGCTCAGCCGAAGTAGACGCGCGCGCTCCGTCCCCACCCTTCGAACGGGTGGCAGCGTAGCTGGCGCTCAGCCGAAGTAGACGCGCGCGCTCCGTCCCCTACCCTTCGAACGGGTGGCAGCGGAGCTGGCGCCCAGCCGAAGTAGACGCGCGCGCTCCATCCCTGCCCTTCGAACGGGTGGCAGCAGAGCTAACGCTCAGCCGAAGTAGACGCGCACGCTCCGTCCCGTACCCTTCGAACGGGTGGCAGCGGAGCTGGCGCTCAGCCGAAGTAGACGCGCGCGCTCCGTCCCCTACCCTTCGAACGGGTGGCAGCGGAGCTGGCGCTCAGCCGAAGTAGACGCCCGCGCTCCGTCCCCGCCTTTCGAACGGGTGGCAGCGGAGCTGGCGCTCAGCCGAAGTAGACGCGCGCGCTCCGTCCCCGCCCTTCGAACGGGTGGCAGCGGAGCTGGCGACCTTGCGTCGCGAACATCGCCACGCGTGCGGTGACTTGAGATCTCGCGATGCGGTCTTGCGCTGTAAAGGTGCCTATACCGTGCAATCCGCCTCGGCGCGCATAGGGCACGTGGCGGCTTATGACTGGTGCGCGGCGGGATGTGGACGGTTGCGTGCTCGCGGCCGCTCGCCTCTTCCCTAGGCAAGGGGGACACGGGGCGGGCGACGAATGGCGCAGCGCCGATGCTGTTGTGATCCCCTGGCCCATTAGTCCGCCTTTAATAGCGGCTAGGGAGCGTCGTGCTGTGACGACCCTTGGCGCTCGTGGTCGTGGCCTTTCAGCTTTGGGTATGGGGAACAGCGCTGGACATGCGTTTGTACGACTGCGGTCGCGTCCCGCACGCGGGCCGCCGTGACGCTTCGGTACTGGGGCGAGGTGGCTTAAAGTAGCCCCCGCGACCGCGCCCCCGCAGTTGTACGCCCCCTTCTTGCTTGCGCCGCCTTCCATACTCACGTAGTATTTTTTGCCGCTGGCCTCCTTCCCGGAGAAGCAATGGCGTCTGATGGCAAGCGTGGTCAGGCGGGTGGTGTCTGCGGCATTCGCCGGCGGTCTTCGCTGTTGGAGGTGAAATACACGTTCCAAGAGCGCGACCCGGCGGCGGCGGACAAGGAGTGGTTGGTGGGGGAGGAGGAAGGTACGTTCTCCGGCGAGGTAGGCCCCTCGCTCGTGACCGAGAAGACGATCCAAGGGCTTCTGCGCGCGGGGAAGTTGTCCGAGCGCCAGGAGGTGCGATTGCCCGCCGCCGATGAGACGGAACCGCATCCCGAGAGGTCGGAGGCGGTCGTGTTCGTTGCCTTTTTGACGCGGGGCTCCGCATCCCCGCGGCGACTATCGTGGGCGACGTGCTGCGGACCTTCGGGCTGGAGCTGGCGCAACTGACTCCGAACGCCGTGGCCCGGCTTGCGGTGTACAGCTGGGCCTTGCGCTCGGGGGCGTGTTAGCCCAGCGCCTCGCTGTTCGCCTATCTTCACGAGGCATGGTGCCAGCCCAAGGACCAGAAGGACGGGACGCTGTCGAGCTTCGATAGCGTCACCTTTATTCTTCGTCCGTCATGCAAGAAGCTCTTCCCTGCGAACTCAACTCGCGGGAAGTGGGAGTCTTACTGGATGAAGCGGTGGTTCTACCACTGTGTGGAGAGTGGGAGCGGCCTTGAGTGCACAGGCCGACCGATCGCGTTCAAGCCCTCGCCCGGCCGGACGCTCGGTGACGAGGACAGGCGGAGGGCTCAGCGGCTCGTAGGCGTGGCCGCCCGCCTCAACATGCGCGACCTCGCCGAAGAGTACGTGATGTACGGCGTGGCCCCGCTTGCCCGCGACTGGCGTCTTGCCGCCGAGAGGCGTCGAGACGACAATGTTTCGCCATCGATCTGCTTGCTGCCGGCACCCTCCAGTCTTCGTAAGCCTCGACCGCGTCTCTCCTTTGTTCACGCGAAATGCGCTATATGCTGATGCTATCTCCGTTGCTTCAGGGATTTGCTTAGAGGAGGCGGAGCAAGCCGCGCGCGTATTCCTAGGGCCGTACACCGGCAGGGAGCACGAGCAGCGCGCGTCTGCTATCGCCGAGGCGGGGCTGGGGCGAATAAACCGCGTGTGCGAGGCCCTGGGCCTTGCCGTGCCGGACCGTGTCGCTCCAGACGACGGTGCGGCGAAGAAGAAGAAGGCGTCGTCTCGGAAGAGGGGCCGCAGCGGGGCGCCTGCCGCGCTTGGCGCGGCAGCTGCTACTGCTGCTGCTAGTGCTCCCGAGGGCGCGGCGGACGCGGAGTCGAACTTGGCGAGGTATGCCGATTCAGGTTTGGGTGGCGCGGACGCCGAAGGCGAGGTATCTTCGGCGAGCGCCCCGGACGGCAGGTTTGCTGCGAGCAGCCGGAGGGGGGAAGTCTTGTCGCCTACCGAAGTCGCCGAGGCGGAACCCGTGCGGACCGGCGATGCTGAGGTGGAGCCTCCGGCCGTGGCCGCTGTGGTGCCGGAGGCGCCCTCCACGGGGGCGCACGGAGCCATGCTGCCTTTACCGACAGCGGCAGAAACCGAGGTGCCCCCTGCGACAATTGCCACCGCGAAACCTTCGCCCCCAGGCGCTGCAACCGCGGGGGCTTCCCCAGCCGCGACTGCGGGGGCAGTATCGCTGCTGGCTGCCCCGGCTAAACGGCCGTGTGTGCGGCCGGAGCTCCACCGGACACCGCGGGGATTCGTCGTGGCCACGGGCGTCAGAAGCTTATGGGACTCCAGTGCAAATGCCGGAGACCCCGCGGCATATGCGCCTTCCGCCCCTCTGGCCACGCCGCCCGTCGCGCAGGGACAGCCGTCACCTGCCCAGAACGCGGAGGCTTCTGCCCGCGGCGGGACCATTCCTTCTGCGGGGGCTTACGCCACCGCCGCCCCGCCCGGGGATGAGGGGGCGAGTCCCCGAGACCCTCCTTCTGCTACCGAAGGTAGGGTGGCTTAGCTTACTCTGGTGTATTCTTTCATGCCTTGCGGTGCTCACCTGCAGCCTTGTTTGCAGCGCTGCTCATTCCGGAGGGGGAGCACTTGGCGGACCACGGGACCTTCGCGCGCGTAAGCCCCGCGGACTTCGTGCCGCCCCCGGAGACGCTGAGGGCGTGGCGTGGGATTGTGAATGACGCGGCCACCAGCGTCGACCCGCAAGTGCTGCAGGCCTATGGGGCAGGGCGCCTCGAAGATGCCTTCGAGGTGTCTGGGGTGAGGGTAAGTACTCATGCGACAATGCCTGTGCTGGCTGATCTTGCTAAGTCTTTCCCTTCTGCAGACACTTGTGCTGGGGCAGGCCTTGCAAACGGCCTATGCTCGTGGCCGAAAGGCGCTCGAGGATAGGCTGCGAGCCGCCGAGGAGGAGCTACGCGAAGCTTCTGGAGCCCGCTCTGCCCAGGACGCCCGCATCCGCCAGCTGGAAACGGAATGCGCTGAAGCGAGGGCACACGCCGAGGGACTTGTTGCGTCGGCGCGGGAGTCGGCCGCGGAAGCTGCGCAACAGAAGTTTGCGGCGGAGCGCGACGGGCTCCTGGAACAGGTCGCCTTGCTAGAGAAGGAAAAAGGCGAGCTTGCCTTGACTCTAGCGGAGCGTAACCAGACGCTTGGCGATGCCTCGGTGGTTGCGTGGGACGCCCTGCAAATGCTGGAAGTCCACCTCCAAAGGCTTGTGGCTGGAGTGCCGGACCACGCCTTCGTCCCGGAGGAGTTGCTGCGGGCCCTTCGCTGGATCCATGACGCCGCCAACGTTGCGCGCGGGGCTGCGACGACCTTTGGCGACCACTGTGCCTATGTGGCGTCGTGCCTGGTGTGCGCCCTCCTTCGGCACCGTGGTTGCACGCACATCGCCGAGCTGGAGAACCCTCAGCTGGAGATGCCCGGCGGGGCCGGAGTGATGTCCGGTGAAGTCCGTGCTGTTCGTGGCCCCGTCAAATTCTTCTACGAGCGCATCTGGGACTACACCGGGATAGCCGCCACGAAGGTCGAGCTTCGGAAGTCCCTTCGTGGTGGGGGGAGCCTCGGCCAATTTCTGGATGAAGTCCCGCGGCGCGACGAGGGCGGCGCTGAGGTCCCACGGCGCGACGAGGGTGTCGCGGAGGCCTCCGAAGATGCCGAAGGCTCACAGGTGCGGCGCCAACGTGGCTAGGTGTGGGCGTGCGTTGTAGCGCCTGCCCCTTAATTGAATGAATAAAGTGCGTGTTTGCTTCACGAACTGATTACTTGTCTTCATCCCGGGCAGCTTCCTTGCTGGGGGCGACTGCTCGCGTCTGGCCTTGCGACCCGGCGGCGCCTTCGACGCTGGCAAAGGGCCGAGGGGTCGTTGAACTTTTGGGCAAGCCGGCCTTCTTCGAGCGAGGCCCCAGCTTTAGCGCGCGTTAAGGACGAGCCCGCGGGATAGCGGCTTAGAACGGCAAGGATGCTACCGGACCTTTCTACTTGTGTGATTTTTTCGATATGCAAATTTTCTGTCATCTTAAGATATGTGCTGTGTGTTGATGCCGCTTCGGGTTCACCGGTACGCCACATGCTGCGCGGGGACGGGCTCTCCACGCTCGACGCGCGCCGTTGGCGAAGTAGTCGCGCAAGGGTTCCTTAGAACGGCGCTTGCAGGGGCAGTCCTTGGCGCCTCACCTTTTTACCGTCCATAGACGGGCGGGTGCGGAGGCGGACCTCGACGCTTCGCCTTTTTATAGTCCGTAGACTTGCGTGTGCAGAGGCTGACCTCGGCACTTCGCCTTTTTATGGTCCGTAGACTGGCGTGTGCGGAGGCGAACCTCGACGCTTCGCCTTTTTATAGTCCTTAGACTGGCGTGTGCGGAGGCGGACCTCGGCACTTCGCCTTTTTATAGTCCGTAGACTGGCGTGTGCGGAGGCGGACCTCGACGCTACGTCTTCTTTAGAGTCCGTAGACTGGTGCGTGCGGAGGCGGACCTCGACGCTACGACTTCCTTTATAGTCCGGAGACTCGCGCGTGCGGAGGCAGACCTCGACGCTACGTCTTATTTAAAATCCGTGGACTAGTGCGTGCGGAGGCGGACCTCGACGCTACGACTTCCTTTATAGTCCGGAGAGTGCGCGCGGAGGCGTCCCCCCGCTGCGTCTGTTGTTTATACTCAGGCCCGTCACCTTTGGCTACGGCGAGTGCACACGCGAACGTGCGACTTCGATTTATACTCAGTCCCGTACCCCTGGCTACGGCGAGTGCACACGCGAACGTGCGTCTTTGTTTATACTCAGGCCCGTCACCTTTGGCTACGGCGAGTGCACACGCGAACGTGCGACTTCGATTTATACTCAGTCCCGTACCCCTGGCTACGGCGAGTGCACACGCGAACGTGCGTCTTTGTTTATACTCAGGCCCGTCACCTTTGGCTACGGCGAGTGCACACGCGAACGTGCGACTTCGATTTATACTCAGTCCCGTACCCCTGGCTACGGCGAGTGCACACGCGAACGTGCGTCTTTGTTTATACTCAGGCCCGTCACCTTTGGCTACGGCGAGTGCACACGTGAACGTGCGACTTCGATTTATACTGCGGGAACGCGCGCGCTGGCCAAGCCTGCGCGCGCCTCCGCCGCGCGCTTGCGCGTGATGAAGAAAGATTGTTGGCAAACGGCGATCTTCATTACATCCCCGTTTGCGCGGGTAAGCAATTACAGGGGGTGGATATACTAACCGTTTGTCCTTGGTGTGATCGAAGCCTCTAGTCGCTAGACATCTGCAGGGCCCGCCAAGGCGCCTCTGAATGGCCCCGCGGACCCCCGCGCTGTGACGCCAGCTCTAAGAGCACCGCTGGGCTTCGCGACGCGGGTACCTGATACTTGGCTCGATGCGCCGGGCCATATCCGGGTCGCCTCGGACGGTGATGATGGTCCGGGGACCCGGGACCTTCATGCATAGATAGTCGTGATGTGGTACCGCGCCGAAGGAGTTGAGGATTGGGCGCCCTAATATGGCATTGTAGGGGTACGGAAGGTCGACCACGTCGAAGGTGGCATCTTCGGCCCGCACATTGTTATCTTGGCCGAAGGAGACTTGAAGACCTATTTGGCCCAGCGCCCACAGGGGCTGTCCCCCGAAGCCCTGCAGTGGGATTCCTGAGGGCCCTAGGCGGCTTCGAGGGATCCCCATCTGGTCGAAGGCCGCCGCAAACAATATGTTCGCGGAGCTACCGCCGTCCACCAAGGCACGCCCCACGTCGCATCCCGCGATAGTGACCCGGATGACCAGGGGGTCCTGATGAGGGAAGTCCACGCCTTGGGCATCGTCGGGTGTGAATGTGACTTCGTGCTGCGCCCAGTCCGGCGGTGCTTGCGCTGGGTATGCCGCCACGTGATGTAGTCTTCGTGCATAGGCCTTCTGCTGCCGTGCTGAGGCAAATTCCAGCGTAGAGCCTCCGGATATGACGTTAATGACCCTGCGGTGGGTTGCCTCCGGGGCCTGCAGCGACAGGAGGCCCTCCCGAGGCTGCTGTACGTGAGCTTGGATCCGTAAGGGGCCTTCCTGGGGTCGCATCCCTTGCGCCTGTACCTGCATGGGGGCCTCGTACGGGAATTGGACGTGGGCCACCGCAGGCGGACGTGTCTCCGGGTTCCTGTCCCTAGCGACGCTATCGCGGAGCGCCGCGATGGAGGTGCAGGTGCGGGTATCGTGGTTGCCGCGGCCGTGGACTACGCACCAGAGTCCCTGGTGCTGGTCGTCGTAATCTCCACGACTTTTATCGTCGCGGCCCCGGCCACGGCCGCGCCCCCGGCCACGGCTCCCCCGACCGCCTCGGCCCGCGGGAGCGCCCTCGTCGGAACCGCCTTCAATGTCGAGGACGTACCGATTTCGCCTCGACCTCTGCTGGCCGCGCTTGGGCCGATCGGACGACTTCTTGTGCGAGGCGTCCCTGCGGTCGGGCGTATCCCTGGACGACTCCTGCTTACGTTTTCCCTTCGAAGAACCGTCCTTCGGCGGATCTTCGGCTTTTGCCGAGGCTCCAGCCTGGTTGGTGTCGGAGTCGTCACCTTGCCTTCGCCGCGCGTCCTCTTCCGCCCTGGCGTATTCCTCCATTTTGTCGAAGAGCTTCGCCACCGTCTTGATTGGCTTTCGCGCATTGTACTCGGCCATCGGGCCCGGACGAAGGCCCTGTATGGCTGCATTAACGATGGTGGTTTCATTAACGTCCTTCACTTGGCATCGAATCTTGGCGAAGCGTTTGAAGTAGTCCCGGAGCTTCTCCGAGGGTTTTTGCTTCACAGCGAAGAGTTGGTCCGCGTCGACTCGCTCGACATAGTTTCCTTGGAAGTTGTTGTGAAGGCGGTCGCGAAGCTGCTCCCACGCGTAGATGGAGCCTGGCTCTATGGTAAAGAACTAAGAGAGCGTCACTCCTTGCAGCGCGAGAGGGAGTCCCTTCGCCTTCGTGGTGTCGTCTCCGCCCGCGGCTTCGATCGCGGTTTCGTACACGCGCACGAACTCGCGGGGGTCCGTGTCGCCTTTGTACGGGTCGATGGCGCTAGGAAACTTGAAGTCTTCAGGCCATGTCGCCTGCTGCAGCCCTGCCGAAAGCGGGGACTCCGGATCTACGCGCCGCAGCGGCGCACGGCTAGACGTGGGGGCTTCGCGACTGTCCGCCCTCTCCGGCGTGGGCTCGGGCGCGATTACTGGCGCGGCCTGCTGGCTCTAAGCCTCTTGCATATCGCGGACGGCTCCGCGAAGGTCCCCTAGCTCCCGCTGGAACGCGTTGAGGGCTGCTAGTATGGCGCTTTCCACCGCAGGCGCTGTCAGGGCCGCCGGAACACCCAGCGGACGGGTCGGTGCTGGGACCATCGCTTCACGATCTCCAGATCCGCCGGATGCTTCATTGCGGCTACCCCCGGCCGCCTGATCCGCGCTGCCGGCGAGGGTGGCGGGGGCTGTCGTTGCCGTGCCAGCGACGGGGTTGGGTGTCGTTGTAGCGGCGCTGGCGGGGTCGGTCGCTGTGGTGCCAGCGACGGGGTTGGGTGTCGTTGTAGCGGCGCTGGCGGGGTCGGTCGCTGTAGTGCCAGCGACGGGGTTGGGTGTCGCTGTAGCGGCGCTGGCGGGGTCGGTCGCTGTAGTGCGAGCGTCGACGTCCGCGACCACTGCGCCTGCGCCGCCGCCAGCTCCTTCGGCGACCGATGCCGAAGCCCTGGTATTCACGCGCCGCTCCGACCCAGCCGTCTTCTTTCCCTTCGCCGCCGCTGATGAAGCTTTTTTCGGTGCCATCCTTCTTCTTCGGTCTTCGGGCTTGTCCTTGTCGTCCCCACGGACGGCGCCAACTGTTGTGGCTACAGGCCAAACAGAGAGAGAGATGGTAGTGGGGAGTGATGGAGATGAGTATAATGGCTTGCCCCCTCCCCATGGCCTGTATTCATATATATATATATATATATATATATATATATACACACACACACACACACACACACACACACACACACACACATGAGGAGTGCTTTTACAGTTATACCCTTACATCTGGTTATCCCCTCTGGGGGCAGTTTATGTCATTACACATGGCCTATTCTGGGCCTTATAATCTCCTACCAGGCCTGCTGGGTTTAGGTGGGGGCCACCCCTACGACAGAGATATTTTTCAATATCCTACTGTTGTCTGCATATGTTTGCATACGATTTGTAGTGTTTTCTTTTATTTTGTGTCATATACTCTTATTTGTGTGATTGCAATGCAGTTTGATTATGAATTGTTTTGCTTTTGTATAATACTGTTTACTTCATGCTTACGAGTCTGCTCTACCTACATTGTAGTTCTAGATCCGCCATTGGCTCAGACTATTTGGATCGATCGAACCAAGCTTACCTATCCCATGTAGTTGGGTGCAGTGAAGAAAGGAGTAGGTGTGTTTTTTTTTCAAGGAACTGTAACAACAAAAAAAAGTTCTTCGTTTTTCAACTGGAAAAAAAAATACTATGATGAAATTTTTTGAAGTAAAGAAGAGTTTCGCAGGCGTCGTATTAGCTTTGTTTTAAAGACTAAAGTAACTGGTCAAAGAGCCTCTGACCCTCCTCAATCCGAACAGCAACTTCCAGGCATGCAGAGGATGTGCGTCCGTCGACGAGCCTCACCTCAATTCACAAACTTACAACAGCTCTGATAAAGCTTCGAACATTCGTAATCCATGGTCAGCTGCCTCCTACGCTTGCAAGCCTCTCACTCTACCCGAGAAGCTGAGTAACAAACGTTCCATTTAATTTAAGCTACTACCCTCTTCAGTCAGCAAAAAATTGTTGTTCCAGAGTACATATAGTCAAAACTTTCAAATCTAACGAACGGAATACCATTCGAACGGGATACACAACTACCATTGGATTTAAGTCACGCACGAATTTCAAAGCAGCTCTATTATTACTCATCGCTCCGCTCTTGCAGCCGCTCGCTGGCTCTCCCTCTCGTTCTCCCTCCCTCCTCACCGTCGCATCCTCTCACTTTCCTCCACCGCCAGCCCCGCAGCATATCGGATCCGGCGGTCTGGAGGGGTGCCGTCACCGAATCTGATATCGGAGGAGGGAAATCCGTCTTCCCGCTACGGCTTCACCCTTCCCTCAGTATAGAAGGAGGTCTAGGGCATGCGACAGCCCGATGGTGGGCGACAACAGGGGAGATGGCGGGGTAGGAGGACGGTGGCAGCGGCGGATGTTGCAGTTAGGTTGGGCGGGGTGGCACAGCAGGGAAGGGTTAGGGGGCGGTGTGGCGAGGCGGCGACGGCCCCACTGGCCACGGGTGGTGGTGGAGGGGGCGGGGGGCGGCGATGGAGGCGCATGAAGCTGCTCAGGGCGGTGCGATGACGGCGGCCGACGATGAGATACTCTTCTTTTTCTTCTTCCATAAATTTAGCATAAAACCCTGTGAAACTTGTCTATACCGTTAGAATACCCTGCGCTAGCACCACTCATATTTATATCATATATAGATTCATCTCGAAAATACTTTTATAATGTTATAATTATATTGAGTTGTATAAACATATTATAATAGATATTGGAGGTCAAAGCTATATTTTAAGAGCCGTATCGATATTCCAAACGATATTCTTTTATAACTAAGAGGAAATATATATACTTACTCGATCCATCTGTGTGGTCACAACAGCGATGCAACAACCTTTTCAAGCCGCGGTTATCGCCGTGCCGAGCACAACGATTCGTGTTTAGCCCTTTTGGACAGGAACAAGCACGAAAGTTCGTCAAACTAGTCTGCCTCGTACGTGCTGGACGGGTCCAGTGTAAAACTTGGTAAAAAAATGGGAGAGCTATAGTAAAGAATTACAGCGTGGGATTTTGTTTATTTGGCTCAACAAATCATCTACTCCATTAAGTGCTTACCTCCATTAAGATCATGGTAAAAATCAATGCATGCAAATACATTATGGCCGAAGAGTGTAGGACAATAGATCCACCCCTAATTGTACCGTCGAAAATTCCATTAACTGATGACTTTGCGCTCATGAACTTCAGTGGATCACGTCGCAGCCAACACCTGCAAGAACGACGAATCTGACAGAGAAACGCAGCCAACACCTGCAAGAACGACGAATCTGACAGAGAAAAGGCTCCATTGAAGAACCTTTGCGAAATTCCTGCATTCTGAAGCCCGTTTGTAACACGGACTTTTTTTCGATCCCTATCTTAACAGAGCTGCTTGCTGCGCGTACGGTTAGGTTCCGCCAGCGAGCATGCAGCGAGGACGAGAATTTTTTGTACGGATAGTCCCTTTTTTATTCGAAAATACATAAATATACCCGCGATAAAATTTTTTTACAAAAATAGTCTCCAGTCGCCGCCCCATTGGGCGACTTCTGCCTTTCGCCCAACCGGGAGGCGACAAAATATCTGTCGCTCGGTGATTAAGCGACTGCAAGTAGTCGCTTTCCTGTTAGGCGACTGCATAGCAGTCGCCCAATGGATGGGCGACTTATAAGCGCAGTCGCCCAATGGATGGGCGACTTTAGTCAATCCCCGTGATTTTTTAGAGTTTTGTCAATTTTGTAGTTTTAAACTGAAAAAAATATGGTATAGTTGTAATAAAAGGTTATGTTTATTGTATGTTGTAGGTGCATTAAATATTTTGAGAAATTTTTTTAAGAACAATTGACTGTAGAACGTTTGATATATACATTGGTAAGTGATATTTTTATGTTACTAAGAATTAGTGTACCAAGAGTATGTTAATATTGTTAAATGACTTGCTATCTGAATCATTGAATGCGAACACACGAGATAATAACCTTATGTGAATAGAAATAAACTTCATAACATGCCGCGTACAATTTTATTACATGCATAACATATAGCATGATATGCGACTAACCCACCCAACTGCTCGTAACATTTTGTCTACTGGGTGTAGCGTGGTTGTTTCCCCTTTTTATCGCGCCTTGAAGATGGCTCCGCTGCATCCTTTTTCCTGTCATTCTTGGACTTGAGAGCTGCCTCACGAGCTTCAAGCTCTTCCTCCTGACGCTTGATGGCTGCTTCACGCAGACTTAGCTGCTCCCGCCTCCTTTGCATCTCATCCACCTTGCCCTTCAGACGGATTTGGTCCACCCTCACGCGGTGCTCTTGCTCAAGCCGCATCTGTCGTTCCACCTCGCGAGCGTGAGTCATCTTGACAAAGTATTGTCCTTTGTTTTCCACCTCCTTTGGCCGGTTCCCTGGCCATGCCGGCGGCACCCGATCCACCCATTCGATGAACTTGCAAGCCTATGTGTGGCGTGGTAGATGTCATGGATCAAGTTGAAAAACGATAACGAGAAACAAGGGATTTAATTGTCGTCGTTACCACGAAGTCGTCATCTAGGTCTGGACAATTGAAGAACCTACGGCCGTAGTTGGCTCGTGGTACTGGAGCCGTCCAGACGCACAACATCGTCCTAAAGCCGCAATGGCACTTCGGGCGCTCATGCCACTCCGGCACTCCAAATGGGTCGGACTTCCAGGAAGACATTGTTGTGTGGTAGTATTGTGATGTCTTGAGGAGGAGATGTGGTATGGAAGACATATGAGGCATTTATGTAGGCAGGTTATCTGGTGCAGTGGGCATAGTCCATGGAGATGATCTTTTTGCTTTTCCTGGTTTCCAGTGTAGCAATAAATGGGTCTATGTAGGCTTTTCAGAGACTATAGTCTCGTAATAAATTCATAGTTCGTAGCTGCCCTCTTTTGTCATCTCACTGAGCAAAGCTGCCCTCTTTTCTCCTGTCACTGAGCAAAGCTGGGTCGTGTTGTCATGTCCCTGAGCAAAGCTGGGTCGTGTTGTCATGTCGCTGAGCAAAGCTGGGTCGTGTTGTCATGTCCCTGAGCAGAGCTGGGTCGTGTTCTCATGTCACTGAGCAAAGCTGGGTCGTGTTGTCATGTCACTGAGCAAAGTTGGGTCGTGTTGTCATGTCCCTGAGCAAAGCTGCACTCTATTGACATCTCACTGAGCAAAGCTGCCCTTTTATTTCACCCTATTGTCAAGTATGTACGCAGAACTGTCATCTTTTTTTTGGTCACTGTATTAAGCTGCCCCGTTTTGCTATAAGTAGCACGGTTGGGGTCCCATGACATTGTAAATCGAACAAAGAAGTACCCTCTCTTTCGTGGTGAAACATACTATGTCGGAAGTCGAGGGGCCAGTGGGATTTGGGTCACCGAAGGAAGACATTCCCTTAGAAAGGAGGGAAATGTTCGGTCCATAGTACCGATTGATAACAAGCCGGCGTGCTCAACCAGCGTGGCCGAAATGCAGACACAATGAGTACGCGGTCGTCCAGATCTTGGATTCCCCGAACGATGGCGGGCGACGTTTCTTCCGATGCTCACGCTCCGGGGTACAAATTAGTAATATTACATTTTTATTGCTTATGGACCCTCGAAGTTTACCGTCCTTTTTTTGAAGAGTGCAAAATGCGACTTCTCCCGCTGGATCGACCCTCCTCATGAACGGTATGTTGATCGTTATGTGGATACATTATGGGCTCGAATATGGGACTTGGAGTACCGAATGGAGAGTCTCACTGAGGAGAACAATGACCTCCGCGAACAGATGCAACGCGAGAGGGGCAACGAGGAGGTCGTGAATATAGGAAGCTCTTATGATCCCACATGTTGCTGCGCGAACCCGAGCTGCATATGTGCATGCCACTACAACGACGGCCAGCCACGTCCGGGGCGGCCCCCTCAGCAATTCTCCATGTGGGTGCCACGAGGCTCGTTTGGCATGTAGGTCACGAGGGTACCGAATGTGTCGTATTTTAGTTCATGTATTTGTTGATGTGTTGATGCTGTGGCGGTAGGACTGTTGTGTTGATGTTTTGGGTGTACTACTTTCCATAAATTCTGTCTGTATGTGCAATGTATGTGTTGTTTCGTGTTGTAAGTGCATGACGCCTTCATTTTCTGTGACCTTCATATTCTGTGGCCTCTTTCCATAACGATGTAATGTGCAACGTTGTTAAGCATGTGATGAATTGGTTGTTATGTACGTGGAGTTGTTATCACAAGGCAAAAAAAATTGCAATACTTAAAAGGGAAACAGTACGTTCCACGAAATAAGTGCATTACAGAAAAGGGATGTAACATACAAGGTTTACAAATGGTACATGCAATTTAGCATGCATTACAACACCAACTACTGATCCGGACATGCATTGCATCGTCTAGCTGTGTGCCCCTCCTGACCGCATCGCCCACAACGTGCACCAGATGTTCCAGCTTGTGATTCGTCCATGTCATTTCTAATACGTCGGCTCTGTCGCTGACCCTTCCCACCCTTCAGCATGTTAATATCCGGAACCCAGGTCCTCGCTGAAATGTCCAAAGTGGTGAAGTTTCCCACCGCCCTGAACCCCCGGAGCTCCCCACACCAAGCTTGCAGTATTCTCTCCTTGAAAAAGTACTCGGACATGAAGTTGGAAGGATCCATGCCCACGGTTCCGCATGCAGCGAGGATATGAGAGCATGGCCTGTGTAACAACTTAAGCTTGTTGCATGTGCAGCTAGGTTCGTTTGCATGATCTCCAAGGCATACCTCGTGAGTAATAAGTGAACGAGATGTCCCAAATCCGGCTCTGTCACAGAGTATCACCTCGAAACGATGCTCCTTGTTGCCCATGACATGCACTGTGTGCAATTGACCCTTCTATGCCTTCGTCTCCATGTACGCGGTAATTTTTGACGAATACAGGGCTCCGGGATTGGCCGCATGAAGTGCGGCACTCGCGTGCCTCTCCCTGAAATACCGGATTGTGCTGTGAAAAACACCTTCCATGATGGCGACAAGGGGCTGAGAACGGAGACCCCTGAGAACCCAATTGTACACCTCGGCAAGGTTACTTGTCATTATTCCGTACCTTGCGCCATCCGTGTCGTGCAACAACGACCACTTCTCCAATGGTTCCCACTCGATCCACTGCGAGAAGCACTTGATGTTTCGCGCGCTCCTCCTTCTTGGACCACTTGGGTTAGACTCATCGATTGCTAGCAAGCATTGCGGTTGTGCCGCCCCAGGAATGACCGGCCCCTTGCTCCTCTCGTCGACGTTCTTCCTGGTGTGCTCATCCAACAACCCCCATAAAGCATCAAATTTTCTCTGCTGGTTCTGCCTAGCCAGCCTCTTGAATAGCTTCATCAAAGATTGTTTCGGGAATTGCTTGAAAAAGTTTGCCCCTAAGTGACTACTGCACCACCGGTTCCTCATGTCCGGCCAAGGAACGCTCTCATCAGGGTCTTCTTGAAGTTTTCGTATCGCCTTTATAATACCGGCGTGGCGATCATGGATTACACACACACCAGGACGTGTGCCTACAACTCCAGCCTTCACATGTCTGAGAAACCACAGCCAGCTCTCATAATTCTCACTCTCCACAAATGCAATAGCCAGCGGCAATATTTGATTGTTACCGTCAACGCCTATGACCGTTAGGAGCTGCCCTTTGTATTTGCCTGTCAAGAAGATCTCATCTACAGAGATCACTGGCAGCATGTGCTTGAATGCTTCAATGCTAGCACCAAATGCAAACAATGCTCTATGCAACACTGCAAATCCCGGTGGACTTATGGACGGCTTCTCGTGCACGGCCATGTACGTGCCCGGGTTCCTTTGTTGCAACACCTTAAGCATACGAGGAAGGTTGTCGTACGCCACCTCGAAAGTGCCAAAACGTTTTTCCAACGCCTTTTGCTTGGCACGCCACGCCTTCGCGTAGCTAATCTTATACTTGAATTTATTCTCGATAGCTACCACAATATGCGTTGCCGCAATATCTCTCTTCTCCACTATCTCCCCATACATCAAATTGGCTATAAATCCAGATGTCAGGTTACGATGCCTCGCCAAGACAGTGTTCAGAATGCAGGAGTGCAGCTCCACCTTGGACACAATCCAGTGAGTGTCATACTTCGGTCTACGTGCGTGCACCCTCCAAGGACAACCAGCCTGCTCGCACTTCACAGTGTACTGCTCCTGGCTTGATTTGACGACGCGAAATGTCCGTTGCATTGAGAGGGCCCAAAGCTTGATGGCATCCTGCAGCGCTTCCTTGTCAGCAAACATAGCATGCACCCGAACCTCTGTCTCATGATACTCCCATGGTGATTCATGCTCATCATGGGCGAAAACACCCTCCGCATTAAACCGGTTCCATTCCTGGGGGATAGGAACTTCTTCATCATCCGAACTATCCTCCTCGTCGTCCTCAACAGCTTGCTCTTCATCCCATGCCCTCTGGTCATCAGATTCCATCTGCTGCACGATACACTCATTATGCTCTCCTTCATCTGCTTGCCCAGTTCCGTCTCTATAGCTTGACAGCTGTAACTCTCCTCCATGTATCGCATCAGCTTGCCCAGTTCCCTCTCTATAGCTTGACGGCCGTAACTCTCCTCCATGTACCGCATTGCCTTCATCACGAGCAACTTCATCAGCTCCACCAACGTGCGGCCCGCCCGAGCTGCTAGCACCTCCCGAAGCATAGGCGGACGCACGAGCTTGCGCAGCTGCTTGTAGTGAGCACGGTTGCACAAGCAGGACACACTCGTATCCACGGCGCCGGCACCCTTGCACAAATCCCTTCTACGAAGCAGAGCGCACCAATGTCTTCAACTCCCATCTGATGTCAGTGGGAGACCGGCTCCAAAGCCCTTGCACAACGACGCTGCACACCTCGGGGTCCAATGAAAAACTCTCGGTCAGCCAATGCTACACATCTGTCATTCGAGCATTCTCGTCATCCGGAAGTACGAGAGTGACTTGCGGAAAATCGCTTAAATCCACACCATTCGGACCTTCACGAATCATTCCAGCACCATAATACACTCTCAATGTAGTACTGGCCATTAATGATGTAGACCTACATGTATTATTGAAATTTACGACATGTCAAATAACATCGTTCAACACTAAACTAAACTTTCCAAACTAAAAAGGGTAGTAAAATTTTAATACTACAAAATGTATACTACATCTACAATTTTTACTAACACCAATATTTCATCTAAATAATAGTGTAAATACAACCTAATTAACAAAAATATCTGGATCCAAATCGATGGAATAGTTTGGACTCCTTCTTCCTCCCTCACCTCCTCCTTCAACCCTGTCCTCCTCTCCTTCTCTTCTCCCCTCTACTCCTTTTCTTCCTCTCCTCCCTCTTTTCTCCCCTTCTTTTCTTCCTCTTCCTCCTCTCTTCTTCTCTCTGGCTCTCTGCGCAGAATGAGGGAAATGAGGGAAAAGTGGTTGCTAGTGGGCGGCAGTCGGTGGAATAAGAGGATATCCACCCCTGTCGCCCTACCGTTGGGCGACTGCAATTTCAGTCGCTCAACTGTACAGTTACTGCAATTACAGTCGCTCAACCGTAGAGCGACTGCATAAGTCGCCCAACGGTTCAAACATTCCCTAAATGTCGCCTTCCGGTTGGGCGAAAGGCAGAAGTCGCCCAATGGGGCGGCGACTGGAGACTATTTTTGTAAAAAAATTTCTCGCAGGTATATTTATGTATTTTCGAATAAAAAAGGGATTATCCGTACAAAAAATTCCGAGGATGAAGGCGCCGCTGGACGCTGAGGTGTCTGGCCCTTTCGATCCGTTCCTGATTTGCTTGGGAGGGCCGGGGTGCGGTCCACACGCCAGGCCCGCAGCGCGCGCACAGGCCGATAGCATGAATGCCACCGGTCGGCCGGTCTCGCGCCGCCCAAGTGCCTCGCCGCGCCTTGCTTGCCTGCTTGCAGCTTGCCTGACGAGCTGTTCTTTGTCGTTGTTGTTGTTTTTTCCTGCGTGCCAATCTCTCGCCATCCGAGCAGCTCACGCACGTGGAAAATTTAATCATTTGTCACTCTTATAAGTCCAGTGACAACAGATTTGCCACCCTGACCTATTGTCAGTGACTCAGGTGACTCCACATGTAAGTGACAGAGTGAATTAGTCAATCTTAAGAGTGGCAAAAAAATTGAATCTCCCCACGCACGTCGCCGTCCATGCGCTTTTGGGCCTGTCCTTTTTAACTGCGGCTTATAGCTTTTG
The DNA here is from genome assembly GCA_017311315.1 of Dendrocalamus latiflorus. Classification (NCBI taxonomy): domain Eukaryota; kingdom Viridiplantae; phylum Streptophyta; class Magnoliopsida; order Poales; family Poaceae; genus Dendrocalamus; species Dendrocalamus latiflorus. The sequence goes on along the minus strand of CM029651.1, from coordinate 9,158,380 downwards.
ACTGTAGATTGTGACTTTTGGACTGTTTATACAAGAGATTACAGAGTAACAAAAACTCACGTGCGGTTTTTGCCGATATAAATAAAATCAGTAAAGTATGTACTACTATTAACTAGTAGACCCTATCTTGAAAAAATACTCTATTTAAAAGTTAGTTACTATAGAAAAACTGAAAAGCAGCTTTTAGAAGCTAAAAAGAACAGGGAACGTTCTCCACGTCCAAGCGAGTGAGCTGAGCGATCCATGAGCTTTTGTACTGGTACTTCGGTTTAGAGCTCTCTCTATCCTTCTTTATGGACAGATTTTTTGTTGATCCGTCCTCAACTGTCGAGTATCACAGGACAATGCAGATTTTGTTTACCTCCGAGCGAGTCGCCGCTTGGTACCTGGAAAATTTTCAGCTTCCATGCAGGTCCATAATTCTTTCAGCTAAAATTCCTATGTTCCAAACTAGCCTTTAATCAATTGTGTTCAAGCGGTGTTGGTTGAGTGTTCGCGGACTTGCTACTTATTACGCCCCTCTGGCCTTAGCAATTTTGTTTTGCTGTACCATAGTTACACCCACTTGCATTCACCATTACTCCCTCCAATGACAAATATATACCGTTTTGAAATACGTGTAGTTAAACTTTTGATATTTTGATTTTTAATGTCTTTTAAATATTTAGTTTGGATATATAAAAATCATGTATATATAGATTTATCTCAAAAAAATACCTTTATAATATTATTTTTTTGGATTTTATAAATATATTACAATACAAATTTAGTGGTCAAATTTATATTTTTCGGACCGAAGGAGTACCAGATATGCAGGGGCGGATCTACAATATATGGGCTGGATCAAGTGACACCGACACCCTCCACCCTAGCCCACGTGGTTCTCTTAGGTAGTGTTTGGTTGGCGGATAGGGTAGGATAGGATGGGATGGTTCTAATTTTTTGGGATGGGATAGGATGGAATTGTCCGAGTAGAATGTTTGGTTTGAAAGATGGGATGATGCCAGATTTTGTTTGGTTGAAATGATGGGATGGTTCAAGCCAATGTTTAGTTTGGTGAATAGGATGGGACCGAATTAATCTTCTATGTAGAGGTGGTGAGAATAACTTTTTAAGAAAATTTCACAAAACTACATGTTTCTTATACAAAATATCAAAAAACTATAGGTTTTAGTATCTATTTCAGAGAACTCTAGATTTTAGGAACATTTGTTTCACAAAACTACAGGTATGTAGCATCTATCGTAATTTGTTGCCGCTCTGACATATGGGGCCCATATGACAACCACACAACCCCTTTGTCATGTTCGGTTTTGGCTAAGTCGAATCGTGTGAATGCCATGTGGGTCCCATATGTTAGAGTGGTAACAAATTACGATAGCTGTTATAACTTGTAGTTTTATAAAATAAGTGTTCCTAAAATCTAGAGTTCTTTGAAATAGATACTAAAACATGTATTTTTTTTATAGTTTATACAAGTAACGTGTAGTTTTGCAAAATTTACTTTAGCTTTTTTCTTTTGTTTTCTTCCATTGTTTCTTTATTCTTTCTTCCTTGATTTCTAGTTCTACGGCATATGCTACCCTTGTTCTTTTTCTTTCCATCTATCTCTCTAGATCGCTCGCTCCGCTCTTCTTCATTCCATCGATCTCTTCAAATCCCTATTCACCTGGTGGCTCCCCTGCTCACGGGGAAATTGCACATATACCCCATTGTTGTAGCTACTAGCTAAACAGAGAAAGAGGGGATTGATAGGAGAGGAAGAGGAAAGCCAGATCTGTGGAGAGATGGTGAGAGTGAGAGGATCCCCCTTTGCCCCTCCTGGGGGTTATATATACGAGTGGGGTAGAATGGGAAATCCCCATTGTACCCCTTAGTGCTTACCAGGGATAAGGGTACATTGGTATATTTACACTGTTATAATCTTCTACACTATTGGGCCTATTTACATATTGGATTAGTTGCACGGCCCAGTCACGGGTGGTTGGGCCACCCCTACAACAGTACTCCCTCGACAGCAAGCGCTGAGGTCCCGATGGGCGAGCTGACGTGATCAACCACCCCAGCCCCCCGTTCCCTGACAGCAAGCGCGAGGGTGCCGATGCAACTGGTAGCTCGCAGACCCTTGAGGCAATGCCTGTGAAGAAATCCGTGAAGCGCCGAAGGCGTCGACGAGCGCCGAAGCCGTGCCGTCCTGCCGAGGCGACGCCTACGAGGCGGACGGCGTAGTCGAGCGCCGACGACGTGCCGTCCCGCTGAGGCGATGCCTACGAGGCGGACGGCGGAGTCGAGCGCCGAAGACGTGTCGTCGAGCGCCGAAGGCGTGCCGTCTCGCCGAGGCGATGCCTACGAGGCGGACGGCGGAGTCGAGCGCCGAAGACGTGCCGTCCCGCCGAGGCGATGCCTACGAGGCGGACGGCGGAGTCGAGCGCCGAAGACATGTCGTCGAGCGCCGAAGGCGTGCCGTCTCACCGAGGCGATGCATACGAGGCGGACGACGGAGTCGAGCGCCGAAGACGTGTCGTCGAGCGCCGAAGACGTGCCGACACTGCCGTTCCCCCACCTTCAAAGAGAGTGCCCGCGAAGAGCGGGCGCTTGCGGCGTAGGCCGAGGGCACTACGCACGCCGAGGTAGGGACGCGAAGCCGCAGTTCCCCTACCTTCGAAGAGAGTGCCCGCGAAGAGCGGGCGCTTGCGGCGTAGGCCGAGGGCACTACGCACGCCGAGGTAGGGAGGCGAAGCCGCCGTTCCCCTACCTTCGAAGAGAGTGCCCGCGAAGAGCGGGCGCTTGCGGCGTAGGCCGAGGGCACTACGCACGCCGAGGTAGGGAGGCGAAGCCGCCGTTCCCCTACCTTCGAAGAGAGTGCCTGCGAAGAGCGGGCGCTTGCGGCGTAGGCCGAGGGCACAACGCACGCCGAGGTAGGGAGGCAAGCCGCCGTTCCCCTACCTTCGAAGAGAGTGCCCGCGAAGAGCGGGCGCTTGCGGCGTAGGCCGAGGGCACTACGCACGCCGAGGTAGGGAGGCGAAGCCGCCGTTCCCCTACCTTCGAAGAGAGTGCCCGCGAAGAGCGGGCGCTTGCGGCGTAGGCCGAGGGCACTACGCACGCCGAGGTAGGGAGGCGAAGCCGCCGTTCCCCTACCTTCGAAGAGAGTGCCCGCGAAGAGCGGGCGCTTGCGGCGTAGGCCGAGGGCACTACGCACGCCGAGGTAGGGAGGCGGAGCCGCCGTTCCCCTACCTTCGAAGAGAGTGCCCGCGAAGAGCGGGCGCTTGCGGCGTAGGCCGAGGGCACTACGCACGCCGAGGTAGGGAGGCGGAGCCGCCGTTCCCCTACCTTCGAACAGAGTGCCCGCGAAGAGCGGGCGCTTGCGGCGTAGGCCGAGGGCACTACGTATGCCGAGGTAGGGAGGCGGAGCCGCCGTTCCCCTACCTTCGAACAGAGTGCCCGCGAAGAGCGGGCGCTTGCGGCGTAGGCCGAGGGCACTACGCACGCCGAGGTAGGGAGGCGGAGCCGCCGTTCCCCTACCTTCGAAGAGAGTGCCTCTCATCATGTGTTGATGCTCAACCTCATCTGCTCTAGCTTTTTATAGCATGATACCTATATTTGCGAATGTGTTTTGCAAATAGTTGTGTCTTTTGTATTGAATCCTTACAACATGAGACTATACGTTGCGAATGTATTTTGCAAGTATTTGAAGTCCATGTTTCATAATCCTTGTAGTATGAGGATTATATTTGCAAATATGTTTTACAAATGATTGAAGCTCATATTTAATCCTTATATCATGATTTCAAAATTGTGCAAATGTGTTTTGCAACTTGCTGGAAATTATGTTTGATCCTTGATGCATAATACTAAAATTTGCAAATGTGTTTTACAAAATCTGCTGAAGTACATGCACTTTTCAGAAAAATCGGAACTACTGGCATATGTTACGCGGCACTATCGCTAGTCGGAACTATCGGTGTTGTAATCACGAAACTACCGCGTTCGTTGGTGGTCGAAGACCTTCATAGTCGAGAACCAATGTAGTCAGAAGACCAGTGTGGTCGAACCAAGGTGGTCGAAGATCTGTGTGGTCGAACCAATGTGGTCAGAGACCAGTATGGTCGAACCAACGTGGTCGAAGGCCAGAGTGGTTGAACCAACTTAGTCAAAGATCAAGGTGGTCGAGCTGATGTGGTTGAAACCAACTAGGTTGAAGATCGATGTGGTCAATGACCTATGTGGTCAAAGATCGACGTGATCGAAGATCAACGTGGTTTCGGAACCGACGTGGTCGAGGTCTGTGTGATCGAAACCAGCGTGATGAAACCAACGTGGTTAAGATCTGTGTGATCGAAACCAGCATGGTTGAACTGATGTGGTCGAAACTAACGTACTGGTGTGGTTGAAACCGATGTGGTTGAATTGATGTGATTGATACAATGTGGTCGAAGATCGATGTGATGGTCAGAGATCTGTGTGATCTAAGATTGACGTGATTGAAAATCGACATGGTTGGCGTAGTCTAGACCTTAGTGATCGAAACCAATGTGGTCAGAACAAGACTATTTTGTCTTTGCAACGAAAAAGACACCATCTCCTAAATTATAGATAAATTTAAAGGGGTACACCATATACAACAAAAAAAGGTATAGACTGCATATGCGTGATATGCTCACCCGGAACGAATGGCTTTATGTGCAGCCGCAGAAATTGTCTAGCCATTAAAAAACTCTACAGCAACAATTGAGCAAAATTTTATATTGCACATATGCATAAAGCAATGGATGAGCTAAAATAACTAATTCACAATTTTTAGCAAGACTATTTAAAGCAAAACTGCAACATAGGTGATAGGACCATCTCGATCTACTAACTTCAAGCCACAACCAATCATTACATTATATATTACAAATCAAAATCACGCATGGTAGCAAGTAGTTGACGAATCTCATGTGCAAATTAAACTATCGGCCTCCTAGATACCAAATAAATGAAATGTTCTCCCCTGACATTTTGTAGTAGGTAATAATTTTCCTTCACTGGGATCTAAATCTCATTGAGTAAAGTGAGACTTTTCATTTTGGAGGTGCTTATCTAAAGTTGAAGATGAGATTCTCATATTAATTGAAGCCCTATAGAATCTAGGAGAGGAAAACTGAGTGGGAGTGATAAGAAAGAGCTCACATGGATTAGACATGGATGACTGGAGATCTAAGAGTTCATTGTTGCACGAATTGATGGTGCGAACGGCGCGACGTAGTGGCACTGTGGTGGTGGTGAGAGGTCGTCACGACAGTGGATCTAGCATGATATGACATGAAGGCAAACCCATGAGACGGATTGAGAAGGGCGTGACGCTGCAGTGGTACAGGGAGGACGTGGAAGTGCGAACGGGAGGATGCGGCAGTGGCGTGGGGAGGAGGAAGAGGAGGCGGGTGGAACGGCGGCATGGGGAGGCACGGAGGCAGAGGTGTAGCGGGGAGGAGGCTGCGGCAGCGTGTTGCAGGGAGAATGTCGTGGTGATGGCGGTACAGGGAGGTAGGGAGGAAGCAGGAGCAAAGAAGAGGAGAGGAAGGCAGGAGAGGCAGCGGCGGCGCTGCCAGTGGTGCGTGGGGAGAGGAGGTGAGGGGAGAGGAGAAGCGGCGGCATTAGGTGTGGGAGAGGAGTGTGGACGTGTCTTTTTTATCAAGCTAGAGCAACCATCTTCTCTAATCGATCCTAGCTAGCTGATCCTAATCCAACGGCCAACGAAAAAAGCTTCTACCTCCTTTTACCCGGGATGATTCCAAATGGAGTAGCCGAGATCACAAATAATTTTCTAGGACCCACAGACCAATGGCAACTCATAAAGTAGGTAAATATATCTGTCTACAGTTATACGTCCACCGACCCCATTCTTGGGAAGCTCGCTGCTGCCGCTGTGCCACCCTACATTTGAGATTGACATAACTAGGGGCATGTTCTTTTTGGCTTATGTCTGTGGTTTACGATTGAAAATTTTGAATTTTAGGTTGTTCGTGATAGAGATTATGGAGAGAGATACTCTCTTACGATTTTAGCTAGTACAGATGTTGAGCTTTTAACGTATACTACAATTAATCTATAGACACCGTTTTGAGAAAATATTCCGTTTAAAAGTTAGGTACTGTAGGAAAAACTAAAATCCGTTTTTAAAAGCCACAAAGAATAGACCATTAGAAAGGTAGAATACTAGATGAGGATAACTCCTAATCAAGATAAGGTTCCTGTCCAAGCTCACACAATTCTGTGCAAGAACTGACCGGACTGCGCAAGTCTCTGCATTCAAATCTGATAGAACAGGGCCATGCACTTGAGTCGCAATCGGAGAACTGGATGGCATTTCTCACCAGGTATTGAGAGGGTCACATCCTTTTTCCTCTGCCTCTTGTCTCATCTTAATTATAGGCTGCTAGGTAGACATTGATTTAGGGACGCGTCGCTGTCCGGGCTCCTTTCGCAGGTAGGTGTTAACATGGGAGTTGTGCCGTTGTTGCGTCGCACAATCTGAAATCTAAAGCTTCCAAGCACCAAATGGAGACTCACACATGCTTTAGGTACAACGGCAAATCAGGATTAACTCACTGGATCATCGGATGCAGCTTGAGCATTGGAGATTGGAGCCGCAGGATGCAGCTTAGCCGCACCAGAGTACCTGCCCCCCTTCAGGTACCAAAACCTACTCCAACCTGGTTACACTCACATGACAGGGTATCATCTGTTCAATTTTTTGACAGATGAGAGCCCTGATCAAGGCGCAATAATTGAGCTGGTACTGGTTAGTGTCCTGATAGTCCCACAAAGAAAATAGAGAACGATCATAACTGAGCTGCTGCTGAGGAGAACATGGATCAACTTAATCTTGGAACAGATTAATGTTAAATACAACCCAACAACCCTAGCAATCTTCTAGTTTAATCTTAGCGAATGACAGAATAGAACTGTTAGTTGCAAACTTCCAGGCAATTCTTGAGTCAAGATCACAGAATACATGATCAACGGACAGCTACAAGGCAGCACAAAGCCAAATCAAGAAACATGAGAGGGGGGGGGGGGGGGGGGTGAGGAGACTAAATGAATGAACAAAAGGATCACTCGAGCACTCTGCTTTCGTGGGGTCTGCGGTTTCACACACGCTCAACGACTATCGTCCATCAGCAGAGGTGAACGAATCTGCAAATCCTGGAGGCCTCGTCGGGATGCTTGTCTGGGTGTTATCCAAGCTCGCGAGGAAGGATGAGGTCGCACCATCAAAATGGCTGCTGTCCTCGAAGGCCTGCCATTTCTTCAATGCTTGAGGCAGTGTCATGTCCAGGTCGATACCGTAGCTGTCATCTGAATCTGGATCCGACGGTTTCCAAACATCCGAAAGAGTGGAGAGTACATTGACAGCATGGCCCATGTCAGGCCTCTGATGTGGTTCTCTAGCACTGCAGTGTCCAGCAAGCTCTGCAACGGTGCTAATGCTAGCCAATGTCTCCTCATCGAGGTCAATAGTCAGGTCAATTGCTTTCTGGAAAGTGTCTTTGTTGAGCTGCATTCTCCGGAACCACGTGACTAAGTGCATGCTATCCTCAGGCTGTGTTTCATCAAGCGCCTTGCGTCCAGTGATAAGTTCCATCAAGATGACACCAAAGCTGAAGACATCAGCTTTTGTGGTTACTCGTCCAGTAACTGCATATAAACTGATGTTATGCAAATATTGCAAGTGACGGATATAAACTGATGAACAAATGCTTTCAAAATATGCAGCTTGGCTCAGATCACCAATTAGGACAAGGCAGAAAGGATGGTACAGCTTCCTACTTAGATGATCGTACTTCCTGGTGGGAAGATGCTGGACAGTGCTAGGTGCCAGCTAAATGTACAATTAAAGCTCCATTAATGCTCCGGGGCCATTGAGTCTCTTTATATTAGAAGGGAGAAAACTGGTCCCGCAGGCAAAAGAAATCTTCTTATGAATATGGATCAATGTTGGTGTCAACATTTATAAGAGGTACACTGATAAACCATCATGTTTGTACAATGTAAAATTTGTATTTTATGTAAACAGAACAGTTAATTCAACCATAGATAAAACCATTCGGAGTAAAAGATCAAATAAGTTAATTTCTGATTAAATGGACCTACTCAGGACACAAACTCATCAGAGTTGACCAGTGAAAAGATCATCAAAGACTTCAAATATGGTTGGGTAACACATTTCAATAGTTTTCAGATATCACACACTCCACTAAATTGTGATCCCTTTAGAATCAAAGCACCTAAATACCTCTTATAAAAGGAAATAAACCATTAAGTCTTTCAAACAGTAAGGCCTGAGAACTGCATGCCAACCATTAAGTCTTTCAAACAGTAAGGCCTGAGAACTAAATGCCAATTGAATTAGCATTTCAGACTAAAGCTCTAAATATGAAATTATTAGATGATGCTATTTTGGATATGCGTTAGTTTAAATACATTGTGCTCGTTAATCGAATTGAACACAAAACATCATAAAACTGAAGCAAAAGAAATACACGATGATCACCTGCATACTCCGGGGCAAGGTATCCAAAAGTGCCAGCAAGTCTCGTCTCCACTGAGACACACTTCCCATCAGCTGGTGCAAGCCGGACCAGTCCGAAATCCGCCACCTTTGCCTTCATGTCATCACCAAGAAGTATATTCGATGGTTTCAAATCTCTGTGGATGAAGGTCTGCTGCGCAAGACTGTGCAGGTACTCAACACCCCTTGCAACATCAAGCGCTATGCTCAGTCGTTTCTTCCATTCCAGCGGCCGCAAATTGTTTTCTTTCCACTCAAACAGGTGTTGGCTCAGTGTCCCCTGTGGCATATACTCATATACAAGAATCCTCTCATTGCCATCGAGGCAATAGCCAAGCAGTGACACAAGGTTCCGGTGACGGACCTTGGTCAGCACAGCAATTTCAGATTTAAACTCATTTAGCCCCTTGTTACCCATTACACCAGCCTCCATCCGCTTCACGGCAATCTTTGTGCCGTCGTGAAGCTCACCCTTGTAGACAGTGCCAAACCCACCACGACCGAGGATGTTCTCCTCACTGAAGTTGTTGGTCACATTGCGGAGCACCTGAATTGAAATGACCATGTTTCCAGTCTCAACAACATGGATGTCCCGGGGACCACTGCTTGCTTGGCTGTATGTCTCACTGGTGGCTGCACCGCCATTGACATTTCCCCCAGCAACTGTGATTTTAACCATGTCAGGATCTGACCCTGAGTGTCTGGGATGGATGACCATAGCATGTGGACTCTGCACCCTTCCGAAAGGCTTCTGCTTTCTCTTATAGCAATAGAATCCTAATGCAGCAATAAGGCCTAGTCCAGCGACAGCACCAACCACTGAGCCAGCAATGACTCCAACAGAAGACGAAGAGGAACCCCCATTGCTTCCACCACTTCCATCCCCGCCTTCACCAGATGTACTGTTGCTGGTGCTACCACCTGATCCAGATGTTGGCGCAGGAGCATCCTTGCCGATGTTCGGGTTACCACTAGTTTTCAACCGCAAATTCTTGGAAGCAAAGGTAGGAAGTTTCCCATAAAGATTGTTATTTGAGAGATCAACGTCCTTCAGTGACGGCAATGCAGCAACCTCCTTCGGGACCGTGCCAGTAATGTTGTTATTTGAAAGAATCAGAGTCTGAAGTGAGGTAATCTTCCCAATAGCCGGTGAGATGCTCCCGCTGAGCCCCATGTTGGGGAAATTCAGCATTGTAATATTTCCATTTTGACATGAAACACCAACGAAATTATTGCACGGGTCATTCCCACCCCAGCCGTCGGCAAGCTTTGCCGGGTACATGAACCCAGCTGCCACCTCGAGCAGCAGGCTCACACGCGGATCACACGCCGTCCCAGGGTCTGGCAAGCAGAACCGCTCTGTTTTCACCATCATATCCACATCCACCCCATCAGCAAACTTGGGCGTCGGCCCCTGCAGCAAATTATTCGTCAGGGTCACCTTCTTCAAAGACTTGAGCTTGACCAGACTGTCCGGCACCGGCCCAGTGAGCTGGTTGTCGCGGAGCTGCAAATCCCAAAGGTTGGTGAGCCCCGAGAAGTCCGGCAAGGGCCCGGTGAAATCGTTGGAGTGCAGCCACAGCTGCGTCACCGAGGTCATGTTGGTGACAAAGATAATCGACCCGTTGAACCTGGTGTCCCCAACCTGGTTATTGAGCCAGAGCGCCTGCAGCGGCGCGCCAGCCAGAGACGCCGGCACGGGCCCAGACAGCAGGTTGAACGCCAGCGAGAGGTACTGGAGCGACGGCAGCGCGGTGCCGAGGAAGTCTGGGAGCGCCCCGGACACGTTGGCGCTGTTGGCGGAGAAGTTGGTGAGGGAGGTGCAGCCGGCGAGGTCGGCGGGGAGCGGCCACGGCGCGAGCGGGTTGCCGTCGAGCGAGACGGAGGTGAGCGCGGTGAGCCCCCTGAAGAAGTCCCCCGGGAGGGAGGTGAAGCCGTTGGAGTGGAGCAGGAGGTACTGGAGCGTGGAGAGCCCAGCCAGCGAGGGCAGCGGGCCGGAGAGCGAGTTGGAGAAGAGCTCGAGGCGCGTGAGCGCGGTGAGGTTGCGGACCTCGGGCGCCAGCGTGCCCGTCAGGTTGCGGTTCCCGGCCTGGACGGCGGTGACGCGGCCGGCGCTGCAGGTCACCCCGGCCCACGGCTTGGGCAAGCAGGGGTTGTCGGTGTCCCACCCTAGCGCCTTGTCCGCGCCCAGCGCCCTCGCCACCGCCCGCATCGCCGCCGCGTCCGACGCCGACGTATCCGCCGCCGCAACCACCACCAGCGTCAGGGCTAGAAGCATCGGGAAGCTGGCGCCGCCGCCGCGCCGCCGCGGCCGCGCTGTGGAGGCGGTGGGAGACGGCATTGCGTTGTAGAGAGAGAGAGAGAGAGAGAGAGAAACTTCTTTGGGGTGTTGAGGGAAGAGCACCGGGCACATGGGTAGAGGAAGAGGGCCGGTGGCACATGCGTGGGGCCCACCCTCTTGAGGGGAGCGACGATTTAGGGTTTCCCCTCGAACAGGAAATGACGGGGCTGCCCCTCCCGGCCGCGGCTTTCTGAACCCGGCCTCGACGCTCGTGCAGACCCGCACGGTCCCTGACATGCGGGCCATGGTCGAGCCGTAATAAAAGGCGGGGCGATGCTTGCCGCCTCTGCGCTGGAGCGGAGCTGGACGTGGGGCCCGTGCCGCAGCCTCCCAGGGCTCACGCGTGGGCGCGGCGCGGTGGGGCAGCGGCGGGATGGGAAGAGAGAGAGAGAGAGGCGTGGGGGAAAGGGGATCCGAGACGGCCTCCGTGCCGTGTCGAGTCGACGCTGCGTAGGTGGCGGTGAGGGTGGGCCCGCGGTGTCAGCGTCCCTGCTGCTCTGGACGTACGTTGGCCGCAGTGCCGCGTCCGGCAATCAATGCGATGGGGGGATGGCCGGATGGGATTCTCCGCGTCTTGAATCCTGTGTGCGCCACTGCGAGAGTAGAGCTCGAACTCGCGAATATACGCTTGCCTAAGAGCATCTCCAATAGTGACTTATGAGCTAGCTCTAAGCATATTATTTCATATTTTAATAGAAGAGAGAGAAAAGCTATCTCTTGATCAAGAGCTAGTCTCATACACACATTTCAAGATTATGTGAGTGTCATGTGAGGCTATTTATGTTATGAGCTATGTGCTAAAAGTTAGTACTATTGAAGAAGTTATCTTAGAGCTAGTAACTAGCTCATACTGTTGGAGATGCCCTAAAGGCTGGAAAAGTGCTGGCGTTACAGCCTTTTTGGGTGTAGTACACTACTACTCTCTCCTATGTACTGCTCCCTCCGACTCAAAAAAAAAAACAAATGTTTTGAAACGTGTGTGGTTAAATTTTGAAAATTTTAGCTATTAATATCTTTCAAAATATCTATATTAGACATGAAAATTATATGGATAAATTTGACTCAAAAATTACTTTTATAATATTATAATTTTATTAGGTTTTATAAATATATTACAATAGTAATTACTAATTAGTAATTTTGGGACCACATTGATGTCCAAAACGACTTATTTTTTGTAAACTAGCGGGAGTAGTTCTGTCAGAAGTGAAATAAGTTGTGCTTTTTATCATAAGTATACTGCTCTTTCTCTTTTCTAAGTTTTAAAACCTCAAGGATTATTTGAAATCTCGTACAAAACATTTCAACTTCTGTAGAAATACAAGAAAGTCCTTTGTTTCATATGGGTTCCGCTGTGGTGGCGACGGGCCGATGGTCAGTAGTTTAGGAAGTTAGGATCTAAGAAATTGCTTCCTTTTTTAAGGACATGAGATCCGTCCTGTTTAATTGTTGCATGTGTATTTTCTCTGGTGCTATACTTGGCTAGCAGTAATTGCATTGCCTCAAGTTATTGGGTGGGTTCTTTTGGGCTGCAGCTTATGGTTTAAAATTTTGAATTCTAGATGTTCGTGAGAGAGATACTCACGTGCAATTTTGTACGATGTAGATAAAGTCAAAAGAGTGTCTACTACAACCGACTTGTAAACCCCATCTTAAAAAGACAATACGTTTGAAAACTAATTACTATAAAAAAATCAAGCCATAAGCTCCAAAAAACCACCATTTTCTGCCAATACAAGAGGCGTCTCTCACCAAAATTGCTGGAGATGGGTAGGGATAGGAAGGAATTTTTTTGTGCTGCTTGCTGGTAAGGGCATAGCAATGTCTAGGAGGAGAGAGATTGCTTTAAATAGGTGTTTAGATATACAATTATAATGGGTATAGTAGTATTTATGTATTTTATTTTAAAATTATTGTTGTTGTTATATGTATTATGATCTACAATATATTTCAATCATTTCAATCTTGTGGCCTACGGCTTACAAGAACTGCAAAAAAAAAAGATCCCCTCTCTCTCTCTGGACAAACCCACAGCTTACAAGAACTATGCCAAGAAATACGAATCTGTACGTTCTATATTTTCTACTCAGTAAGAGCCAGTCAAAGATTGAGTTCATTCTACCCTCGAACAACAAGGAGAGTTCAATAAAAAAAAGTATCATTGATGCAGAGACGAGTTGGCATGATGTAAATCAGCTGCGACAGAACTATCGATAGACGCGTCTGTCCAACAAGCAGGAGAGGAGGTGACACCAGAGCAGTCAACGAGGGTGGCTGGCGTGGAACTAGACTTAGGTGGCGCCGGTGGTCCATTATTTGTCTCCCCTGTCACCTTCTCCCGGCGAGTCATATGCCAAGAAGGCCAATAGGGGAGGAGACAGGTCAAATTGGTGGCGGTAGATGGGGGTGGGGGAGATGCGGTGGACAAGAAGCAAGCTAGCCCACGGTAACGGCGGGTGAGGATAGAGGAGAGGCGACGGACAAGGGAGAACAAGCGAAGGGGAGCATGAGGCGAGCTAATCCGTGTGGAGAAGAAGCGAACAAGGAGAGGAACAACGAAATCGATCTGAATGCTACATCTGATCCAGCGGGGCTCATAAAACGCGTTGTATGGAAATCCAATTGTCCCAGCACCAGAATCACCAATGTCTAGTGTTTTGGTCCTCCCAAATGAGCTATGTCATGCATGAAACATTGCTCTCCTATCTCTTTCTTATTCTCTCTCCACATCAGATTTTTTGATGAGTTTATCTTCCATAGACATCACTGATATGATCCTATTAGAAGTGACCTGCCAGTCTGAATCTGGACTGCCTGGACTTGGCGGCGACATTCCTGTCTGATATATATAATCCTCCGTTTATATTGCATGCCTGGACAAAAAGAAAAATCGAGGCAAGCTAGGAAGCCGCCGATGAGAAAGGGATGCTTGCGGCCGGTTGTCCGGCGCTTCACCAGCGCCACGCAATCATGCCCACATGATTTCTGCATCAACTACCGTGACAATTGACACCTCGCATGCACACGTAACCAAGTCAGTTGTTACTCGCATGCCCACATGATTTCTGCATCAATCACTAGCTACCGCTACCCATGCACTGTGGCTACGCGGTTCGCTCATCTGATCGATGAACAGATGCGTGGCCGGTACGGGAGCTAGAGAAAGGTAGGCAGCTATTCTCGCGACATGTGTGCGTACGACTGTACCTGTGGCAGCCGTTACAGGTGAGCCGACCGCATCGGTAAGCACACAGCCGAGCCACCGTGTTCCTCGCCGGCCGTCGACCTGTTATTTTTGTTTTCTTGGTTGGTTTTTTAACTTTGATTTTTTAATAATTATAATTTATTAGATTAATAAATTAGCGTTGTGCTTTCAAGCAGCCCATCTCGCAGAGTGTAAACAGGACGGATAGGATCCACCCGATCCGATGTCCTATATTAAAGCAAATTTCGTTGCATAAACTCAGATGTTTTTTTTCTCTTGATGAGAGGAGCTCAGATGGGATTAGTGGCAGCATGTGGAGCTTCCGATCGTTTTGGGCTACGGTTTTTGGCTTTTGGGCTGTTTGTGTAAGAGATTATAGAGTAATAGAAACTCACGCGCGATTTTTGGTGATATAAATGAAGTCAGTAAACTATGTACTACAATTAACTAGTAGGTTCTATCTTAAAAAATACTCTGTTTAAAAACTAATTACTATAGAAAAACTGAAAAAAATAGTTTTTAAAAGTTAAAAAAAATAGGGCCTATAACGAGCCCAGTCTACTCAGCCTAGTGGACCTTGTTCAGATGCCGGTGCTTTTGGCCCACTTAGATGCCGAGATTTGATACCAATCTACCACTGGAAAATAATTTTCTACTGGGCTTCTTACCACCTGAATCACAAAGCAGTGTGTACATCGACGACTTGTGGGCTCTCTACAGTTTTCATTATAGTACTTTATTAGCACCTTCCTTTAAAAAAAATAGAGAAAAACTGTAGCCTGTAGGGTTATTCTTCCGAGCTCCGTTTCAAAAAATGGCCGTGCGGGTCATGACATAACAGTCATTAGGTCATGATTTAAATAGCTTCTCGCTTTTCATTTTTATAAACCGGTTTTTAAATAGAGTGTTTTCTCAATGTGATTTCTATAAATTATTTGTAGATGTTATTATAGGAGCCATTTTAAACGATGTGCCTTTTTAATGCTAGGGTCACTTACTTTCTCTCATTGAATTCGTTTCGACCTCAATTGAAACTGCTATAACTTTTGATCCTGTGGCTAAACTTGCTCAATTTTTTTCTGAGGCTTTTGGACGTATGAAGGATAGCTCCACCAATTTTCACTATTTTTGGCGAAGGTTTGCTGCACTTTCTAAATTTCGAAAAAGATGGACTCTTTCCTCTTTTTTCTCTCTTTTTTTGTTTTATTTCTAAACAACCGAAACCAATTCTTTTGGACAAACCAAAACGAACTCTGGCAGATAGGATGGCAGTGGAGGGTGTTGCTGCGGCAGAAGTTTTTTTTATACACGATGATGAAGCTACACAAAGGAACACGAAGATCAAACTAGACTCTAATTAAAACTAAAAATCAACAACTAGACACGACGATGCAATCAAGAATTCAACCAGCAAAACTGAAAAGAAAAAATTGCAATGGCTCAAAAGGATGTTAGGACAGCGGAAAAACACTATGAACAATTTTTTTGTGGGTTAATTTTCTAGGGTTTTTAGGATGATGAACAAACATTAATCTAAAAGGGAAATTGTGATTACCTAACGGGCAACCATTGCTCTTATACCACTTAATGTGATGATGGTCCGATCTTCCGAAAGGTACTGATAAGTCGATTGTGGAGAACACGACGCTGATGATCCAAAGGCTCCGACCAAAACAGATCAAACCCCTCACGATCACTACACCACTGCTCCGTTGGTTATCAATCGTGCCGAACGCGGTTGACCTCGCCAAGAAGACTATCTCCTGCAAGCAAATTGAGAACACAAGTAAGAGAGTACAAGATGCAATCTGAAATTGTATTGCGAATAAAGATTAAGTTCACAAGTTGAGGTTCCTCAACCGAACATGCGGTAAAACTGCTAAGCAGAATAATCTCTTAAGAAAAACCTGAGAAAAACTAAAGGGGTGCGACCTCCTTAAATAGGGGAGGGGAAGCCGCACTTATCTAAAGAAAAGGGCGTGGTACTATTCACGGTTACTGTTCATATGAATAGTATGGCTATAGTACTATTCACATGAACAGTACCCATGAAGACAGCGACAGCCTAAATAGCCTAAGTGGTGGTACAAGGCCCAAGGCCCACATTGACTCGGACTGGAAAAGTGACGCGATTGTTTGGCAGTTTCTGATCGGCTCGGATGGAGTTTGGAGGTGAGACTAGATCCATCTGAAACTAGACTCCAAGGGCTTTCCAAAGAGTGCTCACAGGCCCCGAGAAGCCTTCTGGATCAAAAGTTATGGCCATTTGCAGTAGACGCTGTTAAAAAGGCCAAATCTAAGTCGAACCCACGAACAGGACTTGGATTGCGCTTGACGGTTCCACTTCTACACTTGAGCTCGTGGGGTTCTTCCCCATGGTTCCTAAGGATGATTAAATCATCACAATAATTAAATAGTATGCCATTCTTTAAAATATTTGTATGCAAACTTAGGAACGCATTCACCTGATGGTTAAGTTGACGTGCTCGCGCTCGAGTCATTGGTCCTTGTATCATAGTTTCAGTTTGTTTAGTTTGTTGTGGAGTCAACACGGTTGTATCTATGGAAAGGATGTCCTCATCAGAGATCATGTAAGCAAAGGAGATATCACAATTAGCCACATCCGAATCGAAGACCAATTAGCGGATATTTTCACCAAACCTCTAGATGAAAGCCGCTTTTGCAAGTTGAGGAATGAATTAAATATCATAGACTACTCCAACATTGCTTAAAGCCACATCTCATTTATTTCATGCTCATTTGGAGTTGCTTGAGGTTTTTGTGAAAAGGATTTGCCTCATATTTCTACCAAAATATCTATATCTATATTACCGTTTTTGAAAGGTATATTTAGTGCACAATGATCTTGAATGATTTTATTTGAGTGCAAAAACTAAGGATCATTTGCATATATTCTTATTCCAATCCCTGCTATCTGAAGTTCTAGGATTATCGGAACTACCACTGTTGTTTTGCGGTACTTCCGCTCGCTGGAACTACTACGATCCTCTCTGCGGTACTTCTGTTTTTCAGAACTACCGGCAGCAAAATTACGGTACTTCTGCATTTGCTTTTGGGGCAGTAACTGTCAAAACTCAGGGTTTTAACCCGCGAACCCCCCCCCCCTCTTGCTCCGGTTCCTCCGCCCTCACTTATGTTTGCAACCGTACAATTCCCCCTCCCTCCTCTCCTCTAAAACTCCAAAACTGCCCCCTCAAATCTCCAAATCTAGCTGGGACATCTTCGATTTCTCATGATTTCCTACATCCTAAGGGTTCACCTCCTCCAATCCTCAAGGTAATCTGGATCAAATCCTCCTTTTTGCCTTGTTTTAGAACCCTAGGTTTAAAATAGGTTTGATTGAAAATGTGGTTGATTTTAGGTTGTTTGTTTCGGGCAAATTGTTAGTTTTGGTGTCTAATGGTGTTTGCACACCCATTCCATGGATTCAATCCAAGAAAAACACCAAAAATTTCACACATTTACTTGCCCTAAAAACAGCCAGGGAGACCGAAACTACCGCTCGACAAGAGCAGTACTACTGCAGAGCGGTACTACCGTGCCTTGAACGGTAGTACATCCGATCTTCCTGACAGAATAGCAATCTCATTCCAAATTTTTTTAAGCCTTCATGTGAATCTTTAGAGAGTCTGGCAGCAGGCACCCTTCCTCCTGCAGCCCCATCCTCCGCTGATGCTGCTCAAAAGGCACAAGAAGACAGAGGAAAGGTGATAGCTTTTGATTCTGAGATAGAGTCAAAAGAACAAGTGAGCTCACCCATGGAGTCCGAGGAAGACTTGCATGATCGGGAAGATCCTCAGATTGATTTGAGGAGGATTCCGCAAGAACCAATTTGTGCTGTCTTGCAATTCTATCAACCCGAGGTTCCACACAAAATTCCAGGAGCAAGTATATGAACAGCTATATGGTAAATCACGACTGTTTGTTGATCATAAGTACGTTGATTTGGACCATTTGGACTCAATTGACAAATATGATGGGGCATACTGACTGTTTTAGAGGGTTGGCATACAGAATTTGGTGGCATTGATGTCAGACTATAATGAGGACATCATCAGGCAGTTCTATGACACTGTCTACATCTCGCCAGATTTCCAGCACATCTCCTGGATGACGGGCTGCCAAGCGCTTGACGCCAATAAGCATGACTTTGAGCTGGCCTTGAGGACTGAGTCTAGCACTTATGAGAAGGTTTATGACAAGCCAGCACTTGAGCTTCCAGCACTGTCACAATACTATGACCAAACCTCAAGGTTCATACCACGCAAGCTAGTTGGACTTCTTTCCATTCTTAGCCTGGTCAACAGAATCAACCACACCATTCTTCCAAAGAGTGGAAACTATGTTGTGATCAGAGGCCATGCATGGAACCTTATCAATTATGTTATGGAAGGTCACATGTTTAATGTGGTTCATCTCATAATCAGGGAGATAGCTTCTTCGAAGAATGACAGGATCAAGTGCATTAACTATGCTCCATATATTATGGCCTTGATCCACAAGAAGATTGAGTTCTGTGGAGGCTTGGGTGGTGTTCACAAGGCTTATAAGCCTAGAGCTGATCCTCCATTTCCTCCTGCTGCCTATCCTCAAGCCCCTCAGCAGGCAGAACATGCAGCATCATAGCCAGAGGAAGAAGGCCAGGTCTCTCCCTCTCAAATTTTTTCGACCATTCTTCAACTCCGTGACTCCTAGGCTGAGGGGTTTGCCTCCCTTTCCTCCCGGATGGACGCACTTGATGGGAGAGTCGCATCGATCGAGCAGACTTTGGCTCATCCTCCTTCTCCTGTCTGCTATGGTCACCATTGTTGTCGTGACCCTTCTCCTTAGTGACCCCAGGAGTAGCCTTTTTGGTTATTTGATGCCAAAGGGGGAGAAGAACGGAAGATGAGAGCTTGGGCGAGGAAATGAAGAAGTTTTTCGCTCAAATTTATCTCTATTTATGTAATGAACTTTTTATGCAATGACTATATGTGGCGTGATGAACTTTTATGTCTTTATGATGTAATGAACATGTGCTTTATCTCTATATATGTTTATGCCATGTTTATGATAAATCTGAAGATGTATGCTAAATTTGCCTTTTCATGTGCTTGAAATAAATTCTCAATTATATGCACATATTTAGGGGGAGCTTTCCCTATTTTGACTTTAAAATTGGAAATAATTCTCTGAAGCTCATGTAAAACCATTGCAAGAATTATTTACTTTCAAAGTCACAAAAGAATATACAATTAGTTGTTCAAACAAGTGGTATATTCAAAACTTTATCTCTCACATAAAACTTGTGTTGTCATCAATTACCAAAAAGTTAGAGATTGAAATCATTTAAGCCCCTAAAAATGGTTTTGGTAATTAATGAATTTATGTGAATATGGGGCTAATATATTTGTTAAATATTTAAAAGGCTAAGTCCCTAAAATGATGACAAGACGCATGCTAAGAATCAATATGAAGATCAAAGTGGTTCAAGGCAAAGTTATATGTAGACTAGGAGCTTCTTTTTATTTTTACCGGTCTTAGGAGAAAAAATGGAAGACCGGATTATAGGCTAAATGTCGTACCGTAAAAATGGATCATGGCAAGTAGCTCGATAGCATATTTTTGTGCCATTGGATCAATTTAAGATCATGCATTCATTAAAAATTAAATTTGATAGCCAAATTTGTGTTCTGTCTAAAAAACGGAAGTACCGGAGTTTTAACGGCGGAACTTCCGCAGAGCAGAAATTCCACAGTCTTGAGCGGTACTTCCGGCTTTCAAAAGCTAAGAAAAACTGAGTGGGGCCTTTTTTTTCCATAGAGCACCCCGAAGTCACTCAATGCTCTGTCCGGATAATCGGAAGTACCGGCGTGCAAATCGCGGTACTTCCGCTTTCCAAAAGCTCTGGCTATCTGAGTGGAGCCTTTTTCTAGAGAGCACCATCGAGACGATTCTGAGTGCAAGCAGAAGTACCAGAGTTTCAACAACGGAACTATCATCGAACGATAGTTCCGCAGCCTCAAATGGTACTTCCGGAGCATGGAAGCTCTGAAAAGTTGGACGAAACCTTTTTTCCAGAGAGCGCCAATTCTCGGCCTTGGTTCAAACGGAAGTACTGTGCCGACTTTCTGGAACTACCGGTTAACGGAACTACCAAATTTATAATGGCGGTAGTTCCACGCCGACCGTTAACGATTTGTTCAGAAGCTCTGACATAGCCGTTACTGTCGCGTCAGAACAAGTGCGAAAGTACTGGCCTTTGGCCTGCGGTACTTCCGCTCGCCCTGAATTTTTTTTAGAATTTGCTTCTAATGGCTGGTTTTGGTTAGTGAGGGTATAAATATCCATTCACCTACCCAAGGACAGTAAGAAGAGACCCCATTGAACATCTTTGAGCATTCACTCCACACCTCTCTTTCTCATTGTGCATTTATTAGAGGTGATTGAGTGAAGCAAGTGCATTGCATCCATTAGATTAATCCTTTGGCACTTGATTATCGTCAAGCGAAGTGTGTGATCTTTTACTCTTGGTGTTTGCTGGCACCCGGACGACTTAGTAGAGTTTGCACGATGGCTTCTTCAAAAAGGTTGTGAAGAAGCCTGGCATCGACTTATGAGTGGTTTGGAGTCCACCACCTTTGGAGTGAAGGAAGGACTATAAATAGTGGATTGAGGAGTTGAGACTTAATTCGTAGAGCCAGTCCAATTTGTTTAGGCTTTTCTCAACGTGGAATAGGGGAAACCGGTAAGTTTCCTATCTCCACGGTAAAAACATCGTGTGTACATTGGTTCCCTTTTGTCTCCTTTTAGCTCTTCTATATTTAGTATATTGTGATTATTCATTTGTACTAGTGTCTCTTATAGAACTAAACTTACTAGAATTGTGTAGGTTTAAATTGCATTAAATCTTTGTCTTATTAAAATTGTAGAAATTAATTAAAAGGCAAGAAAATTTAGAAACCTCCTATTCACCCCCTCTAGTCGGTTATCCTTGATCCTACAGCCGAGGAGTTCAACGCCGTGCTCACAAGGAAGGGAAAATGATCCCAGTCCACGCAGTAGGTCGAGCCGTCCTGCACTAACTACTTCCCCGAAAGTCGAATTTAGTTCCATTCCAAAAAGACGCATATATATCGTAGGAGCAGTTCGGTTTGTTGCATCGTACATGATGTTCTTTGTTATACATGTAATCAAACCCTATGCGTTGTATTACTCCCAACTATACTATGAAGTCTATTTTAATTCGGACAAGCATTTTTCCTTCTCTTTTCGCATTCAATTATTCGTGTAGCAAGTCATTCAACAACATTAACGAACAAGTTCTCCTTCATGTATGAATTTTCGGTTACATCACAATATCACTTACCTTCGCACTTACCGATCATTGTTATTTCAATCATTCTAAAAAAATTCACGAAGTTTCTTGCACTACAACCATATACAATGATCGTAAACTCTTATTACGAATCCAACAAATTATGTACCATTCATAATATACGAAAATCACAAATGGATTAATTCACACTATGGCCTGTTTGCAGTCATTGCACGCTAAGCGACTGCAATTGTGGTCGCCCAGCCGCTGGGCGACAGACTGCAGTCGCCGAACCGTTAGGCAACTGAAACCTGTCGCCCAACGGCCAACGGATTGCTTGCGTGTCACGCGGCCTGGGCGATAGGTTCCAGTCACCTAACTGTTCGACAACTGGAGCCCATTTCTATAAAAAAAAATATTCGCACAGATATATTTTTGTTATTTCAAATAAAGTACAGATTATTTATAAAATAATTCGCGTATGTATATGCGAAGTTGTTGGTCTGGGTGGTGTGCATGGTGTGCATAGTGCATACTGCGTGTTTTTCACCTTTTTCCTGCAACACATTTGTAATCGACGACTTCACGGAGAGCTTCCAAAAACATTTGCATTTGTCATTTTGTGTCCTTTGCCGCTAGTTCGAATAGCAACAGCTGTTTTTTCAAAAAAAAAAAAAAAACGAATAGCAGCAGCTTCCAATCTCCAACTTGCAGGCTGCAAACGAAAACGAACGCGTGAGGGATTCTGGGCCTACCAGAGCAGCCTTCTGGCCCAGCCTAAGAATTATCTTGAGTCCAGCCCATAATTACTCCGGTCAAAATAGGCACTAAGTTGGAGTCAGTGCCCGCTGATGCTCCTCCGAATGGCGCATTAAATTCTTCGTGCGGACACCTCTCTGGTCCCACCGCACGAGAGCTACAAATTCCGCCCGTTAGAGCATGTACAATGCAAGATGCTTAGAGCAGGTACAATAAGGCTTAGTCAGCAGGCTATAGCAAATATAATATCAACAAAATCTTATGTGGCAGAGAGAGAAAGGAAGAGAGAGAAGGAAGCTGGCTACTAAATTGCAGCTAGCTATAGCACGTAAAAATATGCATTTCACTCTCTCACACGTGGGGCCAAATAGTTATTGTAATAGCTACCTTATTGTATGAACTATTTTTTTGAAGGCTATAGATGAAATGGATAAGTGTTATAGCCACTAGTTGGCTATACTATTGTACTTGCTCTTATATATGAATGCTTAAAGAGAGAATATAGCCACATCATCAAGCACCCATGCAAAAGTTATTTCCTCCAATGCAAGCATCTCTTCCATGGGTGCTTAGATGCTATATTATCTATTAATAGATTCAGTTATATACATAAGCATCTACTAAGCACTGGTGCTTATTTAAGCATCGATGCTTCAAAATAAGCACCTTCTCTATCCTATGTGGCAAGAAAAAACAGTTTTTCATTACTAAGTATCTCTCTAAGCACCTGCATTGGATATGCTCTTATGCAATCTACAAAGTGCATGACCCTCCCACAAAATAACGTGACTAATGTCGTATGTGAAAAAGGCAAATTTAAAAACTTGTAGTATAAAGAAAGCGAAGAATGTGGCGAAAAGGAGGAAGACCCTTCTAGAACGTTGACATCTCGCAAATCTAGCGTGGATTCTTTTTTTTTTTGCTACGACTGATATTTTATGGCTGTGTTTGATTGCTTTTGACCATAATATAAGTGTTTATACGAAAGAGTTGAATAACGATAAGCCGTTTTAGAAAGACAACAAAAAATATTATATTTATTTATTTAGAAAAATTATAAATCATAAGTTATAAGTTAAAAAGAAAGAGGTATTGATTTCATCAGCAGTTTAGCATCCACGAGACAGACTGAGATCGGTGTGCCAAGTGGTAAAAGTATTAAACACAGGACAAATTATGCGATGGTAAGAAAAGGTTTAAGAAAAGAGCACGCGGACTTTGCAGCAAGTGAAGCTTTCTGCTTCTTTATCTTCGTGCTCCAAACACCGGCCGGTTCGACAAGTTACAGAGGCCTTACTGCCATATATTGATAAAGTTTTTCCGACGGATCACCGATATGGCCCTGCTTCAAATGGTATTTAAGGTCTGTTTATATAAATTTTTGGCTTTGGTTAATAAATAGTAATAACTTGTAGAGAGATATTTACGTGTAATTTTAGTCAATATAAATAAAGTCATTGCAGTGTGTACTATAATCGACTAGTAGTACACTAGTCAATATAAATGAAGCCACAACCTTGAAAAGACACTCCATTTGAAAGCCATTTACCTGGAAAAACGGCTTTTATAAACTAATATGAATAGAACCTAAGCCTTCGGCTTTTGGCTTCCAGAAGCCACTTGAAACACATTAGATTCTTAATTTCATCTTTTTGACCTTTTTTCCTTTTATTATTTTGTATTGTCCCAAAAGATAAAGCTGTGTTTGTTATTTCTTTTATTTTTTGATTTAGAAAAATTAATAGCTTTTACAGAGTTATAGTATATTCGCAGCCAAAAGTTAGAAACCGAGATTTGAAATTGTTTGGAGCGGCACCGAAAAGTGCACCTCCGGTGATGCAAAAGGGCACCAAAATGGCACACATCTGGCAGCAGTAGGGGTGGAAAAATAGCTCGAGGCTTGCGAGCCGGCTCAAGCTCGCAAATTTTTTAGCCGAACCGAGCCTCTTTCGCAGCTCGCAAAAAAAACGAGCCGAGCTCGAGCCGCTCGCGAGCTTATTTTGGCTCGCATCTATAGTTTGCAATCGGCCTAGGCCCCAGGCCCAGGCGCTTCGCTTCGCACGCCCGCGGCCCACCCCTACTTTATCATCGCTAGTCGCCACGACGCCACCCCTTCCATAGTGTTCCGCTCGACAGCACATCCGCACATCCTCCCCACTTGCTTCCTCGGTTCCTCCGCACATCCTCCCCGCTGTCTCTACTCCGGTGGCCCTCCCCTTCCTCCTCGCATCCTCCCCCGCCGTCTCTACTCCGGCGGCCCTCGCTTCCTCCTCGCTTCCTCCCCTCAGTCTCTACTCCGGTGGCCCTCCCCTCCCCCCATTCCTCCTCACATCCTTCCCCTCCGCCTCCGGCCACAGTGAGATCTGGCAACCAAGGGCTGGGGTGGCGGGATCTGGTGGTGGTGGGCCGGGACGGCACCATCTGCGTGGTGGATTTGGAGGTGGCGGCCCCGAAGCGACGAGATTCGTCAGCGACATCCAATGGCCGGACGTTAGGTACGGTGAGAAGGACATCGGCCAGGAGGAAGACGATGGTGCTCAACTGGCATGGAGAAGATGCTGCTGGCCTCCCACTGCCCGTCGCGCATCCCACCTCCCACCGTGCCCCCCTACTGTCCACCGCGCTGCTTGCCCCTCCCGGCATAGCAGCAACAACTTCTCCCTGGCTACAAGGACTTCTCCCCAGCTGCAAGGTGACTCTCTATTCCATATTCTTCTAGATCTGACCGTGTAGATGCCATGTAATGTATTTGTGCTTGAACATTTGTGATCAGTGTGGACAGATTTGTGCTACTAAGGAGATATCCTTGTGATGAAATATATGCTATGACAGAGGAATCCAAATCACTGATGTCCTAAGCTCCAGTTTTCAAATTTTTACAGTTTTGATTGGAATCCAAATCAATAACTGAGCTGAATCTTGTAATGCGCTGTTGTGTATGAGTATCCATGTAGCATTAGAAGAAGATGCAGTTGATTATCTGCTTATGAATTGTATGTGTGTTGTAAATGTTTTATTCCATTGTTCATTCAGAAATATTCTTTCTATTGCGAGTTAACAGCCATCTGATATTATCTCCATGGAGATCTTGGTGTTTGCAAACAAAATTTGATGTCAACTTGTGATGGGAGCCTGGCTTCAAGGCTCAGGACTGAAAGCCTTGTTATGGCTCGCGAGCTGTTCAAGCCGGCTCGAGCCAGAAAACGAGCCAAGCCGAGCCAGACTTCTAGCTCATTTCCTAAACGAGCCGAGCTGAGCCAAGCCACAGCTTTGGGCGAGCTCGGCCGAGCCTGGCTCGAGCCGGCTCAGCTCGACTCGTTTCCAGCCCTAGGCAGTAGTGGGCAGCATTTTCAGCAGGCCATTTCGCTAGCTCTGGTGCGTGTGGCTCCAAACGTATCATCAGTTCTTCCAAAATCTTCGTAAATATTTCGATCATACAATGCTATTTTTCCAAATTTATTCATATATGTGTAGTTCGCGTAAATCTCGAGAAAAATTTCCACGTTCTAAAGATGACCTTAAACAATTGCTAGATGGAGTAGTTTTGGATGTAGAACCGGCTAAACACAGCAACAAAAGTTGCCATCAGCACTTGACGGCACAATTATAGGATGTCAGTGACTGTTGAGCTTCCGCATTTCAATTTCAACTACGGAGAATTGGATCACGGAGCGTTTAGGGTTTCTTATGGGTTTATGTTTTTAGCTTCTCTGTACCGTTGTAAATTTTTTAGCGTAATTAAATTAAAAAATTAAAAATGAAAAATGGTTCTCTCATCACGGACAATGAAAATAAATATCGGGAAGAAAGAAAGAAAGCCAGAAAAAGACGAAATTAAGAAGCTAGAAGCTATAAACTAAAAGCCAACTTGAGCAGGATCATATTAATCCATGATATGCAAAGTAAATTGAAGATGGACTGTGTTTTACATGTACCGTGTCTGCCATGCATCGGCATCGTTAGGAGAAAGGTGTGGTGGTGCTCATTTAGGCTTAAAACTTTAAGCTTATATTTTTTTGCACTGTAGCGGTTCAAAATGTACTGTAGCTGTTGGTAGCTTTTCAGCGTAATTAAATTTTAGAAATAAAAAATAAAAATGCAAAGGAATAAGGAGAAAAAAGAAAACCCAAAAACCCAAAAAAAAATGAAATTAAGAAGTTAAAAGTCAGAAGCAAAAGTTCAAATGAGCAAAGCAAGATGCGTGGTTACCGCCGGTGTGGGACCAACTATTCTATAATGCTCGTCACCACCAGCACGAACTCACATCACGATTTTAAATGTGACGGTTGAGGAGATCAGTAATAGTGGTATACTCTCTCCATCTAAGTTTGTTGAACGTATTTTTTTAAATAATTTTGTCCATAAATATAGAGTGTATTTCATATCCTAATACAAAATTAGTGTGATATTTCTTGTATACCCCCTAATAAATATACAGTTTTATTTGTTATTATCTACATGCATATATTGAATATAGTGCTTAGAGATAATAATTAGGGGTAATATAGTCTTTTTTATTATTTTTTTGATCTATATGTCAAGAGAAAATATACGTTATAAATTTGGACAAAGGAAGAACTGTACTAGTCTAGCAATCTTCATTGCTATGGAGGAGCCATACGACAAGGAACCTATTAATTTAGACACAGAATGACAGCAGCATTGGATACTACATTGCAGAGTCTGGAAATTTCTTTTTTCCCCTTAGTCGCAAAGGCTCAGTGATTTTCCTTGGTTGTTCTTTTACTTATTTGTTGTATGTTCACATAGGCAAATGATAATGTGATAACCCGGTAATTAGAACTACTAGTATAGTGCCCGTGCTAACGCTACGGTAAAATATAAAACAAGATAAAATTTGTAAAAAAATAAAACGAACAATCAGATTCATTAAGATTCACGTCTCATATATTGTATAACCAAATATTTTTGTCACATAATGAATGCCACATAACGACTGATCCTTTGAGGAGGCGACAACATCATTGGACTCACCCACCGACGACTTTCTCCATCCCCACATTGTTTAAACTTGAGGCTACAAAGAAAACAAACATTTTTGTCACATAAAGAAATATGAAATACAGTAAGGAAATAGGTGTTTGTGGACTATTTACTTACCACATCACCATGCTAAGACGTCTTTATACACAATATTTTTGGTGCTCTTCCCTGAGGTATCTACTTCTTTCTTTGGTTTGGCCAAAATTCTTGTCGTCTGACCATCTCCGAGAGACTTGTTCACATATCGAGCAATAACAACCTGTAACTTTTGACATAGTCATTCACACATCGAGCAGCCCACTCCGCGTGCGGCGGACGCGGGAAGTAGTCCGGGAGTACAACCACGCCGTGCTGGCCCCTCCCCGTGCCACTGTACCAGTGGAGAGGCACCGAGCGGCCGTCGCGTGCCACCCGGTCGCCGGGGTTCGCTGCCGTCGTGCCGTGCCTAGTCCAGATCCCGCCGTACCACCGCCGCACCGCTTACGAGTTATTAGCGCCACATTACAGCGGTTCTCTTGTTAGAAAAAGCGCTGGCTCAACGAGCATAACAATTGAATAACATTGCTTTTGCGTTGTTATTTACAACAACAATGACGAATAACTATGAACAAATTTCCGCGGGGAAAAAAAATCACAAGCCTCTGCCCCTACTGGAATGGAACCAACCGACATTCCAGCAAGTGAACGAACGCTGTATCAAGTGAGAGTCCTGACTTCTGAAAAAAATATTATCGTCACATGACGCCCATCGCCCCGGTGATGGGTTTCGGAACACGCCTTCGTGAGCTCGATCTCTTTTCCTTTTTCCGCTTCACGGAAGACTTCTTTGATGGGGGAGCTTTCCTGCTACCTGGTCTAAGCTTTCGAGATGGTTCGCCGGTCGTTGAAGGGGGCTTCCCACCAGACGCAGTCATTTGGTCCAGTAGCTCCCTATGGTATGCCTGGTGAATGTCAACAGCAAAAAAATGATTACTTGTATGGTTAACATCTGCTGCTTGGCAGCAGGGCACCCATAAATACATAATAAAGGCCAGTTGCTCATCTGAGTTGTACAGTAACTGTCAGGTAGTTGTATGCTAGGCAATAAGTGCTTGGGAAACGAAAGCAACATTCGAGCAGCTGCAGTACCTGGACAACAAAGTTGCATCTTTGACAGTCCAGGAACATTTGAGGCATCCAGCCAACTTTAGCCCTTATTTTATCCCGGACGGTGCTGAAACTTATTTGATCCCTGGAGGTGAAACGGTCAACTTCATTGAACCAAAGGCATGTGAAGAGATTCGTGATGGGGATGTGTTCTCTGATGATCACACAACCTTCAGGGACGTCTGCACGCAATGCAAAATGGTCAAGATTAAAGATTTCAGAAAGGAACTGAACTTGCTCTTGCCATACTCTGATGAGATCACTGACCACTTGTGATAGGAAGCTTGGCAGGTGAATAATGTGTTAGGCCCTCGTTTCTGTAAAACTCTATTTGGTAATCAATTGATGCATTGTCGTACTTTCCAGCAGCTTTATTAGCTTCTGCTTCTTCAAATACATCAAAGCGTTTGTAATGCTGAGATATCGCAAAAGTAGCATTCTTCCTCCACAGAAACCTAATTGGTAGAATATAGCAGTCAGGCTCAACATTATAGGTGACCAAAATTTCACACGAAGTCAAATATTTGCAATTTTATGATACTAAAATGATGGCAAACCTGGTCATTTCTAACGCCAGCAGATTGGCAAGTAAATAACTAAGGAACTGAGTGAATAACTCTCATAAAAAAAATGTGTTTTCCGAGAAAACTGTTCACAATCTTGCTAGTCTAAAACCCACTACAGATCCAAATCTATTGTAACCAGTTGACAACAGTAATGACATTTGGCGGATGTTGAAATTGTACAAAAGATGTCAGGATGCAGAGCAGCCCACAAATTTAAATGTCATTGCCCTTGACACAACCATAGCTCTTCGCCAGATTTTTCTCCTTAAGAATACGCTCACCAAAAAATAACATATAATAAACCAAGCTCTTTACATCAAGCAGTAGATAGGGATCCACAACGAGCTGAAGCTTTGCATCTATCCAAACTGAAAATCTCACATTTGGAAAAAGCCTATGGAGCAGAAGTTTAGGAATCTGCACAAGGTATTTGTTCACTCAGCATGCTCAAAACAACATATAGATGTAGAGATAACCTCATAACCATGTTGATGACCATTAAAAATATGTTTTCTGCAACTGGACTACTAAAGTCACGGAAACTAAAATTTCTTTAGAAGAATTGTCAGCTAGACATCTGGAGAGGATTCCCTCAAACAACACCCAAAAAAACCACATCAAAGGTTGAACTTACGACTTCTCGCACAATGAAAAGCGGTCTCAACTATTGAGCTACAGCATGGTCCCCAAATTGAATCAAAGTAAGGTTTTTAGAGCTGGAGGGGGGCAAAAGAGGATTTAATGAAATACTGTTAAATTGGTCAGCATATGTTGAGTATTTACGAGACCCCCAAAGATGGATAGGGCAATAGCAATTTTTTGCAGAGTAGCCCCTCAACAAGCTTGCCAACACGTTGACCATATCACTTTATCCATTTTATGTATTCACGGAGTTAATTTTTTATTTAAGTATTTAATTTAACATGAATTGCACATAATGTATTAGTCTATGACTATGTTTAATACCTAGTGACTTGTTTTTGGACGGCACAAGCTTGGGAACAGCAAGCCCGCACAGAGAGAAGCAGGGTGGGGCAAGTGCCTCCAACAATGGCATGTATATTGCGTAAAAGAATAAAACCGACCATTACCTGTAACAACAATAACTTTGACATCATTTCTCCGAAGAGCTTCTTCGTAGTTTTCCTTTAAGCTTAGCAATACTGAAAGAGAAAATGTCATGGTGAATATACAACTGCATTATTACAACTGCATTACTTTACAATTTGTAACATGCCATATGATTTTGCTACAACACCATGTTTTATAGTGATTGTTCTACTATTTCAGAATGGTTCATATCCAGCCAAACTACCAAACCTGCAAGAACCTTTCGAATTCATGTGTTAACAAAACTACTTCAACAAAACATCTCGCAGTACCTCCACCAGGCAACAATTTTTCATGAGAAACTACAAATAAGTAGCAGCATTATTTCAGATTAACCTTGAAGCCTCTGTGGTGAACAGAAAACATATATAAATGTTTCTATTATCAGGTTGTTACAGCAATTGTTTCATACTTTCCCCATGAAAGAGTGAAAGAGTTTTTATGTTACGCAGTTAAATATTTTGCCTCCAGGTAATATTTTCCTTATTTAAATATGCAAGCTATTAGATAACTATATTACATAACCTACCTATTCACTCAGTCCATAATCAAACTCATTTATGTTGTGGCACACACTCAAACAGAAACAGTTGACCAATGTTGTGATACTTTAACGAAGATGAAGCTCTTTCTTAGGCAGCTGAGTTTCATGGCCTCATTACTGTAACAGGCGACAACAAAATTATCCCACCGCAAATCTAAATCTTGCATAAGAACACACAAGATGTCCAACCAATTAAATCGAAAATAATTGTAAGTTCCGCATCAAGTTCTACCAAGAAGCAGTTAAATCGGATTGAATCGAACAGCTCTGCATCAACCTGCACCTCCACATGCCCCAATCTCGAATCAGACACCTTAGGGAAGCAAAATTAAGCCTAGTGACAGCTCAGCCCACAATCCTTAGTGATAATCACATCAAGAAGACTATTTTTTTACAGTTCCCCTGGCCAAATTTCACCAGCCGCAGAACTCAAACCCGAATCTTGCATCTAACCGCCCCAAAAAAAGAAAAGAAGCAAGGTAATTCGGGGGAGAAGATGAGGATGGTAGTAGTACCATCAACGGAGAGCGAGTTGACGGGCGGGTTGCAGATGGTGATGACGGCGACGCCGTCGGCCCCCACGCCCATCTCCGTCGTCCCCTTCGTCGGCGGATTCGTCAGGGTGAAATGAACTAACAAATTTAAGATAGGCCATGCAATGCCTCATTGTACTGCAACCCCCGTGCTGCCAAATTCCGTTACTACACTACCAAGAAATCAAAATACAGATACAAATATTAGGGACATTGCAACTTAGTCAAATGATTCGTCTATGTGAGAACATCTCAGAAATATGGATGCAAAATCTTACATCAAAAAAGACGACATTCCTGTTGGCATATCGATCATGACGATCAATCCCATCAAATCTTTGAGGAAACTGCACATAGCAAACTTTCTTTCCTACCAAAGGGTCCATCATAAAACACATCGCTTCCTTTATAGCCTTGCTGTTGTTAATGTAATGATCACAATCCAAGTTCAGCAAATATGGAGCATTAGTCAGTACAGCGGAGACTCGAACCTGTGAAACAGCCAAACAAAAGGAATTAAAAATCCATTATATGTTACTGCAAGTTAGAAGACTGACAGAAAAAGCATCAAACGCATTTCTTTACCAAAGCATTCATAGCACCAGCCTTCTTATGATGGTTATAGCCTGGCCTTTTTTCTCTTGAAACATAAACCAATCGAGGCAGCTCATTTCCTTCCACATCATGGCCACCACTTTGGCCAAGGAAGACCTATTCGTAGAGAAAATTGAACTTTATTATCATAAAAAAGAGAGAAGGAAAATATGGGTCCATCATAACAAGACAGCATTTATGTACCACCAAAAATTGTGGAAACATACCTGAATCATTCCAGGATGATCGCGAACGTTGTTTCCAGGCCAAGGAGTTCCATCCTGCATTGTCCACCCCTCCTCAGGAACTTTCTGGGCTTTAGCAACCAAAGCATTGATTCTAACCTTGATTAGTATGCGAAATATTCATCTCAATACGCCCCGTTAATCTACCCAAACCGATGGGCAACAAAAACTGGTAAACCTACCACACCGGACCTCAAATTTCCCAACCACCATACCCTAGAAGAGGATCTTATCATCGTCACGAACGGTAGCGTACACGGGGATGGCACTAACCTTGCATCTCCTTGGCGACCTTGGCCTGCATCTCGCGGAGGGCGGCAGCCTCCTCCTCCATCTCCTTGAGCCGACGCTTCATCTCGTCGAGCTCCTGCAGCTGCATACGCCAACAGGGTCAGCACCGGAGTTAGGGTTAGGGTTGGGATTTGGGAAGAGGAGAGAAAGCAGCGGCGGCAGATGCGGCCTTCGGGGGAGGCGGCGGCCTTCGGGGGAGTCGGCGGAGGCGGCGGCCTTCGGGGGAGGGAGGCGGCGGCCGATTCGGGGGAGACGGGGGAGGCGGCGGCCTTCGGGGGAGGCGGCGGCCTTCGGGGGAGGAGGGGGAGGCGGCGGCCTTCGGGGGAGGCGGGGGAGGTGGCGGCCGATTCGGGGGAGGCGGGGGAGGCGGCGGCCTTCGAGGGAGGCGGGGGAGCCCAGGAGACGATCGAACGATTCGGGGGAGGCGGGGGAGGCGGCTGTCTTCGGGGGAGGCGGGGGAGCCCAGGAGACGATCGACCAAGCCGCGAGCGTAGGGACGCGGGAGGGGTACTGCAGATCCATTGAAGGATGACCGTCGGATATGGTTGAGTAAGGAGAGAGAATGGAGGAGAGTTAATCTGGTGCGGACGTTTTTAGGATGGTGTAATTATGGGTGCATATTGTGGTGTGAACGTAGTTAAGGTTATGACTGTGGAGCAGGTAATTGTTGGGTGGATGTAGGATAATTTTAACTGGTGGTTTATTAGTTTAGACTAGTAAGGTGCCCCTGCGTTGCAACAGATCATAAGAACGTGTGACATATAGCATTAAATGCGAACCCAAGCCATACAATAAACATCAATAGTTAGTTTCACGCATATAAGGAAACATATATATATATATATATATATATATATATATATATATATATATATATATATATATATATATATATATATATATATATATATGCACGTGCATTGCAACAGATCTAAGATAAACAATACCATAAATATTGAAGTCTAAAAAGGTAAAATGAGATGAGATTTTGTGTATAAATGATGTATAAAAACAATGAAAATATATTTGAAGAATATAAATAAAATACTATTAGTTCACATGCTAGTATACAAAGGCTTGCTACCATAAAATATCATAAATGCCTGCTTGTTCATATTATGAATTTATGTTACAAAACTTTCAATGAATTTTTGCCCTTATATAAGCATGTTCAAAGAGGAATAAAATTAGTCATTTTTATCCATATTCTTATGAACAAGTAAAAATGAAGAGTCTACATAATCAATGGAAAAGTGAATTGTTTTATTGTTATTTATGTGAAAAATCAGTGCATTTTGCTATGTGCCAGTAACATACTTTACAGAACATTCATATCTTATTATCTTTAGCAGTTTCCATCTCATGGAAACATTTGTCTTGATAGCAACCAAAGCAATAGGACTTTATAGAAAACAATAAATGGTTTAACTTCTCTAGATTAGACCTACTGCTTCTTCCAAGATAATTTCATTTCAATGATGACACCTCAAAGCTGCCTTCCCATGGAAGCACATTCACCAGATTTACCAATAGAAGTAGGAATAGGCACAGTGAAGGCGACGATATCAACCACCGTAAGTACCATCCTGCAAACACAAGGCACACTATTGAAAACTATTAATTAGCAATAGGATATGACCCTTCTTCTCAGGCCTTATCAGAAAAAAAAAATCAAATTTCCTTCTTCTCAGACCTCATAAGAAAATCAAAATTTTAACACATGGATCAAGAAAGAAACAACAAAGAGCAATTGAAGATTAAGATCGTCCACTCAAATCTCAATTATAGCATGAAGACCTATAAACCAACTTGTGCTAGGCCATATGCATCTTGTTGCACCTAACTACCTAAGCTCTAAGTAGTTCTCAACCAAATAATTGTCTTCCTAGATGTGAATGATTGATTGACACAACCTTCACGCCATGCATCCCATGCTCTACCGAATCTGCATCACAAGAAGGCACACTTAGCAACCAAGCAACAAATGGGTCCAAGAATAAGGAAACAAATATCAAGAATCAAGATGTGTATACTGTTATTATCTTGCTGTCGAAAGAATGGTGTAAAGATGCAGTTAAGCAGCCATGATGCATAGCAACTTGATAACAATTAAGAAGGATGAGTGAAGAGTGACATAACCCTTCTAGACAACCTTAGCGTTGGCATAAGATCATCCAACAAACAAAACTAAATCTCTTAGCAATCAATTCATAAATTCAACATTTACGCTATTTTTTCTCGCCACGTACCTAGTTGTCATGTAACCTGCAACCAAAGCATTTGATCAAACACCTATTGGATGGAAGCATGAGGAGTATTGGATAGGGAGCAGCATGTACCACGAAAGCAGAGTGAAGCAATCTTGACAATGCAACGCGCTATTGTTACTCTACCTTCATAACTTGATCGCCCACTTATGCTGTCAAGGAGGATGGGATCTGACACTTGTGCAGTCACAACTCGCCACTTACGAGTGCCTCATCGGGGAGCAACACGCCAGCTACATCCAGTGCTAGCCCACCCATTGGCATCTCCCTTCCCCTTCGTTCTGCTCGGGCGTGGACATCGATGGCACTATAACAATACGATGGCAAGCGAGAACGACATCATTTCGATGGGAATTGGGGGGGGGGGAGGGGAGTGAAGGATGAGGTGCCAATGAGGGAGAGAGCAGGCTAGAAAGGGAATGGTTAGAATCAATTGCAGAGGAAGTGGGGTTGTTTGTTTTTTCTATTTTCTAACAATTTTTCTATGCTGTTTTCTTACATGAGCACCTGGAAGTGGGTTTTATCTGGATTTTTAAGTGGAGCGCTGCGGGGCATGCTACCGCGTGGGGACGGGAGGACAACACATAGGGTGTTCATTCGTGAGAGAGAGAGGGGGGAGGGGTGCGAGATGGATAGCTCATATCCTATCTCGTGGTCAAATCGGATGACTGTGGACAGGAGAGAAGAGAATGGACTGTCACTAATTTGTATTTTTAAGTAGTAGAGATTCCTACGGTGTAAATGTGTAATTATCATCGCTCATGAAATAGTAGAAGGGGAGGCAATCTGTATTTCATTTAGTATGACTTGGCAGGGATCCTAGTTCGTTTGTTGCATAGCTCATAATTGTTCGGGGGAAAAAAGAGTTACTTGGTGGCAACCAACAACAGAGATACGTGCTACTGCTATGCTGCTATGTCTGATCTGATGTTAGTGCTGGCATGTGCCAATAATTGTACCGCCTGCCAACAACCAAACAGACTATTAGCCAGTCCACGCTGCTAATTTCATAGGCTTCCCTCCACATGGCCCAAATCTTAACATCCTTGTACTGACATGACTGCCAAATCACCACTGAGATCATCTGCAAAATGATTTCTGTTTATATAAAAAAAGAATGGCCTGCACCTTGATGCCATTGATAGTTCTGCAAAATCCTTGTACTGGCCATGTTACTTCCATTACCCCGATGATGTTTCTGACCATTATTCTTTATTTCTTTCTGCATATTTGACTCACTTGCCGGCAATAAACCTGAAAATTATTCGCCTTTCTGTGGGCGAGCAAAATCCAATCAACTCAATCCATTCAAGTGATTTTGATCAGCCACACGATTCCCGGCTTGAAACCGTCCGTTCTATAGATCCAACGGCTTAGACATCATTCTTATAGTTCCGAGTGTTGAAAGCTTTCTAGGTGATTTTCATCCGTCAATCGGCCTCTTCTGATGGCAGACAGAAGCCAGCCCATATCAAACAGGGTCCCTCTTCAGCTTTCCTTAAAGGAAAAAAATAAAGCAATTTGGAGCACATAGGGGAAAAAGAAGACTCGAAACTTTGCCCAATTAGTGGTGGGTCCTGTGATCTTTCAATCATCTTGCCAAAGAGATAAGAGACATCTCGATCTCATCATGGGATCATTGAACCTTGCATAGGAATTCCTGTTTCGCATACTTTCATCTGCTTACGAATATGCTGTCCTTGCTTGCAGGGCTTTGCTCTGCTTGCCCACATACACATTAATCTCTGTGAAACTCAGGGAATTAGCATTTTTAATCCATTCGGTTGTAGCGGCGTGTGAAAAACGTCCCTAAAGAGGCCAATCGGTGACGATATTCTGTTTTCTTCTGGGCATTTTCTTAGCTTGAAGACCAGTTGAATACAATTTGCAAAGATGTGTTGTTAGGCCTGCTGATTTGCGACATATTGGCTAGAATTTGTGTTTACTTCCATCAGCATTAGTGCTATTAAAGCGACATTCAGTCAATTCGATGATCAGACGTATACAGTACAATACTACATATGAGTAGATAATTGGTTGCCTGCACCTAGCTCAACTAGCCATATCCAGATGGAATCTCTGAAGCAGGTGGGGGTTTGATCGCCTAGATGCATTTCTAGGTCAGGCTCGAGTCGTTTTCATTTTCAAGTAGCGAAAAAAAGGTGGTATACACCGAGTCACCGATGTATGCTTCAAATACACTTCAATACTTCGAATACACTTCACCGAGATTATGAGCCCTAAGACGAGGGAGAGATGTTACCGTGCTTTAAAAATTGTGCAAATCATTGTTGAGAAAAGTATAGAAACATATTCCTTATTTCTTATGAGAAAGAACTTTCCGCTAACCAGAGAATTGATTTTTGATTAGAAGGTCACATAATCGCTGCCAGAACGCGACGTATAGTGGCTTCCACAGTAGAGGCTCCACATACCACAGCAATCTATTGGGCACGAGAAGAAAGTAGAGGCAACAAGAAGGGTATCGGTCTTTCGTGCCATGATAGTTTCATTTCCACGGGGGTAGTGCAGCACTTGTATGTAGGTGATAATTGGTTTTTTAGGACTCTAAATATTGGGCTTCGCATATTTAGGACTCCAAACGTTGGCTTCGCAAAATTAGTACTTATATCATTGACACTTTGATTTCTATGGTATTATACCTTATTTATTATTTCTTAATCCCTTTTCTTAATGCTTGGCACCTAATATGACTCTTATCCCTTTTCTTTGCTGGCATGTTCTTGGGTTTATTCTTTTCTCTGATCTAAATCACTTCTGGATTGCCTGGAGAGGTTTCTGATGTCCTCTTGCGGGTTTACGAGCGGAATCTTTTTCCCCTCAAAATTTTAACTTGAGGCAGTTTTTATTTATTTCTGCGAGGTGCTTGAGGCAGTTAGAATCATTTCGTCACAGTAGAAGTTCTTGGTTTCTTAGCTTGCTTGGAATCTTGCTTTGATCACTTCTGCTGATCTCTCTTTTGCTGCCTGAGGAATGTCTTGGTCCCTTTCGGAGTTTCGGTGGATGACAAACCAGATATATGATTTTTGTATAGGTTTGTACTGAGAAAAGTCTTTGGGTTTTGTTGGGTTATTTCACGGAGTCACGACAATCTTACCATAGAAATTTTGTTGGGTGATTTTTGATCAGGGAAGAGGGGCATAAGAGTCATATTAGGTGCCAAACATTAAGAAAAAGGATTAAGAAATAATAAATAAGGTATAATACTATAGAAATCAAAATGTCAATGATATAAGTACTAATTTTACGAAGCCAACGTTTGGAGTCCTAAATATGCGAAGACCAACGTTTAAAGTCCTGAAAAACCAATTATCTCTGTATGTAGCGTGTGCCTGATGACGCACATCAGAAGTCCCCTGTGGCCGGTTCCCTCGTTTAATCTATGCAAGCGGTTTCAAACTAACCACATAACTGCTCACACAAACTGATATATTCCAAGTACTAGTCAACATCACAAAGCTCTTTTTTTTCTTTTAGAAAATTATCAACATCACAAAGTTTAGTTGGATTGATCAAAACAAGCACTAATTGTTGTTGAAGTGTATTGTCCGTCTTTTCTCATTAGTTTAAGTTTTTGGATGAGTTTGTTGGTGTATACAACTCAAGTGGTATTAGAGTCCGGCTCTAACATCTCTTGGCTCAATAGATACTAGTGTGTGAAAGTCCGATAGACCGTGGCATAGAGAGACTATCGATGTACGGTGAAGGGGGTGGTGAACAATTGAGGAACAACAACGTGTACAGGAGAAGATTGTTGGAATAGCCTCATATTGGTTAAAGGCTAAAGAACCTAACTCAAAAGTAGAGGAGTCTCTTACCTCATAAACTAGTTTTTGAGAATGAGAAGACCCTTATGATCCAACTTTATATAGTACCAGACCCAAGGATCCATAGGTCAAGACTTGACTGCCGCAATTAAAAAATACATCTCACTTCTATTCTACATTTTAGTCCTGAGTGAGTTTACACATTCGTGAGAGGAAGTGTTGAAGTATATATAAGTGAATTACATGTCTTTTCTTATTAAATTAGAATTTTGAGTGAACCGATTGATACATACAACTCAATAATGATAATAAAGACTTTTTTCGGTTTTCACGGGAAAGAAGCAGGCCAAATAAAAAAATCATCCGTATTTCGTACTGTAAAAGGGAAACAATTCACCCGTGCCATGATGCTCGTACAACTCAGATAGACATCCACCGACAGCCATCACGAGCAAGCTTCGCGCAGGTACTTATTTTCGTTCATGTTCAAAGGCACCATAATAGCACTGCGTCGAATCTATCCGTCTCCTGTATGATATGATTTGATGAATGAATGAATGAATGAATGAATGGACGGTCGGCATCGTTTTCCAAGTGGATTTCATTGTTGCATCGAGGAGAGATTGCTTCTGCGATCTTGAAAGTTTGGGTGAAAACTTTGTTTGAAAACGGGGTGTTTTCTCTTCTAAAATGTTGTGGTCAGCTAACAGCATTTCACCGGGAGCCAGTCAACCAATCGCTGCCGATGACAAGTTCTCAAGCAGAATTTGTTTGAATATGTCGAGGCCAACCAACAACATTTCACCATAGTATTTGACCGGGGGTATAGAAAGATGATTTGTCACTGCAAAGTTTTGTATTTAAGGATTTGGTACTACATTGTCTTACTAGCTTGCGGCCTAAATACATCTCTTTACATTGATGAATCTATTAAGTTTCATGCACTAGCTAGTTTACTCAAAAGCTTAAGCTGATGAGGAAAGATGGGTAATTCACTTATACTTCAACACTCCACCTCACGTGTAGGCTCCCTTAGGCCTAATGCGTGGAATAGAAGTGGACTGCAATTATTTTTTTAATTGTGTCAGTCAGGTCTTAAACTCGGGACCTCTTGACTTTGGCACCATATTAATTCTTGATTTTTTTTCCTATTTAAATAGTTACCAGTTAAATTGATATTAGTTCTAGAGACCCGTAGAGAGAAAATTTCCCACAAAATGCTACTACCTTCCCATAGCATGTGAACGCTGGCCGGTAGCCAATTCCTGTCAGACAAGGGATGGGAGAAGGCCGCGGAGCACGAGCATCGTTCAGCAAGATCCACTCGTGGCAGAGCCACAGCAAACTACTAATTGCCACTACTACTACTAGGCAGCACAATGTGACTAGGAAGGTATCATGTGAGAATACAGTAAAAAAAAGCATACTCCAAATCCGGCGCTGCCGCCCGGGCACAGGGACACCGGTCGGACAGGACCACATTATTCAGGCCACCTCGGCCTCACGTGGCAATAACCCGGGCGGCGCGTGTAACATCTCAATTTTCATCTTATTTAAAAATTTAATTTTAAGCTAATTACTTTAAAGTTTTGGTTTTTATCTTTATTCTTCTGTAATCTGGAAAATCGAAATCGATTCCCAAATAGCTCAAATTCCAAATCCAAATATCAAGTCTAGTGATTTTTCCCTCAAATTCAAACTCAAACTCAAGTGTAAATCTCAAATTCAATTTCAAAAATCCAAATTCCAGAATTTAACCAACCCCAGCCCCGGCGGCCCAAGCTCCTTCCTTCTTCTCTGCTTCTGCTCTATTCTACTTGCTGCCCACACCCAGCGCCAAGCCAACCGTGCGCCTGTGCGCTGTTCCAGCCAAGTCGTCTGCACGATTTGGAAACTAGCATATTCAAGACCGCTATCACTGCACGCCATCACTCCCTTGCCATGTAGCCGGCGATCTATGCAATTCGGACTGCCTTCCAAAACAATAGCACGATTCCATTGAGCGTTGCATCGATTCCGCTTCAGTTCCGTCCCTCTGGTAGACCGGTCAAGTCTAGTGCAAATCACTCTCTCTAGAACAATATAACCACCATTAAAACCCTAGTCATACCCTCGGCGGTCTGACCGCCACGGTCATACAACTAAGCAGTCTAACCAGCAACTCCCGGCGATCAGACTGGTTTTTCCTGACAATACCTCTGAAAATGCAAACTGAGCAAAATTCAAATTCTAACTGGAGAAACTTGGCACTGATTCATCACACAATAGTTTGGACCTTCTCACATGGTCTCACAATATAAAATTTAATTTATCTATTTCTCTAGGAATTGCCACTTTTGGGCTTGAACTGAGTTTTTTTTTATATAAAAAAAGTTGAATTGAGCCTCTTGCGTGCCAAGACAAGCTGGGAAGAGGAAGAAGAACGAGGGGCAAAAGGTTGCCATTTCAAGTGAGTATGCTACATTATAGAATAGAGCTACAATCTCCTAGGGTACCTTGATATCTAGTACAATCATTTCAGGTGAGTATGCTACATTATACTAGAATTGATAAAGAAGGGTTATGGCCCTTATCCGAAGCTAGAGTTACCATTTATCCGGATGAAACGAACTCATCGTAGACTTTATTACTCTACCCTCTTTGGGACACTAGAGTAGAGTGCAAATGAAGCGTATACAGTAACAACAACAATGCCATAAAAACAGTGCCCTAGTACACGCATAGTGGAACAATTTTGTACACGTATACGAGGATCGATCAATAAGGCACATGTGGAAATGACATGGTATAGACGACGATAAGACACTCTACGGCAAGTGTAAACAATGCTGCTTAGGCAAACACATGTACTAGTAGCACCAGGTATTGGAATACAGTAGACTACACTAGCACAAATTAAAATTTCTATCATATAAATTAGAAAGGTATGTGATTAAGAGATCATAGATCATTACCACTAGACGCGCAGTGCAGTGAAAAAAGAGTTGAAGCAGCCCAGTTCAACTTAGCGTGCATTGATATAGTGAAAGTAGTCGATTGTCCAATGCCCGATCAGTGCCCTCGGAAGACGGTCGTCCTCAAGTGGTAGTTGATCTCCACGAGTCGATTGTGTCTTCTCCTCGAATCGTCCTGATCAACGTTGTAGTCATAGTAGTGTCTCTAATGAAGTCCGCACGTCCGA
Source organism: Dendrocalamus latiflorus (assembly GCA_017311315.1). Lineage (NCBI taxonomy): Eukaryota > Viridiplantae > Streptophyta > Magnoliopsida > Poales > Poaceae > Dendrocalamus > Dendrocalamus latiflorus. Next base: position 9,116,937 of record CM029651.1, on the reverse strand, counting down.
GGATAGAATGTCGTACACTGGTGTGCTAGCATCAGTGCGCACAATAGGCCCTGTAAGAGGTGGCGGCTAGGATTTTGGTGTGTGTGTGTGTTATCTCTGTCTTACCCCCATACCCATAGCCTAAGACACCTCTTTATCCAATATGAATAGAGATCATATCCCACTCGGAGAACCTCTGATCGAATCCTAACTATTCTAACCCATTAAGTGTGTGACCCTACAGGTTTATGTATAATTGGTTGTAACTCAGAAACATCTTTCCAATCACTAGTTGGTAGCTACCTCTAGGAGAATATTGACCCTCAAATCTACACAAGGATCAATTTGGAAGAACCTTATGCAATATGATCTGCAACCGTGTCCTATTCGCTCTCGATTAGTTCATAACTTCTAATGAATAGATTGTATCTGGTTACGACTAGACCATATCCCTATACGACTAGTTCGTAGACCAGTCAGAGATTTGTCCGATCAGCTTACGACCAGTCAGTATACCCATACTATCAGTTTGTATCTGGTCAGACTAAATGACCTATTTGCATATTTTTCTTTTACCTCATGATCCCTGATCGAACTCTAGGTGAGAAATATGTCATTCATAGACAGTTCAATCTTTTCCCGATCTAGTGATAGATAACTTCATGTGCTCAACTCTTCGACCACTTGTCACACAGCGATGCACTTTCCTTATCTAACTACAGCGAGGGGACCAAAAATGTCTCTCATGTTACGTAGAAGGGGCAAATTCCATATCCAATCAACCTCATTCCTCAGCATGTTTCATAGCACACTCGAAAGCTATATTTATAAATATCTAGTTATGGAGTAGCATTTCGCAATCCTTAAGTGCACTATTATACATGTACAAAACTATGTTGATATCAGATACAAAGATTATATATCATTATTGTTTAAGACCAACCGATGACACATAAAACATAACAAACTCAACAGTGTTTCAAGGTGGGCCAATCCAATATTATGTTATTTAACATGTGTATACATTATTAATTTGATATATCATATCTATGATAATACATGTGCTGGTTTATAAGTCACTACATCCGACTAAGGATCTTCTAGAATGCTATTATACAACAAATAAAGAGTTTCACCAACAAATCACATGCTGCCTAATATTTATAAATGATAATTCATTTAAGGAACATAATAATGTTATTCAAAAGATAATAAAATATAGAAAGTGATACAGTCATCGCCATAATTGCCTTTAGGGCATAAGTGGCACATTCTATTGATAGTAGAACAATGATAGTAGAAATTAAATCTAAGATTTATGAGGGCATAATGGACTTTTCTTTGTAAATCCTATTTTTTATGAGGGTATTATGGACTTTTCCTTTGAACCTATTATTAATCTTTTCCAATGCCGCCGCCCCCGCCTTTAACCCATTCCTTGTGTCACTGCACCGTCTCTCGTATGCACGCTGTCGTAGTGCTTGCAAAAATTATTCTTATGCTATGCATTTCCTTCATAATTTTACCCCTCTCAGAATTATACTATTAGTATTATCGGTGGTAGTATAACTAAATCATAACTAATATAATACATTGAATAAAAAAGAATGGATAACTCATATTTATTTTAGGGTACCATAAAAGATCCTAAAAAATTTCTTGAATTCTTCTGTTCGATTTCAATTTTCTGGTAATGGACCTCTATTCACATAACTACATCTATCAACGGGAAGTAAGCAAAAAAAGAACTAAGCAAGATTTTAATTTCATTTGCACTGCATGCATGTATGCATCGATTAGCAAGGGTACAATGCCTGGAGGTGAGGATGCAAGGCGAGGTCCTCTATGCCGTCGCATGCAACCGGAGCGTCTATTGTGCCCACTGCCTTGTCCTGTCGCTGCACTGCTCCAACTGTGCCACTAGGCGCAGTGTCCTCACCATCCTCCTCTGCGCCATCTCCTGCACCGCCGCTGCTGTACGCGTGCTTCGCCATCGACCGCAACACCCACACCGCCTTGATGCTCGCTACGTCTGACATCCGCATAACCTTGTTTTTTTATATAATTTTACTTTGTTTAGGATTCTACTGCTAGTATTGTCGATAATAGTAGAATTAAATTCTAACTAATCTCGTCTATTAGATAAAAAATTAACTTATATTTATTCTAGGTTACCATAAAAAAGCTCTAGCACCAAACACTGGGGGAGTCCCTGTGCATAAACTAAGGGTCGATGAAACGAATAGACGTCCTTAATAAAAACCGATGTGGTATTGTTTAATCGGTAACTTCGGCATGTGCCCTAAAACAACACGTCCTTACCAAAATAATATCGAGATGCTTATAATATGCTCGCCTAACACGGTACTGTACGCAGTGCTTTTTCTTTAAAAAAAAAAAGTAAGTTCGTGTTCTCTGAATTCTGCCGTGCTTTTGGACATTCTGTACTTTAAAGGCATAATTAGAACCGAGGCTCGTAGCTGATTTGGATTTTTTACTTATAGTTTATTTTGTATTATAATTGATTTATTTTATACTGTAGCTGTTGATATTTTTTATGTAATTAAATTTTAAAAAATAGGTTAACACATTACGGAGAATACAAACGAATACGAGAAAAAAGACAAAAAAACTCTAAAAAAACTAAAATGCTAGAAAAAACAAAATTAAGAAATAGTAAAATAGAAGTTAAAAGTCAGAAGCTAAAGTTGAAACGAGCGGATAATAATTAATCGAAATACTCCGGGGCAATTGCAGATTTTGCTCAGAGGAGAATGTTACCCCGGAGACTGGTGTCGTCCTGGCTGCTGCAGTAGTTGGGCAAGGGATGCATGCACAAGAGCAGATTATATACTTCGTTACGAATCCTTTATTTTAAGGTGAGTTCTCATTAGACAAAGGGCCTGTTTGGGAGAGCTCCACCACTGAAAACGTGGATCTGGAGCAGCTTCACCGTGGATCTGGAATCCCACCATAGAGTGTTTGGCTTGTACAGCAGCTCCAGATCCACGAAATTGAGGTTTTGGTGGGAATGGCCACTTTTGGTGGGATGTGGTGTGTAACCAGTGGCATTGGTGGGTAATTACCACCCAACTCCACGGTGGAGCACCCCCTGAGGAGCTCCATGAAATCCATAAATCTGTCCCTCAGATCCAAGATTTTGGTGGATCCAGATTTCGCGGAGCTGGAGCGTTTGGGTAAAATTTCGTGAAGTGAAGCTGTTTTTCGTGAATCTGAAGCTGGTGGAACTCTCCTAAACAGGCCCAAACTAGCAGCTTCTGCTGCTACGATCGTGTTCGGCGAGCGTACGAGTTGTAGTCGCACGTAACCTTTTGCGGTCTGCAGTTGAGCACGACATATAAGAGCTTAAAAATGATTGAGCTTCCATCCCATACACGCCGTTGATAAGATCAAAAGATCACACACTTGGTGTAAGTTGGAGCTAATGATTTGGATTTGGTGGTGTGGAGTTAGATCGTCTCAAACCGCAACGGAAATGGTCACTTTATAGATTTTTTTAAAATAATTTAGTTTTTATTCAAAATTACAAAAATATATAAACATAAAAGTTTTTTTTACAGGAATGATCTCTAGTCGCCCAACGGTTGGGCGACTGGACGCTGGCGTCCAACGGCCGCGCGACAGGCATGCAGTCGGTGGACCGTTGGGTCATAGGTTGTAGTCGCTGAACAGTGGGACGACTGGGACCTTTCACTAAACAGTAGGGCAACTGGAAGTCTAGTCGTCCGACTATTCGACAACTGCCACTAAGCCCATTTTTACACAGTTGGCCCCTCAACTGCATGTAGGGTAAATGACAATTATTGTAGATAGGTAATATTCATAGGGCCTACACATGAGAGCATGACTTGTGTAACAGCTTCGACTTGTTGCACGAGCAGTTAGGTTCGTTTACATGATCTCTAAAGTATATCTTGTGGTTGATAAGAGAACGAGTCGTCCCAAATCTGGCTCTATCCCGGAGGAGCACGTCGATTCGTGCTCTTCATGCGCAGCAACACCCTCAGCATCAAACCTGTTCCATTCCTACGGGATGGGAGCATCATCCTCATCGGAACTATCCTCATCGTCCTCCTATGCAGCTTCCTCTTCAGCTCAGGCAATCCGGTCATCGTTCTCTATTTGATGCACTATATACTCCAGATGACCCCCTTCATCAGCCTGTCCTATAGGCTCACAATTCCATGACATTCTTCCTCTCGTCTATCTACCTCATCAGCCTCGTCACGAGCAACTCCCTCCACAACCTCTATGACACCGGCCTCCGGGTCCTCCTGTTGATCAACATGTTGGGTGTCTGAGCTACTCACACCACCTAGATGATAGCCATCGGCACAACCTTGTACAACATCTATTGGGCATGGTTGCACAAGCAGTGCACACTTGTATCTATGACGCCGATAGCCTTGCACAAACCCCTTCCACACAACAGTGCGCATCAATATTCTCAACTCCCATCTAATGTCCATGGGAGATCGACTTCAAAGCCCTTATATGACAACGCTGCACACCTCAGGATCCAAGGAGAAGCTGCGGGTGAGCCAGTGCATCTCATCTACGATTCAAGCATTCTCGTCGTTCGGGTGTACCAGAGTGGCTTGCGTAGAACTGCTCAAGTTAACACTGTTCGGACCTTCACGAACGGTGCCAACACCGTAACGCATTTTCAATATAGTGGGTATCGGCATTACTGATGTCTGCCTGTAAATATTTTCAATGTTGTAACTAGTCAAATCGTATCGTACATTATGCAAGTACTGTTATACTATGATTTATATTCTACGCCCGTTCGTCTATCATAACCAACCACACTACCCTCATAGCGTAACCCATCCTCATTCGCACCGATAACCTCCCTTTCCTCTGACCTAATACGTATAAACTCCCTATCAGCTCCTACGCACACCGACGCCGCTCCTCTCTCGCTGCTTCAGCTCTCTCCTACTGTAAATACTTGCTAATGTGTTTCAACAATTTGCATGACATACTGATTTAAATGTCAATATACCAGTTCTAACGGTACGCGTGAATTTCTAATGTACTAACGACATTATATTCATTCGTAAATAATCATAAATGTTACATAATAATGTTTGGCACAAAGCGAATTATTTACTCTGTACAAAAGTATTGACTAAATTTTAAACAACTATAATTCTTTATGAATGCTAATTTTCTACAACTATATTCACTAAATTTTGTACAAACTACATTAATTAAATTTTCTATGACTACTACTAATATTTTTTACAGCTATAATTTTCTATAGATCCTAATTATACACTAAATAAACTATTCACTTTATACAAAAAATAACATTGACTACAACATACAAAAAATTTTACCTCACAGAAGTAGTAGATACTTCCTTCCTCTCCCTCTCCTCTCCTTCCCTCTCCTCTCCTCTTCTTTCGTTCTCTTCTCTTTTCTCTCTTCTTCACATGGTGCGACGTTGACGGATGCAAATGGCTGGGTGCTTGGCCAAGCGACCGATTTATATGCGTATCCAGTCGTTGAACGGTTGGGCGACTGGAACTTGCAGTCGCCGAACGGTTGGGCGGCTGGAACTTGCAGTCGCTAAACGGTTGGACGACTGATCCCACTCGCCTGACTGCTCGACGACTATAATTATGTCATCCAACGGTCCACGGACTACTTGCGTGTCGCGTGGCCATTGGGCGATAGGCTACAGTCGTCCAACGGTTGGATGACTGGAGGTGGCTCTTGTAAAAAATTTTCGCACGAGTATATTTTTGTTATTTCTAATAAAAATAGATTATTTCAAAAAAAATCTCACTTTTATATACACCCTGCAAGCCGCCACTGCACAGAGACATAGTGCTGCTCCATTACCTCGTAACAAATCACGACTTAGCTCGCAACTTGGGGTTGGATTGGAAGCTCGAACCACGCAATTATGCAAAGCGCACGCCGGCTCGAAAGCGTTCAACAACTACACACTTGCGATCGCGAATCCCCGACAGCCAAGGTGCAAATGGGCATGTCTGATCGAGCAAACCACAGCTCCTCCTGGAAGAAGATCGCCCAGCGATCACAGCAGGGAGGAGAGAGAGAGAGAGACTGTAAAAGCAAACGAGAAAAGATTTGTCCGAGGGCGAGGGGATGTGTTGACTGTTGACCACTACCTTCTCACCCCTCTCCTCTTCTCCCTCCGCCCTTTTGGACCGCGGTGGGGCCCACGCTCCAGATTTGCTCGAGCTGGCCCACCTGTTTCACCCCGCGGCCCACGCATGCATTGAGGTCGGCAAGCGAGCAACGCACCCAGCAAAATCCCCGAGACGGCGACGCGCGCACCAGCTGCTCAACTGCTACCGCGACCGCGCGGCCCCACCCCCCCTTTCACCATATCAGCGAATCGCCCACTCACGGATCCACCCCCCCTCCTCGCCGCACCCCACCCCGGCGTTCCATTCCCGGCTCGGCTGGTTAGGTCTCGGCGGTGCGCGCCGAGTCTGCGGGTGGGACGGACGAAAAACTGATGCGTTTTTGGGCTTGCGGAGAGCGGAAAATTTAATCATTTGCCACTCTTATGAGTCCAGTGACAACAGATTTGTCATCCTGGCCTGTTGTCAGTGACTCAGGTGGCTCAACATGTAAGTGACAGAGTGAATTGGTCAATCTTAAGAGTGGCAAAAAATTGAATCTCCCGCGGAGCGCAGAAAAGCTGGGTGCTTTCGAGCTGTTTTTTTGCTTTTATTTATTATTTTTGACTGGCTTATGATTTTTTGGATTATCTATAAGAAATAAAATTGTATGTGATTTTGATCCATAAATAAAGTTATTATCGTGTGTAATATAGTTAATTTATATGTTTTATCTTAAAAAAATACTATATTTAAAAGCTAAATATTATAAACAAATTAAAAAATAGTATTTAGAAGAAAAAAAGAAGAGGCTTCAGGACGTCGGGTGGTGGTGGGATTCGGATAAGGGAAAGCAACAGGGCAACAGCAGCGGCGGCAAGCGGGCGCGGCCGCGAGCGTGGGCAGGAGGGCCCCGCCCGCGCGGGGGAGGGAAAAAAAATTCGCGTTATTTCTTAATCGCCGCGTATCTCGGAAAATCCAGGAAATTCGATTCACTCGACGCTCGGCTCGGCTCCTGGCGAAAAAGCAACAAAATACATCAAAGCAGCAGTGAGGCGAGGAGGACGGTAGGGAGGGAAAAGGCGAGGCCAATATCTCTCTCTCTCTCTCTCTCTCATCAAAGGCTCAAAGCGAAGCAGGAGCAGGAGTGGCTGTCTCCTTGCTCGCGCTTTGGGGGTTGGGTGGGTTGGTGGGTTGCGGCGCATGTGAATTGGGGATGGGGGTGGGAGGAGGGGAGGCAGCGGCGCCGGCGGTGGCGGTGGGGGAGGAGGAGGGGGAGGCGGGGAAGGGGAAGAGCAAGGGGAAGGGGGTGTGGCGCGCCAAGGTGAGACTGAGCAGCGTGGTGGTGGTGCTGTGGGTGGTGGCCTCGTCGGCGCTCTGGGCGGGGCTGCACTGGCGCTTCCGGCGCGCCGCGCTGCGCAAGGCGGAGGAGGGGCTCGTCTGCATGTGCGAGGAGCGCGCCCGCATGCTGCAGGACCAGTTCGCCGTCTCCGTCAACCACGTCCACGCCCTCGCCATCCTCGTCGCCACCTTCCACTACGAGAAGGACCCGCCCGCGCTCGACCAGGTCCGCCTCGCTCGCTCCGCCTCTCCACGTCCATGTACTCTAGTACTACAGCCTCAGGAGTTCTTGCTTCCACAGTCCTACTCTCTTGCGGTTTCTTGATACGCGCTCCCGATTCTCTCCTCCCCTATGCCGAACAGGAGCAGTACTGCTGCGGATTTATTACTGGTACGAGTTATGGCTGCTGCTCTGTGCCCGTAGTTAATCGCGTCTTTCGAGTCCTTTTCCTGCCTCTTCCATTGCGATAATATATATACCTTGACGATGTAGTAGTACTTGCTCTGCCTCTGCCGCCGCTTCCACTTTATTTAATCCCTCTGAGACCTTCCATGCCTGCCATGGAAGCACAGGCCACTGTGCTGCAGCCTGGTGCCTGTAGCTCTTCTTAAATGGAACGTCTTTTTTTTGCGTGTGGTGTGTGTGTGAATTGGTTGCGTTCTTTCCGAGTTGTTTTGCAGACCTTTGATGCGGGTTTTTTTTCAGGACACCTTCGCCAACTACACTGCGAGGACGTCGTTTGAGCGGCCGCTGCTGAGCGGGGTGGCGTACGCGCAGCGGGTGGTGCACGCGGACAGGGAGAGCTTCGAGCGGCAGCAGGGGTGGATCATCAAGACCATGAAGCACGAGCCGTCCCCGGCGCAGGACGAGTACGCGCCGGTGATCTACTCCCAGGAGACCGTCTCCTACATCGAGGGGCTCGACATGATGTCCGGCGAGGTCTGCGGTGATGTCCCTTGTGTTTCTTGGGTTTCAATTTGCTCTGTGCTGTTGGTTGGTTCTGAACTTTGGGGGGTGTGTGTGTGGTGTCTCTCTCTGTGTGTGTTGCTGCAGGAGGACCGGGAGAACATCTTGAGGTCGAGGGCAACGGGGAAGGCGGTTCTTACGAGACCATTCCGGCTGATGTCGAATCACCTAGGTGTTGTATTGACGTTTCCTGTCTACCTTGTGGATTTTCCTGCGGATGCCAAGATGGAGGATCGTGTTGCTGCTACCGCAGGGTGAGGTTTAGCAGCTTCTCTTTTTGTGTTGGAAGGTTTTCATTTCAATTGATTCCTCCTCTGTGGAATCCACTGCCTTTGGCTGTTCCATTATGCAACATTTATACCATGCTTTAGTGCTGAAAGTGCACCATGTTTCATAGATTCTTGAACACTCATCAATCTCACTTGGCACTGACTGAAACAGTTAGTGCCTCTAGACTTGAAAGAGAAATACTCGTAAAGAAATATTTTGATACAAATTGTGGTCAACACCAAAATAGAGGTGTTGCATGCATTACTGTATCAGAAAACCATAGTTTTAGAACTTTAGATGGGTAACTATTCACAGTAGTATTTGACGAACAGCATGGGTCAAAATGGGCTTCTTGTTTATTCAACAGATACCTTGGAGGAGCTTTTGATGTAGAGTCACTAGTGGAAAATTTGTTGAGGCAGCTAGCTGGCAATCAGGACTTGGTGGTGAATGTTTATGATGTCACAAACCATTCAAACCCTCTTGTCATGTATGGGTCTGAAGTACCTCTTGGTGCCCCCTCACCGTCACACACCTGCATGCTAGATTTTGGTGATCCATTCAGAAAGCATCACATGATTTGCAGGTACATATATGTGCATTGATCATTAATTTTCTCATATTATACTTTAGAATGATCTATTTTTATATCCCACAGTCCATAAATGTTTGCAGATACAGAAACAAGCCTCATGTGCCATGGTCCGCAATTACTACTCCATCTGGTGTCTTCGTTATATGTATGCTTGTGGGCTACATAATATATGCTGCTTGGAGACGCTATGTCAATGTTAAGGAAGATTGCCGGAAAATGGAAGAGCTGAAAAAACAGGCAGAAGCCGCTGATGTTGCTAAATCTCAGGTCCAATTTAGTTCGAAGTTATTTTCTGTTAAAATATTTCAAGTTCTATGATATAAAAGGCTCTTGTTTGTCAATGGCAGTTCCTTGCAACTGTTTCTCATGAGATCAGAACACCCATGAATGGTGTGCTAGGTGATTTTTTAATCTTGCTATGCATTCCAGCTTATTCTTTATGTAACTCCTTTCTTATGAGGAAAATGGACTGATTTATGCTTTTCCTGTTTGTGTAGGAATGCTTGATATGCTATTAGGCACAGAACTAAAGACAACCCAGAGGGATTATGCGCAAACTGCTCAGGTCTGTGGAAAGGCATTAATATCCCTAATTAACGAAGTGCTAGACAGGGCCAAAATTGAAGCTAACAAGTTAGAGCTGGAGTCGGTACAATTTGACCTGAGGTCCATCCTTGATGATGTCATCTCGCTATTTTCTCCGAAATCAAGAGAGAAGGGAATTGAGGTCAGTTCAACTGAGTTCAGTAATGATTGGACACAGATCAAAAGGCATGACTAAGCCTGACCATACCATCCATTATTTGCACTGACATCTTTTTGTTTATTCGCTTTCCATGAACTTCTCTGCATTGCAGAAATGCATCTTTCCTGGTTAACTTATTGTTTGGTGTCCTAATTTCCTTAACTTATTGTTTGGTGTCCTAATTTTCTTGTACTCCTCTGCAACTTGTAGCTTGCTGTATATGTCTCTGAAAGAGTTCCTGAAATCCTGTTGGGTGATCCTGGAAGGTTTAGACAGATAATTACAAACTTAGTGGGGAACTCCATTAAGGTAAGTGTGCATGACCTTTCCTTTGATCTTGACCGTGGAAGCCCATATTCTCTATAGATGGAACAACTTGATTTTAACAAAAAAAGGTAGTGTTTACTAAATACACTAAAGTTCAATGCCAGCATAGGTTTACAATGTATTCTTGTTTGCCCTGTGTTTACCTTGTCACAGTTCACAGAACGGGGACACATTTTTGTGCAAGTTCACCTGGGGGATCACTCAAATCTTGCAACAGAAGCAAATGTTGAACCAGTAGTGAATGGCATGAATGGACATAAAGATGAGACAAGTGTTATAACCTCAAGTGTGTGTCACAACACTTTAAGTGGTTTTGAGGCTGCTGATAGCAGAAATAATTGGGAAAACTTCAATCGTTTGCTTTCTTATGAGACAAATGTGATGCCGTATGAAAGTGATTCTGATAAAGTGACTCTTGTAGTAAGTGTGGAAGATACAGGGATAGGTATACCATTGCATGCCCAAGGCCGGGTCTTCGCACCTTTCATGCAAGCTGATAGTTCGACATCTAGAAACTATGGTGGGACTGGAATTGGATTGAGTATCAGTAAATGTCTTGTTGAACTAATGGGTGGTAAGATAAATTTTGTTAGCCGACCCCATGTCGGGAGCACATTCACATTCACTGCGGTTCTCCAAAGGTGTGAGAGAAATGCTGTTAGTGACAGTAAGCCTGCTCTGTTGCACCCTCTACCATCCAGTTTTAAGGGTTTATCTGCACTATTGGTTGATAAAAGACAGGTAAGAGCAATTGTAACCAAGTATCATTTGCAAAGGCTGGGAATTGCCTCTGAAGTTGTAGGTACCATTGAGCTAGCACTTGGTGTGTTGTCTGGGAGAAATGGCAGTTCGCTAACCAGGTACTTCTCTCCGTTACATGCTCTCTAAAATTACAAATCGTGAAGTGATTAAGTTACCATCTTTAGAAAATAGGAAAGTAAGTGTATACTTTCTTTCGCAAAGATGTTTGCTCTCCAAGAATTTGGTTGCAAAATGGTTTCATAAGAATGGTGTAGGCAATAATACTGACTGCATCACAGTATTACTGCTTGGTCCATAGTAGTTCTGATTATCTGGTAGAATGCATTGTATTGTATTGTATTGGATTTTCTTCCATTTTGTAGTATTTCTACTTTTGACTGCAGTTCTTACATTCTTGCATATGATTTATTCAATTGAAAATTGATTCGTGGTCAATCTTTACAACAATAATAACAACAAAGCCTTTTGTCCCAAGCAAGTTGGGGTAGGTTATGAATGAAATCTCCTCAAGGTCAAAGAGACAATGTTAGAGTTCGTAATCTTGTTTTCAGTTATTCGAGTTTACAGTGTGCAAGTCGGTTTAAGTCGTGATTGTAGTCGGTTTATCATGGCCGTAAGTCATGTACGAGTACGAGTTGTATTTCGAGTCTGTGTCGTAGCCGTGTTCGAGTCCGTCTCGGAGTCGTAGCTGTCTCCAAGACGTAGTTGAAGAGTCGGGTATAAAAGCAGAGCAATGTAGTCGAGAGGAGGTAACGAGTTGAAGAGATGTAGTCGAGAGCAGAGAACGAGAAACGAGAGAGGCGATCGGAGTGATCGCAGGGGAGGCGATCGGTGTGATTGCAGAGGTGACGATCGGTGTGATCGTAGGCAACGAGTTGAGGCGATGTAGTCGAGAGGTGTCGAGAACAGAGGGCGATCGGTGTGATCGCAGAGCAGAGGGCGATCAGTGTGATCACATGCGATTGGTGTGATCGCAGAGTAGAGGGCGATTGGTGTGATCGCATGCGGTTGATGTGATTGCAGAGCAGAAGGTGATCGGTGTGATCGCAGGCGATTGGTCTAATCGCAAAAGAATCGTAGCGATCGATGTGATCGAGAGAGAAATAAAGAACAAAAGAGCGGTTTGGCTCTGGGAAGTCTATTGAGTTCATTGTGTTCACATACGTGGTCGTAACCAGAGTTGCGACCATGGCAACAAGCGGAGGTGTCCGCAGGTGTTGAAGACGTGGTCGTAAAGGAGTTACGATCACAGTCACAGAGCAGAAGATGTGGTCGTAAGTGTTATGACCACAGCGAGAAGGCGTGGTCGTAAGCGATCACAGTGGGGAGATGTGGTCGTAAAGCGTTACGACCACGGCAGTCGACAGAGCCTTCGACATGGTTGATAGTATCATAGCGTGGCAATCGGGTTACGACTACGGTGATCGACCGTGGTCGAAGGAGGTGCAGCGCAGCGGCGGTGAACGTGGTCGTAGCTTCTGCTGAAGTTACGACTACGTGGTTGGAGCAATGAGGCGCGATCGGAGGCTACAACGTGGTCATAACGACTATCAGTGTGGTCGGAGAACCACCAGAGCGGTCGTAACGACTCAGGAGGTGGTCATAGCCTCTTGAACGTGGTCGTATGGCTGCAGTGAGTGGTTGTAGCGACTACAAGCTGGCCATACGGGTCCTGGGAGTGGTTGTAGGATTGCAACAAGTGGTATCAGAGCATGGGTGAAGCGTCGACTTCGAGTGCCTGGAGTGGGCTAATCTCTTTCCAGTACCCTCTTCTGATGACCGACAATTACCCGGTGTGGGCAATGAAGATGGAGGCAAATATGTGTGTCTAGGGAGTCTGGGGTGCAGTCGATCCGAAGGGGAAGGACAAGGAGGTGGACGAGGAGATAGATCAGGCGGCGCTTGCTGTGATCTATCAGGCGGTGCCAGATGCAATGATGCATCAGATCATCGGCAAGGAGATGGCACGGGAGGCGTGGGAGACGCTGCAGATGATGCACGAGGGCGTTGATCGAGTGGAGGAGGTGCACAAGGTCCAAGAGGAAGACTTGGAGCACAGGTTGGTTTTTTGTGGATTTGCTTAGGGAACGTGGGAAGTGTTGGAGGCAAGCTCAGCTGAGATGTACGTAGAAAAGTGGACACTCTTGGTCCAAGAGAGAGGAGCGGGAGGCTCAGGTAACGGCGAAGCCAAGGTGGCTGTGGAAGCAGGTGCTCCAGCCCAGGCAAGTGTACAAGGACGGTTCAGTCCAGGTGCGAGGCGGCAAGCATCGGATTGTGCAAGGCTCAGGTTGGAGCAAGCGCAGGCGGTAGGGCGGCGACGACTCAGGCACACGGGAGTGCAGGTAAAAGGAAGAAGCGGAAGCAAGAGAGAAGATCGGCGTGATCAAGATGGAAAAACAAGATTAAGGAGGTGATTGTTAGAGTTTGTAATCTTGTTTTCAGTTTAGAAGTCAAAATCGTATTTGAGTTTGTAGGGTGCAAGTTAGTTTAAGTTGTGATCGTAGTCGGTTTGTCATGGTCATAAGTCGTGTACGAGTACGAGTTGTATTTCGAGTATGCGTCGTAGTTGTGTTCGAGTCCGTCTCAAAGTCGTAGTTGTCTCCGAGACGTAGTCGAAGAGTCGAGTATAAAAGCAGAGCAATGTAGTCGAGAGGAGGTAACGAGTTGAAGAGATGTAGTCGAGAGCAAAGAACGAGAAACGAGAGGGGCGATCGGAGTGATCGCAGGGGAGGCGATCGGTGTGATCGTAGAGGTGGTGATTGGTGTGATCGCAGGCAATGAGTTGAGGTGATGTAGTCGAGAGGAGGTATCGAGAACAGAGGGCGATTGGTGTGATCGCAGAGCAAAGGGCGATCGGTGTGATCGCAGGCAATCGTGTGATCGTAGAGTAGAGGGCGATCGGTGTGATCGCAGGCGATTGGTGTAATCGCAGAAGAATCATAGCGATCGGTGTGATCGAGAGAAAGAAATAAAGAAGAGAAGAGTGGTTTGGCTCTGGGAAGTCTATTGAGTTTATTGTGTTCACAAACGTGGTCGTAACCAGAGTTACGATCACGGCAACGAGCGGTGGTGTCTGCAGGTGCTGAAGACGTGGTCGTAAACTTAGGATCACAGCGAGAACGTGTGGTCATAAGCGATCACAGCGGGGAGACGTGGTCGTAAAGCGTTAAGACCACATCAATCGGCAGAGCCTTCGACGTGGTCGTAAGCGGGTTATGACTACGGTGATCGACCGTGGTTGAAGGAGGTGCAACGCAGTGGCGGTGAACGTGGTCTTAACTTCTGCTGAAGTTACGACTACGTGGTCGGAGCAACGAGGCGTGATCGGAGGGGTCACAATGTGGTCGTAACGACTGTCAGTGTGGTCGGAGAACCAACAGAGTGGTCGTAACGACTCAGGAGGTGATCGTAGCCTCTTGAACGTGGTTGTACGGTTGCAGTGAATGGTCGTAGTGACTACAAGCTGGTCGTATAGAACCTGAGAGTGGTCGTAGGACTGCAAGAGACAAGAGCCTTGAAGAAACCTACAATGCTAAAATCCTAAACCGTACATCCAGTCATCTGAATTGAGAGCCTAAAACACTACCCGTAAATATTCTTATGATTCCGGTGCGTGTATCGCTAATTTTCATGTGCTCTATCCAAAGTTAATTCTTTAGATACATTTCAATCGCTCAAGTTTCTTTTAACTGCTTCCTCCTACATTAGTCTTTCTGTTTGGAAAAAAGAGGCGGTTTTTTTTTTGCTCTTGTAAGAATCTGCAGTTTTCAAATAACTACTAACTTGATTGCTAACTATGATATTTGACATGTTCTTATATCCAATTCTCAAATCTAATTTAATTTGTTCTGATTTGTTGTGCAGCATGCATAGGAAGCAACCGTCCATGTTATTAATTGAGAGTGATTCATGGAACTCAAAGATGGATGCCCCCTTACATAGTAGACTCCTGGAGATGAAACAGAATGGGTGCCCAGTTGGATTACCAAAAGTTATCCTTCTTGAATCTGCAGAATCAGACAAAGTGCAGGTGAAATATGCAGTTGATTCTGTGATCACAAAGCCTCTTAAAGCAAGCACAGTTGCAGCTTGTCTATTCCAAGCACTTGGTATCACAGAGTCAAACAAAGAGAAACGTGATGACTCATGTTCTCTTCATGAGTTGCTTCTTGGCAAGAACATATTGGTGGTTGATGACAACAAGGTAAACCTTAGAGTGGCTGCTGGTACATTAAAGAAATATGGGGCGAAGGTGGAGTGCGTGGAGAGTGGCAAAGATGCTCTTTCCCTTCTACAAGTCCCACACAAGTTTGATCTTTGTCTCATGGACATTCAAATGCCAGAGATGGATGGGTAAGCTTATGTGCTATTCAAGCTTTTGCCTGTGAACTTGAGCATTTTTTGTATATGACTGCAAAACACGACATATCATCTGCATTAAGTGCCACTGTACCGACACAATGATACAACAACCTATTTTTGTTATGTTTTCTGTTTCTTTTTAAAAGAAAATTTGTTCCAGTTTCTTCTTACTTGGCAGTTGTAAGATATAAATATTACATCATCTTAAAGTCAAAGGCTGATTAGAAATAGGACCAAATTCCAAACTTGTGTTTATGTACGATTAAGCAGAAAGCTATGTATACGTTTGAAAATTTAAGCCCCCAATATAGGCTTGTGTTCTGTCTAACACTAGTTACAATTACAACATTAACACAAATACTTTTAAGCCATGCAATGATTATTTTACCTAAACTAGCACACAGAAATGTGCAGTGGTTCTGGGTAAATGACCATAATTGTGTAGTAATGGCCTGATGGGTAGTTAACTTGAGTCTGTCCCTTGTGTAACTAGTTCATTGCATGATTGCATGCATCTTTGTGCTCATGTTATTTGAAGCAGCAAGTGGTCAAGTGATTAGGTAATGGCATCCCATACCACTCCCTTGTTTCTGTTAAATCAACATACCTATGTTTGATATGCTAGGTTCGAGGCAACTTGGCAAATACGAGCAATGGAAGGGAAGGCGAATGAGCAGGCAGACGATGCTGATAATTCAGCAGCAGACAGTACGGCAAAGAAGACTGAATGGCACCTGCCGGTCCTGGCAATGACTGCCGATGTTATCCAGGCCACTCATGAGGAATGCATAAAGTATGGGATGGATGGTTACGTCTCGAAACCCTTCGAGGAGAAGCAGCTCTTCCAGGCAGTGCAGAAGTTCTTGGTCCCTAGCATGTCCAGCTGACACCAAGCGAAGCATTCTAGTGTACATTGAGAGGAGCTCTGACTGTGAACTGAGGCAGCTATATTCTTCCATTTTGTAATTCTTTAACCGAGGATGCATTCTGATTCTGATGACGGCCCGTCAGTCGCAGCTTCTCCAAAGGCTGTGCGACGATCAAATCTGCGGCGAGCTTGCAGTCGAGGCAACAGAAGACGAACACAGATCAGTGCCGGCGTTGTGTACATGTATTGTATTGGCAGACACTGTTATAGCGTAAACTAGGAGAAATGTAGTTGATCATGGCCTTCACTGTTGTTGGAGCAGCGTGTGTACTGCATCTTGAGCAAAGTTTTGTTGTACAGCTTCCACTATTATCATGCTCCAGTCCACTGTTGACGGAAGGCATGCTTGCGGGGTGCAAGGCTGGGAAAAGATGAGTATATTTTGCTATTTACATTGTATTGGAAATCTTACATCGAGTTGATGTAAATGGCTCAATGCATTTCCATATGGAGATGAATTAGGAAGAAGTCGATAAAAGAAACTCAGTGTTTATTATCCCCTTTAATTCTGTTCGAGTTGTAACACAGGCAAAATCTTTCTCCAAAGCAACCATTTGCAAGACTAGCCTGTTGGACTACATGGTACTCCATTGTGAGCAGATTCTTGGAAGTTCCTACCAAATAATTACTTCCCCCAAATAATAAAAGCCTATCAATTGAAACTTGCGTCATGGCCTAAGGGCATGACACATGCCACGTTTGGGGCCTAACAGGCTAACAGAAGTGCCCACATAATCCTCTGCCGAAGTTTGGGCCTCTTTTTTTTTTTTTTTTGATAAAGAAGATCTTGTCTTCCCTTAACCATTGGCTCTAGGCAGATCGCCAGAGACCAGGGCGGTAACAAAGGTGGGGACTTGGTTCATAAACATCGCTGAACCCGAGCAAACAACACTCGCCCCATACAAAGCTAGGCAATCAGCCACTTTGTTGCATGATCTTGGACAAGCCCTGATCACACAATTCTCAAACGACTCCGCAATGAAGCTTCTGATCTGACGGAACAAACCCCCATCTACACTCCTATCCAGCTCTGTTGAGGTCAGGCCCTTCTGCAGGTTTGTAGCATCTGTTTCAAGTATAATTCGAGTCATTCCCAACTCAGCGACTCGATGAAGGCTCATCAACGCTGCCTGTGCTTCAGCCTGCAAGGGGCTCGAGACTCTCTCCAGTCTCCCACAACCCCCTTCCAGAAACTCACCATTGAAATCTCGCGCAACGAAACCCCATCCGCCCTCCTGTGATCTGGCTTTGAAAGATGCATCTATATTGATCTTGTATATGTCTTCCGGAGGAGGTTCCCACTTCAAAATGCCCTTCCCTCCCTTATGGTCCTTTGTTTTTTTGAGCTTTTCAAACTCCTTTACATAATATGCAATCAAAGAGCAAATTTCTGGACCCGAGGTTCTTTTTTCCCCTGCGTTGACCTTGTTTCTTGCTGACCACCATCTCCAAAGTAGCACCCAGACCTGCATCTGATCTTCCGTATCGAGGCTCCAGATTGTCTTCACTGTTTCTTTTGCCGTTCTACAGTTTACCAGTTTGGATCGCACATGCTCCAAGCTCATCAAGCGCCAGCATTCCTTTACTCTTTTGCATTTCAGAAAAAGGTGGCCACAATCCTCATCAGCTCTATTGCACATCGGGCAAACTGTATCACGTTGAAAACCTCTCCGAGCTATGTTCCTCCTAACTGCCAGGCTGTTATGCGCAAAACGCCACACAAACATTCTGACCTTGTTTGGAACCTCAAGCAGCCATATCCTCTTCCAGTCAAAACCGGCATCATCTATCCGCTCCGACCCGGACCCGGAGGCATCTCTAGCATGCTCATATTCCCTCTTTCGCACTGCCACCTTATAGGCTGATTTCACCGAGAAAACCCCTTTTGAATCAAAATGCCAAGCTGGCCAGTCTTCCAAATCTGCATCCGTTTGGAGAGCTAGAATGGTCTTCACATCCGACTCCCAGAAGGTGTCCTTCACCAACACCTCATCCCAAGAGCCTGTTACCGGGTTCATGAGTTCGGATACCCGTGTTAACACCGAAGCGCCCCTGGGGGTCGTTGTTCTACGAGTCCTTCCAGCCGGAATCCAAGGGTCCAACCAAATGTCAAGCGAAGAACCATTGCCTACCCTCCACACCACTCCCTCTTTTAGCAATTGTGCCCCTTGCAGAATACTCCTCCAAGTATACGAGATGCCCTCTCTTGCACTGCATTGCAAAATGTTACTATTGGGAAAATATTTGGCTTTTAGGACTTGACTGCATAAGGTGTCCGGACTTGTTAGGATTCTCCACGCCTGTCGAGCTAGCATAGCTAGGTTGAAGAGGTGCAGATCACGGAAACCCAGGCCTCCTTCCTTCTTTGGTAAAGTCAGCTTATTCCAGCTCAGCCAATGGATTTTATTCTCTTTGTCATTCTGGCTCCACCACCATCGTCCTATCATGGAATTTAATTCATCACACAGACCTTTCGTCAAATCAAAACATGACATGGCATATGTTGGAATAGCTTGCGCTACCGCCTTGATAAGAACCTCCTTTCCGGCCTTTGATAACAGCTTTTCTTGCCACCCCTGTATCCGCGTCCAGATCTTCCTTTTAATATAACCAAAAGCTTTCTTACGTGATTTGCCAATGGATACGGGCAGCCCAAGGTATTTCTCATTTTTTGCTTCCTGTGAAATGCAGAGATCCGTTCGGACTTGATCTTTGTCCTCTTGGCTAGTATTAGGGCTGAACAAGACCGAAGATTTATCCCTGTTAATCACTTGTCCTGAAGCTCTCTCGTACACTTCCAGAATTCTTTGTAATTCTCTAGCATCATCCTTCTGTGCACGCATCAAGATAAGGGAGTCATCAGCAAAAAACAAGTGGTTTATTCGTGGCGCCTCCCTACAGACTTTGATCCCCTCAATCTTCCCTTCCTCCTGCGCTTTCTGTAGCATAGCCGACAACGCCTCAGCACAAAGGATGAAGAGGTAAGGGCTCAACGGATCTCCTTGTCGAAGTCCCCTTTGTGGGGTCACTCTGTTTGTGTAGTTGTCGTTCACTTTGATTCGGTAGGAGACAGTAGTGACGCACAGCATGATTCGTTCTATCCATCTTTCATGGAACCCCATCTTCTGCATCACTTTCCTCAAGAATTCCCACTCAACCCGATCATACGCCTTGCTCATATCAAGTTTTATGGCTGCAACTCCCCTTCTTCCTCGTTTGCGCTGATATAAGTAGTGGGTGAACTCGTAGGCCAGCAGCACATTGTCCGTGATCAACCGACTTGGAACAAAAGCGCTCTATGAAGGTGAGATGATCTCCGGTAAAAGACCTTTGAACCGGTTGGCCAGTGCTTTTGAGATGAGTTTGTATGCTACGTTGCAAAGACTTATGGGCCTAAGATCCTTCAGTCTCTCCGGTTTACTAGTCTTGGGGATCAGCACAATCACTGTGTCATTCCAACCTGTTGGCATTGTTCCCCCGTTCAACACCCCCAGTACCTCCTGCTTAACTTTGTCACCCACCAGTGTCCAGAATTTCTTATAGAAAATTGCAGGGATACCATCAGCACCAGGGGCTTTCAGGTCCCCCATGCTTTGCAAAGCCTTCCACACCTCCGCATCCGAAAACGGCACAATCAGTCCCTCATTCATGGTATGAGATATCCGCCTTTGCACACAAGTGAGGACCTCCTCCACATGAGCTCCTGCATTTGACATAAAAAGTTGTTGATACTGGTTAGCAATAAAAGTTTTTAGATGTTTCCCCGCCACCACACTGCCGCCCTCATCTACCAACCTCCCCACATGATTCCTCCGCCTTCGCTCCGACGCTTGGGCATGAAAGTTTGGGCCTCTTGGGTTCGCAGAAGACAGCACAGCAGCATCAGCACCTCATCCTTGTTTTTGAGATATTTCTGCTTGAGCCGTTTGCATTTCAGACTTGAGAGCCATCCTAAACCAACACATTGTTCTTGCCCTACACGAGTCTCTATCCTGCCATACACATGTGCATAGATAGTACTGAAATTCTCCTAGCCGCCATCATCAAATCATCACAGAGCATTCCGAGTACTAAAATTCAGTCGAAATCAAGGAGACCCATCCAACCTTGTCCTTCAATGGATTCAGGTTCAGGATACCAGCTTGTCCGAATTTTTTTTATTTTAGCCTTTTTTTTTGAAAAATATTCACATTTAGACCCCTGATAGTTTTAATTCTGTTTTTGGACCCAGGGGGTCGGCGCCGTGACCCACGGCGCCGAGGTAACACGTCTCGGCGCCGTGGTCCATGGCGCCGAGGTCCCAGGCCCCGCACCAGCGTGGCGGCCTGCGTGGCGCCGACGTGGCAAGCACCTCGGCGCCACTAGTCACGGCGCCGAGCTCGGCGCCAGGATCAGTGGCGCCGAGCTTGGCGCCATGACTAGTGGCGCCGAGTAACTGGCAGTGCCGCCGAGCAGCCGATCCAGGATTTTTTTACTAGGAATTCCACTCCCTCGAAAAGTTTTAGTTTGGGTTTTCCCCAAACCAAAGAAAAAGAGAATGGAAGAATTCTTCTTATTCCATAATAAAATAAAGGAATTGGATGGATGTTCCACACGTTTAGCTAAGAAAGAATAGATGCAGAGGTGGATAATTGATCGATATGAAGATCATGAGTTGCCCCATAATGAAACCGCCAGTAGTCGCGAATATCTCCTTCTTCCCTAATCCAAGATTGGAGAAAGAAGAATGGAGAATGTGGTCAAAAATCCTTAATAGAGTCAGACCACAACGACCGAATTGCGGATAATCCCAATTTTGGTTTAATAGTACATCCCAAAAAAGGACGGCCGTACTTGTTCAACTTATCCCTTTCAACTTGGATACCATGAGGCGGACCTAGGAAAGTTTTTGTGACTGAAAATTACTACCCAGCCATAGGGGTATATGAGGAGCGCGAATTCCTTTATACCCACCCAATTAGAATTAAAGGAAATAAAACATAAATGGAGAAAATTCTCATCATAAGATCATATGATGAGCACGTGGCATGTGTGGAACTCTGTACTTCTAATGTTCAGAACTCCACCACTAGTCCTAACATGCCTTAGGGAATATAACTTGCTGGGTCTATTACATTTTGTCTACTGGGTGTAGCGTGGTTGTTTCCCCTTTTTATTGCGCCCTGAAGATGGCTCCGCTGCATCATTCTTCCTGTCACTCTTGGTCTTGAGAGCTGCCTCACGAACTTGAAGCTCTTCCTCCTGACGCTTGATGGCTGCTTCACGCAGACTTAACTGCTTTCGCCTCCTTTGCAGCTCATCCTCCTTGCCCTTCAGACGGATTTGGTCCACCCTCATGCGGCGCTCTTGCTCAAGCCGCATCTGTCGTTCCACCTCGCGAGCCTGAGTCATCTTGACAAAGTATTGTCCTTTGTTTTCCACCTCCATTGGCCGGTTCCGTGGCCATGCCGGCGTCACCCGATCCACCCATTCGATGAACTCGCAAGGCTATGTGTGGCGTGGTAGATGTCACGGATCAAGTTGAAAAACGATAACGAGAAACAAAGGATTTAGTTGTCGTCATTACCATGAAGTGTCATCCAGGTCTGGACACTTGAAGAACCTACGGCCGTAGTTGGCTCGTTGTACTCGATCCGTCCAAACGCACAACATCGTCCTAAAGCCGCAATAGCACTTCGGGCGCTCATACCACTCCGGCACTCCAAATGGGTCGGACCTCCAGGAAGACATTGTTGTGTAGTAGTACTGTGATGGCTGGTAACGGAGATGTGGTATGAAAGACATAGGAGGCCTTTATGTAGGCAGGTTATCTGGTGCAGTGGGCATAGTCCATGGAGAGGAGGACATACGAATCTTTTCAGAGCCTATAGTCTCGTAATAAATTCATAGTTCGTAGCCTTTTCAGTCGTTTGCAGGAAACAGTACGTTCCACGAAATAAGTGCTACAACATTGCCTTCTAAGAGGCCAGTAATCATAATTTCTGAAACAACAAGCTACGGTACATTGCAGGAATTATATAACCACAAAGTACAGACTATGGATTCGAACACAAATATCACATGAATATAACATATACACATATATACAACAAGTAGTTCATTACAAACCCATCTCAGTCCATATACACATATGTATCACATGAAGCACGACTTTTAAGCCCAACCACAAGCCTACACATATGTATCACTGCCTCCTAGCCTTACCCTTACCCTTACCAAGTGCGTCAGTGCCTGGAGTGTAACGGCTAGGCTCACGGCGGCGTCTGCGTGGTAGAGGCTGTGAAGGCTGAGTCGAAGGAGCGTCTACGAGCTGAGACGGGCCTATCTCATCGTAAGTCTGCTCCACCTCGTCCTCGTCGTCATCCTCACCGCCCTGGGCCGGGAAAGTGTCGCTTCTCGTGGGGGACGAGCTCTGTTCCGTGTACGACCCTCGCCGCGTCGGGTCTGCAAGTCTTGTCGAGGGCACATGTGCGTCCCTCGCCACACCTGTGCTGCAACCACAACGACCAGCCGCACGACGTAGCCGACCTGCTAGCCTCTGTCGTCCAACATTTTGTTAACCAATAAGATACGAAGATATTAGGTACTAATTTTGTGAGTGGCTTTATCGAAGCTTACTTCTAGGAAGCTACGCGTCCTGACATCGCCGATTGTCCTGGAGAAACGTTCTATGTCCTGTACAGACTGCTTGAGGGTGTTGCCCTGCAAACAAGCAAAAGAATAGATAATTTGCTATATGTAGTGGTATTTCTGTCTATTGAAAAATAAGCAATGAGATTGAACATTACCACACGGTCCAGGACTGGTGTTGTCTCCACCTGCGTCCCAAGGCGAGTAGACTGGTCGTACGGCGTGTCTTCGTCGTCCGAGGACTCAATGTCGGCATAGTCATCTTGTGTCCATTGTCCCTTCAGCTTGGACCGCGTCGCACCCTGGTACCAAACTTGGTACCGCCGGAAGGACTCGTTGGTGTGCGGCTCGTCGTTGTCGTCCACGTTGACTTGCAAGTGTCCCCACTCTTGAACATACGCGTGGTGCTGCTGCTCGAAATCTGTCACCTTCTTCTGTCGCTGACGATCAAATATGCATGTCACGTAAACCAATAGTTAAAATTAGTAGAAACTCTGTGCAATTGGAACGGCTCTACTGACGATCAAACTTACTTGTGCAAGGCCACAGACGTCGAGAACGGCTCTACTGGACACATCTGCTTCTTACCAAACTGGCGTGCAACTCTGTGTGGCAGGTGATACTCAACAGCATAGAAACATATTAGGGGACACCTCATCCTATAGAGGGCCTCGTCTATGTAGCACAATGCGCTGAACTGAATACTTTCCACCTCTTGCTCGGCGTACGGCTCCCACTTAATCTGCATAGTAACAATTTACTTGTAAGGTACTATACTAACAAATGAAAATCACGATACCAAATGGAATGAACTTACATTGGAGGCCGCGAGCGCATCTAGCTTGTTCGTGTACTCTAGGTAGGCCCGCTTCATCCTGGCGTAGGGAACTGAGACCTGGTCCCAAAGATAGGCAACTGTCGGACATCGACGAAGAGGAACCCCTGCGAACCAGGGACGAGGAGCCAAAACCGTGGGACGACCAACTGGTAGACGACACCACATCCACAGCTGGAGGAGGTAGAGGCAACCACCTAGTGATGGGTTCGCCGAAGTCCGACGACACGCCTCGCAGAGGTGGCGGTAAAGGAACGCCAACACCCCAGAAGCCCAGCTGTACTGACCCGCCGTGTCCCAGTCAGTGTGGCAGTGGATGTACATCCACGACACGCTGTCCCCCGTTCCGTCGGGGAAGAGAACGCAGCCAAACAAGTGAAGGATCCATGCCCTGCAGTAGTAGGCAACTGTCTGCTCATCCGCATCTTCAGGACACACTGCGAAAGACTGCCAGAGCCATGTGATTGGAACTCCAGAAGTGCGAAGGCCTGCCTCAGGAGGAAGCTCTCTCCCGAGGAAGGCCTCTACTCGGGCTCTCCAACCTGTAGGCATGCACGGTCCGATAACTGGACGGCCGTGAATGGCGACACCAAGCATCTTCTGAGTGTCCTCGAGCGTAATTGTCATCTCCCCGAAAGGGAGGTGGAAGCTGTGAGTCTCCGGCCTCCACCTACATGATACAAAAAAAGGAATACATGTCAGAGAATTTGAGTCGCACATAGCCGATACACAATGAACATGCAAGTGGAGCAATGGTTTAGGAGAATACCTGTCAACCAGTGCAGTGATGGCCGGGGGGTTGAGGGTGGGCAACCCACGGCGAACCTGGTAAGAGATGGCGTCTAGGCCAGCCCTCTCCAGGAAGGGAGTGTACCTCTCGTCGTACCACATGTCCAGGAACCCGTCATGGGTTCGAGGATGAAGGATGGGCAGCTCCTGTATAGAATAGACCAATTTTTTTAGTTAATGCAACAACATAAACTCAAATTGCACAGGAAGTGATGAAGGCAATACCCTCCCCTCCGCGGTGAGCCGTCCTCGGTGGTTCTCCTCGTAGTATGGGTCTAGCAGGTGGAATTGCGCCATCCTACAAAAAAATTGAATTTCTCAGTCCAACATAGAAGTAAACAAAAAATTGAACATGCATAAAATAGGGAAAGAATAAGAAATTAAATAAGAAACATAGCAAATTGCATATGGAAAAACAATTGGACAAACTATGAAACATAACGAACAACAAGCACTCGCACCTGACTAAGTGGCCAATGGCATGTGCGTGAATTGTGGCCAAGTCTACCACATCTGCTACATTGGTTCTGCTCGGGGTCAGTAAGAAAGGGGGTTGCTCTCCCTCACCTCGTTCTTCCTGGAAGCTGATCCATAACCATCTTGTGTCTCATCCTCTTCCTGGTTCCACGTTTGTTCCAACGGCTACCCGGATCCGCAATGTATTTGGGCCCGGTGTATGGTGGCCACTCTCCCTCATCCCGGTAAGGCTCGAAATGGGGAGACCACGTAAGCACAAGGTTGTCAACACTGAACTCCCGAGATATCTTGCTCTCGTAGTCAAAGTTGCGATGCCTTGCTGCTGCCACATAATGAGAACATGGAAAGTGGTACCGCCTCGGTTTACCACATGTGCATGAGAAAGCAATAAGGACAACCTTATGCCTCCTCGTCGGCCGGAGCTCTCCATCGGTCGTTGTACCACCCCTTTCTACAACCTCGTAAGTGCCCGTGGCGTTGTCAAAATAATGTACCTCATGTGCCTCAGCCCTCGCCTTTGCCTTTTCAAGGTGGCGCTTCGGTTTTGGCGCCCATCTCTCTTGTTTACTCAGTAGTGCCATTGCATGTGCGTGTCTTTCGTTGAACCAGGCAACAAGCTTGTAAAAGGTGAAGGATACGATAGCATTGACGGGCATACCACGTATACCCCTAAGCAAATTATTGAAGGATTCGGCCATGTTGCTTGTCTGAAACTCGTACCTCCAGCCACCATCGTCATGAGCCCTTGTCCATTTGTCGACATCTCTCATCAATCCCGTCAACCACTGTCCACCTTCTGCGTTTGTTGCAGTATTAAGCTGCTCCAACTTCTCCTGGAAGAACTTGACCTCAAGCATTCGAGCGACCTCCTCAAACAAAGGAAAGTTATCCTTCGTACCATCCTTACGGAGTAGATTCTCGGCAAGATGCCGAGTGCACCAACGGTGGTGCAAAGCTGGATACCCCGGTATCTGCTCCTGTACGGCAGCAAGTATGCCCTGGTGTCTATCAGATATGACACCAACCGCCCTACCAGGGCCGACCACGTGCCTCCGAACGAGCCGCAAGAACCATCCCCAGCTGTCTTTGTTCTCCCTCTCAACCAAAGCAAACGCCAAAGGAACCAACGTGTTGTCTGTGTCACAGGAAATGGCTATCAGAAGTGTGCCCTGGTACTTGCCAAGAAGAAACGTACTGTCAATGGAGAAGACGGGACGACAATGCCGAAAGGCCTCGATGGACTGAGCAAAGCACCAGAAAGCACGGAAGAATATTTGCATCCCATCTTGTGTCCATTCATTTGGTTTCGGGACGTACTCATAATGCATGCCTGGATTAACCGCTTTGATTGCATTGAAGAGTGCTGGCAACTGCAAGTACCCATCTTCCCAGCCCCCATATATCATCTTCCAGATGCGTTGCTTTGCCCTCCATGCTTTTTCATACCTTATCTCGTATCCAAATTTCTCCTTAACAATCCCAGCAAGTGTCTTCACCTTCATATTGGGTTCTCCCTTTATTATGTGCCACAGTGACTTGGCAATAATGGTAGAGGTCAACTACCGATGCTTCTGTTTGAGCTCTGCTTCGGCACAAGTGTGTGGGCCAACGATTCTTGTGATCTTGAACTTTCCCGTGTCCTTTTGTTTCCTAGCACAAACCCTCCATTCACATGTTTCCTTCTCGCACACAACTGTGTACCTCCGCTCCACATAAGAATGCCTTACCTTGAATGGCCTTTTACGAATCACTGAATACTCCTGCGACCACCTTTTCAATGCAGACAAGTCCTCAAACACCATGCCCTTCTCAATTGTCATGCTTGACCCGACCTCAGGAGCATCTAGCAGCTCGTCATCCCTTCTTTCTGCATAAGCCTCATGAGAATGCCTAAGATCGCTGAATTCATGAACTGATGGATCCCGGCTAGGGCAATAACGCCTGATCAGCTCAATATCACTTTCGGTCAGCTCTCCAAAAGGGCGGTCATCATCAGAATCAACAGCCCTTGCGATCTCGTAAGGCTGCAGATCATCCACAATTTGAACATCCACACTGTTGGAGTCCCTGTAGACTTCTTCAACGTTGCCAGATGGAGCAACGGGAGGAACACCCACATTATCAAGAATGTCTCCTGCATCATAAGCACGAAAACGATGGGATTGAGACAAAAGAATGAACTAACAGGAAAAGGCTAAAGTGTTGCTTGACATTTACTGGGATGATTCTGGGTCAAAGGGATCTCCTGGGGGGCCGCCACGACATCATCAGTCCGACATTCAACTTGAACTGGTTGAGAAATCTGAACCTCGTTCGAGGCAGATAGAGCATCAGGCACCTCAGGCACTTCTTCCACATCCACCGCAAGGTCCGGTAACGGAGGGTCAAAGGGTGCCTGATCACCTAGTTCTGGTAAATAACCATGAGGGGTGGGATCAATGGACACCTTCCGCACAACAAGGTCCAAACATTGGAACTCATTCCTCATAACCAATTTGACATATTTGTCCCACTGATCCTCACAACCAATTAAGATCAACCGCCTTAGAATTGTGTCTTTCGAACCGAAGTGAAGTAACTCCTCAACTGTGATGCTCTCCTCGTTTGCATGACAATGTAGCTCCTCCCGGGCCCTAGCAACCAACTCACTAAACGACGGCCGATCACTGAATATCAGAGGCACCCTTTGCATTTCAACAAATCGAACATTTCCATAATCATCACTTGTCACACTGCCTCCATGATATAGGGTGACTAGGTTGTCCATCTAGTTCATACAGAAAACCAAACTTAATACCTTTAATCGAAATTGGATACTAGATAGTAACTAATAAGTACCTAGTCACTAACTTAGTCACTAACTAAGTACCTAGTCACTAACTTTTAACTTGAAATAAAGATCCAAAACGTTTTAGAGCTGCTAACAACTTGCATACAGGCTTATTAAAGCAGTTGTGACTTATGATACCGTTTTTTTTCTACACTATAGTCTAGAGCTTTTCACAAGGATGGCTTCACGATACAAACGGTAAACAAATAAATGCTTCACGAGCTCCATGCCTACTTGGCCCCAAATGAAAATTTTCTAGTTCCCTTCAAAGGCCCCAATTCTCAGAAACAATCAACTGGAATATCAAGCTACATATGATATGTTACATGAGAACAATACAATTAATTTAAGTGATCTGGTTGCACAGCCGATTGGCCAAAGCATGCTCAAGCATAGCGTTTCATACATCATGGTCTCTACTCTCGTGTACAAGACATGAATTGGGATTTCTACCTCCAGTGGAGAGTTCACCCCAAAAGATTGGCAAAAAAACATCACAGTCCAGCTATATGCAAGCAACTAAATGATTAAAGTGGCAGAATACATTGACCAATGGAACTATAAGCAACCGAGTGCTCAAGCATAACATTTTAAAGCATGTGGGATACATTTGATACATTGGCAATTTTACCTGTCCGAAGATGGGGCGGCCGCGGCGGGGAGGCGGTGGGGACGCAGGCGGACGGGAGGCGGTGGGGGCCGGGGAGGCGGCGGCCGCGGCGGGGAGGCGCGCGGGCGGCCGCGGAGGGCAAAGAGTCGATGTTGCCGGATGCCTTAGGTGCTAACGCGATCGGGCGATGCACGAGACTGTGCTAGCACGCCGGCCAAGATGAGGAAATCTCACGAGGGCGCGTGCGAGACTGAGTCGTAGAGATGCACTGAAATCTTCTTTTGTTGTGCGTGGATCGAGGAAAACCTTCAAGTGCGACACAAATGGGACACGAGCGTGACGCTACCTCCATGTGAGAGGACGAGCACCATGACCAAGGAAAGCACAAAAACAAGATGCGCCAGATCGCAGATTTCTTTTCTTCTGAAATAGATGTAGATTTTATTTCTGAATCATGGTGGCTACAAAGTGCCCTTCTGGTATCCCTAAACCCTAGCACGAATTAGCATTTCCAAAGCCACGAGGTTAGTTCCTAACCCCATCTCTATTTATAGTCTAGGGCCCAAAAGTTGGACTTAACCTAAGCCCATAAGTTCTAATCCAATTTCAATAGTAAAGGGACTCGAA
This sequence comes from Dendrocalamus latiflorus, assembly GCA_017311315.1. Lineage (NCBI taxonomy): Eukaryota > Viridiplantae > Streptophyta > Magnoliopsida > Poales > Poaceae > Dendrocalamus > Dendrocalamus latiflorus. The sequence continues at coordinate 9,087,738 of CM029651.1, read as the reverse complement.
AAACTTCCTAACATAGGTTTTTCAAAATTCCAACTTTTCTAACTTGTCACGTGTCGAAGCTTTCAGAACCGCATCTCCCGTAGCTTCTCCACGCATCATCCACCACGTGTCGTAGCCTCCGAACCGCACCTCCATAGCTCCAGTACGTATCATCCATCTTTAATCTACATGTGCCCTAAGCATGAGCCCGACTATTTCAAGACATTCTTGACTGTCTGAACCTCGGATCTTCTATTCTAGTTCTGGTCCACATCGTTACCGACCATAATCACCTCTATGCTTAACCTGCACATGCAAAGATCAAAAAATATTTTTTCGGTACAAGTTCGTCCCAACTTGACCAATATCAGTCCACATACAGTCACACATCTCAAACACCTCAAGTAACAGTAAGCAACATTATCAATTATTTATCATAAATTAACCATTATCAATTATTTAATAAAAAAAATTCTAAACCAAACTACATAGGCTAACACAGATCGACATTCTGATTCGAGGCAATGGGTTCTTCATATCTGTGGCAATATGTCGAGCTCTGATGGAGCGAGAATCCTCACGACCTGCTGGGCAATTTGGTCAACTAGACGAAAGGCACTGCATCATGTTTTCCGGAGCCCGTTTGCCACCGCTAGTTTTATACGTCGGAAATTGATGAGGCGCGTTTCCTTTACAAATTCATATATATATATATATATATATATATATATATATATATATATATATATATATATATATATATATATATATATATATATATATATATATATATATATATATATATATATATATATATATGCACCTTGGTGCCTAGGCACCCATATCAATACCCGTTGATTTGTTTTGAGATTCGCAACATTTGATGTGGGTATCTTCATATACCCATAAAAAAGTATATTTGAGATGTCAAACTCCGAAAAAAATTAAATTCAACTTCAGTTTAATTAGTTTGAACTATTTTTATGGTATATACTCACTGTAGTCGCATTGAACTCAAAAGTAGTTCAAACTAGTTTGAACTGAGTTCAAAACTTACTTACCATAAATATATCAAGGGTATAAAACATTTCCATGCCCAAACTCAAAAAAATTATCAATCATACACGTGTATCGGACGGTTCTTGATGTGGGTGCCTAGGCACCAAGGTGCCTTATGTAATTTTCTTTTATATATATATATATATATATATATATATATATATATATATATATATATATAATTTAGTACTATATTACTTAATCAAATAAAGATAAGATTATTTATAAAGTAGAATCTTTATCGTTCTTTAAAATATATAACACATTGCATGAGGATGGTACTAGGGAGACTTTGGTTAAACACATACATAAGCATGCATGCATATATTCACATATTTTCACATGAAAAATCATATAACTTGTGACTTTGCGACAAGCGCCGTATTGGATTAATCATGCATGTCTCCTAGCATATTAAATCTACCTTTAATTTTGAGCAATCATATGTCATCTCTCTCATTTATTCTATTTAAATGCAATTTAAATTTCAATTACCAGTGAGTTAATCGGTTTAAAACGAGTTAAGGTCGTTAGTTACTAGTGAGTAATTGTCGCGCATTTTTATAAGAACCTGGAGACGTTCAAGCCTGAGTATAACCGAATTTCCTGTCACGCTAAAGGAGCTTGGTAGGTATTGCTAAGCCACAGTTGCTCGGACTTTGCCGAGTCTACGGCTCGGCAGGTAATTAGGCCACATGATTAGTACTAATTAAATATAATTAGCACTAATTAAGTATAAAAACTAATTAATTGCGCGGCCGACTGGCATCCTGCCGAGCTAAAGCTCTTTTAGCCCCTAGGTATATGTGGAGCTTAAGAAAAATGTTATATTTGCAAAAATAGATATTTGGAGGCTAAATTTTAAAAATTACTACAGTGTTATTTATATAAACAGTTCATATTTTGCATTCACGTTTTCCTTTTTTAATTAACATAGCTTAAACTTGTAAACGCAGCACCGTACACTACCTGATGCATCTCCCGTAATTTTCCATCCTCCTTTTACGTACGGTTCACGCTTCGATTTTCCCCTCTTAAGAAGAATCTGTCTTTCACATGACAAAATACGAGAAAAGTATACCCGGCAAAAAATAAAAAAAAGAAAATATAAAATTTGCATCCTGTTCTAACACGGGAGAGAAGCACACGGCGAGTGCTGTTTCGTTTCGTCCGCGTGCTCTGACCTGACCCCAGCAAAACATCGCCCTCCTCGCCTCGCTATATATAACGCCGGCTCTGAGCCTCTGGCCCCCCAAAACCTCTGTCCTCGCCTCAAATCTCAATTAGCTCCTCCTGGCCTCCAACCACCGCAGAAAAGATCACCAATTCCGCCCCCTCCCAGGCCCTCGAGCTCGCGCCGGATCCCGAGCGAACTCGTGCTTGTTGAGCTTCCTCCGGTCGGCATGATGGAGGCAGCAGCCGCGGCGCTCAGGTCGCCCACCGCCGCCGCCGCGCCGCCCTCGCGGAGGGTCGCGGGCGCGAGCTCGCTCCGGTTCGATCGGAGGCGGGGTTCCGCCTTGGGCTCCATCAAGGTAAGGATGAGCTTTGCGTTCTGGTGCGCGCGCGTGCGCCTTGGCGGGTGGTTGGGTGTTTCGTGTCGCGGTGGTATATGATGGTTTTAGTAAATGTTTGGATCTTATCCCCTTTTTCCTAGTGTTCTTATCCATTTCTTGGTTTTCTTTGCAAGAATTCGAGCCAAAGAATCTGGTTTGCTTGGTTCTTGGCGTCATACCGTGATAGCTTCGCAATTTGTCTCGCTCTTTTTTTCCATCAAAAGACTCGGTTTTGGGGGTGAATTTTTGTGTTTTAAGTCGTCATTTGAGCATAGAAATGGACTGGCCTCTTGATGACTGATGCGCTTTCTTGTGCTGGATGCTATCCTCAGGGTCTGGGGCGGCAGCAGCTCACTTCTAGAAGGCGGAGCAGTGCGGTCAGGGCCTCCTGGTCGCCCGCGGAGTCGCTGCCATCGCCTTCGTCGATCGCGCCGCTGCAGATGGAGTCGCCTGTGGGGCAGTTCCTCACGCAGATTCTGCTCGCGCATCCGCACCTTCTGCCCGCCGCTGTCGAGAAGCAGCTCGAGCAGCTCCAGATCGACCGTGAGGCCGAGGAGAACGGCGGCGACAAGCCGGCACCGTCAGGTGGTGACATCGTGTTGTACAGGTAACTTGACCAAGAAAATGACAGATCGAATCTGCCGTATGCCTAGGTCCATCCGGTCTCAGGTCATAGATCTTTAAATAGGCTGAGCATAAGCTCATGGATTGCTACATGCAATTTTTAAAGTAATAACTTTATAAATGATATTAGACATTCACTTCTCAAAAGATTAGTCTAATAGGTAGGGTCTTACTCACACTTATAAGATATGTTTTTTCTTTTCCATAACTAATATGAAACTATTTCCAATATTCTCCTCTTATACATTGTTTTTGCACTTTTGTAACCAAGGAGATGTTAGACGTCTGGTCTCTAATACCACTTGATAGATCGGATCTTAGCCGTATATCTAGGTCCAACCGTGTTTTCTTTCTTCGGTCATAGGTCCAAATGGACTGAGCACTTAAGCTCACGGGCTGCCGTATGCAAATTTTAAAGCAACAATTTTATAAGTAGTATGGAGTCTTTTCTCTTGAAAAGACTAGTTCAATGGGTGAGATTTCACTCATATTTATAAGTTACACTTTTTTCTTTCCCGCAACTAATATGTGACTATTCCTAATAGAAAATACAAGTGTTGTTATTTTTATATAAGAAAACTGTAAATATGAACGTTGTTTGGAATGGCTACTTCGTTGCTCTTGTTACTTCCGAATACGCATCTTGGCTGTAAGAAGATAGGATTTGGTAAATATATTTATTCTGAGTTATCCCCGTGCATATTAAGAGATGGAACGCTTCAGACTGTTGCATAGCAATTGTACAAGTATCAAGCTGCCTCCAAGCACAAATAAATCTTGTTTTTTATGGACCCTTACTGACGTGTTTAAGCATTACAGGAATTTAAATAACATATCAGAGTTGTTCTGAAAGATTATCATTTGATGTGTCAGTTGTGTTTTCTATAGAGAAGAAAAATCCTGAACTATTCTAGCCTGTTTAATTGGGACGGAGCTACCATAATTCATATATGAGAATTGTAAACTAAAATTGTTTTTGAGTCATAATTAGGGGGTGGGAAACGGTAACAGATAATCCGTTTTATCCGATATTTGTATTCGAGAAAACGCAAATGTGGTAAGCAAAATCCGTATTCGAAAATATTTGTATTCGTATTCGAGAATATTCGTATCCGTATTTGAGAATATTCGTATTCGTATTTGAGATTATTTGATTCGTATTTGATCTGTTTCCTATGTCTATCATCGGTAACTAGTCAAAAACGGCAAAACCGCTAGGAATTTATTGTACCGAGATTTGTTACAAAAGTTGTAGGAGGATATTCGTATTCGACCGAATTATGTACATATTCGATTCGAATTCGTATCCATTATGATATTTGGTTCGTATTTGAGAATATTTGAATTCGTATTCATATTTATTTTAAAAATATGGATTCGTATTCATATTTAACACTATTCGATCGTATCCAATCCGTTTCTATCTGTAGTGATAATGTTGTACAAAGAGGAATGAACTTTTCATGGTTTTGAGTCGGGGAAGGAAATCCAAGTTCCAGTGTTAGTCCTCAGAAAGTTTTATCTTGGTTAATCGTAATAATCTCCTGCCAGTATAGATGAATTCTGGCTAATCTTTATTTTCTGGATTAATAGGCGGATTGCTGAGGTTAAGGAAAAGGAGCGGAGAAGGACTTTGGAGGAGATACTCTACGCGCTGGTTGTTCAAAAGTTTGTTGAAGCCGGTGTTTCTTTGGTTCCAGCTCTCTCTCACTCCATTGATTCTTCTGGAAGCGTTGATCAGTGGGCAGAATCCGCGGAAGGGAAGCTTGAGCGTTTGCACTCTCACGAGGCATATGAAATGATTGAGAACCACCTCACTCTTATTCTGGGGCAGCCGCAAGCTGATGCTACTGTTGCAGCCATAAGTAAGCTCAGAGTTGGCCAAGTCTACGCTGCATCCGTGATGTATGGTTATTTCCTCAAGAGGGTTGATCAGAGGTTTCAGCTCGAGAAGTCAATGAGAAGCCTCCCTTGGGGATCAGAGGAGGAAGACGATGAGCTCAATCAGGTTATGACGACTGACTCACGGCCCTCAGCTGAGTCTTCTAGTTCTCATCCAGAGATGGCGTCGTGGACTTCTCCTAAGTTCAGTGCAGGGGGGCCTAGCCAATCTGTCAAGTCATGCCGTCTTAGATCGTATGTTATGTCATTTGATTCAGATACCTTACAAAGGTACGCAACAATTAGGTCGAAGGAGGCCTTTGGCATCATCGAGAAGCACACGGAGGCACTATTTGGGAGACCAGAGGTTGTGATCACACCTGAAGGCGCAGTTGATTCTTCCAAGGATGAGCATGTTAGGATAAGTTTCGCAGGGTTGAGAAGGTTGATCCTAGAGGCTGTTACTTTTGGATCCTTCCTTTGGGATGTTGAGAGCTTTGTGGATTCCAGGTACCATTTTGTGGCCAACTAGTTGGATCAAGGCATCGTCATCCTAGACAGTGGAGATTCATGATATGTATATTTGATCTGAATTGCGTGGGCTTCAGTGAAGACTGTTGTACACTGGTGTTACCCCGGGCTGTATGCAGAGAAATATAGGATTCTGCATGGTTTTCTGGCATCACAGCATTGTAAAGAGGAAATGTCATTAGACTAATATTTAGCCATTAAGTTTTGTCAACATTTGCACTGCCTTGGGTGTCTTTAAGTGTTGTGCTGTAAACGACTGTATATCCTCTGGAAATTGAACGAGTCGTCCTAGCTAGTTCTCGTGCGAACCTACTCTTCATGTTGTGCAGTCCTGTTATGCTTCATTTCTTGGTTTAGTAATGATTGGAACTTATGTTCAATTCATTATTCATGGTATCATTTTGGTGAAGGTTCTGATTTGATGACTGGATACTTCTTTCACAAGGGAGGACCTGGCCTATTGTGTAGCTTTGAACTACTTGTACCACTAGCTTGCAGATCTTGGAAGTTGGAAGAACTGCCTGAAAAGTTGTAAATATCATTTCATGACCAATGTGTGCAGATATTGTAAGTTCAAATCCAATATAAATTAAGTGTATGAAGTTACTTGGGAGTCATGTGACCCTGACATACGAACATGTACAGCTGAAATGGGACTGAAGTTTGCATGTCCGACTGTCCGAGAACCAAGACATACCAAATGCAAGAGTTGTCGTTACAGCTTTATAATCGATTCATGCAAGATGTTTTTCACACCGTATCATCTATAGTGAATAGTAATAGAGCAATCACTACAAATAACCGAACCTTCCTCAAATGGATCATGGGAAGCCATTCAAGGCCTCGTAGCTTTCGATAATCTTGACGAAGTTCTTGACCATGTGCCTCCCTTCGGTGGTTGTGAATTGTGATGCTCTGGATGGAACTGCACTCCCTGCATTGTGAATGCCCGTAAATGTAATTAATTCAAAAGGGAAAAGCGTGACATGTTAAGAAACAAATATTTTTAGACTTAGTACACGCACTGCTTCTTTACCTAAATGACAACTTGAAGAACTTTACAGTAAGCATTAGCAATAATGTAAACAAGTATCGCTGGCAGAATGATGATAAATGGTTGTCCCTCCTGAAGTTCAATGCAACTTCAGTAAATAGTGATAACTTATCAAGTAACCAGAACTCTGGTTGTTTCTGCCTGGCTACAAGCCAAATTCAAGTTTATGCAAGTCCACCCAACTTAAGCCAAAACTCAAGAAATTTTTAATCTACCCCCGTTAGTTACTAGCAGTATAGATTATCTGCTGGAGACCAGACAAGAACTAAGCATCGAAGAGAACTTGTGTTGATGAATTATGAACTTGGAAATTCGGTGAAGTTCCTAATTACAAAGCAGTAGGATGACATGACTGAAGGCTAGACACAATTAAGCGCCATGTTTGTCAAAGGATGTCTCCGCGACACACGGGGGAAGATCATCCTGTTGAGTATGGAAGCATGGAGCGCTTGAAACGTCCTCTTGTTAGTAAGGCCAAGCTCCTCCAATATGTCCACGCTAACATATGGCCATTTAAGCCCAAGATGTTGCAATAAGCAATAGTACGACGTATAAGGATCCTATCGAAAAAAGGGGAGGTGAATAGACCTCAGAAGTCCCTTGTGGGTCCCTGTCATCAAGTGCAGTAGCAGTCACCGCCAGCGCCCCCTTGTGCTCAGAAGAGTGTTTCGAGCTTGATAGCGTCATATCATATGAGACACTCAAAGAAGGCGAATTGATCGATGGAGGAGATGCAGTAGCGTGGGCTATAGTCTTTGAAGGAGGGCATTTTCGGTCACTCCTTTTGTGGGTAGACGTAGGCAGTGGACTAGTCGATGCAGACTCCTTACCGTGGTCAGCAGGAGATTTGACCGGACGCCTTTCTTTCCAGCCGACAGGAAAACCGCAGGTCAGGTCGGAGGTACGACTTGGGTGTCTCACGATAGGGCCATCGGTCGACGAAGAGGGCGGGTCTTGACGCTGCGGACCCCTTCTCAATGGGTTGGCGCTAGAAGAGGTAGCAAGTTCCGACCGCTCAGTGGGCTTGGTACAACGGTGGTTTTGAGACTTCGCCACAGGGCCTGACCCTCGCTTGCTGGAAGCCGACCACTTGCTATCACACTCCATGGTCGTGAGGGACGAAAAGTGGATCACAACATTCGCCTGAGAAACTGGCAAAGCTCACTCAAAACTAACGATGATGGAAGCAAGCCCTGGTGCTTATAAAGAGCTACTCATATATGCAACATTGGGAGAGGTCCGAGTCCTCTTATGACACAGGCAAAGAAACTAACCATGACATGTGCAGTGCTTTCCAGTTTTAGTCCGAAATAGTATCACCAAGTTAATTTCATTTAGCTTCGTGCCTCAAACTTAACTCGGCGGGGGGCATTTGTTTGATGAGTTTTTGGTGCAAAACGGCTGGCTACGACTATGCTGTGTCAATCAGACTGATATGACCACGTTCGTGATCACTTAGGATATCAAGTACTGCTTTCAATCATGCATATTGACCACGTTGTGGTGATTAGACCAGTACGACTACCTTCCGATCGCTGGGGGATCAAGCAGTTGTTTTCGATCACGTTGAGACAGCCGACTGATATGTGTTAGGATGATCTCAGGGCTTTGGCCCAACGGCCAAAGCCCACCCCTTGACCGCGCCCTGATCGGGGGCGCCCAGCCCGTTTGGCTGGTGGGCCCCTGTCGCCAGCGCTATAAATACAGAGGTGGGGGCCGGGCGGCACGCATCACGAGGTTGACCGCGCCGCCGTCACCCCACCGACAAACCCTAGACCGATCTGTTGAGGGGGCGCTCCAGCGACGGGAAGCACCACCGCCGTCTCCTTCACCGGATCTGCACCGCCGCCACCGTCGCTGCGCACCGGGAGACGCCGTTCTTCCCCGACCGTCGCCGTGCTCCCTGCGCCGCCGAGATGGCCACCTCTTCCTCCACGCAATCAGAAGGTCGGTACCCTAATTCTCTCCCTCTCGGTATTATCTCAAGAACCCGAATGCAAAGAACCCCTCTAGATCCACAACCCTAGGAGAACCAATCCCTTCAATGGTATCAGAGCATACCCTAGGCGTAGATCTGAGAGGGGAAAGAAGATCGACCGCCGTCGGTTGACCGGCGTGCGGAAAAGCAAATCACAGAGAACCCCCCCTTACCCTAGAAAACAGAAAAGAAAGAAACGGAGAACGGGGTCTTACGGGCGCCGTCGCCGGTGTAGAGCGCCGCCGCGCCGTCGCATCGCGCGGAGCCGCCGCTTCGTGCGGTCACCTCCGTTCCCCGCGCCGCCTTCGGGCCGCCACAGTCGCTCTGCGCGGGCGCCGGCCGCCGCCGCCTCGCGGGCTCCGCCCTGCGCTCCGTGCGCGAGGGCGCCGCCGCACGTGGGAGTCGCCGCCGCTCGCTGAGCGGGAGCCGCCGCTTCGGCCCCGCGCAAGCGCGCGCGCCGCCATGGTGCCGCCGCCTCCCGCCAATGCCGCCGCCGCCTCCGTGGGCGCCGTCGCCGTCCGTTTTTTTCGGGAGGAGACGGCCGAGAAATGGTTAGGGTTTTGGGGAGGGGGCGGTTTTGCCCTGGCGTTCTTCGCTCGGAGCCGTCCGATCGCAAGGACGGCCGAGATGGGCGGGGCCAGATGGGCAGGCCGGGACGCGCGGGTTGGGCCCGCGTGGGAGAAAAAGAAGCCGCGCGCTCGGAGGGAGAGCGGGCTGCGAGGGCGTCTGCTGGGCCGGCCGGTAGGCCGTTGGCCTGCGGGGCCTTTTCGGCCGTGTGGGCTGAGCGCGCGTCGGCTGGGCCGCGCCGCGCGAAGGAATGGGCCAAATGGCCGTTTTCAACAGTAAAATCAGATTTTTGATGTTTAATGATTTTCAGAAGTATTTTTTGACGTATTTGATTGAAATTTGATCCAAAATCTCTGTAAATTTTTGCACCAACGTGTTAATTTTTCAGAGATTAAATGTGCACAGTATAATGCTTCTGAATATTGAATTATTTTTAGAATAATTACAGTTTCCGCTGCAAAAGTTAATGTTGATTGTTTTTTTCATTATTAAATTCGAACCAACGGGAGAATTTAATTTTGGAAAAATAGAGATAAATCCCAGATAATTATGATATTGTTATTTTCTGACCAACGTTGATAATAACAATATTATAATTTTTAAATTGATGATTTTATGCATTATTTCTATTTCTGCCCAACGGTGATGTAGATTTAATGTATGATAGAATTGTTCTTAAATTGTATGTCGTATTTTTGACCAACGTTGGAAATAAGGCATATAATTTTGATGTTACGTTCTCACTGCATTTGAAATATTTTTTCAGGAGGATACAACTTAATGAGTTGTATTAGAGAAATCCCCACTCTCAAAGGTGATAATTATGGAGAGTGGAAGAAAAAGTTAGATTTAGCTTTTATCTTGGCTGAGGTGGACTGGGTCCTCACTACAGCACGTCCCACTGAGCCTCTGGCACCAGTGAGGGAACAGAATGAGGATGACACTGCATGGCAGAAAAGACAGAGGGATCATGCTCCCTTGCAGATGTCTTATGATCTTGATCATAAGAAATGGACCACAGCCAACAAGAAATGTATGGCTGTGATAAAGAACACAATTGAGCCTGCTATTCTGGGCTCAATTGCAGAGTGTGACACTGTCACTGAATACCTTGATAAAATAAAGAGTTAGTTCACTGGCTCTTCAAAGACTTATGCTACACAGCTGATTAAGCAGCTGGTAACAGAGAGGTATTCTGGCGGTGGCAATGGCATAAGAGAGCACATTCTTAGAATGAGCAACTTGGCATCTAAACTGAAACCGATGGATTTGGCTCTCAAGGATGAGTTCCTTATTCATTTGGTTTTTGCTTCTTTGCCAAAAGAGTTTGACACTTTTGTTGTCAACTACAATATGCAGCCCGAAAAATGGGACATGGAAAAGTGCATAGCCATGTGCGTGCAAGAGGAGGAAAGAATCAAAACCTCACATGGTGGTTCTATCAACTTTGTGAGGGAAAACAAGAAAAAGAATTATAACAGTAACCCCTTCTCAAAGAACAAGGGCAAAGCCTCTGTACATCAGCCTCAACAGAATAAATTTGCTGTAGACAAAGACCAGTGTCTTCACTGCAAGAAGACAGGACACTACAAGAAGAACTGTCCTGATTATTTAAAGATGATAATGGCAAAGAAAGGTGAGAACATTATTACCTTTATTAATGAATGCCTGTATGTGAAATATTCGAAATCCACTTGGTGGATTGACTCAGGAGCAACTGTTCATGTTGCTAATTCATTACAGGGATTCCGTTCGACGAGGACTACGCAAAGAAAAGAAAGATGCATTAAAGTTGCAAATGGAGTCGAAGCTGAAGTTGAAGCCGTTGGCGATCTTTCATTAGAATTAGCTAATGGCTTCACTCTTTTACTTAGAGATGTCCTTTTGTACCCTCTTTACAGAGGAATTTGATTAGTGTGTCAAATTTGGATAAAGATGGTTATGATTGCAATTTTGGAAATGGCAAGTGCGAAATAATGTTTAATAAAGAATGTGTTGGTCTTGCCATATTACAGAATGAGCTTTATTTGTTATCATTGTGTGATGATGTGAATGTCGTATGCGATAATGAGAACGTTGCGTGCGAGAAAGTGATTGAATCCTCGTCTACGAATGTAAACAGAAAACGAAAGAGAACTCTAGATGAGTCGTCGAAATTATGGCACTGTCGTTTAGGCCATATTTCGAGGGGGAGAATAGAAAGACTAGTAAAGAATGATATTCTTCCTCCATTAGAGTTCTCAGACTTAGAACAATGCAGAGAATGCATTAAAGGAAAATATGTAAAGAAAATTAAAAAAGACGCTAAAAGAAGCACAGGAGTTCTACAAATTATTCACACAGATATTTGTGGTCCTTTTTCTGTTAAAAGTGTGGATGGATATGACTCGTTCATAACATTCACAGATGATTACTCCCGTTTTGGATATATTTATCCAATCAAAGAAAGAAATGAAGCCTTGGATAAATTCAAGATATTTAAGGCTGAAATTAAAAACCAACACGATTTAAAGATTAAGATAGTCCGATCTGATCGTGGGGGGGAGTACTACGGTCGACATACCCCATATGGACAAGTTCCTGGACCTTTTGCAAGGTTTTTACAGGAAAATGGCATAGTGGCCCAGTATTCTATGCCGGGCGAACCTCAGCAAAATGGAGTAGCTGAAAGACGCAACCGTACCCTGATGGATATGGTGCGAAGTATGATGAGCTACTCCACACTCCCATTGAGTTTATGGATGGAGGCGTTGAAAACCGCCATTCATTTTCTCAACAGAGTGCCTAGTAAGTCGGTGCCCAAAACACCGTACGAGTTGTGGACAGGAAGAGTTCCCTCACTAAACCACTTACGTGTGTGGGGGAGTCCTGCTGAGGCTAAAGTATTTAACCCAAACCTTGGGAAACTTGATCCCAAAACAGTAAGTTGTCATTTCATTGGCTACCCTGAAAAGTCAAAAGGTTATCGTTTCTACTGTCCAGACAGATATACAAAGTTTGTAGAAACGAGACACGCTGTCTTCTTAGAGAATGAAATGATGAAGGGGAGCATGGTAGCTCGAGAGATTGACCTTGAAGAGAAGCGGGCGTATGCGCCCACTCCGATGATTCAAGAGTCATTCTTCACACTACCTGCTTTCGCTGCACCATCGGTGCAAGACACTGTGGTGCCAGCACCTGTTATTGTTCCTCCTGTGGCAACAATGAATGATAATGATGAACCTGTTCTTCAGGACCCTATAGAACCTATTGCCACAGATGAGGGGGAGCAACAGCAGCCTCAAACAGTAGATGTACCAAATGAGGAGGCCCCGAGGAGGTCTCAAAGAGTAAGAAGATCAGCTATTTCTGATGATTATCAGATTTATCATACAGAGGAATTTCAAATGGAGGATAATCCCACCTCATTTGAAGAAGCCATGAGAAGCGAAAATTCCTCAAAATGGCTTGAGGCCATGGAAGAGGAAATGGGGTCCATGAAGACTAATAAAGTCTGGGACTTGGAAATTATTCCTAAAGGAGCCAAAACAGTAGGCTGTAAATGGGTCTACAAGACAAAACATGACTCCCAAGGGAATGTAGAAAGATACAAAGCGCGACTAGTGGCAAAAGGATTCACGCAAAGAGAAGGGATTGATTAAAATGAGACATTTTCTCCAGTCTCATGTAAAGATTCCTTCAGAATCATAATGGCATTAGTAGCACATTATGATTTAGAGTTACATCAGATGGATGTAAAGACGGCATTTCTTAATGGGGATCTGGAGGAAAATGTTTACATGGCACAACCGAAAGGTTTTGTTGTGGAAGGAAATGAAAGAATGAGATGCCGCCTAAAGAAATCGATTTATGGGTTAAAGCAAGCTTCAAGACAGTGGTACTTGAAGTTTGACAGTACAATAAGAAAATTTGGGTTTAAAGAGAATGTAGAGGATAACTGTGTTTATGCAAAGTTTAAAGATAGGAAGTTTATTTTCCTAATCCTGTATGTGGATGATATCCTACTAGCTAGTAGTGATGTTAGTCTACTACTGGAGACAAAGAAGTTTTTGTCCTCAAACTTCGATATGAAAGATCTTGGTGAAGCTTCATTCGTTCTAGGGATCGAAATTCACCGAGATAGAAACAAAGGGGTATTGGGACTGTCACAAAAGGCATACATAGAGAAAGTCTTAAAGAAATTTGGTATGCATAAAAGTAGTCCTTCACCTGCACCTATAGTCAAGGGCGACAGATATGGGGATTTTCAATGCCTCAGGAACCAGTATGAGATCGATCAAATGAAAGCGGTTCCATATGCTTCAGCTGTCGGAAGCTTACAGTATGCTCAAGTGTGCACACGCCCTGACTTAGCATTTGTTACCGGGTTACTTGGCAGATTCCAGAGCAATCCTGGAATAGAACATTGGAAATTGATAAAGAAAGTCTTGCGTTATTTGCAAGGAACAAAAGGCCTCATGATGACATACAGAAAATCAGATTTACTCCATATAGTGGGGTATACAGATTCTGATTTTGCAGGAGATGATAGAAAGTCTACATCCGGATATGTATTCACTCTCGCAGGAGGAGCTATTTCGTGGAAAAGCTCAAAGCAAACCGTCACTACATCGTCCACAATGTATGCCGAGTTTGTAGCATGTTATGAGGCCACGGGGCAGGTGAACTGGCTAAAGAAGTTCATACCCGGTTTAAAAGTGGTTGACGACATCAATAGACCACTTAAGTTGTACTGCGATAATGAACCCGCAGTAACGTATGCCCACAACAATAAGTCAAGTGGTGCTGCCAAACACATTGACATAAAGTACTATGTTGTGAAAGATAAAGTTCGGGATCAAATTATAAGTCTAGAGCATATAAGTACCGCAAAGATGTTAGCGGATCCGCTTACCAAAGGCTTACCACCCAACGTGTTCAGAGAACATGTAGCCGGCATGGGTTTAAGGGAAAGCCTATGATTCCTGGACTAAAAGATGGCCCAAAGATTAAAGTAACTATTTCAGAACAGAGAGGTGTATTGTAGCTGTTGAATCTATCGGCGTTTGACCGTGACGATGAGACATGTTCTATGCACTAATCTGTGATGGAATGTGTAAAGTCAAAAGTAATTAAAGATAAAGTATAGATTGAGATCAAGGGGGAGAATGTTAGGATGATCTCAGGGCTTTGGCCCAACGGCCAAAGCCCACCCCTTGACCGCGCCCTGATCGGGGGCGCCCAGCCCGTTTGGCTGGTGGGCCCCTGTCGCCAGCGCTATAAATACAGAGGTGGGGGCCGGGCGGCACGCATCACGAGGTTGACCGCGCCGCCGTCACCCCACCGACAAACCCTAGACCGATCTGTTGAGGGGGCGCTCCAGCGACGGGAAGCACCACCGCCGTCTCCTTCACCGGATCTGCATCGCCGCCACCGTCGCCGCGCACCGGGAGGCGCCGTTCTTCCCCGACCGTTGCCGTGCTCCCTGCGCCGCCGAGATGGCCACCTCTTCCTCCACGCAATCAGAAGGTCGGTACCCTAATTCTCTCCCTCTCGGTATTATCTCAAGAACCCGAATGCAAAGAACCCCTCTAGATCCACAACCCTAGGAGAACCAATCCCTTCAATATGACAATGTTGTGGCACACTAGGTCAACCAGCTGTTACGACCACGCCTGCTCGAGCACCCGCTACGACCACATTCTTGCGATCACGTCTTTGACCGCCTGGGTGTTGAGCACGTTCTTCAGTAAAACCAGTTGGAAACCGAAAAAACCAAAAAAACCGAAGACTTGCGATGGCATTGGCTAGTACTAGTAGCAGCGTGCGTAGCGAAAGCGACCAGTGGGTGGGTGCAGGCGTGCAGCCATCGGGCCATCCCAATCGGACCGTGTGCAACTACGCGTGTGTATGCAACCCGCAAGTGCAACATTATCTGAGAACTAGGGATGGAAACGGATCGGATACGATCAAAGTCTCAAATATGAATACGAATCCATATTTTTAAAACGAATACAAATTCGAATATTCTCGAATACGAATACAAATCGAATGCTATAATGGATACGAATTTGAATAGAATATGTACTTAATTTGGTCAAATATGAATATTCTCCTACAACTTCTGTAACAAATCTCGACAGAACAAATTTCTAGTGGTTTTGCAGGATTTTCACCGGTTTTTGACTGGTAACCGTTAACCAGTTTCAAACCGCCCAAATTCAAATTCACGTTGAGTAGCATATATATTGTCATCTACTCGCCTTGCTAGTGCTATATTGTTCGTAATTCGCGTCAACTTTGGTAAATATGATATTTACCAATATCGCACCGAAATAAATTAGAATTTATCGACACCAAACCATATTTTTAAAAATATTGTATATTACTAAATTAACAATACCATGTTTATGGTATATACCGTAAACACCGAATCGGTTGTACAGCGAATACCACACTGGTCCCACGCCGCGCCGCGCCGCGCCGTGAGAATGAGTTGTCCGCACGCACGCCCACGGTCGTGGCACGTCAGGCTGGCGAGGCTGCGAGCGCTATTGTTTTCCGAAAAACGAAAGGAAAGGGGCGCAGGCAGCACCGCACCGGGTCGTGGGACCGCGAGCGAGCCGGGGCGACGAGTGCGGCGGTCCGCTTGCGCGAACGCGAGCCAGCCCTCACCGTCGCAGCCGCTGCTATATACTCCCCCAAACACAACCCAACCCAATCCTACCGGCTCGCCTCACCTCGCCTCCTCCTCCTCCTCCTCCCCCCTCCTCGCAGGACGACGAGTGCTGCCCCCTCCTCCTCCAGACCCTGGTAAGCCGTCTCGGCCCCGTCTCCATCTCTACGGTTGCTCGAGCGCTCGGTTCCTCCCACAGATCCGCCTCGCATTGCGCTTTCTTTCTCTTGCGCCGGCGCCCGTTAGGCCGATCCAATGTCGTGCCCCGGTGCCCATTTCCTCTCTCCCGACGTGGATCCGACCGGATCTTGGGAGAGTGCTCCTGTTTTTTTTCCTCCCCGCAAAGAATAAAGAATGTAGATCTGCGATCCGCGCCGCCTTTTGGCGTGCGATCTGGACGCGCGCTGCGAGCGTTTTGGATGGCAAAACGCTCCGATCTATCCCTTGGTGCAAGGAAACTATGGTTTTTGTGTGGGTGGGTGGGTGTTGGGGGGGGGGGGGGGGGTCATCGCTGGTTTGAGAGTGCCTAGTTCTGATTGCTACCCTGTTACAAGCTGTGGTCAGATTCTTTATGAATTGTGCTGTCTCATCATCTTTAGTTCCTTACATGTGCTAGATTTTGCGGTACATTCTTGGAAAGAAATCTTTTGATCAGCGTGCGTCCTTCGCCAATAGGTTGTGTAGTTAGTCCTTTTATTGATTGATTGATGTGTAAGTGTAACAAATGTAGCTTTGCTCTAGGTAGAAGATGGCCGACGCCGAGGACATTCAGCCTCTCGTCTGCGACAATGGAACTGGTATGGTCAAGGTGAGACACTAGATTTCACAAAAAGGTTCTGTAGCTTTTTTGGAATTATAGTGTTCTTGGTAACAGCTGGGTTGACAACGTGTGACTGATGGCAGGCTGGATTTGCGGGAGATGATGCTCCGAGGGCTGTTTTCCCCAGCATCGTGGGCCGCCCACGCCACACCGGTGTCATGGTCGGAATGGGACAGAAGGACGCCTATGTCGGTGATGAGGCACAGTCCAAGAGGGGTATCTTGACCCTCAAGTACCCCATTGAGCACGGTATAGTCAGCAACTGGGATGATATGGAGAAGATCTGGCATCACACCTTCTACAATGAGCTCCGTGTGGCCCCGGAGGAGCACCCTGTCCTTCTCACTGAGGCACCACTGAACCCCAAGGCCAATCGTGAGAAGATGACCCAGATCATGTTCGAGACCTTCAACACTCCTGCTATGTATGTTGCCATCCAGGCCGTCCTCTCACTGTACGCCAGTGGTCGTACCACAGGTGAGCTCACTCTATACTGAACTGCAGCCTTTAGGGTGAGAAATCTTGAAATTGTGCACGTTCCCATGTAGATGAGATTAATTTGGAAATATTTCAACTGATGATGCAGCAACATTAAATTATTTGTATGATATGTGTGATAATTTTTTTCAAAGAAACCTGATAGGCAGTTCATACATGGACTGCTGCAGAGCATGCTCATGTTGTTGGCACTCTTGATATAATCTCTGAAAGGGGAATCAATATTATGGTTCGTTACAATTGTCAACAACTTAATATACCCTCTTGCCTGTCTCAGGTATTGTATTGGATTCTGGTGATGGTGTCAGCCACACTGTCCCCATCTATGAAGGATATGCTCTCCCCCATGCTATCCTTCGGCTTGACTTGGCTGGGCGTGATCTCACTGACTACCTCATGAAGATCCTGACCGAGCGTGGTTACTCATTCACCACTACGGCTGAGCGGGAAATTGTGAGGGACATGAAGGAGAAGCTTGCCTACATTGCCCTGGACTATGACCAGGAAATGGAGACTGCTAAGACCAGCTCGTCAGTGGAGAAGAGCTACGAGCTACCTGATGGGCAAGTTATCACCATTGGTGCTGAGCGTTTCCGTTGCCCTGAGGTCCTCTTCCAGCCATCCTTCATTGGAATGGAAGCTGCAGGTATCCATGAGACTACCTACAACTCCATCATGAAGTGCGACGTGGATATTAGGAAGGATCTATATGGCAACATTGTTCTCAGTGGTGGTACTACTATGTTCCCTGGAATTGCTGATAGGATGAGCAAGGAAATCACTGCCTTGGCTCCAAGCAGCATGAAGATCAAGGTGGTTGCTCCTCCTGAAAGGAAGTACAGTGTCTGGATTGGAGGATCCATCTTGGCATCCCTCAGCACCTTCCAGCAGGTAAATAAACATGGCAGCAATATACTGTTTATTTCACAAACCTGAGTGATTTGCTTACAATGTTACTTGCCATTGCAGATGTGGATTGCAAAGGCTGAGTATGATGAGTCTGGCCCGTCCATCGTTCACAGGAAATGCTTCTAATTCTTCCGACTCAAGAATGCAAGCCAAGAGGAGCTGTTATCGCTACCCTCCTGCTTCGTTTTTCTCTCTTTTTGTTCCTGTTTCTTCATTAGTGTGGACAAAGTTTTCAGCCAGCCTATCTGTTATCGTTTCCCCGATTCAAAGACAGTAATATCTATTGCTACCTGTGCTTCTCACTTGTGATAATTTTGGACACATATGTTCAGTTTATTCAAATTTAATCAGATGCCTGATGAAGGTACTAGAAAAATGCGAATGGTGTTCTGATTTGTTGTTTTTGGTTATCGATATCTTGTTAAATGAGTAATATTAAAGTGTCTTAATCCCATTATTGTTACATGAGCGTACTGCTATGCGGTATGCAAGCAGCAATGAACTCATGGGTTTCTTGATTAGCCATTTGGATCCTAGATCGTTGGTAAATTTGTTGCTAGTGAGCTTTGTATTGTGATTGGTTTGAAATGTGTCGAGTATTCTCTTGTGCCTTTGTTGCGTCTTTTTGATTGGTGGGTTCTATCTGATGCCTTCCTCTATTGGATGTTGTGCTGGGATATGCATCAGATAAATTCTCTTGTAAAGGCTTTATCGGCATATGAGCACGCTTTGCTGCTTAAAGCTGTACTGTTCAAGACATTCCTGTATGAAACAGGAATCTTTCTCTTTTCTTCAAACAAAATGCGAGGGAGAATGGGACCATGTGATTCTATGATGCTGTTGCCTGGTTTTTGTACATGGTTTATTAGGATATTTGGGATCTAGCTCATGCCAATTGGGGTGATGGTATGAAAATGGCATAGCTTTGACAGGTAGGATATCATGAGACCTGATCTGGTCAATGTGGGTGATTTCTGCCGTCTGTGTTCAAGAGTGGTTTTAGTTCTGCAACACATATGTTCGTGTCTGAAACTTGATAGTATTGTGTATTTAGCTATATTTGTTAGTATCAAGTGGAAATGGGGTGGTTCCATGGTCTTGGGCGAAAGGCTCCTAAAAGTGGCTAAATTCGATCACGCTTTCTAGGGTTTGTTTATGTGTTACGTGCTGGCTTAGTTTTTTTTTTTTTGGAGAGAGAGAGGGACGCCGGAACACATTTCAGATCATATCCACTTGTTTTCCTTGAAAAGAAAAACAAAAGGTTCTGATTGTTGTCTTTGGATTGTTCTGTAACAAACTTTTCAATCCATATGAGGCTTAGGCTTGTATTTTGTCCAGGACCTGTAAATTTGTTATCTATTGGTTTTCATACATCCATGGTTTTTCATGATATACAATTGTCATTATCATTCATCGAGCTTCTGGTTGCCCTATATAATCTTTAAGCTTAGGCTTGTTACTTGACGTAGCAAACAGGCATAGACATCACATGGGTTTAACGAACGAAACAACAGCAAATTGAGGTGGCTGGAATCATTTCTAGCTACAAACACACATGGCACTTGGAAGCAGGAATTAACAAAGAAACAGGGGACTGAAAGAGCTAGCTTTAACTTGAAAACTATAACAAAATGTACGCATTATAGTGCTATGTTCATCACAACGTACATCGACTAACAATTTCCTGTTTCACTTTAACAACCTCAGCAAAAGCAACCTGAAGAGTTTGTTGTGCAAAGACAAAAATTTCCCCAGATGTTGATCCTTCCCTGGCATATCTAAGGGCATCACGATGAAGCTCACTATACCGCAAACATTCGTCCAACACAAAACCATTTTTAGCTTCTTTCGTCCAACGTTTCAATATGTAAAACTCTGGTATGTCACGTACATCAAGAGCTAAGAATACTCTCAGTATATGACGACATATGACTCCAGAACTCTCAAACTTACAGCAGCTACATTTAGCTCTCTTGCCAGATGTATCATAGCTGACCGTGCATGTGGCTTCAGTATCCTCCTTCGTGACTTTATACACAGCAATGAGCCCGCCATTGTCAAGATTAGAAATATAATAACCTAATGATTCAATGAATTCTTCCTCAAATATGTTAAAAACTGTCCTTGTGTATATTTCTGACACCTGTCTCAGCATGTTTGAGGGTGTTCTTAGAACAGGTCTGGTAAAAGATGTGGCTAGATCTTCTAGAGCTTCCTTTTCTGACCAACTTGCCATCACATGTTCAAACAATGAAATGAAGACTGGCAAAGCTGTTCTTGTGTTGAAGTACTTCTCAAAGAAGTTTCTCAAGCTTTCAGGTCTCTGAGTTGCTGAAAGATCAGCAGTAAATACATCTTTGAAATATACAGGAACCCATTTTTGCCGAATTCTGTACAGCGACTGGAGCCATAAGTTGTCGTCCAGGCCATAATTATCAACGACTTTCTTCCAACCTGACTCAAACATTTCAACTGTTTGGGGCTCATTGACGCACGCAGAGAATTCGTCTTCAAAGGAAGAACATCCAAAATATGTATTAGCCAAAATTTCCTTGCATCTATTTAATATCTGAGAAGTACAATACCGATGGTGTGTTTGTGGAAATACTTTTGCTATTGCTGAACCAATGGCTTCATTATAACCACTAGTTAGTGACGTAGGATGGTGTGAACCCATTGCTTTGATCCAGTTATGAAATAGCCAAACATAGGAAGCCTCCGTGAAATCTGTTAGTAATGCACAACCAAACATTACACATTGCATGTGATGATTGACACCGGTGAACATAACCAATGGCAAAAAGTCCTTGTTCTCGACAAAAGATGTATCAAGTGTGACAGCATCTCCAAAATAGTAATACGATGTTCTTGCTTTGGCGTCAGCCCAGAAGGCATGGGTCAAGCAATCAATTTTTTCAACTTCAAATGCATATGAAAATGTAGGATTCTCAGCATTCAGCCGCTTGAAGTACCCAAGAAGCTTTTGAGTATCATCCACACCAAAAGCACTTCGGCAAGGTTCTATTATTTCTCGATCATTTGGTGCTTGGTTCTCAAAATTCCTCCCTAGGTCTCCTAGCTGCGGATTGAATGTTGGAGCAATTGAATTCTCTCGAAGAACACTAGTTTTTGCAAGAACAACGACTTCGCTTTTTGAATGAATGTAATGCACCTTGTTTAGTACACCAGTCAACTCATGTGTATGTGCCAAGAAAAGCTTTGAAACAAGCCATTTATCGTGGTCCCTTTTCACTATCTCAAACATCGCCTGGCAACCTTCCCTTAGAGCAGCCTGATTTCTCTTCTTGTTCTCATTATTATTTTCTTCAAAAGGTATAGCTCCTTCCTTGGTGCAAACAAAGCGCCGCATTACAAAGGTTTTGTCCTTTGGCGAACGGCGGGATAATCTGATACGTACATCAAAGCCCATGCGGCTAGCATAGGCATAATAGAATGTCTGGGCAGCTTCATGAGAAGGGAATTCCATTCCCACAAATGGTTCTAATTGGGCATATTCCTCAGGTGCAACGTATCTCACTATGCTTGGAGCTGTTACAACATGATTGTGTTCCTTGATGAGCTTCGCCACAACCCACCGCCCATAGTACTTCTGAGTAACCTCAATCATTGCACGACAACCCTCCCTTAATGTTGGACGCTTTCTCTTTATCTTGCCAGTGTCGTAGTTTTGCTTCTTATGATGGAAGCCCTCCTTTGAACACACAAAACGCCGCATGATAATAGACTCATCATTCCTTGAACGACGGGACTTGCCAATGCGCACAGAGAAACCTACCCGACTAGCATAAGCCATGTAGAACACTTTTGCAGCCTCCTCAGATTCAAACTCCATGCCAACAAAAGGTTCAC
The DNA here is from genome assembly GCA_017311315.1 of Dendrocalamus latiflorus. NCBI lineage: Eukaryota > Viridiplantae > Streptophyta > Magnoliopsida > Poales > Poaceae > Dendrocalamus > Dendrocalamus latiflorus. The sequence continues at coordinate 9,065,760 of CM029651.1, read as the reverse complement.
TATTTTCTAGATTCTCTTTACTGGAATTGTTATTAATGTCAACCAGTTGGCTGCTGACATCAAATGCCATCTGGTTTTCAGTGTGATCATCATTAAGATCAACGTTGTTGTCCCTAAAAGGATCGTCTTCGCTTGAGGCACTCTCCATGAGAACAACTCAATGCTGCCTAACAGCCTAAGCATAAGTTAATCAGGAGGGTGTGTTTCAAGGATTAAGAGTCACATGCTCTGGAAAAAAAGGGACAGCAGATCAAATTCAATCCTTTGGTAAAACAACACATGCAAATGTAAAAGCTGACCTAGCTAATTACCTAAACGAAAAAGAAAACTTCCTTTTAGACTACGTGTTTATAGTTCATTGGAAGCTTCAGAGTGCAGGCTAAAATGTTAAAATTTATACAACCAAGATTAGCAAGATGATATAATAGTATAATACATCAGTACGCAAGGCAACCTCCAAGGTTTTTGTTGTTTACCATCTACAAATATACTATTGTCGAAGAAAAGGGCATAAAGATCTTGGTTTTCTTAAGGTGGTTAAAGACCGTACCATGGAAGCCGGATTCTATTCACATGGAAAACAACATATAAGATTGTAGAATTGAACTACAAAAATGCAAAACCATATATCCTACTTGCTTTTAATAGCTACATTTTATATCTAATTATGATTTAAACATCTAGTTTATGCATCTTGAAGCAATACATTTGCAGTATGGCATCATCAAAGATCTTTTAAATTTTCGTCATCTAATATATGATTAGAACTATAGAACCCATGCACCTAACCTGGAATTCAATTCTTAAGTGAACCTTGAGAAATGGTGGGATGGCAGAAAAAAATTTGACAACTCCACAAACCCTAACAAACTAATAGACTAGTGTATATTGTAAATATATAAAATTCACAATTCCGAAGATCATGAACATTGTACAAATATGTTAAGGATTCAAGTTGAACTTACCAGCTGGACCACAGGGGCTCCATGGTGTGGGATTTGGTACTTAAGTGCTCCATGGTGTGGGATTTGGTACTAAAGTGCCATGGATTTACAGCCCTTCAACCGCAGTGTAGTTGGTGATTCCAAACAGCTCAATTAGATCCTATAACCAACAGGTGCAGATTTAGTTGCCAGCGACTGTATCTGATCAGTGGTACACTGAATAATTCCAGACCAACAAAAACTACGACAAAGTAGAGAGATTAAGAGACCGAGGCCAGCCTAGTTTTTCCATGTGTCACACAACATTGGCATCAAGGTTGTAACTATTAGTTGAAATTTGTAAAATAGGCACATGGCATGAACTAGCAGTACTAGCCTAGCGTATCAACCGTTAAACTGGCATAATGCTTTACACAAACCAGATCAAAATATAGAGCCAGCACACAGTACCAGTGCTGCTCACGGGTCAAATGCAAGTAATATTTGCTCACATGGATTTCAGAATAGTACCCTATCCTGAAATGGTAGTGCTAATTAACACTAGTAGACAAGGTCCACATCAATAAAAGAGCATGGTCTTTTAACATGAAAAATCGAGAAAGGATTCAAGACTTATTCTACAAACAAACTTAACTAATGCAATCTTAACATTTCTGAACACCAATCAATGAGGAGCTCTCTCGGGAAGCCTAGCTAGACTGAGGACGTCTCACTTAGCTGGCCCGGGTTTGAGCCCTCACCGAAACTAGAAGGCAAAGCCGGAGGGATGTCTCCCCCCTGGTCTCCTCCTTTTTCTGAACACCTATCAAACAAAAAGAGTCATTAACTAATGGTACCTTGTTTCTTTAATTGCTCAGTTAAAAGCATATCTTATAGAATTCGACAGAAAATTCAATTGCAGATTGGCACCGTAATTTCACAAAACAAGGAGAATGTTTCCTGTTAATAAATTTTCGGTATGGTAAATATCTGAGCAACAACTAATCACCCCACATATGCCTAGTGAAGCGTATACAGAGGTGATCATTCAGCCAGCTGTGGTGTTCTTAGGACTTTTGCTTTCAAGATTTCCAAAACCAAGGGAGCAAAACTCTAGCCCAAACCTATTGTAGGTGTGAAACCCAAACACAAGTGAGGGGGTAGATGTCGGCCGTCTGACAGGCCATCGTACACAAGATTAAAAATGACATAGGAGTTTATACAAGTTCAGTTGTCCAAGAGGACCACCCTACTCTTGTTGATGGCCTAGGGAGTTCCTCGCGTGAGGGGTCCTCCTGGAGGCATACCAGTTTGGATGGATCTTTATATTCCTTGAGAACTTAAGTTACAAATGTGGGATACATGAGGTATTTATAGGCTCTCGGCCCTGTACAAATGATTAGAATACTCCTCATGAAGATAGCTAATCTGTAAGTACATGTGAGGTATATTATTGTCCTTTCTAAGCATACTAGTGGTTCTTTGATCTGTATGTCACAACCAGTTGTCGGTTGCACTGTACATGCATGGTTACCCGACAAGTGTCCCCACGTCTTAGGGCATATCCTTGGGCCGGTGGGGCCTCTCGCCTCATGGGACCCACTGGGGATGGATACACTATCTTAATGATCCTGGGATCTGAGGCTGATGCCCTGATGTCTTCACAAATGTCCCAGAGAAGATAGGTTGGATAGCTATCGAGGACGCTCGTACAGAGGCATCTAAGGCTTTTGAGGATGCCATGGAGACTTTTCAAACTCAGTATGCTGCCTACAAGACATGGATCGATGAGGATGCTCGTGCTTCTGCTATTCTGGTTGCTAGCATGGAGGTGTATCTCACTGGTGATGTGGTTGGCTTGGCTTCTGCATAGGCGATATGGACGCATCTACACAACCGCTATGAGCTATCTGGTGATTCCTTGTACCTTGCTATTATGCATCAGGAGTAGTCGCTGTCTACGTTGCGCGGATACTTCCCAAAAGTCGCGTACCGGTATCGGATACTGTACCGGATACGGATACTGCCCCGATACGCGCCGATACGTATCCTGCACGTATCTGAATTTATTGATTATTCAAAAAAAGAAATTAATTCCCGATACTTCTCCGATACTTTTCGGATACTTCTGACATAATATCCCCCACCAACCTCCAGATCCAAATCTGAAACGTCTCCCACCCCGCGCCTCCACGCCCGACGCTCGGCTCGCTCACCGCGTCGCCCGTCCCCTCCGGTCGCCTCCACGCCCGACGCCTCCGCTCGCCCGCCGCCTCGGCCGGTTTGCCTCGCCCGCCGCCTCCGTCCGTCCCCTCCGGTCGCCGTCTCGCCTGCCGCGTCGCCTGTCGCCTCCGGTCGCCGCGTCGCCTGTCCCCTCCGGTCGCCTCCACGCATTCGAAGACCGGGGGCTTACAATGTCGTGAATGCGTTCTTCGCAGGTGACATCATCCTGACCTTGTTTGTAGCTTACTTGGATAGAATGACCTATTTGCTTGAAGATGATCCAAAGAGGATTGCTTGCCGTTATACTACAGGCTGGTTTGCTCTTGACGTTGCCTACTTGAAAGCTCAGGTCATATGGATTCTTCAACATGCTTCGTCTATGGCGTCTCCGTAGAGTCAGCTCTCTCTTTGCTCGGTATGTTGGTCATTATGCATGAATGGTGAATACACAAAGTCTCCTGTAAATTTTAATATTCACGAGGAATGGCATCCGATGTGCTTATCTTGCAGGTCACACTTTTTGCTGTGCACGCGGAAAACATGAGGGAGATGATCTTCAACATTTTCTACATGCTCTTTAACCTTGGATTGATTGCTTATTTGATCGGAAACATGACAAATTTGGTTGTCCATGGCACTAGACATACTCGAAAATATGTGAGTTCTATTTGTTTAACCTTTGGTTGATATCTACATCTGACAGTTATTTTGAAGTTCGATTCTAAATCCTGTTCCTGTTAAATTTTGGACTAAAGAGGGATACAATTCAAGCAGCAACCAGCTTTGCACTGAGGAATCAGCTACCACCTCGGCTGCAAGTTCAGGACAGATTCAGAAGGTCTTCAACAAGAAGAGACCCTTGATGCGCTGCCTAAGGAGGGAGAACTGAAGTATCAAGCAAGTTGCTACATCAATATTAAGGTATTCTCGATTTCTCAATTCCTTATAAGAATTCATTAATTTCTTATTTTTATCTTTACTACACACACACACACACACACACGTATCGCCGTATCGGTGTTTTTAGGAAAATGGCGAATCGCAGTATCGCCGTATCGCGTATCCGTATCGGGGTATTTGGGCAACATAGGGGAATACCACTTTGGATGAGTTCTATGCTCAACTGTCCGCAGTATGGCATCAAATTGACTGTTTGAGGCCAGATGTTTGCCACACTTGTCAGTGCTGTCAGCATCAATAGTTTCATCTGGAGCTTCGTCGCATCTACAACTTTTTGGCACGTCTCCGGTCTGAGTTTGAGCAGACTTGCTCAGTTGCTGGCTCATCACCCTAGTGTCACTCTATTGGAGGCTTTTGCAGCTGTTCGTACTAAGGAGATTCACCTTCATGGTGCGGGTCTGCTGCCGTCACTATCGTTTCTTTCAGTTTTGGCAGCTCCTCTAGCTTCTACACCTGATGCGCCTCCAGTTACTCCTTCACCAGTTGCGCCTCCACCAGTGATAGCTGTTGTTGGTAGGGGACTCCACTGCACTTATTGCAACAAGGATGGACATGTGGGACAGTTCTGCTATAGGAAGAAAAATTTTCATCGTGGTGGCTGTCCTTTGAGGGGCATTGGAGATTTCTCCTCTCAGCGGAGTCCTGGTGTCTTTGACACTTAGAAGTTTCTCACATTGCTACGTTGTGTGGTTGCTTCTGCACCGTTTGGTTCTACTGCTCAGTCTTCCGATGAGATCTTCTACTTCTCCTTCTTCAGGTATATCACCTTGGATTCTTGATTATGGTGCTTCCTTTCATATGACATTTGATTCCACCAGTCTTACTTCCATTAGTCCTTTAGCTGCTCCTATCACTGTTTGAACAACAGATGGTACCTCTTTTTGTTACAGGACGATGCACTCTTTCAAATTCATCCTTTCATGTTCTTGTTGTTTCTCATGTTCTAAAACTAACCATGTGGCTCATATGCACCAGTTAGCTCACTAATCATGGTTGTCGTGTTATTCTAGATTCTGATTCTTGCTGTGTTCAGGATCGTCACATGAGGACTCTGGTTGGTACTGGCCCTCGCCGCCGTGACTCACGACAACTCTAGGAGCTTGGCTTGCTTAATCTTCCTTCTGTTGCCCCTATCAGTCTTGTCGCCTCCGCATTTGCTGCATCCTCCACCACGTCTTTTTCTCAGTGGTGTTATAAATATTGTGTGTATATTCATGAGGCCCAAAAAGGCAATATATAGGGAGTACAAGGGGATACGCAGATGAATATGCCATATACAGATAAGGAACCAAGACATATAAGGAAACAAATAACAATCCTATTCTATCCTTAACGCCCCCCTCAAACTCATGGTGGATCACACATACTGAGTTTGGAGAGAAAATATAAATGTTGTGCTCTAGTTTAGGACTTCGTGAAGAAGTCAGCAAGCTGTAATTCTGATGGCACAAATTGTAGAGCAAGTACTACCTCTTGCATCTGTGAGCGAGTGTATGAAGCATTCACTTCAATGTGCTTGGTGAGCTCATGCTTCACTAGATCACGAGCAATACTGATAGCATCTGTACTATCAGACATAAGTGTCGTAGGCCCCCTCACAGGTACACCAAAGTTTGCAAGTAGCCACCTCAACCAAGTAATCTCTGTTGTCACTGCTGCCATAGCTCTCAACTCAGCCTCTACACTCGAACGGGAAACCGTAGTCTACTTTTTTGTCTTCCAGGCAATCAAGGAGTTAAGAAAAACACAATAAGCAGAAAGAGAACGACGATCAGAAGGATCACTAGCCCAGGTCGCATCAGAGTACGCTTGAAGTTGTAGTAAGGTGGAACTAGGGAAAAACAAGCGACGAGAGATTATCCCACGCAAGTAGCGAAGAACACGAAGGAGGTGACTGTAGTGAAGATGAGTAGGACTAGCCATGAACTGACTCAAGATATGAACAACATAAGCAATATCAGGGCGAGTGCTCACAAGATAACAGGTAGGATCCTTAAGATCACCATCAGTAGCACGAACCTGAAGGGAGAGCTCCATAGGAGTCTCAGCAGTGCGAGTGTTAGTCAAATCAGACCGATCAAGAAGATCCTGAACATACTTCTGCTGGGAGAGGTAGTAACCCTCAGGCGTGGAAGAAACCTCAATCCCAAGGAAGTACGTAAGCAAACCAAGATCAGTCATCAGAAACTGCTCACTGAGATGCTTCTTCATGTATGTGATGAATGAGGAATCGTCACCAATAATGAGCATATCATCCACATATAGAAGTAGTATCCTACTTTGAGATGAAACATGGATAAAAAGAGTAGGATCATGGATACTGACAGTGAAACCGGCAGCGGTAATCACTGAGGTGAAATGCGCAAATCAAGCACGAGGGGCCTATTTGAGGCCATAAAGAGCACGACGAAGATGACAAACATGGCTATCTGGAACAGAATACCCAGGTGGTGGCTGCATGTAAACCTCCTCATGCAAAACCCCATTAACAAAGGCATTCTTAACATCCAACTGAGAGATAGACCACCGGCGGACAGAAGCAACCGTAACAAGAGTGCGAACAGTGGTCATATGGGCAACAGGGGCAAACGTCTCATCGTAATCACGACCATACTCCTGCTGGAAGCCACGAGCCACAAGACGAGCCTTGTAGCGCTCAGTAGTACCATCAGATCTGGTCTTAATCTTGTACACCCATTTACACGTGATAGGACGAGCATGCACAGGTGTCGGTACAATATCCCAAGTCTCCGTTCGTCTAAGAACATCAAGCTCCTTTGCTATAGCGAGCTACCACTCAGAATGAGAAACAGTCTCACGATAAGAGTTGGGCTCAATGACAGAGAGAGCATGAGCAGTTGAAGTGAAACCAAGGCGATCAGGAGGTCGAAGGGATGTCTGGTCACGAAAGGCGTAACAAGGAGCATAATTAGAGGAATCAGACATCGATGTCGGCAAAATACTAGCAGATGAGTCTGGTGAAGGACGAGGACGTCTGGAGTAGTGCACTCCAGAGAAACGAGATGGTGGTACTGCATGAGCAAGAGGCGGTGCTATAGAAGGCAACACAAGAGGTGGAAGGTACATAAAGAACCACTGGAGATAGGCTAGAGGAAGGTTGTGAAAGAGGATAAATGGGTGAAGAGTCAGGGAGAGATAACCAGGACATCGTCTCGATGGTGGAAGCAGGACGAGGAGCTGAATCTCGATAGAAGAAAGGTCGAGATTCATCAAAGACAACGTCTCGTGAGATCCTAATCTATCGAACGGAAGGATCATAGCAGCGATAACCCTTATGCTTAGAACTGTATCCAAAGAACACACACTCAACTGACTGGGCTGACAATTTGGTGCGCTCACAAGGCTGCAGCAGGACAAAACACGTGCAGCTAAAAACGCGAAGGTAACTGTACTGGGGAGCTCTAGAGTATAGACGCTTTATAGGATTGACATCCTTAAGAGAAGTGGAAAACTGCTGAGCAGGGCACCCTCTTAGTTTTCTTGTCCCGGTGCTCATGCCCAGAATGGGGTGCCTGAAAGAAAGCATCATCTTCTTGAGATAGCTCGTGCTCTCATGCTTGCTTCTGCTGTTCCACCACACTTCTGGCCTGAGGCTGTTTCTACTACCACTTTTCTGATCAATATTCAACCCTCTTCTGCTCTTCAGGGTGGGATCAGTTGAGCGTCTGTGGCAAGACTCTTGATTACTCTAGTCTTCGCCTCTTTGGGTGTGTTATATATTCTTCTTGCACCTCGTGAGCGTACCAAGCTGACTGTTCGGTCCGTGGAGTGCATTTTTCTAGGCTATAGCGCTGAGCACAAGGGATATCATTATTGGGATCCTGCTGGCCGACGGATGCAGATTTCTTGGGATGGTACTTTTGATGAGTCTCGTACTTTCTATCCTCGTCCTTCTCCTTCCTCCACTTCAACATCTCTTGTCAACCCACTTTCTTTCTTGACATTTTCTTCCACCCCCAGTCACCACTCCACCACAGCCTTTGGTCTCTCCGATGCCTCCTTCACAGTTGGCGCCTTCTTCGCCACGGGCACCCTCTCAGAGTTACTCCTGACCTTGTTCCTTCTTATCCTCTCTACTATACTTGTCATCTACGAGTTGAGGATTCTTCTGATGTGCTCTCTCCTTCTGATGGGTCATCCTCTTCGGCCTTTCCTTGATATGCTCTTCGTGATCACCAGTCTATTCGGTCTCTTGAGCGTTTTAGCTTTGCTGCCGTTGCTCTTACCATCGAATTCTTATCATGATGCTGCTATTCATCAGGAGTGGAAGCATGCGATGGCAGAGGAGATCGCTACCCTTGAGCGTACTGGCACGTGGGATCTTGTTCTTCTTTCTGCGCGTGTTACTCCTATCACATGCAAGTCAGTCTTTAAGGTTAAGACCCGCGCATGTAGTTTTCAGCAGGAGCATGGTCGTGACTATGCTGAGACCTTTGCTCCTGTCGCTCACATGACCACCGTTCGCACTCTTCTTGTTGTGGCCTCTATTCGGCAGTGGCCAATCTCTCAGTTGGACGTCAAGAATGCCTTTCTCAATGGCGAGTTGCGTGAGGTCTGATGAATAAGTCCCTGTACTGTGGTCTTTGTGGGGCTGTGGTAGTTTTTTTGTTTTTTGACTGCTTTAGGACAGCATCTGCTTTTGCTTTAGGACAACATCTGCTTTTAGGACAGCATCTGCTTTTGCTTTAGGACAGCATCTGCTTTTAGGACATCATCTACTTTTAGGACAGCATCTGCTTTTAGGACAGCATCTGCTTTTGCTTTAGGACAGCATATTGACCGCTTTAGGACAGCATCTAGGATAGCATCTTAGCATATGCTTGGCTGGTTCTCAGCCTATAAATATGTATCTCCAACCCCTCAGGTTGGTATGGCATTGTGTGAGCAATAAACAAGAAGAAAATTGCCCCATCTCCTAGTGTCATCCTCTCCATGAGAGTTAGGATCTTGCTATCACCAAGAGCAAGAGTCCAGCGACTAACAAGTGGTATCAGAGCCTTAGTATCCTGTAGCCTGAGCATCTCCTGCTCATCTCCTTCTCCGGCCTCGCAGCAGCCCCGGCCGGTAGCAGCAGCAGCTCCGGCTGTCCCCGCTCACTCCTCTCCGGAGACGGACGGCAGCTCGTCAGAAGCAGCCCTCTCTCCACGCAACAGCCCCCCAGTAGCGCGCCATGTCCGCAGGGCAGTCTCAGCGCTCGGTCGCCTCGAGCATGCGGCGTCAGCAGACGGCCGAGCTCGTCGCGGCAGAGCAGCGCGAGCGAGCGGCGGCAGAGACCGCTGCGGCGGCGGAAAGGGCGTCAAGGCTGGCAGCGGCGGAGCTGGCAGCAGCCAGGGCGGAGGTGGAAGCAGCGGCGGCAGATGCAGCGCGTGCGGCAGCAGCAGAGGTCAAGGTTTTGCGCGGCAGCAACAGCAGCTCCGGCTCTGTTGATGGCGGCGCCGACGCGGACCCTCAGCTGCTGGAGAGGGAGGCAGCGCAAGGGCGAGCGGCGCAATGGGTAGCCGCGCACGCCCACGAGCGCGGCGGCAGCCCAGACAGGCGCGGACGCGCCGGCGGCGCTCCTGGAGGAGGCACGCACGGCGGCGGCGTACGGGTCGACGGAGAGCGCGGCCCTCACAGGCAACGTGGCTCTCTCTCCCCGGTACGGTACCGTGGTCACGAGTACCAGGCTGTCGTCAGGGACGTCGGCCCCGGCGGCGGGTGGCCTACCCTCACCAAGACCAACTACGTCGAGTGGGCTGCGGTGATGAGGATGAAGCTCCAGGTGCGGCATATGTGGGATGCAGTCCGGTACGGCGACGTCGACTACGACCAGGATCGACGGGCGCTGGATGCTCTCATCGCCGCAGTCCCGCCCGAGATGCAGTTCTCGCTTACCAACAAGCGGACTGCCAAAGAGGCTTGGGACGCCATCGCTGCAGCACGCATCGGCAGCGACCGCGCCCGCAAGTCTACATTGCAGGCACTACGCACGGAGTGGGAGCACCTGGCCTTCAAGCCAGGTGAGGACGTTGATGACTTTGCTCTCCGTCTCAACACTCTGTTGCAGAAGTTGCAGTTCGGTGACGACACCTACGGCGAGAGAGCTGTGGAAAAGCTCTTCCGCTGCGTCCCCGAGAAGTACAAGCAGATGGTTCGCTCGATCGAGTCTCTGCTGGACCTCTCCACGATGACGATCGAGGAGGCGTTGGGTCGCCTCAAGGTCGTTGACAGCGATGAGCCACAGCGCCCCTCGGGACCCGTCACCATTGGCGGGAAGCTCCTCACTCGGGAGCAGTGGGAAGCCGGCCAAGGTGACAAGAAGAAGGGGGAGCCTTCTTCCACGACAGGCGGCCGCAAGAGTGGCAAGCGCGGCAAGCCGCGCAAAGGCGCCCAGGGCGGCGATGCTGGCAAGCAAAAGCCGGCACGAGACGACTCTTGCCACAACTGCGGCAAGCTTGGTCACTGGGCCAAGGAGTGTCGACAGCCACGACGCGGCCAGGCCCACGTCGCGCAAGCGGAGGAGCAGCCGGTCCTGTTCATTGCTCATGCGAGCATCGAACTACCTCCAGCGGCACCGGCCGCAGTGGCTCTCCACCTTGACGAGCCAAAAGCACACGCCCTCCTCGGCGACAGTTCCGGCAATGACAAGACCGACGGGTGGTGCCTCGACACCGGCGCCACCCACCACATGACCGGGCGGCGGGAGTTCTTCTCCGAGCTCGACTCAGGCGTTCGAGGCACCGTCAAGTTCGGCGATGCCTCCGCCGTGGAGATCAAGGGCGTCGGCTCTGTCGTCTTCGTCGCCAAGACTGGCGAGCACCGGCTGCTCACCGGCGTCTACTACATCCCCGATCTGCGGAACTCCATCATCAGCTTGGGACAGCTGGATGAGAACGGCTCGCGTGTCGAGATCGAGCACGGGGTGCTGCGGATTTGGGATCTTCGACGCCGCCTCCTTGCCAAGGTAACCAGAGGCGCAAATCGACTCTACACTCTTCACGTGCAGGTGGCACAACCCATCTGTCTCGCAGCTCGTCGGGACGACGAGGCGTGGCAGTGGCACGAGCGCTTTGGGCACCTTCACTTCGAGGCCCTGAAGCGGCTCAGTGCCACGGAAATGGTGCGAGGCCTGCCGTGCCTTGACCATGTGGAGCAGCTCTGCGACGTCTGCGTGTTGACGAAGCAGAGGCGACTCCCCTTTCCCCAGCAGGCGAGTTTCCGAGCCAAGGAGAGGCTCGAGCTCGTGCACGGGGACTTGTGTGGCCCGGTGACACCGGCCACACCAGGAGGACAACGCTACTTCCTGCTGCTCGTCGACGACCTCTCCCGCTACATGTGGGTGATGGTCCTCGGCAGCAAGGGAGAGGCTGCGGACGCCATCAGGCGCACGCAGGCTGTTGCGGAGGTGGAGTGCGGCCGCAAGCTGCGCGTGCTGCGCACAGACAACGGCGGCGAATTCACGGCGGCTGAATTCGCGTCGTACTGCGCTGATGAGGGCATTCAGCGCCACTACTCCGCGCCGTACAGCCCGCAGCAGAACGGCGTCGTCGAGCGGCGCAACCAGACGGTTGTGGGGATGGCTCGGGCCCTCCTCAAGCAGAGGGGGATGCCGGCTGTCTTCTGGGGAGAGGCGGTGGTGACGGCCGTCTACATCCTCAACCGCTCGCCTACCAAGGCGCTCGACGGCAGGACGCCGTACGAGGCTTGGCATGGGCGCAAGCCGGCGGTCTCCCACTTGCGGGTCTTCGGCTCCCTCGCGTTCGCCAAGGAGCTTGGCCACATCGGTAAGCTCGACGACAGGAGCACTCCGGGAGTGTTCATCGGCTACGCGGAGGGCTCGAAGGCCTACCGCATCCTCGACCCTGACACACAGCGAGTCCGCATCTCGCGTGACGTTGTGTTCGACGAAGGGCGAGGCTGGACGTGGGACAAGGCGGTGGACGACGGTTCGACTCTCAGGGACTTTGTTATCGACTACGTCCACTTCGAGAGAGCCGGGGGAGCTAGCAGCTCGTCTTCACCGAGCTCGTCCACCTCGACACCTTGCTCGCCACCAGCTCCGGCGAGTGCTCCACCACCTTCGGCACCGGCTACGCCCCACTCTTCACCACCGGCTCACCACTCTCCTGCACCGGCGGCCACACCACCGGGATCGGCCCCAACAGCTTCGGTCCACGACGAGCAGCGCATGGTGGAGTTCGCTACTCCGCTATCTCACGACGAGGACCGCGTCGACGTCTACCACGACGACGAACCTCTGCGCTATCGTACCATGGACAACATCCTCGGCGAGTTGCCCGTCCCTGGACTGGCGCAGCGCGACTTCGAGGCGGAGCTGCACTTGGCGTGCGACGACGGCGAGCCTCGCTCCTTCGCTGAGGCGGAGGGAGACGCGGCGTGGCGTGTCGCGATGAAGCAGGAGATGGACGCCGTCGAGCGGAACCGGACGTGGGAGCTGGCGGATCTTCCTGCCGGTCACCACGCGATCACCCTTAAGTGGGTGTTCAAGCTGAAGCGGGATGAAGCCGGCGCCATCGTCAAGCACAAGGCTCGCTTGGTAGCACGAGGCTTCGTGCAGCAGGAGGGGGTCGACTTCGATGACGCCTTCGCACCCGTCGCACGCATGGAGTCCGTTCGTCTTCTCCTCGCACTTGCAGCCCAGGAGGATTGGCGCGTCCATCACATGGACGTCAAGTCCGCCTTCCTCAACGGCGATTTAAAGGAGGAGGTCTACGTCCGTCAGCCGCCGGGATTCGTCATCCCCAGCAAGGAGGGCAAGGTTCTCCGCCTGCGCAAGGCCCTCTACGGCTTGCGGCAGGCACCACGAGCCTGGAACGCTAAGCTGGACTCCACCCTCAAGCAAATGGGGTTCCAGCAGAGCGCACACGAGGCTGCGGTCTACCGGCGGGGCAAAGGCGGCAATGCTCTGCTGGTAGGCGTCTACGTCGACGACCTGGTGATCATCGGCTCCAAGGAGGCCGAGGTCGAGGCGTTCAAGGCGGAGATGAAGACCGCCTTCCAGATGAGCGACTTGGGGCTCCTCTCCTTCTACCTGGGGATCGAGGTCCACCAGGACAGCTCCGGTATCTCCCTTCGTCAGACCGCCTACGCCAAGCGCACCGTCGAGCTGGGCGGGCTCACCGACTGCAACCCAGCCCACACTCCTATGGAGGAAAGGCTGAAGCTGAGCCGCGACAGCACGGCGGAGGAGGTGGACGCGACGCAGTACCGGCGCATCGTGGGCAGCCTTCGCTACCTCGTCCACACGCGTCCGGATTTGGCGTTCGCCGTCGGCTACGTCAGTCGGTTCATGCAGCGACCGACGACGGAGCATCAGCAGGCCGTAAAGAGGATCCTCCGCTATGTTGCGGGCACCTCCGACTACGGCTTGCACTACCCGAGGTGTCCCGGCGCGGCACACTTCATCGGGTACAGCGACAGCGACCACGCAGGCGACATTGACACCAGCAAGAGCACAAGCGGGATTCTCTTCTTCCTCGGCAAGTGCCTCGTTAGCTGGCAGTCAGTCAAGCAGCAGGTGGTGGCCCTGTCTAGCTGTGAGGCCGAGTACATAGCGGCTTCCACCGCTTCGACTCAGGCGCTCTGGCTCGCTCGACTGCTTGGTGATCTCCTCGGCAGGGACACTGAAGCAGTGGAGCTCAGGGTGGACAGCAAGTCCGCTCTAGCCCTGGCAAAGAACCCCGTTTTTCATGAACGGAGCAAGCACATCCGGGTGAAATACCATTTCATCCGAGGCTGCTTGGATGAAGGAAGCATCAAGGCAAGCTACATCAACACCACGGATCAGCTTGCGGATCTGCTCACCAAGCCTCTTGGAAGGATCAAGTTCCTTGAGCTCTGCTCCAAGATCAGGATGGTTCGATCCTCCCACAAGACAACGCACAAGACTTAGGGGGAGAATGATGAATAAGTCCCTGTACTGTGGTCTTTGTGGGGCTGTGGTAGTTTTTTTGTTTTTTGACTGCTTTAGGACAACATCTGCTTTTGCTTTAGGACAGCATCTGCTTTTAGGACAGCATCTGCTTTTGCTTTAGGACAGCATCTGCTTTTAGGACAGCATCTGCTTTTAGGACAGCATCTGCTTTTGCTTTAGGACAGCATATTGACCGCTTTAGGACAGCATCTAGGATAGCATCTTAGCATATGCTTGGCTGGTTCTCAGCCTATAAATATGTATCTCCAACCCCTCAGGTTGGTATGGCATTGTGTGAGCAATAAACAAGAAGAAAATTGCCCCATCTCCTAGTGTCATCCTCTCCATGAGAGTTAGGATCTTGCTATCACCAAGAGCAAGAGTCCAGCAACTAACAAGGTCTACATGCAGCCGCCCCCTAGGTATTCTGTTCTCGAGGGTATGGTTTGTCGCCTTTGCCGATCTCTCTATAGCCTCTAGCAAACTCCTCGTGCCAGATTTGATCGTTTCTCTTCTATTTTCACTGTAGCTGGTTTCTCTACTAGTGCTCATGATACTGTTCTTTTTATTCACACTTCGTCTCATGGTCGGATGCTTCTCTTTTTATATGTTGATGATACGATCATTACTGGAGATGATTATCGATACAACACTTTTGTTAAGGAGCATCTTCATTAGCAGTTTCTCATGTCTGTTCTGGATCCTCTTCGCTACTTTCTTAGGATTAAGGTCATTTCTACTCATGAGGGCTTCTATCTGTCCCAAGAAAAGTATATCCAAGATCTTCTTGATTGTGCCTCTTACTTATTAGTGCACAACTGAGACTCCCATAGAGCTTAATGCTCATCTTCATCGCACTGATGGTGAGCTTCTTACTGATCCTACTCGCTATCGTCATCTTGTTGGGAGCCTTGTTTATCTTGGTGTCACTCGTCTTAACATTTCGTACCCTGTGCATATCTCGAGTCAGTTTGTTTCTACTCCCACTCAGCTCCACTATAGCCATCTTCTTTGTGTTCTGTGATACCTTCATAGAACTACTCTCGTCGTCTCTTTTTCGATTGCTCCAGCTCTTTAGAGCTCTAGGCATATTGTGATGCCGCATGGGCTAGTGATCCCTCTGATCGCCGGTCTCTCTCTGCTTATTGTGTTTTTCTTGGTAGTTCTCTCACGCTTGGAAGACTAAGTGGACAACAGTTTCTCGTTCAAGTGCTGAGGCTAAGTTGTGAGCTATGGCTTTGTTGACTGTGGAGATTACTTGGCTATGATGGTTACTTGAGGATTTTGGTGTTTCTGTTTCTGCACCGACTCCTATTTTGTTTGACAATACATGTGCTATTAGCATTGCTAAAGATCTGGTGAAGCATGAGTTTACAAAGCATATTGGTGTTGATGCTTCCTACATGCGGACATAGGTACAGTACCAAGTTCTTGCTCTTCAGTATGTGCCTTCAGATCTTCAGTTGGCAAACTTCTTTACAAATGCACAGACCAGAGCCCAGAACAACTTCTATCTCTCCAAACTTCATCTTGTTGATCCGCCATAAGTTTTAGGGGGTGTTAGATGTATTATATCTGTGTATTTTCCCTGTTGTATAAGGGGCTATCTGTATATATGCTATATTTGTACGTGTATATATACTGGCCCATTATCCTCATAATGAATACAAGCGCTATTCATAACAAGCATGACCAATGTGAATCCACGTGCTTCGCCTATTTAAGCCCCATTGGAGCCTCGGCATGGACCTTTTCACCATCTCTTCATCTCCTTGAATCTATCCCTGCGCTTCTTTTCAGCTAACTCTGGTCGTGATGTGTCGTCGCCGTTGACCTCCTCATTGTTGCCATTGTTATCTGACGAGTAGCTGCCTCCGACCTTCGTTACCACCAACCTCACCTTCATGATCCTGGTGAGCTGCTAAAGCCTGTGCCCTACTTGCCTTTGCTCCTCATGGCTTCTCGCACCATCGCCACCGTGGCCAACCATGGCACCGTCGCTCATCGTCGTTCTTTCTCTTGCTTAGGTGACCTTAGGTTCCCGTGCCAGCATCGCAGACCCAGTGAAGCTAGTGCACCTCACCTCCTAACTCATCTTCGCCTCGTTCGTGATCACCACTGCTGCAGAGCCATCGCCGCTACGTCACTCAGTTGCCGACCCAACCCTAGTGAGCTCCAAGCCTTGGC
Source organism: Dendrocalamus latiflorus (assembly GCA_017311315.1). Classification (NCBI taxonomy): domain Eukaryota; kingdom Viridiplantae; phylum Streptophyta; class Magnoliopsida; order Poales; family Poaceae; genus Dendrocalamus; species Dendrocalamus latiflorus. The sequence goes on along the minus strand of CM029651.1, from coordinate 9,049,533 downwards.
ATCACTACCAATCGCTTCGCCATGTTCTCCTCCATCCCTGAGCTCGCCCTTGACCCTCCGCCCTCAGCAAGCTTGGCAACGAGCTCGACCACGGCCGTGTTTGGCCCCCTGTCCCCTGTCTTTGACCAATGGGCCCTACTCGGGGTGAGATTAGTTTAGCACTAATTAAACTCATTTGAAACTAATGAATCTATGACATGTGGGCCCTAGTAGGTTAATCAAGTTAAAATTTATAAATTAAGCCGATTTTAACTATTCGGCCAAAGTGTATTCGGCCAGGAAGTCAACTCCAGCCCAATCAAATATTACGGACTCACAACTGGTTTTAGACCCAACTAACAAAAGATGTTCAGACTTTTAACTATTACATAGCTGCATCAATTAAGGTGCATCCAAGTGCATGGCTCGCAAGCTCATCTTCCTTCGACCAGCTCCTCTCCAAGCCGTAGGCCTCTGTTCTTGCGCATGGACTGGATTCACCGTGCATTGTTTTGCCTTCATACTTGATGGCCTTATGATTGTGAGCATCCATGTCGCATGAACCAGTCGAATGAATATCTTCTTGCTTGCTAGCCTTGTGCTTCCCTAGTGCTTTGGTTCCCTCCTCATATCTAAGTATACACAAGAAACTGGCCTAAGGTAGTATACAGTTCTCATCAATAGCGAGGAACGCTTTAAGGAACAAATTCACCTGTTTATTTAAAAGTTTGGCCCTCGCTCTAGTCATTGGACCTTTTAGTGCTTCATGAACACTTGGACAATTTGGAGAAGGCGACGACGTAGTAGTAGTAGGGATGTCCTCATCAAGATACCTCTGTTATTTTAGTTAGGCCCTATTCTTTATGGTTTTTAGCTTATGGCTTTTGGCTTATCTACAGTAACTAGCTTTCAAACGAGGTGTCTTTTCAAAACAGGGTCTACAAGTCGATTGTAGTAGATATTATACCAACTTCAGCTATATTGGCCAAAATCGCACACGGGTCTCTCTTCATACTCTCTCGCAAATAGGCAGAATTCAAAAATTTCAGCCAAAAGCTATATCAGCAGCCCAAAAGAATGATGCCTTAGCAAATAAAATGGAACACATGTTTCACACTTGGGTGAGTGGTTGTGGAGACTGGTGCGGTTAGCATGAGACTATAGTTCGTGGATGATTCGCACAGGTCACTAAGGACTAAAATTATGGTGTAGTTAGACCCAAGATACAATGTACAACTACACCTATCTTTATGGGAAGGCCTTAGCATAATAAGTTTTCGTGTTCTAGCAACTTCACCGCCAAGTGGTAGATTGCATGTGAAATTGGGCTAGTGCGGGCATGGAGAGATTCTATGTTCGGAGGGACCTTAGCGAGAAGGAAGGTTTACTAACATACTGTATGAGTCTAGGGATGCTGGAGAGCACTCCCCGTCTTAAGAAGGTAATCATGGCTCGGTACTTACTAGGACTGGTAAAGTAAAAGATTCGTCATGAACTCTCAAATCAGGTACCGATGGTATCGTGTAACATGTATAACATGGTGGGACGTTTATGACGTATGGTTAAAGTGTACAACCTCTGCAAAGTGTAAAACTATTCGAATAGCCATGCACATGGTCATGGATGACTTCATGAATCCTCTACCTTAGTGGCGTTATATTTAATAAAATGGTTCAAGGAATGTATGGATGGGAAATCCACACATAGCTTAGTCCGGCAAGGTTATTGCCACTGTTTCGAAATCCTAGGGCAGCGAGCCTCTTGTTTTAAATTATGCTATTTATGCTTTATTAATAATTTCTTATAAAATTCTAATGCTCAAACTCAGACCGAAGACGTATCAAAAAATCGTAGATGCGGCGAAGCTCCATGTGAGACTGCTGACGCTGACAACACTGACAGGTGCGGCAAACATCTGGCCCCAAAGAGTCGATCTGACGCCATATCGCAGACAACTGAGCATAAAACTCATCCACAGTGGCATCTCCCTGCTGCAGCGACTACTCCTGTTGCACAACAAGGTATAAGGAATCACTAGATGGCTCGTAGTGGCTGCGCAGATGCGTCCACATCGCCTGTGCGGAAGCCAATCCAACATCACCAGTGAGATGCACCTCCATGCTAGCAACCAAAATAGCAGAAGCACGGGCATCTTCATCAATCTATGTCTTGTAAGTAACATACTGAGTCTGAAAAGTCTCCATGGCATCCTCAAAAGCCTCAGAAGCCTTTGTATGAGCGTCTTCAGAAGCATCCATCGGGAGTACAGGCTTAGCAGGTGGAGTAGGACGAGACGGGCAAGGCAACTCGCCAGTGAGAAAATTCCAAAGGCGCTGACCACGCATATGGATGCGCATGTGCTGAAACCAGTCCCGATAATTGAGACCATCGAAGATCACCAGGCAACGAGAAACAGAAACGGTGCCTGCAAAAGAAGACATTTTCTCTTTTTTTTTGCTCTCTTTTGTTTTTTGCTCTTTTTTCTTTTCTTTTCTTTTTTTCTGTTCGGTCAAATACAAATGATCGACTCTTAGAAAGTGTAGCACAAATGACCGACTCGGTCGTCACAACCCAATCAGGCGGAGGCGGACCGAGGAGAAGAAGGCGTCGGCGTAGGAGGCAAAGAAGGCAGTGGCGTCGGCCCACCCGGCGCGCGCGAAGATGGCACCGCCGACAAACTCAACGGCGACGGGTTAGATCCCCGAGCGGCAGCCCCGACGAGATCTCGGCGGCGACCCCTCTCAGCGGCATCCCGATCTGAGCGAAGGGCCCGGCCCAGAAGGATGCGCAGAAGGCAGTGGTGCCAGCCCGCCCGGCGTGCGCAAAGACGGCACCGATCCCCGAGCAGCATCCCGATCTGAGCAAAGGGCCCGGCGGCGGCAACTAGAAGATGGCGGTGGCGTCAGGTCCGTGACAGGCGACGGCGATGAGCGGCGGTGGAAAACAAGCGGCGGAAAAGAGGTAGCAAGCAACAAGACAGGCAAAACCCTAGGTATGGCGAAACCCTAGGCTCTGATACCATGTTAGAATAACGCTTTTTTATTCATCATGAGGCCAATGGGCCAATATATATACATGTACAGATCTGGCATATATGCAGGAAACCCCTCATACAATAGGGTAAATACACAGCTATGTAATACATATCTAACAAGAATTAATGGTAAAAACATAATAGATATAAGTCTCTACCTAAGCACTAATGCTTAGTCTTGCTTACATACTCAGAGGCATTAATTTATCCTGACATCATTTCAAACATGAAAACGTGATTTGGGCAACCACCAGTGGGAAGTGGCTGGTATATTGAACTCGAATATTTTATGCTCCTAAAACCCTAAATTTTGTTTTACATATTTGGGCAGATGGTGAGAGGTATTGGTGTGGTTGGTGGTGAGAGGTATTGGTGTGGTTGGTGGTAAGGGCATTAGTGGTATTTTATACTGTACTAGGGTTTAGTTTTGTGTCCCCTTTGTACCCTGTATATTGCCCATTGGGCCTTTTGAATACATACATAATATTCATAACAGCTGGAGCACGAGAGTGTGGTTTGTAATAGCACCGCCCAGATAACCCTAAGGACTGAATCTGGTAACCCCTTCCCAATGTAAAATAGTGCAACCGCAAGTTTATAATGGGTACGACCTGACTAAATAATTTGCATTCACTCAGCGCGGTTGCGCCAAAAGGGTTGAACATGATATGAGAGCTGGTTGGAAGCCTTCGTGAGGTGCAAAAGGGGGCCTGTGGTGTGACTTGCCTAAACTCCATAGAGATGGAAACCTTAGCGGGCATATCTCGTTGAGATGCATTGTAAAGACTCTGTAGTGATCTTCTTAACTCACATGTCCAATGAAATGTGTGAAACATAACAAGTTGATTGTCTCTTGGGGGTAAAGTGTATGACCTCTGCAAAATGAAAACTATATGAACAACCGCACCCACGATCATGGGCGAGCGTGGGAACTTACTCGAGTTAGTGTCTATTTATAAAATGATCTTTATGGTTGGGATGAAAAACAAAAAGGTTGGTGAGAACCCTGAATTTGACTTCCCTTGGGCGGTTGGAACCCAGTGATTATAAAGGGTGGTTGGAACCTAAGAAACAACTATGGCATCTGGTGGTTAGAACCATACTCTGTAAAAGGTGGATGGAACATGTACTACTATTATTATATTACACTCTTACATTCTTTATAAACATAGATTAGTTAAAATGCTATGTCTCAGGAATTTTCTATATCTGTATCTCAAAATGATAGCATTTTTGCAAATAAAAGAATTGTAAGCCTTTCTTGATCAGCCTGGCATCTATTGGCATCTATTAATGCATTCTGTGTGGTCTTGCAGAGTACCTTTGTACTCAGTGTTGCTCAATTATTGTTATTCAGTAATTCAGAAGGAGAAAGACAAGCACTGTGGTCATCTAAAGGAGTTGACAGAGATGGAAGACGATGATGCCAAGAACTAGGTCGTAAACCCCAGTTGGCTGCCTGCGGGCGTGTCCTAAGGGTTCCACCTGTGTGAAGTTTCCTTTTCCACTACTACTTTTTAACGATTTCAGTCTGATCGACCAATGTGTAAGTCCACCATAATATCTGTGCTTCCGCAAGATATGAATTTGATGTTCAATAATGTATATGTGTGTGGGACCCGGATTTTTCAATCCAAATCCATTGTGATTCACTGCACTATTCCCTAGATCAGTAGATAGTGCTCACAGTTTACAGTTCTGAATATCAAAATACATATCATGCGGAAGCGTAAATATAATAGTAAACTTACTCATGGGCCGATTAGGCCGAAATTAATAAACTGCAGCAGCGGAAGAACGAAGCACACAGGTGGGACCTTCAGGACATGCTCACGGGCAGCCAACTGGAGGTTCGCGACCTAGCCCTTGACATCTTCATCTTCTCGGCCAGCTTGTCCAATCTTGTTGCTGAGGCGAAGTGATTTGATTCCTGATTCTGAAATCTGTCGCAAAAGCGAGCGTGAGCACTCCAACCCCGTGCTCCGCAAGCCAACACACAGAATGCAAATATATAACATACATGGCTTGTCAATGGAAAGGCATAGGGCTATTTTGTTTGCCAAAGAGTGCTTTTGAATACAATTACATACAATTTCCTATGACCTAGCAGGTTTGCAATCACATTTTTAAACCATTAGTTGAAATAATTCATGTAAACATGTTGGCATCACACCAACTAACCTTATGGCATCGCACCATAAGTTGCCTCTTGGCATCGCACCAAGGGCAGCATATGACATCGCACCATATGCTCATGGTTGGCATCGCACCAACCATCCTTATGGCATCGCACCATAAGTTACCTCTTGGCATCGCACCAAGGGCGGCGTATGACATCGCACCATACGCGTTGGCATCACACCAACTAACCTTATGGCATCACACCATAAGTTGCTATTATTATTATTTCATTGCTATTCATTTTTTATGCTTTTGTTTACCATACTAGTCCTTTTGTATATAATTGCATATTTTTTATTTTCCATTATTTGCACATTCCTTTTTAGGGCATTATTAATACTTGTCTTTCTCTTTTATTAATTCTTCAATTTTTAGAACCTCAACCAAATTCAGGAAAACATCGTAAAATCCAAATTCAAATAGAATATATTGCAAAAGTAATTCAAAAGCTTCACATTTTCAAATTTCAAATTTTTGGAATGTTACAAACCTACCCCCCTTAAAAAGAATCTCGACCCCGAGATTCCGGTAGAGTAGAAAGAATGGAGGTGGGTTATATTGGCTAGCAATGGGTTTTGGGGTGTTGCTTGACGCATAGTTCCTTAGCTCCTCAGGGAGATAAAGATCTGCACATTAAGGGTTAACACGTGGAGAAGTCAAAAGGGAAGAGTGAAACCTTGTTCTTCTGGATAAGTCGTAGACTTCCAAATACTTGCTCTTTGACGTTGTTGTCTTCACGTCGTCGTAGAATGGAGTAATTGCATTGTCTATTGGACATATAGTTGTAGAATTTCCTTACTAATAGGTGGGTAGCAATGGTCTGTGCCCTAAGGGTAGACAGAAGGGGAGAGGACCTGCACTTAAAGGAGGCAAAAAGGGAGGAAGGAGATCTTTATTCTTCTGGAGGGGTCGTCGTCTTCAGGGTGCTTGCTCTTTGATTTTGCCGACATTATATCTCGTAGTGCTACCCCCCTTAAACAAATGATGATTATCATTATTCATCCATTGTACTCTAGTTGTCTTGGTCATCACGAGATTGGCGGGTGGTCTTCTTCACAGTGATGTTGTTCTCCTCAAATATTGGAAGGTTGCAGAGTCTTCACATCTTCTTGATTGCATTGGTTTTGGGTTATCCATTATTTCGCTCAGTGGTCCCGATGGGGTTTTCAGCAAGAGGTAAGAGAGAATAGCATGAGGTAAGGATAGAATCGTGGGGATAAGACAATCCAAACCCATTCTAACTTTAAAAGAGCACATCCAGGGAGCTGGAGTGATACTGAGCCACACAAATTTTTAAAAGCAAGCTTTTCCTATGACTGCGAAATAGGACGCCCAAAGGCAAGAAGGCAGTGCACAGAGCCAAATAAAGTCTTGCAACAATACAACGTCTACTCGGGGAACACACATAGGAGGGTGCAGGGTTCATATGCACAGTCCGTCTAAAACGAGACCATCTTATCTTCATGATCATCTTTGACGTTCCTAACCTTAATATTTGGAGTAGGGGTATGAGAAAAGGATCAAAATTTTCCTTTTGTAATTAATAGAAAGAAGTGGAAAGTATTTGGGGTAGTTTCATTGGTTTTGGCACTCATTTTTTTTATATATATATAAATGATCCTTGTGGCTAAATAGATTTTTTTTAAAAGTATCCTAATCTCTTCCAACGCTCAACTACCCATCACTGAATCAATTCACTCCCATATGATTCTTTTGTACCTAAGGCTTAGAATCCAATGGCCTTTATAATTTAACTTCCACTTTTGCAAACTGCACTTAGGCTATCTTTCTTCATTAATTGTTCATGGCATTACTGCCATCTAAGACTCCAAACAGCGAAGGAGATTATTTATCTTATTTGATCCACCAATCATACTCGTCCTATCGTATCATCCACCATTTCATTAATCTAGTCATGATTATCTAAGTCCCGCATAAATCTTTGACCTTCAATCATATATTTGTGGATTAAATATCATATTTTCACTATGACTGTATAATCAAAATCTCGAATTCACTATTGGTCAACTTATTGACTCTACAATCCAATGAAAATGCAATACCTTTACTATAAATCCACCTATATATAAATTGTCCATCTAAAACTTTTATTAATCGAATCGAGGTTACCAAAGTCTTATATGTGCCTGAATTTCCACCACATCTTTATAAATCCAATCTCAGGTTCGTCAATTGCCGGTTTTATCAGCTTTCCAATCCTATGAAGATCTAACTTTCTTTATTTAGATCCACTGATGTCTTTCGTATCGTGACCTCCTAATAATCCAGTCTGGTGTCATTGATCCAAATCCATAGTTTGCTTCTCCAACGATCAACCTGAATCTTTATTGTCTATCTACTCCTCAATTCTGAATTCTGATGATTATCCAACATTATTACCTTTAAGTCCACCAGTGTCATGTGTATCAGGACTTCCTAATAATCCAAGATTGTATTCAAAATCATAATCACTCCTCTAGTAACCACCTAAATCTTCAGTGACAACCTCCAAATTAATTCATTATTATGAACATCTTTCAGGAGTAATGTTATTAATCAAGCATATACTTCGATAATTGTTGTCATCTCTCCAATTTCTCAAAACTCTATCAATTTATCTAGCAATCGATCATATTCCATTATTCCACTATTATAAATATCTCCCAAGAATTATGTTATTTATCAGTGTTGTACTCCCGCAATTATTTTCATATTTCCTATTTCTCCAAGAATAACTTAATTCATCCATCTAGTCATTCTAATTCTTTCCGTTAGGCTCCACCAATTCTTTTTTTGTTCTTCCAATTTTCACCCTATTGTTTTTCTCCAAAAATAAAACAATCTTGACATTAAGCTTCAAGGTTAAGCACCACGACTCTTTGCCTTAAGTGCGCTTGCATAGAAAGTTTACAAGTACTGGATTTTCATCACTTTAAATTTGGGTAAGAGAGCTTCAGAAGTAAAATGGCTAGGGCAGCATATGGACAAGGGATCATCTAAGAGAGATGAGAATGAGTGATACAACTTATATTTTTCGAAATAGATTTTGAAGAAATAATTCTAGTTATGAAACTAACGACCAAGCTAACTAGGTCACGACCTGCAGTCGATATGCTCTGATACCAAAGCTGTGGGACCCGAATTTTTCAATCCAAATCCACTGTGATTCACTGCACTATTCCCTGGATCAGTAGATAGTGCTCACAGTTTACAATTCTGAATATCAAAATACATATCATGCGGAAGCGTAAATATAATAGTAAACTTACTCATGGGCCGATTAGGCCGAAATTAATAAACAGCAGCAGCGGAAGAACGAAGCACACAGGTGGGACCTTCAGGACATGCCCACGGGCAGCCAACTGGAGGTTCGCGACCTAGCCCTTGACATCTTCATCTTCTCGGCCAGCTTGTCCAATCTTGTTGCTGAGGCGAAGTGATTTGATTCCTGATTCTGAAATCTGTCGCAAAAGCGAGTGTGAGCACTCCAACCCCGTGCTCCGCAAGCCAACACACAGAATGCAAATATATAACATGCATGGCTTGTCAATGGAAAGGCATAGGGCTATTTTGTTTGCCAAAGAGTGCTTTTGAATACAATTACATACAATTTCCTATGACCTAGCAGGTTTGCAATCACATTTTTAAACCATTAGTTGAAATAATTCATGTAAACATGTTGGCATCACACCAACTAACCTTATGGCATCGCACCATAAGTTGCCTCTTGGCATCGCACCAAGAGCAGCATATGACATCGCACCATATGCTCATGGTTGGCATCGCACCAACCATCCTTATGGCATCGCACCATAAGTTACCTCTTGGCATCGCACCAAGGGCGGCGTATGACATCGCACCATACGCGTTGGCATCACACCAACTAACCTTATGGCATCGCACCATAAGTTGCTATTATTATTATTTCATTGCTATTCATTTTTTTATGCTTTTGTTTACCATACTAGTCCTTTTGTATATAATTGCATATTTTTTATTTTCCATTATTTGCACATTCCTTTTTAGGGCATTATTAATACTTGTCTTTCTCTTTTATTAATTCTTCAATTTTTAGAACCTCAACCAAATTCAGGAAAACATCGTAAAATCCAAATTCAAATAGAATATATTGCAAAAGTAATTCAAAAGCTTCACATTTTCAAATTCAAATTTTTGGGATGTTACAATGTGAGCACTATTTATCGATCTAGGGAATAGTGCAGTGGAATCAAAGATGATTTTGGATTGGCAAAATCTAGATCCGACAGCGCTGGTATAAGAGCATATCGAATTGGCAAAATCTAGATCCGACAGCGCTGGTATAAGAGCATATCGACTGTAGGTCATGACCTTAGTTAGCATGGACATTAGTTTCATTACTAGAATTATTTTTCAAATCTCTTTCCAAAATATAAGTATTATTGCTTCTTCTCATCCCTCCTTGATGATCTTCTCTTACCAAAAATAGCCGAAGCAAGATATAGGCAATTTTAACTCCATAGCTACCTTACCTCGATTCGAAATATTATATTTCCAAAACTCTTAAGAATCCCCCTTGAAGGCATCTCGAAAATATATTTTGGACCTAAACCACGAAGCCTCAGTTCCTCTGTGATCTGCTGTGGAAGGTAGGAAGGAAAAGACAACCCTTGTACTCTGTCTTGGATGAAAGTCAAATGGGCCTCACTATTGGATTCTATGCAAGGTTGTACGTCAAGACAAGGATTGGATACCATGTTCTCCACCATAGTTTGAAGTATCACAGTTTTAGTAAAGGCCTCTTCAAGGGGTTACCCGCAGGGTAGTCAGCCAGATTTACAAGCGACATGGCATTAATCTTTCCAAGTTGCTTCGAGACTATGAAACATAACTAGCCGCACTTGACCGAAATGAAGTATCAAAGACACCCTCAGAGGAGATTGTGCCTAAAGAGCCCATGGCACCCACCGTTTTAGATGAGGTTGACGTCACCGAGAGGATTGATGGTGCCGAGAACTAGACCCTTAGGACTATGTTGATAGATCTCACTTTGGTTTAGAGAGCTATGTATCCCCTTTTATAAGGCCTATGTGCATGTAGACGCTATTGTGCGATGGTTGTAATATGCTAGTTATGTATGGTATGGTTTCTCTATTTGCCCATAGGGGTGTATTTCACAAACCATGTGAAAACCTATCAATATGTCAAATTACTATATACTGTCCATTCAAGTTGTTTATTCGTTTATGTTTGGATGTTACCTTCTGCTTAAATAATTACGCATCGTACCTGCTGTCCCTTGCTTCTTAATGATATTTTTCTTCACTCCTAAAATAGCATTAACGAGTGGTTTAACGACAAGATAACTGGACCAAGAACGCAATCAATGAATCAACTATTGGGTAGTTCGGAAGGGACCAGATCGCAGCCAGTAGTGTTCAACCACCTCCAAGACCTAACCCGTTGCAACCTAACCCAAATGTTTAGCAAGAGCATATCCAAAATCAGCATGGAGATGGACATGGTGTTGAGCTGCCTAGACCTCCCTCGGTGGCCTAGTACTAACTGAGATTGAACAGGATTGCCATGCCCAGACTCTTATCCTTCAACAGATCGCCTAACACACCGCGAACATTGGCGTAGCTCCTATTGCAGCCGAGGAAGGAGGAGCCGCTACAAACCAAGCTCAGTCAAAGTTGGGTCAATTCCTGCTAACATGACCGCCGGTCTTCTCCCACTTTGAGGACCCGCTTGACGCTGATGACTGGTTGCGAGCTATAGAGAAGTTGGTCATTGCTCAGTGCACCGACAACAATAAAGTGTTGTTTGCTTCATATCAACTTGAAGGAGCCACAAGTGTTTGGTGCGACATTTTCAGCACCATGCAGCTAGAAGGACAAGTGATTGCTTCATTGTTTTCAAAGAAGCCTTTCGCAAGGCACACATTCCAAATGGCCTTATGGATATCAAGAAGAGGGAGCTCAGATATCTTAGGCAAGAAAGCATGACAGTGACTGAGTATTATACATCGTTTCAATATCTTTCATGTTTTGCTCATACTGATATTCCGGATGAGGCGCGAAAGATGTAACTTTTTTGGGAGCATCTCAACCAAGAAGTTCAGCTAGCACTTGCTCTTTTGGACTTCCAGACCTTGGTCAACAAAGCTATCACGTGGGAGAATAAGCATCGTGTGCTCGAGGACTCACGCAAGCGAAAGTGGACCACACGTGTGGCAGCCATCCACCATCCATTTGCACGTATAGCTGCCACCAAGATATCAAGTTCTAGGCCCAGATCCGCTACAACAAGCCATTCAACCTCCTTTCTACGGTGGTCAGCCCTCTGGAGGCAACAAGCTCGTCAATAGCTTTCATTGTGGCGAACAGGGCTACTATGCGAGTCAATGCTCGAAGAAGCTACAAGGTGCTACCTTAGAACATGCCGCCACATGCTCCCGCAAGACCGCCAATGCAAGGGCAAGGATGTGGAGCACTACAGGTTCAGAACAGAGCACCGAGACCCACTCAGAACATCGCTAGAGGCCGAGTGAACCATGCGACTGTTGAAGAATCTCAGGATGCACCCAATATGGTGTTGGGTACGTTTCTCATCAACTTAGCCCCTACAATGGTTTTGTTTCATTCCGGAGCATCCCATTCTTTCATATCCAAGAACTTTGTTGCACAACATCATATGGAAATGGGTTTGTTAGATAGACCTATAGTAGTACAATCACTAGGTTCAAAACTAAAAGCCAAGATGATATGCCCAAGGGTTAGCATAATTATCAGTGAAATTAAATTCCAAGCAGGCTTGATAGTGCTCGAGTCACAAGGATTAGACGTCATCCTAGGGATGGATTGGTTGTCCAAGCATAAAGGGCAAATAAATTATGTCAGTCATTTGATTGACCTTGTTAGTGAAGAAAGGAATTGCATCACGTTCATCTCAAACCAAACCAAATCAACCCTTCCTTATCTCAACTACCTCTCGATCGTAGACATAAGTCAAGTGCTAGTAGTATGTGAGTACCCCGATGTGTCCCAATGAATTACCAGGAGTACAAACAGACAGGGACATGGAATTCGTAATCGAGCTGCTGCCCGGAACAGCTCCGATTTTTGAAAGACCGTATAGGATGCATGCAGATGAGTTAGCCGAATTGAAGAAGTAGCTTAAGGAGCAACAAGCTTAAGTATTTATTAGACCACGTTCATCAAGCTTAGGGATTTATTAGACCACATTCGTCACCATGGGGATCACTAATGTTATTCGTTAAGAAGAAAGATGGGAATTTAAGGATGTGTGTTGATTACAGGTCCTTGAATGAGGTAACCATCAAGAATAAATATCCACTAGCATGAATTGATGATTTGTTTCATCAAATGAATGGAACCCGAGTTTTCTCCAAGATGACTTAATATTAGGATATTTTCAACTAAGATCAAATAGGAGGATATTTTGAAAATAGCCTTCATCACTCGTTACGGTTTATACAAGTACACCGTGATATCATTCGGACTGACCAATGCCCCACCTATTTTATGAACCTCATGAATAAAGTTGATGCAGATACGCTCATGTCTTATGCTTTTCAGTTAAATGTATTTGACCGGAAAAAATTATTGAGCCGCATTAAAAAAAATTAAACAAGTTTGAATATTGTGATGATTTCGGAGCCAAAGCAATGGAGAAGCATAGGAGAAAAGAAAAGCATGCATTAGTAACACACAAGACTAGCGATGCATGCAGCCAAAGGATGGAAGGGTGCCCTACGAGACAAATAAAGAAAGTACTAGAAGAGGAGAGAGGAATTGATATGCTGCATGGGAGAACGGACAGAGGAAGGCATGCATGGTGCACAGAAGTAAGGCTTTCATGGCCTATGTACCAAGGGCTGACCGAACACACATGACTCCATCATGTTTTTCTTAATTGATGTGACAGCACTTTAGGGATAAGATTAGGAATAAAATTCGGCTGCTAGCTAGTTATGGGATTGATTCGGTCTTCTCTGACCGAACAAGATGTTGAGTCGGTGGGTTGACCGGCTAAATCGTAGTTGATTTAGCCAAGCGCAATTCCCTGCCGGCCCTAGACATGCATGCGTGAGTTTGTGTTGGGGCACCATAAATTGGCGGAGCTCTTATGTAAAAGGGGGCAACTAGATAATGAGACACGATGTGCATGATTTTGTTCTTTGGGTAGCCAAATCAATCTCAATAGAAAATTTGAGAGTTCTTGTAAATCAAGATTGTTCAATCTTTCCGCTGGCAATTGAGAGCGCGATAGAGTTTCGCTTGGTGATCATGAAGTCCGGCGCGTGTGATCTTGCAAATTAAAGAGCATTCGTTCTTGCATTGGCAATGGATGATCGCTACGATTCGAGAGGCTACACGTGAGTATCTTGATCCTACGTCAAGAAGATCAGACGACCTCGTATCATCTTGGTATCAAAGCAATGAGTTGACATTGAAGATAATGAGTTGAATGTTCAACAACCGGAAACATTGGAGACAAAAGATGAGAAGATAACAACGGGGTTTTTCGTTCATGGCGCAAGTCTAGGAGGCCACTCAGGCCACGTTCTATACATAGAGTTTTATAAATTCAGCAGTGAACGAGAGAAAACGCTACTGCCTTGCAGCACAGACTTGGTGTTCATCGAGTTCGCATGTGTTCACAGCTCAGGTGTTTTCCAACATTTGGTATCAGAGCTGCGTTGACGGTCCAAGTGTAGCTATGTCGTCGTCGTGGGCTCAGGCGGGTGGGCAATCAAGGACTCCTCCGTGCCGACCGTGGCACCGTGACAACAGTGGCCGTGAGATCGTTGTCCAGTGCGGTGTTGGGCTTGGTGATCTACCCCATGCTCACCCAGACAAACTACATTGACTGGTTGCTAGTGATACGCATGAACCTACAAGCGCAAGGCCTTTCGGAGGTGATCGAGTCCGACGACTATGACTACCACGACGACAGACCGGCGCTGTCCGCCATTCTCCGCACTGTGCCACCCGACATGCTCTCGACCCTCGCCATCAAGGACACCGCCAAGGACAGCTAGGACGCAATCAAGACGATGCGCATTGGCGTCGAGCGTGTCAGAGAGGCGAACGCACAAAAGCTGCGACGCGACCTCGGCGAGATCGCGTTCAAGGATGGCGAGTCCGTCGACAACTTCGCCATGAGGATCACAAGTCTCGCCAACAACCTTCGAGTCCTAGGGGACATCACTGACGAGGAAGTGGTGAAGAAATTCCTGCAGGTCATCCTGGAACGTCTCTCGCAGGTTGCCATCTCCATCGAGACCCTTCTCGATCTGAGCGCGCTCAGCATCGAGGTAACCGGGCATTTTCGCATGGAGTAGCGATATAGGCTCAGCTCTAGCACCAACACCAGTGGACGTGTCGATACCAGTGGCCGCTTGCTTCTAACTAAGGATGAGTGGCAGGCCCGGCTCCAGAGGCGCGAGAACGATAGGAACGACGGAGGCAACAGCTTCGGCGGCAATCGCCGCCGTGGCAAAGAGCATGGGCGCAGACGCGGTACTGGGTCACATGACGGTGGTGCAAATACGGCCAGCCAGGCCAGCCATGCCGCAACTGTGGCAAGCAAGGTCACTGGGCCAAGGACTGTGTAGCAAGCCCAGGCGAGATCAGGCACACCTAACCAAAGGGACGACGATGAGCCCACTTTGCTTATAGCTGGGGCACTCATCGACCACAATTCCCCTCCGCCGCCACAACGATTATCTCCATTGCCACCGCCGTGCACCCGCGTCGAGGTGAACGAGGACAAGGTCTTCGTCCAGCTCAAGAAGAGGGAAGAACGTGACCACCGTCGATGGGTCTTGGACACAAGAGCCACCAACCACATGACCGGGTCAAGGGTGGCCTTTTCCGAGCTCGACGCCGGCATCTGCGGCACAGTGAAGTTCGGCGATGCCTCGTCCGTGCAGATCGAGGGGCGCGGCACCATCCTCTTCTCCTGCAAGTCGGGAGAGCATCGGGCACTCACCAAAGTGTACTTCATCCCGAGACTGACGGCCAACATGATCAGCCTCGGGCAGCTCCATGAGATCGGCTACAGGGTGGTGACCAACGACGAGGTCCTACGGATCTTCAACCAACGACGACAGTTGTTGGCGAAGGTGAGGCGCTCTCCAAGCCGCCTCTATGTCCTTGAGCTCGACATCACCAGGCCAGTCTGCTTGTCCGCGTGCAGTTCAGAGCAGGCCTAGCGCTAGCATGCTAGGTATGGGCACCTCA
Source organism: Dendrocalamus latiflorus (assembly GCA_017311315.1). Lineage (NCBI taxonomy): Eukaryota > Viridiplantae > Streptophyta > Magnoliopsida > Poales > Poaceae > Dendrocalamus > Dendrocalamus latiflorus. The sequence goes on along the minus strand of CM029651.1, from coordinate 9,034,089 downwards.
ACTTCCAGGTGCTCCGCAAACACGCGCGAGATGGTGCACGGACTACCGCCAATCGACCAGGTCGACCAAGTCTGCGATAGCTGCCTAGTAGGGAAACAGAAGCGCTCTCCTTTCCCGCAGCAGGCGAAGTACCGCTCCAAGGACACCCTCAACCTCGTCTATGGTGACATGTGTAGACCAATCACGCCTGTCACCCCGGGCAGCAACAGCTACTTCCTTCTGCTGGTCGATGACATGAGCCGATTCATGTGGCTCATCTGCTCAAGTCGAAGGACCAAGCGCCAATGGTAATCATGCGATTCCAGGCCAGCACCGAGGTGGAAAGCGGGCGCAAGCTCTGACTCCTGCGCATCAACTGCGGCGGCGAGTTCAGCCGGTGCACTTCGGGGAATATTGTGTGGACCTCGGTGTTCAATGTCAACTCACGGTGCCTTATTCCCCCCGACAGAATGTAGTGGAGCATCATAACCAGACGATCGTCGCCACTACCCTAAGCATGATAAAGGCAAAGAACGTGCCCAGGAGGTTCTAGGGAGAGGCGGTCACCACCGTCGTCTTCATACTGAATCGATCGCTTACACGGAGCCTGGACGGCAAGACTCCCTATGAGGCATGGCACGGCGAGCGCTCGGCGGTGCATTTCCTCCGCACCTTCAGGCGCGTTGTGTACGCCAAGAGCACCAACCCATACCTCAAGAAGCTAGATGACCACAGTGTCCCGATGGTCTTCCTTGGCTATGAACCAGGCGCCAAGGCCTATCACCTCTTCAACCCAGTCAGAGAACGCATGCACGTGTCGCGCAATGTTGTGTTCGATGAGGACGCGCAGTGGGTCTGGAGTGGAGATGGCAAAGATCAAGATGCAGGTGCAAAACCATTCACCATGGAGTACGTGGTCACTAGGGAACCAGTGCACGACACGAGTGTGAACTCCTCCGACCACGGTCGAACGCATTCGCCGACAACAACTGATGTTGGGGGAGAACGAACCCCAGAGGCGATCGAGCACATCATGCCACCTATGCACGACTCCGTTTTTGAAGCGAACGCTGATGAAAATGTTCCCTGGCGCTACCGCACCGTTGACAATATCCTCAGTCCGCTCGCACATGGGTACGCACCGCGCCAGCTCGACCATGACGAGCTTCACATGGTGAGCACTGAGGAACCAAGTACGCTCGCTGAAGTTGAGCGAAGCAAGAATTGGAGGAAGGTGATGCAGGAGATGGACTCAATTGCCAACAACAAGACCTGGAGCCTTGTTGATCTCCCTACAGATCACCGTGCGATCGGTCTAAAGTGGGTGTACAAGGTGAAGCGCGACGTGCATGGAGCTATTGTGAAGAACAAGGCTCCCCTCATCGCAAAAGGCTACGTCCAGCGACAGGGGTGGACTTCAATGAGGTCTTCGCCCCTGTTGCTTGTTTGAAGACGGTGCAGCTCCTACTCGCCATCGCTGCCCACCAGTCATGGGAAGTTCACCATTTCAATGTCAAGTCAGCACTCTTGAACGGTGATCTTCAGGAGGTGTATGTCGCACAGCCGCCCAGCTTCATCGACAGCAGGCACAAGAACAAGGTGCTGCGTCTCCACAAGGCGCTCTACGGTCTTCGCCAAGCACTGCATGCCTAGAACACGAAGCTGGACGCCACTATGATCTCTCTCCGGTTTCGTCGCAGCAGCTCCAAGCACGGAGTGTACACGCGAGGTGAAGGCAGAAGTCAACTGATCGTGGGCGTCTACGTCGATGACTTGATCATCACCGGTGGAACACCAGCAGGATCCACGAGTTCAAGGGAGAGATGAAGAGCGTGTTTTGGATGAGCGATTTGGGGGCGTTCAAGTACTACCTCGGCATCGAGGTACACCAGACCCCAGACGGCATCAAACTGGGGCAATCTGCCTATGCGCTGAAGGTTCTGGAGAAGGCCAGGCTGGTAAACTGCAACCCCTGCCAAACTCCAATGGAGGAATGACTCAAGCTTAACAAATCAAGCTCATCCCCACTGGTCAATGCTACTCTCTACCGAAGTCTGGTCAGAAGCCTTCGGTACCTCGTCCACACCCGACCGGACCTGGCCTACTCAGTAGGTTATGTCAGCCGTTTCATGGAGACGCCACATGAAGAGCACCTCGTCGCTGTCAAGCACATATTGCAATATGTTGCAGGGACAAGAACATGGGGTGTCTTCTATGCAGCCGGGAAGAAGAGCACACGGCCGTGTCTGCTGGGCTACAGCGACAGTAAAATGGCCGGGAACGTTGATGATAGAAAGAACACCTCGGGTGTTATCTTCTTCCTCGAAGACGGGCCCATCACCTGGCAATCTCAGAAGTAAAAAGTGGTGGCTCTGTCTTCCTGCGAGGCTGAGTATATCGCCGCGGCTTGTCAGGGCATCTAGCTGGCACGACTTCTGGCAGACATGCTCTGTGCAGAATCCAACGCGCCAGTTCTGAGAGTGGACAACAAGTCCACAATCTCGCTGATCAAGAACCAAGTGCATCACGACTAGAGCAAGCACATTGACACGAAGTTTCACTACATCCAAGAGTGTGCAGAGAAAGGCCAGATCGACGTCAAGTTCATCGGAACAGCAGACCAGCTCGATGACATCTTCACCAAGCCACTCGGACGCATTAAGTTTCAAGAACATTGTTCCAAGATCGGGCTCATAGACATCGAGTAAGCACAACAAGACTTAGGGGGTGTTTGTTGGATAAGCCTTGTGTGTAGTCGTGTGCGTGGTCCTAGTCGTAGTCGTGTGTGTGGTCGTAACCGAGTGCGTGGTCATAGTCATAGTCGTGTGAGTCAGTTATGTTTAGCGCATGGCCACATCTTCCGGTCGTGCGCAGTTCAAGTCGTAGTGGTGACACGTACAGGTTGTTCAAGTCTAGAAGGCCAGTCAAACCACTTTCTGTACATACGAGTTTTATAAATTCAACAGTGCACGAGAGAAAACGCTGCCGCCTTGCAGCACAAACCTAGTGTTCATCGAGCCTGCGTGTGTTCACAGCTCGGGTGTTTTCCAACACTCACGAGACAAAGTCATGGAGCACCTTCATGGGGCGCCTACGAGACTTAGTCATAAGCACTTGGACAGGTGCCCACGAGACCGCAATACTAAGTCACGAGCACAGGCACCCGGGGACTTTGGAGGGGTGCCCACGAGATAGTCATAGGCACCTTGGACGAGCGCCCACGAGGCTAAGTCATGCGCACCTTAGAGGGTGCCCCGAAGACTAGTCACAGGCACTTGGAGGGGTGCCCACGCACCCTGGAGGCTGGTTAGAGTACCATGCAACCTAGGAGGCCAGATTGAGTACCATGCATTTTGGCATCCGAGACGTAGTGTACTCCACCTTTGGCCTACTTGTTGGGAACCAAGCTTTTATGTCGAAGAGTTGGCATGATATCCCCAACACTCTCGCCCCTTATCCCTTGGGCGCTTCAATTACCGACGTTCTTGTGCGGAGGCTATCATATGTGTAGCTCGAGCGCCGCGAACTTGGGAGCCGGGCACAACTACCGACGTTCAAGATTATCTTTGGCCCTGTTTTGGGTGAGTGCATTGGGGCACGACTGATCCCGGAGGGGCACGAGGCTTCCCGAGTGTGTACACAGCTTGGTACCTAGGTGCGCCAATGCCTCCCAATCCACCCTTGCCTTGGGCATTTTGCTAATGCGCCCAATAACACCTAATTCCCACATGGATTAGGGTGTTTCAAAGGCGCCCAGTGCCACATGGATTAGGTCCCACCTAGACCACCACTACCTGCCACTATTGCACTTCTCCCTCACACTAATCTAGGCTAGAGGGGAAGGACACCATCCATGCCCCGATCCGCGCTGAATGCGGGAGGATGTTGCTTCCACCAAACACATGATTGTGGGGGCAAAGGTTGCTACCGCGACCACAGGGCCCTTTGCGGCCGAAGAGAAGGGTGCTGCCACTGCCTAGGTCACAACGATAGAGTGGAGGTTGTCGCCTGCTCGATCCACAAGGACTGGATCCATGGATGCTAAAGGGTGGACTCGGTGCACGGTGCTGTACCCTATGAACGGGATCATGCATCAAGTGTTTGTAGTACCAAGCGTCCATGTAGATAGTCATGGGCCATATGTTGTAGGCCTTCAGCTTGTTGTAGATTTTGAGCTTTCCTGTTGCCGAGAGTTTGTTGCATATACATGTTTCTTCAAGTGACAAGGTTTGCTTATATTGATTCGTATGTTCCATCTTCATTGGTAGCCACAGCCACCACGTCAACATGACATCGGGTATTCACGGCCTCGGGCTCATTCCCCGATGGGCACATTGGGCTCTCACTGTGTTGGGTGTCTTTAACTTCATGCAGGTGAAGCAACTAGAGCATCGAGTGCGCCCCGCATTGGGCTTGTATGCGGACGAGAGGGCGAGGGGTGTCCAGGAACTACGAGCGTCCGAGAAATGGACCTTAGCCTCCGCACGAAATACGAGGACTTAGCTTCCACCCATGGGTACGGGTGTGAAGTCGAGTGCCCGCGTCGCGGACATAACCTCGATCGATAGGGTGAGGAGTGTCCAGGGCACAGATTGTGCCTACGCCCGTGGGAACGGGCATGGCTAAAGCGTTTGGGAAACGAACTTAGTCTCCGCCCAGGATGCAAATAATGTTTGGGTTTTGGTGCACCTCTTGAGCAAAACTGTTGCCTACAACCCGAAGAGAAAAGGATCAACACTCATTTCCACTGTTCTAAAAGGCGGCATGGGCAGCCGCCTAGGCGACGCTTAGGAGTTGGCGGCAGCCAGCCAACGCGCCTTGGCCCCTCGGCGGGAGGCTGGGCGGCTAGGTGGAACGGCGGTCAAAGGCGAGCTCAGTGCGGTGGCCAAGCATGCGCTCGCCGAGGGGTGTGGCACCTAGGCGTGTGTGTTCAATGAGATAAAGGGGAATGCAAGATAAAGAGATAGAGTTACTTACAAATCTAGGTAGCCTCCGCCACAAGAGATTCCCACCCGCCGCCGAACAGTCATCCACCGTCCACCTCGCCGGATTTGGCCAAGCTTCTTCCTCCGCCTCGCCGGATTCGTTCCCAGGTGAGCTTCCTCCACCTCCTCTCCCCTTCACCGATGGTCGATCTTCTTGCTTGCTTGGCCAGCGTGACTGACAAGAGGGGTGATGGTCGATGCGATCGAGGGAAGGGGAGATCGGCCAGCGCGACCGAGGGAAGGGGAGATCAGTGTGACTGAGAGATCGATTGGCCAGCGTGACTAGGAAGTGGGAAGGGGCGACTAAGAGGGGGGAGATCGGCCGGCGGCGGTTGACGGGTTGAGGAAGAAATGGAGATAGAGGAAAGGGAGTAGCAGCGGCGGTGACGGGGTGAGGAAGAAATGGGGAGAGAGAAGAGGGAGAAGCGGCGGTGGTTGAGGATGAGTAGGGTTAGGAGTTTTGGGTCGGTTGAGCCGGCGGGGTGGGCCAAATTTTTTTATGTTTGATTTGCTTGATTAGCTATTAAAATCTAGGACATGTGACACCCTAAATTTAAAGCAACATAAATGGATGGAGAGCTAGCATTGTTACTCAAGGTAATAATTTTCTTCACCTAAACATCAAATGTATATACATGATTATTTATTTTTGCATGTTGTCCTTATTTTTAATTCAGCCGCCTAGGTCCCCTAGATGCTAGGCCCTACCTCATTGCCCGCCTAGCACCTTCTTAAACATTGCTCATTTCTAGTAGCAAAATAACATTCGTCCGACATGATAGATGCTCGAAGTCGCTATTGTGGGATAGGTAGAGTCCCATCACTTTAGATAATGGAAACTCCAAGGTGATAGCCTTATGTAGGCATGACAACCCTTGATCGATGTTCGAGCTAGGTCGATGGTAGATGATCCGAGTTTCCTGGAAGAGGTGTACGCTAGTTTTCATAGAGCACCACACAACCATTGTGGCTGGTAGCCCCCTAATAGGCTTGTGGGGATGCCCATGAGATTAAATCATGGGGCACCAAATGGCCAACAGGGGTGGTAGCCCCCGATGGGCTTCGGGCACCAATGAGACTAAGTCACGGGCACCTTGGAGTGGTGCCAATGAGATTAAATCATGGGGCACCAAATGGCCACAAGGGGTTGTTGCCCTTAGTAGATTTGGGGTGCCCATCAGACTAAGTCTCCAGGCACCTTGAATGTGCCTATGAGACTAAGTCATGGTACACCTTGGAGGGGCTCCTAGAAGGCACAATCATTTTTTGGTGTCCATGAGACTAAATCATAGGGCACTCGGGAAGGGGATGTCTCTCGGTCTCCACGAAGTATGAGGGCTGTGGAGTCCTTTTATCCCGTAGGTGGAGGTTTTCCCCTATCGATCGGGAATGCATGAGAATGGTTAACCTTTGCTAAGCAGTGAAGTGAGGCTACTGGTGACCTGGAGATCATTCGGCATGTGGCCTAGAGTCTAAGGGAAACAAGTCCTTAGCACATCCATGAACTTGGGCTCAAACCCAAGTTGTTGCTCCTGTCCTGTGGACAAGAGGACACAAACCACCCAAGTAGAGGCGGCGGATACCCAGGCCACCCAAGACTTTGATAGGGGAGGCTACGGAGGCCATGCACCCTAAACAACACCGGGGTGAAGTCTCTTACGAGATCATGTTTTCCTTGTGTGCGAGCACATGAAGGTCGGGACCGTCTCAAGGGTTGAGTCCGAGAGAGAACCAAAAAATGCCTAAGAGGCATTCAGGGAGTGCCCCATGTAGCCCCTATGATGGGTGGCAGTGGAGGAGTCCATTCCATGCTAGGCAAGATGGTCATGGGGCACCTTCCAAATTGGCCAACTTTATGGTAGGAGCGTCAGGGCCTTCGAGGAGCCATGAGCTCCCATGTGTAATATAAGCAACAAGATGTTGATGGGTGCAAGGGCATCATGGGTCAACCCTTGTAGGTGACACGATGGGTAGTGCATCGTACCTTGTAGGGTTCCCAGGGGCCTATTGGGCAACGGAGGCGAGGGATCCCTTTGGTGGCGGAGGCATCGAGCGGTCGATCACCATAGGGTGGTCGAAGGTTCCCCTAGATCACCCCCTAAGGTTTTCAAAGAGGTCCCTTCAGCAAAGGTGATGAGGATGATGCACCAAGTGTTCACCCTCTCGGGTGAGCCGAGAAGCACTATAGGCCACCTATGTAGGGGTTTCCAGAGGCCCCAAGGGCAATGGGAGCAAAGGGTCGACTCAGTGCGGAGGCCCAAAGGAGGTCGACCCTCATCGGATGCCCAAGATGTCCCATAGGTTACTTTGGCAGTCTCCTGGTTAGGAGGCCAATATCATCACCTACAGATACCCCTTAGGCAAGTGGGAGGCGCCCTCTTCTGGTGGTGGAGGGCGTCTAAACATTCTTGGGGGAGACATGGCTTGTTGACTGTAGCCAGTGTCTCCGTAAATAGCGCCAATGTTCTCCTGTCGATGGCCTAGGGGGGTGTTCCTCGCGTGAGGGGTCCTCCTGAGGGCACACTGGATGGACCTTTATATTCTTTGAGAGTACAAATGAGGGATACATAGGGTAGGTCTGTATAAATGACTGACTGGAACACCTCTTATGGAGGTAGCTATTCTATAAGTACAAATGAGGGATATTATTGTCATTTCTAAGTATAACAATAGTTGTTTGATCTTTATGTCATACAACCAGTCATCGGGTGTACTGTCCAATAGCGAAACCAGGCCTCGGGCTACCTGGGCTGTAGCCAGAGGCCTGACAGCCAAAGCCCCATGTAAAATTCATGAAAAATCACATAAAAATAGGGTTAACCCAAGAGTCGGCTCAAGAGCAACCGGCCCAGCCCAGGGCTTAGGTTTGGACTGATTCCACCCCTGGTACTGTCCATGCACAGCTACCCAATAAGTGGCCCCACGTCTTAGGGCATATCCTTGTGCCGATGGGGCCTCTCGGTTCATGGAACCTGCTGGGGATGGATACACTGTCTTAACGATCTGGGCTCTGAGGCTGACGTCTTCACGAATCTCCCAGAGAGGACGTAGCTACTAGAGGGCCTCCACATAAACCCCCCATGTCGATATTGCTGAGGCGTGGAGCAGGGGTACGTAGGTGCCTTCCATTGAAGGAGCTTTGTTAGCGGAGGAATAAATCGTTCCTCTAACAAGACCATAACATTCTGGATGGTAACCGAATTTAATACGCTTATGGTTGAGATTTGGACAATACAGATTACAGAACGGATCAAGCTGACCAATCCGAGACCCCCCTAAACACGCCCGCTTGATCAGAGAAGCCGCGTGGAGCAATCAGGGCTGCAGATGCAAAGAAGGGGGGAGAGAGAGGGACGGGTCACCTTCAAGCCGGCATTGGACAGCGAGCACAGTGCAGATCGCCCCGGTGGCCGGCGGCTTCACTCCGGCTTGGGCATCATCACCGCCGCTTCCCCTTGTCAGCTCTCGCGGCTCTACTGTTCTGCCTTGGGCTTCGTTGCCGGTTGTCCCTTCGCATCAGCGAAAAGACGGCGGCGCCCCCTGGTTTTGCGAATTGTGATCCAATGACGTGTGAGATATCGCTACGAGCTGCGGCGGGTCGTTAAAGAAATAAAGGGCCTATGAGTGCAATCGCCTGATGTTTCTCTCTCTCTCTCTCTTTGCTTTCTTTTAGCAGTTGCGCTTCGGCTTTGGTGCTGCGGGCGGCCCAGCAAGGGCTACTTTTTTTTCTCTTTCTTTCTCTCTTTTTTTTCTATTCATTTACTTACAGGATTTTTGCCAAATATTTTTGTAGTAAGTTTGTTTCGTTCCTTCATTAGTTTCCACTATTGTGCATATTTTTTTTATTTATTCACATAATTGCATTGATTTGTTTCATAGATATTTTTCATTTATTTTACTAATAGTAGTTTTCAATTGATTGACTGATAGTATTGGATTGTTCCACGAATACAATTTATTTCACTAATACTTTTTATTTCTCTGGAACATCATCGATGAACTTTTGGACCATCGCCGATAAACCGTTGAAACATTGAAACAAAAAACGTGGAATATTGGTCGGTCCCCCTTTATAACTTAATCTTAACGCGTGGAACATCGCTAATAAACTGCTGAAATATTAAAACCAAAAAATGTGGAACATGGATATATTCCCCTTAATACTTAATACATGGGAACATCATTAATAAATTATTGAAACATCAAAACTAAATATATCAAATATTTTATTTTATCTGCCAAAACATCCAACACTCACATATCCCCCCATTCAAAATACATGTCCTAAGAACATCGACCGTGAACTTATGAAATATTGGAAAGTACTATATGAAACATTTTATTTTATCTATTAAAACTTATGCCATACGATACCATTTACTAAGTTTAAATATGTTTAAATGGGATCTTATTTAGAAGATCTTATTATAAGCATATGGTGGTTAAAGGGTTCATGAATTGAACGCACAGTTTAAAAGATACCAGCATGGATTTTCGGATCGCAAATAATAGAAGCGCATTGAATTCCGCGCTGCTGACTGACGTGGACGAGCTGAGCATCACAAATTCACAGCCTCGCGCAGGCAGCTTTGCATGTTCGACCCGCCGACGGCCCATGAATGTTGCGAGGGCCGCGGCCTGCTGAGAAGGGTGGGCGGCGCACGGTCAACTGCCGCCCGTAAAATTTTTGCTTTTTAGTCTAAAATTTAAAAGTTTTTTATACATGGATCCCTGGAGAAAAGATTTGCAAAAATGGACCTCTAGCACGGCGCCAACTCACATGGCGCCCAGGGTACACGACACGGCGCCATATTCTTTGGCGCCGTAAATAGACACGTAGGATCCACGGTGGCACAACACGGCGCCAAAGCACATGGCGCCGTGACATTCATAACGGCGCTAACGTTCGTGGCGCCGTTTCCTGGGACTTAACACCGAGCGCAGCCCCCGGCCCCCCACCACCCCTCAGTGCTCTGTTCGAACAGACCGAACAGAGAGCAGCCTCCGCCGCCGCCCCTCTCTCCCCTCCCCAAATACATCCCAATCCAATGAATTTTCTTGCGATTTTGCTTCCAAACCGAGAAAGCAAGGTGAGCTCCCTCTCCTCCTTTGATTTGTTGCAATAGATTTGGATTATTTGAGGTACATTTCGTAGGGCAAAAGTTGAAACCCTAGATGAAATTAGTTGGATTTGGCTCGGTTTTAGGTTCGATTCGCAATAGATATGCGTAATGTATTAGCAATAATGTGTATAGATCCGTTTCTAGGGTTGAAATTAGTTGGATTAGGGTTTGATTTGGGTAACTAGCTAACCTAGGGTTAGAAACGAGAAAAATTATTAATCTTATTCATTTCGCATTTTAGGTTGTCATGAGCTTCACTCGTTTGCCACCTCCATCCGGTGTTCCTGTGCCGATGTGTTATTGCGACGATCCTTGCAAAGTGGAAAGGTCGGATGATCCGGATACATATAGGCAGAGGTACTGGATGTGCGCCAACTGGGCGTTCGATCCGCCACATGCCGTCGTTGTCCTCGGCAAGATGGTATGTTGTATTGTCGATTCATCGAATTGGTATTAATTCTGTTGGTTTAACGAATGCGTACATTTGCAGGAGCCTCCACCGCTTTGTGATTTTGAGTAGTGGATCGACACTACGATCGCTGAGGATGACAAAAAATATCTTGACGCGAATAAGAAGTGGGATGAAGAACGAAAGGAGAGGCGGGAAAGGGAGAAGAAACAGGAGGAGGCCGCGAGGGAACACCGTGAGGAGGAGCGTAGGAGGGCCGCGGCAAAGCGCAAGGGAGAAAAGCAGAAGAAGCTAGAGAGAGTGCGGCGTGCCAAGGCAGCCCTTGAGCAGTACCCTGATGCTCAGAGAAAGGGGAAGTGGCCTCGATGCACTCAGTAGGTTATTTTAATGTTTGATGTATGCGGACGTATATATTTTATGAAAATTTATAAACTATGTATGTGGACTATGTATGTATGTGGACGTATGCACTCAGTATGTTATTCTGGGCTGTGCTTATTCATTTGGTGAATGTCAATTAGTATTATTTGTGCGGATGCGGATGGAACGAAACAACTATAGCTTGCAGTTTTAATGCAAGTGCAGTAATCACGGCGCCAAACACCCTGGCGCCGTATGTAAATAGCACGGCGCCAAACACTCTGGCGCCGAGATATTGAAATACGGCACGCAAAACTTTGGCGCCACATCCCGGTGCCAAAGTTACTGGCGCCGTTTTTCAATAACTTGGCGCCAGAGTGTTTGGCGCCGTGCTACGAAAACCTACAGAAAAAACAGCAAAGAGCTGTCTGTTTCTGCATATACAAAACACATGCACATATACAAAATACATACATTCACATATAAAACACATACGCATAACTGAATAAAGTCTAGATGCATACATTTTACATATATATATAGATATATCTCAAATCATACATACATACATATATGCACACATACATCGTCATGCACACATATAAAATACACATACACATACACATACACACAACTCTCATCATCATGGGTTGGAGGACGCAGTATGGGAATCATCGTGAGCTTGCCGCGGTGCTCTCTGTCGTAGAACTCGTCCACCAGCCGGTACCTCGCCATCCTGTGCATTCAAAATTACGTTAGTGATAAAAATAACAAAATATCTAAAAATTATGCTCTCTAGACCTAACGCTGCTAACATGAGTGGAACGACGTTGACACGTCCGTGAATTGTGACCCATTAGACCACACATACCGCAGTGTCTCCTGTGGATCATCAACGAAGGGATTTGCCCTACCCCTCTTGGTGCGACCAGGTATCTGATCCATGTCCATCTTGTACCTTGACTGCTTCCTGCTGCCCCTCTTGTGCCAACGTAACCCCGCGTCCGCTATGTACCTGGGACCCGAGTAAAGTGGCCACTCGCTTTCATCACGATATGGCTCGAACCGTGGGGCCCATGTCCTCACCAACGCATCCACGCTGAATAGTCTCGGGATTTTGGTCTCAACATCGACATTCCGGGCCCTACATGCGGTCACCATGTGGGAGCATGGAAAATGGAACTTGTCGGGAACACCGCATGTGCATGTGAAGGATATAATCACGACCTTATGCTTTCGGGCCTCTCGGAGCTCTCCATTCTCGGTTGTCCCTCCACCCTCAACAACCTCATACGTGCCCGTCACATGGTCAAAACAGTGGTACTCCTGTTCATTGGCTTGCATATTCGCTTTGGTAATGAAGCCGTGAGGACGAGGTGGCCAACGTGCATGTGCCTTTAACATGTCTAAGGCTTCCCGGTGCCGGTTGACAAACCATGCAACACACTTGTAGAAAGTGAACGCCGCAATTGCGGTAACTGGCAATCCACGTGCCCCCTTAAGCAGCCCGTTGAAGCATTCTGCCATGTTGCTAGTCATGAACCCATACCTCCTTCCCAATGGGTCATGAGCCCTTGACCATTTGTGCACATCCCTCATTAAACCCCTTATCCAATCACGACCCTCGGTATTAGTTTTCGTTTTCAACTCCTCTAACTTCTCATCGAACAGCTTTACCTCCCTCTGGCGACATACCTCCTCGAAAAGTGCAAAGTTGGCCTTCACCCCATCTTTTTTGAACAAGTTCTCTGCAAGGTGCCTTGTGCACCAACGATGATGTACATGTAAATGTCCTGATATCACTTCCTTAACGACGCTCAAGATCCCAGCGTGCCTGTCAGACAACACACATACCTCCCTCCCCGGGCCAACCACATGGATCCGTACAAGCCGTAGAAACTAAGCCCAGCTAGATTTGTCCTCCTTCTCCACCAAAGCAAAAGCCAACGGCACAAGCGAGTTGTCCGCATCACAGCCAATAGAAATCAACAACGTTCCCTCATACTTGCCCAACAGGAACGTTCCATCAATTGACAGAACAGGCCTACAATGTTTGAAAGCATCGACACACTGACCAAAGCACCAGAATGCTCGAAAAAAATCTGTCTTCCATTAACCCATACATCGGGCTTAGG